>JAGDQO010000766.1:0-1375226 GCA_018342035.1 Solanum appendiculatum | reverse complement strand
GGAACCTCTTCATAGGAAAGACTATCCTTTATGCCAAGAGTCTCTATTGGTACTAGAGGAGAGTATTATTCAATAGACTGGAATAAAATATAAGACATCAGCCACTCATTAGGCAATCACTCATAGGAAATCCAACACGTCTCCAAATATATAGGCCTACATAATAAGAAGAAGAGAGGAGGACCCTTATTATTTATTATATACAATATACATGGATTATTTTCAAGTACCAATCATCAACATCATTCTAAATAAATAATATATATAACATCGGCATAAGAATTTTGTCGACTTTGAGCAGTTTTCAGCTTTTCTCTAATAAGCTGAACTTTCTCCATAGCTTCATGCACTAACTCGGGGCCTATCAAAGCAACTTCCCCAATTTCAAACCAACCTATGGGAGATCTACACCTCCTACCATAGAGAGCCTTAAATGGAGTTATACCAATAATTGAATGGTAGCTATTACTATAACCAAACTTGATCATAGGCAAATGGTCTTCCCAAGTACCCTTGAACTCAATAACACAAGCTCTCAACAAATCTTCTAAAGGCTAAATAGAACGCTCCGCTTGCCCATCGATTTGGGGGTGAAAGGCCGTGCTAAGCTTAACACGAGTATCAAAACCTTTTTGGAATGACTTCCAAAATTGAGAAGTAAACTGGGCACCTCGATCGGAGATAATGGATAAAGGTACTCCATGCAGCCTAACCATCTCCCTCATGTACAACTTAGCATAATCCTCCGCCGAATAAGAAGTTTTGACGGGAATGAAATGGGTTGACTTGGTCATTCTATCAACCACAACCCAAATCGAATCATAGTATTGCTTTGTGCAAGGCAAACCTACTACGAAATCCATATTCACATCTTCCCACTTCTAAGTAGGAATCTCTATGTCTTGGGTCAAACCTCCCGGTCTTTGATGCTCAACCTTCACTTTTTGGCAATTAGGACACTTAGCCACAAATTCCGCAATGTCTTTCTTCATTCCATTCCACCAATAGATTTCCTGCAAATCACGGTACATCTTGGTAGCTCCCGGGTGGATAGAATATCTAGAACTATAAGCTTCCGACAAAATTTGCCCTCTCAAATAATCAACGTCGTGAACACATAAGCGACCTTGGTAACGAAGTACACCATCTCCCCCTTGGGAGAAAACCTCTATGAACTTCTTGAGAACCACTTCTTTCAATTCCACAAAATTAGGATCAAGGTCTTGCTTAGCTTTTACATCATGCACAAAACAGGATTCGGAACCATTGTGAACGGTAATTTCACCCTTAGTGGAATCAATCAACCGAACACCCAATCGGGCTAAACTATGAACATCACGAACCAACTCTTTCTTTCCATCCTTAATATGCGCAACACTGCCCATAGACAATCTACTAAGAGCATCCGCCACCATATTAGCCTTGCTGGGGTGATAGAGAACACTCATATCATAATCATTTAGCAATTCAAGCCATGTTCTTTGGCGGAGATTCAAATCTTTCTGCTTAAACACATACTGGAGACTCTTTTGATCGGTGAAGACATCTACATGTACTCTATACAAGTAATGTCACCATATTTTCAAAGCAAACACCACCGCTGCCAACTCTAAGTCATGAGTGAGATAGTTCTTCTCATGCACCTTTAGTTGCCTCGAAGCATAGACAATCACCTTTCAATTTTTCATAAGAACACACCCTAGCCCAATCCTTGAGGCATCACAATACACTATAAAACCATTGGTTCCTTCCGGTAGAGTCAATATCGGGGCCGAAATAGGTCTGTCTTTCAATTCTTGAAAACTCCTTTTGACAAGCCTCGGACCACATAAACTTAGCTTTCTTTTGAGTCAAAGCCATCAACGGAGAAGTAATTGAGGAAATTCCCTCAACAAACCTCCTATAATAACCGGCTAAACCCAAGAAACTACGAATGTCCGAAGGTGATAAAGGTCTAGGCCAATTCTTGACCACTTTGGTCTTCTTAGGATCTACCTCAATACCATCACCGGAAACAATGTGACCAAGAAAAGCCATGGATCTCAACCAAAATTCACACTAGCTAAACTTCGCAAAGAGTTGTTGATCCTTGAGGACTTGCAACACAACCCTCAAACGACTAGCATGCTCATCCTTATTCCTTGAGTAGATCAAGATATCATCAATAAACACAATCACGAACATGTCAAGGTTTTGCTTAAACACACTATTCATCAAGTCCATGAATGCAGTCGAAGCATTTGTCAACCCAAATGACATAACCAAGAACTCATAGTGACCATACCTTGTTCGAAAAGCCATTTTTGGAATATTATCTTCTTTCACCCTCAATTGGTGATAACCCGAACGAAGGTCGATCTTAGAAAAGTAACTAGCCCTTTGAATTTGGTCAAACAAATCATCTATCCTTGGCAAATGATACTTATTCTTGATTGTAACCTTATTCAATTGGCGATAGTCGATGCACATACGAAGTGAACCATCTTTCTTTCTCACGAACAATACCGGAGCACCCCATGGGGAAACACTTGGTCGGATGAAACCCTTATCCAACAAGTATTTTAGTTGCTCTTTCAACTCTTTAAGTTCCACCGGAGCCATTCTATTAGGAGGAATAGAGATGGGTTGCGTATTTGGGAGAAGGTCAATACCGAAGTCTATTTCCCTTTCGGGAGAAATACCGGGCAAGTCATCGGGAAACACTTCCGAAAACTCACTAGCAACGGGGACCGACTCAAGAGTAGGGGTTTCAGAATCTACATCCCTCACCCTAACTAGATGATAAATGCAACCCTTAGAGATCATCTTTCTAGCCGTTATATAAGAAACGAATTGACCTCGAAACATAGCATTTCTCCCCTTCCACTCTAGGATAGGCTCATTAGGGAACTGAAACTTGACTACTCTGGTCCTACAATCAATAGAGGCATAACAAGCATGCAACCAATCCATCCCAAGAATGACATCGAAATCTAGCATATCTAGCTCTATGAGATCGATAAGAGTAACTTTATGGGATAAGGAAATGGAGCAACCTCTATAAACCCTCTTAGCTAAGATAGACTCTCCTATCAGAGTAGAAACAAGGATAGGATCTAGCAACATATTCGGTAAAATATCGAACCACATGGACACATAGGGCGTCACAAAGGACAATGTAGCACCAGGATCTAACAAGGCATAGACATCAAAATGGAAAACTTTCAACGTACCGGTGACCACACCAGGTGAGTTCTCTTGCTCATAACAAGCCTGAAGTGCATAAAATCTGTTTTGCTTAGGAGCACCTGAACCTGAACTACTTGGGGCAGCTTGCTTACCCTCTCTTCCTTTAGCCAAGAGAGATGGGCAATCTCTCATCTTTTGATGAGCCTTACCATAAGTATAGCAACCATCCGAACTAGCTAGGCATTTGCCTTCATGCCTCCTCCCACATCTAGTACAACTAGGCAAAGAAGATACACCACCGTTCCCTCCTTGAGGCATAGGGTTTGGCATCCTATCATTGTTGGATCTCGGAGGAGCCTTGGAAGAACCTTTTGGAAAAATCTCGAATGACCATGTCCATCGGATTTCGCATGAGAAAAGTTAACATCTCCGGTTATAGCCCGCTTAGTCTCTCTAGATCTCCCTTTAAGATTTTCTTCTTCAATTTGTTCGGCATAAACCATGAGGCGAGAAATATCCATGTCATGCACAAGCATGGCGGTGCGGCACTCTTTCACCAACATATCGGACACTCCCGACAAAAATTTGCTCATTCTTGCCCTTGGGTCGGCAACTATGGACGAAACATATCTAGCCAATTGTGTGAACTTCAATGCATATACTTTCACACTCATACTCCCTTGACGAAGATTAATAAACTCAAGCACCTTATCCTCTCTCTTCTCAAGAGGAAAGAATCGATTGAGGAAAGCACTCTTAAACCTCTCCCATCCTATGGGACCTTCATCATGAACCCTTTCACTCTTCCATTGATTGTACCAAGTTTGGGTAACACCTTTTATTGATAAGCGGCCAACTCCGCCTTCTCTTCCGGTGTCACACCCATTTTCATCAACACTTTATAAACTTCATCAATAAACTCTTGAGGATCCTCTTCCACCTTAGAGCCATGAAACTTTTGAGGATTCATCTTTGTAAAGTCCGTCGTACCCACATTTGGGTTCACTGGAATCACCACTTCTCTATTCACTTGGGCCAAAGCTTGGAAAGCAGCCCTAAATTCTGCAGGGGTCACTTGCTCAGCAAGGGTCGGCTGTAGCTTGTGGAGCTTCAGGAGGAGCTCCTTGCCCTTCATTCTCTCTTGCATTCCTAGTAGCGTAGGCCCTTCAAGATGCCATATCCTGAAATGCGTAGGATAGGTGATTAGGAGAGAGATATAGAGTTCAACTTTATGGCACGACTCAAAAGTAACAAAAGAAGTGAAGTTTCCTAAACATCTTGTAGCCTCTCATTCATAAGTGTGGCGCGCTTCACACCCATGAACAAGACTCTACTCGATGCGGCTTATGAGACATCCTAGAATCTTTCTAAAACCTTGTGCTCTAAATACCAAGTTAGTCACGACCCAGGGTAGCCCCTAGATGTAACACGGCGTACAAGACCCCGAGAGGCCTCCTACAAGCCCTTAGCATACATCACATACAAGATAATAGAGAAGTAAGAGTTCAAAAGAGCATTTTATATCAAAGCTTTACTCAAAACAGCTGAAGTCTACAATTCATGTCTCAAAGCCTTCTAATATCATAGAATACAAATAAAAGTGATAGGGACGCAGCCTAATACAGTATCCAACATAAGGAAAGACATCAAAATAAAATCCAACAAGGCTATGTCCTCGGATGGATGAGGACTCACCAAGTCTTCTTCTCAACTCTAAGTCAATGCTCTAGCCACGAGTAGGAGAACTGTCACCTCCTACACCAACGAAGTTGATGCAGGCAAGAGTATGCGTTAGCACAATAAAGTACTAAGTATGATAGCAATGCATATAAACTCATAAAACATGCTAGAAACTGAGATATAAACATGACATGCAATTGGCCAAGCTAAGCATGATAAGGCATATAAGCAAATAGCATAAAGCATAAACCATGGCCAAGACAAGCTAAATCACCTTTCTATTACTCTTCTTTTCTTTACTTTACTTTTAGTAACCCATGCACCATTGTGCAAGCTGAGTTGTGGGAAAAGCCTTAAACCGATCTGTAGACCATGGAATAACTCAACATGGAATCCAGTGTCTGCCCTACACCGAAAAAGGGCCATTCTACTTGCCAAGGTAGAATCTTAAACCCTAGCTTAATTGAAGGGAATTGAACCTTGAAATTCATGAAGAAAAGGGAGGGCCCAATGGAGGAAGCAACTCCATTGGTCAATACCATCATACCTTAGTAAAGCCCACTAGAAATTTGAGGAAATTGGGTGATCTTCAATGGAGGACTTAGCTTCTTCTTCTTCCTTGAGTTAGAGAGGATTTCTTTTAGAGAGAGAAATATTTGAGAGGTGAATTTAGGGAATGAGTTAGAATGAAGTGATTTAGGTATACAGAACCATATATATGACCTTCATTAAGGGTAAAACTGACTTAGTTAATTAGGTAATTAACTAGGAAAAAGACCAAAAAGCCCTTAATTAAAACTATCGAGGTCTATCTACGGTCAGGACCTACGGTCCGTACATCCATTGACGGACCGTCCTGTTAAACCGTCAAAAGATTCAGAGAATTGGTATCTGCGGACCCTACAACGACAGCTTCAATCTACGATTGGTAGGTCCATATACGGACCATACACCTCAACCGTAGGTCACAGCCTGAGGTTCAAGAATTTAACCAAGTCTGGGGGACATCTACGTTTACTTTCTACGGACTGTCAACTGATTCACGATCCGTCCTACTACTCTGTAGATCACACTTCAGAGATTGAGAATTACTGAAATTGACAGAGCCATTGAGGCTCCTCACCTATTTCCTGTCAACCTGATTACGGCCCGTAAGTGGCCTCCGTAGCCTACAGGTAAATTCTGCATTTTCATTCCTTGGAAAGATGGGGTATTACAGGGATCTCCGTGAACACCTTTATAATTTTGTGGAAGTATGTGGGCCGTTTGTGTACAAAAATATCTCACAAGAGTTCGTAAGGTTGAGGTTCTTCCCGTTCTCTTTGACGGGTGAAGCCACAAGATGGTTGGCGGAATTGCCAAATGACTTTATCACTTCTTGGTAGGAGTTGAATGAAGCTTTCTTGGAGAGATTCTTTTCCCCTCGAAGATGGTTAAACTTAGAACCCAAATCCATAATTTCAAGCGAATTGGAGGTGAACCACATAAGACTTTTGTTGCGGTTCAAGAAACTACTTTTGCAATGTCCAACACATGGTGTTCCAGAAAATATGTTGTTGCAATACTTCTATTATAACCTTGATTCAGTCAATAAAGGTGTGGCTGATCAGTTGGTCCAAGGAGGATTAATGAGACAACCGTACGAGGTGGCAACGTTGTTGCTAGATGATATGACCAAGGTTAATCGAGCATGGCATACTAGAGAGGACCACGTGTCTACTCAACAACTATGCATGAGCAAAGAATAAATTGAGAAGGATAATGAATGAGATGAATATATGGCCAAAATGATGACCCAACTAAATTTGTTGTCTAAACATGTCATGGGAGGTGGTCCGAAGTCAGTGAATGCAGTTGGAACAAGTAGTGGGCAATGCTCGAAAGATGCCAAGTTTGAGGTAGTGTACAATGAGAAAGTTCAGTACTTAGGAAATCAAATGGGGGGTTCTCACCCAAACTACCAACGACAAGGTGAAAACCAAGGTTGGAACAAGGAGATAGATAGTGGTTGGAAAGATTTGAGAGGTTGAAATTAGATAGATAGGGAGGTTGAAAAAGATAGATATATTCCTCTCCATGATCGTTCACGACCAAAAGAACCAGTTGTTCCGGAAGGGAACTGAACCGAGGAAATGCTTACAAGGATCTTCAACAAGGTTGAAGGATCCGACAAAATGTTGAAGGAATTGAAGAATGACTTCTCCACTTTATCTCAAACAGTGACCCCTCATTCGGTGTCTATCAAGTAGCTGGAGACCCAAATGTGCCAAATCTCCATTCATCTCAATTCGAGGAAAAAGGAAACGTTGCCTAGTGATACCGTCCCAAATCCCAAAAATGAATGTCGAGGAAATGAGAATTATGTCGTGCCACGATGTTAAATAAGGAGCTTCTTGGGAGGTAGCCCAAGCCTTTACTTTTATTTTTATTACTTTCAATAACGTGTGTTGTGAGTGCAGGTTGTAAAAAAGTCAAAGTGTTGCGAATAGAACATTAGACGATGCCAAAACCACAATGGCGATCCTTCGATGACGTTGTGTGAACTCATTCTTGTCTGCTTTCTAAGCTGGAAGATGTGGAAAAGTGTACTGTCTAGTTTGGCGATCTGAGCTCCAAAAGGTGATTCACCGAAGTACACTATGTGGACTCTATCGTGTCCGCCAAATAAGCCTTCAAGTTTGGTGTTCGTTCAAGCCTCTTCGGCGAGCTTCAGCTCTAGCTGGTGATCCACCGAACACACTCGATCACGTTAGCCATGACCACCAAATTTTAATGGTATAAAAAAGCCAAATGTCTTTTCAAATTCAAAAAGGAAACCCTTTGCCATTTCTAAGACTCTTGCTTTCCTTTCGCTTGCAATATCATATTTGAGTTTGTGAGGATCCTTTGTGTGTGATTTTTGAGTACTTGGAGTGTGCTATCTTGCTAGATCAGTTGACCCAACCCTCATCTCCCTTATTTTTGCTTCTCTTTGAGGTTGGTTTTTAACTTCCATTTTAGATTTTAAGCTTAAAAGTGTGTTTTATGTATGGGCATTAGGCCATGTGAAGCTTGTTATTAGTTGATTTCAATGGGTAGTGCTATAATGATCGTACTGAATTGTGCCCATGATTTGATTGCTTATGTTTCTGCCTAGAAATTGCTAAATTTGATTGTGTAGGTTAAATGCGAAATTGAACCCTTATATATGTTGGGTCTGAGTTGAATTTGATGTGGGTGAAGTTTGAGTAGCCCAGTGTTGACCTGATTGCATGATATTTCCCAATGATAGATAGAGTGACGACTTTCTTAAGGGAAAATCGTCAATTTGAGCAATACTTTGTGATAATTAGGAGAAATTTGAGTACCCATGGGTAGATAAGCATGTGGGTAGATTATGAAGTTGATGGGAAACTTGATTTTATTGCGTATGTTGGTTTGATCTGTGCAATTAGGCACTGGGCTGAGAACCACTTATTCGGTGGGCTTTTCTTAGCTGGCTAAGGAGGTTAGGTAAATCACCGAGTAAGCCCCAGCTCACCCTCTTGTGTAAATATATGACCTTGGGTACTGTCCCATTCGGCATATTTGTGTTAGTTCGTCGAACCCACTAGGTGAATTGCCAAGTGGGAGTGGAAATCTCCATTGATACCTATTTCTTTTCATTTTGCACTATCGGTTTTGATGAGCTTGTCTTAGCCCACCGAAACTAGCTTGGTGGATCACCAAATTAGAATTGACTCCGTCCATTATGCCTGAATTATTTGAATTTTGATACTGTCTGATTCGACGAGCTCATCGGAGCTCGCCCACCCTATTATGCAGACCGCCTTCTTATTAGGCAAGCTTCAGAACAATTTTTGAACTATGCTTTTAATAGAGTTTGATTTCCACTAACCTTCACTGATTTTATGTTTTAATGATTGTGCTTCGCAAATTATGGCTAAAACTAAGAGAAAGCAGGTGGTGATGTCAGATACTGAATACAATAGAAACTCTCCTCCTCCTTTCCTGTTGAAAAAGAAAATGGGCATAGTAATCAATAAGCCATCTAAGGCTCTTTGTCGACCACAACCAACCACCCCACAAGCCTCTACACATGCATGTGCGCAACCCACAAAGGGGGTTGCAAAAAAAAAGAACAGACATCCGGTCCAGACTAGTGCCACCATCATTGACCCAAGAACCAACGTCAAGAGTTCACCCGATCATAGCTCCAAGGAGCCTCAATAGGCTTAAGGAAGCTGGATAGCGTACCATCCTAGAGGAGAGACGACTCGCCACAAATGGTGTGTTGAGCGACTACCCGGTAATCTGAGATACAATCTAATTCCATAAGTTCAAGGGTTTCACAAGACCTCAGAACCCATATGTTCCATCATGGGTAAGAGAGTTTTATATGGCCTAAGCTCAGGCCTTACTAAAGAAAAAGAAGGGCATAGCTTGGATGCCCTTGGAGAAAGTTGAAGTGCGGGCCAAGATGGTACAATACCACGCGGAAGCAATAAACACAGCTCTTGGCACCTATCATGACCTAAAGTATCCCCTAGACGTGACATGCCGTATAAGTCCCTGGAAGGCTCCATACAAACCACTTAGCATACATCATAGTTAAGAGTTCAAAAGATAATTTATATCATAAGAGTTCATAAAAGTAGCAGAAGTCTAACGTAGTCTCAAAGCCATCTAATAAATCAATATAATTAAATTTGGGACGTAACCCATACAAGTTCTAAAGTAAAGAGACATAAAAGCATAAATGTGGCATTGTCCTCGTAGTATGAGGACTCACCAAGTCTTCGAATCTCAAATGCAATGAACTAGCCACGAGTGGATGGAGAAGAGTCGAATCCTACATTTATAAGAACATGTAGGCAAGAGTATGCGTTAGTACAAAGAATGTACCAAGTATGATAACTATGCATAGAGGTTATAAAATCATGCTAAAAGGGGCTATACATAAGATGCAATGACCAAGTTAAATTATAAGATGACATGATAGAAAACATGAGTCAAAACCATAGTCAATGCAAGGAAATCATCTTAAAACAACACATACTTGAAATACCTTTTTAGGAAAGTAACCTTAGTTCATTATGTGGGAATTGAGCTATAACCGACATAGACCATATGAACTATAACATGGAATCCGGTGTTTACCCCACACCGAAAAGAGGTGTCCATACTTGCCAAGTTAAGAGCCATAGTTTCTAGCTTAAGTGGATCCACTAGCTAATGTCTATCTAAGACAATCATCCTATGGTGGCACATAGTTTATGGGACATGGGTAATCGCTAGTTGTCCACTCGGTGCTAAGCATAAATCCTAAGGAATAGTTATAATTCATAACTTATCTTATCATTAGTAGACATGGGTAATCGCCTCTTGTCTCATTATTCATGGAAGGCACAACAAATAGCCAATCCAAGCTATAAAGTTCATTAGAATAGCTCCTTAATCTTGATTCAAAGTTTAGTTGAGAAAACCTTTCAACCCTTATGAATTCTTCATGTGAGAAAATCCTTTCACATTCATATTTTGAGTAATATGTGAGAAAACCTTTCACAACACTACAACAACAATATTGATGCTTCACTCTCAAAGCAACCTTAAATCATTTATCTCAATTACATAAAGAACATGCATATCTTCATAAATTCATCTTTTTCATAGTTCAAAACCTCATCACAAGATCAAAGTCTAGAAATCATGAATTTCACATGGGTTCATGGGGATTCAACTTAGAAACATGAAATTAAATCATTTCATGCATAAAAAGACATAATTCAATCAATTAGATCATAATTTGAAAGAATCCAAAACATAGAAGAAAACCCTAACTTCAATTGGAGAATCTAACTTTACAAAATTGGAGAATTTAGGAACCCTATGGAGGAAAGTACTCCATAGGTGAAAGCCATCATACCTAGATGTCAAAAGCCCACAATCAATGGTGAATTAAGAGACTTGACTTGAAACCCTAAATCACCATCTTCTTCTTCAAGCTTTAGAGAGAGAAATATTTGGGGAAGGATTTGGAGGGATTTGAAGAGTGATTTAAATGGGTAGATTTTAGGCTTAGAAGACTTATAAATGGTCTAGGATTAGGACTAAACCGACTTATATTAGGTATAAGTTAATTAGGGAAAAGCCAAAAAGTCCTTAAAAATAACTGTCAGATCCCCATCTACGGTTCAGTCCATGATCCGTAGGTCCACCTACGGACCATCCTGGTCAACCATAGAAAGATTCAGTGACTGATTAAATTTGGACTTCCAACGACGGTTGCCATGTATTGTTGGTTGGTCCACTTACGGACCGTACATACCAACCGTAGATCCCAACTTTGACCCTCAAAATTTACTAAGTCTGGGAGTGACCTACGAAACCTATCTACGGTTCGTAGAAGCAATGGCGGACCGTCCTATTGAATCATAGAAAGGATCCTGAAAATTGAAATTTTTAAAAAGTTTACCTTGCCATCTACGGTTCCCACCTACGGCCCGTAAGTTGGCCTTTGGTCCATAGATGGCTTCCATCAGTACTGGCACTAGTTTTGAAAAACTAGAAATTTTCCCTGTTTTCAAATCCGAGGTGTTATAATATCTCCCCCTTGGGAACGTTCATCCTCGAATGAAACTCAAGACATCATAAGGAGGGTAGAAACTAGATCTAACAGCTCAACATGAATGCAATCACAAAAATGCACATATCTGAGGAGGAAACATCAACTCCAAGCTAAAGCACGTTAAAAGCGTCATTTCATAAGGTCTACATGCAACTCATACTCAAATGCATATAACATGAAGAAATCAACCAAGATAACTCATTTTCTAAAAATTTAAGGTTTTCATGAACATGCATAAATGAGATAATCATGGGAACATCTAAGACACATAAGACCAAAAGAGTGAACCATGAGGAACTAATTACCTCAAGCTAGAGTAGGAGTGGAGGGAAAAAGATGAGGATAACGGGACATCATATCGACCTCGGCCTCCCAAGTATCACCCTCAACTAACTGATTCCTCCAAAGGACCTTTACGGAAGCAACTTCTTTATTTCTCAACTTCCGAACTTACTGGTCCAAAATCTCAACTGGGACCTCTTTGTAAGAAAGACTCTCTTTTATACCAAGGCTCTCCAATGGCACTATAGATGTCGGATCACCAACACATTTCTTCAATAAGGAGACATGGAAAACCGGATGAATTGATACTAAATCATTAGGCAAGTTAAGTTCATAAGCAACCTTACCAATTCGCCTCAAAATCTGATATAGGCCCACATAACGGGGACTAAGCTTCCCTTTCTTTCCAAGCCTCATCACACCATTCATGGGTGAGATTTTCAAACAGATTCAATCATTAACATCAAATTCTAGATCTCTTCTCCTAACATCGACATAGGACTTTTATCGACTTTGAGCTATTTTCAACCTTTCTCTAATAAGCCGAACTTTCCCCATAGCCTCATGTACCAATTTGGGACCTATCAAGGCAACTTTGCCAACTTCAAACCAACCTATAGGAGATCTACACCTCCTACCATAAAGAGCTTCAAATGGAGCCATACCAATACTTGATTGGTAGCTATTATTATATGCAAACTATATCAAAGGCAAGTGATCATCCCAATTACCCTTGAAGTCAATCACACAAGTTCTCAATATATCTTCCAAAGTTTTGATAGAACGCTCCAGTTGCCCATCGATTTGAGGATGAAAGGTTGTGCTAAGTTAACACGGGTACCAAGTCCCCTTTTGGAAAGATTTCCAAAACTGAGAAGTGAATTGAGTACCACGATCAGATATAATGGATAGGGGCACTCCATGCAATCTAACCGTTTCCCTTAGATACAACTTAGCATAGTCTTCCGCCGAATAAGAAATCTTGACGGGAATGAAATGAGCCGATTTTGTCATACGATCCACAATAACCCAAATCGGGTTATGTTATCGCCGGGTGCGTGGTAAACCGACAATGAAGTCCATATTCAAATCTTCCCACTTTCAAGTAGGAATACAAATATCTAGGGACAAACCTCCCGGCTTTTGGTGCTCAACTTTCACTTGTTGACAATTAGGACACTTAGCCACATATTCCGCGATGTCCTTCTTCATCCCATTCCACCAATAGACCTCCCGCAAGTCACGGTACATCTTGGTGGCTCCTGGGTGAATGGAAAATTGGGAACTATGGGCTTCTGAGAAAATCTTCTCCCTCAAGTTATCAATATTCAGAACACACAAACGACCTTGATATCGGAGTACACCATCTCCCCCTTGGGAGAAAGCCTCAATGGACTTTTTAAGCACCACTTCCTTCAACTCCATCAAGATTGGATCAAGACCTTGATTTGCTTTCACATCTGACACAAAGGATGAATCGAAACCATTATGAACAACAACACCACCGGCATTAGAATCAATCAATCGGACACCCAATCGGGCCAATCTATGAATCTTGAACCAATTCCTTCTTATTATCCTCAACATGAGCAACACTACCAATGGATAACCGACTAAGGGCATCCGCCACCATATTTGATTTGCCGAGGTGATAGAGGACACTCATGTCATAGTCCTTTAGCAACTCAAGCCACCTCCTTGGGCAAAGATTTAGGTCTTTTTGCTTGAACACATATTGCAAACTCTTATGGTCGGTGAAGACATCAACATGAATACCATACAAGTAATGCCGCCAAATCTTTAGAGCAAACACAATCGCCGCTAGTTCTAAGTCACGGGTAGGATAGTTCTTTTTATGTACCTTAAGTTGCCTTGAAGCATAAGAAATCACTTTCCCGCTTTGCATAAGAACACATCCTATTCAAACCCTTGAAGCATCACAATAAACCACAAACGCATCGGACCCCTCCGGTAAAGTCAACACTGGAGCGGAGGTAAGTCTATCTTTTAATTCTTGGAAACTCTTCTCACATGCTTCAGACCATACAAACTTAGCTTTCTTTCGGGTCAAAACCATCAATGGAGAGACAATTGAAGAAAAACCCTTAATAAACCTTCTATGGTAACCAGCCATGCCCAAGAAACTTAGAATATCCTATAGGGATAGAGGTCTAGGCCAACTCTTAACCACATCCATCTTCTCAAGATCTACCTCAATACCCTTACCGAAAACAATGTGACCAAGAAAAGCCACAAATCTCAACCAAAACTCACATTTACTAAACTTTGCAAAGAGTTGTTGGTCCTTGAAAACTTGCAACACAATCCTCAAATGAGTGGTATGCTCATCCTCACTACTTGAGTAAATCAGAACATCATCGATGAACACAATCACAAACATGTCTAGGTATTGCCTAAACACCCTATTCATCAAATCCATAAATGCAGCCGGAGCATTTTTCAAACCAAATGACATTACTAAGAATTTGTAATGACCATATCTAGTCCGAAAATTTGTCTTCGGAATGTCATCTTCCTTCCCCCTCAATTGGTGATAGCCCGATCGGAGGTTGATCTTAGAGAAGTAGCTTGATCCTTGAAGTTGGTCAAACAAATCATCTATCCTTGGGGGAGGATACTTATACTTAATAGTAACTTTATTCAATTATCGATAGTCGATACACATACAGAGTGAACCATCTTTCTTTCGAACGAACAAAATCAGAGAACCCCATAGAGAGATACTCGGTCGAATGAAGCCCTTATCCAACAAATCTCTTAATTGTTCTTTCAATTCCTTAAGTTCTGCCAGAGCCATTCGGTAAGGAGGAATAGAGATAGGTTGCATATCCGATATAAGGTCAATACCAAAGTCTATTTCCCATTCGGGAGGAACACCGGGTAAATCATCGGGAAATACTTTCAAAAACTCATTAACAACGAGGAACGACTCAAAGGTAGGGGTTTCAAAATCCAAATCCTTAACCCGAACAAGATGGAATATGCAACCCTTAAAAATCATCTTTCTAGCTTTAAGACAAGAAACAAACCAACTCTTAAGCAAAGAATTTCCCCCTTTCCACTCTAGAACGGGTTCATTTGGAAATTGGAACTTGACCACTCAGGTTATACATCAATAGAAGCGTAACATGAATGCAACCAATCCATCCCAAGAATAACATCAAATCTAACATATCAAGCTCTACAAGATCAACATGAGTGGCTCTATGGGATAAGGAGACAGAACAATTTCTATAGACTCTCTAAGCCATGATAGATTCACCAATAGGAGTGGAGACGGAAAAAGGATCTAACAACACATCCGTAAGAAAATCAAACCTCATAGACACATAAGGCATTACAAATGAAAAGGTAGCACCAGGATCAAGCAAAGCATAAATATCAAGATTAAAGACTTTCAACATAACGGTAACAACATCGGGAGAACACTCTTGCTCATGATGAGTTTGGAGTGTATATAATCTATTTTTCTTTTGACTCCCACTAGAACCCGACGAAGGATAAGGTTGACCCCATCGACGGTTATCTCCTTCATTCTTAGAAACGGAGGGACAATCCCTAATCTTATGATCCGTCTTGCCACAATCAAAGCATGCATTGGAACCGGCTAAGCATTTACCCTCATGCTTCTTTCTAAATTTAGCATAAGTAGACAATAGAGATCCACCAACATTTCCTCCTTGAGGCTTAGGGTTAGACACCCATTCCTTGTTGAACTTAGGAACCGGAGCATTGGAGGGACCTTGACTAGAGAACCTTTGTTGAAACTTAGAACGATCATATCCATAGAACCTTGAACGTGAAAAATCACCATCAACAGTCTTAGCCCTCTTTGCCTCCCTAGACTTCTCCTTAAGTTTCTCCTCTTCTATTTGTTGAGCATGTACCATTAGACAAGAAATTTCCATATCATTGATGATCATAGTGGTACGGCATTCCTTGACCACCATTTCAGACACTCTCGAAACAATCTTACTCATCATTGCCCTAGGATCGGCAACCATAGTAGGAGCATACCTAGACAATTGTTTGAATTTCAAAGCATAATTATTCACACTCATGTTTCCTTGACGAAGGTTGATGAACTCAAGCACCTTTGCCTCCCTTATTTCAAGGGGAAATAACCTATCAAGAAAAGCAGCCTTAAACTTCTCCCAATCAAAAGGACACGCTTCAACCGCCCTCTCACTCTTCCATTGTTCAAACCACACTTGAACCACACCTTTGAGTTGATAAGCGGCCAATTCTGCCTTTTCCACCGGTGTTACACCCATGATCACTCACTCTAGATGCCATCATAACCACGTTTAGGTTCATAGGGACTACAACCTCCCTATTGACTTGAGCCGTCATGGCTTGAGTCAACACTTGAAAAGCAGCCCTAAACTACACATTCATCACTTTCTCGTCCAAAGGGTCGACTGGAACTTGAGGAGCTTCTTGTTTCACATTCTCTCTCGCATTCCTCCTAGCATATGCCCTTCGAGTGGCCATATCCTGAAAAGCATCGGATCAGGATTAGGAGAGAGAGATACATAGAGTTAAACTCTATCAAATGACTTTAGAGTGAAGAAAGAAAGTGGAGTTTCCTAAACATCTTATAGCCTCTCATTCATAAGAGTGGCGCGCTTCACACCCATGAACAAGAGTCTACTCGACGTGGCTTATGAGACTTCCTAGGACCTTTCTAAGATTTTATGCCCTGAATAACAAGTTTGTCACGACCTAAAGTACCCTCTAGACATGACATGGCGTATAAGACACCAAAAGACCCCATACAAGCCACTTAGCATACATCATACAATATAATAGGAGTTAAGAGTTCAAAAGATAATTTATATCATAAGAGTTCATAAAAGTAGCAGAAGTCTAACGTAGTCTCAAAGCCATCTAATAAATCAATATAATTAAATTTGGGACGTAACCCATACAAGTTCTAAAGTAAAGAGACATAAAAGCATAAATGTGGCATTGTCCTCGTAGTATGAGGACTCACCAAGTCTTCGAATCTCAAATGCAATGAACTAGCCACGAGTGGATGGAGAAGAGTCGAATCCTACATTTATAAGAACATGTAGGCAAGAGTATGCGTTAGTACAAAGAATGTACCAAGTATGATAACTATGCATAGAGGTTATAAAATCATGCTAAAAGGGGCTATACATAAGATGCAATGACCAAGTTAAATTATAAGATGACATGATAGAAAACATGAGTCAAAACCATAGTCAATGCAAGGAAATCATCTTAAAACAACACATACTTGAAATACCTTTTTAGGAAAGTAACCTTAGTTCATTATGTGGGAATTGAGCTATAACCGACATAGACCATATGAACTATAACATGGAATCCGGTGATTACCCCACACCGAAAAGAGGTGTCCATACTTGCCAAGTTAAGAGCCATAGTTTCTAGCTTAAGTGGATCCACTAGCTAATGTCTATCTAAGACAATCATCCTATGGTGGCACATAGTTTATGGGACATGGGTAATCGCTAGTTGTCCACTCGGTGCTAAGCATAAATCCTAAGGAATAGTTATAATTCATAACTTATCTTATCATTAGTAGACATGGGTAATCGCCTCTTGTCTCATTATTCATGGAAGGCACAACAAATAGCCAATCCAAGCTATAAAGTTCATTAGAATAGCTCCTTAATCTTGATTCAAAGTTTAGTTGAGAAAATCTTTCAACCCTTATGAATCCTTCATGTGAGAAAATCCATTCACATTCATATTTTGAGTAATATGTGAGAAAACCTTTCACAATACTATAACAACAACATTGATGCTTCACTCTCAAAGCAACCTTAAATTATTTATCTCACTTTCATAAAGAACATGCATATCTTCATTAATTCATCTTTTTCATAGTTCAAAACCTCATCACAAGATCAAAGTCTAGAAATTATGAATTTGACATGGGTTTATGGGGATTCAACTTAGAAACACTCAATTAAATCAATTCTTGCAAAAAAAGACATAATTCAATCAATTAGATCATAATTTGAAAGAACCCAAAACATAGAAGAAAACCCTAACTTCAATTGGAGAATTTAGGAACCCTATGGAAAAAAGGACTCCATAGGTGAAAGCCATCATACCTTGATGTCAAAAGCCCACAATCAATGGTGAATTAGGAGACTTGACTTGAAACCCTAAATCATCATCTTCTTCTTCAAGCTTTAGAGAGAGAAATACTCGGGGAAGGATTTGGAGGGATTTGAAGAGTGATTAAAATGGGTAGATTTTAGGATTAGAAGAAATATATATGGTATAGGATTAGGACTAAACCGACTTAGATTAGGTATAAGTTAATTAGGAAAAAGACCAAAAAGCCCTTAAAAATAACTGTCGGATCCCCATCTACTGTTCAGACCTACGATCTGTAGGTCCAACTACAGACCGTCCTGGTCAACCGTAGAAAGATTAAAAGACTGATTAAATTTGGACTTCCAACGATAGTTTCCATGTACGGTTCGTTCATCCGTTTACGAATCGTACATACCAACCGTAGATCCCAAGTTTGACCCTCAAAATTCACTAAGTCTGGGAGTGACCTACGAATCCTATCTACGGTCTTTAGAAGCAATGACGGACCGTTCTATTGAATCGTAGAAAGGATCCTAAAACTTGACATTTTCAAAAAGTTTACCTTGCCATCTACGGTTCCCACCTACAGCCCGTAAGTCGGCCTACGATCCGTAGATGGCTTCCATCAGTACTGGCACTAGTTCTAAAAAACTAGAAGTTTTCCCTTTTTTAAAATCCGAGGTGTTACATCACCCCTCAAATTAGGCTGGCATGTTCCAGATTCAGATGTGCTATGAGCTAGACGCTCTGATGGGGTGGTTGGCTTCATTGATATCAAACATCTCCCCACAGTGGGTGGTTGATGGTGCAAGAATTTAGAAGAAGGATTTGAATATAGGCGCCCGATATTGGTTTGGGTTTATAAGTAGCAACATCATCACTTCACAGAATGAATCCATCATTCGGCATCCTAAGGCAGTGCTAGTGGGCATCATCATTGACAGAGAGCAGATAAATGTTGGGGCTATTATTGTCAAGGAGATGTTACTACAGGCCAGACAGGAGCAAACATCACTTCCATTCTCTGTCCTTATTACCCAACTTTGTGAAAAATATGGAGTTCCCTTTCGGGGGAAAACTGAGGTATGGATCACCCCGGCCTCTTCCAACGACATCCATAGAATTGAGACTGATTACTGACAGGATAATGCGGCTCGGAGGAAGATGCCACCACCAGACATCATGCCCATTGTTGATCCGGCTACATTTGATTTTGAGGCCACCACACTTACTCCTTCTATGGAGCAGTCAGGTATATATTCGCCTCCACTGTGCCTTCCACTTCTTCTCCTACTGCTGGTGCACTTGCACCCATTCCTACTTCCTGTCCCCCCTTGACCCAAGCCATGATTTACCAAATGTTCAGCCTTGCTCGGTCTATAGATTTTAAGGCCTCGAGAGTTGAGAAGGATATGCCTTCAGTTATTGATAGGGTAATCGAGAGGGCTTTGGATCCTTTGAGTGATGGTATGACCCATTGTGAGTAGTTGATTGCATCATACGGGGTGAGGTTGAATAACCTCACTACTCAATTAGAGGCCCGAGAGAAGGCCGATGGTAGTTCGGTTGAGCTTGATACCATGAGAGGTCAGCTTGCTACCTTGCGAGCGAATGTAGACCAGCTGAGGTCTACTGACATTTCGATGTTATGGGGTGATGTTCCCCTACCTGATGCACCCACCTCTATGCCAGCGACTACACCTAGTAGTGAGCCATTTCTGAGTGTGCAGCCGAGTAGGATACCTAAGAGAGTTGTTGTTACTGAGAATGTTGATGATGATGATAAAAGGGCCGATGGTGATTTGGCTGAGGAGAATAATGAGAATAAGATGAGGAAAGAGGAGGATCAGCAGAGGATTGCACTGACACTCACAGAGTTGCAGGACATCGAGGAGGTGATTGTCCAGGCTACTTTGGAGAGATCTCTTCGGGACACCTCTACAGTTGGCACCAGTGGAGTCTCTTCAGACTCCACCAATTCTCCTAGTGATGTACAGGGTATTAATGCCCAGCTGATGCTACATTGCTACTTCTTATGAGATTTTTGACAGGCATTGATGCCCCGGATGATGCTACTCCTTCAGAGACTCCCGATGAGAGCACACGTATTCCATAGGCAGAGCCTGTAGGGGGGACATTTTCAATCTTCCTCCCGTACTCTTTACTTTTGCATTGAGGACACTGCACTTTTATTTTTGGTGGGGTGAGGGAACTTGTGCCAATATTGCCCTTTTGCTTTGTATTTTGTTATTTTCAGTTTTGGATGATGTAGTAGTTTGTTTTTGGGTATATTATATTGTTTCGATTGGTTTGGTTTATCTCTTTTGAACTCTTTTGTTTTCTCTCAAATTCGCAACTACCCCATGAGTTTTGAAATTATGAAATGTTTGAATTTTTATTGATAATAATTTGATGATCGATTGTGTTCAATATTGATGTCTTGAATAGTACTCATGATGAGCATGGTGTATAATGTTGGTGTTGCAAGAATGAAATTGATGTGGTTGCATTTTTTAGCAATCTTTTTTAATCTTTTGTTGACTAGCTGCGTTTTGATGTGAGTCTTGCAATTAATATTGCACATAAGCTTTTTATCTTACCAGGTTATGCTAAATGAGTGTATTCAAAGTGCCATGTGTGGTGAGGTTTTACTTGAAAACATGTGTATGGAATGCTAGAATTTTCCTTGTTAGTGTAATTATCTAAACCTTGGTAAGTGTAAGACATGATCTTGGGCAAAAATTCTGAGAGGGAACCCAAATATCCATATCCTTTGTGACTACCTTGTGAGGTGGGTGCATCCATTTTGGCAACATTTGAGCCTAAGCAATTTGTTGACAAACCACATTGAAACCTCTTGAGCCAAATTGTCCCTACCTTCTCACCCAAAATCCTTTTTGAAGAATTGGTTTGTTTAAATAGCCAACTTAGGCTAAAATCCTAAGTTGGGGGTGTGAAAAGAAAGGAGGAAGAAAAGCCAAGTGAAATGCAAACAAAGATGAAATGAGACTCAACTTTGAAGTTTGTTACAAAACGAAGGAACCCCTCCTTATAAAAAAGAGAAAAGAGAAATATTGTGATGAACAATTTTGAAAAGTTCAAATGAAAAAAAGAAGTTTGTGAAATAAAAGGGGATTTCAAATAAGTGATTGGGAAATCAAAGTTTGAGTTCTCAAATGGAGAAGAATGAAAAGAACTTGAGAAGAGGTAAAGATAATTCCAACAATGCTTTGAAAATGTGAAGTCACTGAGCCAAATTTACCATACATGAACCCTCCGCCCCATTACAAGCCTTAAATACCCTTAAGATCTTGCATGAACTAGGTTGTGTGATGATTGGAAAATATGGGCAAACCTATGGGATTAAACTTGCATGTATTTCTCTTTTTGAGAGAGTGAGAGTTGCATTTATTCCTTATTTCTTTGTTGATTTGCTTTGTGAGAGTATTAAATCATTCTTGATGTGAGGGCACTTGAATGCATTTGTTGAAACATGATCTTGCATTAAAAAAAGAAGCTATAGTGACTTTGAGCTTGTGTTGAGACCAGTTAGTCATCATTTGAAGCTTCTAGATCATGATTTGGTGTAGCATATTATTGAGATTAGTCTTATAATGGTGCTTGCATGTTAGCTCTCATTCAGTACTATTGTAGATACCTTTGTTGAGCTGATTGTGTTCTTGATTTACTTGAGGATAAACAAAAATTTAAGTTGGGGGTGTTGATGAGTGGTAGATTTACACTCATTTGAGGCCTATTTAGCTCATTAATTAGTGTTTTCAATGCCTAATTATGTCCTATTCTAATGATATTTTAATGATTTGCAGCTATGAAGGGTAAAGGACGAGGCAATGATGAATGCTTGAAAGAATGACCAAAAATATAAAAAGAAGGGTAAACTATACACTATTGATCGCCAAATAAGAAAAGCGTATCACCCAATGAGCTTGACCTCGCCTAAGTTGATAGTTCACAACACTTGATTTATTGAGGTAGGTCGGGGAACAAAAAAGGGAAATGGCAATGAGCCAAATGAGAAAGGCGAACTTGTTGACCATCGCCGAAAGCGACAATACAAGGAGAAAAATTTAAGGCTTGAAAGGCAAACAAAGGTAGTACTCGGTGATTCATCGAGTGTGAACGGCAGACTCAAACGAGCTTGCTGACTGAGGTTCAAAGACCTGAAGCCTAGAGGAAGAGAAAGGCGAGCTGAGGAGCAGTTAGCGATCCGCCCATTGTGATCGGTGAGCTCGACTAATGTCACCCAATGGGTCACGCAATGAGTTTTAGGCCAGATTTTGGGGAAATTATAAATAGCCCAAAAGAGAGAGAGAAAAAAGGATTTTAAAGTTTTTCAGAATTTAGAGTTCAGAAAAATTCTGTGTGGAGAACAATAGTTAGAGAGAGAAACACTTTACCTTGTGAAGAACACTTTCTAGTTTTTGGGCTTTTTCAACTTTGTTCTTGAAATTGAAAAATTGAAGTTATATTCAAAGCGCGTTTGCTTGAAATTGCTTAATTTCATGTTACCCATGGCTGCTTTCATGAAAGGTATAATCTCTTTACTTTTTGTGATGAGTGGCTAAAATCTCAAGATCTAGGGGTGCAATTATGGGGTTGGGTGTTGATTTAATGTAATGAGTATTGTGTTATGCTCTATTTTGCTGCTATTCATACATGGATTTGGGCTAATTAGCATGGGGCTTACTTATGGATTAAAGTTGCAAGCTTAATTTCTACTTTCGATCTCTGATTGATGCTCGAAAGAGATTAATTCGAGTGGGTAATTAGTTCAATATTAGCAATTTAGGTTTGATATTTATAACTTGCTTAAAATAGAGGTTATGGGTTAGATTTATTTTCCCTATTATTGCTGCATCGAAAGAGAGAATAGTGTAAGGTATTGGGTTGTTTATTATAGCATATAGATGAGACCGAAAGGAGATTCTATGATCTGATGCTTTGAGATCAAAAGAAGATTAGTGTCATTAAAGATGATCCAGCCTATCCATAAATGTTCATCACTATAGAGCAACACAATTACCCCTACGTGACATTGACTTCCAATCCCCGTACCCCTAGATTACTTGTTATTAATTGAAATTTCTGAAATATTAGTTTAATTGCCACTTGTGACAACAAAATCCTTTTATTAAATTGGTGGAATTATCCACCCACTTACTTTTACTATTACAAATGAATGATTTTACAATCTAAATTTCTTGATAGAATTTTCTGTGATATACCATTCTATGTGGAATTCAACCCCGACTCTTAGTTAGGTATTTTTATTGACAATGATCGCTTACTCTTTTAATTGGTTTTAGAGTGTAGTTTGAGAGTTATCAATGCCTATTACTGAGTGACGTGAGAAAGAATCCATGGATTTTGTGGTAGAATTACCCAAAACTTTGGGGAATTATGATTCAATTTGGATTATTATTGACAGGTTGACTAAATCAGCCAACTTCATTCTAGTCAGAGGGGATTACAAATCTCAACATTTGGCAAAGGTTTATGACAAGGAGATAGTAACGATACATGGAGTGCCCCTCTTTATCATCTCAGATCGCAACACTCAGTTTACTTCTAAGTTTTGGGGTAAGTTACATAAAGAATTGGGCACTCAACTCACTTTCAGTACAACTTTTCATCTAAAAACTGACGGTTAGTCAGAGAGAACCATTCAGGTATTGGAAGATATGTTGAGAGTGTGTGTAATTGATTTTGGATGCCATTAGGACCAATTTTTAACCTTATGTGACTTCTCGTATAATAATATTTATCACTCCAGCATTGATATGGAACCTTTTAAGGCACTTTATGATAGGGGATGCAGATCTTCCATATGTTGGTTTGAGGTTGGGCATGTGAAACCTTTGGATATTGATTTGATTAGGAAAGCTCAAGAAAGGGTAAGGGGGATTCAGTCTAAGTTGTTGACAACTCAGAATAGGCAAAAGGAGTATGCAAATCGCAAGGTAAGAGATATGGCTTTTCAGGTTGGTGACCAGTTTCTATTGAAAGTTTCACCTATGAAAGGAGTCATGAGGTTTGGCAAGAAGGGTAAACTTAGCCCTCGCTACATTGGTCCATTTAAGGTTCTTGAAAGAGTGGGTCCAGTGGCTTACGGGTTAGCACTGCCACCTAACCTGTCTGGGGTTCATCTAGTATTTCATGTGTCTATGCTAAAGAAGTATCATAGAGATGGAGACTACATCATTAAATGAGGCTCAATTGTGTTGGACAAAGACTTGCGATATGAAGACCAGTTGTGATTTTTGATTGGGATGTCTAAAAGCTAAGGACAAAGGAGATCAAATCAGTAAAGGTTCAGTGGAAACATCGTTTAGTGGAGGAGGGTACTTGGGAGACAGAAAGGAACAAGTGAGACAAGTACCCTCACTTGTTTAAAATTTTAAGTACTACCCTCTTTCCTACTTTAGCTTAGTTTTTCCTTATTTGATCACTCGTGGACGAGTGGTGGGTAAATTGGTATCTATTATAACAATCTGACTCAGTCATTATGAGTAAGCTAATAGTGAATTAATTTGGGCCACAAAACTTTCTGGGTAGTGACTTAAATTGTTTTGGCTAGGTCAGTATGAGATAGAATCCGGGCTAGGTGAGGTCTAGGGCCATTCAGGAATGGGTGGGAAGTGAGTTTGAGAGTTGCTTGATATATTATTGTAGCCAAGACAAAATTGAATTCGAATAAGTATAACTCCTAAAATTGAACTTGGCGTGAAAGGTATATGTCAGGATGTTAAGGGAAGAGTTTGTGTAGTAAAAATGGCTTTTTTCAGAGTTTGAGTTTTTGAAGTTTTGTCGAGGCCGCTATACCAGGAGGCATCCCGCTATAGCGGAGATTGCAGATCGCTATAGTGGGGTTAGCTTCCGCTATAGCGGGCTGAATTGGGATTTATTGCAGAAAATAACCCAAAACCCCTATTTTCTGCACTGTGTTCTTGAATTTGGGAAGGGCAATTTTGGGCAGTTTGTACTAGTTTTCCCATGGAATTTGTTGGTAAAAGTAATAATTTAACTCCTCAACCTTATGCATTGATTCGTAAGCCTTATAATTTAGGTAATTACTATTAGGAGAAGGTTTTGACATGATTTCATGGTGGGAAAGAGCCCTAAGTTGGGAAAGGTGATCATATTTAGGCCAGGGTTAGGATTTATTAATAATCCGAGTAAATTAATAGGCCATTAATGATTGGTTGTTGTTTATATTGTTTGTTTTAGATAAAGAACAAGAGAAGACACTTCCCAAGAGGAAAGCTCAGGTTATCTAGAGTTTCCAAGAGGATTGATTTGAGATAAGTGATGGTTGTATGTTTTCCAGTTTATGTATGTATGTATGTCTACTTTTTTATAGTATCATTTGTGCAATGCATGGTAGGGAGAAACTTGAAATGACATTCATGTAGGTAATCTCATGCAATGAACTTGTTATTGTGACTTGTGGTTTTCAAGTGGTATTGTTCATTGTGCTAGGTAATTGTGTATGATTGTTGGTTAGCTTGGGTACCACACTGGTACACTAACTATGGATGTCTTAGGTACAACACCGCTGCACTAACATTTTGGTTTGGGCTCCGTAAGAGGACCAGGTATGTGATTGTGGTTCCATGAGAGGATCGGGCATTCCATTCGTAATCATGTGGGACATGTTTCATGTATTCGTTGATTGAGGTATTGTTGTTTCATGATATATGACTAAACGTTTATGTGGTTGGTACTTATTGTTCTTTGTTACTATTTTGTGGTGAATTATTTAGATTCATATTTTGGATTGGACGCGCGATCCTAACAGTAATTGATGAGTTCGAGAATTTAGACTCATTTATATCTTTTTCTTATAGTTTTGCTATGTTAATGTTAAATTATGGCTAGTTATCCATTGAAATATGATAATTTTAGGTACTCATTGCCTAAAAGGAGTGTTGATGAAAATTGTTAGATTTAAGGAAAAAACAAGTGAAATGAAGGAAAATTGGGAACTAAAATTGAAAAAGGCAAATCTAGCATGATTTTGTTCTCCGCAAACGTAGTCAAATGACCCATAAACATAGAGGTTACGTCAATGAGGGACCTCAAATACGGTAAAATTAAGCCACAAATGTGATGATGAAGTCACCATTGGATTGTGAATGCGGCCAATATTACTCGCGAATGTGCCCAGTCCAATCAACACATACCCGTGAATGTAGACCACTCTCCGCTAACATAGAGAGTTAATTTCCAGTCATCCAGGGCAGTTTCGAAAGTTCACTATTTTGATCCCAAAACCCTATATACACTCATGCAAAGCCATTTTGAGATTATTATTGATTCCATCCAGATTTTGAGAGTTCATAGCTTGGGTTTAGGTTTTCATAGCAAGTTTTCTTACAATTCACCTTTGGATTGAAGATTGAGTTCTCAATTGTAACTATTTTTATCCTTTCTTCATTTTCTTATTTTGTATTGCATGAATTGTGGGTGTAATTTATCATAGAAGAATTGGGTTTTTTGCTGGAAATAGACATTTGATGGGTTGTTGATTTTGTTCTTTTGCGTTTGTAATTGATTGAATACTTTCTCATTAATGAAATGGATGTTTGATTATCTAGTCAATTTCATGGTTAATTATTTTCCTAATAGAATTGATTACTCCTTGGACTTGCCCATTTACTTTGATTGAGCTTGAGAGAGTCACTTGAGGTTGGGAATTATTAATTGGTGCATAATTTGAAGTGTAACAACTCATATATTGGATGATAGCTAGAGATATTGAATCCATGAAATGCATAGAATTGGACTAATTGTGATCTCTATTTAAGTAGGTTTGAGAGAACTAGGTAAGATATGTTTGCTTATGTTCAAGAGAAGTAGGTAAATCATTCAGATTCTAATGCATATATGATCTTACCAATGAATGAGTTTGGATGAGATTAATATGCAATGGATCATGTTTATGTCAATTAGCTTTCCATTCCCTTTGATTCCTTGCTTGAAAAAACCTTTGCCTCTATCCGTGATTGTTACTAAAATCATCTTCATAATATAATTATGTATTTTTCATTTGGATTCAAACTCGTATCTTTTAATTATTTATCTTTTCAATCACCAACACATTGTTCCTTGTGGGATTCGAACATGAACTTACACATTGGGTTACTATATTTCTAGCGACCACTTACTCGTTGATTCGTATGATGGATAATTGAGTGTTATCAAAATGGTGTCACTGCCAAAGAACAATAAGGCGTATTGAATTGGTCTAGAATTTGTTGTTTAGGTGTTTCTATCCAAATTGTGAATATTTTTTTCTTTCTTTTTTGTT
Source organism: Solanum appendiculatum (assembly GCA_018342035.1). Classification (NCBI taxonomy): domain Eukaryota; kingdom Viridiplantae; phylum Streptophyta; class Magnoliopsida; order Solanales; family Solanaceae; genus Solanum; species Solanum appendiculatum. The sequence continues at coordinate 1,348,041 of JAGDQO010000766.1, read as the reverse complement.
TTGGGTTCTATGGCTTCTTGTGATGAAGCAATGCTTGGTAGTTGTGATCCCTATGTTGATGACCCGTGACCTAGTTGTGGAGGACTTCATGTTGGAAAATTTTATATGGATGTCTCTTTAGATGAGGTGATGTGTGAAGAAATGGGTGTGGAGAGTCAAATTTAGCACGCTTGGCCGAAAAGCTTGAACGTCATGAGAGGTTACAACATCTAATGTTCCAAATGAGGGATGATTTACACAACTTGCACCTTACTCGGTGCCATGAAATGATCCAACTTGAGTTTAAAATCACAACTTTGAAGATCAATGTGATTATAAGAATTGGAGTATGTGATGCTCCTTGTCAAGTGGTCAAAAATAGCAAATTGGAGTTGGAGTTTCAAGAAAAGGGGTTGTGATAAACATGGATGAAATCTTGGGTATTTGTAAGCCAATCAAGCCAATAATAATCCAAGATGCCGAAATCAGAGAAATGATACTAGACTTGCAAGAAAAAGCTAAAATATTATTTATGGAAACTCTAATTCATTTGGAAGTGAGAGTGCCACTCATTTGAAGGCCAAGAATTATGAAGTTCAATATTCAAAAGGCCTAGTAAATTCTCTCACTCTTGCCTGATGATCCTTAAAGAAAGAATAATGTGAATTGGATAAGAAATTCAAATCTTCAAAGTGGAGAGATAGAGTGATACTCTTAATTCTCTCATGTTGTCTCCATGTATTTCAACAAATCCTTGATATGAAGTTGGTGAGAAGATTCATCACCTCGAAATGGAAACAAAGAGGGTGATGCATCTGACATCACGCCGCGATGTTAAATTATGCGCTTGATGGGGGGCAACCCATTGGTTTCCAAAAAAATTGACTTTGAGTTTAAATTTTGAGTTTTTTATTTTTTAGATTAGATTATAATTTTATTTGACTAATCCTCATAATTTCAAAATTTTTAGTGATTGTTTGGATAGGTTTGGAAGCAAAAATTTAATTAGGATTGAAGTTTGAGGTTAAAACACCTTTAAAATGGGACTTGGAACACTTTTTAGGTACTCGGGCTCGCCAAAATTGGTTGGACGAGTCATCAAACATGCTCTGTAATAACTAAAAAGATCAGAGAATTATGCAGGTTTCAGGCTTCAGTTGTTCTCCATGAACGTGGATGTGGGTCCACGAACACGACGGTCAATCAACAGACTCACAGCAAATGTGGACCTTCAACGGTCAAAACATCACGAACGTGCCCCTATTCCCATGTACATACAGAGCTGAAAAGTCCCACGTATTGAAAAGGAAGAATATTTTGAAGAAGAATCAATTTTTATTACCGAACACTCAAAAATTCTCTCCGCACAGTTAAGACACTTTTAAAATACCAAGTTCTTAGCGTTCTTTTTAGATTTAGCATTCAAGGTATGTTTTTTCCCCTCTCTTTTTCTTCTCTCTTTGGTAAGTAGTGTGTATAAATGAGGCTTGAAAGATTAGTTTTTTATAATTTCTTTTATGGATGTTTAATTGTTGAGTTGTTTTAGTGTTTGGGGTGTTATTAAAGTTGGAGATTATTGTTTAATAAATTTTGGATTAAGATTGGGGGCAAATTTATGGGAGAATGATGCTTAAACTTGTTGCCCCAAACCTGAACGATGAAATGTCCCAATGGAAGTCGATTGTCTGAGGAAGAAGGCAATCCCATGAATACGGAGGAATCTTATGCCTTATTCACCGCGAACGCGGTCATTTTTCCCACAAACACAGTGGGTTGGCTCATCCTGAGCCGCGAATGCGGAGGAGACAGAACTGTAGACCCAAAAGTAGTAGCTTTGCACAACTTAGCTCGGATTTTCTTTTAATCATTTCTTTGACCTAAATACTTTCTAATACATTGTTTTAAGTGTCCATAAGAACTTTTAACATTTTGACTTTGTTTGTAGGTTTTTTTAGCATAAAATGGCTTCCGACACTACTTCAAATGATTATGAAAATGCTGCACAAATTGACGAAGAAGAATATTTTGATGAAAGCGGATTTTTATCAGCCAAATGTGCTCGGAAATATGATCAATACTTGGACAGAGCGGTGGTGAAAGAAAGGGGTATATTCTTGGAGAAACTTGAGAATGGGATGCCAGATTTCTATGGTCGGCTTGTGTGTAGCAATTGGATGTGCTTTGCTGCTGAGCCTATCAAGGCTAACCACACTTAAGTTGTGGAATTCTATGCCAATGCTTTGGAGAAAAACTATAGGAAAGCTGTGGTGACTACCATCCGGGGAGAGCAAGTAAATTTTGGCCCAACAGTCATAAATGCATTATATGGTCTCCCAAATGCTGAAAACAAGGAGTATAGAGACCGATACAAGGAATTGGAAAATTAATGGCTTGTGGACAAATTGTAAGATGGAGAGCCTCTAGAATGGTTTGTATCGAACCGAGGAATTGATTCACATAAATTCACCACTGAGATCAAATCTTGGCTTTCTATTATATGTGCTCGGATCATCTCCTACACTCATGACACTAAGGTGACATTGGACAGAGTCATCCTTATTACCACTATCATGGGGCTTATTGTAGACCATATAGCAAAGTTTGCTTAAGGGAGAGCCAAGAGAATTATATTCCCATCTTTTGTTACTCGGTTATGATATAATGCTAGGGTGGTAAAGCATCCTACTCATGAGGATAAGAAACCAGGCAAGGAGATTCACTCATCGAAGAAAAAAAGGTGGACAAGGTAACAAGAACAAGAAGAGGAAGATTGATGTTGTAGACCCTTCTTTCAGAAAGTTCAGTGAGCTTGATTTTGTGGCCGGTGCCTCCACTTCAACTCCTACAAGACCCCTTCAGTTTTGACCTGCTACTATGCACCACATGTCCTCTCAAATTCACAGAGTTGAAACATAGGTTAGAGAGTTGCTTGCTGGCCTTCCCACAAGCTCATCAGGACCCCCCACCTCAGAGAGTGTCCCTACACCCACTCTTGCATCTGTAGCTACTGCACAAAAGGTGTGTTTTTTGACTGACTTGAGCATATGAGTTCGAGGGAGGGGAAGATTGAGCAGCGTCAGAGGAAATTCAGGGAGCATGAAAAGACGAAGAGAAAGTTCCTTAGTAAGATGATGAGTAGGCTTAGGAGCTTATGTGGTTCAGGTGCTTCTCATAATGAAGATTTGGCTTTTCCCTCCAGCTTAGGCTCAGAGTGATGCATTTCAGAGAGCCCCTCGCATTCTCTTTTGATATTTGTACTGTAAGGACACAATTTCATTTTTAGTTGTGGGTGCTTCTTTTGTGATAATTTATTATGGGTGTTTATTTTGATTATTGTGGATGCTTATTTTGATTGTGCTCTTGTCGGGCTTATTATATTATTTTATGTATTTGATTTTTTTCTTGCCGGGTTTATTTTGATTTATTATGGATTGTTGTGCCCTTGCTGAACCTTGATGATGATGTGGATGATGCATCCTTGTCGGGCTTTTGATATTGTGATGGATTAGTCATTTTGTTTTGTTTCTTGTTAGTTGTTTATTTCCTTTTGTTAGCTTCTTAATTTCTTTTAGTTTGTCATGGTGATGTTGAGGGACTATGCACAATGATAGATAAAGTGACGACTTTCTTAAGGACAAATCGTTGTTTGATTGTGAGTGTATTGATGGGGTGTTTGTGTGGTGAAGTTTGAGTAGTCATACGTGGCGAAGTCTTAGTAGCCATATGTGGTGAAGTATGAGTAGCCATAACTCGAAGAGATGTATGAATTTGTCCGATGATAGATTGGTTGACATCTTTCTTAAGGGTAAATTGTCGTCTTTGTGGGAGGATGTGACTTGGTTGGTACTAATGATATAGTCGTGCATTGTGAAAAGAGTAGATACTTTCCAATTTTTGAAAGAAAATACATTTTGTGAATGATTTCATGACAATTCTTGTGACTCTTTTTGTGACTCTTAATTAATTAGTGGTTTTGAGTGTGATGCCATTTGTACTTGAAAAGAAAAGAAAACTTTGAGCCATCTTCATTAATTTGCATGCCATGTGTGGTGAGTTATTGAATAACTTCTTGTGTTCCCTTATGCTAGCTAGAACTTGCCTGGTTAGTCTTTCAATATTGGTCTTGATTGAGTTTGGTTGGAGAAATAACCTTAGGCATTCTTTATGATTCTTGGAAGTCCACTTGACATAAAAAGCCCACATTTGCACTAAATGTATCCCTAGTTGACCCCTTTGAGCTTAATACCATTTTCTTGACAACCTCATTACAAGCCTTTTTTATTTTGAAAAAGTAATTCTCTTTTGAACCCTTCCCTCCTTGAACTCATAAATTGTGAAAGTTGAGGCTAAAAGCCTAAGTTGGAGGTGTTGTTGGAAACCCATAGGGGAGTTACTTATCACATGAGGGCTTGAATTTGAGCAATGAAAAAAATGAATCAAAGAAAGGAGGAAAAAGTGTTAAAGAAAGAAAAGCATAGAAAAATAAATAAAGAAAGAGAATAAAAGAAAATTGAATCCTCCAAGATATGAAATTGTTCCAGGTGGGGCATCTTGTATGAAATGAGAAAAAAGTAAGCATTGGGTTAAAAAAAATGAAGAAGAGTGGTGAAGAGAAAAATGGAAAATTGTTGTGTGTAGTGTTCAAGGAGGGTGTAGTCACTTTTACCGAAATGTTATCCTAACCTTTCCTAAGCCTACATTACAAGCTTAATAAAAGTCCTTTGTGATCTCCGACAGAATGTTTTTGAGCCAATGATGATTTAAAATAAGGGCAAGCTTATGATGTGGTATTCATGTTCATGAGATGTTCTTTGTGAGTGTGAGTGTTTGTGCTTTTGTCCCTTGTCTTGTTAATACCCGTGCGAGTAATTTTGGGACATTTTCTTTCTTGTGAGGGCATGCAAATTGAGAAAGTAATGATTTTTAAAATGTCCTAAATGAGTCAAATGAGCGTGCGAAGGAACGAATGATTTTGAGTCACTTCTAGAGATTGAGTTGTTGTCACTTAATTATTTATGGTTCTTAAAAATGTGATTTAAGAATGAAGGGAGTTCTTTTTGTGAAAGTTTTGCATGTGGTGACTATTTGTTAGTACCAACCGAAGTCATGTTCTTTGTGCTTAATTGATAAATGTGAACTTGAAATGTGGGGTTGTTTTGAATTGATTGTCTCTTGTTGTTTGAATTTGTTTTGATTGAGGATAAGCAAAGTTTTAAAGTTGGGGGTGTTGATGAGTCCGGGATTTTGGACTCATTTATATCTTTTTTCGTATAGTTTTGCATTGTTAATGTTAGATTGAGGCTAATTATCCATTGAAATATCATTATTTTAGGTACTGGTGAACTACAAGAAGTGTTGATGAAAATTGCTATATTTAAGAAGAAAAACAAGTGAAATTGAGTCAAATAGGGAACTAAAACTGAAAAAGGCAAATCTGGCATGATTTTATTCTCCACGAACACGGTCAACTGACTCGTGAACGCAGAGGCTGGGTCAATGAGGGACCGCGAACGCGGTAAAAGTAAGCCACGAACACAGTGATGAAGTTAATAGTCGGCCACGGACGCAACCAATATTACCCGTGGACGTGCCAATCCGGTCAACACAGTCCCACGAACGTGGACCACTCTTTGCGAATGTGGAGAGTTAATTTTTAAGCGTTCAGGGCAGTTTCAAAAGTTCACTATTTTGATCCCAAAACCCCATATGCACTCATGCAGAGCCATTGTGAAATTGTTATTGATTCCATCAAGATTTTAAGTGTTCATAGCTTGGGCTTAGGTTTTCATAGTAAGTTTCCTTACAATTCACCTTTAGATTGAAGATTGAGTTCTCAATTGTAACTATTTTTATTCTTTCTCCATTTCTTTGTTTTGTATTTCATGAATCATGGGTGTAATTGATCATAGAAAAATTGGGGTTTTGTGCTTGAAATAAACATTTGATGGGTTGTTGATTTTATTGTTTTGCTTTTGTAATTGATTGAATGCTTTCTCATTTATGAAATGGGTGTTTTTTATTATCTAGTCAATTTCATGCTTAGTTGCTTTCCTAATGGATTGATCACTCCTTTGACTTGCCCATTTACCTTGATTGATCTTGAGAGAGTCAATTGAGGTTGATAATTATTGATTGGTGCATAATTTGAGGTCTAACAACTCATATATTAGATGATAGTTGGAAATAGTGAATCCATGCAATGCATAGAATTGGACTAATTGTGGTCACTACTTAACTAGGTTTGAGAGAACTGGGTAAGATATATTTTCTTACATTCGAGAGAAGTAGGTGAATCACTGAGGTTCCAATGCATATATGATCTTACACATGAATGATTTTGCATGAGATTAATGTGCAATGGATCATGTTGATATCAATTAACTTCCCATTTCCTAATTCTCTTTGATTCCTGGTTTGAAAAGACCTTACCCCTATCTGTGATTGTTACTAAAATCATTTTCATATTATAATTGTGTATTTTTCATTTGGATTCAAACTTGTATCTTGTAATTCTATATCTTTTCAATCGCCGACACATTGTTCCCTGTGAAATTTGACCCCGATCTCACATGTTGGGTTATTATATTGCTAGTGTCTGCTTACTTGTTGATTCATTTGACAGGAAATTGTGTGTTATCGGTACATGGTGGTTTGTGTACTGACGTTGCACTTGTTAATTTATTTGTTGAGTACAACGCATCTTCTAGCGGCTGATTCGAGACCTCAGTTGAGAAACGCCTGATTTCGAATCTAAAGATGAGCTACATCTTCTGAGCTGCCATGGGTTCTTCTACTTTACTTTTCCATCTTTCCGAATATATAAATTAGTTTTTAACTTAATCTTATTTTTTGGGGTTGCATCCCAATTGACTATTTTAGAGTTTTGGTTATGATAACTTTCAGTTCTTACGGGTTTATTTCTGTATAAATGTTTGGAGGTTGAGTTTATGGGAGCTCAACTCTTTAGTTGTTTCTAAATTGTTTTACCTTATTTATGCTAAACATAATTTTGCTTAAATGGTGTTGGGTTGGTTTCAGATAGTTTTGATTCTCTCACCAGGTGATTTAGTGTGGGAACCACTCATGACGGTCTGGGTCGTGACAGCTTCAGTATGTACTTCAACTAAATCGACAACCATAATAACCGGCAAAGTATTCTTCTCGCTTAGAAACACATACCTGAGATAGTCGACTAGCTCTTTCAACTCAAACACATACCTGAGATAGTCGACTAGCTCTTTCAACTCAAACACAAATGGCTCTTTAAAAGAAGGCTTAGCCAGAGGAGTTGGTCTGCTCTTCATATCTAGGTCTAGCTTCTTTGGAGCATAAGGGTACGCCCTCATGCCCTACAAAGTAGTTGTTGTCCTCATACTCTTCAACAAACTCATCATCCATGTTTAGAATAACTGCATCTAGAGTCTCAATTGTCAACCTCTTCTCTAAAGATACCTCAATAACTTCTTCCTCAACTACATCGATCATTGATACAGCACTAACATTATGTGGTTGTTTCATAGACTAACACACATTGAATTTTACTTCCTTACTATTCAGTCTAAACTTGATCTCACCATTCTCCATGTCTATCCGTGCTCTAAATGATACCATAAATGTCCTTTATGAGAACTTAAAAGTTCACCTCGCAATCTAGAATAACAAAGTTTGCCGAAAAGATGAAACTTTCCATTCTTACTAGTACATCACACAGAATATCAACTGGCCTCTAAACTAATCGATCAACCATCAACAATCGCACAATAGTTGGTTTGGGGGGTCCCAAGCCCAACTGTCTATAAATGGCTAATGACATAAGGTTGATGTTGGCCCCTAAATCATACAGTGCCTTCGCAAAATCAAATACACCAATAGTGCGAAGAATTGTGAATGCACCCGGATCTTCCTTCTTCTATATTAAGGACATTGTAGCAATACCACTACAATGATGTAGATTATCAACCAACTCAAAGCTAATTGTACTCTTCTTTGTAATCAAGTCTTTCATAAACTTGACATAATCCGACATCTTCTCTAAGGCCTCCACCAATGGACTATTTACTGAAAGCTGCTTAAGCATAAAAATAAATTTCAAAAACTTATCATCCTTAGTCTGTCTTTTCAACCTCTTCAGAAATGAAGGAGGTGGTCTAGAAATTGGTGTTAGAGGCTGCACATCCTCTATTTCTGTTTCATCTGAGCCCTTGGCTCCTTCAACCTCCTCTAGTATGACCTCTATCATTTTCGGCTCTCCCGAATCAATAAAGACCTTTTTCTCAACCTCATCCTCAGCACCATCTCTAGATTCAGAATTAATATCATTTTCCTGCTCAATAATTGTAAGTACTAGTCATGGGAGTATTTTTCCACTTCTAGAAGTGACAATCATGTATTGTCCATCCTTTCTTGGGATCTGAATAGTATCACTATGTAGTGTACATTCTTCCTCTAGTTCAAAGTTGTGGACAATTGCCCCATCTAATGCTCAACTGTTTGATAGAAGTAGAGTATGAATCTACAAGTTGACTTATATTTAAGAGATTACCCTTCATATATTTAACTCCAGAGTCTGCAGACTCTATCCGCTGCAATACCTTGGATAACATGTCCTTCACTCTGAAGCTACCTGCTTCATTTCCTTCCCTATCATAATTTTTATGAGGCATATAAATTTCACTATAATCACTCTTGAAATTTTCCTTATTGATTCAATTTTCTTGATCATGATACCCATACCTATCATAATAGTTATCCTTCTAGTAGTTACGACCTTGATTTTCTTGACCATTGGTCTGAAAACCCTCCTGATTTTTCAGATAACTCACTTCCTCATCATAATTATATTCGAGCTCACCTTGTCTACCACTCGCTCCCAGTGCATTAATTCTCTCAACACCTCCTGCTAAAAGATTTTTGGTCAACAAGTTCATTTGTGTCTTTATGTGAGCCATATCTTTATCTCGTTCCTCTTCTTGCCTACGCTGCTCATTTGCTAAACAAAAAGCATAACTATTTCCTATGACCTCAAAGTCTCGAGTATGTCAGGCCCTATTGGTCTTTGTCACTCGATCTAATATAGTTGTCGCATTTGTCTAAGTCTACTCCATGAATGACCCCCCAGCCACTATGTTTGCAATTGACTTAGTTGTAAAGTTCAAAGATCTATAGAAGGTTTCCATCAGATAGTCATCAATCAACTTATAATTTGGAATCTACTTCAACTTTTTGTTGAATCTTAATCATGTCTCATGCAATGCCTCAATAGATAGCTGCCTAAAGTTATTGATTTCATCTCTCAGCTGCAATATTTTAGATTGTGGGAAAAACCTCTCAAGGAAAGTCTCTTTCAATCCTCTCTAGGTAGTAATTAAGTCATGTAGCAACTCATTCAATCAAATTATTACCTCTCCAGATAAAGATAGTGGAAACAACCTCAAATGAATGACCATTTGACTGACTCCAGGGATCTTAAACGACTTACATGTATCAATGAAATTCATCAGGTGAAGATTTGGGTCATCATCATCTACTCCTCTAAATAGTCCTTTCAGGTTTAAAAGTTGAATGATGATACCTGTGATGTTGAACTTAGCTCCCATCGCTAAAGGTGGGGGAACAATAGTCTTAGAGGCTCCATCCCCATCCAGATCAGCTTCATCATCGCCGTCAATGATACATCTAATTGTTTCTCAACCAAATTAAATGTGTGTCACTTGTATTCTCCTTAACTAAAAGTGTTGACCTTAAACAATTGATATTTACTCTGAGTTGGTTGATCTTACTATAACATCAACCATTAGACGAGTTTAATAGTCTCAAATCCTCATTATTAGGTCTTTACTTAGGTTTTTCACATTTTTACTCAACATGTCAAATTTAGGACCGGTTCTAATATTTGCAATCATTAGAATTCGATTTAAATGAAAGAACTAACAAAGCATACAATCACACGATAGATTTTATTTCGTAAACACCCTTAATTTACGTTAAATTGTCATGGCTTCGACAACACTTGGTTGTGAAGTTTATCCACTCATGATAATTGAAATCAAATACTCAATTGCATTCATTGAATAAGAATTTACTTACAAATTGAAGACAATCAAACAACATTTTGATTTTAGAAATCAAAATAATCTCTCAATAAACTTTAGTTGTAGCATTAACTATCATCAATGTGTTCTTCGCTAAAAATAATGATAATAAATAAACCCTAAAAAATACTATTTATAGTCACAGAACATTCAAAATTTAAATCATGAAAGTTGGTCCTCCGAAGCATGTGCAACGATTTTACTGACAACTGAACTCATTCTATTTCAACATTTAATTCACCAATCCATAAGACCCACAAGCTAATTAGGCATTTGAACACATAAACACACCCCTAAGGCAATGGGGTTTTAGCCAATCATAGTAATGATGAACAGATAGTTACCAAAAACATTAGCCATTGATTTTCCAAGTCTTCAAACCGCAAATACAATCAAATAAAATTTACCCAAAGTTCGATTGCCAAGAAATCACAAGAATAGTTCACAAAATCCCTCAAAGTGCAATGTACTTTCTAAGTTTGAGTTCTAGTTCTTCTCCCCTGGCACTCTCTTTCAATTCAATTCAAAAATTTCTATATATACTTTCCCAAAAACTCCCGATTTGAATTTCAGGGTCATTCGGCGGCGTAAGTCGGGCTCGCCCTTCCACTCGGCGATGCGCCGAGTTGCTTGATCTCACCCTTTAATTCTTGACTTCAGTACTGATTTCATTCTGGAACTCTAGGCGATGTGCATCGGGCTCGCCGTTTTGATCGGCGACTCGCCGTCTGGTCCCTCAGCTCGCCGACTTGACCTAGATTTTCTCTTTGTTTGCTGGAACTTTAGGCGAGGCTTTGTTCACTCGGCGACTCACCGAGTTGCCTTTGGCGAGCCTCAACCTTCTTGTTCCTTCAATTTTTGCAACTTTTCGATTTCTTTTTGCATTATATTGTACTTGCCTCATTCCAAGTTCTTCATGCTGCACACAAAAGATTTAACATTAGTTATAGGTACAAAATGGGCATTAAGGACACTAACTTGGCACAATCGAAGCTATAAATGATTCAAATCTACCGACTCATCAACGATCCATCACAAATGTGATGGTCCATTGCCTTTGTCGTTATCTCTTATCAGTAGCTATATTTGCTTGACCTTAGCAATTGTTTGCCTGACGGCCCGTCGCAAGTGTGACAGTCAGTCAGTGGACCATTAGGCGCCTTCTTTTGGTGATACCACTGATTGCCTCTGACGATGGTAAGAAAAATATTAATCAACACTACTGTTACTTAAGAACTAACATTTATTGATAAATAAAAGCATCAGATGTGCCGTCTAATGTCCGCACATCACACACCTCTTAAGAAATCACACAATATTCCTATAAAGTAAGAAGTATTTTTTACTAAATTATCCTTAATTAATTAAATAGTATCAATTTAATATGACTCTTCTCGTTATGTAAAAGTTTACTTTTGGTAAATTTGGAATAATAATAATTAATATATTTTTAAATATGTAAAAAATTATCTTAGTTAAATACAAAATTAAAAGTATCATATAGTAATGACCCTATTTGAATTGTATTTCATGTTTAAATTATATTTTATGTTTTTTTTAAAAAAGTACATTTAAACAACTAAATATTATTTGCAAAACTATAATCAAACATAATTCTAGTATCCTCCACTCCATTTTTAAAAATTTCAAACAAAGTGATTTTTTTTTGTAATAGTATATGAGATCTAATTATCTATGACATTATGTGACTATCTATTTTGAAATATTGCTTTTTTAGAGAAAATTTGATTGTATATATAAAGATAAATGAGTAAAATTAAGTGATTTTGCTGATTGTTAGAAATTGAAGGGTATTAACCATACTTAAAAATACATTCAAGTTTTAAATATGTTTTACAAAATATATGAATATATGACTAAACACAACTCTAACACCATCTTCTATTTTGAAAATCTATATATATAATAAACGAGAAACATATACAAGGTGACGTGACACCTCTCTATGCTCTCCATTTGTATTTATCTTTTTTCTCCTTTTTTTGACATTATTTCTTATTTAAATTTATTATTGTATTGTAAAAGTAAATTACTTAATTTGTTACAAATAAATATTTTATTAATGGAGGAATATTTACAACAAAAACTCTTCATATACTTTTTATTACCCATGACTTACACCTCTTTAAGTTTTACTTTTAAGAATATTCATGACTCTCATAATTTTCATGTCCATAGCCTTCAAACTTTAATTTATAAGTTTATGGTGTCTTATGGTATTCCTCTATTTTTCCTATATAAATTCATATTTAGTTTCATGAAGATTCACATTAAAGATTATCCTTTCTCTTCTTCATAATATTGATTTGTGAATTAACTAACATGTAACAAAAAAGAAGTATATGAAGGTAAGAAATATATTTTCTCAAGTCTTTCTTTTCATTTATTCTATTTTGTCTATATAAATTTATATTTAATTTCACTAAGATTCACATTCAAGAATACATTTTCTCTTCTTCATCATATTAGTTTATGAATTAACTAACATGTAACCAAAAAAAAGTACAAGGTAAGAAATATTTTATTCTCAAATTTTTCTTTTTATTTTTACGTACTTAGACATGTTTTTTTAATATTTTTTTATGTATGTATTATCATTCTCCAAGCAAGTATGATAAAAAAAAATCTTTGTACTAAGGAATGATGTGTTGTTAGTATGTCATTGTTCGCTTTAATAATCAGTTTACCGGGATATAATATAGTTTGATTACAATATTTGTTAGATTTCAAGGGATGATTATTATTTATTGTTAGTACAATTGAAAAAATAATTTAAATAAATTTTACATATAGTTTAGATTTCTTTCATTCTTTTGATATAATTTTTTTTTTTAATTTGTATGACATTTTATTTATTCATAACTATGTTTTTTTATCCAATTGGTTAGCATATGATAAAGAGTTTGACATATGGAGGAGAATATGGTGGCGGATCTACTTGCAAAGGATGATGGTAGAAGAAATTTTATTTAAAGCATAATTAGAGATTATTTTTGCTAGAATTATTTTTTACTTTGAGTTGTAGTAGTAACTTAGCTACTTTTGTTAGAATTTTTTAAACTTTAATTTGTATAAATAACCTAGCTACATGTATTGACAATGCTACTAATTTAGTTCTTTACTATTCTACTATTTTTTGGGTTATGAAGCATAGTTAATATAATTATCTCATTTCAACAAAAAGAAATTATGATGATCAGGAGCTTCATATTTATTATGTTTGCAAAAAAAATTTAAAAAATTGTTGATTCTATGACGTCATGTTCTTTGGTATGTAACAATCTATTTTTGTCACTATTCTTTTTTGTTTGAAATATATTTACAATTTTTATGTAGTCACCAATTATTTTATTTTTTAGTTCAGTTTTGTATTTTCACTCTTGATTTTCGTATTTCATTTATTTATTTTTACAAATAAAATCAATGCATTTAGTATCTAACAAAATTTATAACTCATGTCTTTTCATTTTACTTGTAACTTCTACTCTTAAATATTATTCATAACTTTTGTATGTTTCATTTTCATAATATTTATAAATATTTAATTAATGTTAAAAAAAATATAATTGACAAATGTAATAATAAAGACACAATAAAGAACTTCAATTTTATTTTTTATGAAATCAGAATTTGTTTAGAGAATCAGTACTTCTATAAAAGATAGAGGAAATGAAAACATAAAAAAAAAATTCCAACGTAATACAATATATTGTTATTTCAAAATATGATCTTTTGTTCAATTTACTTCATCATGGTAAATATTTTATTCTATTATATACATATGAATATTTGCACTTAAAAAATTAAATGTAAATATTTTTTGATATATTTTATATGTTTTAAAAAAAGATGAGAAAATCTATCATGTCGCAAATGAAGAGAAATATCAACATTATCTATATATCTAATACTAATATGAATATAAATACAATACATTATTGTCTTATAAATATTTCATATAGCCGTGCAAAGCGTGGACAATTTCACTAGTTTTAAATAAAGGTTTTTTTTTTCTTGGCCAAACCGTGTCGCTGCTTGTCAATCCAACAATATACATTGAATGATGCAATATATAGTTGGATTAACATTTGGTGAGTTACTTTTTGAGTCCAACTCCCAAGTTGAAGAGAACACGTGTGTGTATGATAGTACAATATTTTGATGTACAAGCGTTCCTAACACGTGAAATGAGGCTGTCTTTTTTAAAATATATTTTTGGGTCGTCCTAGGTGATATGGGGCAACAAGTTACAGGGACGTGGAAAATTTAAACCAAACCATGCATTTGTTGTATATGTATATGTGTGTGCATAAATTTAGAATGTGTAATTAAATAATAATAATAATAAAAATGGCAATATCTTAAAATATAGTATACATAGTTGTATTAAAGGTGATAGAAGTAAATAATGACTGGTAACATAACGAAAGCTGAAAAATGGCTCTAGAGTCGAAGGAGAGGCCCTTGACAAAAAAACAAACCGATGAATTGAAACATCACTTTTCTACCCTAAAATAGAACCGTTACATCAATCAATATATTCACAGAACTTAGTGAAGGGGCTGCTCTAGTCCAAAGTCCAAACCTAAGAGTATATAACTAATAATTAAGTTACTCCCTTCGAACCTTTGTGCCAATTCAGGTAACAATTGATTCAATTTAATTAATTTCTAACGCTATATCTAAATTAATAAATATAATTTTCTATAACAGATAATATTATACTGGTAGAGGTCATGATTGGGTTAAACAAGTTATACAGGGAATAATTATACAAGAAATAATTCAACAATTATTAATAAAGGAAATATATATATATATGCATGTGCGTGTGTACATGTGTGTGGTGTTAGTAATGTAGGAACTGTTATGCGATGGTTAATAATGAAATAACTATTCTGTGGTGATTAATATTAAGGAAGGGATTATTGTTGCGCAAGAACTACTTACTTTGAGGGCATTTTGACTTTATAGTCTAATTAATTTCTATATAGCTAATTTTTTGTTTAGTAGAATGGAGAAAAAAATTATACAACCTTTTAAACTTAAGAATGCCACTTAGATATGTTAGGAGAAGAAACTCCATATTTTTTAGCGCATTATTTTATCATATTAATATTAAATTTCACCATGCTTGTGTTCTTCAATATTTGTTAGAAAATCGGCACATCAGTTTGTCTCTCTCCAATATGTTTGATACTCAATAGTAGCCTTGTTGATCACATTCACTAAATACTTGCACCCTTCAATATTAATGGTCCTGAGAGGATGATGTATATTAATTATCCTCATCCTTAATAAACTTGACTAGAAGACGGACTGTTTTCACATTTACTTTTTGGTTGTCCATTTAAACCATTTTTTACACTCCATATATATTCTGTAATGTGGTTGAACCTAAGTTTCACCTTACCTGAATATCACAATAACAATTTTCCTTAATCATTTCTAAAAATTCCCCCAAAAACTAATATACATATTCTTATTCCACATTTTATCCTACCTAAAGTAATATACAAATTTTCTAGTGTTTTGAAATATAGGGAGATGCAAATTTGCAACCAAATCATGTATAAATTATATTGAATTTGATGTGGATATGATTCTCCAATTAAAATAGGCAAATGAAAAATAACTTAAATATAATGTCAAAAAAAAGGAAGGGGTGGGGTAATGAATCCAAAAGAAAACGTCAGTTTAATAGCATAGACTAAGTATATGATTAAACGGTGCCAATGAATGTAGACTTGTTCAATTCATTCATAGCTATTTTCTTCTTGTTCATATGTAAATATACATACTACTATATTTTTCTGTTCCATCCATCCCCATCATAGCTTAAAGGTTTCCTTTTCATTATACTGTGCATTTCCATTTACAGCCATCAAACATTTCTTCCAATGGCTGCTCACAATGTATACATATTAATCTTTAATATTGACCTTGACTTTAATTTTTAGCTAGCTACAATGTTTGAATCAATATGTATTTTTTTTAATTATAAAGAAGTAGTGGATTGCTGGTCCCCTCCAGTACATCTGCAGATTAACTACAAATGGAAAGAGCATTGATTTTAGCAACATAAGAACGTAACTTTTATGGCTGATTAACTAAGGTATATCTTTCGGCGAACGAGGTTATGGTGGAGTGATAAATACTCTTTCCTCTTGAATCAGAGGTGTGGGATTCGAATTCCCTTGGATATGGAGTGGGCGCTTTACCCTAATGTAGGATTTCCCGGTGCGATTTCTAATTTAATCAGGCTTTAATATGAGTACTGAAGACCAAATTGAAAATCAAAAAATATAAGCTAAGGTATATCTTTCGCTGTTGTGATTTTATTTTTCCCAATTTCAAAAGGCCAAAACAGCAATATTAGTATTGTTATGTTTGGACAAAAACACGTGTATATGATTAAACTAGATTAAGTATGATAAGTAAAGAAGATTTAGTGGTACACACTTGTCAAATTCACAGTGATAGATCCTGGTTCAATAAATTCTTTGGTCCGTCTTGTCCAAGCTATCTTTTCCTCAAAAAGGTGACCTACTGAGCAGTGGAGGGGAGTCTCCATCAAGACAGTCAATCACAACGTGTAAAAGACTCGACCCGCAGCCCTTGTTGTTTCTCCACGTGGAAATGTCATCTCAATTCAAACAACTCTTGACATCTGAAATGCATCTTCTACTATTGGATAAATCTAATATGTTACTTCTTTTGTCCTGATTTAAGTGTCTTAATTTAGTGAAATTATACGTTGATTGATATCCTTAAAGAAGATAATATGTCGAATAAAATGGTTTAATCTAGGCATAAATCAACTCCGAACATGTTTACGCTACTTTAATTTTTGTTTCTAAAATTAATTTATTAGTTGTGTGCGTGCTATGGATTTTTGTGTCATAGCAATAAAATTATACACTGAATTTAGGATATACTTACATTTCCTTAAGTATGCATCCCAGCCGCTACAAAAAACTATATTACTAAAGTTAGCTATAAATATCATTGATATTTATTCGTACCTAACATAATTTTATGATTATTCATCAATAAATAAAATTAACGATGAATTTTGTTGTTAAACTACAAAATTTATTCATCATTAATTTCAATATTTAGTAGTGTCCATTTCTGGTATATCGTTCTTCTTCATTAATGAATTCTTGCGAATTAGATAGATCTGTTTAAGAAAAAGGATAATTATAAGGGTCCCAAAGTGTCTATTGAACAATCAAATCAAAATTATTCAACTAAGTAATAAAAGCTAATCTGCGTAGTGCGCAAACAACACGCTTGAAAATTCTACTGCATAGGGTGTAAATAGTAGAATAAAAATAATTATACTACTAATGGTTTAGATTAGAGGAAACATTAGCCAATATTTTAATCTTAGAATTGAACTTAAAAGAGGAAACGTGTGTCTCAGTAATGAGACATTTTTTGGTGGGCTTAGCTTTGGCAGCTGTTTTTTTTCCTTTCTTTCATTAGGTTCAAATAATCTCTTTTATCATAAGACTAATTTCTTAATACGTTCCTAATTAAAGGCCATATTATCTTAAGTTGCTAATCCAAACAATTATTCGTCAGTTGTGTAGACATAGAATTCGAGGATAAAAGAAATTTTACTAGCAAAACTGGGAATCCACACATCTATTTGTCACAAGATAAGTAGAAGATCAAAAATTCTTTTTCATAGAGTATTTCTCAAGAACTTTTGTGCTAGAATTAATGATTGAATTATTGACTTGAGTGTTAATTACTGTTTCTATAATTAATTAATATGACAAACAGTAGTAATGTGGTCATGTCAGGGGCGGCTCTTGCTGGTGAAATTTAAGACATATGTCTTACGCCACTAATTTTAGGGCCCTCAAAATTTGTCAATAATAAACTATGTGTATTATTTTTTTATAGAAAAATTAAATATTTATAATAAAAAAAGTATATTTTTAAGAGATATATATAGAAGAAATCAGGAAAACATTATTTTACCTTTTTACATTTTCTTCTTTAACACTCACATTATTTATCCCTTTTAATTTCTTTTGCACTTTCTTTTTTCAAATTTTTGAAAAAGTTGGAGAAATATTCTCTCAAAAATATAAATGAGCCGTCGAAAAGTGTAGAAAAAAGTAAATTAGTCATAGAATAAAATTAATTATAAATGATTGAAACTATAAATAGTTATAACTTGGTGCTAGTTTAATTGGTCCGATTTAGGCGATATTCCATTTTTTATTTCATGTGTTTTTTCGATATCTATATGGATAAAACCGACCAAATTGTGAGAAAAAGACGAGCACTTTTCTATGCAATTTACATTTTCTCTTAAACTAGTACAAGATTTAAATTTTCTATATAGATTTTTATGGAAAAAAAAAAAGAAGAGATTTCAATATTTAATGCTAACTTTAGTAAATTTTTTAAAAATTAATCCCGCCCGCCAAACTCAGCAAAAATTTCGCTTTAGGGAGGCTAGACAACATATTTTTTGTCTCCAATCCAGCCTCCGCTAAGAGTAAACCCGTTCAGGAGTGATAGGGGCTCACTTTTAGCCTTTAGGTAGTTTGCCCAGCCTAACCCGACCATGTTTACTGTTTTAAGTCATATCAGTGCGTATTGAATACGAGCTAAAAAATAAAAATGGAGTGTATCCCCTCTACCCCTCCTTCATCTACACATTTGTATTATTTATCAGTTATTTTTGCAATATAAAAGCGTGAAAATCAATAAGCTGATTGATAATGATCTCCTTCTCAGTTAAACATCAAATAAAGACTTAATTAACCCAAGACTTTGTAGTTGGTTTAGTTCAATAAATGGGCAATAATATTTCTCGAACATTTGACTGAAAAGAGGCATGGTAAGACTTTGTTTAGCAGTAAAAATACTATTTTGGGACAATCAATTAATCCTGCACATATTTAACTAGTGGTGGTAATCAATGATTAATTTGGCTTAATTGTCCCTTAATAAATAAACGTAGTCGTGCCCCCCTCTTTAAGAAAAAAAATGAAGTGCTTAATTAATCTTAAAATCAAGTTTAGATGGGCGAAATGGAGAATGTGTGGATATTCACCTATCCAACACTAGAAATTTCTATACCTAACGTATACAAGTTGAAATACGCATGCTAGTAATAAGGTCAAAAAAAAATAAAAATTAATTAAGTATAAGAAAAAGGTGGCCAGCAAGCATCAATTTTGGTCAAAGACGCTTAAAGAAGAAAAGAGGATAATAATTTGTACTAACATTTTTTATCCTTAGTACATGGTATCTTAATAAAACCTTAATATAGCTAATAAAAAGAAAGAAGATATATAAATATAATATAATTGGAGAAATATAAGATAACAAACCGTCCACTAGAAATGTCAAAGCGCATAAATCCTAAAAACCCGGACTTCTTTTGACAAAAGACCAAACAAAGAACATATTGTCCCTATCAAAACTTTGCTACTCTATTTTTACTTTGCTTTCTTATCTATTTTTATTTTCAAAGAAAAATAAGATTATATTATTTACATAACTACGACAAATAATCACTACATATTATTATATTAATAAGCCATTCTTCATGAATAATATACCTCTTCTTGGTTGTCTTAATTAAGTATGCAAACAGAGTTCATATTAAACAGAGTTCTTGGTTGTGTTAATTAAGTATGAAAATACACTTTGATACTTTATTCAAATATTTATGTAGTGAAGCACTAATGTAAAGTTAAGTAGTTTTACATGTAAACTATAAGGTACTCCCTCCGTTTCAATTTTCAATTTATATCGAGGTGTTTAATTTGTCTAGCCATAAAATTTAATTTAAAAATAAAAGAAAGACTTTTGAAATTAGTAATTTAAAACAAGTTATAAATAATTGTGTGTTGTAAATCATAGAGTATCATGATTAAGGGTAAAATGAGAAATTTAAAGTTAAATTATTACTCTACTAAATATGAAACTGTGTCATTCTATTTCGGATTGACTAAAAATAAGAGTAACACATAAATTGAGATTGTAAAATATCATAACATTCACATTTACAAGATTTTTGTTAGTCGCGAAAGGAGAAGACCAAATTTGGTTAATAATACCACCGAACGATCAGTCATTCAAATTAATGTTTGTCCAGTTCATGAAATCGAATGAAAATTAAAATTTGATTCTATATATCAATTGTTATTTCATATGACCCAAAAAAGGATTGCAATGATTGGATAAATAAATATCTATACTATAGTCATACATAGACTCATAGGTAACATGTTGAAGAATGGGCTAAACAGGGATGAAGTCCCCTCAAGATTTGACATAACAAGTATGGTCAAAGGATTGGTCTCAATCATATTCACATTCAATACATAAAATGGCAACTTCGGCTGGCACTTTGAATTCCAAGTCACATAAAGAATATTATTACAATTTATTTATTTTTTTTAAAAAAATACATTTAATCTTAATTTATGTGATACTTTTCGTTTGTTAAAAGTCAAACTGTTTACGTTTGACCAGAAATTGCGCATGGAATCTTTAAACTTTTTGAAATAAAATTTATATATTTGTAAACTACGTAAAAAATATATTAAAAGTCGCAATAATTGACAAATCAAAATATTTTAAAAATATATAAAAAAGTTTATGATAAAAAATAGACCTATTTAAATCTCGAAATTTGAAAGATACTACATGAATTAGAACGGAGGGAGTAATAATAAGTCGTTGGTAAGTAGATAATGCGAGTGAGCCTACAATAATTAGAGAGTGATCAATGGCGAAGCAGTCGCGGAAGGCTTTTGGTGGAGTTTTAGTCTTTGAAGAAAACGATTTTGTTTGGTGGAACACGTGTCAATGATAACATTTTCTTATTTTAATTATAATTATAATAAAAAATATTGTTTGTTTGCTACCTTTTTCTTTTCCCTTCTAGTCTCATTTTGGGGAGTAAGATATTCACTTTCTAGAAACTATATGCTTAAACCAAAATTCTTTAATTCCATTCCCCCATCTTATATTTCATTATTATTAAAAATATAGTAATATTTAAGTAATCTTCTTTCCTTATCATAATATGCTACTCCCTTTGTTAGATTTAATATATAATCCAGCTTTCTCTTTTTGAAGATACGCCAATAAATAGTTTGTGAGATTAAAATACAATAAGGATCTTCTCAATTATTTGTATTTGTGTGCTCAAACGTGGAGAATCAGAATAGTTTTTAAGTTCATAAGATTCTCATCTCAACCATGCTCTACTGGCTCGTATAACTTCTTAGTGAAATTTTTTAAGTTCATACAACTCTTAAAAAAAACTAGGCATACAACTCTTAAAAAAACCTATTGATCATGGTAGCAAAGTACAAACTTCAATATTATCGAATATCATTATTTTGATGCTAATATAATGAAAGTATATTATATTCGTTAAAAAAAAAGAGACAGTCATATATAAAGTCCCTTATTTGTCTAATATAAAATTTTAATTTTAGATAATTAGCTTTTATTCTTAAAATTTAACATAATCTTATGATTGCAATTGTGCAACCAAACAGTACATGTGTAATATTACACTGTAATTACACTATGACAAACAAACACGCCAATGTAATTACTAGGTTGTGTAGTTACTAGGCTAGTAATTACTACCCTAGTAATTACATCAATTCCATTTACCTGGTGGCTTTCCAAACAGATAATAAGTAATTGTCCCAAAAAGAAATAAGATTATGTGGTTTCATAATATTTGTATTGAACTAACCTATTTCAAGTAGGTCACAAACTCCAAACATAAACAAGACAATGTGTCATAGATTTAAACTCGAGTTGTGAGCATATACTTCTTCTTGGAGGTTCCCATTTAGAAAGACGCTTTTGATATCCATCTGATATAAAGTGAACTTTATGTGAGCTCCAAATACTATCAGCATTCTAATTGCCTCCTTTACTTTTGGTGCTAAGCTCTCATCACAGTCAATGCATTTTGTACCCTGAACTACTAGCCTTGCCTTGTTCTTGGATCATCCAATTGGAACCTGAATACGCAACTAGTGTCGATGACTGTTTTGTTATAGGTCTGAAAATTAGGTTCCACACTTTTCTATGCTCAAATTAATTTAGTTCTTCCTGCATCACATTAATTCAGTCTATGTCCAACAGGCCTCCTTGAAGTTTTTAGGCTCAATCATGGATAGATAAATACCAAAATGCATAGAGGTGTCTCATTTTTTACGTTGTCTGAATGGCTGATTCATGTGGTGTAAGGATATTTAGGACTATATTCGAGCTCTTGTGTTTTCAATTGCTTTTTTGAATTTCCTGTGCTTTTGGTGCACAAGGGAAGGTTTATCATGTGGATGAGACTGTGCATCTATAGACTGTACTGACGTTTCCTTAAATTAGGTTCATCTGCTTTTATATTCAGTACATTAGTCACAGTGGTAACAAGAGCTTATGCGACCTTTTCTCCCGACCCTTGTTCAATTGTACTAGGTTCATCTCTTGAGTTTAGTGTCAGTTTTATAACTTTTTAGTCTACCAGTATCATTCCTAATTCAAGTTATTAGTTTCATCAATGATAACATGCACTTTCTTCTACACAATTAGTTATTTTGTTAAAGACTTTGTAGGTTTTGTTTAAGAGGAATATCTAAGAAAAATCTTCTCATCACTTTTAACATCAAATTTTTCTAGAGCATCTTTTTCAATATTGTGGACATAACATTTGCACCCAAAAACTCTAAGATAATTCAATTAGATATTTCGCCATTTAGTGATTTATAGGGAGTTTTCTTAAGGATTGGGCGAATCATGCATATGCTAATTGGATAACAAGTTGTATTTATATCTTCAACCCAATTCCATTTTAGAAGATCACTAGCAATTAACATAGTTCTTTCCATGTCTTCCATAATTCTATTTTTACACTCCGCTATCCCAATTTGATGCGGAGTTGTAAAAATAGAGAATGTATGGTCTATTCCATGTTCAACAAAGCATTTCAAGAATTTTGCTTTTTCAATTTTTGTGTTATGGTCATACCTTTTACTGATTAATTCATTTTTAGTTTCTTTTGGACTAGTTTTATAAAGATAGCAAAGACATCAAATATTTCATCTTTTGTGTGCAAAGAATTGATGTCCAAGCGAACATGGTGTAGTCATCAAAATTAACGAAAGTATATCTTTTGCCTTTTCTGCTAATCACTTTTATGGGTCCACATAGATGCATGTGCATAAGTTCAAATGGTTTGAAAGTATTTATCATCTTCTTTGATTTGATGATTGACCTCACGTGCTTACCTCCTGCACATGCATTATATATTGTGTCTTCAATGAACTTGGTGTTGGGTATACCAAGAGCCAAGTCCATAGACACTAGCTTGTTCAGCAATGAAAAGCCTGCATGACCTAGTCTCTTGTGCCATATGAGTGAGTTATTGATGACAACAATGAGACATTTTAGCTTTTCTCCTTTTGGATTCGTGACATATATTTTATGGACTTTTTTGTGTCTTTTACCCAGTAGAACTAGGTCCTAAAATTTTGAGTTTGGCTCTCTAAATTTAAAAGATGTGAATAACACATTATTCTCTTTGTGACACACCTAAGAGACACTCGATAGGTTATGTTTCAACACAAGGTCATAGTACATACTTTCTATGTCATGAGAGTATGTCTGTTCCACCTTTCCAATTACAACTATGGCACCTTCCTGTTCATTTTCAAAAGGCCACACTTCTTGAAGTGTTATGAGTGAGATGAAATTTTTTCTGAAAGGATGAAGTAGATTCTTTTTAGCCTATCGAAAAAGAGACTTGGTTTAGGGAACTGGATTCCTAGCCCTTCCTTGCTGTTGTTTTGTCATGAATGCAAGCTTTTTAGTTGTAGCTTTGATTTTAATCATGCTATGGTGACTCTAA
Organism: Solanum appendiculatum; assembly: GCA_018342035.1. NCBI lineage: Eukaryota > Viridiplantae > Streptophyta > Magnoliopsida > Solanales > Solanaceae > Solanum > Solanum appendiculatum. The sequence goes on along the minus strand of JAGDQO010000766.1, from coordinate 1,324,035 downwards.
TGGACAAAAAGACAGTAATAAGTACACATGATTGGGTTTTTGGTTGTCCTCAGATTCTAACTTTTATTTTTATAACTTTATTCCTAGTTTATTTAAGGAGTGACTTTCCTGAATTTTAATGAGCATTTTAGAGGACCGGATTTATTTCTTATTTTGTTTGAGTTCCAGTTTGTCTTTGTTGAGATCCTCATGAAGAACCTCATTCCTCTTGGAAATATTTTGATGATTAAAAGTTAGTTTCTTTATATTTTCCTCTAAATACAATTGCACATGATTTCTGATATTCTTTTCTTTCCGAGATAAGTTAAGATCTTTAATTTTTAGTTGGAGATGGGCATTTAGTCTTTAAAGCTTCTCATTCTCTAGTCTCAAGGATGCATACTCTCCAATAACTGATCCTTCCTAAATTCTATGGAGCAGTATGCGTCTATGAGAAGTGAGGATATTGATTCTAATTATTTTTAGAGTATACCTTGAGTTTTGCTTTAATTTATAGAAATCTTATATTTGACTATTATTTATCCTCGTCATTTTCAGTCGAAGCTTGTCATCAGTGCTATGATGATTTCCTTGGATTGAGTGTTTTCATCTTCTCTATCAGTATTTGACTTTGCCACTAGAATCAGGGCACCTTCATCATTAGACAATTCAAGAGCTAACATGGATTTATTTTCTAGTTCCTCATCATTAGAATCTTCTTCTGATGAGTTTACCATAGTTGAAAATTCCTTTCTCAAGGTTAGATGAGATTCTTGATTAGTCATTATTCTGTTTGAGAGGATGACCTGATATATTTTTTGTTTCCTTTCCTTTTATCTAGGTTGTTCTTTTTGTTCTCTAAGCTCTACAAAGGCGAAACGTTTCTGAAGTGGTTAGGGCTTCCACACTTGTGGCATAATTGCTCCTTGATTTTCTTATATGTGGTCTTTTAAGAGTTTCTTTTATAGAGATTGATATCGCCCAAACTATACCCTTTTTACGGAATTAAAATGGTCGATTGCAAAATACAGTAACTCAACTAGGTTGAGGTCGAATCTCACAAAGAGTGTACTAGAGTTCTTTACAATTTGATGTTGAAACTCAAATTAGTAACTACTATTGGAAAGCTGAGGGTTGTTATGAAAAACAACTAACTACTTTAACTACTTGAATTTTTATTAATCATAAAGGCAAAAGAGTTACAGTTCTTAGATATCGAAACTCAAATAAATACTTTACTATCAACTCATTAAGGTGTGTTTATTGTACAAACTAACGAATATATCTGTCACGAACCAAGACTACCCCCTAGACGTGACATGATACCTATAATTCCGAGAGACTTTAAGCTAACCACATGACATAGCATGACACTAAAATAACAATAACTGAAAGAATCATGAATAAGCGAAATATAAATCTCAAATGACAATCTCAATACAAAAGAGAATCTGAGTACAAGACTATAAATGTGGAAAATACTATAACTAACATAAGCCTCTGCTACATAGGGGAGTATTGAACAAGCCCTAGCTCATGAAACAATCTAAAAACTAAAGTAAAGTCTGAAAGACATAAAAGTCATATGGTGGCAAGGTCCTCGAACCACGAGGACTCACCAGAGTTGTGCTAAGCTTGTGGAATTTGTTCTAACTGGAAGAGGGATGAGGAGCATCAGAAATGTATGCGGTCAGTACTCGAAATGTATTGAGCATAAGGAAAGGTGTATGCATATAGGAATAATAACATGATAAGTCTGAAAACATGATAATGTATGACCAAGTAAAACATGACATAATTTGATAAGTTGAGTTCATAAAACATAGTACAAGGTCAATGTAATATCTTGAAAATCATATCATAAGCTTAATCAAAATCTTTTATGGAAATCATAAACTGTTGTGGGAGATATCGTTAACCGACATAAATCATGCGAGCTATAACATGGAGTTCAGTGTACTTCTCTCACACCAAAAAGAGAGTGTCCTACTTTCCAAGGTAAGGACCATAATCATGATCTTAGGTGGATCCACTAGCTAGAGTCAATTAAGACTAAGTCATATAGGGGCGCGTAGTTATGGGATAAGGGGATTTCTTCTAAAATACTCTGCCTATACTAATGGGTGAGCCTCCATCCTAAAGTTCACTCGGTGCTAAGTAAACTCCCAACAAAAAATATGCATACTTATATCATACTCATAAATTTTGAAATGGTAAGAATCTAGTCATACTAAATCACTCATAAACTTCAAAATCATAAGAACTGCTCCTTAAATCATGATTTCATATCATAATCATAAGAGACACTTATTTAAAAAACCTAAATTATGATTATCTTTCATAATGAAAATTACTTCAATCGGAAGCATTCAATTTTATAAAACATGTTTGATACTTTATCTGAAAGTATTCTTGATTCATAAATTCTTCAATTCATAATGCATGCATATCAACATACCTTAGTTCATAATAATAAAACACTTGTAGTGCTTGGGTTCATGAAAATATCATTGAAAACATTGAAATATGATCAAATTATGCATAATAAGATCAATAAGGATGAATAAACTTATAATCAATTGAACCCATAAGAAAATCTTGAAACCCTAGAATTTGGGTAAGAATCATAAAAGAGATTTTAAGGTTTCTTTAGGACTCAATGCGTGAAGAGAAATTCATAGATGAATTTCTTATATACCTTGATCAAAGCCCTTATAGAAATCTTCAGTGGAGGATTGGAATCCTTGAAACCCTAGCTTGCTCGGAGAAGAGGACTTGAAAGAGAATTTTAGAGTTTGAGAGAATGAGAGTGAATAGGGAAGGTTTGAGTCTAGAAATTAGTTATAGGTCTTCAAAATAGGCTAGAACGACATAGTTGAATTAAAAGAGTAGGAAGACTCAAATAACCCTAAGAAAATAAGTGTTGGATCACTCTACGAACCCATTTACAATCTGTACATCAGACGACGAATCGTACTGATACTTTACTGGAAACACAACTTTCTGATGTTGAACCACAAACCAACAATCACGATCCTTCAGACCTACCATGAGCCATAGAACCTCTCGTACACTAGAGTACCAAACTTATGCCTGGACCCTTAGGCTTGGAACCATAGATAGCCATATACGGACAATATTTCCTTCTATAGGCCATACTGGTCAACCGTATTCCAATTACTAAAAACTCCAACTTTTTAAAGGTTAAATACGACAGGCTAACCACGAGTCGTATACCAATGCACAATTCGTACAACCTAGTCGTAGAACTCAAGGTACCAAAACCCCACCAAGTTTGAAAGTCATCCACAAGATCAACTACGGCTCATCAATCCATCTACGAGCTATACTTTTGACTCGCAAAGTGAAGTCTGGGGCTTTACATTTTCCAGATTTTCTAGGAAATAACCACGATTGGTTCCCACGGCCCGTAAAACCCTCTATGGCCTGTACATTGGTTCATGGAACCATTGCACCAGTAACTTTCTGCAACTTTTCATTTCTAATCTAATTTTTCCACTTCTAAGGTGTTATAATATCTTCTCCTCGGTAACATTCGTCCTTGAATGAGATTCAACTAAGCATGAAGAGGGTAGGGAAGAGATCTCACTGCCCAACATGAATGCAAAATACATCAAAATGCATAAAACCAAGGAGTAATCGACTCCAAGCTTAAAACATGTATTTTAAAACTGATTTCCTGAATATGCATGCATATGGAAACATGAGAATAGCTGAAATGTATGAATCTAAAAAGTACATAAGAGGAACTAATAACTTAAATTGAAATAGAAGCAGAGGGAAAGATATGGGGGGGGGGAGGGGTACTTGGACATCATATCGACTTCGGCCTCTCAAGTAGCACCCTCACGTAATTGATTCCTCCAAAGGACTTTCACGGAAGCAATTTCTTTGTTTCTCGACTTTCGGACTTGACTTCCAGAATATAAATTGAAACCACTTCATAAGAGAGACTTTCTTTCACATCAACACTTTCTAATGGAACAACTAAATTAGGATCACCAATAGACTTCTTCAACAAAGAAACATGAAACACTGGATGCACCGATGTAAAATCTGAAGGAAAATTTAAGTCATAAGCCACTTACCGAAATGCTTCAAATCTGATATGGGCCTACATAACGAGGACTAAGCTTTCCTTTCTAGCCAAACCTTATCACACCCTTCATAGGTGAGATTTTCAAATAAACCCAATCATCAACGGTGAATTCAAGTTCTCTTCTTCTTACATCCGCATATGATTTATGTTTACTCTGAGCCATCCTCAATTTATCCTTGATAAGTCGAACCTTCTCCAAAGTCTCATGAACTAACTTGGGCCCTATGAAAGCGACCTCACCAAATTTGAACCAACCAATAAGAGGCCTACACCTCTTACCATAAAGAGCCTCAAAGGGAGCCATTTGAATACTTGAGTGATAATTATTATTATAAGCAAATTCAATCAAAGGCAAATGATCATCCCAATTACCTTTAAAGTCAATCACACAAGCTCTCAATATATCTTCTAAAGTATGAATAGTATGCTCGACTTGACCATCAGTCTAAGGGTCTAAAATTGTAATAAGCTTAACTTGAGTACTAAGACCTTTCTAAAATAATCTCCAAAACTGAGATGTGAACTGGGTACCTCTGTTTGAAATGATGGATAAAAGCACTCCGTGCAACTTTACCACCTCCCGAATATAGAGTCTAGCATAGTCCTCAACTGAAAATGAGGTTTTCACGATAAGAAAATGTACTGACTTAGTCATTCGGTCTACAACAATCCAAATTAAATCATGTTGTTGATGAGTAAGGGGTAAACCTGTAATGAAGTCCATATTTAAATCTTTCCACTTCCAAGTAGGAATACTAATATCTAGAGTAATACTTCCTGATTTTTTATGCTCAACTTTTACTTGTTGGCAATTTGAAAACTTAGCCAGTAATTTTGCAATATCCTTCTTTATATCATTCCACTGATAGACCTCCCGTAGGTCACCATACATATTGGTGGTTTCCGGGTGAATAGAATATCGAGAACTGTGAGATTTTGATAAAATATGTTCCCTCAACTCATCCACATTCGGAACACATAAACAACTTTGGTAACGAAGCATACCATCTCTGTCACGCCCCGAGGCTAGACCTTAGACGTAACACGGGACCTAGGGTCACAAGTAACCCCAATCTAACCCTGAATCTGGCATGTCACAAACATACTGAAATAACTCTAACCAAGCGGAAAAATAACTGAATAATGAATATAATATAAAGGAATTCAACTGAGAATATCTTGTAGAAATAACTGAGTTCAAAGTAGAACAACCCAAATCAACTGAGTACTGACTCTATGTCTGAAAGCCTTTAATATTGATGAGCTGCTGGGACAAATCCCCAGCTAACTCTAACAAGTCTGAAACTGAAAATTAAATACTGAAAAGTAAAGCATGTCTATCGTCCTTGAACTATGATGACTCACCACTAAAGCTACTGAGTACAGACTGGAAGTAGAGCTAAGCGCGGTCTGGATGTTGAGCGCCTGAACCTAAATCATACAATGATGTAGCGTAAAAGTATGCGTTAGTACTTTGAATGTACTGAGCATGCGGGATATATGCTAAGCTGAACAATATAAAAACTTAACATGGAAATAGATATGCTGAAACATAATTGAAAGTTGAGCTTGATGCAATGACCAAGTACTAATCATGAAGATATAACATGCTGAACTGAATACTGAAATATATACTGAATACATGGTCAATGCAACATGAATCTGACTGTGGGAGATACTATTAACCGACATAAATCACGTGAGCTAAATGTGGAGTCCGATGTATACGCCCCATTCGAGAGGACCCAATATACCTTACCAGGGTATTCAGGCATGACTGTGGCGTGATCACTAAATTTGATGCCTAATAGAGGGGACTTATAAACCTATGATGGCACGTAGTTATGGACTTGAGGGTACGCTGAACCCTAGTCCAACCTGGTGCTAAGTTTACTCCTAACTGAATGTAAAGCTAAAAATGCAACTGTAATACTAGATAGCTCAAAATACTGATGATTATCTGAGAATGCATCATACATATACTGAAAGGTATGACATTCGAATTCTGAAGCTTGATTGTCTAACTAATCTGCCTAGCAAGTATAATTCATGAAATACAGATGATTAACACAAGCTAGGGTTTTGAGTTTTTATACATGGTACTATACTAATTTTCCAAGAAACATGTAATTAAAATCATAGAAACTATAGTAGTTAAATTACAATGAATCCCTAAGATTTAGGAACCCTAGGTCTGAACAATTATTGAGAAGCTGAAGATTTGACTTAATTCTAGGGATCTAATGGGTGAAAGGAACCCATTAGTGAAATCCCACATATCTGGTGAAGAAAACTATGGAGAAATCCTTTAGATTTCAGGGCTAAACTTGAAAGAGAGCTCTTCTTGTTATTGAGAGAAAACTATCGCCTCTTTCTCTTTTTTTTTTCTAAGTCTGATGATTTTAGGAGAATGAATGTTTTAGGCAGTTTCTGACTAATTATTTAGGCTTAGACTAAGTAAAATGATGTAGTTTAAGTACCAAATGGCGTAGTTTAAGTACCAAATGCATAGGGGAAAGATCAATACGAACCTCACTTAAAATTGACGAGGTGACTGTCAAGAGGGGCTTCACGAGCCGCCTAAGGCAGCATGGCCCGTCTAGTGGGTCGCGATGTTGCCCTTCCCGAAAAATCTTTACTACAACAAGCACAACTTCTTACTTCGGGCTCAAAATTAGGCAAACTTGGTGGCGTTAGAAAGAGGACTCAGAGACCTTTAATTTGATAGATAATGGGCCACCTAATTCATTTTATGCTAAGAGATATGATCATTTGAAGTTGACACAAAAATCAAAACCTGATAAGTCCCTTTCACGGATGACTTCACGGTCCGTGTGAAGCCTCACAAACCGTCTAGGCAACCGTGGTCCTTCATAGTGGCTTTGGAGTGAAACCTCACTATATGGATGACTTGTATGGACCCCTAGACAGGCTTTCCACGTTACCACGGGTCGTCTAAGGCACAGTCCAGGTGGCTCCTACCTAGGGGCAATCCTGGATAGTCTCACGATGCCCTTAATGGATCGTGGACCCCTAAACGGACCATCTAGGGTGCCGTGAAGGGTCCATGGTCCATTTTGGGTTTATGGACCTGCCCATTTGTCCTTTCTTTCCCTTTCTCGAAGTCCAAGGTGTTACAATATCTCCCACTTGGGATCATTTGTCCTCGAATGAAAACTACACAAGCTGAATTTGGAGGGAAAGAGCTGCAATCCCTACCAACTGAGTACTAGAAACTGATATCTAACTGAGTTGAGTCCTATGGATATGAAAACATGCTGAAATGCAAGAATAGCTGAGGGAACATGATATTGAGACTGAATTACATGAGAGTAAACTGAGAGACTGGAGAGGAACTATTACCTCAAGCTGAAACTGAATTGAAGGAGAAGAGGTGAGGATACTTGGCCATCATGGCTTCTTCAGCTTCCCAATTAGCCCCCTCTACGAACTGATTCCTCCACAAAACTTTTACTGAAGCGACTTCCTTATTTCTCAACCTACGAACCTGACAGTCAAGAATCTCAATTGGGACCTCCTCATAGGTGAGGCTATCCTTCACACCACACTCTCTAAAGGTACTATCGATGCTGGATCACTCACACATTTCTTCAACAAGGAAATGTGAAAGACTGGATGAACCACTACTAGTTCTGCTGGCAATTCTAACTCATAAGCCTCATTACCAACCCTTTTCAAGATTCTGTAAGGACCTACATACCTGGGACTGAGCTTTCCTTTCTTTCCAAATCTCATCACCCCCTTCATGGGTGACACCTTCAGAAAAACCCAATCATCAATTTCAAACTCTAAGTCCCTTCTCCTCACATCTGCATAGAACTTTTAACGAATCTGAGTTGTCTTTATTCTATCTCTGATGAGCTGAACTTTCTCCATAGCGCCATGAACCAAATCTGGTCTAATCTAGGCTGCTTCACCTACTTCGAATTAACCAATCGGAGACCTGCATCTACGCCCATAGAGTGCCTCATAAGGGACCATCTGAATACTGGAATGGAAACTATTATTATAGGTGAACTCTATGAGAGGTAGGTGATCATCCCAACTACCCTTGAAATCGATCACACAAGCTCTCAATATGTCCTCTAAGGTCTGAATGGTACGCTCTGCTTGAACATCCATCTGCAGATGAAATGTTGTACTGAGATTTACCTGAGTACCAAGACCTTTCTGAAACGACCTCCAGAAATGAGATGTAAACTGAGGACCCCTATCTGAAATGATCTACAAGAAAACCCCATGCAACCTGACTATCTCGCTGATGTAGAGTCTGGCATAGTTCTCTACTAAATCTGCAGTCTTGAAGCTAAGAAGTGAGCTGACTTAGTGACTCTATCCACTATCACTCAAATGGAGTCATGTTGTCTATGAGTACAGGTAAACCCGTAATGAAATCCATGTTTATCACTTCCCACTTCCGCGTAGGAATGCTAATCTCCTAAGTCACGCCTCTTGGTTTATGATGTTCTACTTTAACCAATTGAAAGTTAGGACACCTAGCCACAAAATATGCAATGTCCCTCTTCGTGCCGTTCCAATAATAGACTTCTCGTAGATAATGATACATCTTAGTAGCTCCTGGATGAATGGAATATCTGGAATTATGGGCTTATGTAAGGATCTACTACCTCAACTCACCCACATTAGGGACACATAAGTGACCCTGGTAATGAAGCACACCATCTCCCCCTTGGGAGAAAATCTCAACTCTTTGCTGATGAACTGCCCCTTTTAACTGAAACAATATAGGATCACTATCCTATTTCTCCTTAACCTTCGCTACCAATGAAGATTCTTATCCATTCTGAACTATCACACCACCATCTGATATGTCCATAAGGAAAACTCTTAAGCGAGTAAGCCGGTGAACATCTCTGGCTAATTCTTTTTTCCCTTCCTCAACATGTGCCACACTACCCATGGATAGCCTGGTGAGGGCGTCAGCCACTACATTGGCCTTACCCGGATGGTAGAGCACATTCATGTCATAGTCTTTGAGGAATTCAAGCCATCTCCTCTGATGAAGATTTAACTCTTTCTGGGTGAACATATACTGGAGGCTCCTATGATCTATGAACACATCAACATGGATACCATACAAGTAGTGCCTCTAAATCTTTAGGGCAAACATGAAGGCTGCAAGCTCGAGGTCATGAGTCGGGTAGTTCTTCTCATGGAACTTAAGCTGTCTGGAAGCATAAGCTATGAACTTACCCTGCTGCATCAACACACAACTAGGCCAGCCCTAAATGCACCACAATAAACCACATAACTGTCGGAACCCTCTGCTAGAGTCAAGACAAGAGATGTAGTCAACCTAGTCTTCAGTTCTAAGAAGCTTTTCTCACACTCATCTGATCACTGAAACTTGAACTTTTTCTGAGTCAACTTGGTCAATGGAGTAGCTATGGATGAAAATCCTTCAACAAACCTCCTATAGTAATCGGCAAAACCCAAGAAACTTATGATATCAGTCGGAGAGGTGGGGTCTGGGCCAGTGCTTTACTGCCTCAATTTTTTGAGAATCCACTCGGATCCCTTCACTGGATACCACATGAACAAGGAAATGGACCGACTGTAACCAAAATTCACATTTGCTAAACTTAACGAATAGCTGGAAATATTTGAGGCTTTGTAGAACAACTCTTAGATGAGTCGTACGCACTTCCTCATTCCGAGAATAAATGAGGATATCATCAATAAAGACGATGATGAACAAGTCCAAATACTATTTGAACACCCTATTTATTAAGTCCATGAAAGATACAGGAGCATTTTTTAGTCCAAAAGACATAACTACAAATTCATAGTGACCATACCGAGTCCTAAAGGCTGTCTTCGGGATGTCACTATCTCTGATTCTGAGCTGATGATAGCCGGATCTGAGGTCTATCTTAGAAAAATAACTAGCACCCTGAAGCTGGTCAAACAAGTCACCAATCCTAGGGATGGTATATTTATTTTTGATTGTGACTTTGTTCAACTGATGATAGTCAATGCACATCTTGAGGGAATCATCTTTCTTCTGCACGAACAACACTAGAGCACCCCATGGAGAGATGCTGGTCTGAAGAAGCCCTTATCTAGAAGGTCTTTCAACTGTTCTTTTAGTTCCTTAAGCTCAGCTAGAGCCATTCTATAAGGAGGAATCGAAATAGGCTGGGTATCTAGAAGGAGCTCTATTCAGAAGTCCATTTCCCTTCGAGAGGAACTCCGGAAAGATCTTCTGGAAACTCATTCACCACTAGGACTAACTCAAGAGTTGGGGTTTTTGAGTTTGAGTCTTTAACTCGAACAAGATGATAGATATACTCTTTGGAAATCATTTTCCTGACCTTAAGGTAAGAGATAAATCGACCTACAGGCACTAAGTTACTACTCTTCCACTCTAAGAATGGCTCACTTGGAAACTGAAACCGAACGATCCTAGTTCTATAATTGACCGAGGCATAACAGGAATGTAACAAATCCATCCCTAGAATGATATCAAAATCTATCATTTCTAACTCTACAAGGTCTGCTAAGGTGATTTTCTGGGAAATTATGATAGGGCAATTACTGTATGCCCGTTTAGCTATAACTGGGTCACCAACTGGAGTGGAGACTAAGTAGGATTCTGGGAGAGTTATTGGACAGACACCGAAGTGTACTACTATATAAGGAGTTACAAAAGAAAGTGTAGCCCCTAGATGTAACACCTCGGATTCGGAAAAGAAGGAAAATAATTTTTTTTGGGTTGAAGGCTGTATCTACGGTTCCCACCTATGGTTGGTAGAAAGACCTATGGACCGTAGATGGCAGCCGTAGATAGTGGGGAAATTATTTTCAGAAATCATGTCTCAGTATCCTTTTGATGGTTCAACAGGACGGGCAGTCATTACTCTTACAAGTCTTAGATAGGTCTCGTAGATGAGTCCATACTTAGTAAAATTTTGAGGGACAAGTCAAGAGTTACGGTTGGTATGTACGGTCCGTAAGTGGACTAATGGACCGTACATAGGAGCTGTCGATTGAAATCCAAAAATTGTTAGTGTCTGAACCAGACCTACGGTTGGCAAGGACGGTTCGTAGCTGGACCTACGTACCGTCGATGGGGTCCGATAGTTATTTTTAAGAGGGGCTTTTAGGTCTTTTTCTACTTATTATAAACTAATACTATGTCGTTTTACCCTTTCCCCCAGGCCCTATTAAGTATCTTTACCCCTCAAATGAATCAATTCAAGTCATTCTCTAATTCCCAAAAGTTGATCAAGCCATCCTCTTAAATATTTCTCTCTCTAAGGAAGAAGAAGAATCTAGGGTTTCAAGATCAAGCCTCCTAATGCTTTATTGATTTCAAGCTTTTGGCATCAAGGTATGATATCTTTCACCTATGGAGTCCTTTCCTCCATAGGGTTCCTAAATTCTCCAATTTTGTTAAGTTAGATTCTTCAATTGAAATTAGGGTTTTCTTCTATCTCATGGGTTCTTTCCAATTATGATAAAATTGATTGATTTAAGTCTTTCTAAGAATGAATTGAGTTATTTCAATGATTTTAAGATGAAGCTATATGAGCCTATGCTTGAATTATGATGCTATAACTCTATGATGATGTTTATGAAGGATCAAAAGGTGAATTTTATGAAGTTATGCATGTTCAAATTATGAAATTATGATGATTTAAGATTTACTTTGAGAGTGAAGCATAAATGTTGTTGTTATTGGGTTGTGAAAGGATTTCTCATATACTACTCAAAAACATGATTTGTGGAAAGATTTTCTCACATAAAGGATTCATAAGGGTTGAAAGGTTTTCTCAACTAAACTTTGAATCAAGATTAAGGAGTTATTCTAATAATAAGATGAATTATGAATTATGACTATTCCATGGGATTTATGCTTAGCACCGAGAGGGTATTGAGATGGAAGCTCTCCCGTTAGTAGAGGCTGGGTTTCTAGTAGCAATCTCCTTATCTCATAAACTATGTGCCACCATAGAATGATTGTCTTAAATAGACATTATCTAGTGGATCCACTTTAGCAAATGATGATGATGTGTATGGATTCTACCTTGGCAAGTAGATTCCACTTCTTTCGATATGAGGGATATATCGGATTCCATGTTATAGTTCACATGATCTATGTCGGTTAAAGCTAATTTTCGACATAATGAACTAAGGTTACTTCCTAAATAATATTTCAAGTATGTTTGGTCTCAAATGATTTACTTGGATTGACCATGGTTTTTAACTCATGTTTTCCATCATGTTGCTCTACGATTTAACTTGGTCATTGCATATTATGTATAGCCCCTTCCTTTAGCATGGTTTTATAACCTCTATGCATACTTATCATACTTGGTACATTCTTTGTACTAATGCATACTCTTGCCTACATGTTCTCACAAATGTAGGATCCGGCTCTTCTCTATCCCCTCGTGGCTAGTTCGTTGTGATAGAGACCTTGAAGACTTGGTGAGTCCTCATACATTTGAAGACACTGCCATGTTTATGCTTTTATGTCATTTTACTTTTAAGACTTGTATGGGTTACGTCCCACTTTCATTTCATTGATGTATTAGATAGCTCTGAGACTATGTTAGACTTCCGCTACCTTTGTCAACTCTTTGATATAAATTGTCTTTTGAACTCTATCTACTATTATCTTGTATGATGTATGCTAAGTGGCTTTTGTAGGGCCTTTCGGGATCTTGTACACCATGTCACATATTGGGGGTACTTTAGATCGTGACAAACTTGGTAGTCAAAGCACAAGATTTTAGAATGGTCCTAAGATGTCTCATAAGCTACGTCGAGTAGAGTCTTGTTCATGGGTATGAAGCGCTCCACACTTATGTATGATAGTCTATAAAATATTTAGGAAACTCCACTTCTTTCATCACTCTAAAGTCGTGCGATAGAGTTTAACTCTATATGTCTCTAAATCCTAATCCCTATCCGGTGCTTTTCATAATATGGCCACTCGAAAGGCATATGCTAGGAGGAATGCGAGAGATAATGTGGAACAAGAAGCTCTTCAAGTTCTGGTCGACCCTTTGGCCGAGCAAGTGACTAATGTGGAGTTTAGGGCTGCTTTTCAAGTGTTGGCCCAAGCCATGATGGCTCAAGCCAATAGGGAGGTTGTGGTCCCCATGAACCCAAATGTGGGTACAACGGCAACTAGAGTGAGGGACATCACTAGGATGAACCCTCTAGAGTTTCATGGTTCCAAGGTTGAGGAAGATCCTGAAGGGTTTATTGATGAGGTATATGGGTGTTGATGATCATGGGTGTATCCCCGGTGGAAAAGGTGGAGTTGGCCTCTTATCAACTTAAAGGTGTGGCTCAAGTGTGGTTTGAGCAATGGAAGAATGAGAGGGCGATTGATGTGGGTCCTCTTGATTGGGAGAAGTTCAAGGTTGTTTTCCTTGATAGGTTCTTTCCCCTTAAGATGAGGGAGGCAAAGGTACTTGAGTTCATTAACCTTCGTCAAAGGGATATGAGTGTGAAGGAGTATGCTTTGAAATTCAAACAATTGTCTAAATATGCTCCAACTATGGTTGCCGATCCAAGGGCAAGGATGAGTAAGTTTGTGCCGGGTGCTTCTGACTTGGTGGTCAAGGAATTCCTAACTGCCATGCTTGTTAAAGAGATGGATGTCTCCTATTTTATAGTTCATGCACAACAAATAGAAGAACAAAAGCTTAAAGAGAAAACTAGGGGTTCAAAAAGGGAAAGAAGGGATGATGGTAACTCTTCACATTCAAGGTCCGATGGAGGCAATCGTTCTCAAGGTAAGAGTTCTAGTGAGCAAATGTGGTCCGAGTGTCGTGAGTGTGGGAGAAGATATAAGGGTGAGTGTCTAGCCGGTTCAAATGCATGTTTTGGTTGTGGAAAGATGGATCATAAGATAAGAGATTGTCTTTCAGTTGCTAGAAATGAGGGAGATAATCACCGACGGGCTCAACCCTACCCTTCCTCAGGTCCTAGTGGTGGTTAAGAAACAAGATAGATTTTATGTTCTTCAGACTCGATAAGATCATGAGGGTTCCCCGGATACGGTAATTGGTAAGTTATGGTCTTTAAGCTTGTGGTTATGCATTGTTTGCTGTTGGGTGTTTCATTGACTATGGTAGGACTCCAAGTATGGCTATTGTGTTTGAAGATGACCTAGAAATCCTTGTGGAAACCTCTTAAGTGTTTACCTGTATCAACAGTTCCGTGGTTGTTAAGACTTTGATGCTATTCTTAGGTCGAGAGAGATGGATTCGAAAAGACTGGAGAGGTTTGCTCCTAAGGGGGAGATGGTGTGCTTCATAGTTGAAATATGTGAGTAGACCTATGTTGATTTTGGAAGGTTCCTTGGTATGGTTTGATATGTGAAAGGTTGGAGGTGATGTGATGTCCTAGTATCCCTATCTCTTTCCTTTATCTTCGGGTCTAGCTTGAAGCATTATCCCCTCATGTTCACTCTTTAGGATTTGTGTGTCTTAGTCATTCTTATGATTCCTCATTTATGCATAGTCATGAAAACTTGTTTTGAGATCTTGACTTAGTTTGATCGATTTCTTCATGACTATGTGCATTTGAGTATGATTTGCGTACATGCTTTATGAAATGATGTTTTGAACATTCTTTAGCTTGGAGTCGATGTTTTCTCCTTGGTTATGTGCATTTTGATGAAGTTGCATTAATGTTGGGTTGTTAGTTTCTCTCCTACTCTTTTTGTGCTAGTTTGAGTTCTATTCGAGGATGAATGTTTCCAAGAGGGAGATATTGTAACACCTCAAATTCATAAAAGAAGGAAAATAATTTTTTTTGGGTTGCAGGCAGTATCTACGGTTCCCCCATACGGTTTGTAGAAGTACCTACAGACCGTAGATGGTAGGGAAGTTATTTTTAGAAATCAAGTCTCAGTATTCATTTGACGGTTAAAAAGGACGGTCTGTCATTACTCTTACGAGTCATAGATAGGTCTCGTAGATGAGTCCCATACTTAGTGAAATTTTGAGGGTCAAGTTGGGAGTTACAGTTGGTATGTACGGTCCGTAAGTGGACCAACGAACCGTACTAGGAGCCGTCGACCGAAGTCCAAAAATTATTTCTCTATGAACCTGACCTACAGTTGGCCACGACGGTCTGTAGTTGGACCTACAGACCGTAGGTCCAACCGTTGATGGGGTCCGGTAGTTATTTTTAAGAGGGGCTTTTGGGTTTTTTTCCTAATTATTCTAAACCAATACTATGTAATTTTACCCTTTCCCCCAGGCCCTATATAAGTATCTTTACCCCTCAAATTAACCAATTCAAGTCATTCTCTAAAATTCTTAAAAGTTGATCAAGCCATCCTCTCAAATATTTCTTTCTATAAGGAAGAAGAAGAATCTTGGGTTTCAAGATCAAGCCTCCTAATCCTCTATTGATTTCAAGCTTTTGGTATCAAGGTATGATAGCTTTCATCTATGGAGTCTTTCCCTCCATAGGGTTCCTAAATTCTCCAATTTTCTAAAGTTGGATTCTTCAATTGAAATTAGGATTTTCTTTTATCTCATGAGTTCTTTCCAATTATGATCAAATTGATTGATTTAAATCTTGAATTGAGTTATTTCAATGATTTTAAGATGAAGCTATATGAGCCCATGCTTGAGTTATGATTTCTTAGCTATAAGTCTATGATGAAGTTTATGAAGGATCAAACGGTGAAATTTATGAAGTTATGCATGTTCAAATTATGAAATTATGATAATTTAAGATTTTCTTTGAGAGTGAAGCATAAATGTTGTTGCTATTGGATTGTGAAAGAATTTCTCACATACTACTCAAAAACATGATTTGTGAAAGGATATTCTCACATAAAGGATTCATAAGGATTAAAAGATTTTCTCAACTAAACTTTGAATCAAGATTAAGGAGCTATTCTAATAATAAGATGAATTAAGAATTATGACTATTCCGTGGGATTTATGCTTAGCACCGAGAGGCTATTAAGATGAAAGCTATCCCGTTAGTAGAGGTCGGGTTTCTTGTAGAAATCTCCTTATCCCATAAACTATGTACCACCATAGGATGATTGTCTTAAATAGACATTAGCTAGTGGATCCACTTAAGTAAATGATGATGATGTGTACGGATTCTACCTTGGCAAGTAGATTCCCCTTCTTTCGGTATGAGGGATATAGCAGATTCCATGTTATAGTTCACATGGTCTATGTTGGTTAAGGCTAATTTCCCACATAATGAACTAAGGTTACTTCCTAAAAAGTATTTCAAGTATGTTTGGTCTAAAATGATTTACTTACATTGACCATGGTTTTTAACTCATGTTTTCCATCATGTTGCTTTACGATTTAACTTGGTCATTGCATATTATGTATAGCCCCTTCCTTTAACATGATTTTATAACCTCTATACATAGTTACCATACTTGGTACATTTTTTGTACTAACGCATACTCTAGCCTACATGTTCTTACAAATGTAGGATCCGGCTCGTCTCCATTCCCTCGTGGCTAGTTCGTTGTGATAGAGACCTTGAAGACTTGGTGAGTTCTCATACATTCGAGGACAATGCCATGTTTATGCTTTTATGTCATTTTACTCTTAAGACTTGTATGGGTTATGTCTCACTTTCATTTCATTGATGTATTAGATGGCTTTGAGACTATGTTAGACTTCCGCTACCTTTGTCAACTCTTTGATATAAATTGTCTTGTGAACTCTATCTACTATTATCTTGTCTGATGTATGCTAAGTGGCTTGTATAGGGCCTTTCGGGGTCTTGTATGCCATGTCACATCTAGGGGGTACTTTAGGTCGTGACACTGGATCTAGAAATGCATAAACATCTAAATGAAAGACTTGTAACGTACCCGTGACCACATAAGAAAAATCCTCCTGGTCATGTCAAGCCTAAAGAGCATACAACCTAATTTGGTGCTGACCACCACCTGTACCAGATGAGGCACTCTTCTCAGTGGGGCGACCTGCTAGAGCTGCTGAAGTTGTAGACTGAGCTTTTTTACCTCCCTGACCCTGCCTGGCAGAAGGGCAATCCTTCAACCTATGACTAAGCTGTCCACACCCAAAACCCCCCTCTCTGCTAGCAAGACACTCGCCTGGATGGTTCTTACCACACTTTGGACAAGATGGAAAAGTTCGGTTAACTGAAGCACTGCCCTGAGACTTTGAGCATGATGCCCTCCCCTTTGATCCTATCGAAGCTGGGGGGAATGGAGCGCTAGCTGATGAAGGCCTTGGGGTTATAGACCTTTACTGAAACTGTGAGCGATTTCCACCGCCTGACCTCTGCTAAGAATATTTATAGTTGCTTGTTCTAGCCTTTTTGTTATCCTTAGCCATTTCCTTGAGCTTATCTACCTCTACCTGTTGAGCATGGGTCATTAATCTGGAGCTATCCATATCCCCTAATAGCATAGAATTTTTGCACTCGATCTTTACCAAATCGGATACTCCAAATAAGAACTTTCCCATTTGTGCTCTCGGATCGGCCATTATATATGAGCATACCTCAAGATCTAGGTGAACCTTAGCCCCTATTCCTAGACTGACATCGATCGCTGCCTCAAGTTCATAAATTCCTAGGCCCTAGCCTCCCTCAACTCTCTCGAGAAGAACCTGTCAAGAAAAGCTCAGGTAAAACAGTCCCATGTCATAGGAGCTGCATTCGCACCCTTGTTGTCTTTCCACTGTGTGAACCAGATATGAGCCACATCCTTGAGTTAACAGGATGCTAGTTCAACATTATCAGTACCAGTCACTTGCATTATCTCAAGAATCTTCTTGACCTTATCAATGAAGTTTTGTGGGTCCTCAAAAACCTTCGACCCTAGAAACTCTGGCAGATTCATATGAACAAAATCTGAAACCTAGTTACAGCTGATCCACCAATGGGGTTTACAGGAACTAGGGCCTACTAATTTTCCCGATTGGCTACTGTCTGAGCCAACAACTGGATCGTATTACGAAACTCTACATTTATAACCTTATGGTCCGGAACTAGAGGAACTGCATTAGCATTGTGTGTGTTAGCTCTGCAATGAGGGATGATGTGAAATGTATAACGATGGATTAGGAGGGAGAAGTTGAATCACACTCTAGAGCATGATAAAGGTAGCAAAAGAAGTGAAGTTTTTCTTAGAACACCTCATAGCCTCCCCCTCATAGGTATGGCACGCTTCACACCCATGAAAGAGACTCCACTTAGTGAGGATTGCAGACACCCTAGGACTCTTGAACCTGATGCTCTGATATCAAGTTTGTCACGCCCCGAGGCTAGCTTCTAGACGCAACACGAGACCTAGGGTCTCAAGCAACCCAAAGCTAACCCTGGATTTGGCATGTCACAAGCATACTGAAATAACTCTAACCAAGAGGAAACATAACTGAATAATGAATATAATCTAGAGGAATTCAACTCAGAATATCTGATAGAAATAATTGAGTTCAAAATAGAGCAACCCAAATCAATTGAGTACTGACTCTATGTCTGAAAGCCTCTAATACTGATAAGTTGCTGGGAAAAATCCCCATCTAACTCTAACAAGTCTGAAACTGAAAAGTAAAGCATGTCTATCATCCTCGAACTATGAGGACTCACCATTGAAGCTGCTGAGTGCAGACTGGAAATCGAGCTAAGCGCGATCTGGATGTTGAGCACCTGAACCTACATCATACAATGATGTAGTGCAGCAGTATGCATCAGTAATTTGAATGTACTGAGCATGCGGGATATATGCTAAGCTGAGCAATATAAAAACTGAACATGGAAATAGATATACTGAAGCATAATTGAAAGCTGAGCTGGATGCAATGACCAAGTACTAATCATGAAGATATAACATGCTAAACTAAATACTGAAATACATACTGAATACATGGTCAATGTAACATGAATCTTACTTTGGGAGATACTATTAACTGACATAAACCACGTGAGCTAAATTTGGAGTCCGATGTATATGCTCCATAGAGATGACCCAATACACCTTGCCAGGGTATAAAGGCATGACTGTGGTGTGATCACTAAAACTGATGCCAAACAGAGGGGACTTATAAACTTACGATGGCACATTGTTCTGGGACTTGAGGATACACTGAACCCTAGTCCAACTCGATGCTAAGTTTACTCCCAACTGAATATAAAGCTAAAATTTCAACTGTAATACTAGATAGCTCAAAATACTGATGACTATCTAAGAATACATCATACATATACTGAAAGGTATGACATTCGAATTCTGAAGCATGATTGTCTGACTAATCTGCCTAGCAAGTATAATTCATGAAATACGAATGATTAACACAAGCTAGGGTTTATGAGTTTTTATACGTGAGACTATATTAATTTTCCAAGAAACATGTAATTAATATCATAGAAACTATAGCAGTTAAATTACAATGAATCCCTAAGATTTAGGAAACCTAGGTCTGAACAATTTATGGAAAAGCTGAAGATTTGACTGAATTCTAGGGACCTAATGGGTGAAAGGAACCCACTAGTGAAATCCCACATACATGGTGAAGAAAACTACAGAGAAATCCTTTGGATTTCGGGACTTAACTTGAAGGAGAGCTCTGCTTGTTCTTAAGAGAAAACTGCTGCCTCTTTCTCTTCTTTTCTCTCTAAGTCTGATGATTTTAGGAGAATGAACATTTTACGTAGTTTCTGACTAATTAATTAGGCTTAAACTAAGTAAAATGACATAGTTTAAGTACCAAATGCATAGGAGAAAAGACCAATATGACCCTCACTTAAAACTTACAAGATGACTGTCAAAAGGGGCTTCACAAGCCGTCTAAGGCATCATGGCCCGTTTAGTGGGTCGTGATGTTGCCTTCCCTGACAAAGTATCACTAAAATAAGCATCACTTTTTACTCTGGGCTCAAAATTAGGCAAATTTGGTGGCGTTGGAAAGCGGACTCAAATACTTTTAATTTGATAGGTTATGGGCCACCTAATTCATTTTTGGCTGAGAGATATGATTGTTTGAAGTTGGCCGAAAACTCAAAACATGATAAGTCCCTTTCACGGATGACTTCACGGTCCGTGTGAAGCCTCACGGACCGTCTAGGCATCTGTTGTCCTTCATAGTGGACCGTCAAAGTCACCACGGGCCATCTTAGGTACTGTCCAGGTGACTCTAGCCTAGGGGCAGTCCTGGATGGTCTCATGATGCCCTTAACGAGCTGTGGACCCCTAAACTGACCATCTAGGGTGCCATGAAGGGTCCATGGTCCATTTTGGATTCGTGGACCTGCCCATTTGTCCTCTCTTGTCATTTCTCGAAGTCTAAGGTGTTACAATTTCCCCCTTGGGCGAAAGCCTCTATAGATTTTTCTGAAACCATTTTCTTCAATTCAACCAAAGTCGTATCATTACTTTATTTTGCCTTAATTTTTGAAATAAGAGACGATTATGGACCCTTTTGCACAATGATACCACCATCCTCTGAATCAACTAAGCAAAGAACCAAACAATATAGTCTATGAACATCATGAACCAACTCCTTTCTACCATACTCAATGTGAGCAACACTACTCATGGACAATCGGCTAAGAGCATTTACCCTGATGGTACAGAACACTCATATCATAATCCTTAAACAATTTAAGCCACCTCCTTTGGTGAAGATTCAAATCCTTTTTCTTAAATACATATTGAAAACTCTTATGGTCAGAGAACACATCCACATGAACTCTATAGATATAGTGTCTCCATATCTTCAAAGCAAACACTACTACTGCCAACTCTGAATCATGAATCATGTAGTTCTTCACATGAACCTTAAGTTGCCTTGAACCATAGGTGATAACCTTACTATGTTTCATCAAAAAACAGCCAAGACATATCCTTGAGGAATCACAATACACAACAAAACCATCAGATCCTTTCGGTAAAGTCAAAACTAAGGCGGAAGTAAGTCTCGTTTTCAACTCTTGGAAAATTTTCTCACAAGCTTTCGATCATTGAAATTTCATCTTTTTTTGGGTCAGAGTTATCAAAGGCAAAGCAGTAGAGGAAAATCCCTCTACAAACCTTCTATAATAATTGACCAAACACAAGAAACTCCAAATATCTAAAGGGGAAAAAGGTCTAGGCCAACTCTTAACTACCTCAATTTTCTTAGGATCAACTTGAATACCTTTACTAGACACAATATGGCCAAGAAATGGAACTAACATCAACAAAAACTCACATTTTCTAAACTTAGCAAAAGACAAATGATCATTGAGAACTTGCAATATGATTCTTAGATGACCGGCATGATCATCCTTACTCTGGGAATAAATCAATATATCATTAATAAACACGATCACAAACATATCAAAGTATTACTTGAACACTCTGTTCATCAAGTTAATGCAAGCTGATAGAGAATTTGTTAGTCCAAATGACATTACTAAGAATTCGTAATGACCATATCGAGTTTTGAAGGCTGTATTCAGAATGTCACACTCTCGAACTCTCAACTGATGATAACCCGACTGAAGATCAATCTTAGAGAAGAAGTTAACACCCTGAAGTAGATCAAACAAGTCATCGATCCTAGGGATGGGATACTAATTCTTTATATTGACTTTGTTCAATTGCCAATAATCAATACACATATAAAGAGAACCATCTTTCTTTCGAACAAACAATACTGGAGCACCCCATGGGTAAATACTTGGCCTAGTGAAACCCTTATCCAAAAGGTCCTTTTACTGATCCCTTAACTTCTTAAGTTCTATCGAAGCCATTATGTAAGAAGGAATAGAGATAAGTTGCGTATCTAGAAGAAAGTCAATTCCAAAGTCTATTTCCATTTTGAGAGAAACACCAGGAAGATCATCGAAAAATACTTTCAGAAACTCATTTACAACTGGAACTGACTTAAGAGTAGGGGCTTCAAAATCCGTATCCCTAACCCGTACAAGATGATTAATGCAACTCGAAGAAATAATTTTCCTAGCCTTAAGGCACTATATAAACTAACCTATAGGCGCTAAATTACCACCCTTCCACTCTAAGATTAGTTCATTTGGAAACTGAAATCTGAATACTTGGGTTCTACAATCAATAGAGACATAATAAGAATGAAGTCAATCCATACTAAGAATGACATCAAAATCTATCATATCTAACTCTACAAGATCGACTGGGGTGATTTTCTAGGAAGTTGAGACTGCGCAATTTCTATAGACTCATTTAGAAACAATGGAATCACCAATAGGAGTAGAGACTAAGAAAGGTTGTATAAAGATTTCAAGACTGACATAAACCTCATAGGAATATAAGGAGTCACAAAAAATAATGTAGTACGAGGATCAAGCAATACATAAATGTGAAATTGAAGGACTTCTAACATACTAGTGACCACATCTGGAGAAACCTCATGATCATGTCGAGTCTGAAGAGTATAAAACTTGTTGTGACGCTGACTACCACCAGAACCAGGAGAAGCATTTTACTGAGTCGGGTGACCTAAAGAAGCACTAGGCCGAGTCTGATGACCATTTCTACCCTTGTTAGCAAGCAAAGGGAAATCTCTCAATATGTGTCCAACTTTGTGACAACCATAGCATCCATCGGTATCGACTAAACATCTCTCCGGATGACTCTTGCCACACTTTTATCTAGAGCGGAAGGTAGGTCCACTAGAAGCACCTCCTTGGGGCTTAGGGTTAGATATCCTATCCTTATTAAACCTCTAAACCGGAGCACTAGATGAAGTTAGATCGGACAACTTCTGTCTAAACTGAGAGTGGCCATCTCTACTAGACCTCGAATGAGAGTAGTCACCATGATCTATCCGAGCCCTCTTAGTCTCCCTAGCACTCTCCGAATGCTTTTCCTCTTCAATTATTGAGTAGGAATCACCAATCTCAAAATGCCCATCTCCTTGATCTACATGGCAGTTCTACACTCTTTGACCACCATTTCTAAAACACCAAAAACAAACTTTCTCATTTGAGCTCTAAAGTCTGCTACCATTGGAGGATCATACTTAGACAATTAAGTGAACTTCAAAGACTATTCCTTCACACTCATATTCCCTTGCCTCAAGTTGATAAATTCTTGCATTTTGGCCTCCCTCATCTCAAGAGGAAAGAATCATTCAAGAAACACTCATTTGGACTTGTCCCAGTCTAAGGGACCTGCATCAATTTCACTTTCTTCCTTATATTGAGAAAACCACACTTGAGCAATCCCTTTTAATTAGTAAGTGGCCAATTCCACCTTTTAAATTGGAGTCACACCCATAATGTCCACAATATTTTGAATCCCTTCAATAAAATCTTGTGGATCTTCGTCTAACTTTGAACCATGGAATTTTGAAGGGTTCATTCTTGTGAAGTCCTGAAGTCTTATCGTTGTCGTACCCATATTTTGGTTCACGGGAGCTACAACCTCTTGGTTAGCTTGAGCTGTCATGGCTTGGGCCGACACTTGGAAAGCAACCCTAAATTCAGCATGTGAGACTTGCTAGACCAAAGGATCAACTGGAGCTTGTGGAGCTTCAGGTTCCACATTCAAATTACTTCTTAATGGATTTCTTTTTGGAGGCATAGTTCTATAAATGCATAGAGCACGAATTATAAGGAAAACCTTTATAAAGTTCAACTATATCTCATGACTTAAGAGTTATGAAAAAAGTGAAGTTTCTTAAACATCTCTTAGCTTCCTATTTATAAATGTGGCATACTTCACACTCATGGATAAGAGTCTACTTAACGCAGCTTGTTAGACACCCTAAGACACTTGAACCTAGCTCTAATACCATGTTTTTCATGACCCATGGCTACCCCTTAGACGTGATATGGAACCTAAAATCCTGAGAGACTCCAAGCTAACCATATGACATAGCATGACACTAAGATAACATTAAGGTTAGACATACTATCTTTTTTGAAATTTGGAGCTAGAACATTTGAAGAATTTTGACCAGATAACTTTTGCCAGAATTGAGAACGTCCATGTCCACAAGACCTAGAATGAGAGAAGTCACCATCACCCATCCTTTCCCTCTTTAACTCTATAGCTTTCTTCTTCAATTTTTTGGACATGTGTCATCAAACGTGAGATATCCATCACCTTGATTAATATGGTAGTTCGACATTCTTTGACCAACATCTCGGATACACCCGATACAAATTTACTCATCCTTGCCCTAGATTCGGCAACCATAGTAGGAGCATACTTAGACAATTGAGTAAATTTCATTGCATACTCTTTCACACTCTTGTTCCCTTGTTGAAGATTTATCAACTCAAGCACTTTTGCTTCCCTCATCTCAAGGGAAAAGAAACGATCAAGAAAAGCCCCTTTGAATTTCTCCCAATCAAGAGGACTAGTACATATTTAAGTTATTAATAAAATGGAGCTAATAGCTCCACATATATTGGGAAAAATATCAAGAGGACTCACATAAATTTCCCTGTCTTCTTTACATTGATTGAAACACACTTGAGCAATACCCTTAAGTTGATAAGCGGCCAAATCCACTCTTTCGACCGATGTAACTCTCATAATCTCCATGAACTTGTTGATTTCCTCAATGAACTATGTGGGATCTTCCTCAACTTTGGACCCATATAACTCTGAGGATTCATCGTAGTGAAGTCCCTCATCCTTATTTCCTCTGTACCCAAAATTGGGTCCACGTGAGCAATGGCTTCTCTATTATCTTGAGTCATCATAGCTTGAGCCAGCAGGGGCTCGAAACTCATCATATGACACTTGCTTGTCCAAAGAATCATCGAAACTTGAGGAACCTCGAGCTCTACATTGTCACTCTTATTTCTTCTTACATAAGCTCTTTGAGGAGGCATATCCTGAAAAGCATTGGACAAGAGTTAGGAGAAAGACCTTTATAGAGTTCAACTCTATCGTATGACTTTAGAGAAGTGAAAGAAGTGAAGTTTCCTAAATGCCTTGAAGCCTCCTATTCATGAATGTTGCGCGCTTCATGCTCCTAAACAAAACTCTACTTGGCGCGGGTTGTCAAACATCCTAGGACCTTTCTAAAAACCTGATGCTCTGAATACCAAGTTTGTCATGACCTAAATTATACTCTAGACGTGACATGGAGAGTAGTACCCCGAGAGTCTCTAAACAAGACACTTGACATAAGCATGACGTACAAGAAATACAATAACTGAGAAGTTAAATAATCTAGGTCTCAACTCATAAGACGATATAAAAGATATCAACTGAGTACATCAGAGAATATGCAGAACATTATATGAGTCTGACATAAGCCTTTTATTCATAGATGTAACTAGGACAAACCCCTAAGTCACAAACAAAATATGAACACTAAAAAGACATTAAGGTAATAAAACTATATATGGCCTTGCCCTTGAATCATGAGGACTCACCGATCTAAGTACTCAATAGCTGAGCAATCCCTATCTAGCCACGTCTGGGAGGAGGATTGTCAGTCCCTTATTATGAAAAAAATATAGGTACAATATGCATCAATACTTTGAATATACTGAATATGGGGAAATGCACAAAACGTAAATATGATAATATAGTGAGCTTAAACATGATATGCATGACCAAGTAAAACATAGTAAAAACTTTTAAAGAGAAATCATGAATCACAAACAAGGTCAATGTATATTGAAAACCATTGAAAAAGCTTTGATAACACTTTTGAGGAAAGTATAGTTTATTTGTGGGGTATTTAACATTAACCGACAATAAGACTATGTGATCTAAACCATGGAATCTGGTGTAACCCTCACATCGAAAATAGGAATCTACTTTCCAAGTAAGAAATATGTATCATTCATTCTTGCTAAAGTAAATCTACTAGCTAGGTCTTTTAAGACAATTCTACAAGGGCAGGTTTTGGGATAAGAGAATTGCTGCTAAAGACCAAACATCTACTAATAGTAAGGCCTCCATTCAAAAGTCCTCTCGGTGCTAAGTAAATCCCAACAGAAAAAGACATATTCATAATAAGTTGAACCCACAGAGAATAGCATAAAACCTTAGAAATTTAGGTGAGAATCAATTGGAGAATTGAGTATCTTTTGGAACCCAATGGATGAAAAGAATCCATTGATGAAGTTCTCACATACCTTAGCAATCAAAGCCCTAAAAGCAAAAGAAGGAAACCTTGAAGCTCTTGAAACCCTAGCTTTTCACCTTAGATCTTGTGAGAGAATTGGAGAATAAAACTTTGGGGGACAATTTGGGGCTTAGAGTGAATGAGAGGAAATGGACTAAATTTGAAGAGTATATTCAGTTCTAGGAGTAGTTATAGGGTCAAAATGACATAGTTTAGGGATTGAATGGGTAGGAAAAGACCGAAGCACCCTTAATTAAAAACTGTTGATTGACTCCTACGACCTTGACCTACGGATCGTAGGAATTCCTACGGTCCATCCTGGCCAGTCGTAAAGACAAGTACTGGAATCCAAAACTCCTGAACCATATCCACGAGTAGCTTCTACATGTCGTCGACCTTTCTATGGTCCGCAGACCTCTTTTGTAGATCCTAATTTACCAAAAAACCTTGGAGTCCAAAACACCTTCCACAAAACCTTTATACGGCCCATCCACATTCCTACAACTCATCCTATTAAATCATAGACCATCATCTGGGACTTGACATTCCCAAAATTTCACTTAGTTTCTACAATTGCCCTCCTACAACCCGTAGAACTTCCTATGGTCTGTAGGTTGGCTTCGTAGAAAACCTGCACCAGTGGCTAAAATGTAACTTTCCATTTTTGAGGTGTTACACTTTCAGACTTTACTTTAGTTTTCAGATTGTTTCTTGAGCTAGGACTTGTCCTAGCCACCCCTATGTAGTAGAGGTTTATGTTAGACATAATATTTTCTGCATTTATGGTCTTATACTCAGATTCTCTTTTTTATTGATATTGGAATTTGAGATTTATGTTCTGCTTATTCATGATTCTTTCAGCTATTAAGCCTCAAGGAGGTGGTAATAGTGGATCTTCTGTTCTCGCTTACTAAAAGTGTGGCAAGAGTCACTCAGGAAAATGCTTAGCCGGTACGGATAATTGCTTTGGTTATAGGAAGAGTGGTCATATGTGAAGGATTGTCCTATGCAAGCTAGAAAGAATAAGGGTGGTAGGCAAGCTCAGCCTAGTGGTTCTGGTTTGGGTGGTGCTCTTCATCAGAACAGTCTCTATGCTCTTTCGACTTGACATGATCATGAGGGTTCTCTAGACAATGTGATCGGTATGCTGAAAGTCTTTCATCTTGAAGTATATACTTTGCTTGATCCAGGTGCTACATTGTCTTTTGTAACTCCTTATGTGGCTATGAGATTTGATGTTAGTCCCGAAGTTCTTTTATAACCTTTTCAGTATCTACACCTTTTTGTGACTCTATTATTGCTAAACGAGTCTATAGAAATTGCCCTATTTCTGTTTCTGATAGAGTCACTCGGGTTGATTTGGTAAAGCTTGATATGTTAAACTTTGACATTATTCTTGGGATGGATTGGCTTCACTCTTATTATGCTTGCATAAATTATTGGATTCGATTGATCACATTCCAGGTTCTGAACGAACCAATCCTAAAATGGGAAGGGAATAATTTAGCGCCTAAGGGACATTTTATATCTTTCCTAAAGGCTAGGAAAATGATTTTTAAGGGTTGCATTTATCATTTCGTTAGGGTTAGGAATACAAATTCTAAAACCCCTACTCTTGAGTTAGTTTCAATTGTAAATGAGCTTCTTAAAGTGTTTTTCGATGATCTTTCTGGTATTTCTCCTGAAAGGGAAATAGACTTCGGTATTGACCTACTCCATATACGCAACCTATCTGTATACCTGCTTACCTTATGGCTCTAGTAGAACTTAAGAAATTAAAGGATCAATTGAAGGACTTATTAAATAAGAGTTTCATTAGACCGACTATCTCTCTATGGGGGAGCTCCGATGTTGTTTGTTCGAAAGAAGGATGGTTCGCTCCGAATGTGTATTGACTATCGATAATTGAATAAGGTCACAATAAAGAATAAGTATCTAATTCCAAATATTGATGGTTTATTTGATCAACTCCAAGGTGCAAGTTTATTTTCCAAGATTGATCTACGATCGGGATATCATCAATTGAGAGTAAAAGAAAGTGACATTTCAAAAATGGCTTTTCGGACTCAGTATGGTCACTATGAGTTTTTAGAGATATCATTTGGTTTGAGTAATGCACTGGCGTCTTTCATGGACCTAATGAATAGGTGTTCAAATAATATCTTGACATGTTTGTGATTATGTTTATTGATGATATTTTGATTTACTCTCGGAGTGAGTATGAACATGTTGATCATCTAAGGATAGTTTTGCAAATCCTCAAGGATCATCAATTGCTTAATAAGTTTAGCAAGTGTGAGTTTTTGTAAAGGTCCGTTTCTTTCCTTGGCCGCATTGTCTAGTGATAGTATTCAAGTTGATCCTATGAAGACTGACGCGGTTAAGAACTGGCCTAGAACTTTATCCTCTTAAGATATATAGAGTTTTTTGGGTTTGGTCGGTTACTATAGAAGGTTCATGGAAGGATTTTTCCCTATTGCTTTTCACTTGACGACATTGACTCAAAAGAAGGTGAAATTTCTATGGTTAGAAACATATGAGAAAAGTTTCCAAGAGTTGAAGGATAGACTCACTTCAGCTCCTATTTTGACATTACAGGAAGGATCACATGGTTTTGTGGTTTATTATGATGCTTCACGGATGGGTCTTGATTGTGTTTTGATGCAACATGGGAAAGTTATCGCCTATGCTTCGAGGCAATTGAAGGTGCATGAAAGGAATTATCCAACTCATGATTTGGAACTAGCGATTGTAGTGTTTGCTTTAAAGATTTAGAGACACTATCTTTATGCTGTTCATGTGGATGTGTTCACCAACCATAAGAGCTTGAAATATTTGTTCACCTAGAAAGACTTGAATCTTCGCCAAACAAGATGACTTGAGTTATTGAAAGATTATGATATGAGTTTCCTTTATCATTCGGGTAAAGCGAATGTGGTCACCGATGCTCTTAGTTGACTATCAATGGGTGGTGTTGCTCATGTTGAGGATGGTAAGAAAGAGTTAGTTCGTGATATTCATAGACTAGCCCGATTAGGTGTTTGCTTGGTTGATTCCAATGAGGGTGGTGTAATTGTTCAAAATTGTTTAGAATCACCTCTTGTTTCATATGTGAAGGCTAAGGAAGATCTTGATTTGATTATGGTTGAATTAAAGAAGTCGGTTTTCAAAAAAACCATTAAGGCTTTCTCCCAGGGGGAGATGGTGTACTTTGTTACCAAGGTCAGTTATGTGTTCCAAATTTTGATGAGTCGAGATATCAGATTTTGATGAAAGCTCATAGTTCTTAGTATTCTATTCACCAAGAGCCACCAAGATGTACCATGATTTGTGGAAAGTCTATTGGTGGAATGGGATGAAGAAGGATATCAAATTTTTTTTAGCTAAGTGTCCTAATTATCAACAATTGAAAGTTGAGCATCAGAAATCGGGTGGTTTGGCTCAAGACATTACCATTCCTACTTGAAACTGGGAAGATTTGAATATGGACTTCATTATGTGTTTACCTTGTACTCATTGTCACTGTGATTCGATTTGGGTTATTATGGACTAGATTATGAAGTCGACTCTTTTTCTTTCGGTGAAACTTCATTTTTAGCTGAAGACTATGCTAAGCTTTATATTTAGGAAATGGTGTGGTTGTATGGGATGCAGTTATCTATTATCTTCGATCGTGGTACTAAGTTTACATCTCAATTTTGGAGGTCTTTCCAAAAAGGTCTTGGTACTCAAGTGAAGCTTAGCACGACTTTTCATCCTCAGAGTGATGGTCAAGCAGAGTGTACTATTCATACTTTGGAAGATATGTTGAGAGCTTGTGTGATTGACTTTAAGGGTAGTTGGGATGATCACTTGCTTTTGATCAAGTTTGCTTACAATAATAGTTATCACTCGAGTATCCGAATGGCTCCATTTTAGGTTCTCTATTGTAAGAGAGTTAGACCTCTATTGATTGGTTTGAAGTTGGTGAGGTCACTTTGATAGGGTCCAAGTTAGTGTATGAGGCTATGTAAAAGGTTTGACTTATTCAAGAAAGGTTGAAAATAGCTCAAAGTCGCCAAAAGTCTTATGCCGATGTTAGATTATCAGAGATTGAATTTGATGTTGATGATTGGGTTTACTTAAAAATCTCACCTATGAAGGGTGTGATGAGGTTCAAAAAGAAAGGGAAGCTTCATCCTCGATATGTGGGTCCATATCAAATTTTGAGATGTGTCGACAAAGTGGCCTATGAGTTAGAGTTACTTTCTGATTTGGCATCGGTGCATCCGGTGTTCCATGTATCCTTGTCGAAAAAGTGTGTTGGAAATCCGACATCTATAGTGTCATTGGAAAGTTTGAGAGTTAAGGGAATTCTTTCTTATGAAGAGGTTTCAATTGAAATCTTGGATTGACAAGTTTGGAAGTTGAGAAATAAAGAAGTTTCTTCCGTGAAAGTTCTTTCAAGGAATCAATTAGTTGAGGGTGATACTTGGGAGGCAAAAGCTGATATAATATCCAAGTATCCTCATCTCTTTCCCTCCACTCCTATTCTAGCTTGAGGTATTAAGTTCCTCATGGTTCATTCTTTTGGATTTATGCATTTTAGTCAATCTCATGTTTCCACATATTTGCATGTTCATGAAAACTTGTTTTAAGTTTACATTTTAGCTTGGGTTCAATTACTCCTTATTTATCTGCATCGTGATGTGATTTGCATTCATGTTGGTTCGCTAGATCTCTCTCTACTCTATTCATACTAGCTTGAGTCCCATTCGAGGACAAATGTTCTCAAGGGGGAGATATTGTCACACCTCAGAAATAGAAAGTTGCATTTTTGCTACTGGTGTAGGTTTTCTACGAAGCCAACCTATGGACCGAAGGAAGTCCTACAGGTCGTAGAAAGGCAGTAATGGAACTAAGTGAAATTTTGAAAATGTCAAGTCCCAGATGATGGTTTACGATTTAATAGGACGAGTCATAGGAATGTGGATGGGTCGTAGAAAGGTTTCATGGAAGGTGTTTTGTACTCCAAGGATTTTTTGTAGATTAGGATCTACGGAAGAGGTCTACCGGCCGTAGAAAGGTCGATGACCCATAGAAGCTACTCATGGAAATGGTTCAGGATTTTTGGGTTCCAGTATTTGGCCATACGATGGCCAGGATGGACCGTAGGAATTCCTACAATCCATAGGACAGGGCCATAGGAGTCCACCGACAGTTTTTTATTATGGTATTTTAGTCTTTTCCTACCCATTTAACCCCTAAACTATGTCGTTTTGACCCTATAGCTACCCCTATAACTGAATTTACTCTTCAAATTTAGCCCATTCCCTCTTATTCACTCAAAATCTAAAAATTTCCCCTAAAGTCTTCTTCTCCATATCTCTCTCAAGCTCCAAGGTGAAAAGCTAGAGTTACAAGAGCTTCAAGGTTTCCTTCTTTTTCTTTTAGGACTTTGATTGCTAAGGTATGTGGGAACTTCACCAATGGATTCCTTTCATCCATTGATTTCCAAAAGATACTCAATTCTCCAATTGATTCTAACCTAAATTTCTAAGGTTTTATGCTATTCTATATGGTTCAACTTATTATGATTCAATTGCTTAAATTCAATCTTACTATGCATGATTTGACTCAACTATATGATTTCCAATTGATTTCATATGGACCCATTCTATGCCTCTTTTATGAATATGAGCTATGATTATGAACTTATGAATTATGATTATGGATTTATGCATGTTTTATGAAAGTGATGATTTATGACAAAAGGATGCATTTAAGATTAAGTGTCAATGATTTGTGAAAGATTTTCTCACATTTGAAAGGAATCATGATTTAGATTCTTAAAATAGAAGTGTCTTGATTATGAAATCATGGTTTGAAAGGAGCTATTCTAATATGAACTTATGATGGGATTGGTAGTCCTTAGTTATTTCCTTTCCAAGTATTTTGATATGATTATGATTATGTCTTTTTCCATTGGGATTTACTTATCACTGAGAGGACTTTGGAATGGAGGCCTTACTGTTAGTAGAGGTTTGGTATTTAGTAGCAATTCCCTTATTCCAAACTACGTGCCCCCGTAGAATTGTCTTAAATGACCTAGCTAGTGGATCCAGTTTAGCAATAATGAATGATACATATTTCTAACCTTGTCAAGTAGACCCTCTCTTTTCAGTGTGAGGGTTACACCGGATTCCATGGTATAGCTCACATGATCTTATTATCGGTTAACGATAAATATCCCATAAATGAACTATGTTTTCCTCAAAAGTCTTATCAAATCTTTTTCAAATGGTTTTCAATTTGCATTGACCTAGTTTGTGGTTTATGATTTCTCTTTAAAAGCCTTTGCTACGTTTTACTTGGTCATGCATATCATGTTTAAGCTCACTATATTATCATATTTACGTTTTATGCACTTCTTCATATTTAGTACATTCAAAGTACTGATGTATATTGTGCCTATATTGTTTCATAATATAGGGCCCGATGCTCCTCCTACTGGACTTGGCTAGATCGGTATTGCTCAACTATTTACTACTTGGATTGGTGAGTCCTCATGATTTGAGGGCAAGGTCATAGACACTTTTATTGCTTTAATGATTTTTCAGTTTTTCAGATTTTGTTAGTGACTTAGGGGTTTGTCCTAATCACATCTATGAATAGAAGTCTTATGTCAGACTTAGATATTGTTCCATGTATTCTCGTATGCACTTGGTTGATATCTTTTATGTCGTTTTATGAGTTGAGACCAGATTGTTCATATTCTAATTTATTGTATTTCATATACGTCATGCTTATGTCAAGTGACTGATTTAGGGCCTCTCGGGGTCCTATTTGCCATGTCACGCCTAGGGTGAACTTTGAGTCTTGACAGAAAAACATAAAACATATATGGTGGCAAGGTCCCCGAATTATAAAAACTCACCAAAGTTGTGCTAGCTGATGGAATCAGTGCTAACCAGAATCTAGATGAGGAGTGCCAGAACCTATATTATAAAATAATATATTCAAAAGAAATGTATCCAGTCGGTACTCGAAATAGACTAAGGATGAGGAAAGATGCATGAATATAGGCATAATAACATGATAAGTCTGGAAACATGATAATACATGACCATGTAAAACATGACATTATCTAATAAGCTGAGTTCATAAAGCATAGTTACAAGGTCAATGCAATATTCTAAAAATCATATCATAAGTTTAATCAAAATCTTTTATGGAAATCATAAACTATTGGGGGAGATACCATTAATCCACATAAACCATGTGAGATATAACATTTAGTTCAGTGTACTGCTTTCACACCAAAAAAGGAGTGCCCTACTTGCCAAGATAAGGATTATAATCATGTCCTATGTGGGAATATAGTCATGGGACAAGGAGATTGCATATAAAGAATTCTGCCTCTACTAACGGGTGAGCCTCCATCCCAAAGTCCACTCGGTGCTAAGTAAACTCCCAAAAAAAAATATGCATAATCATATATATTCATAAACTTTAAAATGGTACGAATCTAGTAATACCAAATCACTCATAAACTTCATAATCATAAGAATAACTCCTTCAATCATGATTTCATATCATACTCATAAGAGACACTTATCTAAAGAATCTAAATCATGATTATATTTCATAATGAGAATTACTTCATTCAGAAGCATTCAACTGCATAAAACATGCTTGATACTTTATCTAAAAGCATCCTTGATTCATAAATTCTTCAATTCATAATGCATGCATATCAACATACCTTAGTTCATAATCATAAAACACTTGTAGTGCACGGTTTCATGAAAATATGATTAAAAACATTGAAATATGATCAAATCGTGCATAATAAGATCAATAAGGATGAATAAACTTATAACCAATTGAACCCATAAGAAAATCATGAAGCCCTACAATTTGGGTAAGAATCATGAAAGAGATTTTAAGGTTTCTTTGGGACTCAATGTGTGAAGAAGAACTCTTATTTGAATTTCTCATATACCTTGATCAAATCCCTAATGAAAATCTTCAATAGAGGTTGGAATCCTTAAAACCCTAGCTTGCTTGGAGAAGAGGGCTTGAGAGAGAATTTTGGAGTTTGAGAAAATGAGAGTGAATGTGGAGAATTTGAGTCTAGAAATCAGTTATAAGTCTTCAAATAGGCTATAGACAGCATATTTTATGAATTAAAAAAGTAGGAAAAAACCCAAATAACCCTGAAAAAATAACTTTCGGATCACTCTATGAACCCATGTATGGTCCGTACATCACACCATAGACCGTACTGTGAGTCCATCAAATACTTTACTAGAAACCCAACTTTCTGATGTTGAACTACAAATAATGAACCACGATCCATCAAAATTACCACGAGTCGTAGAGCCATCGTACACTGGAGTACCAACATAGGCTTGGAACCACAGATGGCCATGTACGTACCGTATTTCCTTTTATGGGCCGTACTGGTCAGCCGTATTCCAATTACTGAAAACTCCAACTTTCTGAAGGTTAAATATGATAGGCTAACCATGAGCCATCTACCAATGCATGATCCATACAACTTGGTCATAGAACCCAAGGTACCAAAACCCCACCAAGTCTAAAAGTCATCTACGAGATCAACTACGGCTCGTCAGTCCATCTATAAGCCATATTGTTGACTCGTAAAGTGATGTCTGGACCTGACATTTTCCTAATTTCCTAGGAAATAACCACGAATGACTCCCACGGCCCGCACAACCTTCTATGGCCCATACATGGGCTCGTGGAATCAGTGCACCAACAATTTTCTGCAACTTTTCATTTCCAATCTAACATTTCCATTTTCAACGTGTTACACTATAAGTCTCCTAAAGCCTCTCGAACCAATTAAGAGAATATATCTCTAAGTCCTTTTTGGCTCTTGGGTGTTTAATTAATTTATTTATTCATCAAAATTAAAGCCTCAGGTCAACTATCTTCTTTTGAGATCAAGTTATTAGGTGGTGGTTGGTAGCACCAAATCCCTATTAGTGATATTTTTTCTAATCTTAACTTCTTTTAACAAAGTTAGAATATGGGATAGTTCTTAATGTTTGCAACAATTAAAAAACAATCCGTACAAAAGAACCTTAATACACTATGATCACCCCTTCATGAGAAGATGGCTTTTATAAACAATCTATTATCATCATCCCTACTCTAAGTTCCAGCCCTATGAGTTTAGCTACTCATAACTAGCCGTAAGGAATAACTATAATAATCTAAACTACTGGAGAGCATGAAAGTAAAATAAAATAATAAGAGCCTTTATGCAGCTCTTGCATGAGAATCGTGTTTGTTCCATGATAATCTACTAACATTGTTGGTAAACCGTAGAAAAAACTAAAAACAATGAATTCTAATCTCTAACACTAGTTGCTAATTTTATCTAGAGTTCGTAACCCTAAAAACGTTGCCAAAAAATATATAGAATAATAGGATTGAAATATTAATCTTGATTTGACTCTACTTTGTTTGGGTGAAAACAATTTGTCAAACAAGAAGGTCACAATGCAGGGCCCACCGCGAGGGGCAGTGCCTCGCAGTGCAGGGCCCATCTTGCAACCTTCTTTTGTTGAGTCTCTGAAGTTTAGTTTCCATGTAGGTGTGGTATAGGGTCCATCTGAAGGTTTTTCCTACAGCTATTTTTGCTTTATTTTTGCTCAGATTACTTTCTTTTGTATTCTGATCCATTATATGGGCCTTTTCTTACAATTTTTAGCTTGAAATCATCCTAATCATTTCCATTAAATCATCACTGCATATAATTAATAAACACATGAATATTCATAAGATTATACTTAGAACTTGGATAAAGTAAGGTATTTGAATATATAAATACACCTTGATCAGAGATTTTGACCCTTCTTGAACATTTGCTTAAATCTTTTGGTCGTAAGTGTTAGGTTCTCATCCCTAAAGCTGGATTTTTCTGAGGCTTTGATAATCAGGTTCTTATCTTTCCTTTTTTTTCTTTTAATTTTTTTTCCTTGAGTTCATATGTGGTAAGGTCTCCAATCAGCTTGTATATAATAGTATCAAAATTATGAGCTTCGTTGATTGTCTCCACATTTCTCTCCTATGATTAGTAAGAACACTGAGTAATTTATGGATAACCTTTCCTGTGGTATGATTTCTCCTAGCGAGTAAATTTCATTGATTATGGTCGTAAACCTAGTATGCATGTCCTAGTTGGATTCACTCTTCTTCATCTTTGAGAATCCATGTTGTCTATTAAGGTTGTCTATCTTTAATTTTTTAAATCTTATTTGTGCCTTTATGAGTAATCTACAATGTGTCCCATATTAGCTTTGCATTTGAACAAGCTAAGATTCCATTATATTCATATGGACCTATTCCGTATATCGGGATCTTCTTAGATTTTGCATTGTATTGTATGACCAACTTTTTTGTGTCATCCCATTCCAATAATTTCTTAGGGACTCGAGTTTTTCAATATTTTGCATTCGTCATGGGATGGTTGGTCCATCTAGAGTAATATTCCAAAAATTTGGATCTTCATCAATCAGGTGATCATCATAATATTTCTCTCAATCCATAGTATTTTTTACTAAACAGGGTTGGTCTAGTTTGAGACGCCCCTTCTTGAGAAGTTGGTGCAGTAGTCATAGATTCTTTTCAAGGTGTTATCCTTAGTGAAATGACCCACTTTGATACTAATTTATAGAAATAGTATCAATACATGGCAAGAAATTAAGTTTCTTTATGTTGAATCGTAAATCATAAAGTAGAAAACACAAGTTTTACCATGAAAAATGTCCTTGCTTAAGTGAATAAAATCACAGCCTATAATGTGTAGAACTTCAGCAACCAAATTTCATTAACTTCAAGAACAGTTTCAAACTACAGAGAATAATCTAAGGGATTGACTCTATTAAAATTAACTCTCTTATGTTACAAAGCTCACCATAACTACTCACACCATCAAGCTAGGATTTATTACAACTAAATAATAGCCCTAGAACAACATCAATTATGAAAGCAAGAACACACCAAGCGCTAATTCTTCTTTCTGCTTCATTATTCTCCTCGTCTGCTACTACATGTCTTTATTGGAATACATTTTTCTGGTTGTGCAATAGCCACCTTCTATGAGCCCATTTACTTGCCATTTATAGTTATTCTCCTTGTATGTGTGTCAACCCTAATTGACTCAAATAAGGGAAGTAATTCCTTGTTGATACGACTTCCATAATTAGAATCCTCAAAGTACTCTATTTACTCTATTCGATATTTTCTTTCCTTTTCTCTCCTTGTATATTGACTTATACACTTTGATCCATTTCATCTGCATTTGTGAATTTGGTTCTCATTTCTTTTGCTCTATTGTTAAATCAGGTTCTTTAGTATCTTTATCTATCATCAAATTTTAAATCATCTGAATTTAGGCATTCAATCAATAAATACTACATGTTGTATCAATGATAGTCAAGATTTTCATAATTGTATTTGATGCAATTTGGATTGTATCAAGACCATTCATTTGAAGTCAATCTAGGGATCTTCAAAGGTTGCAAGAATTGTTCATGTAGATAGAGGTCTTTGGACTTGTTTTGATAAAAAAAAAAATAAGGTGTTCTATGCCTTAAAATTACTAGGAGAGATGAAGGGAAGACGATGAAAGATGCTTCCATATTTCGTGACACCATTGTCACATTTGACGATACACAAAATTATCCACCTACGCCAAATTGAACAGTTGAAGGGCAAGAGTTTGGTAATGCTTGCTGTTACTTTGGTATATCGCCAAGTGTTTGGCAAAGAAGCTATTATTTCGTGGGTCATTTTTTGGCTTTGTGTAGTAATTATTCTAAAAAAAATAAATAGCTAGTTTAGGTCCTCATTTCAACTTTAGATTGCTTTGATATTATGAACCTCTTTAGATAGTATTTGTGAGATGGTACAGTCTTTGGTTGAAAATTGTTTAGAAATATTGGTTGCGAGGTGAATTGATTTTCCTTGAAGTCATCATAAGATATAGGTATTTCTTGTAGGATTAACAGATTGAGGTCTTATGGTTTAATATAACTTTTGGTTGCTTTCCATTTCCTCTTTGTGTGTCAATATATCTATCTTTACTTTGTTTTCTTTAATTTTTGCAATTTATTCTTAATTTGTAATTGAAATTACATCATTTGATATCAGAGTCATATTTAGGTGTGGTTCCACAAATCTAGTCTTAGATTTTATTACCATAAAAAATAGTGTCAAATCTTTTATGAGAAAATCTCAAAAATATTTTATTTATTTGAGTCTTATTTGAAGTTTCTAATGCTAGATTTGTGTTTCATAGCATTATTTGAGTTGAATTATGAGATTAGAGTAAGATTAAAGGTTCCACCATTGTTGTGTGAAGAAGATTGGAGGAAATATAAATGAGTCTTAAAATCTGAAGGACATGGAAAGGAATTAAAGCATAAAAAGTATTTGGGGATTGTTGCCTATAGCATATGAAACTTTGATCTCAAATGTTGTGGAATTTTGAGCCATAAATGATAAGGGTTTGATTTTTGGATGTTCATCTTATTTATGGAGTTCTAAGAGGATCTTCAAATTTTCAAGGAGATAAAATCTACAAAATAAGGAGTTTAATCCAAAATAAGAAGGGAGAGAAGGAGGATAAGTGTTACTACACAAGGAAATTTATAAAAAGGGTTAAAGAATAAGGAAAGAAGAACAGTTGGGGATCACAAAGGCACAAAATTCGGAGGTCTTTGGGTGCATGAACTATCAAGTTTGGCGAGCCCAACTTGGCTTGCCAAAGCACTTTAGTGTGTC
The DNA here is from genome assembly GCA_018342035.1 of Solanum appendiculatum. Lineage (NCBI taxonomy): Eukaryota > Viridiplantae > Streptophyta > Magnoliopsida > Solanales > Solanaceae > Solanum > Solanum appendiculatum. The sequence continues at coordinate 1,285,053 of JAGDQO010000766.1, read as the reverse complement.
ACCTAAGTTACACAACAATGGAAAAGTGAAGCCAACTTTCTATTAATTTTTTCTAGGTGAAGGAGGCATCGACGAAGTTCCTTTGAGCTACCCACGTTTGGTGATCTCATACAGTCTCAGGTGTGGTGAGCTCATATCTCTTCGACCAATCTTAGGTTCTAATTCCTTAGTTTCCTTTTCTTGGTTCTAGTTTGCTCTGGTGATTCCAAAAACTAATCTTCAAGTAGTAATTGGTCTACGTGTTGAATATTTGGTCTTGAATTCTCTTCTTTGTTAGTTTATTTCAAAGTTAACTTTTTTATCCAAGTCCTTTTGATTTCACAAAGATCCATTCCAGCCAAAAGTAGAAATTGACGCTACGTGAACTAACCAAGCATTACCAATCTTCAACCTTAGTCAAGACAATTTGAGAGACAATCAAAGGTGTGTAAACACGAGCCAATAGGAGTTCATTTTTTACTAACAATAATATTAACTTTTTTGTGAGTGGATTATTATTAGGTACCATGGAAACAAGAAATAGAACACACCAATCCATGAGAGGGGTTACTTTGGATTCTATAATGGAGGTGATTACTAATATGAGTTAGAGAATGGAAACAATGGAAGGCCAAATGTCCACCATGCGGGGTAGTGTATTGATGATGAATGGTAGAATGATAAATGTGAAGAACCATCGTAACTCTACCAGTTCCACCCCACAAACTACCTATCATGCTTCCTCAAGTGGACACTCCTATACTACTTCTCCTACTATCACACCCGGAACCTTCCATCAAGTGTTCAACCCAACACAAACCAACCCCGAATCTAATGTATGAAATACCATCTGACCACTCCAACCCCAACTCAACCAAGAATCTGCACAAAACCAAAATCAACATTACCAAATGCTACTAAACCAAAATGCACCCCACAAAATGCCACAAAACCAAAATTCACCCTATCAAGTTCCCCAAATCCAACCAATCAAGTAGTGGAGGTAAGGGAAGGTGAGTATCAAGAAGGATATGAAGGTGAAGGTGATGAATCCCCATGGAATGATGTAGAAAGGAATAGGCCGAGAGGTCAATTGGGATAGAAAAAGAGAGGTGGTATGTTTGGTTCGATACCACACAGAGAAAGACACAATGGGAACCAACCTCAAGGTGGAGAACCAAGGGAAGATTATGCCAATCAAGATTATTTTCAAGGTTTAAGAGAAGAACATGGTAACCAATATCAAGGAGATGCCTAGAGAGGTTACTATATCAACAAACAAGGAGATGGTGGCCGATGAAACTATTATAGGGACCAAGGAGGAAATGAAGGTCGAGATGTGGGAATTAACTTTATCAAGACTAATATCCCAATTATCAATGGGAAATGCAATATTGATGCTTATCTAGAGTGGAGCCACTTTGTTAAATGATCTTCCAAGTCAACAATTGGACCGAGGTCAAAAGGTGTTGTTATGCCATCATTCAATTTGAAGGGTATGCGATAACATGTTGGTAATATATTAAGAGGTTTTATAAAGTCTTTCAAGAAGGTAAACCTCCAACATGGCCTGGGTTGAAATACCTTATGAGAGTCAAGTATATACCGAAAAGGCATAGGAAAAAGTTACTTGCTAAATTTTACAATTTGAAGAAAGGAAGCAAAAGTGTTGCAGCCTACTATAATGAGTGCCAAAATTTGATCATAAAGCTTAAGTACAATGAGAATGAAAAGTATGCCATTGTTTGCGTCAATGTAGGGTTGAACAAAGAGATATCCTCAAAGATGACAAGTTTGTTGACATGAATAACATCTTCGAAGTGGCAATTAAGGTAGAGTGGGAACTCAAAGAGGAGAAATACCCAAATAGAAGGATATTTCATCTTTAAATTCTTAGGGTACAAACAAAGAGGAAGTTTGAACATCATCGGTTTGGAACAAGAATAAAGATTACAAGAAGCTTTACGATAATAAACTCTTTGAAGGGAACACTCAAAAGTACACACCAAGATAAAGAAGCCCAAGAAGATGATGAGTTGAAGAAGATGAGGATGGTGAGAAAGACCCATGTGAGGGAAGAGATGTTATCATTCCTATTAGTTTGATGAGGAAAGTCCCAATTGAAGAAGCTTGGCCTCAAGAAGGAGAGAGTTCACCGTGACAATATATGGGGTAAGGCGAGTTATGATTAGCAAGGTCATGCATCATCTGAGTCAAAGATAAAATGTTTTTGTTTCCAAATGCCTCATGAAATATAATATATGTTCCATGATCATTGATAGTGAAAGTTGTGCAAACATTGCGAGCACCACTTTAGTGGATTTCTTCCTACTACTTGCATGCTACACCTTATAATTGAGCATTCATAGACAAGGTTGGTCAAGTTTAAAACTAGGAAGTACCAAGATGAGATTATAAGCGATGTGGCATGTAAGCTTTTCATGTACTACTTGAGAGACCTTGGCAATATGACTGTCCCACCAAGTATGATGGGATAATCAATTAATATCGGCTTGAATTGGATGAGCATAAATATGTCCTTCATCGTATATCACTTTCACAAGTCAATTAAGTGTATCAAAAGATGAGTGAGTTAAAGGAGAAAAAGAAGGATGAAGAGTAGGAACATATGGAGGTTGAGGGCTATGAAGAAGAATAGAGGAGGAAGTTGAGGGAAAATTCCAAAGCATTGTTGGCAACATACAAGGAGATTAGGGAGGAGGATGAGGCTTACTGCTTTTTGATGTTTATCACACAAATGGATCATGTGTCGCATGCTAAACAATCTATCACTTCTCTTACCCATTTTATTTCTTATATTTTTCAATATTATGATGATGTATGTCCTACGAAACTCCCAAGTGGATTACCTCCTCCTTGGGAAATTGAGCACCAAATTGACTTTGTGCCGGTTTCTCAATTGCCAAACAAACGAGGTTATCAAAGTAATCTGAATGATACAAAAGATCTTCAAAGGCAGGTTGAGGAACTCCTCAACTAAATAAGAGAAAGCATGAGTCTGTGCACCATTCTGAATATTTATGTACCAAAGAAAGATGGAAGATGGCGCATGTGTGTTGATTGTCAGGCTATCAACAAGATCACAATAGATATGCTTCTCAAAGATTGATCTTAGGAGTGGTTATCATCAAATTTGAATGAACTTGGTGATGAATGAAAAACCACATTCAAGACCAAGTTTGGTCTTTATGAATGGTTGTTGATGCCCCTTGGTCGCACCAATGCTCCTAGTACTTTTATGCACCTCATGAATCATGTGATGAAACCCTTAGGTAAGTTTGTGATTGTCTATTTTGATGATATCTTGATTTATAGCAAAATCATGAATGAGCATATAGATTAGTTGAGGTGTGTTTTTGATGTGCTTAGGAAGGAGCAACTTTATGCTAATCTTGAAAAGTGTTCATTCTATGTTGATGAAGTTGTTTTTGGGATTATTTGTGAGTTGGAGAGGCGTTGAGTGTAGTAGTGTTAAGTCATGTCTCTTTCCCCATGGATTGTACACCCCTCTCGCCACCCCTCGAAGACCTTGAGTTGATATTTTAATGAATTTTGTTTTGGATTCGCCAAGAACAAAATGAGGTAGAGAAATCATCTTTGTAGTTGTTCATCGGTTTGAAAAAATGGATCATTTCACTCTATGTCATAAATGTGATGACGCTTACAATGTTGCATCTTTGTTTGTATAAAATGTTGTCAAATGTCATTGAATTCCTCAAACCATTGTAAGTGATAGGTACCCAAAGTTCCTTAGTCACTTTTGGAAGGAATCGTGAGGTAGACTTGGTACCAAGTTGTTGTTCTCAACTTCTTGTCACCCACAAACCAATTGTCAAATCGAAGTTATGAATAGGACCTTGGGTTCTATGTTTCGTGTCATGATATAGTGAAAGTAGGACTAATGGGAGGAACCTTTGTCATTAGTTGAGTTTTCTTATAATCGAGTATTTGTAGAACTATTTGAATAACCCCATTTGAAGTGGTGTAAGATTTTAACCCGCTAATCCCTTTATATCTCGCTTCTCTTGCTCAAGAGGTTGTTTTAAATTGAGATTGAAACAACAGAGCATAGACTACGAATAACTTCATGTAAAGGTGAGACTCCACCTTGTAAACATAAATCAAGAGGTGGAAAAGAAGGCTAACGAGGGTCGAAAGAGAATTGTGATTCAACTGGGCGAATGGGTATGGGTGAGTTTCGCAAGGAGCATTTTTCCAATCATTGGAGGACCAAATTGATGCCAAAGGTGATGGACCATTCCAAGTGCTTGAAAGGCTCGATTATAACGCCTACAAGATTGATCTCCCTTCGGAGTATCAAGTTGACAACACATTCAATGTTTGTGTCATTTCTCCATTTAGTACTCTTGATGATGATCCGTCTAATTTGTGGTCAAATTCTTTTTCAGAAGGAGATAATGATGCAATTTGAATTGCCTCAATATCATTCACTCGGAGTCAATCTAGTGATCTTCATAGGTTCAAAGAATTGTTGATAAAGATATAAAAGTCCTTGAATGTCATGACCTGAAAACTCTAGTCATGATGGTACCTACCAAGACCCACTGGTAGGTAAGTCAACCCATATCCAAAAACAACAAGTAATGAGCATGTTGGGAAGAAAGGTTAAAACAATGGAAAAATAAACAACAGAACAGAGAAATAACAACGGACATGAGAATGACCTAAACATATAGAATAATACAAAATCCAATCCCAAGACTTGGTGGACAATGATACAAGCTACTGAAATGAGTACAGGTTATAAAATAAACAAATAAGCACATACTTGTCACAAATACAAAAGACAAGCACAATACTATACACAAACAGAGATGAGTAAACTAGGACGCTATCATCTCACCCTCTATCTATGGAAACTCCTGCTTCTACATAGAAATCAATGCTATTGACTGGTGCTTGGATCTGCATCAGGAAAAATAGATGCAGAGTGTAGCATGAGTACCAAAAGACCAGGTACCTAGTAGGCATCATAGGCCCACTAAGCTTGGAAAGTAAATACGTAATGAAAAGTGAAGAAGTAAACGGTTGCCAAATGTCATATAAATGGAACAATAATAGAAACTTTAACTATACACCTCTATAATCTAACAGGAGCATAGCGATGAGGTAAAGAAGTTATCTATAACCTAATTGGACCCCATAAGCCTAGAAGGTACACTCACACACTTGAAAGTTAAATAACTCAAACGGACCTCTATAAGCTTGATGAGTGCACAAAAGAGCTAAAGAAATTCTTAGCTACGACTAAGTATAAGTCGGAACTGAAACAGCCAACCCTAGACTTGAACCACAGCGAAGGAACCCCAAAGAATCTACTAGAATCAAGATGTTAGGGTTCGAAACTGACTAGTAGAAGTGTGCCCGGACTTAAATCGCACCTATTAAAAGTATGCATGGACCTCAAAATATGGCTAGCAAACTTTGTAGGACTCTAATATGATATATTTATCATCATGCGGGAGCAAACTATAGAACAAAACCTTTTTCAGAGTGAGAATGGGCCTATTCCATCTCGAAACCCCTGACCTAATCCAATGTAACCAATAAGGCCCAAAAACACAACTGAAGCACGCCAGAACCATAGCATAGGTAAGTTAAGGATGAAATCCAGCAAAAGAAGAGTGGTCATTGAGCTAAGGACCAGTGCTATTAGACTCAAGTTTGCTACATCAATCTACAAGAAGCTAGAACCATCCAAAACGATGTCAAAGGATTTCTAAGGCAGAACGACTCCAAAAAGCAACTCTAAGGCAATCACTAGCCTACTCCTAGGCTGAGGCCAATAATAAGTCACAATTAATAATACACAAAGGCATACAACTACAATGTGACATGATACAACATCACAAATAAGATAAATGTGCTCAATTACCCAAAAATTACTTGAACAAAAGGCTAAGGTAGGATTTCTATCAGCTAAACATGAATCATGCTAAGAACCCTCCTAAAACTAGCTAAATAATATCTAAATACCAAAAAAAGCCCAAACTAAGATTGATAAGTCGTAGCCTACCTCGAAGCTGATCACACGCTCACTAAAATCAACCAAACTAGAGCAATACTCTTCCGAATCGCCACGGATCATTGATATGCTAACAAATAAAAAATAATGACGTGAATACAGATGTTTTGACACCCAATTCACAACAATTGAAGACGGAACTAATAACAATCCAAAGTGACATTATGGGATCCATGCAAGGAATTCTGGAATTGACTCTGTCAATAGGTCTCATTCAGCTCAATGAGCTTGTGCCCTAAAACGGGCACAATCTGAGCAGAAACAACTCATGCACCAACAAGCTCAACAATTCACCATTGAAGCTAAAAACATATTAAAAAGAGGGAGACTTATAGGTCAAATGCGCAATAACAATGCTAACAATAAACACACACCAGTCCTACAACAACTCCCAATGACAACCCACAAATTCCCATAGAAATTGAGCTCTCCTAAATCTCAAAATTTGAAGAACAAAGAAAGAATTAGAGAAAAAATGGGTTTAAAATGGCAGTGATGGTCACTAAAGTGGTAACTTTAGCCACTCAAGCAGCCATGCAAAGTGGCATTTTGGCTTCTACAATGGCTAGGCCTCGTTGGAGGGCTCTGCTTAAGAGCCTCCCTAGCCGCTAAAGTGACCACCGCTAATATGGTGTCAGGGCTGCTAAAGCGCTTGCCCCTTCCTAGAAGCACCCGCTCAAGTGGCTTCTTGGCTGCTAAATCGATGTTAGGGCCGCTAAAGTGGCTACACCAGCATCGTGCACTAACAAAAATTAGCAAAGCCCAACAGACTTCGCTCAGGTGCTCTGGATTAGTTTGGAAAACCATGTACACAAATGAACTATGCTACCTAATTTGACATTCCATACTCAATGGAGATGTCAAAACTTTCAACGAAGCCTAGGGAACCAAAAATGAAAAAAAAGTGGGTCCCACATCCAAGGCTTCATTTAAGCTAAAATCCACAAGGTAGCTAGAAATGAGCCAAGTAGCCTCGAGACCCAAAAATGAAGGTCTTTCTAGACCAAACATGATGTTCCAAAATTAATAGAACCTTCAGAATTACATTCTGAGGTTTCTTGCTTCAAGTTTTGACAGTAAGTCAACCGTGTAAGTTTCAAAAGCTTCAAAGCACAAAAACTCACATAAAACCCAAACAAATGAGTAGGTGACCAAATTTCAGTCCCAGCAAGTCATAAATGACATGGCATCTCTATAGGAAAGCTCTAGACATCGAAAATATCGTGATACGAAGAAAATGACCTAGAGGGTCATTAATACATCCACTATTAAAAGGACTTTTGTCCTCAAAAGTAAAGAGTCAAGAAGTATATGAAGGCTCAAACAGGCGGGGATACTAAACTCACCAGGTTGCCTCCATGACTGGACGATGCCTCTACTTGACCTTAACAACAAGAACGACTCTCGAACACAAGCGTCAGACATCTCTGGACAAGATAGCAACGATCTCCTCCACATAGGTCAAATAATTGTTCAACTGAACTGAGCCATATGAGGGAACATGGGAATCATTTGAAACATACCAGTGAAATAGACAAAACATAGAAAAATTGGATGAATAGCTGAAAATGCAGGAGGTAAGCCTGATTCATAAGCAACATTACCAACAGTCTGGAGAATCTCAAATGACCCTAGATACCTAGGGCTAAGCTTGCCCAGTCTCCTAAATCTCATCACGCCTTTCATGGGCGATACTCATAGGAATACTCGATCACCAACTCTGAATCTCAAAGGATAGCGCCTATGGTCAGCATAACTCTTATTCCTTTTGTATGCTGATCTAAGCCTATCCTGAATCACATGAACTCTGTCAAAGTCCTCCTGAAGAAAATCAGTCCCACATGGTCTAGGCTTCATATCCTCAAACTAACCAACCAACCAGTGAGTGACAATGCATAATATATGGCCTCGAATGGAGCCATTTGAATACTTGAATGGTACCTATTGTTATATGAAAACTCCTCTAAGGGTAAGAGCTGGTTCTACTGACCCCCAAAGTCCAACATGCATGCCCGCATTATATCCTCCAAAACATGAATAGAACACTCTGACTGCCCGTCGGTCTGCGAATGAAAGGTTGTCCTAAGGTCAACTTAGGTACCCAACTCCTCCTAAAAGGCCCTCTAAAATCTTAAAGTGAATCAAGCACCCTTATCTAATTTAATAGACACAGACACCTCATGGAGACGGACTACCTCCTGAATGTAAACAAGAGCTAGCCTCTCGATGTTGAAAGAAGACTGAATGTGAAAGAAGTGTTCTGACTTGGTCAATCAATCCATGATGAACCAAATGCTATCAGCACCTCTAGAAGTCCGAAGCAACCCTATAATCTAGTCCATGGTGATGCACTCCTATTTCTATTTCGAAATGGGTAACCTTTGAAACTGACTACCAGGTCTCAAATGATCGACCTTCATCTGCTGACAACACAAGAAACGGGACACATCGTCTTCTATATGTCTCCACATTCCACTCCACCAGTAATGATGCCTCAAATCACAATACATCTTCGCTGTATTCAGGTGAACAGAATATCTAGAATCATGGGCCTCGGGAAGAATCAAATGTATCAAGTATCCAACTCTATAAACATAAATATGGCCATCAAACTTCATAATACCATCTATATCCAAGGTGGCCTACCTAGCAGAACCTCGCAAAACTTGATCTCAAGTAGCTACCAAGGCATCATCCTCAAATTGTCGACCACGAATTTGATCCAATAAAGATGATTGAACCCCAAAGTAGGCTAGAATCTTCTTGGAATCTAAAAAATAAGGTGAATCATCATCTTGGCTAAAGAATGAATGTCTAAATCCAAAGTTCACTCCGAAGCAGAAAGGTAGGCTAGACTATCCATACTAACTTCCTTCTGACTCAAGGCATCCGCTACCACATTTGTCTTGCTCGAATGGTATAGAATAAATATGTCATAGTCTTTCAGAATCTCAATCCACCTACGTTGCCTTAAATTGAAGTCTTTCTATCTTATGATGTACTACAAACTCTTGTGATCGATATGATCTCACATCGAACCTCATATAGGTAATGCCTTCAAATCTTAAGCACGAATACTACTGCAATTAACTCTAAGTAATGAGTGAGGTAATTACACTCATGCACCTTAAGCTACCTTGATACATATACAATCACATGACCCTACTACATCAATACACAAGCCAAACCATCACAGGATGTGTCGCAATATACTATGAACCCCTCACCCTTAACTAGAAAAGATAAAACAGGAATAGTCAGCAACTTCTTGAACTTTCAAAAGCTCGACCCATACTGATCCAACAACTCAAAATGAACATCATGACGACTCAACTGATTCAAAGGTGGTGAAATTGACGATAATCCCTAGACAAATCGTCTATAGTTTCCAACTAACCCAACAATGCTTTGAATCTTAGTCATTGAGGTGAGCCTAGCCCAATTAAGAATAACCTCAATTTTTTCGAGGTCAACCATAATGCTATCCTTGGACACCACGTACCCCAAGAATGCTACAGACTTAATCTAGAACTCACACTTTGAGAACTTGGCGTAAAGTCACTGATCTCTCATGTCTGGAGCACGATCCTTAAGTGTTGCTCATGCTCCTCCCTACTCTGCCAGTATACAAGGATGTCATCAATAAACACAATGAAAAAAAAAGTCTATATATGTACTGAACACATGGGCCATCGAGTCCATGAATTTCATTGGGGGCATTGGTCAATCCAAAAGACATCACTAGGAAGTCATAATGGTCGTAACGAAGTTTTGGGGTGTCGACCACCCTAATCCTCAGTTGATGGTAACCGGATCTCAAATCAATCTTAGAAAACACCACGACACCCTTAAGTTGATCAAGAAAGTCATTAATATGAGGCATAGGGTACCAATTCTTGAATGTCACCTTGTTCAGTTACTTGTAATTGATTCACCTACACATACACCTATCCTTCTTCTTAACAAATAGAACTAGAGTACCCCAAGGCAAAACACTCGATCCAATGAATCCCTTACCCATGAGATCCTTAATGTGAACACTGAGCTTCATAAGCTCTGCAAGGGCTATAAAGTAAGACAGAATAGAGATCAAACAAGTTCCCGACTAAAGGTCAATAGCAAAATCAATGTCATGTTCAAAAGGAAGGCCATGTAGATTGGGAGGAAAGATATTTGTGAACTCTTACACAATAGGAACCAAAATAAATATATGGCCCTCCCTACAAACAAACCGCACATAAGCTAAATAAGCTTCGCATCCGCTGGACACTAATCTCTCCCACTAATCATAAAAGATAACTTCAGTCAGCGTGTGACTAAAAGAGCCCTGCCACACCACTGGAGGGATACAAAACATGGCTAAAGTAATCATCTTAGTCAAGCAATCCAAGATCACATGGTAGGGTAAAAACCATTGCGTGCCCAGGATAATATCAAAGTCCAATATATTAAACACACTAAGGTCATCTTAAGTGTCACACCCTTGGATAGTCACCAAACAAAATCTATACACCTGATCCACTACTAAAGACAGACTCATGGGGACCAAAACATGTTATAGTGCTGATAGAGTCTCAGAGTACAAACTCAACTGAGAAGCATAAGTAAGAATATGTAGAACCCGGATTAAATAAAGTCAAGATGGGCTGGTGGCATATAAGAATCGTACCTGTGATGAAATCATTTGATGCCTTAGCCTCTTCCCTTACTGGAGCTGCACAAAGGTGTCCCTATCTGCCTCATAACTGAGTATTTGATCTACCTCCTACTCTACCTCCAAGGGATCCTCCTCGATCCTCCTGGTGAATGCCATAACGATCCTAACCCTGGGCATTGCCTCTAACCGGAGGTGCTATTGCCAACACTAGCTAAGCTGTCTACTGAGCAGGTGTAATCATCCCTCGCTGGTGACACTCTCTGAACTATTGGTCATATTCAACGTAATCATAACAACCCTGAGAAGCATGGACCTAAGAGAATAGATAATAATAGCCTGAAGAAATAGAATACAAGCCTCTCAAACCCTGACCTTAACCAACAACCCCCTGGCTATATTGCTCTCCCTATGAGGTCTGGAGTGCCACCTGAGCAGGCCGATTAGACTGACCTTAATGCTAGAAGTGCTAATGAAGTCTATCATAATAGCCCTTGCCCCTAGTTTGGGAACCATTGTAGCCGCCCTAGGACGAGCCCTCTTATCACTACCCCCTTGGGTCTCATGAAGGATCTCCCCCATAGTATGGAAATGATCAACAATATCTAAGAAAGATCTACTTGCGGAAGCCATAGACTCAATCTCGATCTGCTGCTACCTTAATCCATGGACAAAGCAACAAATTCTCTCCTTAAGGGTAGGTAGAATCATGTTAACATGCTTGGAGAGCTTGTGAAAGTTGGCCTTATACTCCGACATGGTCGTGGAGCCCTGCTACAATGTAGCAAACTGATCCCGAAGTTGATCTCTAACGCTCCTTGGTATAAATTTGAAAAAGAATGCCTCTGAAAATTCAATCCAAGACACGGGCAGTGACCTAACTAGTCTACACTCCATATACAAACGCCACCACTATTTGGATGGTCTGTCAAGCAAATACATGCTAAAGTCAGCTCATGTCAACTCTACTAACCCCAAGACGTATAATATTTCCATGTAGATCATCAAAAACTCATGGGCGTCCTCCTATATATCCCTAGAAAACCTCAGAGAAGTCAAAATCAAAAACACTCTGAGCATTTCTACTCATCTAATGGTATCGCTATTGGTGTGATAACTAGGTAAGCAGTGACGGGTGCTAAACGCACCTCAACCTAAGGAACCACTGCTTCCAACTGAACTTGTGATGCTGAAATTGCTGGAGTTGGGGCCTGCTACATGCCTCCTAGTGTGGCTAATAACTTGGCCATAGCCACCAGCAACTATAGATCCATAGTTGGCCAGGGAGGCAGCTTGGCTGGTCTCGGCCCCACAATCTGCTAAGAAATAGTAGTTGGTTGGGGATCCACAACTCGATTAGGCATCATATCTTTGGCCTAATCTTGAGATAGTGTTGTAGCTTGCATATGACTTCGGGGTCACCCTCTACCCTACCTGTTGCTCTATCTGTTGACCCAACAGCATCACCCTCGATCATCGCACCATGCGTATGAGCCATCCCGCAAAAGAGTGAAACAAGTAAGATTCTTAACATAGAATAAGACAATCAATGCACGATAAAGAACTAAAGAAAGTTTTTTCCTAAAGATGTCTTATAACCTCTTTAAGATAGGATTCAAATGTCTCTATACCAATTTGTAGGACTTTACTAGACATTAGCTCTGTACCAATGAAACCAGTGAATCCGGGGCTCTAATACAAACTTCGTAATGACCCAAACACTCCATTCATGATGGCACCTACGAAGGCCCACTCGTAGGTAAAACAACCCATATCTTGGAAAGTGAAGTAACGAGAATGTTTGGCAAAAAGCATAAAATAGTGGAAAAACAAACAACATAAAAGGGAAATAATAACGAACAGAAGAATGACATAAACATATACAATAATACAAGATTCAATCCCACAATCTGGTGGACAATGGTACAACCTACTAAAATGAGTACAAGTTAGAAAATAAATAAAATAAGCATAGAATTGTCTCAACTACAAAAGAGTAGCCAAAAACTATATATAGATGGAAATGAGTCAACTAGGATGTCATCAGCTCGCCATGTATATCCAAAAGTTCTTCCTACAGCACAGAAATTAACGGTGTAGGAAGACACTAAGATCTGCATTTAGAATAATAGATATAGAGTGTAGTATGAATATCAAAACAACTGGTACCTAGTAGGCATCATAGGTTGCCTGAGCTTGGAAAGCAAATACATAATGAAAAGCGAGGAAGTAAATGGTAGCTAAAGGTCAAATAAATGGAATAGTAATGGAAAGTCTAACTATACACCTCGATAATCTAGCTGGAGAAGAGCGATAAGTTAAAGCAACTATCTATAACCTAATTGGACCCTCATAAGCCAATAAGGTACACTTTTTCTTAATTGAAAGGTAAATAACCCAAATGGATCCCATAAGCCCAATGAGTGCATAAAACAGCTAAAGAAATTCCTAGCTTTTACTAAGTATAATCCGAAGCTGAAATAGCTAACCCAGACTATAATTGTGGCAAAGGAACCCCAAAGAATCCAATAGAACCAAGGAGATAGGACTCAAACCTGACTAATGGAAGTGTGCACGAACTTAAACTATGGATAGTAAAAATACAATTGAACTCAAACCATTGCTAGCAGACTTTGTAAGACTCTAATATGATACATTCATCATCATGCGGGAACCAATCATAGAACAAAACCTCCTTCAGAGTCACAAAGGGTCCATTCCAGCTCGATACCCCTAACTCGATCTAATGTAACCAATAAGGCCTGAAAACACAACTGAAACAGATTGAGACCGTAGTATATGGAAGTTATGGATGAAAGTCCAGCAAGAGCAGAGTTGTCATCAAGCTAAGGATCCGTGCTATTAGACTCAAGTATGCTATATCAGTCTACAAAGAGCTAGAATCATTTAAAATAACGTCGAAGGATTTCTAAGGCATAACAGCTCTGATCGCTATGATGCTAACAAATAAATGATCACAATGTCAATACGGACGTTTTGAAACCCAATCTGCAACAATTAAAGATAGAACTAAAATGATTCCAAAACAATATTGTGAGACTTGCATAAGGAATCCTGAAATTGTCTTCATCAATATGTCCCATTCAGCTCAAGGAGCTAGTGCTTAAAAAATAGGCACAATTCGAGCTTAAATTCAAGCCGAAACAGCTCATGCACCAACAAGCTCAAAAATTCACCATTGAAGCTAAAAAAGATTAAAGAGAGGGAGACTTACATGGCAAACACGCAATAATGATCCCAACAATCGACCCACAACAACTCCCAATGACAACAAACAAATTCCCATAGAAATTGAGCTCTCCCAAGTCTCAAAATTTGAGAACAAAGTGAGAAATGAGAGCGGAAAATGGGTCTCTTTGGTCGTTTAAGCGGCTAGGCGTCACTAGAGGGCTCCGCTTAAGCGGATCCCTGGCCATTAAAGCGACTATCGCAAACGCGGTGCTATTGCCACTAAAGAGGCTAGCCCATTGCTGGAAAGCCCTCTTAAGCAGCTCCATGGCTCCTAAAGTGGTCTCAAGATCGCTAAAGCGTCTACACCAGCTCAGTGCACCAGTAAAAATTAGTAAAGTCCCAATGGACTTTGCTTCATTGCTTGGAATTGGTTCAAAAACCAGTACACATAAACAAATTATGCTACCCTACTAAATTCAACAATCCGGACTCAACAGAGATGTTGAAATTTCCAATGAAGGTCATCTTGATAAAAAGTAGGTCTCACACCCGTTTAAGATGAAATCTATAATATAGCTCGAAATGAGTCTGAATGCCTTGAGACCCAAATCAAAGCTCTTCTAGACCATACTCAATATTCTAGAGCTAACCGAACCATCAAAATGGCTTTCTGAGGTTGTTTACTTGAAGTTTTGACCGAAGTCAACCATTCAAGTTTCAAAAATCTAAAACACAAAAGCTCATAGAAAAACCAAACAAATGATCAGGTGATCAAACTGTCAGTCCTAGCATGTCATAAATGAGATAAATGACTTTGGGTGACTACAGGAAAGTTATAGATGCTAAAGAAAATCACGATACAGAGAAAATGACCTAAAGGGTCATCACATTGAACTTTTTTTAATAGAAAAGAAGGGGTTCCATGCCTTAAAGATCACATAGAATGATGAAGGGAAGGTGATAGAAGATGTTTCCACATCTGGTGACACACCAAACTCTCCACATGCTTCAAACTTAACAGTTGAAGGGTGAGAGTTTGGTGATGGTTCTTGTCACTTTGGTATATCGCCAAACTTTATAGCAGGCTTATTTCGTGGGTCCTTTTTAGGTCTTGTGTAATAATTACCCTAAAACTATAAGGGTTCCTTTAGTAGAATATATTAGGAGAAATAGTCCATGTAGTATGTATGGTATTATTTAGTACTATGTTTGGCAGGAATGTTTAGCCTACGTATAGCTAATACATGTATTAGTTATATACCCTACATGATATCATAGGGTGTGTAGTTAATACCTTTCATTTGTGGTATTAGTACTACATTGGATTTAATACATGAGATTAATATATATGTAAATATAAAAATACCCCTCAAATCCTTTTTATCATTTTATTTATTTTCTTCATTTTATGTTTTATATTTGTACTAGTAAATATATTTGAATAAATTAACCTACAAATTTTATTATTTAGACCAGACTAGAAAAAACTAATTGTAACACCCCAAAAATTCTAACTCAGATCAAACCAGAAAAGCCCTGAAAGAAAGACAAGTCGGTAGAGAAATCTGATTTTTACAGACACCATCAAAAGCTCGTAAAAGTTATCATGGACCATAGATGGGCTCATGGAACTAGACTTTTGAAATTGAGAAGTTGGACCTGAGTTTCATGGACCGGACTACAGGTCATAAAACCTTCTACAGACCGCAGAACGAATCATGAAGCAAAGTCCTAAAAGTTGAAGTTTCATTCTAACTTTCATGCACCATTCTAAGGCACTTAGAAGTATATATTGTCAGTAGAATGCCTCGTGAAAGTAAATTCTTAAAAGTAAAATTTTGCCTAATGTCCATGGACGTGCAGGTGGCCCGTAGAAGGCTTTACGACCTGTAAAAAAGTCCATAAACCCAAAAGTTTAGAAACCTCGAAACTTCATTCTGCCTTCTACATAAGGACTTCCACGCCCGTAGAAGTTTCTACGAACCATAGAGGGTCCCATAGACGGCCTTCGGTAGTTTTTAATGAGGGATATTTCAGTTTTTTAACCCCTTCTAAGCCTAAACCCGACGGTTTTATACCTAATTAAGGTCCTTAATAGTATAGTTCGACCCTATTACTCTCATTATCATATTCAAAGCTTAGAGAAAAAAATCAAGAGGAGAAAACTAATGTTTCAATAGCATCTTCTTCAAGTTCCTTCAAGAACCTTGTTCTTCCGGGTATGTAAGGCTATCATCATGATGATCTAAGTTTTTTCTCATGCCCTACATCTAAAATTCAACTAGTAAGAGTTTAATCTAGGGTTTTTGCCCCAAGTTTTCATGAACTTTGAATTGACCTTTATTCCTTATTATTAAATTCTGATTTCTATCAATAAGACTATCATTCTTAGTGTACTTTTGATTCTTAGATTGTTACTCATACTTATTTTATCACATGATCCCTATTTAGTTAAGAATTTTTACATAATTATTTTCATGCATGTATTTTAGAATCAAAGTAAGTTTAAGCATTTGAGTTTTTTAGTTAAGAAGAATTTGAAGGGAACATTAAGCATTCCAAATGCATTAGTTTGACAAGAAAAGCATGACTAGTTTTAAAAAAG
This sequence comes from Solanum appendiculatum, assembly GCA_018342035.1. Classification (NCBI taxonomy): domain Eukaryota; kingdom Viridiplantae; phylum Streptophyta; class Magnoliopsida; order Solanales; family Solanaceae; genus Solanum; species Solanum appendiculatum. The sequence continues at coordinate 1,268,556 of JAGDQO010000766.1, read as the reverse complement.
CATAAATATTTTTATGAAGCAATATTCAGTCAGTTAAAGAGAAAGCACAAAGATTACTAGTTTTTCCTCTAAAGTGGGACCCTTTTTCCTAAATGGAATTTCATATATTGAGAATTATTGTATTATTTTGGGAGTAGTATTGCCCACCAAGTTGGGTAAGTGTGAAGATAATCCAAAACCCCATAAACTGGGCAACCATCATAGGATAAAATCGTGTGATTGATTCAAGTGACTCCTCTCATAGTCACTGCTAAGGGCTTAGATATGGATCCATAACTTCAGTTATTCTTTACCTTGGAAAAGTACTCAATGGCTCATGCAATATGGACAAGACGTTGTATCATCATGATGCTCAAAGTGATAGTTATTGATTAGAGAAACTCCCCAAGAAAAGTAAAGTGTACCATTTTGGTTGATATATATATTGCATTGTTTCAATTGTGAAGCTTTACTTGTTTTACTACATTTAAATGTTTTACCTTCAGTCAAGTTACTTTCACTTTCCTTTTAGTTTATTCATTCAATTCAGATATTCATTTCATTCCGCATTATTACATACTATACATTCCATATATTAACGTCTTCAATGTTGCATCATTTTATGATATAGATATAGGTGTTCAAGATCCTCAATAGGCGCTTCGTTGAGATCATTACTTAGTCAACTTTGGTGAGACCTCCTTGCTTTTGGAGGACTCCATTTAAGTTATGTTTTTCAGTATTAGTATACATTTAGTTCTTTATTTAAGTAGTTGTCAGTCTTGTCCCTACACTTATCTTAATTTAGTAGAGGCTTCATAGATAAATAGTTTGGTGATTAGTTCAGTCTTCAATATTCAGATGTTTAAACATATTTACTATCCATGATTTCAGAGATGATTTTTAGGCTTTCAGTATAAAAGAATCTTAAATGTTTTACATGTCTCCTTTACCATTAAAGCTTCCATATATATGTTTAGTCTTCTGTTAAGTAGTTAGCCATTCCAAGGGTTTGCTTGGATCTACCAATGGTTTTTGTGTACCATCCACGTCCAGGGAATAGGCTCGGAGCGTGAAAGACTTTGTATCAGAGCACAGAGTTCAAGTGTCCTAAGATGTCTATGAAGTTGTGTCTAGTAGAGTCCTTATTATAGGTGTGCATCGTCCCACATCTATGTTAGGGAGGCTACAGGAAATTAGGAAATACTACCCTTCTTTCATAATCTGGTCTGTGTGATAGAGTAACTCTATAAAAGTTTCTTCTACTTTGTACGTTCGTGCATTTCAGATCATAACTCCAAAGAGTACCACTAGTAAGAGGAATGCTACAAGTACTGAGGTTCATACTATAACCAATGTAAGTAAACTGCCTCCACCAATTACGATGCAGACTAGGAATGGAACTCACTCAACAAACAAGGGCACAAGTGTTGGGACTCAAAGGGTGCCTGCTAACACTGCAGGGCTCCCTAGACACCCGATCCTTAGCCTCCCTTCATTTTAGAATCAAAATTTAGGAGAGCTATTCAGATTCTCACTCTGTTGGTTGTTGTTTAGTCAGACCGTCAGGGACCTACAATCATTAACTCTATTTCACAAGAATTGTCAGTTGCGACCAGGATTAGAGAATTCCTTCGGATAAACCTGACAGTGTTTACAGGATCCAAGGTATAGGAGGATCATCAAAACTTCATTGATGAGATGTGCAAAATTCTGAAAGTGATGCATACTACAGAGACTGAGGGAGTTGAACTTGTTTCTTATCAACTCAAGAACGTAGCAAACATTTGGTGTGATTAGTGGGAAGAAGGTCGTGGTGAGGATGTCGATCTAGGTGTTTGGGATAATTTTGAGGAGGCATTCCTCGAGCATTTGTTACCCCAAGAGCTAAGATAGGCAAAGGTAGAAGGGTTTGTGAATTTGAAACAAGGCGAAATGAGTGTGAAGGAGTATGGTCTCAAGTTCATTCAACTATCCTGCTATGCTCTAGAGATGGTTCAGGATATGAGATCAAGGATGAGGAAGTTTGTCTATGGATTGGGTAAACATGTGAAGAAGGAATGCAAGTCTACGCTATTGATTTCTGACATGGACTTTTCCTAACTTATGGTATATTCTCAACAGGTAGAGGATGATAAATAGAAGGATAGGGAAGAACACTAAAGCAAGAAAGCAAAGTCGACATGTTATGAGCCTAGCCAGTCGAGGAATGGAAATAGTAATAAGTCTTTCTTCCAGAAGTAGTCATCTTGACATACACCATCATTAGTGAGTGCACCTGAACAAGGGGATAGGAAAGACCAAAGGTATTAGACTAGTCAGAATTTCAAGGTGCATAATTCTCATTCGCAAGGTAGTATAAAACAAAGATCTACTCGTTATCCACCTTGTGGCAAGTGTGGTAGGCCCCATCAAGGGGAGTGTCGAGATGGAGTGCTACAAGTGTGTTCATTTGGGTCACTTTCAGAGAGACTGGTCATTGTGGAAGCAAGGTAATAGGGGCACTAGGGCCCAGTCTTCTCCAACAGCTCCAGCATATAGGGTTGCCTAGAAAGGAACTACATTTGGAACTGGCAGAGGTTCAAACCATATATATGTTATGTCTAGCAGCCAAGATCTAGAAAATTCACCAGACATCATCCCTGGTATGCTAAATGTTTTCTCCCTTGATGTGTAGGCCTTAATTAATCCAGGAGCTAGTTTATCATTTGTGACTCCATATATCCAGTTTAGAATCTATCTCAAATGACTTCAAGAACCTTTCTATGTTTCTACTACTGTCGATGAGTCTATTCTAGCTAAGAGTGTCTATAGAAATTGCACCATTTCAATCCATCATAAAGACACCATAACTAACTTAGTTGAGTTATATATCATTCTAGGCATGGACTGGTTGTATGCTTGTTATGCCTCAATTGATTGTAGAATTTGAATAATCAAGTTTCAGTTTCTAGGTGAATTAGTCTTAGAGTGGAAGGGTAGTCCAACAGTGCCTAAGGGTCATTTCATTTCATGCCTTAAGGCTAGAAAGTTAGTCTCCAAGGGGTGTATCTATCACATAGTCAGAGTTAATAACTCTAATGTTGAAACACCACCCCTTGAGTCAGTTCTAGTCGTGAATGAATTCCCAGAAGTCTTTCCCAATAATCTTTCCAGTGTCCCTCTCGATAGGGAGATAGACTTTGTAATTGATCCTCTTTGATACTTAATCTATCTCTATTCCGCCATACAGAATGGCTCCAACCGAGTTGAAAGAGTTAAAAAGTAGTTGAAAGACCTCTTAGATAAGGGTTTCATCAGACCGAGTGTCTTAACTTGAGGTGCTCCTATCCTTTTCGTGGGAAAGAAAGATGGCTCCCTTAGGATGTGTATCGACTATCATCAGTTGAACAAGGTCAACATAGAGAATAAGTATCCCCTTCCTAGAATTGATGACCTATTTGACCAACTTCAAGATGCCACTTGTTTCTCTAAGACAGACCTCATATGCAATTATCATCAGTTGGGAGTTAGGAAAAGTGACATCCTAAGATAGCCTTCAGGGCCCGTTATGGTCACTATGAGTTCCTTCTTATGTCCTTTGGTTTGACTAACGCTCCTGCAGTCTTTATGGATCTCATGAACAAAGTATTCAAGCAGTACTTGGAAATATTTGTTATTGTGTTCGTCGACGATATCCTAATCTAGTCTAGAAGTGAGGAGGATCTTGTCAGTAACCTCAGAAAAGTCGTATAGACTCTCAAAGACCATCAGTTATTCACCAAGTTTTCAAGATGTGAGTTTTGTCTAAAGTATGTGAGCGAAGGTATCCACGTTTACTCGTAGAAAATAGAGGCAGTTAAGAACTGGCCCAGACCTACCTCCACGACTGATATAAGGAGTTTCTTGGGTTTTTCTGATTACTAGAGGAGGTTTGTGGAGGGATTCTCTTATATATCTTCTCCATTGACCAAGTTGACCAAAAGAAGGCAAACTTTCATTGGTTTGAAGCTTGTGAGAAAAGCTTTCAAGAGTTGAAAACTTGCTTGATTTCTGCTCTAATCAGAGATTTTTTTTGTGTGAATTGCAATGCATCCAGAGTAAGACTTGGTTTTGTTTTGATGCAGAATGGTAAGGTTATATCATATTCTCCTGGACAGCTTAAAATCCACTAGAGAAATTATATAACGCATGATATCGAGTTGGCGGCAGTAGTATTTTCTTTGAAGATATGGCGTCATTATCTCTACAACATGCATGTGGATGTGTTCAATAATCACAATAGTCTCCAATATGTTTTCAATCTGAAGGAGTTGAACCTTAGGGGAGAGAAAATAGCTTGAACTGCTTAAGGACTATGATATGAATATTCTCTATCACCCAGGTAAGGCTAATGTTATTATTCATGCTCTTAGCAGATTGTCCATGGGGAGTACCACTCAGGTTGAGGAAGGAAAGAAAGAGTTAGCTAAGGAAGTGCATAGAGTTGCACATTTGGGGATTTGCCTTGTAGACTCCGATGAAGGTGGTGTTCTTGTTCAGAATGCGGTTGAATCGTCTTTAGTGGTGGAAGTCAAAGAAAAGTAAGACAGGGACCCCATCCTACTTCAGTTAAAGGGAGATGTTCATAAGAAGAAGGTGGTGGATTTTGAACAAAGGGGAGATGGTGTGTTGAGGTACCAATTGTGTTCTAAAGGTGGATGGTCTCAGAGATAGGATCATGGAAGAGGCTCATAGATATATATATTTGATTCATCTCGATTATACCAAGATATACCAGGTCTTGAGAGAAGCCTACTGGTAGAACAACATGAAAAGAGATATTGCAAATTTCATTTCTAAGTGCCCGAATTGTAATCAAGTCAAGGTTGAGCACCAGAGGCCATGTGGTATGGCTCAGAACATAGCTCTTCCAGAGTGGAAATGGGAGATGATCAATATGGATTTCATTACTGTTTTACTGCGATCTGATCGACATCATGATTCGATTTGGGTGATTGCAGATTGGATGGCTAAATCAGCCCATTTCTTGCCAACAAAGACTATTGATTCAGCAGAGGACTACGCCAGATTGTACATATACAAGATAGTTAGACTTCATGGCGTTCCTTTGTCCATCATTTCTAGTACATTTCACCGCCCAATTTCGGAAGTTGTTTCAAAAAGGTTTGGGTTCAAAGGTGAACCTCAGTATCACTTTTCATCCTAAGACAGATAGCACGGTAAAGCGTACTATTCAGACTCTGGAGGACGTGTTGAGGGATTGTATTATTGACTTCAAAGAAAATTGTAATGATCACTTTCCTCTCATAGAGTGTGAATACAATAATAGTTATCACTCTAGCATTCAGATGACTCTTTATGAGGCTCTTTATGGCCAAAGATGTAGATCTTCGATTGGTTAGTTTAAAGTTGGTGAAGCTAAGTTGATAGGGCTAGATTTGCTTCATCAGGCTATGGAGAAGGTTAAGATTATCCAAGAGAGGTTGAAGCCCATGCAGAGTCGTCAAAAGTCCTATACTGATGTTAAGAGACTTAGAGTTTGCGGTGAATGATTGGGTCTACTTGAAGGTTTCACCCGTGAAGAGTTTCATGAGATTCGGGAGGAAAGAAAAGCCTAGTCCCTATTATATTGGTCGCTACCAGATTTTGGAAAGGATTAGTGATGTAGCTTATGAGTTGGAGCTACCACCAGAATTAGCGGTGGTCCATCCAGTATTTCATATCTCTATGGTTAAGAGGTGTTTGGGCAATCTTTCACTCATTGTGACCATAGAGAGTAATGGTCTGAAAGATAGCTTGTCCTCTAAAGCGATTCCAATTCAGATACTTGATCATCAAGTTAGCAAGTTAAGAACCAAGGAATCAAAGTCTTATGGAGCAATCAGTTTGTTGAAGAGGCTACATGGGAAGCTGAAAGAGGATATGAAGGCTAGATACCCTCATCTATTCATTCCCCCTAGTGACGATATAGAAGGTATTAATCCTTTCCATATTTCAAATTCAACATCTATTCATGTGTTTGAATGTTTCAGTTTCTGCCCTATATGTGCCTTGTGTATTTTCTAGATTGGTCATCATTCGAGGATGAATGATCCCAAGGAGGAGATAATATAACACCACAAATATTCTAATTCAGATCAGACCAGAAAAGCCCCGAAAGAAAGTCAAGTTTGTAGAGAAATTTGATTTTTTATGAACACCATCTACGGCCCGTAAAAGTTACAACGGACTATAGATGGACTCGTGGAACCAGACTTCTGAAACTGAGAAGTTGGACATGAGTTTCACGGATCGAACGACAGGTCGTAAAACCTTCTGTAGATCGTAGAACAAATCGTGAAGAAAAGTCCTAAAAGTTGAAGTTTTACTCTGACTTTCACATACCGTTCTACGGCCCGTAGAAGTATTTACGGTCCGTAGAATGCCTCATGAAAGTAAAGTCCTGAAAGTCAAATTTTGCCTAATTTTTTTGGACAACATTAAGTATTCCAAATGCATTTCTTTTACAAGAAAAACATGACTAGTTTGAAAAGAAGCATAAATAGTTTTATGAAGTAGTATTCAATCAGTTAAAGAGAAAGTACAAAGATTATCAGTTTTTTCCCTAAAGTGGACCCTTTTTCCTTAAAAGGAATGTCATATAGTATTGAGCATTATTTCATTGTTTTGGAGTAGTGTTGAGCACCGAATTGGATAGGGGTTAAGATAATTCAAAACTCCATAAACTGTGCAGCCAACGTAGGATAGGATCATGTCGTTGGTTCGGGCGACTCCTCATACAGCCCCTGGTAAAGGCTTAGATATGGATCCATAAGTTTAGTTTTCGTTTACCTTAGCAAAGTACTGAATGACTCTGGCAACGAGGGCAAGATGTTGTATCATCATAATGCTCAAAATGATGGTTGTCGGTTAGAGAAACTCTCCAAGGAAAGTAAATTATACTGTTGTGAAGCTTTACTGTTTTACTACATATGCATGTTTTACCTTTAGTCAAGTTATGTTAAGTTTCCTTTCAGTTTGTTCATTCAGTTCAGATATTTATTTCATTCCGACTTATTACATACGTACATTCCATGTACCAATATCTTCAACGATGTATTATTTCATGATGCAGAAACAGGTGTTTAGGATCGTGAAGGCGCTTCATTGAGATCATTACTTCATCCACTTTGGTGAGACCTCCTTTCTTTCGGAGGACTCCTTTTAGTTATGCTTTTCAGTATTACTAGACATTGAGTTCTTTATTTAGGTAGTTGCCGGTCTTGTCCCTACACCTATCTTCAGTTAGTAGAGGCTTCATAGATAGACAGTTTAGTGAGTCAGCTCAATCTTCAATATTCAGATGTTTTAAACATATTTACTATCCATGATTTCAGAGATGATTTTCAGGTTTTCGGTATAAAAGAATCTTAAATGGTTACATGTTTCCTTTACTTTTAAAGCTTCCGCATGTATGTTTAGTCTTCCATTCAATAGTCAGTCAGGCCAAGGGTTCGCTTAGGACCAGCAATAGTTTTTGAGCGTCGTTCATGTACAGGGTGTAGGCTTGGAGTGTGACAATAATACTGTCTGACGGTCATCTACTTTTCCAATTAATGAAATAGGAAATCTCATAATAATTCAATGGTACAATTGAAAAGAAGCATTTTATAGAGTTTTAAACCAAACACAAGATTAGGTAAGAAGCAATGAACCAAACACTTGATAAAAAAAATATTCTTGCATTACTAATTTATGCATTATTCATCCCTGCATTACTAATCGTTAAATTATTAATCTTTGTACGAAATGACCCCTAAATAACTAGTTTAGGTCCTCCTTTCAGCTTTAGATTGAAACTTGTTTAGAAACGTTGGTTGCAAGAAGTAGGTATTTCTTGTAGGATTAACGAATTGAGATCTTAAAATTTAGTATACCATTTAGTTGTTTTATATTTCCTTTGTTTGTGTCTATGTATCTATCTATCTATCTATCAGAAGTGGCTCAAACATATCAATGACCTAAAGCTAAAATTGAATGGAGGCCTTAAATTTTAATTTTTTTTTAATGAAGTTTATGTTAGTCATTCTATTTAATCTTTTTTGAGACATAATATTCTAGATTTATCAAACTTCTATATATTTTTTCCTCTCATATGAAACACAATATTGAAAATGAGGCCCCTAAAATTTGGGGGCTTTAGGCTACAGCCTTTTTTTAGGCTTGTAGAGCCACCCTGGTATCTATCTGTTTTTACTCTGTTATTATAATTTTTCTCAATAATGCTATGGAATTGTTTTTTCCTTGATGAATAGTGTAGAGTGGTTGGTGCTTGGTCATATTGCGTATGGCCATATCTGATTGACTGATGTTGTTTGAAACCATCTCATCAATCACTATTTATTCATACTTGTGATATCATATGTCTTTGCTCATCACAATAAATTTTCATATATACTGTAGTAGCAAATGCCAAAACTATTTTTTCAAATCTTCTTCACAATCATAATAATATCTGATACATTGTACTTCCCACATGGCCCGTTAGCTCACCACACAAAAATAGTCTATCTGTGAAGTGACAATCGAAAGGTAATCAAATTAATATTACAGCTAACCCTTGATGTGCCAATTAGCAAAACAACAACGGAGCGTGTGGGTATATATATATACTTCGTGTTGTTTCAATTTATTTGATTGTTTTTTTTTATAATTTGGCTCAAAAAAAATGTTTTTTTTATTTTTTTAGTAGCTTTTTAATTTGAACTTTTCACATAATATGGACATATCTTTGATTTAAGATTAGAAAATTCAAAAATCCTATTTATTTTCTTAAACTCTGAACAAATTAAAACAAGTAAAGTGTATAGTTTAAATCTTTAATTTTTTAGACTAGAGGAAAAGGAATATTAAGAAAATTTTAATTTACATTACTGTATATAGGTAAAGCCTACTAGTAAAGTGAAAAGGATAGAGATTCATTATTAATTCGTACGTGGAAATCCAGAAAGTATTCTTCTATGGACCATTCTGAATCAAACTGAGCACTTACTACTTTCATTTTATAATTATTTTTTTTATGAAATAATATGTAGGTCGTACTGATTTTTATTTTGCTTCATCATGGTTAATGGAGTCTTAATTTCTAGGTTGAACTCTTTTTCTTTTTACCCCTTCCCCAGACCCCAAGGAGTTCCCTCCTTTTTCCTCTTTTGGTGAGTCGAATTCATAATCTTAAAATTAAAAGTAAGAGATGCTTACCATCAAGCAACCCCCTCTTGTCAGGTTTGAACTCATTAATCGCTTTTTGTCGAACCATACTAACATTCATTGTATTTGACATGATTATACATATACCTATTCTTGATTTAGATTTATTACGTTGCTTTTTATGATATTTACTTATAGACCTTATTATATATTGGAATTTAACATCATTAATAGTATTTTTCTCTCTTTCTCTCATATGTGTGATAGAACAATCTAACTCATCATGAGAGTTGAGCTGGCGAATAAGTGATTCCATTAGATGGAGCAACAATATGTTATACTTAAAAGATTGGTGTTAATTATTTATTGTTAGAAAAAACTTATATAATATGATTGTTAGAGCTTATAAAATTAGAAAAACGTGTCAGCCTAGCTAGTAGGTACTCCATATATATAAAATTTTGAAATTAACATAACATATACATGAACAATGATTGAAGGAATTGCAGTCGGCAAGCATATTGTTTTTTATAAAAGCAATGAACATGTCCCATATTTAAAAAAATAAGATATCCTTATTTTCCTACTTTAAGCAGTATAATTCTGAAAAAAGGTTACTTAGTTTAGCTAATGAAATGACTTTAGATTAGAAGAAGACATTAATTAACGTGAAACCCAAATAAATAAATAAATTATTGCTTCAGAAAGACACAAACGATTTGAAGAAAAAGGAAACAAGAGCAGCTAATTAACTAGTAGGATTCACACTAATAAGTCTCTAATTGGAGGAGTGCAATAAGCTTTATCCATTTGCTAAAGATATATTGAAGGAATAGAGGGTCCCGTTTACTTTTGTGGTGTGGTGTGCTCATATTTTATACTTTGAAATAATAATGTCCGATATGTATTTAATATAATATAGTGTCATGGTGATAATTTATACTGCAACCACTACTACTATATACATTGTGTCACGTGAAATCATAAACTCTTAAAAAGAAAAGAAGCTAACATAAAGGTTACTCTAATTATGTTTGTATTCTAATCAACAAAAGGCACGAGTAGGCAAAGACAACATGTTCCCTCCTCAATTTACACTAATTTTTCTGATTCTAATATACTATCATACTAATTAAGAAATCGTTTGGCGGGAAACAAGTTATCTCAAGATTATGTTGTTGATATTATAATATGAGATTTATATACTATATAATGAAATTATTAAATAAATATGCTTTTATCAATAGATGTTTAGTTCATCATATAAAACATGAAATACATGAAATATAATATAGATTTGGTTTAAATCGAATAAATTGAAATATCTATTCATTTTCAATTTTATCCTTTATCTTTCTTTAAAATGGAGAAATAGGTTGGAAAAGTGAAGATGTGTCACTTTGTTTTTTGTTTTATAATGGACTTACTTATCCCACGATTGTGCCACATACATAGTGTAGTATAACAGTAATATCATAATTGTGATATAAGTAGTCCCAATGTGGTTAATCGCACAATTAGAAATTATACCAATAATGGAATAAAAGAATTTCATACTTTATCCCAGAATTAGGCCTCATTTATTTGGATTTAATAAATATCTTAATTTTAATTATTCAAATTTCAGTTATTAAATATGTTTATTTATTAAGTCATAAATATCATTCATATTTTAATCATGCACTAAAACCACTTAATAGGTCCAATCAGAATGTTTAATTTTTTTACAAAAAATTAAAATTCATCAATTTCATCTATTCACTGCTTATCATTATCACTCACTATTATCAAATGGCATTGTCGCCAACTTCAACCACAACTATCATCACTATAATCAATTGTCATTATCGCGCGCTAGCCACCATTTATAATCTTCACCCCCAATCATTACTACGACAATTAAAACCGACAATCACCAATATATATCATTAACTACTATCATTATTTACTATCACCATTAGCTATCACTATTATACATCACAATTATCAACCGTCACAAACAACTACTACCATCAACTGCTATTATCACTCGCTATTGCCATCAACCAGTTGTGTCAATTGCTATTATCACTCGCTATTACTATCAACACCACTATTAGCCAATACCATCCTCAATTGACACCCACAACCATCACATCACCGCCATAATTTTTAAAAGTATTTTGTTGATATAGTATTAAATTCATTTAGTATTTTATAATAAAGATAAATTTTATATATTCGGTTGTTGAGAAAACAATCAGTCTTAATTATTTAATAATCATGATTTAATATAACGTTTTAACTTTCAAATGTATATTCATATTCAGATATCTAAATTTTAGTATTTAAATATTTATTCAGATCCATATATATATTTTAATTTTAAGAAAAACATATGATGTATTAACTAGCCATAATCATGAGGACTTTATAGAATAAATAAATAAAATTAGGGGGAGAAGAAAATATGGGAGTAAATGTAGTAGCTGGCTAGCTACAGTACTTGAATAAATGTTGTGTGCGCCAGGTTGCAAATATTTATTCGTTAACACTAAATTAATCTACTTGATGTTTGTTCATTAAAAAAAATAATTAAACTACCCTTGTAGGAGAAAAATCATTTAACTATTTTTCATTAATCTACCCTTTGTAACAGAAAAATCGTTCAATTATTTTTCATTTTTTTCAAAATCGAAAACTGAGAAATCAAGTTTATCTATAGTCTATATATCTAATTGTGCGGTGTCCTCTATCTCAATTTTTATTTTTGATACCCCTCTAATCTCAATACAATCTCTTTAAATTAATTACACTTGAAAGTTGTAGCCTCAAAGAGCAGTCTGTGATGAATATGGTAGTTTTTCCACAATTGTAGTGGTCCATGAATATCTATAAGTAGGAGCCACAATCTACTGTTGATAAAAAGAAACATAAATATATAAAAATATGAATTAGAGGGAAAAGGGACTTTTGGACAGTGGATTATATTACAAAATTTCTACCAACATGGTTGTGGTGCAGTGGTGATGAGATTGTTTCACCTTTAATCAGAGATATCGAATTCAAGCCCTGAGTATGGAAAAAATCATGTTGGAATCACTATCCCCTAATGGGCCCTGCAGTGCGCCATCTGAATTTAGTGAGAGCTCTAACGTGGGCTCTAGACACCGAATGAAAAACCAAAAAAAAAATTGAAAATTCTATCATGGCCTTGTAATCTTCATAAGTTCTTTATTTCTAGCTCTCGCATAATTTTATCTCAGATCCACCACATTTAATTTTAGATATATCTTCAATATATATCATCATTAACTAGGTACATATATTGAGGTTAATCCCAATTTTCAATGGAATAACTAGTAAATTGTCCAAAAGTCTTGAATAATAATCCTTTTGGTCCATATTAAGTGATTTCGTTAATTAGCTTGGACACACACGCTCATTAAAAAATCTAATTACTCTCAGAAATTAAAAAGTATTTTTTACTAATTTATCCTCAATTAAATAGTACCTATATAGTGTTTTGGTTACACAAAATTCACTTATCTAAATAAAGGTAAATTTGAAAGAAAATACTTCTTCCATCCATTTTTACTTGTCAAATATTGACTTAGAAAACCTTTTAATGGAAAACAAATAGAAAGACAATCTTACTTTATCACCCTTTGAATATAATAAATTCAATATTTTGATAAATGACTATAGTTAATAATAAAGAAAAATTAGCAACTAAGTATCAATTATATCTTTATTTTCTAGATAGGACCAATAAAAGTAGACATTTATTTTTAATATAGTGAAAAAGTAAAAGTGGACGAAGGAAGTAATTAACACGTTCTTCATTTATTTAATATACAAGGTAGGGGTCATGCCTAACCCCCACCCGAAGGTGACTTTTGATTTTTTTTAAAAATACCTTGTTCATTACATGACACACCACTTATTTTGAACTAAAATAATTTTTTTAAAAAGAAGATAAAAACACCACTTAATATGAACTCGAGGGAGTAGTGTTGGGTTTAAGCAAGGTGTGAAAGGGAAATAAGAATGAATGAGAAATTGGGAAATGTAGGGGAACCAATTTGGAGGGAAAATGAAAAGTCATTTCTCCCATATTGGTAGAAGAAAGAAAAAAGTTTGTCCTTATATTAGGAAACACTTCATTTAGCTCTTAAAGGGTTAAGTAAAGGATGCCCCCTCGCGCCGTCGTCGTCGCTCGCTCGGCCTTGGATTTGGCAAATGATGTGATTGATTGATAATATTTTTCCAAAAGACACCACCATTTTGAACAAGTATGTTCACACCTATGATTGACTATAAAAAAAGAGGATTTCTCTCATTTTTCGACACTGAAAATTTTTCTCTCTTTTGCATACATTTTCTTACAAGTAAAATTATCGATCGACTGAATCTGTGTGTGTGATCTCGTTGTTGACTTTTGAGTTCGCTGAAATTATTGAAGTTTGAGGTACCGCTACTTCTGTAATAGTTAATCCATTTTATCTTGGGAGGACTAATCTACAACCTCGGGTACTTGATGGGATTAAATTTCTTAAGGATACACAATGGGTTCTGTGGACTCGGATTATTTATTTTCTGTTTTTTCAATTTCATCTTTTTCTGTTTCTATTTTACTAACCTGAACACAGGAGATAAAAAGCTTAAGAAATTTATTGTAGATTTGTTTCTGTATTTAAGGTTTCTGGAGATTAAAACCTTTTGGGTGTTCTACTCTGTTTGAAATTAAGAATTCATTCGATTAACGATTAGAAGAACCTCAGAACTTCATCGTTAAATCAAAAATAGGTTGAATAAAGATTTAATCTTTACTGTTAGTATTTCATATATTAAATTGTCTGCCATTTGTGACAGAAAAATGACTTATTCAAGTCAAGTTAATATTGGAACAGTGAGTGCTGCAACAACATTGGTTGCACCCAATCGTTCAACTGCTGCTCTTGCACCAACAGAGAAACCTACAAAGTTCTCTGGGGTTGATTTTAAGAGATGGCAATAGAAGTTCCATTAATGTTCCTTCTATCTAATGCATGTTGAGGATTTGTACAAGTACAGCAGCCATAATGAAGAAAAGTTCTGGACCACTACTGTTACTCAAGTTAAGGAGTTGTAGGTTATAATCCACGACTTACCGAAGGACCCGTGTTGAACATTTTAAGTGTGTTCTTAATACTCACATAATATTTAATGTAGGATGTGAATGATGCTTTTCAAGTGGCAGCCATTATTGAAAAGACTGCTATGGAAGGACTTCAAAAATTACTTGAAAGATAAGCGCAAGGAGATGACTGTTGAAGATCTCATGGTAAGGCTGAGAATCAAAGCAGATAATAAAGCCACATAAAAGAGATCACGTGGTGATTCAGCAATACCTGGAGCAAATACTGTTAAAAAAGATATCACAAAATCAAGGAAAATAAAGAAAGCATCTACATCGAAGAGCAATCCTTGTAAGAAGAAGTTTACAGGAAACTGCTTCAATTGTGGCAAACGTGGTCACAGGGCTACTGAATTTGAGCCCCTAAGAAGGAAAAGAAAAAGGATCAAGAAAATTTGGCTGAATCCAAGAAAGAGATGGATGATCTCTGTGCAATGACTTCAGAATGCAACTTGGTTGAAAATCCAAGAGAATGGTGGATAGATTTTGGTGCCTTCTGTCATGTGTGTGCCAACAAAGAATTATTTGCATCATATGCTCCAGGCCCAGCGGATGAGAAGTTGTTCATGGCTAACTCCGATGTTGCAAAGGTTGAAGGAACTGGTAAGATTTACTTGAAGATGAACTCAGGCAAGGTGGTGACTTTATATAGAGTCTTGTATGTTCCAGAACTGTGAAAGAACTTAGTTTCTATACCAGTCCTGACCAAGAACGGATTCAAGTGTGTATTTGTTTCTGATAAAGTAGTAGTGAGTAAGAAATAAATGTATGTAGGAAAAGGTTACCTCACTGAGGGCCTTTTCAAACTCAATGTAATTGCAGTTGATATGAATAAAGATTCTGCTTCTTCTTACTTGCTTGAGTCAATCTATTTTTGGCATGGATGTTTGGGACATATCAATTACAAACCTTGCGAACACTGATCAACTTAAATGTTTTACCTAATTTTGAGTGCAATAAATCAAAATGTCAAGTATGTGTTGAATCTAAGTATGCTAAGCATCCTTATAAATCTGTTGAAAGGAATTCCTACCCCTTAGAATTGATTCACACTGACATTTGTGACATGAAGTCAACACCATCTCGTGGTGGGAAAAAATATTTCATAACTTTTATTGATGATTGCACTAGATAGTGTTATGTCTATTTACTAAATGGTAAGGATGAAGCAATAGACGCGTTTAGGCAATACAAAACTTAAGTTGAAAATCAGTTGGATAAAAAGATTAAAATAATTAGAACTGATAGAGGTGGAGAATATGAATCTCCTTTTGCAGAGATATATTTGAAAAATGAAATCATCCATCAAACTACTGCTCCATACTCACCTCAATCTAATGGAATTACAGAAAGGAATAACCAAACTTTAAAGGAAATGATGAATGTCTTACTTATAAGTTTAGATTTATCGCATAACTTGTGGGGGGAAGCTATTCTTACAGCAAATCAAATACTCAATAAAGTGCCTCACAGCAAGACACATGTTATTCCATATGAGAAATGGAAAGGAAGACCCAACTTGAAATATTTCAAAGTGTGGTAGTGTCTAGCCAAAGTCCAAGTTCCTATACCTAAGAGGGTCAAAATGGGACCTAAAACTTTGGACTGTATTTTCATTGGATATGCCACAAATAGTAAGGCATGTCGATTTTTGGTTCAAAATTTCGAGCATCCGGATATTCATGACAATATGATAATAGAATCAGATAACGCTTAATTCTTTGAACACATCTATCCGTATAAAACTAGAATCGATTTGTCTAGTGAAGGGTCTAAACAACCTCGAGAAGAACCAAAAGAGAATGTACCTAATAAATAGAGTCCAAGGTGTAGTAAACGTCAAAGGACATCTACTTCATTTAGATCTGATTTTGTAACATTCCTTCTTGAAAATGAGCCTTAAACATTCAAGGAAGCTATGTTGTCTACGGACTCAACCTTTTGGAAAGAGGTTGTTAATAGTGAGATTGATTCAATCTTAAGAAACCATACTTGGGAGTTGGTTGATCTTCCTTTAGGAAACAAACCTTTGGGTTCGAAATGAATTTTCAAAAGGAAAATGAAAGCTGATGGAACTATTGACAAATACAAAGCAAAACTTGTCGTCAAAGGCTTTAGACAGAAAGAAGGTCTTGATTATTTTGACACATACTCGCCAGTGACTAGGATTACATCAATTCAGATGCTAATTGCACTAGCTGCAGTATACTGTCTTAAAATCCATTAAATGGATGTAAAAACTGCCTTCTTGAATGGAGAGTTGGAGGAAGAAATTTACATAGAACAGCCCGAGGGCTTCGTAGTTCCTGATAAAGAAAAGAAAGTGTGCAAACTTGTTAAGTCACTCTATGGACTAAAACAAGCACCCAAACAATGGCATGCAAAGTATGATCAAACCATGTTGGCGAATGGATTTAAGATCAATGAATGTGATAAATGTGTTTACATTAAAGACGCTCCAAATCAAGAGGTCATTGTATGCCTATATGTGGATGACATGTTGATAATGAGCAATGATATTGCTAATGTAAAAGCTACTAAGTGTATGCTCGCTAGTAAGTTTGATATGAAAGACCTAGGAGTTGCCGATTTGATATTGGAAATTAAAACTCATAAAACTCCTCAAGGTCTAGCATTGTCTCAATCTCATTATATTCGAAAGGTACTTGAAAAGTTTAAGTACTTGAATTTCAAAAGGGCGAAGACACCGATTGATGTGAACCTTGATCTTGTTAAGAATAAAGGTGAAAGTTAGTCTCAATTGGATTATACTAGAGTATTGGAAAGTTTGATGTACGTCATGAATTGCACACGACCAGACATAGCCTGCGCTATAAGTAAATTGAGTCGATACACAAGTATTCCCAATCAAAATCATTGGATGGCAATGAAAAGGGTTTTGGGATACTTAGATGATATTCAAAACTACGCTTTGCATTACAACAAATATCCAGCAGTTGTTGAAGGATATAGTGATGCAAATTAGATTACTGGGTCAAATGAAACTAAATCTACGAGTGGGTATATTTTCAATATTGGTGGAGGAGCAATTTCTTGAAAATCATCCAAACAGACATGTATTGCTCGCTCTACAATAGAGTCTGAATTCATAGCCTTAGACAAGGCAGGTGAAGAAGTGAATGGCTCTGGAATTTCTTAGAAGATATTCCATTTTGGCCCAAACCTATGGTCCCTATATGCATGCACTGTGATAGTCAAGCTGCAATAGGAACGGCTGGAAGCGTTATGTATAATGGTAAGTCTCGTCACATACGACGGAGACATAACACTGTCAGACAACTACTCTCTAGTGGAATTATCACAATTGACTATGTGAAGTCAAAGGATAATGTATCAGATCCACTTACAAAAGGCCTAACTAGAGAAGGAGTTGAGAGATCATCGACGGGAATGGGACTATGGCCGAGGACAAGTCATCGTGGTGGTAAATCTATCTAGAAGACTGGAGATTCCAAGATCTAGGTTGAAGGAGATTAAACAAAGTCATAGATGACGGTTCAAGGAGATTAAACAAAGTCATAGATGACGGTTCAAGATTGTCAAAAGATTATTTTATGGTCCATTCTCATGATAAGACAATGTTCAGTAATCAGGATAAATACATTAGGACTTTTTAATGGTTTCTAAGTTTGATACATGGTATATCAAATGGTGTATCTATAGGATAACACATTTAGAAATCACCTATGTAAGTATGAAGTAGAAGTCGCTTCAAGGAGAATCTTGTAAGGCCAGTTCTCTACGCACTTATAAACCAAGACGTGCTCATGGCTGAAACGAACAAAACAATGAGAACCAAGATCAGTTCAAGGGTTGATTGTGTGACTTATGTTGTCTAGGTATACACCAAAGCTCGACGGTTCAATGATATCAAATCTACCGATTGACCGAGTATATCCGATATATGTTCACTACGGAAAGCTTAAAGGGAAATCTACTTATCCAGATGCAATTAATCCTTACTTACGAGACACACAAGTTTTTCATGCATATATTTTAACAATAGTCATTCCCCATTCATGTGGGAGATTGTTGGATTTAAGCAAGGTGTAAATGGGAAATAAGAATGAATGAGAAATTTGAAAATGTGGGGGAACCAATTTGGAGGGAAAACGAAAAGTCACTGAAAATAAAAAGTCATTTCTCCCATATTGGTAGAAGAAAGGAAAAAGTTTGTCCTTATATTAGGAAACACTTTCTTTAGCTCTTAAAGGGTTAAGTAGAGGATGCCCCCTCGCGCCTTCATCATCGCTCACTCGCCCTCGGCTTCGGCTTTGGATTTGGATTTGGCAAATGATGTGATTGATTGATAATATTTTTTAGCAAAAAATTATTTAATCAATCTCATTAATTAATTTTCTTTTCTTTTTCTAAATATTAATTTGGAATTATTAATTAGTTATTTAATTAATTCACAGAATTAGTTAGGAGTAACGGAATTTATTTGAAAATTCTCGTCAGTCAAAAGGAATTTGTTCCTTCCGAATAGACATTTTTTTCCTAAAAGACACCACCGTTCTGAACAGATATGTCCGTTCTGAACAGATATGTTCACACCTATGATTGGCTATAAAAAGAGAGGATTTCTCTCATTTTTCGACACTGAAAATTTTTCTCTCTTCTGTATACATTTTCTTACAAATCAAATTGTCGATCGACTGAGTCTATGTGTGATCTCGTTGCTGATTTTTGAGTTTGCTGAAATTATTGAAGTTTGAGGTACCGCTACTTCTGTAATAGTTAATCCATTTTACCTTGGGAGGAATTAATCTACAACCTCGGATACTTGAGGGGATTAAATTTCTTAAGGATACACAGTGGGTTCTGTGGACTTGGATTATTTATTTTCTGTTTTTCAACTTCATCTTTTTTTTTCTATTTCTGTTTTACTAACATGAATACATTAGATAACAAGTAGCACTTTATATTTCTCTCTCTAAAGGCTCTTACAATTATTCAGTCTCTTTTTTTGTAGACTACTATAGTGCATGAACTACCCTTATGGCATGCATCGCCAATAAGATCTCCACAATGACTTGACTATCTTCTAATTTAACAATTTCATCAAACTCTGTGTAATGTAAATCAAAATTTGCAATGTGAAACCAAGTCTGTGTACCAACTATATTACTTAAGCCACTTGTGAGTGAGCTCAATGTGTATTCAAAGACCATAGCTTTTAAATACAAGCTTGAAAACTTGTAATAATTATGGAGTAATGGAGGAAAATACAAACTCATTCAGAAAAGTAATTAAGGGTGATAAAAAATTCAAAAATAAAAAAAAGTGGCACATATCTAATTATTGAGTAAAGATGATAATTTTAATATTAGTGCTAATGACATTAATTTTAAAATCTCCAAATTTTATTATTTACACAAATGCCCTAACTTCCTCTCCCTACCCTCCCCCTCCCCATCCCTTCTGTTATTGTCGCTGCTGCCGGCGTTCCCACTCCTGCTACCGTTGCAGTAACCACTACCTTCTCCTCCACTACCACTACCACCTGATCCTCTGACTCCTCCACCTTCTCTTCCACATCCATCACCACTTCCTCCATTTCTTCCTTCTCCACCACCTCTTCCTCCACCACCACCTCCTACTCCACTGCCATCACCTCCTCCTTCATTGTCACTACTAATACCGACACCTTCTCCTTCGTTGTCAATATCAACACCGACACCTCCTCTGCACCATAACCATCATCTCTTTCACTGTATTTATTTCCACCTCACTTTCTGTCAGAAATTAAATAACCGTCGAAGATGCTGCAGCAACTCTACTGAAGTTGTTGGAACAACTTCAACAGTTGTTTGAACGTAGTTGTTGCAACAATTTCAACAACTATGTGTTGAAGATAAGGGAAGCTGAAGATATGGAATAGGTTGAACAACATGGTACAATCAACATGTACAACTGTTAACTGTTATAAAGTTAGAGTCACACTAGGATTGAGCTACTGAAGTCAACTAGACTACTATGTGTTGTTTTAGTTGAAGTCAACTAGGATAAGTTATAAATGTAGTAATAGTAGTTCTTGTAAATTGTGCATTTGTATTATAGTAGAATTCTAAGTGTAGCAAGACTAGGACTCTACAATTCACTCCTATAAAAGGAGATGTACTCGATAGTTTAACATCATCAATAAAATCCTTGATTTCTCTTATTCTTTTACTGAGAATTCTACATGGTATCAGAGAACATAAGCTCTTCCACTCTCTAAGTATTGAATCTAAAAACAAAAATAACCACACGTTCAAACTGCAGTGGCCCTCTACCAATACTATGTGCACCTCCTCCCTTCACCATCTCATTGCCTATTGTTCCTTTAAACTTAAGCCAACAAACTATCTCATATGGAGGAAACAAATGATGCAGTTGATTCAGGTGATGAAACTAACTTACATATCACAGAGAATGAACCAACTAAAAATAGTGTTCCACTAGAAAGACTACTGAGAAAGTTATAGTTGTTGAGAAGGATGTAGAAAATAGTGCCAGCATTGATGACTGAGAGGAGAAAGGTGTATTGTTAAGGAGTTGGATCTTATGAACCTTGATAGAAGAAAGCATGTACCTGATTGTGGGATACTCAACTGCCAAGGAGATGTGAGAAGGCTTGGAAGAAGCTTGACTTCAAGCAATAAAAAATAAGAAGTTTCAGCTCAAACAACAACTGCAAAGTGTTAGGCTAGGAAGCAAGATGATTGATGAATATATTAAGGAATTCAAAGGCATATGTGATGGCCTTGTAGTCAGTCACAAACATGTGGATGAAGATATCAAAGTAATCAATTTTACTAGAGGTTTAGGTCTCAAGTACAAGATCTTAAGAACTGTCATGATAGGTAAGACACCATATCCCACCCTTAATCAATTTATTAATGTTCTTAGGGTTTTTGATATAAGGGAGGATGAGAAACAAGTCCCACAACAAAACCATAACATGACATTCTCTATCCAAAGGGGTAGGGGAAGAGGAAACTACTCTTAGAGAAGAGGAAACAACAACCTCAACTCCAGAGAAAGAGGTTTTAAGCTTGCTGGACAAGGAATAGGCTCTTAGAACAATCAAAGTTTTCCAAGTGGAAATAAGGAAAGGAACAGTACTGGGTCATGTCAAATCTGTGGTAGGAATAACCATACTGCTCTTAATTATTTTTATAGGTAGGTCTAATCTTACCAATCTGCAAATGAACTACCACAAATATTGGTTGCTGTCAATCTGCAGAATACATCTGCCACTAATGACACTTCGTATGTGGACTCAGGATCTAGTAGTCATATGACACATAACTTAGGTATTCTATCTAATCTTAACACTACAATGGACAAGATAAAATCATTATTGGGAATAGATCACAATTAGACATAACATATGTTGAAAATATAACTAGATCAGGCCTGAAACTACAAGAGGTCCTTGTAGTTCCTAACATTGCTAAGAATCTACTCTAAGTTAGTAAAATTACAAAGGATAATTGTTGCACTCTTGAATTTGATGAAACTAATTTTGTTGTAAAGGACTAGAAGACAAGGATACTATTGGCCAAGGGATCTAAGAGGAATGAATTCTATGCTTTGGAAGATAACAATCTCTATGCCTTGACTACTACACATGATTGGAACACATCAGACAACCTATGACATACTAGATTAGGACATCCTAGTTTAAAGTAATTTATAGTTTTGAGTAATAGTAGTTACATCAATTTTAGTAGTTGGAAAAAAATGCCTACTGATTGTTCCAGTTGTCAGTTGGGAAAAAGTTGTAAACTTTCATTTGGCTTGAGAAATAAAATTGAGAAGGAACCTTTACTGAAAATACATTGTAATTTGTGGGTTCATGCCCCTATCGAATCTTCTCAGCATATGAAATACTATGTAGTGTTTGTAGATGATCACACAAGGTTTACTTGGCTTTATTCATTGAAAATGAAGTCTGAATTTTTTGAAGTGTTTGTCAAATTTCAAAAAATGGTGAAAAAATAGTTCTCTAAAGAGATTAAGATATTTTAGTGTGATGGAGGTGATGAATTCCTTAAAACAATCTTCATAAAATATCTAGCAGATTGTGGTATTGTCAGGCATATTTCATGTCCTAACACACCTAAACAAAATGGAGTTTCAAAAAGAAAACATATGCATATTGTTGAGATTGGATTAACTCTCCTCCTTCATGTTAACCTTCATTTGTTTCTACGGGTTGAGGCATTTCTCACTACAGATTTTGTCATTAATAGACTACCCTCCTCATTCTTAAAGATGGTGACTCCATTTGTTAAGTTATATGGTAAGTAACCTGATTACAATAGCTTAAATGTGTTTGTTTAAAGGTGTTTCCCTTATATCAAGGGTAGTAACAAGTTCAGTCCAAAGACCTATACTTGTGTGTTCATAGGATATTGAAGTCTACACAAATGTTACAGATGTTATCATCCCTTAACAAGAAGAGTGTGTGTCCAGACATATTGTCTTTGATGAAAACATATTACCTTTTGTGCCTCTAAGTCAAGCTCAGACTAACATTGATGTCTCACCTAATTTGGCTACTTTTGTTGATTTTTTCTCTAAATTGTCGGCACATGATGATCCTAATTCAGGGGAAGTACATGTTGCTGATACACAAGCTACTGGTGATAATGTTACTGAACCTCTAACAACCCATATACCTCTTGATGATGATAGAGATGCGGATCTCTCAGATGCAGGTTCAGATGACGGTCATAAGGAACAGGTTGGTGATAAAAATCAGGTTGTAGGTGTAGGATCAGTTAGTGGTAGTGAGAAACAGGTTGCAGATGTAGGTCTAGATAGTGGTGGTCCATCAAATCCCACCTTATATGTGTCTAGTCCATAAGAAATACATCTTGAAGTTGATCTTTCAAGATGAAAAATGACTGAGAACCAATTATCTGGAGATACTATACTATAACCACCTACCTTAGTTGATCCACCTCTTGCACCACAAAGGAATCACATGATCACCAGACACAAGGCAAATGAATATCACCTATCACTTGTTTCTAACAACAAAGAAGAGATTTTGAGAGAACTAAAAACTACTAAGGAAGCACTAAAGTTACCTCATTGGCTTGCATCTATGATAGAGGAAATCAATGCCTTACATAACAACAAGACATGGATATTGGTGCCTAAATCTACTGGTATAAACTTAGTTGGTTCTAAATGGGTGTTCAAAACTAAGCTGAAGGCCAACAGAACAGTTGAAAGATACAAAGCCAGACTTTTTGCCAGGGGTTTTTAACAGCTTAAAGGTATAGATTTTGAAGAAACCTTTAGCCCTATGGTTAAGGCCATAACTATTAGGGTGGTTCTATCCATTGTTGTCAGCTTTAAGTGGAAATCAGGCAATCAGATGTCAAAAATGCATTCCTTTATGGTCTCTTGCAAGAGAAGGTATACATGGGTCAACCTCTTGGATTTGTTGACCCTTGGTATCCTTAGCATATTTGTCTAGTGAAAAAGGCATTATATAGGCTTAAACATGCGCTAAGAGCCTAGTTTGATAGGTTTAACATACATCTCGTACATCTTGGTTTCATTTGTAGTAAGGCAGATCCCTCCTTGTTCACCTTGCAAACTCACAAATGTAACTGTTAACTGTTATAAAGTTAGAGTCACATTAGGAATGGGCTACTGAAGTCGACTAGGTTACTATGTCTTGTGTTAGATGAAGTCGACTAAGATAAGTTAAAAATGTAGTAGTAGTAGTTCTTGTAAATTGTGTATTTATATTAAAAGATTAAATAATAGCCAAATAATGATTAAATATGTATATTTTTAGCCTCACATCAATCACTCATAAAGAATTTTATCCCTACACACCACAATAAAATGGTGTGGTGAAAAGGAAATACAAGTAACTCCTTGAAGTTACATGATGTTTACTATATTAATTAATATCACCTCTCAGATATTAGGGATAGCGCATCCTCACAATAATTTACCTGATAAGTAGGTTGCCCTCTATCATCCTTAAAAATAAATTCCCTTTTGAGAAATTATACAACACTAAATGTACTTATGCTCACCTCAAGAGTTTTGAATGTCTTTGTTATTCCACAAAGATAAAACCCCATAAAGACAAATTTGAGCCAAAAATCAAATCACACGTGTTTGGGGGCTATATATCCTCTCAGTACAAAAGGATACAAATTTCTCAATCTAGCCACAAAGAAGATACATGTATCAGAGATGTTTATTTTTATGAAAGTATTCATCTATTTTCTATTCCTTCTTGACATTCTAGTTTTCCTTCTATTCTAAGATATTTTGATTCTCTTCATAAGTCGTCTAGTTTTTTCTTGATTCAGTGGGACAACTCTTTCGATACTGATCATGGTTAAGACTAGATCTTGCACACACTACTATCTACAACTATCACTCCTACTCTAGGACGTCAAAGTGACCCTGCCCTTACACCTGAACAAGTTTCTATATCCATATCATTACTCACACTCTTTCCTCCTTCCACCAATCTTTCATAACCATCTGACCAATTTATAAGGGCAACACTGCTAACACCTAGAAGTTAAACCTGAGTAGCCATTCCACAATCTTATCTACTGGATTATCACTAATTCACTATATAAAATATTCCCAAACTAAAAGATCACACCCCTGCCTCTTATGTCCAGGGTGCTAATGCATTTTGTCTTAGACCTTTGACAACCTTGTTTCCCAACTAAAATTGCATTCATGCGAGACAAGATCTAGGATGGTGTGATTACACTTCAACACATTTCCACTCTTAATCAGCTGACTGACATTCTCACTAAAGCCTTAACTGGAACCAAGCATATGCATTTGCTTTTGCTTGACAAGTTGACAGTGAGCTCCTCCTTTCCAATTTTAGGCCAGGGGGGGAGATGGGGGGGGGGGTGAGTTGAGATATGCTTATTTAGTTAGTTATGATGGCTTTTATTATTTATCAGTGGTTGATAATGGTGTCTTAGCTGTCACAAAGTAGTTAGTTAGTTAGCTTCATTAGGTCTTAAATCAGTGATTGCTTAGATATTTTAGATTCTTAGGTAAATATACTCATGTGTAAATAGTAGCTCATTCTATATAATGAATGCTTTTATGTAATGAATTCTTCGATTTCTTTAGAATTGATTTTTACAACTTTCACTCATCTTCTTTGAAATTGCTCAATAGCTTCAATATTGGTATCCAATGGAGGTTGAATCCCATCTGTATTCTAGTTTTCAATACCTTTAAATTCACCTCAAATTTAATTAAGCTAAATATTCAAGAAACAAAATTATTGTAATTTATAGAAATCCTCTCATCATTAAGGACATTACATGTGTTTCTTAAGGCATTCAAAAAATTTAAAAGAGGAATTGTATCAAATCATTATCACAATATTCGAAAATGAAGGTAGCGCTAGTAGTATGAGAGAAGGTATGCACACTAAAGAAGAATGAAAAGCTTAATGTCAAGAGTTGAAAAATGTGGAATATTGCAATTGTAGGAAAACTGATTTGATAACTTGCTTGCATAGAGGATATTCTCTCGATTAAATGGGTACATGGTCTTTACATGAAAAATGGTGATGATATATGGATTCATGTCCCTCCAGTAGACTGTAACTGATACCGGAGGAAACTGAACTCAATCAAACAATGCATGATTGATTGGTATAGAGATTGAACATACTGTTTAACTGAGAATAGCACCTATTCAGTAAGTAGAATATATCTCAAGTTGGTGGGAAACTTTGAGAGAATAAAGGAACCTGATCTGGTATGGAATTCAATTCTACTATCTAAACACAAATTCATATTTTACCTGAAAAATCAAGATAGACTATTGGCAAAAGAGAGAATGAACATACTCCATATTCCAGTGGACAAAGCAACATGTTGTTTATGTGATGATAACAAAGAGGAGTCCCAACTGCACCTATTTTTTGAATGTAGGTGGAGAACAATAGTGCAAGAAGAGATGGAAAGATGGTCAGGATGAAAAGTTCAGAGGAAGAAGGTGATGCTATGCTTAAGATGGATAAAAGATAGACATTGGCGAGAACTCAGAAAGGAACTGGCAACAACAATTGTGGAGGCAAGAATCTACCACACATGGAAGGCAAGAAATTGGAGACACTTCAAGGGAATAAATGTAAATACAAAGTTAGTTGTTACACAAATTAAGAAGGAGGTTATAAAAAGGATAGAGCTCTTAAAAGGCTCTAGGAAGTATAGTTGTATAATTCAGAAAATTTGTAACTAGTTGTTGCTCTTTTATTGACTTTGAGGCTCGGATATGACTTACATTTGGTTATGATTCTTATGAGTGCTCCATAGGTGTAAATATTGTTTGTCTATAGTAATCTTTCACGGTTTACCAAAAAACATAAGTTCAGAAAAATGGATAAGTGAAGTTATAGAAAGTCAAAAATTCTATGACAACTTGCTTGGAGGGGCTAAAAAACAAATATAGAAAAAGAAAAGTAGAAAAAATAGAACACAATATACATATCGTTTTCTGGGAACTAATAGAATAAGTATTTGTAACTGGTAAAGGTACAGGCAAAGTCAAAAGTGTCAAACGAGTTAAACTTTATTTAATTACTAGTAGTGCTTTAATTAAACTATATAGAATTGAAAAAAAAAAAAAAAGAAGAAGCTAGTATTAGAGTTTAATTCCATATTGCGGCTTTGTGGGATAGTTCAAATTCTTCATCCTTCACTCACAATCACATGCCACTTTTTTTCTTTAAAATAGTCACAATTTTTCTCCAACCTATCTCTTTCTATATACCTATAAAAAGCCCCACCACCTTCTCTCATGTAGTAATCCAAACATACATCTTTCTTCTCAACTCATCTCATCTTTCTCTTTCTCTAAAACACCTTTTATTCTCTCTTTAATTTCATCTATCCATCAATAACTTTATTTCCATCTATCAATCACATTAATTTTGATGGATCATCAACATGTTAAAGTCGGTTTGAGCCGTGGAGGTGCTAATAAGAATGAAGATGACATGGATCTCCGACGAGGTCCATGGACCGTAGAAGAAGACTTCACCCTCATGAATTACATAGTTCATCATGGTGAAGGTCGTTGGAATTCTCTCGCACGTTGTGCTGGTAATTCATTTTATAAGTGTGTGTTTTATTTGTTGGATATGGATATTTTCTTGTAAAAAATGGGCATTTCTTGGGTGGATCCGATATGTTGTAAAGTTCGTGCTAGATAAGGATTCAAGTGGATGCGTGTGTGGTTTATAATTTCTTTCCGTACTAGGTAATCTTTTAAAAGTAAATAAGCACTCATCCAAATGTAATAAAGATAAAGGAGGTATAATTTGCTGCAAAAATATCTTTTTTCATAAAATAAAAAAAAAGAAGAAGAAGGAGGTAATTGATACTAATTAGTTCATCTCAAAAAATGAGAAATCTAATATATCTTTATGGTATGGAAATTGAAACAGGTCTAAAGCGAACGGGGAAAAGTTGTAGACTGAGATGGTTGAATTATCTCCGGCCTGATGTACGACGTGGAAATATCACTCTTGAAGAACAACTTTTAATTCTTGAACTACATTCTCGTTGGGGCAATCGGTATGTATCATTTAGAACATCACTTATAATTATTAAATTCTTGTTCCGGTAATAATACATAACTAACGAATTCTGATCAATAATGTTAAATGAGTGTAGGTGGTCAAAAATTGCTCAACATTTACCAGGAAGAACTGACAACGAGATCAAGAATTACTGGAGAACACGAGTACAAAAACATGCCAAACAGCTTAAATGTGACGTGAACAGCAAACAATTTAAGGATACCATGCGTTATCTATGGATGCCTAGACTAGTAGAGAGAATTCAAGCTGCAGCAGGGGGATCTACCTCCACAGGTAACGCCTCGGAAGTGATTCATCCTGATCAGACAATTAATCCAAACATGGTGCAAATCGATCATAACACATGTGTTACAAATTCAAGCACGGGAGCATCTTCATCTGAAAACTCATTCGGGACGCCTGTTTCAGACCTCACTGATTGTTGCTACAATTATCCCCAACAACAAGATTGTTTTCAAGTAAATCAAAGTATAAGTACTCAACTTGGAGAATCTTTAATCAGCCCCACAGGTTACTTTCACCATGCTTTAGAATTCCAAGGCACTGCTGCTGCAGTTATAGATCATCAACAAAACACCACTCAATGGATGGATGGTGCAAATTTCTCTGACAATTTGTGGAATATTGAAGACATGTGGTTTTTACAGCAACAACTCAACAACAACAACAATGTCGTTTGAATATTAAATAAACATATATTATATCATCCATCACGTGTAGAAAAAATATATATATTATAGAGGTCCTAGATTACGATAGAAGAATTGTGGATGCATTAAAATTTCATCCTTATGTAGGACATATACATGTAGCTTTTGGGGAGAGAGACATGTAAGATTAATTTGTGAATTTTTTACAGTTTAAATTTACTTTTCTTCTCTATATTAGGTTTTTTCTGTTTCCTTTCATGAAATTGGGTTGGGTTAAAAGGATTGATTTTGTAACATCTATATTTTTAATTATTTATAACATGTACTTCTTTCAATTATATTCTTTGCATTTTAACAATCTTCTATAATCTTTCTATTTTATTATATTCTTTTTTCTAGCGCGCACGATAGAAACCAATATGTATAAGATAAGAAAAGTAATAACATGAAATCAGGAGATTCCACACTCGGATTATAGAGAACAGTGACTTTGTAGGTCAATCATAATTTTTTTGTTTAATTTTGATATTCCTTTTACAAAAGCTCTTCATTTATATCTATTAAGAGATCTGAAAAAGTCATTTCTTATATTCAATATGTAAGGGGCTAATAGATCTTGTTTCCTCTAGATTATATTGTAGTAGCTATATATTTCTTTTCTTTTTTTGATGTTCTTTTCTTTTACATATACACTACAACAAAAACATCTTTTCGCGACAATAAATATGAGTGTTAAAGCCTTTACCGGCATTAGTTAACGATCATTAGATCCAATGTCGCTATATGCTTTATGAACATTTATAAAGAGTGCTAACTGCAGCTAAATATGTATTTTTAGCGACAATTAAGCTATTGCTTATAAAAATCATTTTTGATGTAGTGATATATATATTGTTTATGCATATTCTCTTAAATGGGTGATTAAAATAAAGAATTAAGGTTGCATTATAGAAAGGGGGAAAAGGCTATAGGTATAAATTAAAGGCGATGCTGGAGGATGGTGCATAATTGGTTCCACTATCTTTACTAGTAAAAATGTCATTGTTGCTTGTTATTCTAAAACAATTTAAGTTGTGGAATTTCACAAACATAGCCTATGGGACCTGAACCAAATTAAAAGATCCTTGTCCTTGCTCTAGATTAAGGGAAGTAAAGTACATAATCAATGATTTTAGGACGTGGCAAATTCTCAATTATGCATTTTATAATAAATAATTAAATCCATATTGCTGCAATTCTTATATTCCATTCCCTTGTTAGTGTAAAGTCTACCATTACTGTGTGATCTTATCATCATATTGTGTGAATGCTACCTAAGTGGCTTCCAATGTCACTAGTGACTAATGCACATTTAATTATAATTTAATACACATATATCATAAACATTCCAATTATCTCCTAAGACGCACCCAATTATATACACATCTCTCCAATAATAATTGTCCACTATTAATGACTTGACACATAGATTAAGAAGCAGTAAATGAAGGTAATTTTACCCGATCATGACCTTTATTAAATATAAGTCACTTGAATATTAAAAAATGAATAGTATTTAATAGCAAAAATAAAATAAACATAACA
The DNA here is from genome assembly GCA_018342035.1 of Solanum appendiculatum. Classification (NCBI taxonomy): domain Eukaryota; kingdom Viridiplantae; phylum Streptophyta; class Magnoliopsida; order Solanales; family Solanaceae; genus Solanum; species Solanum appendiculatum. The sequence continues at coordinate 1,238,372 of JAGDQO010000766.1, read as the reverse complement.
TGATACATTATTCATTAATTTTATAAATTGAACAAGTATTATTCAATATTCTAAAATAGTATAATGGATCTTTCTTCTGTTTTGGCACTTTGTTTGCCATCGTACGGACAATGTTTTCATTGAGCCCATAGAACTCGACAATATTCCAATATTTATATATTCTTTTTTTTTTAATCTACTTTTTTCTGTCTGCCAATAATAACTCTCACACACACATACCTAGAAGGTACAGTTAAAATAAAATAGTCATTTGCATTTATTTTGGAAAATAATGTGAAGATACATGCATTTTCCCTAACCTTTTATAGGCCCGGTTGTTTTTCATAGCAAAAGAAAAAACATCTTTTGTCCTTTCTACTTAGGAGTGGGAAAAAACATCATCAATGGAACTTCCTATTTCTAATTATATTATTTGTTTTGTAAGTATTGATATAATGGTTAATCAATAATGTTCTCTTTTTACATCATATCGATCCTTTTTATTTCGGCTCTTCTAGAGTGACAATAAGGGGAGGTGGTTAATCAATAATTTACACCGTGCAAGATTTATTAAATAAAAATATAAATAGTTTGTATTAGAATTTTTTTTTTAATTCTCAAAATTCATCTGATTCTGAGTAAAATGTATCTCATTTATCCGACCATGTTCTTAGATAATATGAGAAGTACTCCAAGTTAAATCCTTTTAATCTTATATTATTGAGAGAAAATAATTAAGTCCATCTGTGTCACTAGAATGATACTATTATTATATTTTATCGGCGAAGTACTTATGGGTCCTCCTTTGAGTACACAATTCTCAAATATTTTAATTTTTTTAAAATGTGTAATATTATCTTTTTTTTAATTTAAAATCTAGATAAGTCAGTTTATTTATGAGAAAAAACCAAACTATGCTCTTAAAAGTATTTAAATTGGACAGATATGCCTTTCTTTATTACTTTAGCTCACACATGCACTTAGTACTCAATAGTTGGTTCAAATATATCCTAAATTTAACGAGAGGTCTCAAGCAATCTAATTAATTAGTTTATTAATAAGTGGAAAAAAGACCGAATATGTCAACCCATAAAATATGCAAAATTGAGTGAATATATTATTCGTGGATAGTTTAACATTTCTTTTACGTGTGCAAATTTTTAACATTTTTTTCTACTCACGGTTATGTTACGATCAAAGCTAAGTTTTTATTTTTAAGTCTGAAGGTAAATAGTTTAGCTTAAGTTAATATTATATTGTTATTTTCTTATATACTAATGATGTAAACAATATATCGATGTAACATACATTCATATCTTCTGTGATGAATTTTTTCTTTAGTTTTTTGAGGTTTTTTTTACAATTGATTCATGTATTGTTTATACTTTACTTATGTCGTAAATTAAGGATGAGGTTTTAAAATCATGTTATATATTCTTCTTTTCTTATTAAATAAGAGGAAGTTGGAAAGGAAGCACACACGAGATCATCAACATGTGTGCTTCCTAGGATTAAGTTAGAATGAAGGGGTATTTTGATCATTTAAAGCCTCCTACTTTAGACTTCAGGCTTTAATTATGTTATACTAATTGCTGTGCTGTGTGAACATTTTCTGTTGCACACAAAAAAGTACATCACATGTAGTTTATCTTTTCACATGTGGGTCCCACTTAAGTTAGCAACTCCAACATATTTTTTTAGTTTCAGCAAGAGTATCTTTTGAATTTCTCTTTCATTGGAAATTGTATTTTTGTTTGATTATTATCACATGATATAATTTAATATAATATACAATGTAAAAATTCCAGGAGTAAATATTAAAAAATTAATTTTTTGCACGTACCATGAACTTGACATTTAAAACATTATAGAACTATGATATTATGAACATCGTAATTATTTGTGTCCTTTTATCTCAATTTATATAATATCATTTTTTTATTAGACATAAGTTTAAGAAAGAAAAACACTTGAAACATTTGATTTAAAAATTTCACATCTATTTATGTGCTATAAATCATTTCATTAAGAATAAAATGAGAATTTTAAAATTAAAATTATTGTAAATAGCAAAAGTGAAATTATTTTTGGAGTGAAATAAATATTTCTTCTCTTAAAATAAAAGTACTTTGAGTTCATTAATATTTTATTTATTTTATCTATCAATTTGATTCAATATATCATTGAATAATCTATTTTGTTTAAATTTATCATAATATATATTGTATTAAAAAAAGGAAACTAATAAATTAAATTTGTAACTCACACAATTTGATGAAAATACGAGTTTAAAGTCTAACTAGAACATTAAGGGAAAAAGATAAAAGAAAATACATATGATCAAAAATTAGAGTTTAAAATATAAAAAATGAATAATATAATTGCAAATGGAAGTACAGAAATTGGTATATTGATAGATGTTTTATATTTGAGAATTAAATAAACAATACTATAGATTATAATAGTTAATAATTTAAAATATTTATAAAATATATAAAAATTTAGTTGACTCTCAAAAATCTATTGTGCCTCATAAAATGAGATTGAGAAAGTAACATATATTTTTTGAGAATGACCTAAAAATTACTATAAATTACAATAATTAACAACTTAAAATATTTAAAAGACATATAAAAAAATTGGTTACCTCTCAAAATTTTATCACCGTCACATAAATTGGAACATAGAAAATAACATATATTATTTAAAAATTATATAAAAAGTACTATAAATTACAATAGTTAATAACTTAAAATATCTACAAGACAAAAAAAGGCTAGTTTTTGTAGTGTTTGTGTCAAATAAACTATGACAAATACAATAATATATATTATTTGAAAATTGCGTTATAAATCACAATAATTAATAACTTAAAACATTTTAAATCCATATGAAAAATTGGATGAATCTCCAAATTTCATCTGAATAAAAACAACACAAATAATATATATTTTGGCCCGTTTTAGAAAGCATAACTACAAATAATTACCTTTTTTATGAAAAAATTATAATTCAAAATTTTAGTATAATATTATTGGGCCCGTGCTAAAGGCAGCTAAACTTACGTTAAAAGTTTCCTTAAAATTATACCGTCTAAAGCAATAACTTTTCGGAATAAAATTATTCCTCAAGAGTCGATTTTCTTAGGGAAAAAATATTGTTATAAGAAATCAATGAGGTTGGAAGACGGGGGGGAGTGAATTTATCCAGTTGAGGCATTATTCTTGATTGATTGAGACAAAGCGATTCCCTAGGGGGGGAGGGTTATCAAATTAATTTTTAAAAACTTGAATTATCGAGTAGTTAAGTTAATTGGGTGGGAACTTTGTTTTTTTTAAAAAAAAAAAACAGAGTTGATGTATAATTTGCACCAAAAATTAGATGAATAAACTCATATAATTCAAGTCCTTCAATTCATTTATTATATGAACAGAGTACATACTATCCATCAAAAACACTCTTTTATCATCATAAAGATAAAAATAAAATTTGCGTGTATCTTATTTTATTCGAAATTCATTTGTGAGCATATATCAGGTATATTATTATTGTTGGAATACAATGTACATTAGTGTACTCAATTTGTTTTCTGTTTATAGATAAAAGGAAAAAACAAGTATTTCAAATCCCTCATGAAATGAACACTTTGTTAGGGTTATGTTTTGCCTTAATGAAAATCGATATTAATGTAATTTTGTATTGCAGTTTTATGTATAGTTACAATTTCAATAACTCTATTTAGACGCAAGAATTTCATAAAAAAGAATTATACCACTATCTGTTCATCGTTTTACGATTGTATTAATTTATTCATATCCCAAACAATTCTTTTTTAAAAAAAGGATGGTGTTTCGTAGGAGATAGATTTGTTTTTTTTTTAATTTTATTTTTTTATCTTTTTTGTGATTTGTGTGAGGTATCTATATTTTTAAATTTTTGTGATTAGTGAGAGGAAGAGGTGAAATAGTTGAATAGAAAAATTGACTCACTCGTGTGAAGAGAGGATGGATAAATGAAAACGTGATGGAATATGTATTTTTTTAGGAGAAATGTGGACGCGTATAAAACTACAAAAACTTTACATTATTTTAGACATACATTATTATATTAGAAAAAGAAATGGTGTGTTTGACTTGGCGGCTGGAATATTTGTAGGGCGCGTGCCTTATACAGAACTCCAATCAAGTGGTCCCAACGTTAAAACACCTCCACGTATACTTACTTAGCCACGCCCTATTATATAATAAATATAAAGTATTAAAATACATTAAGGCTTCCTAGACTGAAACATACATAGCCGCAACCCTTGACACTTATAACAATTTTTTTGGTTTTTCGTTCGGTATTCGGTATCAATATTGGAGTCCGAATAAATTTAAATTCGCATTTGAGAGTCTCATATTAGGGGTAAAACCTTTCCTAACAAAAGCGACTGATCCGTATCCAAAATGACTTGAATCCAAAACTTTTAATTACGAATGAAGAAATACTTACCACTCTACTATAATCCTGGTTGATATTTCTATTTAAGCCAGTCACTCGCTCGGTGTCTATCATGGGAAACAGCAAACCCAGCACACAATATTTTCATAAATTTATATCTTATTAATTTCCTTTTTCCATTTTTATTCATATAGTTATAATCACAAAAGTAGGTATAATATGAACAGCAACTCATGATAAAGTCAACGGTAACTCAAACTTGGAACATAACATTTCAACTTAGCATTTACTCCCTCTATTCTGTCCACATTACTAAAATAGTTATCTCGTTAGTTCACAAAATCAAGATAACATTAATTAATTTTTTTTCATTTTACGCTTACAATTAATTATTTTTACAAGTGTAAACAAATTTTTAAAGAATTAAAAAAGTTTTGTAACTCCCTCTAATCCCTATAATTGAATTTTTGAGCCTTTTTTTTCAATGTTCAAAATAAGTCAATCGTTCAATGTTCAAGAGAGTTGTTGAAACTTTCTTTAGAGGCTATGGTAGAGGTGCCTCTCCCGAGCTATAGTTGGATGATAGAGAGGACCAGATTCCTCCAGAGTACACTGTTGCACTGCCATGACATAAAGTACACCCTAGATGCGACAAGGAGAATAAGATCCTGATAAATTCTAAACAAGCCACTTGACATAAGCATGACATAAAAGAAATACAATAAGAGAGAATAAGCAATATAAGTCTCAACTCATAAGATGTCATAAGATATACCAACAGAGTACATAAGAGATACGCGGAATACTACTAAGTCTGACATGAGATTTCTACTATCATAGATGTGACTAGCACAATCCCCTAAATCACGAACATAATCGGAAGACTGAAAAGACATCCAAGCACTAAAAGTGTCCATGAACTTTCCCTCGAATCATAAGGACTCACCAATCAGAGTAGCCAATAGCAGAACAATTCACCTAAGTGTGTCCAGCTGGAGGAGCATCATATCCTATATTATGAGACAATATAGGCACAAATATGCATTAGTAAGATGAATGTACTAAGTATGAGGAAATGCATAAAAAATGTAGGCATGATAATATAATGAGCTTTAAACATGATATGCATGACCAAGTAAAACGTAGTAAAAACCTTTAAAGAGAAATCATAAATCATGAACAATTCATAGAAAAGCTTTAAGAAGACTTTTGAAGAAAAACATAGTTCATTTGTGGGATATTTACCGTTAATCAACAATAAGACCATGTGAGCTATAACATGAAATTTGGTGTAACCCTCACACCGAAAAGAGAGAGTCTACTTGCCAAGCTAGAACTCCGTATCATTCATAATTGCTAAGGTGGATCCACTAGCTAGGTCATTTAAGACAATCCTTAAGGGGCACGTAGTTTAGGACAAGGAGATTGCTTCTAGAGACCCGACCTCTACTAATGGGAGAGCCTCCATCTTAAAGTTCTCTCGGTGCTAAGTAAAAATCCCAATGGAAATAGTCATAATCATAATCATATCAATATACTTGGAAAGACAACAATTACGACTATCAATCCCATCATAAGTTCATATTAGAATAGCTCCTTTCAAAATCATGATTTTATAACTTCATTCACTAAGACAATTACCTATCTAAGCATCTAAATTATGATTCCATTCAAATGTAAGAAAATCTTTCACAAATTATTGACACTTTATCTTAAAAGCATCCTTTAGTCATAAATTATCGATTTCATAAAATATGCATAGATTCATAATCATAATTCATAAGTTCATAATCATAGTTCATATTCATAAAATAGGCATAGGCATGAGTCCATTTGAAACTAATTGGAAATCATGTAATTGAGTTAAATTATGCATAATAAGATTGAATATGAATAATTGAATAATAATAAGTTGAATCCATGGAGAATCACATGAAACCCTAAGAGAATTGGGTGAAATCAATTAAAGAATTGAAGTTCTTTTTAGAACCCAATGGATGAAAGGAATCCATTTGTGAAGTTTCCACATACCTTGGGCAATCCAGGCCCTTAACAATGGAGGAAGAAACCTTGAAGCTTGATGAAATCCTAACTTTGCCTTGAGAGTTCTTGAGAGAGAATTGAAGAATAAGACTTTGGGGGATTTTGGGGTTTTAAGTGAATGAGAGGGAATGGGATAAATTTGAAGAGTAAATTCAGTTATAGGGATAGTTATAGGATCAAAAGGACATAGTTTAGGGGTTAAATGGATAGGAATCGACCAAAATACCCTTAGTTAAAAACTGTCAGAAGACCTTACGGATGACACATACGGACAGTAGAACTTTCTACGGACCGTCTTGGTGGTCCGTATGTTAAGCTACTAGGGTCTAATTTTGGGCCAATTTCTACCACTTACCTCCTACGGTTCGTAAAACTTTATACGGACCGTAGGCCCTTCTCATAGGAACCCATTTTCCAAAAATTCCCACAAAGTCTGGAACCTCTTCTACGGACCTCTTCCTACGGGCCGTAGGACCTTCTACGGACCTCTTCCTACGGGTCGTAGGACCTTCTACGGACCGTCCTGGTGTTCCATAGGAAAAGTTCAGAAACCCAAAATTTCACCTCTTTTAAGACCACTTCTACGATTACCTTCTATGGACCGTGGGACCTGGTATGGTCCGTAGGTAGGCCTCGTGGAACCTGCACCGGTAGCCTAAAAGAAACCTTTCATTTTCAATCTTGACTTTCAAATTTCTAAGGTGTTACAATATCTCCCCTTGGGAATATTCGTCCTCGAATGAGACTCAAGCTAGCATGAATAGAGTGGGGAGAGAAATTAACAACCCAATATGAATGCAATTTACATCAAAATGCACATAATCAAAGATTAATCGATCCCAAGCTAAAACATAGACTTAAACTAAGTTTTCAAGAACATGCATTCATATGGAAACATGAGAATGACTAAAACGTATGAATCCAAAAGAATGGACCATGAGTAGCTTAATACCTCAAGCTAGAATAAGAGCGAGGGAAAGCGGGGAGGATACTTGGACATCATATTGTCTTCAGCCTCCGAAGTAGCACCCTCAACTAGTTGATTTCTCTAAAGAACTTTCACGGATGTAACTTTCTTATTTCTCAACTGTCACGACCTAAAGTACCTCCTAGACATGACATGGCGTACAAGACCCTGAAAGGTCATATACAAGCCACTTAGCATACATCATACAAGATAATAGTAGATACGAGTTCAAAAGACTATTTATATCAAGAGTAGACAAAAGTAGCGGAAGTCTAAACATAGTCTCAAAGCCATCTAATACATGAATAAAATGAACGTGGGACGTAACCCATACAAGTCTTAAAAGTAAAATGACATGAAAGATAAATGTGGCATTGTCTTCGAACATATGAGGACTCACCAAATCTTCAACTCTCAAAGGCAACGACTAGCCACGGGTGGAAGGAGATAAGCCGGATCCTGCATTTGTGAGAACATGTAGGAAAGACTATGCGTTAGTACTAGAATGTACCAAGCATGACAACTATGCATAAAGGTTACAAAATCATGCAAAAAGGGCTTTACATAAGATATAATAACCAAGTTAAATCATATGATTACATGATAGAAAACATGAGGCAAAAGCCATGATCGATGCAAGGAAAATCATCTTAAAACAACATATACTTGAAATACCTTTAGAATGTAGCCTTAGTTCAATATGTGGGAGATTAGCCTTAACCGACATAGACCATGTGAGCTATAACATGGAATTCGGTGTCTACCCCACACCGAAAAGAGGTGTCCTTACTTGCTAAGGTAAGAACCATAACTTCTAGCTTAAGTGGATCCACTAGCTAATGTCTATCAAGACACCTATGGTGGCACATAGTTTATGGGACATGGGTAATCTCCACTTGTCCACTCGGTGCTAAGCATAAATCCCACAGAATATTCATAATTCATAGGTTATCTTATCATTAATAGACATGGGTAATCGCCTCTTATCCCTTCATTCATGGAAGGCACATCAAATGGCATATCCAAATTATAATTCATAAGAATAGCTCCTTAATCTTTGATTCAAGTTTAGTTGAGAAAACCTTTCAACCCTATGAATCCTTTATGTGAGAAAATTCTTTGACAAATCAACAATATCAACATTGATGCTTCACTCTCAAAGCAAGTCTTAAATCATCATAATTTCATAATTTGAACATGTATAACTTTATAAAATTCATTCTTTGATCATTCATAAACTTCATTATAGACTCATAGCTTAGAAATCTTAAATCATGCATGGGTTAGTGGTAGTTCAACTTCAAATCATGCAATTAACTCAATTCATGCATAAAAAGACTTAATTCAATCCATTAGAAGATAATTTGAAAGAACCCATAAGATAGAAGAAAACCCTAATTTCAATTTAAGAATCTAACTTTACAAAATTAGAGAATTTAGGAACCCTATGGAGGGAAGGACTCCACAGGTGAAAGCTATCATACTGTCACGACCCGAGCCTACACCCTAGACGTGACCGGTACTTGAAAACCATTGCTGGTTCCCAAGCGAACCCTCATCCTGGCTGACTACAAGTGGAAGACTAACTCAAGCATACACAAGCATCAAAACTGAAGAAAATGTTAAATACAACTTACTGAATCTCAAAACTATCTGAAAATACTGAGTATGAAACATAAAGTTTTAAGTAAAACATATGTAACGGAAAGACTCTGCAAAACTGTCTATCTATGAAGCTTTTACTGTATAAAGATGAGTGTCAGGACAAGACCCACGACTCCTCAAGAGAACTACTACTAACAACTTATAAAGCTGGAGTCCTCCGGAACCAAGGAGGCCTTACTGAAAAGCTGACAAGCGGATGAAGTAATCTTAATAGAAATCCTATTGAGGATCCTAAGTACCTGTGTCTGCATCATAATAAGATGTAGGTCGAATGACATCAATACATTGAATGTACGAGTATGTAATATGACTGAAGTGGAATAAATAACTGAACTGAATGACTGCAATAGATGTAACATGAACTCAACTGAATGTAAAGGATTAAAGGAATAAAATCATTTAACTTTACAAAAATACTTACTCATCTCTGAACTTAACATAAGAAGTGTTATATGAAAAATGCATTTTAACTTTTTTGGGAGATTCTCTAACCGACAACCATCACTGTGAGCTAAGTGATGACACAACCTCTTGTCCACGCTGCCAGAACTGTCCTATATCATGCCGGGATATAGAACACCTGAACTAAGTGGATCCACTAAGCTATAAGGATTCATCTAAAAATTATGATCCTAAACCCATGTTGGCAAGACATGGTTTAAGGGGGCTGTGAGTTGTCTGAACTCTCCCCAATATCGGTGCTCAATACTACTCCCAATGATATATATACTGCTGCTCAAATGTATAAAAACATTACTCTTTCTCTAGTTTGAGGTAATTGCTCAAACTATCTTCTTAAAAGAGGTAACTGCTCTGAAATGTCTCTGAAACTCATTGTTCATTTAGAAAACAAGGTTTCTCTTTGCTTAATGAAAAAAAAATTCTGGGTTGAGATAATTACTCAAAAAGGGACCTTTTAAAGAAGTAACTGCTCTATACTTAATCTTTCTGAAAACTCTTTTAACTTTTCTAAAAAAAAATTCTACTCTTTTTCTTCATGTAAAAATGAAACATTTGGGGACTACTTAGTTCCCTTATACTCTTTCTCAAAACTGCTATTTACTTCCTCAAAACTCAGTTTAAACAATAATGTTTTGTTTAAAAGATTCTTAATAACAATTCACTGAATACTCAAGAATAGGGTTCATGCTGAAAAATAGTCATGAACAATCAACTCAATAATCTCGATAACAATATAGAAAACTCAATACTCAGAATTCAAGAACTCAGAACTAAGAATTTAACGATACTACTCATCTCAAAAATACTCAATTCATAGGGTTCATGCTGAAATCTAGACATGAACGAATCAATAAAGAACCTCAATGTATAACATATGGCTATTCAATAATTAGGAATAGAGTTTCAACAAGGACTAGGAACTCAAAATCAACTCGATAAAAGCTCTGGAACTTCTCTCTTAAACTCACTTTAATTTTAAAAGTAAATTAAGACATGTGATTAGGACATGTAGGATTTATCAAGGACTAATGAAGCCTTTAGGGACTAATACAAAGAATAGAACGCAGTCACGATTCAAAGGAATACGTTCAGAATTAAACACAGAAGGAAAAAGACCAGACGACCCCTGGCGTACTGCTGACGTGGGGTGCCAGGCCCCAAACAACTGACCAAAGTTTGGGGCGTACTGTTGGCATGGAACGCCAGGCCCCAAACAACTGACCAGTAGTTCTGGCGCTATGGTGGTGCGCCATGCCACCCCCCTGCCCAGAATTATGACAAATTTTCTTGCTTAATTCCGGGTCCTAACTCATCTAGAATTGATTGGTTTCTTCCAAACTCTCTTTGATTCACAAACCCAACACGAAATTATTAAAATCCCACTCAAATTATATCAAGAACCACCACTCATCCGCAAAACCCTCACCTCAAGAACTCAAAACCTCCATTGTTAAAGAATGAAGCTTAAAACTCAAGAACTCTTCAAGAATATTTACATAAACTATTATATGGACGAATTTACGAAAGGATTACATGTTTGGCATGAGGATGAACAAATCCATCACTGTGGGAAGCCTTACATACCTGGAAAGAACAATGTTCTTGGCAAAAATCGACGGGATCTTGACGAAAGCTCAAAACCTAGCTCTTTCTCCTCTTGAACTCTTCTCTTATTTTTATAAGTGTTTAGGAATGATAAAGAATGGTTTAGCATCTGATTAGACCCTTAATTGGGTGAGGAAAAATGTGCTAAACCTAGTGGGAAAAAGGAAAAGACCAAAATACCCTTTTCTAAAATAAATGAGATGCCATAAATAGAGAGGCTTCACTCAAACGGACATAATGTTTTATTCTGTGATCAAAATTTAGCAAACTTGGCGGCATTGGAAAGAGGACTCAATGACCCTCGATTTGATAGCTTATGAGCCACCTAATTCCTTATATACTGAGAGATATGGTCATTTGAAGGTGACCCAAGTAAGATCTCCAATTGAAACTCAATCGGTAGGAAAACTTTCAACTCAACTTTGTGCTAGGGGATTCTAGTGACTTTAATTCATATTCAAATTCATTCACACACTAAAGAATTGACCTTAGAATCCAAGAACAATTCAGAATCACTCGGTAGACCTTATACGCAAATTCAAGAATGGTTCGGTCTTAACCTAGAAATTTTCCAGGGTGTTACACATACCTTAATGCCAAAATCTTGAAATCAATGGTGAACTTAGGAGACTTGAATGAAAACCCTAGAACTTTTTTCTTCTTCAAACTTTTAGAGAGAGAAATATTTGATGAAACTTGGAGGGATTTGGGGAACTTTGAAAAGTGATTAGAAAGGGTAGAATTTAGGCTTAGAAGGTTTATATAGGGTCTAGGATTAGGGCTTAACCGACTTAGATTAGGAATAGATCAATTAGGGAAAAGACCAAAAGACCCTTAAAAATAACTACCGGATCTCGACCTACGGTTCTGACCAACTACAAATCGTCTTGGTCAACTGTAGAAAGATTCAGAAATTATGATTTTTGACCTTCAAATGACGGGACCCAAGTACGGTTCATAGGTCCATTGACAGACCATACATGCAACCGTAGATCCCAACTAAAGGCCTTAAAATTTTCACTAAGTCTGGAGAGACCTACGAGACCTACTTACGATCCGTAGAAATAATGACGAACTGTCCTGTTGAGTCGTAGAAAGGATCCTGAAAGTTGACATTTTCAAAAAGTTTACCTTGCCTTGTACGGTTCCCACCTACGGCCTGTAAGTTGACCTACGGTCCGTAGATGGCTTCCGTCAGTACTAGCACCAGTCCTGAAAAACTAAAAAATTTCCTTCTTTTCAAATTCGAGGTGTTACAATATCTCATCCTTAGGAACATTCATCCTCGAATGAGAATCAAGACATCATAAGAAGGTTAGGTACTAAATCTAACAGCCCAACATGAATGCAATCACATATATGCACATATCTGAGGAGAAAACATCAACTCCAAGCTAAAGCATGTTCAAAACATCATTTCATAAGGTCTATATGCAACATATACTCAAATGCACGTAATCATGAAGAAACCAATCAAGTTAACTCACTTTCTCAATATTTAAGCTTTCATGAACATACATAAATTAGAAATCATGGGAACATCTAAGACACATGAGACCAAAAGAGTGAACCATGAGGAACTAAATAACTCAAGCTAGAGTAGGGACGGAGGGAAAAAGATGAGGATAACGGGACATCATATCGGCCTCGGCCTCCCAAGTAGCACCCTCAACTAACTGATACCTCCAAAGGACTTTTACGGAAGCAACTTCTTTATTTCTCAACTTCCGAACTTGCCAGTCTAAAATCTCAACCGGAACCTCTTCATAAGAAAGACTCTCCTTTACACCAAGACTCTTCAATGGCACTATAGATACCGGATCACCAACACACTTCTTCAATAAGGAGATATGGAAAACCGAATGAATCGATGCTAAATCATTAGGCAAGTCAAGTTCATAAGCAACCTTACCAATTTGCCTCAAAATCTGGTATGGGCCCACACAATGGGGACTAAGCTTTCCTTCCTTTCCAAACCTCATTACACCCTTCATGGGTGAAATTTTCAAGTAAACCTAATCATTAACATCATATTCTAGATCTCTTCTTCTAACATCGGCATAGGGCTTTTGTCGACTTTGCGCCGTTTTCAATGTTTCTCTAATAAGCCTAACTTTCTCCATAGCCTCATGAACCAATTCAGGACCTATCAAAGAGTCTTCACCAACTTCAAACCAACCTATAGGAAATCTACACCTCTAACCATAAAGAGCCTCTCTATGGAGCCATACCAATAGTCGAATGGTAGCTATTATTATAAGCAAACTCAATCAAAGGAAAATGATCATCCCAATTACCCTTGAAATCAATCACACAAGCTCTCAACATATCTTCCAAAGTTTGGATAGTACGCTCCGCTTGCCCATCGGTTTGAGGATGAAAGGTCGTGCTAATCTTAACATAGGTACCAAGGCCCTTTTGGAAAGATTTCCAAAATTGAGAAGTGAATTGTGTACCACGATCGGATATAATGGATATGGGCACTCCATGCAACCTAAACATCTCCCTTAGGTACAATGTGGCATAATCTTCCGCTGAATAAGAAATTTTGACGGGAATGAAATGAGCCGATTTCGTCATACGATTCACAATAACCCAAATCAAGTCATGTTGTCGCCGGGTGCATGGTAAACCAACTATAAAGTCCATATTCAAATCTTCCCACTTCCAAGTAGGAATGCAAATGTCTTGGGACAGACCTCCCGGCTTTTGATGTTCGACTTTCACTTGTTGATAATTAAAACACATAGCCATAAATTCTGCAATGTCCTTCTTTATCCCATTCCATCAATAGACCTCCCGCAAGTCACATTACATCTTGGTGGCTCCTGGGTGAATGAAATATCGGGAACTTTGGGCTTCCGATGAAATCTGCTCCCTCAAGTTATCAACATTCAGAACACACAAACGATCTTGATATTGGAGTACACCATCTCCCCCTTGGGAGAAAGCCTAAATGGACTTTTTAAGCACCGCTTCCTTCTATTCCATCAAGATGGGGTCAAGACCTTGCTTTGATTTCACATCTCATACAAAGGATGATTCTGCACCATTATGAACAACAACGCCACCTTCATTAGAATCAATGAACCGAACACCCAATCGGGCCAATCTATGAACATCTCGAACTAATTCCTTCTTACTATCCTCAACATAAGCAACACTACCCATGGATAACCGACTAAGGGTATCCACCACCACATTCGCCTTGCCGAGGTGATAGAGGACACTCATGTCATAGTCCTTCAGCAACTCAAGCCACCTCCTCTGGCGAAGATTAATATCCTTTTGCTTGAACACATATTGTAAACTTTTATGGTCGGTAAAGACATCCACATGGACACCATACAAGTAATGCCTTCAAATCTTTAGAGCAAACATAACCACCGCTAGTTCTAAGTCATAGGTAGGATAGTTCTTTTTATGAACATTAAGTTGCCTTGAAGCATAAGCAATCACTTTCCCATTTTGCATAAGGACACATCCCAACCCAATTCTTGAGTCATCACAATAAACTACAAATCCATCGTACCCTTCCGGTAGAGTTAACACCAGAGCGGAGGTAAGCCTATCTTTCAATTCTTGGAAGCTCTTCTCACATGCTTCAGACCATACAAACTTAACTTTCTTTTAGGTCAATGCCATCAAGCGAGAGGCAATCTAGGAGAACCCCTCAACAAACCTTCTATAGTATCCAACCTGTCACGACCTAAAGTACCCCCTAGACGTGACATGGCGTACAAGATCCCGAAAGGCCTCATACAAACCACTTAGCATGCATCATACAATATAATAGCAATTTAAGAGTTCAAAAGACAATTCATTATAAAAAAAAGTTTACAAAGCATAGCGAAAGTCTACATAAAGTCTCAAAGCCATCTATCAAAAGAATAGAAAGAACGTTGGGAAGTAACCCAATACAAGTCC
This sequence comes from Solanum appendiculatum, assembly GCA_018342035.1. Lineage (NCBI taxonomy): Eukaryota > Viridiplantae > Streptophyta > Magnoliopsida > Solanales > Solanaceae > Solanum > Solanum appendiculatum. Next base: position 1,223,281 of record JAGDQO010000766.1, on the reverse strand, counting down.
AAAGGTAAGGAACATCAAAGAAATAACAAGGAAATGTCCCCGAACATATGAGGACTCACCAAGTCTTCAAGTCTCTATATACTCACTAGCCACAAGAGGAATGAGAAGAATCGCCGAGCTCTACATTAATAAATCAATGTAGGCAAGAGTATGCATTACTAAAAACATGTACAAGTATGATAACCATGCATAAAAACATCATTTAGTCATACTAAAAAGGGAACATTACCATAACGTGCAAAGACCAAGCTAAAACATGAGATAAAAGGGTTAGAAATCATAAATCATAAATCATAAAATCATGTTCAATGCAATGCTAAACATATTTAAAACGCTTGGAAAATACCTTGAAAGTCACTTTAGTTCATTATTGTGGGAAATTACCTTTAACCGACATGTAAGACCATGTGAGCTATCAACATGGAATCCGGTGTCCTCCCTACACCGACAGGGCCATCCTACTTGCCAAGGTAGGAACCTTAACTTCTAGCTTACATGGATCCACTAGCTAATGTCTATCTAGACAATCATCCTATGGTGGCACATAGTTTATGGGATATGAGTAATCGCCACTTGTCCACTCGGTGCTAAGCATAATTTCCATGGATTAGTCATAATTTATTATTAGTAGACATGGGTAATCGCCTCTTGTATTCATTAGGGAACATGGGTAATCACCTCTTGTCCCTTCATTAGAATAGCTCCTTAACTTTGATTCAAGTTTGGTTGAGAAAACCTTTCAACCCTTTATGAATCCTTTATATTAGAACAATCCTTTCACATTCATGATTTGAGTATTATGTAAGAAACCCTTTCACAACTCAACAACAACATCAATTATGCTTCAATCTCAAAGCAAGTCTTAAATCATCATAATTTCATAATTGAACATGCATATATTCATAAAACCATCTTTTGAATCTTTCATAGTCTCATCATGAAAATCATAGTCTTGGAAATCGTAACTCATGCATGGGTTCATATAGACTTCATAAAACTCATCTCTTCATAATTCAACCCATCAATAAATCCTAAATTTCAAATTTGGGGAAAATCACATGGGTTCATGAGGATTCATTTTAATTCATGGAATTCAACTCAATTCATGCTTCATAGTTCATAAAACAATTAATTAAATCAACATTTAAGAGAACCCATGGCATAGAAGAAAACCCTAACTTCAATGGACAATTTCTAACTTGTAAATTAGAAAATTTAGGAACTCTATGGAGGAAAGGGCTCCATGAAAAAGTGTACCAAACAATTTATTACTAATACATAAATTTAATGCATGCATTATTTTTGCTAATACACTCTACCAAACGACTCCTTAGCTTATTAGATTTGATATATGTTTATTTGGTCATGCATATCACGTTCACAGACTCATTATGATATTATATCTTTGCTCATGCTTTTTTCCTCATATTCAGTACATTCAAAGTATTAACGCATATATCTCTTGTACCTATATCATCTTATAATATAGGTTCTGACGTGCATTCATCCGATCGTGGCTAGTATCAGATCTTATCAGCTTGCTCAAGATTTGGTGAGTCCTCATGGTTCGGGCCTCGGGGACAGACCTTAGAAGATGTCTTTCTTTATATCATTTCAGTTTTCAGATTATTTCGTGATCAATGGTTTGTCCTAGCCACACCTATGATTACTAGAGGCTTATGTCAAACTTAGTAAACTTCTGCTTATTTCAGTCATGTACTCTGATTTTGCTATCTTATGTCATTTGGATTTTGAGACTTATATTCTATTTTTATGTCTTACTCTGTTATGATGTTTATCATGGTGTGATGCTTATGTCAAGTGACTTGTTTAGGGTCTCGGGATCCTATTCGCCATGTCACATCTAGGGGTAGTTTGGGTCGTGACAAATTTAGTATTCAGAGCATCAGGTTTATAAAGGTCCTAGGAGTCTAACAAGCCACATTGAGTAGAGTCTTATTCATCAGTGTGAAGCGCGCTACATTTATGAATAGGAGCTTACGAGATGTTTAGGAAACTTCACTTTTATAATGCCTCCAAATCACACACTCTTTTCATGTAGGAACGTACCATATAACAAAACCACCTCTAAAGTCACTAGGGACCCTCTCCACTTCGAAATCCAAGACCTGATCTAATAGAACCAGCTATGGCCCGAAATTGCCAAAGAAACACCCCACGAAACATAAGGGAAGTTATGGGTGAACGTTCACAAGAGTTCAGTTGTCACATAGCTAAGTATCCATACTATCAGATCAACGTCTCCTATATCAATCTACAGGGAGCTAAGCCATCTGAAACGATGTCGGAGGATTTCTAGGGTATAACAACTCCAAATCACAAGTCTAAGGCAATCGCTAGCCTACGCGTAGGATAAGGCCAAGAACAAGCCACCAATATCAATACAATCAACATAAAGATACCACAAGGCATGATACAATCAACGCAAATCAAATAGACGTGCTCAATTACCTGAAATCTACTCGAAGAGGAGCTAAGGCATGAATTATATTTGCTAACATGATACAAACTAGAAACCACACCAAAAACTAGCTAATCAACATGAATTTGCCAGCACAAGCTCAATCAAAGATCAGTAAGTCAGTCTACCTTAAGTCTGACCGCGCACGCTCCAAATCTACTAAACTGGAGCTTTCTTCCTCTGAACCGCCTCCGATCACTACCACAATATCAAATAAATGATTACAATGTCAATATAGATTTTTTGACACCCAAATCACAATAATGAAGATGGAACTAAAAACGAGTCAAACACGACATTATGGAACCCATATCGGGAATCCTAAAATTAACTCCGTTAATTGGTCCCTTTTAACTCTAGGACCTTATGCTTCGAAATGGGCACGAACCAAGCTCAGAATCAATCTAAAACAAATCATGCAAAATGAGGGCAAGAAAATCACCATTGAAGCTAAAATTGAGAGAAGAGGGAAGAGACTTACGGGATAAACGTGTAATTAATGAGCCTACGATCGTCCCACAACAATCCCCAGAAACTCCAAGCAATAGCGAGCCAATTCCCACGGAATTTAGAGCTCCCAAGAGAAGAAATTCAAAATCAACTTATGAGAAGTGAGTTCAAGAAATGGGTATATCTATCAGCTAATGCTGCCAAAACGGTCACTTAAGTCGCTTAAGCGGTTCACCTAACGCTAAAGCAGCTAAGCATAGCTGGCTTCTCCGCTAATGCGGCTTCCTGTCCGCTTAAGCGACCCACTTAAGCGAAGCTAGGGCCTCTAAAGCGGCGAGCCCATGCTGGCTAGCTTCGCTTAAGAGACACCCGGCCGTTAAAGCGGCCTCTACTTAAGCAGTGCCAGGGCCTCTTGAGTGGCTGCACCAGTGGACGCAAACGAACTATGCTACCCCCACCAAGTACGACATTACAGACTCAAAGGAGATGTTGAAACTTCCAATCGAGGTCGTATCGATAAAAAATGGGTCCCACTCCATCTTAAGCCAAATTCACAAAATAACCCAGAAGCCTCGAGGCCCGCGCCAAAGGTCCTTCTAGACCAAACTTGATGTTTCGGAGCTAGCAGAACCGTCAGAATTGTATTATGAGGCCGGCTACTTGAAGTTTTTATCGGTGTCAACCGTTCACATTTCGAAAGCTCCAAAACATGGAAATTCAGATAAAAACCAAACGAATGACCAAGTGACCAAACTATCAGTCCCAACAAGTCATAAATGACTTGGGATCACTATAGGAAAGTTCTAAACGCCGAACACACACTTATTGTTTTCCTTCCATACCGAACACACACTTATGTTCTCTATTTTTCTTCACAAATGACAAATATATTGCGTGAAGGTATTTATTAAAAGGGAGTTTACCTTCGATTAACCTTTTAAGTACTCAAACCTTAAGAACCACAAGTTCTAAACTTGTTGGGCATTATGACCTTTTCTGTTTCACAGAGAATGTCTTTCTAACCCGTAACAAATATTGGAATTTTCAATCATCCATTCCTCTATAAGAAAGAACATTCCATATTTAAGTCATGGACTCATGGTTATCCGTATCCCCAACAGTTTAATCATACTCTTATTTGAAGTGTTTAATGGGGTTTTAAATATCAAGTTGCATTTGAGAGATTATTATTATTTTTGGACTTCTCTATATTGCTCACTTTCTCACAATAACCAAATCCAGCACCTTACATTAATGGTCTGATTAAAAGTGCAAAATGGAAATTAGAAGAACATATGAAACCAAGTGTTGTCAAATTCAATTAATGAGCAAGTTGCAGCTAAAAAGCTATAGCACGTAACATAAAAATCGTATGCAGGATTTGTTTTACGCGTGTCGACATCTAAAGAAAGGGACAAAATGAACAAACTGTTCAACCGTAACAGATTGACGCGATGTTTAAAAAGATAATTGATATTTTTTGAATTTTATAATCTTAAATTAAAAATATAAAAAATATATAACAATACTCTTTAATTTTGTACATCTTGAATATGTCATGTCAATATTACAATTAAAGAGTTGCCAACTCAAAAAAGACAATCTTTTTGTAACCGAATAAAAAAACCATGAAATAAAAGGTGAAGTAAGAAAACACAATTGATCATGTAAAAACAGGGCCGTCTTGATCATAAGGCTACTAAAACAATCGCTTGGGCCCCCCACTTTCTTCAAAAAATGTATATATATGGATATGTATTGATAAAAAAATCTCATATATCGATAAATTTGAAAAAAAAAAATTGGGTTACCTATTTATTATAAGAATCGTCGTAATAATTGAGAAATAGAATAGCATTTAGTTTATTGTATCATCCTTTTTTATGTGACTATCAATTTTGTTGTATCATTTATATTCTGACAATTATCGTGAACCAACATTATTGTTCTTATATATATATTTTTATTCTCCTTTCACTATTTTTATTCTCTCATTATTGAATATTCTAAAGTCTCTCAAACGGTCAAACCTTCTACATTATGCAAAATCTATTGCTGCGTGTTTATAAAAAAAGTTCAAATTTGTTTTTTGATGTCTTCTTCAATTCAAGCACTAAAACTAATCAACACTATTTTAATACTAATATATTAACTTATCAAATTCAGCGCAACACTATTTCGATCTCATTATATAAATTTTTCAAATTTTTGAGTCAGATTTTATTATTCTAACTTTATATTATTTTCTTTGAATATTTATATTGTTTACATTCTTAGTTCATGATGTCCACGTACATCCTACCTCTTCAAACCTAATTTGTAGCATTATACTAAGTATGTTATAATTATTTAATTTATATATATCAACTAAAAAAATAAGGCCCCTTATGAAATTTGGCTTTAGGCGCCCGGACATGTTGAGACAGCCCTGTGTAAAAGAGCTCAACGGAAGAAGATAAAGTCATTATTTTTATAATATAGAATAATAATGTAAAAGAGCTTATAAACACCTTATATAATTTTGTATATAAAATTTTGAAAACATTGTTTTAAATAAAAAATGGAGTTTTGTATAATGTCATATACCAGGTGTATAACGTTGTATATCATTTTTTAAACATTGTTATAAGAAAATACTGCACTAAATTATGTGACTGTAAACTAAAAATCATAGCTACCTAGGTGCAATGTACTGTTGAAGCTTATACTTTTGCCCAATTATCCCCTTAATTTATGGTTATACTAGTAGTGTATATGTATGGTAATATAGGTTAAAGAGCCCATTCATTTATATAAAATACCAGAACATATAGTAAGCTATAATTTACCTAAATTCCATAGTTAAGAGCTAATTACACTATTTTTCTATTCTTAATTTTCAAATTATAAAAATTCTTAAAATTTATGGATTTCGAATACATTACTGGACTTCCGGATACATCACTGGACATCCAGATACATAGGTGAGGGATGTATCCGAAAGGGGAGGGATGTAAGCAGACATCCGGATACATAGGTGATGGATGTATTAGAGAGGGGAGGGATGTATTCGAGAGGGGGATAGGGATGTATCAACGAGAGGAGATGATGTATCCGAGAGGGGATTTTTGAAAAAATTTTAAATGGAAGGAAATTTTAGAGATTATGATAAAGTAAGATGTGTATTTAGGTAATTTTTCTTAATTTATTACCTGTTTCAAGAATTAACGTGGCTTAAGAATGATGGTTAACGTAACACCTTGCTTCGTCCTTGTATAATTAACAATAAAGAAAAAACATTTCTAAAAAGAATTACCAAACTCTTTAACATTTTTATTTATTTCATTCATTAAAAACATTATTTCGAATATCACTTACATACAAGGTAAGAATTATCTCAAATAAAATATGCAAATATTACAAAATTATGCTCAACTTTGTTGTGATTGTAATTTTTATTCCTAAACAGATGACATGATTGGACAAATGCCAAAATTTTCTAGTGCACATATTAAAGAGAAAAGCCTATAGGTGGAACTTAATTACATATTAAACAATGACCAATGTCCTAATTAATGTGAAAGTTGTGTATAAAGCAAGTCCATACTTTTTATTGACTAGTTAATTAATACGATTAATATATTGTTAATTGTTGAAATTAAACACTGATTGATCATTATCTAACCTTATATAAAGGAGAAGACATACAATAATAATAAATGACTCCTTCTAGATGGTTTACTGAAATATCTTCTTTGGGTATGGGAAAAATATTTGATTAAAAAGTATGCTTCTTATATTTTTGGTTTAAAAATGCACTACTGCTAGCAAAATAGCAGAAAAATATTTTCCATTCCATTCTAATAACGATTGCCTAAAGCATTGTAAATGGGTCACTTTTGCCCTTAAACTCGAAATGGAGCAGTTCTTGCTGTTATTGTTTTTCTAAAAATAAAAGGGGTGGAAGGTGTGAGACATATAATAACTACGTAAAAAAAAAAAAACAGTATAAATACTATCCATTTTAACAAATAAAACAATGACATATAACTTTTTTTTTCTTTTTGATTCCTTAACAATTTGGTATAAGTTATTATTTTGTTCTCGATCCAGATCGTTGTGAGTGCCACCCACACTAACCCTCTGGTGGGAGAACTAACCATCAATCAAAACTTAGTTAGCCGACGGGGTATATAAGCACTATTTTTTTAGCAAGGGTATATCCGCTCTACATTGTAAAGTTTAGGGCAAATTCTAGAGTTAGAACTAGCATAAATGAATTGTAAATACTTCAGTTATCATAAATAACATACCTCAATTAGTAGGGCTGATTTTTACTTGCTTGATCCAAATCACTTTTAAAGTTGTAAATCTAATGGGCCAACTCCAAATCCTCCCATCTCCATTACATCAACAAAAGAAAAGATGTTCTAGTGGGGGCATTTATTTTCTATTGTTGTACTCTATGGTAGATTAGCTGGGAGACCTGAGAGGCGCTAGTTTATGCTACAGAAGATGTAAGCGATTCAAGTAGGCTCTCTCTCATTTATAGTTAGGAAACCCTTGCGATTATCTCTCGACACGAGCTCAAATTTGGGCCTGACAAGTTGGTTTTGATCTTGTGGTGGGCTTCTCTCATTGACCTACCTAGATAAGCTTTTCACCATATTTTCATAATTGGTAAATTACATCTGCTCCCACACCTGTACTACAACCACTCAAGATATGCATCCCCTCAGATATCTAAAACTCTTTAAATTAACAGTCGAATTGATGGTAATGTTGCACCTCACAATACACCCCCTTGCTCTCCACTCTTTATAACTCTCAAACGCAGATACTTTTCCCATCAAACACCCTACATCTACAGTTAACGAACAGGTATGCACCATTGCACCCGCTTATTCAATGTACTGCCTTATCAAACCTAACCTTCTCCTTCACCAATATAATAGTTTTCCCTGTACACAGATTATTCGCAAAAATTGATTCAGAGAAATTGCTTGCGCCATTAGCGAGTTTTAAGTTATCAACTTATTACTTTAATCTTAAACTTACGCTCATATTTACTCTGCTTACTACACTGTTTCAACCCATCAATATTACCGCCTCTGGCATTCTTCCACTAACACTGATACTCCATCCAGGGGTGTATATAGAGGGGGGTCACCGGGTTCACGTGAACCCATGCTCCCCTCTCGAGATCATATATAGTAATGTTATATTTTCTTTAAAATATTTAAATATAGATGCGTGAATCCACACTCGAAGTATCATATAATGTAATGATGAATGTGTGCATCTCTCTAGGTGAGGTTAGAAATTTGAATCTTATATCTATCTTGTTTTATTTTTCTTTTTAAAATTGGGTAACACCTCCCTAAGTTGTTATTGATAGAACTTCTGACGTTTTAATTAATTATATATATATATATATATATATATATATATATATATATTACTATTTGAATAGATAAGAACTAATTTTGGACCTATAATTTTAAAATTTTAACGTTTTTTAGTGATAAGAATCTAAATATCAAATTGATCAAATTTATATATTAGATCCACTTTTTTGTAATGGTGCACCCATCATCTAGAAATTCTGAATACGCTTCTGACTCCATCCCGTAAAATTTATCACCGCATCATGAAACTAGAAAAATATTGTCTACGAACTACCGCTTTTCTCACTTATATTGATCATTATCGGTGGCTACAGTAGGTTCTATCCCTTTGTGAGTCAAGCTCCCATTACATACTAGGCATCATTTGAACACTATTACACTTGAGTTGTTTGCACGAGGAATATCATAGAAAGTGCAGAACAACAACGGCAGATTCTCAGGCATCCCCTATCACCTTAAGTTTTGCTTAGATTAGTAATTACTATAGTCTGGAAAGAAAAACTATCAGGGTAAATAAAGTTGAAATGTTAGTTGGTGTTTGAGCTTAATGACTTCCAATGTTTCCAGACTTTGGATAGTTATGAAAATAATCGTTCATAATTAGTATTACGTCCATGTTTGAACGCCACCCCCCCCCCCCCCCCTCCCCCCATCACTAACATGATTCCTCTGATGTATTCAACGTCTAAAAAACACATACAATTAATCCCGCAGATGTCAGATCAAATGCCTAGGTACATACTATTACACTCTTTAAGAAAAAAATGACTTTGTCGTTTATACAGAGAATTGAAATGTATAAAGTGTGCAAAATCCACAATGTATAATGAATGAATGCAAAAATATTGGATTTTATATAAATATTATGTTATAACATGTATGCCATTTTGAAAACAATTTCCCCCATCGAGACATTACGTCTTAGGTATAACATTTCTCAAGTGTATTTGCCACAACACAGATACACCAAAATTTATCCAGCCCTTCCAATATATACTCTGCTGGTTACTAAATCATAACCTGTCAACATAGGCTTCCTCAACCAAATAGTAATATATGTAACATGCTAAGGAACAGACCAAATGGCCTCTGTTTGATCTACATTTTCCCAGTCATTGGCCTGTTCGTGTTGATGCTCTGTTTTTGACAATTCTTAGGCATGAATTGGACTAATCCATCCTACTCTCCCATTCCATGAACCACTAGCAACGTGGACAACTTCCAACACGGTGGTGCGACATATTTTGACAAGGTATTAAATTTGAGACGTCACTCAACAAACAGATGCAAATGACAGGATCACTCACACACCAAGTTTGGAAGTAATAAAACAGGAGATAACATAACACACAATAGGAAGCTCATGAAATTTTAATTGGGTGTATTCATAGGCTTGGGGGAAGAGGAGACGATATGAACAACACCAGAGAACTACCAAGGAAGACGTTAATTTTGTGTATAATAAGTTATTTAAATTTTGGCTACAATGATTTAGGACTCTTTAAATGGGAAATGTGTTTCAAGACATGGCATAACAAAGAGGCCAAAGAGTTAATTTGTGCTCAATTAGTTACTAACAAATTGGCTACAACCTAAGCCTACTAAAACACTGTACAACTAATAAGAAAGTTTGAATAAGACGTTCTTCGATATCTTCCCTACAAACAAGAAGCAAACCTAAGCCAGACACTAAGTCTGGCGTGATGGAGAATTATTGAAAAACCTTTATATGGTACACCTGAAATATACCTTACAAATACAATTTTCTGGGTATATGGATCTGGAGACTAGGCATAAAGTGCAACGCACGTGCGGTGAATCATGTTAAATTAAAACTGAGAAGATTTCAAACTTAAAGTTTGATTTCAAAAATGCCCTTGAAAGATCATTTTATTCTTTACTACAATACTATTTCAATAAAAATGTTTGTAAAAAAAAATCATGCATTCCAATTACTAAAAGAATGACCTTACATTTAATTACAATTAATAGGGTAAATGAAAAGATCATTGTTTGACCTTTCATCCGTTGCTATACCCCTTTCAGTTAACCTTATTTGCTTCATATTCCAAATTTATTGAAATATATGTATATTTAAGAGAGACAAAAAGAAAATAATAAAACATATCAAGAGCACTCAAAAGAACAAGAATGCAGACATTGCTGATTTGATAATGAATAAGAATCTGTCAATATAATTTCAAGGCATCATAACAACTAATATGTAGCAAATTTTGTGAATATATTCCAAATATTTGGAATAGTTACAACAGGTCGATGATAGTGTCTTGACACAATAATTGTTGTATTTGTTTTCATTTTGGTGAAGAAGATAATTTCCAAACCCGTGGAGTGTATTGGGTACAAATATTTAGGAGTTCATCCTAACTTTTCTCTTGAAATGGAAATTTTCTTGATCTTTTCTAATATCTTGCATGAAACAGTATGATGGCACAAAAAGATCCAAAATGTTTGTAACTGTTATTGGACAATAGATGGGCGTACAATAGATCTATGGAAGAGTGAGTCACAGTTAAGCTATTACTTCGTTTCGTGTAAATTTTTGTTTGAGTTTTGTTCTTATGATAATTCTTCATTGTATTTTTAGTGAACTGAATTTGGATAGTATGTTGGCGTAACAGTATAAGGTAGACTACAATTTTGGGATATGTTGTTCACAATTGTTTTAATATTTTTGGATTATTTGTTATTTTATATGATCACTAGTTAACATGTTCGCGCTTCGCGCGATTATGACAATTATTTATAAGACAATCTTCTAATAAATTAACATATATCAAAAAAGAAGAAATATGATCAATACTTAGATTAAAACTTTAAAATGTTATCATAATTGTTTCAATTTATAAGATACAATTTTTTTTTATTTTGTGGGGGTGAAAAGGACATGTTTTATATTTTGATAAAAAAAAAAACTAACTTAATTTATAATCCGTCCTCTTCTTTTTTAAAAAGAAGGTATGCTTATTTTATTTGAGAAACTATTTAACTTAGACTTTTTTTCATATCATTCCTCAATATGATATATTTAACAAAAGATCATACATGTTAGGCACATAATTTTTTTTAAAAAGTCTTTATTTTTTTTAAAAAATCGTGCAAGTTAAAATATGAAAAATAACAAAAAGCATGTCAATAGTAATACAAAGGAAAGAACGACTAACTATTTTCTAATCAAACAAAATATAAATCTATAAACTCGCAATAATAAAATTGAAAACTAATCAATATTAATGTTTCAACAAACAACTCGATACAAAATTATATCGTCATTTTTATTTGTTTTAATTATCACAAAATAATTATACAGATAATAAATAGTGAATATTTAACTCTTGAGGAGTTACAAAACTCATTAAAGGTGTAATTATTTCGAGAGAATCAAAATTTTAAAATTATGACAAAAAAGCAAAAAAGAAAGGAAAAATTATAAGAATATACTATTTAAGATTTTAATTAACAATATATGGATATACTCCTTTTTATTTACAAAACTAGGTTTTTAATTACAAACATGACAGAATATTTAATTTTTGATTTTTTTAATATATATTTTTGTATCTGATTTATTCCCTTTTTTGGGGGGTTAAGTGCTAAATTTATGGGTTTGATAATCATTGTTTACTTTTTATCTTTTCAACCATAATTATACTTTTGATATTATTTTTTCCCATATATTGAATTTTTTTTTTTTTTTTATATATTTTGGTATCCGTTTTATTTCCTTTTTGGGGGGTTATGTGCTAAACTTATGGGATTGATAATTATTGTTTACTTTTTGGCTTTCCAACCATAATTATACTCATTTATATTATTTTTCTGCCCATATATTGATTTTCTCTTCCTTAATTTTTTATTCTATCAAATCAAATTATTAATTGTAGCCTTCTCTCACCTCTTTAACATTGTTTTTATGCAAGTATTTTTTTTCTTTTATTGTGACCAAATTTTAATTATTTTTTTTAAATTCTAAAATTTGTCTACTTTATTTTTTTGATAAAATATTTTAATTGTTATGGTATGACTTAAATAACCATTTAAATCTAGAAAGTTTAATAAAGTAATTAAGAACTTGCATATTATAGAGATTTTCGTATAGCATTGGTGTTAAGTCTTACATAATATGTTAATATTATATTACACTTCAATATATACCATATAATATATCAAATTTGTGTAAAAAATATATATATGTACATTGTACCGTATAATATATAAATATTGTATCATCTAAAACATCAAATTATATCAATATTTAATCATCTAAAATATCAAAATTATACCAACATTGTATCATCTAAAACACCAAAATTATATCAATATTGTATCATGTGAAATACAAATATTATAGCAACATTTGCACCATCTAATAAACTAAACTTGTTGATATTTTTTGTCATATTTTTTTGTCAAATTGTCAGTTTATAACATAACGAAAAGTATTATTTTGATAATATTATCTTTTAAAATCAACACTAGTACAAACTTGAGAACTTGAAATTTTCCTTCGTTGAATTCCTTCTTACGGTCGTTATTCCTGGTTGCTTTCTTGCATATGGTGGTAATACTATCTCTTCCAAAATATGTGAGGAAATCTCCCATAGAATTGCACTTTTTTGATCTAAATAAACTTGAACACTCATATCATTATGAATCTTAATCGGTGTAGAAGGATCAATCACGACATATTGAAGTTGAGAAGCAATAGTAGTAATAAAGTCTTCGTATTTGGTGTTGGCATCATATATCACTCCTTCAATCTTGAAATCCAAATACTTTCCTGCGTTACATTACAACTTATTGTTAATCAAAATCCAAAACTATTATTGAGATTATTAAAATAAGTAGTACAAATAATTCATATACACTAATACAATTTGAACTTGTATAAGTAATTCAACAATATATATATAATAGAATGGTGTTTCAATTTAATTCAGAATAAAAGTTTGGTTTGAATATTGGTATACAATATGATTTTTTCATATCAAATTTCTAATCATGTTGGTATACAAGATGATTTTACCTCATAAATTAGTACGATAATATGATTTTTTTGGTGAAAAGTTATATTGAAATATTATGCATCAATACAAACAGAAGTTGTTATTTTGGTATGAAATACACTAACACACATTAATCAATAATTAAACCAATTTGGTGTATTTAACGACGACGACATATACCACAAACATATACACTTACACCAAGCAAATTTGGTGCATATAAATTATAAATACTATATCAAATACATCAACACATTTATCAAAAAATAAAGAAATTAAATATCTAAAATATATTCACTACATCATCACATTCACCAATTTAATTCAACAAGTTTGGTTTGAATGTTGGTATACAATTTGATTTGTTTTTATCAAATTCTTAATCATGTTGGTATACAAGATGGTTTTAGCTATTAAGTTAGTACGTACAGTGGTATGATTGTTATTTTGGTATGAAAAAACACCAACAAACATTAATCATTAATTTAATCAATTTATAGTAAACTTTTAAGGTATATACCTTAATTCAACCAAAAATCACATTCACCACAAAATACCAAGTAATCAACGACATCTGGACAAAAAATGAAAAAACATATATTAACTACCCCGTCATATTCACCAATATATATACAAACACAATGGTGTTTTCAATTGGTATACAATATGCTTTACACAAATTCAGCAGTAATTTAACAAATTTTCCGTATATTCTTTATACTTTCAAGACGTATACCTTAATCAAATAAAAAATCAGATTCACCACAAAATATCAAGTTATTTAAAAACAAGACATATACAACAAACACATATACATACACGAATCAAATTTTCAAAAAGGAAAGACGCTTAACATCTAAAATTCATTCACTACACCATCACATGCAACAATAATCTGGTGAGATTTTAAAATCACAATTGAGAAAAAAACACCAAATAATTTAAATTCACAAAGTAAATCAATCACCAATTCACTCGTTATCTATCCACACATACCTGTTGCATCCCATCTTCCGTAGTGCTGAATTAAAATTGACACACCATCTTCCGTAGTGCTCAATTAAAATTGACACACCATCGTTAATTGAACAAACTATCAGAAAAAGGAGGGTAGAGAATTTTATTTTAGTTAAAATACCTTATTTTTTATGGGAGAGAATGTATAACCTTTTTTGAGTTATTCGTGGAAGGTAAATAATAGAATAGGAGATAATTATGGTATTGGAGAAAATCGTGTTGTAGCATGTCTCTTCCATTTACGATAGTTTTTTTTAATTAATATATATTTTATATTTTTGTAAAAAAACTATTGCTATGTTGGTGAAAAATAAAACTATTGTTATATAGGGGTTATTTAAGTTCTTATTTAGTATGCTTATGTATTTTGCCCAAAAGAAAAGAAAAGAAAAGGAGAAAAAGAAAAAGTAAGACATAGTATATAAGAGCCTTCGCTATTGTCTGTGTTTATATCATATCGAAATTATTTATAATTTCTTTTCATCTTCACACAAATAAAAGAAGTTTACCTTTGCAACTCAACATATTTCACTAAAATATAGAACTTCAATTTATTTTAGTGTGGATTTTAGTATGTTTCGTTGTGGTCGTTTTATTTCATTACTAAAAAAAGTTAGAAAATATAAAAATATACTTCATTATTTCACTACGAACTTTAGAAAATCTTGAATTTTAATAAATAATATATACTCCCTCAATTTCAAAATAAGTGAATTGTTGAGCCTTTTTTTATAGTTCAAAATAAGTGAATTGTTTAAAGTTCAAGAGAGTTGTTGAAAATTTCTTCCATTTTTGCCCCTCATTTGCATTTTCTAGGTGATAATTTTAAGAGAGTTAATTGTTCATATTTATGATTTTATTTTAAATTATTTATAGTTTTAAGAATAATTTGAGAATAACTAAAAGAGTAAAATTGAAAAGTGGTGTTCAATTTCAGCATTTTCAGTGTTATAAAAAAAGTCATACTTACCGTTATAATATTAGTAATTATGTATAATAATGATAGGTACTAAAGAGGATAGTAGTTAAATAATTATAAAAGAAATGACTTTTTAAATACGGAATATGTACATAACGTCATCTGAGGAAAATAAATTATTCATTTTCAAAGTTATTTAGAGCGCCTATTTATGTAATATATAAATGACTTTAATTTTGAGTAATTTAAATATAGCATGTAAATGAAAAAAAAAATGGGAAGAAGGATTAAAAAAGAGAGAAAAAATTAGGTAAAAGGGAATTGAGGAGACATGTTATTTAAGTAAAAAAAATATCAATACATAGAAATTTATGTAATTCATGAGATATAATTAGATGTAATAAATATCGTGATTTTTTAATTATCAAACAAATTAGTTAATGGATCAACCAGCTAATAAAAAGAACTATACAACACAGTAATATATCCCTATATTTAAAAAAAATAAATTAGAGTATGCCTTGTTAACAAAAGCTTACAACCACAAAAAGAGAAAACACATGCATCCGTGAAAATGTTCTACATGAGAACCTTGAATAGCTTATGTGCAAATGATGGACTAAAATTTAAAGCCATTATATTTTGGGAAAACTAAATGTAGAGGTAATGGACCATACTCGTAGAGAATCATAGAAAGAAGTTGAGGAGATATGTCATTTACGTAAAAAATGTTAATAGATGGAGGTTTTTGTAATTTATGAGATGTAATTAGATGTAATAAATAATATAAATTTTTTAATTATAAAAAAAAATAATTAATGAAAAGAGTCGACTCATTTTTTCAGTTTCATAATCAACTTAAACAAATATCAATTTTCTTTATGTATGTATACTTATTTTTCTACTTTTAGTATTTCTTAATTTAAGAAAATATGTTCATTGTAATTGGATATTGACAGCACAAAATGAGTTCATTTTGAAAAAAAATGATTGAATTAGAAGATCAATTAAATGTTTTATGAAAATTGAATTCAACAATCATATATATAGACTAACTTTACACAAGTATTAAAAAATACGGAATAAAAACTTAATGGAGGGGATTTCAACCCTATTTTAGTCAATTCAAATTCAATGAAAGAAAGAAATATGTTATATCATCTAAATTAGAATGAAAAGAAGCGGATAAAACTAAACAAAATGATGGAATCTTGACCAAAGAATTTGCCATTAGCATGTTATATATATATATATAAATATAGAATGTTTATCTAAAAGGCACAAAAGTTTATATAATGAAATATTAAAAAGTTTTATTTAAGCAATAAAATAATCAGTTAAAGATCATTCATGTTGCCCTTGATACAAAAAGTGTGTTTTGTAATATAATATTGTTCTTGAAGGGTACATATCTTGATGGATAAATAATTAATTGAAAATATTATATAAGCAACAATAAGTGCATCTATATATTTGTAAATTATTGAAGTTTCTACTTTTTCAAACTATAATTTGACCGGCCATCTCTCTTGATGAATCTTCCACCGCCATTAAACTTTCTTCTTCATTTTGATGAACTTGTAGCAAATTAATTTAATCATCTCTCTTTGATGAATCTTATACCTCCTTCAAACTTTCTTCTTCATCTTGATAAATTTTTGTTTGAATATTGTAATACAAGAAGAAATTCTAAAAAATATATCTATAATCTTCATAAAAACAAAAAAACAATAACAAAAAAAAAAAAACTAACAATATGAAGTTGGAGAAAATATAAATGAACATTCAACAACTCTATAGATGATTATTATTTATAAATGGTTTAAGTCATAAGAATTAAGTAGAAGGAAGTTGAGGAGACATGTTATTTAAGTAGAGAATACAAATAGGTGGAGGTTTTTTTTAAACTTTCATAAGATATAATTATATGTAATGAATATGATTGAATTTTTTAAATTTATTTGATAAATTGATTAATGGAAAAAATGAATAAAAAAACTCAAAAAAAGGAGAAAAAAGATAAATAAATTTCAAGGCCATTGAGAGGTGCTACATCACCTTGATTATATCTAGCTTTATTATATATATAGATTTTTTTGTATAATATAATCCTAACCATATGATTCATAGTTTTTTTATTAATCATTACATGCATATTTTCGTAAAATTTTAATCATTCTAATGAATCTAACAAAAATTAAATGAGACACACGTGCAATGCACGTGCCCAGAGACTAGTCTATTAAAATGCACAAACATTGATATATCTTAAAGATATTCTTCACAATAACAACCAGGCTTAACTCTATTTACAAACACTAACCTGAATAAAGAGAACTTTTTTTCTGCCGGAAAATAAAAAATCGAAAGCTTTGAGTTCTCGAAACTATAAAAACAGAGTAATAGAGACCGATGAGTTTGAATAAATTGAATGCATAGAAATTATTATATATAGAACGATATAGAGAAAAAGAACAAAAGAAAGTTGAATTAAGGAGATGTTATTGGGAGTTTGTCGCGGGCCATCCGGATGAGCTACCCTTTTATTTGTTTTTGTTGTTATGTGATCTGGGCATTAGGCCCATATGAGTATTATAAAGCTTTTGAGATTCATTTTAATAAAAGTCCAAAAGTTTTTTTTAAAAAAAGTGTGCATTTTGTGACATATTAGAATCTTCCCACGAATTATGATGATGTAAAGTGTGAATTTTAAATCATCCAACTTTGTCAAATAAATTCACACTCAAAATTTAGAATTTGAATTTCGAAATTTCGATGAAAGATAAATTGAATCGGAAATAATATTATGTGTACATTCTCTTATTATATAAGAATTGGCGTGCATGGTATTTTAGGAAAAAGTAAAAAAAAAGTTTTTTTAAAATTTTGCTTTAATTTAATTAGTGTATAACTTTTTTGAAATGGTTGGATCCACTTTAGCTATGCCCTTTAGTTTTAATTCATATACATTAGTTATAGTGTCAAGACCCAAAAGTCGATCTATGATGGCATCCACTATAACCCTCCGAGTGGACAAGCCTAAACCCAAAATATAACTTGTGGAAGATAACAATATTAATAAGCGGAAAGAGAAACAAGATAAGGGAATGGACCATATCGTAAATCTGTAATAGGATACAAATATACCAAAGAGGCCCAAAAGAGACCGAGAAGATAAACTAACACAAAAACCAATTCCCGGACCTGATATCACCTATGCAGGAGCTACTAAGTATAGAAAGTCATAAATATAAAAGAACTGGCTGATCCAAAAGACAAAATATAAGTCAATACAAAAGAAGGAGAGTGGCAAGTCTCTTAACGCGAGGAGCTCACCAAGATCCAAGTCTGTGATGGCCGAGGAAGATCCAACGCTCACAGAGGGTGACTCGTACTGGGAGTTGCATCATAAAAAGATACAGAAGTGCAGTATGAGTACCACCGAGCTAAGAAAGATCAAATATATAAATAAAGACTAGAAGTAACCAAATTACCAGCAAAGATTCAACAACTAAGCAGTTACACCGAAAAGTCAAACAAGAAGACAACCAAAACAGAAAAATGCAATGCATATGTCACGATCCAATTTCTCAAGTCATGATGGCGCCTACCAACTCACCAGTAGGCCAACCAAAACCCTATCCCGAAACTAAACAGTAACGGGACTAAGGGTGGAAACTAATCCATAGCCAAGCGGAAGCATACAATAAGAGCACTCACGAAAGCTGGAACGGAACCAAAATAATATATACAACACCTCCCAAAACCTGGAAGTCGCAAGTACAGAACTACTAAAAAGAGTACAAGTCCCGAAAGTGGACCACTGGAACAACTGTCTCGAAAACAAGAGATAACCCAAAACATATAAACAGAAGGAGACTGGTAATCCCAAAACGCCAAGTGCTCACCCTCGTCTCTTGAACAGACCGCTGCAGGCTCGATATCAACGCTGATAGCTAGTGCTCGGACCTGCATCACGAAAATAGATGCAGAGTGTAGCATGAGTACCAAAACAACAGGTACCCAGTAGGCATCATAGGCCGACTGAGCAAGAAGGGTAAAAACAAGCAGATAAGATAGAATCAGCACAAACAGAGGTCAACAGAACAGAAAACGGAAAATCTGAAAGGAAGCACAAAGAAATAACTAAAATAAACCCAGCTGAGCCCCCATAAGACCCGCTGGGCACACTCGTGCGCAAGTTTAAATAAAACCTGAACGGACCCCCATAAGCCCGACAGGTACACAAAAGAGCTATTCTACATAAACGAAGGAATAACCAACTCAAGAACAACACCAGGGCCTCGCCCAATCATTACCATCAGAGCCCCGCTCAGTCATAAATATCAGAGCCCAGCTCAGTCATAAATATCAGAGCCCAGCTCAGTCATAAATATCAGAGCCCAGCTCAGTCATCAGTCACGAGCTGGAAATGCCGGACTCTAATAGGGCAACCTCAGTCTCGGACTGGCACAAACAACCCACACTCGACAGTCTAACGCTGGAAATACTGGTTCCACTGGATACGTCGGTTGCATAGCTGGGACTAGTAGCCTATGCTCCACGGACTCGCACTGGAAATAACGAGCTGCAATCGTGTAACATCAGCTGTGGACCGGAGCGGGTAGCCTACCCCCATCAGCCTAGCACTAGAAATCCTGAGTGATAACCGAGTAACGTCAGCCGCGTACTGAAGCCAGCCGTCACGAACTGGATAAGTCACAAAAATAATACACTAAGAGACTAAAAATCACGGGCCGCCTCCTCCACATATATACCAACCGAAGGCTCCCAGCCTAACACAACCCAGCCGACAATCGACGCAACCACGGTATCTTCCGGCAGCATCCCAAAAATCCCAGCGATAAGGGGCAAAGAATCGAAAGGTCCGAAAGCCACAAAAACACCTATACTAAGGCTCATAATCTGACCTAAGTCTGCTATATCAGTCTACAAGGATCTAGTCCATCCGAAACGACGTCGGATACATACTCAAGTCAACGAGGTACGTGAGACTATGTCAATAAATCACAACCTATTCTAAGGCAGAATCACAATAATCAGTCAATCATCAACCAGATTCATCCGGACCCATTCATGCAACATCAGATAACCACCAACAGATACCCCACAACATGTATATCAGCAAATCAAATCAACAGCCCAACCTATAGCATGATACTAGCTCATAACAACCCAACAGTCAACTCTAAACTGAGGAAGTCGGGGAACAAGGGAAACAATACTAACTAACCACCCCAGATTCACAAATATCAACCAGCATTTACACAATCAGGCTCAGTCTAGAAAGAAGGGAAGCCGTAACCTACCAAAGAGCCGCGTGCTCCAAGTCACTCAATTGGGGATTTCCCCTTCCGAATGGCCTCAGACTACTGCCACGCTACGAAAAATAGAATTACAGCGTCAATACAGTCGTTTAGACACAAAAATTAACAAATTCGGAGACAGACCAATTTTTGGGTCTAAATCGGGCAAAGTGGGACCCGCTCCGGATTTCCCAGAATTGACTCCATCAAAAGCTACCAAATCCTTCTCCCAATACTAATCCTAAACTAGTTTATCAAATAGGGGTCGGATCCGCTCCCAATCAACCAAACAATAACAAATCTAAAACTAACAAAAATAGGCCAAATAAGGGGTTTACCTCCGATTTCACGCAGATCGAGGTGCACCCATCGAACCCCAACCTCAAATATACGAAGCCAAAGAAAACCCGAACACTAGGGACTTTGAATCACCAAAAAAAGAGCTCTAGAACTTGAGATATCAACATTTAAAATGAAGAAGAAATCATAAGTTGATGGCAGCAGCTTCGAGCTGAATTTCACCACAAACGAGGGTTCACCAACACATTCCAATCACTCCACTGCCTAGCCACAATCTCCAAGATCATACAGGACTTCAAATTACTCAAATCGGAGCTCGGATGAGGGAGAAATCGGCATTTGAAAATGAGGGTGAGAGCTGAAATTTCTGGGTTATAAAACCCAAACCTCGCCGCTAAAGACCATTTCTTGTCACTAAAAGTCCAATTTCTGGTCGCTAAAGGTCTGCACCAGCAACTAGATTTTAGCTATTTTTTTATAGTCTCCGAACGGACCCTCGGAATTCGTTTGGGACCCGATAAAAACAAACCAGATATGCTACCCCACTAAATTCGACATTCCAGACTCAATGGTGCAGTCGAAATTTCCATACGAGGTCGTTTTGACAAAAAGTGGGTCCCACACCCATTATGCCATTTTAGCCAAATTCTGCCAAGGGTCTCGGATTTTGATCGGAAGCTCCCGGTAATTCTCGAAGGTCATTTTAGACCAAAATTGTTATTCTGGAACTAACCGCGCTGTCGGAATTTTCATCCGAGTGCGTTTTCCAAGAAAGTTGACCAAAGTCAACCTTAGGCCAATTTTCAAAGGCTAAAGAGTTAATCGGCCCCAAATTCACACCGGAAACCCCGGGACTCATGCGAACCATGCTTCTAGCCTAATTTGGCCTTTCCGGAGCTGATGGAACCGTCAGAATTCTCATCTGAGGTTGTTTACCTGAAGTTATGACCGAAGTCAACTTTTCAAGGTTCAAAAGCTCCAAAATAGAAAAATGGGCATAAAACCCAAACGAACGACCAGGAGACCGAATCGTCAGTGCCAGCAAGTCATAAATGACTCGGGGTCGCTACAGGAATGCTCTAAATGACAGAAAGAAGGCATTAACACAGAAATGACCTAGAGGGTCATTACAACATATGTGGTCAAAGCAAAATGGATGCAAAAGGGTCTGGAGGTGTCTCACCGGCTATCCTGTGGGCCCCTGAGGCAAACTATAGAACCCTATCAGAGCTCATCAATAGTGAGTAAAACCCAGAAGTCAATCTGCGGCCGCCGGAGCTCATCAACAATAAATAAAGTAAGACCCATAGTTGAGCCTACGAGCCGCCGGAGCTTATCAAAATCTACCTTATAAGGCGAAAATGGGATAGTTTCCTCCAAAAAAACAATTTCCATCAGTAAAAGCATTTTAAAACCAGTAATCCCGCTTCCAAGGAGCGAAATTTCACCAGGAGAGTAGTATGCTCAAAATCATCTCCAAAATCTCTATTTATTTCCAAATCCCGATGTAAATATGCCATGAAAATGCAAATGATTATGCTTTCACACCAAAATAATATGATCATCACAACAAGTAAACTCAAACCACATATAACTAGGTAGGAAACATGTCATGCCACTCAAAGGTACTAACCTGGAACTCCAACTTCCAGCTCACGGCCTCTGGCCCAACAATTCAATAATTAAGTACAATCAAAATTTAAGAATTCACAAGGCACATAACCAATCCAAAACAACCAAAACACAAAACAACCTAAGTTTCTCGCCAACTAGGAGCATTTCTAAGGATACTAGTCAATAAGCACAAATAAATAACCTAAAATAAGGCTTTCTGGCTAAAACTACCTAAAAAATCCAATGATGGCCATAAATCGACTAGGGATCAAAACCTAAGCTAATCCTAGAATTCCAACCAAATCATACAATACTACTCAAAATATGAAAATTCTAAAAGAGCCAAGTCTAGGAAAAAAATGCATAGCCTACCTCAAGGCAAAAAACTGCTCAAGAACAACTACTCGGGAGCCTTGCCCTTCTGAAGAGCCTCGGAGTAGTGCCAGGCTACCAAAAATGCCAAGGGAACACAAAAACAATCACTAACAAGCAATAATCAATAAAAGGAAGCAAAAAGAACAAGAAAACACTAAAAAACAAAAGTGGGACCTACGGACGGAGTCACAAAATCGATTATGTCACAAGATTCAAAATTACTCAAGGAACTTGTACTTAAAAAATGGAGACAAACCAAGTTTTGATCAAGCTAAATTAACCCCACCATTTTGATTTAGCTCAAGGGTTTAAAATACGAAAATAAAAAGAAATTTAATAGAATTTACCAAGAGAAACAGAAGATTCAACAAACCCAGAATGAGCCCACGAACTTTCAATATGCGCTCCAACAAGAATCACTCAATTCCGACAAGAATTGCTCCTAAAATCTCCTAAAGACCAAGTTGGAAATGGCCAAATGCTTGCTGCCTTTGTCTTTTTAAAGAGACTGAAGTGCCAGCGAAATTGGCTTGAATGCAGAGGCCTCCCCGTAAATGCAGAGGTCAACAAAGTCGACCCTCCGTGAACACGGCACAGGGTCCGTGAATGCGGCGTCCATGGAAGTCAACCCTCCACGAATGCGGCCAGAGCCATGCAAACACAGAGATCAACAACGTCTAGTCCTTGCGAACGCAACCAAAGGCCCGTGTTCGTGAAGAGAAAATCAGTGTTCTACCAGCAGCATTGTATTATCATTTACCCAGGGTTGCTAAACTCTTCGCCGGGGTCTTGAACTTGTTCGGGACCTTGTCAACACAAACCAAATATCCTACTAGACTGGAAACGACATTCTGAACTCAACGGGATCGATGAAACAACCACGGAGGTGATCTCGTCAATATGTTGACCAAAGTCAACACTTACAAAGAAGCACCAAAAAAAATGCTAAAAGCCACAAAATTATCCCGATAACCTCGAAAAACAATCCAAAGGTCACTCTAGACCAAACTCGACATTCTGGAGCTAACCGCATGACATAATTCAATTCTGAGCACGTTTACAAAGAAAGTTGACCGAAGTCAAACCTAAAAGAAAACTTAAAGGGTAAAACGCCTAATTGCACCAACTCTAAATGAAATCCTCAAAACCTAAACCAATCATCACACTAGACCAAAATGACCCTTCTGAAGCTGATGGAACTGACAAAATTCTGATATGACATTAAAATCTCCGGATGTTGACTAAAGTCAACTCTTAAAGCTTTAGGACACCCAAACTGAAAAACTCACACTAAATTCAACCGATTACCTCGAGGAGCAAGCCATCCATTCCAGATGATAACACTCAAATGTCCTCCTTAATTAAAACCAATTAAAAGGGACAATGGTCGTAGCCAATAAAAATATCCAACTAAGAGTCAGGATCGAATCCCAAAGAGAATGGTATATCGTAGAGATTCTATCATGCAATATGTATTGTAAAATCATTCATTTGTAATAGTAAAGCAAGTGGGTGCATAATTCCACCAATTTATTAAAAAGATTTGGTTATCAATTGTTACAATTAAACTAAAATTAAGGAGAATTCAAGAGTTAATAAGCAATCTAGGGGTGCGGGGATTGAAAATCGATGTCATATAGGGGTAATTGTGCTTCTCTATAGTGATAAACATTAATGAATAGGCTAGGTCATCTTCGATGGTGCTAATCATCTTTCGATCTCAAAGCATTTAGCATAGAATCTCCTTTCGGTCTCATCTATGTATTACACCAAACAACCCAAAACCTTACTCTACTCCCTCTTTCAATGCAGAAGTAGGGCAAATAGATCCGACCTATAACTTCTATTTTCAAGCAAGTTACAGACATCAAACTTAAATTGCTAGTATCGAACTAATTATCCACTCCAATAAATCTCTTTCGAGCATCGACTAGAGATTGAAAGTAGGAATTAAGTTTGCAACCTTAACCCATAAGTTAACCCCATGCTAATTAGCCCAAATTCATATATGAACAGCAACAAAAAAGAGCATAAAACAATACCCACTACATTAAATCAACACCCAACCTCATAATTGCACCCCTAGATATTGAGGTTTTAGCCACTCATCACAAAAAGCAAAGAGAATATACCTTCCATAAAAGCAGCCATGGGTAACATGAAATTAAGCAATTACAAGCAAACCCACTTTGGATTCAACTTCAATTTGTCAAATTCAAGAACAAAGTTGAAAAATCCCAAAAGCTAGAAAGTGTTCTTCACAAAGTAAAGTGTTCCTCTCACTCTCAAAACTAAGAATATTCAGAATTCTTCTCAAAAGAGTCCTCCTCTCTAAAGCTCCTTTCTTTCTCTTCTTTGGGCTATTTATAGTTTCCTATAATTTGGCCCAAAAACTCAGCACACTACCCTTTGGGTGATGTTAGTTGGTCTTTCC
Organism: Solanum appendiculatum; assembly: GCA_018342035.1. Classification (NCBI taxonomy): domain Eukaryota; kingdom Viridiplantae; phylum Streptophyta; class Magnoliopsida; order Solanales; family Solanaceae; genus Solanum; species Solanum appendiculatum. The sequence continues at coordinate 1,197,949 of JAGDQO010000766.1, read as the reverse complement.
TAGTTCATTCGGAACATCACCGATCATTCCTCAGCTCACCTTCTTTTGCTTTAGGCTTCAGGTGTTGGAACCTTAGTCGGTGGGCTCGTTCGAGTTTGCCTTTCACAATCGGCGTATCACTGAATACCACTTTAGTTCACCTTTCGAGCCTTTAATTTTTCTCCTTGTACTGTCACTTTTGGCAATATTCAGCAATGTCACCTTTCTCATTCGGCAAGTCCCCCTTTTCTTTCGGAGTTCACCGACCTATCTCGATACATATAAGTGAGGTGTACTGTCACTTTGGGCAAGGTCATGCTCACTAGGCCATCCGCCTTTCTTGCTTAGTGATCATCATTGTAAATTTTGCACTTTTATCACACTTTTGGCCATTCTTTTAAACATTCATCCTTACCTTGTCCATTTGCCTTAATAGCTACAAATCATCAAAATATCATAAGAACAGGACAAAATGAGGCATTGAGGACACTAAGTATTAAGCTAAATAGGCCTCAAATGAGTGCAAATCTACCACTCATCAACACCCCCAACTTAAACTTTTGCTTGTCCTCAAGTAAATGAAAAACACAATTAGTTGAATAAAGGTGTCTACAACAGTTGTCAATGAGATCTAACATGCAAGTGCCATTACAACACTACTCTCAACAACATGTACACTCAGTCATGATAAAAAAGCTTCAAATGATGACTAGCTGGTTTCAACATAAGTTCAAGCTCACTTTATCTTCTTCTTTAATGCAAGACCATGTTTCCATAAATGCATTCAAGTGCCCTCACATCAAGAACGATTCCATGCTCTCACAAAGGAAATCAACAAAGAAATAAGGAATTAATGCAACTCTCACTCTCTCAAAAGAGAAATGCATGCAAGCTTCTTCCCATAGGTTTTCTCATATTTTCCAATTATTACACAACCTAGTTCATGCAAGATCTCAAGGGTCTTTTAGGCATGTAATGGGGCTGAGGGTTAAGGTATGATCGATTTGACTCAGTGGCTTCACCTTTTCAAAGCATTGTTGCAAGTTCATTTCATTCTTTTTCATTTGACTTGAGAACTCAAACTTTGATTTTTTACTCAATTTATTTGGAATCCCCTTTATTTATCACTTCTCTCTTTCATTTCTATTTTTTAAAAGTGTTTTCATCACAATGACTCTTTTCATTCATAAGGGGGGGGTTCCTTCTTTTTGTAACAAACTTCAAAGTTGAGTCTCATTTCATATTTCTTTGCCCTTCACTTGGCTTTCATTCCTCCTTCCTTTCCACACCCCAACTTAGGCATTTGGCCTAAGTTGGCTATTCAAACATAGCAATGATTCAAAAAGGATTTTGGGTGTGAAGGTAGGGAAAATTTGGCTCAAGAGGTTTTACCTTGGTTTTGTCAACAAATGGTTTAGGCTCAAATGGTGTCAAAATGGATGCACACCCTCACAAGGTAGTCATAAATGATTATGAAAATTTGGGTTCCCTCTTAGAATTGTTGCCCAAGATCACGCCTTACATTTACAAAAGTTTAGACAATTAGACTCAAGGAAAATTCTAGGACTCCATACACATGCTTTCAAGTAGGACCTCATCACACATGGCACTTCAAAATACACTATTTAGCACAACCCAAAAACATCAAAAGCATACATGCGATGTTCATGGCAAGGCTCACATCAAAACGTAGCTAGTCAACAAAAGATTCAAAAAGATCGCTCAAAAGTGCAACCACATCAATTTCATTCTTGCAACACCAACATTATACACCATGCTCATCATGAGTGCTATTCAAAACATTGATATTGAACACAATCGATCTTCAAATCATTATTAATGAAAGCTCAAGCACTTCATGATTTTTCAAAACTCATGAGGGGTTAGAAAAAAAGTTGAGAGAAAATGAAAAAGACAAAAGAGATACACTAAACCAAATGAAACACTCTAATATAAACAAAACGTAAACTAATACAATTATCCTAAACTGAAAATTAACAAAATACAAAGCAAGAGGGGAAAATTTACTCAAAGGCCCTTACCCCACTAAAAAGAAAAAATTAGTGTCCTCAATGCAAAGATAATAAAGTACGGGAGGCAAAGGAAAAAGAATCCCCCTGAAAGGCTAAGCCTGTGGAGCACTCTCATCTAGAGTCTCAGGAAGGGAAGCATCACACAAGGCATCAGTGCCCAGCAATAATATCGTTGGAGGCAACAAAGCAGTATAAACTAGGGCATCAGTGCATGTCACCATACTCGGAGGAATGGTGGAGTCTAAAAAGACTCCGCTAGTACCCACTACTGAAGTCTCCCAAAGGGATCGTTCTAGGGTGGCTTGAACAATCACCTCCTCGGTCTCCTGCATCTTTGTAAGTGTCTGGGCAATTCCCTGCTCATTCTCCTCACATCTCAACTTCTCCTCATCCTTCTCCTCGTCCACCTTATCATCGGCCCTCCTAGCATCCATAACCACATCATCAACACTCACAACTATCTAAGGCTGCACAGTAGAAGAAGGCACACTGTTGGGCACCATTGATGGCATAGAGTCTAGTGTATCTGGTAGGGGAACATCGTCTAAAGAATGGAGAGGTTTGTAGACTGCAACTAAGTCACCTCCGCTCGCAAAGTAGCAAGCTCACCCCTCATAGTGCCTAGAACCTCTGAACTACCATCGGCCTTCTCTCGGGCCTCTAGTCTCGCAATGAGGTTGTCCAACCTCACACCATGGGCCTCAATCAAACCTTCACACGTAGTCACCCTGTCCCTCAAAGGAACCAAGGAACGCTCAATAGCCCTATCAATCTTCCCACGCAAGTCCTTCTCAACCCTCACGGCTCTAACATTCGTCGATAGGGCAAGACTACCCATTTGATATATCAGGGCCTTGGTCAAGGGGGGACGGGTAGTGGGAGTGGGGGTAGGCATAACAACAATAGAGGAAGTACAAGCAGGAGTAGTAGTAGAAGAAGGCACAACCTGAGAGGAAGATATACCTGCCTGCTACACAGAACAAGCAGGTGCATTGGCACTCTCTGGATCAACCATGAGTGTAGTATCTGGTTGTGGCGGCTTCCTCCGAGCAGCATCATCCCGTAAACAATAAACCTCAACACTTCGGATATCGTTGGAGGAAGCTAGGGTGATTCGCATATCTATAGTATCTCTAAAGGGAACTCCAGCGTTCTCAGATAACTGTGTGATCAGGACCAGGAATAGGAGGGAAGTTTGCTCTTGTCAAGTTCTCATCATCATCTCTTCCGCAATAATAGCTCCCACATGAATATGTTCCCGGTCAATGATAGTGCCCACTATGACCGCCTTGTGATGGCGAAGGATATACTCATTTTGCGAGGGCATAATATTGCTGCTAATAAAGTGAAACCAGTATCGTGCTACAATATTTTAGTCCTTCTTTTCTATCCGTGCACCATCAGGCATCCAAGAAGGAGAAGAGTCAGAAATAAGCGGGGCTAACCACCCTTTCAATGAATCCAAGTCATGTCTCATTCGGAGTGAAATCATATCTACCTAAAATGTCGGTATTCCAAGTGCAGTGTTAATCACCCCAGCATGGCATTTCACTTTCTTGCCACCCATTTCCACTTCCTCGAGCGGCTTCCAAATCGTACCCTTCTGCATCTTAGGTAGGGTCTGAGCATAAGCTGTATAGAATCACGCACCCAGGAACATAGGCATTTTTGGCCTTTGTGAACCCCTCAAACTGATGGAACTGAATAATGTCCCAGATTGCTAGGTGATCATTCATGACTCCGTCTGTGGAGAGCCGTCTCTCCTTAAGAATAGTATGTTCTCCAAAGGCCTTGAGCCTATTGATGTCTCTTGGAGCAATAATCAAGAGAACTCTGGAGATTTGTGCTTGTGTGGAGGAAGGCTGCACCAGTTTGGACCGAATGTCCATCTTTTTCTTACAACCCTCTTTTTGGGTTGTACACTCTTTTGGGTAGAGGCTCGTGGAGTGGTAGGTTGTTGTTGCTGAGGAGCCTCAGATGGCTCGTTCATAGAAATACCCCTGTGTCTCTTTAGAGGAGGTAGAGGAGGAGACTCTCTGTAGGATTCCATATCCAAAGTTACTACCTGCTTTCTTTTAGTTTAAGCCATAACCTGCAAATAACACACATTTAAACATAGAAGCGGTGAAGGTTAGTTGAAAAAAATTGCATTTGGAATCACTGTTCAAAAGTTACCCTGAGGCTTGCCTAACGGGAAGGCAGATTACCTAACAGGATAGGCGACCTCCGGTGAGCTCACTGAATCAGACAGTGGTAGTTATCACAGGAAGCAGGCATAAAAGGCTGAGTCAATGCCAACTCGGCGATTCACCGAGTCGGTTTCGGTGAGCTAAGACAAGTCTGCCGAAAGTGACAAAGAAAAATGAAAAGAACAGGTCTCAAAGGCGATATCAACTCCTACTCGGTGAATTCTCCAAGTGGGTTTGGCGGACTAAGACAAGCCCAATGAATGGGACAGTATCCAAGGTCACATATTCACTTAAGAGGGCGAGTTGAGGCTTACTTGGCAATTCACCTAACCTCCTTGGTGAGCTAAGAAAAGTCCGCCGAACAGGAGATGTTCATCTAAGTGCCTAATTTTTACAGCTAAACCCAACATATGCAACAAAACAAGTTCCTCAATATCATTACAACCCACATATATGTTTATCTACCCATGGGTACTCATACATTCCCAAGATATTGCAAAGTATTGCTCAAATTGACGATTTACCCTTACGAAAGTCATCACGTTGTCTATCATTGGGCGAAATCATGCAATTGGGTCAACACCAGGTAACTCAGACTTCACCCACATCAAATTAACTAAAGACCTATCAAATTTACAAGTTTAATTCCAACATTTAGCCAACACATTCAAGATTAACACAATATAGGCAACACACATGCAATTAGCTCATGAGCACATTTCAATAAATACAATACAGGGTTACCCAACGAAATCAAACAATATCATGCATCAAATGGCTTCAAGACCATACACAAAACACGAGTTAAAGCTCAAAATGCACAATGAAACTCAAAAATGAACCTTAGTATGAAGAATAACTTTAAACTAATAGTAAATTAGGGTTGGGTCGACAACTATAGTAATCAAATGCACTCTATGCACTTAGAAATCATACACTAAAGACTCACAATCACTCAAATAAGGTATTGCAAGAGAGATGGAAGAAAATGGCTCAAGGATTTCAAAGGGTTTTCTTTTTAAACTTGAAAAGACCCTTGGCCTTTTTATATCAGGTACATTTGGAGGTCACGACTAACGTCGCCGAACGTGTTCGGTGAATCCCTGATTGGAGCTAAAACTCGCCGAACATGCCTGAACAAATACCAAACCTGAAGGCTGATTTGGTGGACCCAATGGAGTTCGCATAGTGTACTTCGGTGGATTGCCATTTGGAGCTCAGATCGCCTAAATAGAAAGTACACTTTTCCATATTTCCTAGACCTGAAGGCAGATAAGAATAAGTCCGCACAATTTCTTCGACAGATTGCTGATGTGGTTCTGGCTTCACCCAATGCTCCTTTTTCAACCTTTGAGCTTCTTTTCAACCTGCACTCACAACATACATTATTGAAAGCAATAAAACAAAAGTAAAGACTCGGGCTGTCTCCCAAGAAATGCCTTATTTAATGTCTTAGCACGACATAGTTCTCAATTCCTCAACATTCTTTTTTAGGGTTTAGGACGGTGTCACAAGGCAATGTTCCCTTTTGCCTTGGATTGAGATGAGTGGAGATCTGGCACAATTGGGTCTTCAGCTGCTTGATAGATACCGAATGAGAGGATACCGTTTGAGATAAACTGGAGAAGTCATTTTTCAATTCCTTAAACACTTTGTCGGACCGTTTAACCCTTTTGAAGATCATTGTAAGCATTTCCTAGGTTTGGTTTCCTTCCGGTCCAGCTGGGTCTTTTGGTCATTGACGATCATGGGGAGGCACATATCTATCATTGTCAGCTTCCCTATCTTTCCAATTTCAACCTCGCCAATCCTTCCAACCAATATCTCAATCCTTATTCCAACCTTGGTTCCCACATTGTCGTTGGTAATTTGGGTAAGAACACTTGTGGTTTCCCAAATATTGGACTTCTTCATTGTATAATGCCTCAAACTTGGCATCATCCGGGCACTACCCACTATTGGTTCCAACCGCATTCACTGATTTAAGTCCACCTCCTATGACATGTTTAGACAACAAATCTAGTTGGGTCATCATTTTGGCCATGTTTTCATCTCGTTCATTCTCCTTCTCGATTTGTTCCTTGATCATGCTTAGTTGTAGAGTAGACATACAAAAGAAGTATTGCAATAGAAAATCGGTTGGAACACCAAGTGTTGGATATTGCAAGAGTAGTTTCTTGAACTGTAGCCAAGTTTCATGTAGAGGTTCACCTCCAACGCGCTTGAAATTTTGGATATGGGTTCGAAGTTTAACCATCTTCTATGGTGGAAAGAATATCTCCAAGAAAGCATCAGTCAACTCCTCCCATGAAGTGATAGAGTCATTTGGCAATTTCGCCAACCATCTTGTAGCTTTACCCTTCAAAGAGAACGGGAATAACCTCAATCTTACGGATGCTTAAGAGATCTTCTTGAACACAAATGGTCCACATACCTCCAAAAAATTCCTAAGGTGCTCATGGGGATCTTCATGAGCTAGTCTCCCAAATATTCCTCTCAGTTGGAGCAATTATAACATTGTTTCGATTACATGAAACACAACCTTCCCGGCTATGAGAGGTATTCGGATGGCTCTCGTGGTTTGAACAATATTCACATGCATATCATTCAAACCGTATATGTTGTTTTTTTGACCATAGTGACTATCGTTGTAACTACCATTTTCATTCAGTGTATTACACCTGCAAATAAGCCAACAACAACATAAAATAACAATCTACCACAACTAAGCAAATTTACAAACTAATTTCTCAAATAGAATTCTCAACCACCATTCCCCGGCAGCGGTGCCATTTTTGAAAACGCTCAAATGTCCTCCTTAAAACCAATTAAAAGGGACATCGGTCGTAGTCAATGTAAATACCCAACTAAGAGTCAGGGTCGAATCTCACATATAATGGTATATCGTAGAGAATTCTATCAAGAAATATGGATTGTAAAATCATTTTATTTGTAATAGTAAAAGCAAGTGTGTGGACACAAATTTAATAAAAAGATTTGGTTATCAATTGTTACAATTAAACTAAAATTAAGGAAAATTCAAGAGTTAACAAGAAATCTAAGGGTGCGGGGATTGGAAATCGATGTCACATAGGGGTAATTTTGCTGCTCTACAGTGATGAACATTCATCAATAGGCTAGGTCATCTTCAATGATGCTAATCATCTTTTGATCTCAAAGCATCTTGCATATAATCTCCTTTCGGTCTCATCTATGTATTATACCAAACAACCCTACCTTACTCTACTCTCTCTTTCGATGTAGAAGTAGGGCAAATAGATTTGACCCATAACCTCTATTTTCAAGCAAGTTATAGACATCAAACCTAAATTGCTAGTATCAGACTAATTACTTACTCCAATCAATCTCTTTTAAGCATCGACCGAAGATTGGAAGTAGGAATTAAGTTTGCAACCAAAACCCATAAGTTAACCCCATGCTAGTTAGTCCAAATTCATGTATGAACAACAGCACAATAGAGCATAACATAATATCCACTACTTTAAATGAACACCCAACCCCATAATTGCACCCCTAGATCTTGGTGTTTTAGCCACCCATCACAAAAAGTAAAGAGAATATACCTTCCATGAAAGCAGTCATGGGTAACATGAAATTAAGCAATTACAAGTAAACCTACTTTGGATTAAACTTCAATTTATCAAATTCAAAAACAAAGTTGAAAAACTCCACAAGCTAGAAAGTGTTCTTCACAAAGTAAAGTGTCTCTCTCACTCTCAAAACTAAGAATATTTAGAATTCTTCTGAAAATAGTCCTCCTCTCTAAAGCTCCTTTTTTTCTCTCGCCTTTGGGCTATTTATAGTTTCCTAAAATTTTGCCCAAGAACTCAGCACGCTACCCTTTTGGCGACATTAGTCGGGCTCGCCTAGTTCATTCGGTGCATCGCCAATGGTGCTTCAGCTCGCTTTCTTTTGCTCTAGGGTTTAGGCGTTTGAACCTCAGTTGGTGGGCCCTTTTGAGTCTGTCTTTCACATTCGGTGTATCGCCGAATACCACCTTAGTTTATCTTTTAAGCCTTCAATTTTTCTCCTTGCACTGTCGCTTTCGGCGATGTTCAGCAAGGTCGCCTTTCTTATTCGGCGAGTTGCCCTTTTCTTTTAGAGTTCGCTGACCTGTCTCAATACATAGAAATGTTGTGCACTATCACTTTGGGCGAGGTCATGCTCACTAGGCGATCCTCCTTTCTTGCTTAGTGATCATCAATGTAAATTTTGCACTTTTTTTCACACTTTTGGTCATTCTTTCAAACATTTATCCTTGCCTTGTCCATTTGCCTTCATAGCTGCTAATCATCAAAATATCATCAGAAACAGAACAAAATTAGGCAGTGAGGACATTAACAAAATTAGGCAGTGAGAACACTAATTATTGAGCTAAATAAGCTTCAAATGAGTGCAAATCTACCACTCATCACCTGCACCACACAAAAGCCATAAGGAAGCTATGTGAAGGGCCAAAATAGTAGAAGTACGCAAGAACGTAGAAATGACCTCAAGGGTCATTACAACATCCACTACCGAAAGGACTTTCGTCCGCAAAAGTAAAACAATGGGAATACCTGAAGGCTAAAAAAGATGACGATATCGGGTTCGCAAGTCAAGCTCGGACTCCCAAGTGGCATCCTCAACCTGACGATGCCTTTACTAAGCCTTTACTAATGGGATCTTCTTAGACCGCAACTTTCTAACCTTCTTGTCTAAAATGGTCATAGGCTCCACCTCAAAACTCAAGGACTCATCAAGCTGAACCGACTTCCACTGAAGCACGTGAGACTCAACAAATACATACCGTCTCAACATAGAGACATGGAACATAAGATGAATACTGGAAGAGCTGGAGGAAAGGCTATCTTATAAGCTACCTCTTTTACCCCCCTTAGAATCTCAAAAGAGCCGATGAACCTGGGGTGAGCTTGCCCCTCCCCCCGAATCTCATCATGCCCTACGTGGGTGACACCCATAGAAATACCTAATCACCAACCATAAACTCTAAAGGTCATACCCTCCGATCAGCATAGCTCTTCTGCCTACTCTGGGCAGTACGGAGTCGTTCTTGGATCACACAGACACTATCCATAGAATCTCTCAATAAGTCAGTACTCCATGGCCTAACCTCGAAAGCATCAAACCTGCCCACCAGAGAATGGTACCTCCTACCATATAATGCCTCAAATGAGGCCATCTGAATACTCGAATAGGAGTTATTATTATATGCAAACTCTGCCAAAGCCAAGGATTGATATCACTGACCACCAAAATCAATAACACAGGCCTACGACATATCCTCCAAAACCTAAATAGTGCTCTCTGATAGACCATCGGTCTCAGGTTGAAAGGTTGTACTAAGGTCAACTCGAGTACCCAACTCTCTCTGAATAGACCTCCAAAAATGCGAAGTGAAGTGAGTACCATGACTTGAGATAATAGAAACTGGCACCCCATGCAAACGGACAATCTATCTAAGATAGATCTATGCCAACCTCTCTTAGCTTAGGTAGTCTGAACTGGTAGGAAATGTGTCGACTTAGTCAATCGATCCACGATGACCCAAAGAGAATCAAAACCTCAAAAAGTATGTGATAAGGCTACCACAATTTCATGGCTATGCACTCCCACTTCTACTCTAGAATGGGTAGCCACTGGGTCTAACCACCTGGTCTCTGGTTCTCGTACTTCACCTACTAACAATTCAAGCACCTAGTGACAAACGCTGCAATGTCCCTCTTCATCCCACACCACTAATAATTCTGCTTCAGATCACGATACATCTTTGTAGCACCGGGTAGAATGGAATATCTGGAATAATTGAACTCCTGAAGAATCAACTCAACTAACTCACCAACTCTAGAAATACAGATACGACCCTCAATCCTCAAAATGCCCTTCGAATCTAAGGTCGCCTTCCTAGCCTCGCCACTAAGAACCTTGTCCCAAATAACCCTCAATCTCAGATCCTCAAATTGTTGTGCCCGGATCTGCTCCATCAAAGAAGATCTAGCCTCTACACAAGTAAGCACTCTGTCCGGCTTAGAAATATCTAGTCTGACCATCCAGTTGGCTAAGGATTGGATGTCCAAAGCCATAGGTCGCTCCTCCACAGCTAAGAAAGCCAAACTGCCCATGCCCACTACCATATTAGCCTTGCCCGGGTGATAAAGGATAGAGATATCATAATCCTTCAGCAACTCCAACCACCTATGCTGCCTTAAATTATGATCCTTCTAGCTGAATATATACTGAAGGCTACATGTATAACATGTATTCCATTTGGAAAACAATTTCCCCCTCGAAATATTACGTCTTAGGTATAACATTTCTTAAGTGTATTTGCCACAAAATAGATGCACCAAAAGTTATTCAGCCCTTCCAATAAATACTCTACTGGTTACTAAATCATAAACTATCAACATAGTCTTCCTCAACCAAATAGTAATATATGTAACATGCTACGGACCCGACCAAATGGCCTCTGTCAGATCTACATTTTCCAAGTCATAGACCTGTTCGTATTGATGATCTGTTTTTGACAATTCATAGGCATGAATAAGAATAATCCATCCTACAATTCCATGTTCCATGAACCACCAGCAACGTGGACAACTTTCAACACGCTGGTGCAACATACTTTGACAAGGTATTATATTTGATACGTCACTCAACAAACATATGCAAAAGACAGGATCGCTCAAATACCAAGTTTGGAAGTAATCAAACAGGAGATAATATAACACACAACAGGAAGCTCATGAAAGTTTAGTTTGTTGGATTTAGGCTTGGGGGAAGAGGAGATGCTATGAACAAACACCAGAGAACTACAAAGGAAGACTTTACTTTTGTGTATAATAAGTTATTTAAATTTTGGCTACAATGATTTGGGACTCTTTAAAGGGGGAAATGTGTGTAAGGACATGGCATAACAAAGATGCCAAAGTTTTAATTCATGCTCAATTAGTTAGTAACAAATTGTATATAACCGACGCCTACAAAAACACTGTACAACTAATAAGAAAGTTTGAATAAGACGTTCTTCGATATCTTCCCCACAAACATGAGGCAAACCTAAGCCAGACACTAAGTCTGGCGTGATGGAGGATTATTGAAAAACCTATATTTCGTACGCCTGAAATATACCTTATAGATACAATTTCCTGGGTATATGGATCTGGGGACTAAGCATAAAGTGCAATGCACGTGCGGTGAATCAAGTTAAATTAAAAGTGGGAAGATTCCAAACTTAAAGTTTGATTTCAAAAATGCCCTTGAAAGACCATTTTATTCTTTACTACAATACTATTTCAATAAATATGTTTGTAAAAAAATCGTACATTCCAATTACTAAAAGAATGAACTTACATTTAATTACAATTAATAGGGTTAATGAAAAGATCATTGTTTGACCTTTCATCCGTTGCTATACCCCTTTCAGTTACCCTTAATTTCCTCATCTTCCATTTTTTTTGAAATATATGGATATTGAAGAGAGACAAAATGAAAATAACGTAACATATCAAGAGCACTCAAAAGAACAAGAATTCAGACTTTCGCTGATTTGATAATGAATAACAATCTGTCAATATAATTTCAAGGCATCATAACAACAAATCGGTACCAAATTTTATGAATATATTCCAGATGCTTGGAATAGTCACAACAGGTCGATGATAGTGCCTTGACACGATAATTGTCGTATTTGTTTTCATTGTGGTGAAGAAGATAATTTCCAAACTCGTAAAGTGTATTGGGTACAAATATTTAGGAGTTCATCCTAACTTTTATCTTAAAATGGAAAATTTCTTGATCTTCTCTAATATCTTGCATGAAACGGTATGATCCCACAAAAAGATCCTAAAATATTTGTAACTCTTATTGGACAATAGATGGGCGTAAAATAGATCTATGGAAGAGTGAATTACAGTTTAGCTATTACTTTTTTTCTTGTTAATTTTTGTTTGGGTTTTGTTCTTATGATAATTCTTCATTGTATTTTTAGTGAACTAAATTCGGATAGTATGTTGGCGTAACAGTATAAGGTAAACTACAATTTTGGGATATGTTGTTCAAAATTGTTTTAATATTTCTGGATTATTTGATATTGTATAAATGAACATATTTTTCTATGATATAATCCTACTCATATGAGTCATAGTTTTTTTATTAATCATTAAATGCATATTTTCATAAATATTTAGAGAAAAGACATAAAGTGACACCTGAAGTTGTCTGGATTTTCAGAAAGACACCTTAACTATGCGGGCGCCCTATTACCCCCTTAAACAATCTTGAACTGATATTATTACATCATTTTTTGTTCACTTGGCATAGAGAGTGTATGCACTCTCTTAAAGAGCGTGAGCAACCTAAAATAACGAATATAAATTTTTTTTACAAGTATTTTGTTATAAAATATATTTTCTTATTATTTTAACTTTTTGTCCTTATTATTTTTTCTTTTTCTTTCTTGTTTCTTTTTCAAAAATTCATTGTCATCTCCATTGAAGCTTCTCACTTTCAATGTCACCATTTTTTCTACAACTACACCTTCCTTTTTTACTACTATTAGTTTAACTCTCTTCAATTTTAAAACTATATCTATTTTTTTTTTACATTTCGAATAATTTGATAAACCCATTAGATTTCAAGATGATTAGTAGGGTATCATTTAGTTTTTTTTATCCGAATTTTAATCGAGCTCTTTCAATTTTTGGAGAATTCATTGATTTCAAAATTATCATTTCTAATTTTGAAGTTATACAAAAAGGAGCTAAATTAATTGATGATACCTTCAAAATTTTGATTTTTCTTAGGAAAATAATTAGTTTTGTTATCAATAACTTAAAAAAAATCATTAGAAAAAAGAAATTTGGCTGAAGAAGAAAAAGAAAAGAAAGAAAATGGAGGAGGGGCTCAACTTGACGTGGGGGGTGAGGGTGAGAGCGGGAGGTGAAGAAAGAAAGAAAGAAAGAAAGAGAGAAAATGGTGGGAGGGGTAGCTTGAAGATGAACTAGAATTTAAGAAGAAATCAAAATTATATTAAAGTAATAAAATTAAAATAAGTCAAAAAGTAAGAGAGATAGAGAGAGAGAGAGAAATAAAGAAAAAAAGAATAAAGAAAAACTTAAAATGAAAAAAAGTATTATATTTTAAATTAAATTAACATGTGTCATGTAATGATTGGTGTGTGATAACACTTGCTTTTTAAAATTTGGGACAGATCGAAAAATGATACAATAATATCAGTTCGAAATTGTTAAGGGGGGTAATAGGACATCCGCATAGTTAAGGTGTCTTTTTGAAAATTTGGGACAATTTCAGGTGTCACTTTATGCCTTTTTCTCAAAATTTTAATCATTCTAATGAATCTAACAAAAATTAAATGAGACACACGTGCAACGCACGTGCCCAGAGACTAGTCAATTAAAATGCACAAACATTGATGTATCTTAAAGACATTCTTCACAATAACAACCAGGCTTAATTCTATTTACAAACACTAACTTGAATAAAGAGAACTTTTTTTTCTGCCGAAAAATCAAGAATCAAAACCTTTAAGTTCTCTAAACTGTAAAAACAGAGTATTAGAGACCGATGAGTTTGAATTAATTGAATGCATAGAAAGAATTATATTAAGAAAGATATAGAGAAACAGAACAAAAAAAAACTTGAATTAAGGAGACGTTATTGGGAGTTTGTCGCGGGCCATCCAGATGAGCTACCCTATTATTTGTTTTTTATTTGTTAATAGATCTGTGCATTAGGCCCATATGAGTATTGTAATGCTTTTGAGATTCATTTTCATAAAAGCAAAAAGTTGTTTTAAAAAAGTGCGCATTTTGTGACATATTAGAATCTTCCCACGGACCAGGATGATGTAAAGTGTGAATATTAAATCATCCAGCTTTGTCAAATAAATTCACACTCAAACTTTAGAATTTGAATTTTGAAATTTCGATGAAACATCAATTGGATCAGAAATAATATTATGCGTAAATTCTCTTATTAGAAAAGAATTGATGTGCATGGGTATTTTCGAAAAAAGTAAAAAACATATTTTTTCTTGTTTTGCTTTAATTTAATTAGTGTATAATTTTTTCGAATTGGCTGGTCTACTCTAGCTATGCCCTTTAGTTTTAATTTATATACTTTAGTTATAGTGTCGCGACCCAAAAATTGATCCATGATGGCGTCCACTATAACTCTCTGAGTGGACAAGCCTAAGCCCAAAATAAAACTTGTGGAAGATAACAATAATAATAAGTGGAAAGAGAAACAAGATAAGGGAATGGACCATATCGTAAGTCTGTAATACAATACAAATATACCAAAGAGGACCAAAAGAGACCAAGAAGACAAACCAACACAAAAACCAATCCCCGGACCTGATGTCACCTATACATGAGCTACTTAGTACAGAAAGTCATAAATACAGAAGAACTGACTGATCCAAAAGACAAAATATAAGTAAGTACAAAAGAAGGAGAGTAGCAAGCCTCTGAACGCCAGGAGCTCACCGCGATCTAAGTCTGTGATGGCCGAGTAAGATCCAACGCTCACCAAGGGTGGCTCGTATTGGGAGTGGAATCATAAAAAGATGCAAAAGTGCAGTATGAGTACCAAAAATGGGGTACCGAGTAGACATCATAGGCCAATCGAGCTTAGAAAGATCAAATATATAAATAAATAGCATGATGAACTAAGTAGGAGATAAATAAAGACTAAAAGTAACTAAACTATCAGCATAGATTCACCAACTAAGTAGTTACACCGAAAATTCATACATGCAGTCAACCAAAATAGAAAAATGTGATGCATATGTGGCCAATGAAAAATGGATGCAAAGGTTTCGAAGTTGTCTTACCGATTGTCCCATGGCCCCCCGAGGAAAACTATAGAACCCCGCCGGAGCTCATCAACAGTAAGTAAATCAATGAATTCAATTTGCGGGCCATCAAAGCTCATTAACAATATATAATGTAAAACCCGAAGTGGAGCCTACGTGCTGCCGTATCTTATCAAAATCTACCTTATAAGGCGAAAATGGGACATTTTCCTCAAAAAAACAATTTCCATCAGTAAAAGCATTTTAAAATCAGTAATCCTGCTCCCAAGGAGCTAAATATCACCAGGAGAGTAGTATGCTCAAAATCATCTCCCAAATCTCTTTTTATTTCCAAATCCCGATACAAATATGCCATGATTATGCTATCACGCAAAAACAATCCGATCATCACCACAAGTCAACTCAAACCATATATAGCTGGGTAGGAAACCCATCATGCCACTCAAAGGTACTAACCTAGAACTCCAACTTCAAGCTCACGACTTCTAGCCCAACAGTTCAATAATTAAGTACAATCAGAACTTAAGAATTCAAAAGGATCATAACCAATCCAAAACAACTAAAACACACAACAACCTAAGTTTCACGCAAACTACAAGCATTTCTAAGGATACAAGTTAATAAGCAAAAAAAACATAACCTAAACTAAGGGTTTCTGGCTAAAACTACCTAAACTACCCAATGATAGCCACAAATAGACTAGGGATCAAAACCTAAGTTAATCCTTGAATTCCAACAAAATCATACAATACTACTCAAAATATAATCAATCTATAAGATCCAAGTCAAGGAAAAGGAACCATAGCATACCTCAAGGCCGAAAACCGTACACGAACAACTACTGGGAGCCTTGCCCTTTCAAAGAGCCTCGGAGTGGTGCCAAGCTACCAACAATGCCAAGGAAACACAAAAACAATCACTAACAAGAAATAATCAATAAAGGGAAGCAAAAAGAATAAGAAAACCCCAAAAACAAAAGTGGGACCTATGCACGGAGTCACAAAATCGACTCTGTCACAAGATCCCAAACTACTCAAGGAACTTGTACCCCAAAAATGGGCACAAACTGAGTTTTGATCAAGCCAAATTAACCCCACCATTTTATTTAGCTCAAGGGTTTAAAATAGGGAAAAATAGAAAATTTATGGAATTTACCAAGAGAAATGGAAGATTCAACATACCCGAAATGACCCACAAACTTTCCCGGCGCGCTCCAAAAGGAGTCACTCAATTCCGACAAGAATTGCTCATAAATCGCCCAAAAACCAAGTTGGAAATGGCCAAATGCTTGATGCCTTTGTATTTTTAAAGAGATTGAAGTGCCACCAAAATTTGCCAGAACGCAGAGGCCGCCCCGCTAACATGGAGGTCAATAAAGTTGACCTTTCACGAACATGGCACAAGGCCTGCGAATGCGGCATCCACGGAAGTCAACCCTCCACGAACGCGGCCAGAGCCAGGTGAACATAGAGGTCAACAACGTCTAGTCTCCACGAACTCAGCAAAAAGCCCGCGTTCGCGAAGATAGAATCAATGCTGCACTAGCAGCACTGCATTAGCAAACACCCAAGGTTGCTAAACTCTCCGCCGGGGGTCCAAAACTCGTTCGGGACCCCGTCAACGCAAACTAATTATGAAACTAAACTAGAAACGACATTGAGGATGCAATGGGATCGATGAAACAACCAACGGAGGTCCTCTCATCAAAAAGTTGACCAAAGTCAACACTTACAAAGAAGCACCAAACAAAATTCTAAAAGCCACAAAATCATTCCGATAACCTTGAGAACCAATCCAAAGGTCGCTCTAGACTAAACTCGGTATTCTAGAGCTAACCGCGCTGACAGAATTTGGTTCTGAGCATGTTTACAAAGAAAGTTGTTCGAAATAAAACTTTGATGAAAACTTAAAAAGCTAAAACGCCTAATTGCACCAACTCCAAATGAAATCTTCAAAACCCAAATGAATCATCACACAAGACCAAAATGACCTTTTCGGAGCTAATGAAACTGACAAAACTCTAATCTGACATCAAAATCTCTGGATGTTGACTAAAGTCAACTCTTAAAGCTTTAGGCCACCAAAATTGAAAAACTCACACTAAACTCAACCATTACATTGAGAAGCAAGCCACCCATCCCAGCTCCACACAAAAGCCATAAGGAAGCTACAAAAATGAGCAAAACAGTAAGAGTATGCAAAAACTTTAAATGACCTCAAGGGTCATATAACATCCACTACTAAAAGGACTTTCGTCTGCAAAAAAACAAAGGGAATACCTGAAGCCTCAAAAGGATGACGGTATCGGGTTTGCAAGTCAAGCTCGGACTCTCAAGTGGCGTCCTTAATCAGATGATGCCTCTACTGAACCTTCACTAATGGGATCTTCTTAGACCGCAACTTTCTAAACTACCTGTCTAAAATGGCCATAGGCTCCTCCTCAAAGCTCAAAAACTCTTCAAGATGAACCGCCTTCCACTGACGCATGTGTGAGACTCATCAGGAACATACCATCTCAACATAGAGACATGGAATACAAGATTAATGCTCGAAAGAGTTGGAGGCAAGGCTATCTCATAAGCTACCTCTCCTACCTTTCTTAGAATCTTAAAAGGGCCGATGAACCTGGGGCTGAGCTTACCCCTCCTCCTAAATCACATCACGCCCTACGTGGCTGACACCTAGCTCTTCTGCCTACTCTGGGTAGTATGGAGTCGCTCTTGGATCACACGGACACTATCAATAGAATCTCTTAACAAGTCAAATCTTCATGGCCTAACATAGAAAGCATTAAACTAGCCCACTGGAGAATGGCACATCCTACCATATAATGCCTCAAATAAGGCCATCTGAATACTCGAATGGTAGTTATTATTATATTCAAACTCTGCCAAAGCCAAGGACTGATCCCACTGAGCACCAAAATCAATAACACAAGCCCGCAACATATCCTTTAGAACTTGAATAGTCCTCTCTAACAGTCCATCAGTCTGAGGGTGAAAGGCTGTACTAAGGTTAACCCGGGTACCCAACTCTCTTCGAATAGACCTCCAGAAATGCGAGTTAACTGATTACCATGATATGAGATAATAGAAATTGGCACCCCATGCAAACAGATAATATCTCTAAGATAGATTTGTGACAACCTCTCTGAACTGTAGGTAGTCAGAACTGGTAGAAAGTGTGCAGACTTGGTCAATCGATCCACGATGACCCAAAAAGAATCAAAACCTTGAAAAGTATGTGATAATCCTACCACAAAGTCCATGGCTATGCGCACCCACTTCCACTATGGAATGGGTAGCCACTGGATCAAACCACCTGGTCTCTGGTGCTCGTACTTCACCTCCTGATAGTTCAAACACCTAGCGACGAATGCTGCAATGTCCCATTTCATCCCACACCATCAATAATGTTGCCCCGAATAACGATACATCTTTGTAGCTCCATGATGAATGGAATATCTTGAAAAATAAGACTCTTAAAGAATCAACTTAACTAACTCACCAACTCTAGGAACACATATACGACCCTCAATCCTCAAAATGCCCTCCGGATCGAAAGTCACCTTCCTAGCCTTGCCGCTAAGAACCTTTTCCTGAATAACCCTCAATCTTGGACCCTCAAACTGTTGTGCCCGGATCTGCTCGATCAAAGAAGATCTAGCCTCTACACAAGCAAGCACTCTGTCCCATTTAGAAATATCTAGTCTGACCATCGATTTTCTAAGGATTGGATGTTCGAAGCCATAAGTTGCTCCTCCTCAGCTAAGAAAGCCAAACTCCCCATGCTCACTACTTTTAGACTCAAGGCGTCTACTACCACATTAGCCTTGCCCAGGTGATAAAGGATAGAGATATCATAATCCTTCAGCAACTCCAGCTACCTACACTGCCTCAAATTAAGATCCCTCTGGCTGAATATGTAGTAAAGACTACGGTGGTCAGTGAATACCTCATAGTGAACTCCATACAAGTAGTGCCTCCAAATCTTCCACGTGAAGAATAGCACTGCCAACTCCAAGTCATGAGTGTTGTAGTTCTTCACGTGAAGCTTCAGTTGTTTGGAAGCATAAGCAATAACTCTATCCTGCTGAATCAAATCACAATCTAGGCAGACACCAGAAGCATCATAGTATATCATAAATCCATGGTTGTCCACAAGAAGAGTCAGAATCGGCTCAGAAGTCAACAATGCCTTGAGCTTCAAGATGCTCACCTCGCACTCATCAGACCACTGGAAGGGAACATTCTTCTGAGTCAATCTATTCAAAGGAGCTGTAATAGAAGAAAAGCCCTCTAATTAACCGTCTGCAGTAGTTTGCTAACCCAATGAAACTGTGAACCTCACTAGGAGAAGAAGGCGTGGCCCAACCATGGACTGCCACAATATTCACCGGATCCTTCATAATCCCATCCTTGGACACCACGTGGCCCAAGAATGCTACATACTCAAGCCAAAACTCACATTTAGTGAATTTGGCATACAACCATATAAGAGACCTTGGAGCTGCTCCTTCAGCTCCTTCAACTCAGCTAGAGCTATCCTGTATGGTGGAATAGAAACTGGCTGCGTACCCAACTCAACATCAATCCCAAAATCAATATCACGGTTAGGAGTGAGACCATGTAGATTAATAGGGAACACATCGGCAAACTCTCTAACCATAGGAGTTGACTCAAGAGGAGGAGTGTCGGCACTAGTATCATAGACATTGGCAAGATAAGACAGACACCCCTTCCCTACCAACCACCACGCCATCAGAAAAGAGATGAAACCTTTTGGCAGATGACTATCAGAACCGGACCATACAAGAGGAGGAATATCAAGCATCCAAAAAGTAACAGTCTTGGAGAAGCAACCCAAGACCGCATGGTAGAGAGACAACCAATCCATGCCTAGAATCAAATCTAAATCTACCATGTCTAACATAATAAGGTCTACCCAAGATCATATCCCAATATGGTCACCACATAAGCTCTATAAACTCGATCCATTACGAAATAATCACCTACATGGGAATCTACACGCATAGGCACTAACATAGGCTCATAAGATAACTCCAACAGTGTAGCATAATATGTAGACACATATGAAAATATAGACCCCGAATCAAATAAAGCATAAGAAGGTTGATGGGAGATGGAGATCATACCTGTGATAAGAGCATCCGATGTCTCCACCTTTGGCCTGCTCAAAAAAGCATAAATATTGCCACGTCCACATCGACCACACGATCTACCTACCTGAGGACCACTACTAGCACTGTGGGGGACAACCCCTAATACCCTAAACTGGATCCCTGGACGGCTGACCTTGCTTACCCTGCTAACCTGCCTGACCTTGATATCTAGAAGACTGGCCCCTGGGCACTCTCTAGCAAAGTGGCCAACCATGCCACACTTATAACAACCCTTGCTGACCTTCTATGATGACATGGCTGAACCTGACTAGCCATCACGACCAAAATACCCTGAATGTCCACCTCAAAGAGTATGAACTGGTGCTTGAATCATCTAACAACTAGCACTTGCAGTGCTACCATTTGTAAGCTGAAGGAAGAACTACCTACACTTAACTAGCAGGCTGAAGCTGATGTAGGTAACCTCTGCTCAGAAACCCCTTGCCATGAGACTGAGACCCACTGAAACCACCCTGGCGATGGGGCCTCTTTTCGCTGCCCCCATAGGCCTTACAATATATCCCCTCAATGGTGCGTGCATGGTCAACTATCTTACGAAAAGAACAACCCGATGCCACCATCTGCTTTGTAGCCATTTCAAGTGGAAATTAGAGTCCTCAGAAAAAGTTATGCACTCTCGCATGCTCTGTCGACATCGTCATAGCCGCATGTCTAGCCAACTCATGGAACCTTGTCTCATACTTTGCAACTATCAGTGATCCATGGGTCAAGTCTGTAAACTCATCCCGCAACTGCTCCCTCAGGCTACGAGGCACATACTTCTCAAAGAAATCCTCGGAGAATTGAGTCCAAGTCCACAAAGGTAACCCGACTAGTCTGCACTCAAGATAATATCTCCACCACTGCTTCACCGACCCATCAAAATGGAAAGCGATATAATCAACCCCATTGGACTCCACTAGCTGAGGCCACGCAACCTCGCCTGACAACTAACTAGAAACTCATGGGCATTCTCGCCCACATCACCAGAGAAACTGGGAGGACCCAATATGATAAACCGTCGTAACAACTTCTACTGCTCAGAAGACATAGCTTGCTTAGGGGCCATAGGTGGAGCTAAAGTAAGAACTGGCTAAACCACTAAAGGAAGGGCCATAGCAGTATGATGTGTCAGTGGGTTCTGCATACCCCGTGTCCCTGCAGGGGTTGAAGTCTGAGCCTCATCTCTGATCTAGGGTCTAGCTGACATGCTAGTCATAATACCCACCTATGACGTTCCCTTCATGAAGCTGGGAATCCTTGACAAAGTGTCCTAAAGTATTGTTGTGACCACGAACCCTTGTTGAGGCTGGGCTGGCTCCACTCTATCCGACTGATGCTGGACATGCTGAACCTCTATCTCAAGCTCTGGTGCTGGCACCCGCTCTTGGTCTCATTCTAGAGCTATAGCCCGTGCTCTCTCTAAATCTCTGGATCGACCTCGACCTCTACCCCTAGCTAGGGCTCCGCCTGGATGTGTAAGAGGCTCTCGCCCACCTGTAGTCGACCTCATCCTAGCAATCTGAGAAAGAGTGAAACAAATAGAGTTTGGACATTGGTACAACCATCAACGCACAATAAGAAATAGGAAATAGTGAAGTCTTCCTAAGAATTCCATATATCCTCTCGAAGATTTGATACGGATGTCATCGTACCGATTCATGAGACTGTACTAGGCACTTGCTCATGTACAAGTGAAACCAATGAACCTAAAGCTCTGATACCACATTTTCTAGGCCCAAAAATTGAGCTATGATGGCGTCCACTATAACCCTCTGAGTGGACAAGCCTAAGCCTAAAATAAAACTTGTGAAAGATAGCAATAATAATAAGCGGAAAGAGAAACGAGATAAGGGAATGGACCATATCATAAATCTGTAATACGATACAAATATACAAAAGAGGCCCAAAAGAGAGGAAGAAGACAAACTAACATAAAAACTGATCCCCGGACCTGATGTCACCTATACAGGAGCTACTAATTATAGAAGTTCATAAATACAAAAGAACTAACTGATCCAAACGACAAAATATAAGTTAGTGCAAACGAAGGAAAGCAACAAGTCTTTGAATGCCAGGAGCTCACCACGATCCAAGTCTTGGATGGCCGAGGAAGATCCAATGCTCACCGAGGGTGGCTTATACTAGTAGTTGCATCAAAAAAAGATGCAGAAGTGTAGTATGAGTACCAAACACGGGGTACCCAGTAGGAATCATAGGTCGACCAAGCTCGGAAAGATCAAATATATAAATAGCACTATGAACTAAGAAGGAGATAAATAAAGATTAAAAGTAACCAAACTACTAGCAAAGATTCAACAACTAAGAAGTTACACCGAAAAGTCATACTGATAGTCAACAAAAATAGACAAATGCAATGCATATGTGGCCAGTGAAATATTGATCGAAAAGGTTTCGAAATTGTCTCATCGGCTGTCCCGTTGACCTTTGAGAAAAACAATAGAACCCAGCCGGAGCTCATCAACAGTAAGTAAAACCCAGAATTCGATCTGCGGGCCATTGGAGCTCATTAACAATAAATAAAGTAAAACCGAAGTGGAGCCTACGGGCCGCTGGAGCTTATCAAAATCTACTTTATAAGGTGAAAATGGGATATTTTTCTCCAAAAAAAACACAATTTCCATTAGTAACAACAATTTTAAAAGCAGTAATCCCGCTCCCAAGGAGCTAAATTTCACCAAGAGAGTAGTATATTCAAAATCATCTCCAAAATTTCTTTTTATTTCCAAATTCCGATGCAAATATTCCATGATTATGCTTTCACACAAAAACAATCCGATCATCAAAGCAAGTCAACTCAACCCACATATAACTGGGTACGTAGGAAACCTGTCATGCTACTCAAAGCTACTAGCCTGGAACTCCAACTTCTAGCTCACAACCTCCGGCCCAACAGTTCAATAATTAATTACAATCGAGACTTAAGAATTCACAAGGCACACAACCAATCCAAAACAACCAAAACACACAACAACCTATGTTTCATGCCACCTACGAGCATTTCTAAGGATACTAGTCAGTAAGCATAAGAACAAACCTAAACTAAGACTTTCCAGCTAAAATTACTTAAACAACCCAATGATGGCCTTAAATCGACAGGGATCAAAAGCTAAGATAATCCTAGAATTCCAATCAAATCATACGATACTATTCAAAAGATAATCAATCCAAAAGAGCCAAGTCTTGGAAAAGGAACCATAGCCTACCTCAAGGCCAAAAACCGCACAAGAATAACTACTCGGGCACCTTGTCCCTTACGAAGAGCCTCAGAGTGGTGCCAACTACCACTAACGCCAAGGGAATACAAAAACAATCACTAAATAGCAATAATCAATGAAGGGAAGCAAAAAGAACAAGAAATCCCCAAAAAGCAAAAGTGAGACCCGCGCACGGAGTCACAAAATCAACTCCGTCTCAAGGTGCCAAACTACTGCTGGAACTTGTGCCCCGAAAATGGGCACAAACCGAGTTTTGGTCAAGCCAAATCAACACCACCCTTGTATTTAGCTCAAGGGTTTAGAATAGGGAAATAAAGAAATTTTTATGGAATTTACCATGAGATATAGAAGATTCAACCAACTCGGAATGAGCCCACGAACTTTCCCGATGCACTCCAACAAGAATCACTCATTTCAGATAAGAATTGCTCCTAAAATCGCTGAAAAGCCAAGTTGGAAATGGCCAAATGCTTGCTGCCTTCGTCTTTTTAAGAAGACTGAAGTGCCATAAAAATTGGCCTTCGCGAATGCGGAGACCTCCCCGCGAATGTGGAGGTCAACAAAGTTGACCCTCCGCGAATGCGGCGTCCAAAGAAGTCAACCCTCTGCGAATGCAGCCAGAGCCATGTGAATGTGGAGCTCAACAACGTCTGGTCTCCGCATATGCAGCCAAAGGCCCGTGTTCGCGAAGAGAAAAATCAATGCAACACCAGCAGCACTAAATCAGCAATCACATAAGGTTGCCAATCTCTCCGCTTGGGTCCAGAACTCGTTCGGGACTCGTCAACACAAAAAAAATTCGCTACTAGACTGGAAACAACATTCCAGATTCAATAGAATCAACGAAACAACCAATAGAAGTTGTCTCGTCAAAATGTTGACCAAAGTCAACACTTGCAAAGAAACACCAAACAAAATGATAAAAGCCACAAAATCATTCCGATAAACTAGAGAACCAAACCAAAGGTCGCTCTATACCAAGCTCGGTGTTCCAGAGCTAACCACGCTGACAGAATTCGTTTCCGAACATGTTTACTAAGAAAGTTTACCAAAGTCAAACTTGAAGAAAAAGGCTAAAACGCCTAATTGCACCAACTCTAAACAAAAGCCTTAAAACCCAAACCGATCATCACACTAGATAAAAATAACCCTTTTGAAGCTAATGGAACTGACAAAATTCCGATTTGACATCAAAATCACCAAATAATGACTAAAGTCAACTCTTAAAACTTTAGGCCACCAAAACTGAAAAACTCAGACTCAACTCAATCGATTATCTCGAGAAGCAAGCCACCTATCCCAGTGCCACACAAAAGCCATAAGGAAGCTACGGGAAGGGGTAAAACAGTAAAAGCATGCAAAAACACAAAAATGACCTTGAGGGTTATTACAATTTTGAAGTCACGTAACATTTTTCCAATTTTAAA
Source organism: Solanum appendiculatum (assembly GCA_018342035.1). Taxonomy (NCBI): domain Eukaryota; kingdom Viridiplantae; phylum Streptophyta; class Magnoliopsida; order Solanales; family Solanaceae; genus Solanum; species Solanum appendiculatum. The sequence continues at coordinate 1,173,042 of JAGDQO010000766.1, read as the reverse complement.
AAAATATTTTTTTAATTTAATAAAATAGATTTGTTAACGAACATGGTAAATAAAAACCATTAGTTAGCTGACGGGGTTATTCACCATTTTTAGCAAGAGGTATATACGCTCTACATCGCAAAGCTTGGGGTAAATTCTAAGGTTAGGACTAGCATAAATGAACTGTAAATGCTTCAGTTATCATAAATAACATACCTCAATTAGTAGGGTTGATTATTGCCTTCTTGATCCAAATCACTTTTAAAGTTGAAAATCTAATGGGCCAACTCCAAATCTTCCTATCTCCATTACATCAAAAAAACAAGATGTTCTGGTGGGGGGATTTATTTTCTATTGTTGTCCTCTATGGTAGATTAGCGGGGAGACCTGAGAGGCGCTAGTTTATGCTACGAAAGATGTAGGCGATTCAAGTAGGCTCTCTCTCATTTATATTTAGGAAACCCTTGTGATTATCTCTCGACACGAGCCCAAATTTGGGGCTGACAAGTTGGTCTTCTTGTGGTGGGCTTCTCATTATGAGGGCCATTGACTAGCCTAGGTAAGTTTTATACGATATTTTCATAACAATTATGAAAATATAATGAAAAATTTATCTAGGAAGTTCAAAGGGCATCACAATAAGAACCACACCACAAGAAAACCAACTTGTCAGACCCAAATTTGGGCTCGTGTCGAGAGATAATCACAAGGGTTTCCTAACTACAAATGAGAGAGAGCCTACTTGATTAGCTTACATCTTCCGCAGCATACACTAGTGCCTATTAGGTCTCCCAGCCAATCTACCATAGAGGACAACAATAGAAAATAAATCCCCCCACCAGAACATCTTTTCTTCTGTTGAAGGAATGTAGATATGAAGATTTGCAATTGGTCCATTATATTTTCCACCTTTAACGAGATTTGGATCAAGAAGGCAATAATCAGCCCTACGAATTGAGGTATGTTATTTATGATAATTGAAGTATTTACAATTCATTTATGCTATTCCTAACCCTAGAATTTACCCCAAACTTTGCGATGTAGAGAGGATATACGCCTTGCTAAAAAAATGGTGCATATATACCCATCGGCTAACTAATGGTTTTTATTTACCATGTTCATTAACAAATCTATTTTACTACATTAAAACAAAAATCCTAAAATTATTTTTTTAAATTCCAAAAATATGACGTGACTTTAATAAATTACCTCACCCATTTTTTAACCCTCCGGACCTAACCCAAATGAAAAATAACCCAATCATGTATTTTTCTGAACACAAGAAAATAAATAAGAAACTCATTTTTTTTCTAGAAAATATTTTTCATGCAACACGTTTTCCTTCCTTAGAATCACACCCTACCTTGTAATTTATGTTTTAATTTTGGTTTTACCAATGTAATGACACAATCAGATATTTTATATTTTAAAACAAAATTAATTATAATAAAATTAGTTGACTACTTGAATAAACTTTAATGTGTATATAAATCACTAATATTACATTATTTTTTCAATTTATTTGTCTTAGTTACATATTTCGCAAGTACCAAAATCAAAATTTATCAATAAATTCAATACCATACGTGCAATTTTTCTTTGTAATAAAGTTTTTAATTACGACAATTTGGTCACAGTTGTGTTTAACACTATTCTTTTAGTACTACTTCCTCTTTATACTTGTCGCCCATACTAAAAATATTTCTCCTCTAAAACAAACTAAATTATTTTTGATTGTTTTCTTAGTGTGCTAACGGTTGTGAAATTTGACTCAGGTGCATATTTATGGATTTAGGGGATGCCTCTATTTAAAGAAGCTTGTGTCCACATAGTAACCACTGAGTCTAGCAAAGGGGAATTCACAACTTGTGAAGGTGGGTGTGTATCTAGGATGGACAATGGAATTCACACGGAATGACCTATCTTTGTGGATCTCCAATTGGGGAGTCCTCCACTTGCTGTTGACGGTGAAAAGCACAATAAAGGCCTGATTCTTTTAAGTGATGACGAGGAGTCTCAGAGGACTGTGAAGTTGATAGGAAGAATATTCTTGAAGATTTTGATTATCCTACGAATGTGCATATTGGCGAAGAAGTTAATAGTGGAAGGAAAAGAAGGATGGTGGAGCCTTCTGGAGGTGACAAGAGGAAAAATTTCAGTTCAGGAACTTGTTGGTTCCTTTCAAAGAAACACTTCCTTTAGAATTGAAGTTTGAAGACAAGGAACCTCTACCTCCGGAGAAAGAAGAATGGGAAAAGGAAATTGACAATCTTCTTGTTGATATGGACATGCGTATCTTGGAAGTACAAGTTGGCTTTAAAAATTCACCTGTTTCGCCGATACTGAGTGAAAACGTAAATGATTGTCATATGGGAAACCACTAACTTGATCTAGATGAACTAATTGGACTCATCTGTTCAGTTTGTTCACATGTGATTTTAGAGGTCAAGTACATCTTTCCTAATTTTGTAAGTATATGATTTTGGACTCATCTTTTCAGTTAGTGCTTGATAGGACAAAACTCGTATACTTACAAAAGGAGGGAAGATGTACTTGCTCTCCAAATAGACATATGAACAAACTGAACAAATGAGTCCAATTTGTTCATCTAGAATAAGATGGTGGTTCCCCATCTGACAGTCACTTAGTTGTCCACTCTGTATTGACAAAACTGATTGATTCGTAAGCCAATATGTGATTCCAAGACACACATGTCCATTTCAACAGAAAGATCATCAATTTCCTTTTCCCATTCTTCTTTCTCCAGGGGAACATTTTCCTCGTCTTCAAATGGTAACATTCTAACTTGCATGTCTAAAATGGCCACAGGCTCCTCCTCAAAACTTAAGGACTCATCAAGCTTAACCAACTTCCACTGAAGCACGTGAGACTTATTAGGAACATATCGTATTAACATAGAGATATGAAACACAAGATGAATACTTGAAAGAGCTGGAGGCAAGGCTATCTCATAAGCCTCCAAACAGAATAGCTCTTCTGCCTACTCTGGGAAGTACAGAGTCGTTCCTGAATCACACAGACACTATCCATAGAATCTCTCAACAAGTTAGTGCTTTATGGCCTAACCTCGAAAGCATCAAACCAGCCCACCAGAGAAAGGCACTTCCTACCATATAATGCCTCAAATGGGGCCACCTGAATACTCAAATGGTAGTTATTATTATATGCAAACTCTGCTAAAGTCAAGGACTAATCCCACTGACCACCAAAATTAATAACACATGCCCGCAACATATCCTCCAAAACGTGAATAGTCCTCTCTGATGGACCATCAGTCTGAGGGTGAAGAGTTGCACTAAGGTCAACCCGAGTACCCAACTCTCTCTAAATAGACATCCAAAAATTTGAAGTGAACTGAGTACCACGATCAGAGATAATAGAAACTGGCATCCCATGCAAACGAACAATTTCTCTAAGATATATCTGTGCCAACCTCTATGAAATGTAGGTAGTCTGAACTGGTAGGCAGTGTGCCTTCTAGGTCAATCGATCAACGATGACCCAAAAAGAATCAAAACCTTGAAAAGTACACGAGAAATATACCACAAAGTCCATGGCTATGTGCTCCCACTTCCACTCTAGAATGGGTAGTCGCTGGGTCAAACCACCTGGTCTCTGGTGCTCGTACTTCAAGCACCTAGCGACAAACGCTTCAATGACCCTCTTCATCCCACACCACCAATAATGCTGCCTCAGATCACTATACATCTTTGCAACACCGGATGAATAGAATATCTCGAACAATGGGGCTCTTGAAGAATAAGCTCAACTAACTCACAAACTCTAGGAACATAGATACGACCCTCAATCCTCAAAATTCCCTCTAGATATAAGGTGACCTTCTTAGACTCACCTCTAAGAACCTTTTCCTTATTAACCCTCAATCTTGGATCCTTAAACTGTTGTGCCCGGATCTGCTGCATATAAGAAGATCTAGCCTCTACACAAGCAAACACTCTGTCTGGATCAGAAATATCTAGTATGACCATCTGGTTAGCTAAGGACTGGATGTCCGAAGCCATAAGTTGCTCCTCCTCAGCTAAGAAAGCCAAACTCCCCATGCTCACTACTTTTCGACTCAAGGCGTCTACTACCACATTAGCCTTGCCCAGGTGATAAAGGATAGAGATATCATAATCCTTTAGCAATACCAACTACTTACGCTTCCTCAAATGAAGATGCCTCTGGTTGAATATGTACTGAAGACTATGGTGGTCGGTGAATACCTCATAGTGAACTCCATACAAGTAGTGCCTCCAAATCTTAAACATGAGGACTACCGCTGCCAACTCCAAGTCATGAGTGGGGTAGTTCTTCTCGTGAAGCTTCAGTTGCTTGGAAGCATAAGCAATAACTCTATCCTATTTCATCAAAACACAACCTAGGCTAACATCAAAAGCATCACAGTATATCATTAATCCATGTCCGTCCACATGAAGAGTCAGAATTGGTGCTGAAGTCAAAGAAGCCTTGAGCTTCAGGAAGCTCGCCTCACACTCATCAAACCACATGAAGGGAACATTCTTCTGAGTGAATCTAGTCAAAGGAGCTGCAATAGAATAAGACCCCTCTATGAACCGTCTGAAGTAGCTTGCTAACCTGATGAAACTACAAACCTCAGTAGGAGAAGTAGTCCTTGCCCAACCAGGGATTGCCTCAATCTTCGTCGAATCCTCCATAATTCCATCTTTGGACACCACGTGCCCCAAGAATGTTACAAACTCAACTAAAAACTCACACTTAGTGAATTTGGCTTACAACTGCTGATCCTTCAATGTCTGGAGTACAATCCTGAGATGCTGCTCATGCTACTCCATACTCCTAGAGTAGACCAAGATGTCATCGATGAACAATATTAAAAAGGAGTCCAAATAGGGTCTGAACATAGGGTTCATCAAATCCATGAATGCTACTGGGTATTAGTCAACCCAAAAGACATGACTAAGAACTCGTAGTGGCCATAACGAGTCCTAAAGGCAGTCTTAGGGATGTTCGTAGGCTTAATCCTTAATTGGTGGTGGCCCGATCTCAAGTCCATTTTAGAGAACACTACCACACCCCAAAGCTGGTAAACTAAATCATCTATCCGAGGCATAGGATACCTATTTTTGACAGTCACCTTATACAGTTGTCTGTAATTAATACACATACACAAGGTACCATCCTTCTTTTTCATAAACAAGACAAGAGAACCCTAAGGAGATACACTCATCCGAATGAACCCCTTACCCAAGAGATCCTGGAATTGCTTCTTAAGCTCCTTCAACTCAATTGGAGCCATTCTATATAGCAGAATAGAAACTGGTTGCGTACCTATCTCAACATCAATCCCAAAATCAATATCACGATTAGGAGGGAGACCATGTAGATTAGTAGGGAACACATCAGTAAACTCTCTAACCACAGGAATTGACTCAAGAGAAGGAGTGTCGTCACTAGTATACAAACATAGGTAAGATAAGACAGAAACTCCTTCCCTACCAACCACCGCACCATCAAAAAAGAGATGAAACCTCTTGGCAGATAACTATCAGAACTGGCCCATACAAGAGGAGAAAATCCATGCATACACAAAATAACAGTCTTGGAGAAGCAATCCAAGACCGCATGGTAAAGAGACAACCAATCCATGCCTAGAATCACGTCAAAATCTACCATGTCCAACACAATAAGGTCTACCCATGTATCATACCCCAATATGGTCTCCACAAAAGCTCTATAAACTTGATCCACTACTAAAGAATCATGTATAGGGGTATCTACATACATAGGCAAATACATCGGCTTATAAGATAACTCCAACCGTGTAGCATAATATGTTGACTCATATGAAAATGTAGACCCTGGATCAAATAAAGCATAAGCACGATGATCGAAGACGGAGATCATACCTTTGATAACAACATCTGATGTCTCCACCTTTGGCCTCCCTGAAAAAGCATAAATATAGCCACGTCCACCTCGACCACCCAATCTGCCTGCCTGAGGACCACCTCTATCACCCTGGGGACAACCCCTATTACCCTGAAACAGAGCTCTGGAGGCCTGACCCTGCTTACCTTGCTAACCTGCCTGACCTTGATATCTAGAAGAACGACTCCTATGCACTCTCTAGAAAAGTGGCCAACAAAGCCACACTCATAACAACCCCTGCTTACCCTATGTGTTGACTCGGCTGAACCTGACTAGCCACCATAGCCAAAATACCCTGAATGTGCACCTCGAGGAGTCTAAACGGATGTCTAAATCATTTGACCACTAGAACCTGCAGTTCTACCATCTGTAAGCTGAAGAGCTGCATGATCCAACCTTGCAGGCTGAAGCTTTTGTGGGTAACCTCTGCTTGAAAACCCTCTACCATGAGATTGAGACCCACTGAAAGCATCCTTGAAATGGGGCCTCTTGTCTCTTTAGCCCCCATAGGCCTCGCAACGGATGCCCTCCATGGTGCGTGCCTAGTCAACTATCTGAACCGATGCCACCATCTTCTCTGAAGCCATTTGAAGTGGAAATGAGAGTCCTCGGACAAACTTATGCATTCTCTCATGCTCTGTTGGCATTAGCATAGCCGCATGTCTAGCCAACTCATGGAATTGTGTCTGATACTCTGCAACTGTCGGTGATCCCTGAGTCAAGTCTGTAAACTCATGCCGCAACTGCTCCCTCAGGCTATGAGGTAAATACTTCTCCAAGAAAGCCTCAGAGAACTGAGTCCATGTCATCAAAGGTGACCCGACTAGTCTGAATCAAAGATACTATCTCCACCACTACTTTACCGACTCATCAAGTTAGAAGGCGATATAATCAACCCCATTGGACTCCACTAGCCTGAGGTCATGCAACTTCTCCTGGCAACTAACTAGAAACTTGTGGGCATCCTTGTCCACAACACCGGAGGACCCTATCTGATGAACCGTCCCCATAGCTTCTACTTCTTAGAAGACATAGCTATCTTTAGGGCAATAGGTGGACCAAAAGTCAGAACTGGTTGAACCACTAATGGAAGGGCCGTAGCTGTATGATGTGTTGGTGGGGTCTGCATACGCTGTGTCCCTACTGGTTTGAAGTCTAAGTCTCATCTCTTATCTGGGGTCTAGCTGACGTACTAGGCATAATACCCGCGTGTAACATGCCCTTCGTGAAGCTGAAAATCCTGGCCAAAGTGTCCTGAAATATTGGTGTGGCCATGAACCTTGGTGGAGGCTGGGCTGGCTCCACTCCATCCGGCTGATGCTGGACATGCGCAACCTCTATCTCGGGTGTTGTTGCTAGCGCCCATTCCTGGTCTTGAGTTGGAGCTATAGCTCGTGCTCTCTCTTAACCTCTGGGTCAGCCTTGACCTCTACCCCTAGCTAGGTCTCCGCCTGGATGTACATGAGGCTCTCGCCCACCCACAGTCGACCTTGTCCTAGCCATTTGAGAAAGAGTGAAACAAATAGAGTTTGGACATTGGTACAACCATCAACGCACCATAAGAAACAAGAAACAATGAAGTATTCCTAAGAATTCCCTATTCCTCTCAAAGATTTGATACAGACGTCATCGTACTGATTCGAGAGACTCTACTAGGCCCTTGCGCCTGTACTAGTGAAACTGGTGAACCTAGAGCTATGATACCACATTGCCAAGGCCCAAAAATTGAGCCATGAAGGCATCCACCGTAGCCCTCTAAGTGGACAAGCCTAAGCCCAAAATAAAACTTGTGGAACATAACGATTATAATAAGCGGAAAGAGAAACGATATAAGGGAATGGACCATGTCATAAATCTGTAATACGATACAAATATACAAAAGAGGCCCAAAAGAAACCAAGAAGATAAACTAACATAAAAACCGATCCCCAAACCTGATGTCACATATATAGGAGCTACTAAGTACAGAACGTCATAAATACAAAAGAGCTGACTGATCCAAAAGAAAAAATATAAGTTAGTGCAGGCTCACGGTGATCTAATTCTATGATGGCCGAGGAAGATCCAACGCTCACCGAGGGTGGCTCGTACAAGCCGCTACATCATAAAAGATGTAGAAGTGCAGTATGAGTACCAAACACGGGGTACCCAGTAGGCATCATAGGCCGAACGAGCTGAGAAAGATCAAATATAAAAATAAATAGCACGATGAACTAAGCAGGAGATAAATAAAGACCAAAAGTAACGAAACTGCCAGCAAAGATTTAACAACTAAGCAATTACATTGAAAAATCATACTGGCAGTTAACAAAAACAGACAAATGCAATGCATATGTGGCAAATGCAAAATGGATGCAAAAGGTTCCAGAATTGTCTTGCCAGCTGTCCCGTGGACCCCGAGGCAAATTATAGAAGCCAACATGAGCTTATCAATAGTAAGTAAAACCCAGAATTCAATCTGCGGGCCATCGGACCTCATCAATAATAAATAAAGTAAAAAACGAAGTGGAGCCTACGGGCCACCAGAGCTTATCAAAATCTACATTATAAAGCGAAAATGGGATATTTTCTTTCGAAAAATACAATTTCCATCAGTAACAACATTTTTAAAACTAGTAACCCCACTGCCAAGGATCTAGCTAAATTTCACCAGGAGAGTAGTATGCTCAAAATCATCTCCAAAATCTCTTTTTATTTCCAAATCCCAATGCAAATGTGCCATGATTACGCTTTAATGCCAAAACAATCCGATCATCACCACAAGTCAACTCAAACCACATATAAATGAGTAGGGAACCCATCATGCTACTAAAAGGTACTAAACTGGATCTCCAATTTCCAGCTCACGACATCTGGCCCAATAGTTCAATAATTAATTACAATCAAAACTTAAGAATTCATAAGGCACACAACCAATCCAAAAAAACCAAAACACACAACACCCTAAGTTTCACGCCACCTACGAGCATTTATGAGGATACTAGTCAATAAGCATAAGAACAAACCTAAACTAAGTCTTTCCAGCTAAAACAACCTAAAAAACCTAATGATGGCCATAAATCGACTTGGGATCAAAACCTAAGCTAATCCTTGACTTCCAACCAAATCATATGATACTATTCAAAATATAATCAATCTAAAAGAGTCATGTCTAGGAAAAGGAACCATAGCCTATCTCAAGGCCAAACACTGCACACGAACAACTACTCGGGTGCCTTGTCCTTACGAAGAGCCTCGTAGTAGTGCCAACTACCAACAATGCCAAGGGAACACAAAAACAATCACTAACAAGCAATAATCAATAAAGGGAACCAAAAAGAACAAGAAAACCCCAAAAAGCAAAAGTGAGACTCGCGCACGGAGTCACAAAATCAACTCCGTCTCAAGGTCCCAAACTACTCAAGGAACTTATGCCCCGAAAATGGGCACAAACCGAGTTTTGGTCAAGCCAAATCAACACCACCATTTTATTAGCTCAAGGATATAAAATAGGGAAATAAAGAGAAATCTTACCGAATTTACCAGAGAAACAGAAGATTCAACCAACTCGGAATAAACCCACAAATTTTCCCGATGCGCTCCAACAACAATCACTCAATTTTGATAAGAATTGCTCCTAAAATCGCCCAAAACCAAGTTGGAAATGGCCAAATACTTGGTGCTTTCGTCTTTTTAAAGAGACTGAAGTGCCAGAAAAATTGGCATTCACAAATGTGGAGGTCAACAAAGTTGGCCCTCCACGAACGTTGCTTCCACGAAAGTAAACCCTCCACGAACGCGGTAGAGCCATGTGAATGTGGAGGTCAACAATGCCTGGTCTTTGCGAACGAGGGACTTTGTCCCGCGTTCGCGGAGAGAAAATCAGTGCTGCACCAGCATCACTATATCAACAATCACCCAAGGTTGCTAAACTCTCCGTCGGGGTCCGGAACTCACTCGGGACCCAGTCAATGCAAATCAAATTTTCTACTAGACTGGAAACAACATTTTGATCTCAACAGAATCGAAAAAATCACCAACATAGGTCGTCTCGTCAAAATGATGACCAAAGTCAACACTTGCCAAGAAATACCAAAAAAATGATATAAGCCACAAAATCATTCTGTAGCCTCGAGAACCAAACCAAAGGTTGCTCTAGACGAAACTCGGCGTTCCAGAGCTAACTGTGCTAACAGAATTTGATTCCGAGCATATTTACTAAGAATGTTGACCGAAGTCAAACTTTGAAGAAAACTTAATGGCTAAAATGCCTAATTACTCCAACTCCAAACGAAAGCCTCAAAACCTGAACCAATCATCTCACTAGACCAAAAGAACCCCTCTGGAGCTGATGGAATTGACAACATTCTGATTCGACATTAAAATCTCTAAATGTTGACTATAGTTAACTCGTAAAGCTTTAGGCCACTAAAACTGAAAAACTCACACTAAACTCAATTGATTACCTCCATAAGCAAGCCACCCATCCCAACGCCACATAAAAGCCACATAAAAGCCATAAAAAAACTACGAGAAGGGGCAAAATAATAAAAGCATGCAAAAACACAAAAATGACCCTAAAGGTCATTACAATTTAAAAGTCACATATTTTTTTGGAATTTAAAAAAAATAATTTTAGTATATTTTTAATTTAGTAAAATAGATTTGTTAACCAACATGGTAAATAAAAATCACTAGTTAGCTGACGAGGTATATATGCACCATCTTTTTAGCAAGGGATATATCCGCTCTATATCGCAAAGTTTGGGGCCAATTCTAGGGTTAAGAATAGCATAAATGAATTGTAAATACTTCAATTATCATAAATAATATACCTCAATTAGTAGGGCTGATTATTGCCTTCTTGATCCAAATCGCTTTTAAAGTTGAAACTCTAATGGGCAAACTCCAAATCTTCATATCTCAATTACATCAACAAAAGAAATGATGTTCTGGTGGGGGGATTTATTTTCTATTGTTGTCCACTATGGTAGATTAGCCAAGAGACCTGAGAGGGGCTAGTTTATTATACGGAAGATGTAAGTGATTCAAGTAGGCTCTCTCTCAATTATAGTTAGGAAACCCTTGTGATTATCTCTCAACACGAGCCCAAATTTGGGCCTGACAAGTTGGTTTTATGAAAATATCATGAAAAACTTACTCAGGCAGGTCAAAGGGCCTCACAATGAGAAGCCCACCACAAGAAGACCAACTTATCAAGCCCAAATTTGGGCTCATGTCGAGAGATAATCACAAGGGTTTCCTAAATACAAATGAGAGAGAGCCTACTTGATTCTCTTATATCTTCCACAGCATAAACTAGCGCCTCTTGTTCTCCCGGCTAATCTACCATAGGGGACAACAATAGAAAATAAATCCTCCCTCCAGAACATGTTTTCTTCTGTTGATGTAATGGAGATAGGAAGATTTGGAGTTGGTCCATTAGATTTTCGACTTTAAAAGAGATTTGGATCAAAAAGGCAATAATCAGCCCTACTAATTGAGGTATGTTATTTATGATATATGAAGTATTTACAATTCATTTATGCAAGAACTAACCCTAGAATTTTCACCAAACTTTACGATGTAGAGCGGATATACCCCTTGCTAAAAATAATGGTGCATATATACTCCGTCGGCTAACTAATGGTTTTTATTTACCATGTTCATTAAGAAATCTATTTTACTAAATTAAAACAAAAATCCTAAAATTATTTTGTAAAATTCAAAAAATGTTACGTACCATGTTTGGAAGTAAACAAATAGGTGATAACATAACACAAAACAGTAAGCTCATGAAAGTTTAATTGGTTTTATTGATAGGCTCGGTGGAAGAGGAGACGATATGAACATCACCATAGAACTACCAAGGAAGACGTTACTTTTGTGTATAATAAGTTATTTAAATTTTGTCAATAATGATTTGGGACTCTTTAAAGGGAAAATGTGTTTCAGGACACGACATAACAAAGAGGCCAAGGTGTTCATTCGTGCTCAATTAGTTACTAACAAATTGGCTTCAACCTACGCCTACAAAATCGCTATACAACCAATAAGAAAGTTTGAATAAGACGTTCTTCGATATCTTCCCTACAAACAAGAAGCAAACCTACGACAGACACTAAGTCTGGCGTGATGGAGAATTATATAAAATCCTATATGTCATACACCTGAAATATACCTTCCATATATAATTTTCTGGGTGTATGGATCTAGAGACTAGGCATAACGTGCAATGCACGTGCGGTGAACCTAGTTAAATTAAAAGTGTAGAGAATTTAAACATAAAGTTTGATTATAAAAATGCCCTTGAAAGATCATTTTATTCTAAAAAAAATCGTACATTCCAATTACTAAAAGAATGAACTTACATTCAATTACAATTAATAGGGTAAATGAAAAGATCATTGTTTAACCTTTCATCCATTGCTAAACACATTTCAGTTAACCTTAATTGCTTCATCTTCCAAATTTATTAAAATATATGGATATTAAAGAGAGAAAAAGAAAATAACGGAACATATCAAGAGCACTCAAAAGAACAAGAATGCAGACATTCACTGATTTGCTAATGAATAAGAATCTGTCAATATAATTTCAAGGCATCATAACAACAAATCGGTACCAAATTTTGTGAATATATTTCAGGTGTTGGAATAGTTACAACAGGTCGATGATAGTGCCTTGACACGATAATTGTCGTATTTGTTTTCATTGTGGTGAAGATGATAATTTCTAAACCCGTGGAGTGTATTGGGTACAAATATTTAGGAGTTCATCCTAACTTTTCTCTTGAAATGAAAATTTTCTTGATCTTCACTAATATCTTGCATGAAACGGTATGATGGCAAAGAAAGATCCTAAAATGTTTGTAAATATTATTGGACAATAGATAGGCGTACAATTGATCTATTAACGAGTGAGTCACAGTTTATCTATTACTTCTTTTTCGTATTAATTTTTGTTTGAGTTTTATTTTTATGATAAATCTTCATTGTATTTTTAGTGAACTGAATTCGGATAGTATGTTGGCGTAACAGTCTAAGGTAGACTAAAATTTTGGGATATATTGTTCACAATTGTTTTAATATTTCTGGATTATTTGTTATTGTATAAATGACCATATTTTTCTAGGATATAATCCTAATCATATGAGTCATAGTTTTTTTTTTATTCATTACATGCATATTTTCGTAAAATTTTAATCATTCTAATGAATCTAACAAAAATTATATGGGACACACATGCAACGCATGTGCCCAGACACCAGTCAATTAAAATGCACAAACATTGATGTATCTTAAAGACATTCTTCACAATAACAATCAGGCTTAACTCTATTCACAAACACTAACCTAAATAAAGAAAACATTTTTTTTGCCGGAAAATCAAGAATCGAAAGCTTTGAGTTTTCGAAACTATAAAAATAGAGTAATAGAGATTGATGAGTTCAAATAAATTGAATGTATAAAAAAATTATATATAGAACGATAAAGAGAAACAGAACAAAAGAAACTTGAATTAAGGAGATGTTATTGGGAATTTGTTGCGGGCCATCCGGAGGGCTGCCCTTTTATTTGTTTTTTTGTTAATTGATCTGGGCATTAGACCCATATGAGTATTGTAATGCTTTTGAGATTCATTTTAATCAAAGCCCAAAAGTTAGTTTTAAAAAATTGTGCATTTTGTATTTAGAATCTTTCCACGAACCAGGATGATGTAAAGTGTGAATATTAAATCATCCAACTGTGTCAAATAAATTCACACTCAAACTTTAGAATTTGAATTTTGAAATTTCAATGAAACATAAATTGGATTTGAAATAATACTATGTGTACATTCTCTTATTATATATAAGAATTGACGGGCATGGGTATTTTCAAAAAAAATAATTTTTTTTTTGTTTTGCTTTAATTTAATTAGTGTAGAACTTTTTTGAAACTGTTGAACCTACTTTAGACATGAAAAACTTAAGATTAAATACGCGTTAAAATAAAATATAACTGGAGAAGTCCGAGAAAATAGTTTACAAAGAGAAAGAACGATGGACTAATCTTTTATTCAACCAGTTAATGACCTTATATAGAATTACAACTTTTACAGAGTCACAATCCCACTAAGCCACTAACTAAATCCACTAATCTAACTCTCCTAAACTTTAGGGAAAGCTATATGCTACTCTAAAAATTAAGAGAACATCCAAATTCTAAGTGAAATATCAAAAAAATAGCTATACTGCAAACTTGGTCAAATTAAAATAGGAGTGATGTTGTCAACTTTAACACCCCTTCTCGACATCAGCTCTTCGTCTTAACCATGCCTAGCTACTTGCAGAAACTCTCCAACTTGTTAACACAAAAACCTTTGGTGAACAAGTATGCAATTTAATGTTCTGTTTTGATGTGCTCCAAACCAATCTTTCCTTGCAACACTTTTTCCCAGACAAAGAGGTAATGTATCTCCACATGTTTAGTCCTTGCGTGAAAAACATGATTTTTAGGCAAGCAAATTGCTGAGTAATTATAATAGTACAAAGGAACTGTATAGTTTTCTGGTTGTTTTAGATCCTTCATCAATCGTATAAGCCATGTACTTTCCTGAGTTGCAACTGCTGCTGCCCAATACTCTACTTCTGTTGTTGACAACAACACTGTTGGCTTCCTTTTGCTGCACCAAGAAATTACTCCAGCTCCAAGCTTAAACACAAAGCTAGTAGTTGAACGACGGGTATCATGATCTCCTCCATAGTTAGAGTCACAGTATCCGATCAACTTGCATTCTTCACCTTTCTTAAACAAAAGACCATTCAATTGTACTCTTCACATATCTCAAGATTAGATGAACTCTATCCAAATGATACTTCTTTGGATTTTGCATATAACGACTCATCACACCTACTGCATAAGATATGTCGGGTCTTGTTAAAGCTAAGTAAATTAAACTACCTACCAATTGCTGATACATTGTTGTATCTTCCAAGTCTTTCCCTTCATGAGCACACATCTTAGCATTTGGATCTAGCGGTTTTGAGGTTGGTTTTCGATTGAACATACCGAACTTCTTCAAGAGATCTTTGGAATATTTTTGTTGATGCAAGCAAATCCTTCTTCACTGTGAACAACCTCCGAGCCAAGAAAATGGTTGAGCTGTCCGAGTTCCTTCATTTTGAAGCATACTGACAAATTCTCCTTTGTTCAGAGAATTTCTTCCTCACAATCTCCTGTTAGGATTAGATCATCAACATATACTAGCACAATTGCTAGTTTTATGCCAACAATTTTTACAAACAGGCTGGAATCTGACGGTGCTACTTAAAAACCACTATGAGTAAGAAATTCAGAAATCTTACCATACCATGCCCTTGGTGCTTGCTTTAATCCATAGAGCGTCTTTCAAAGCTTACAAACATACTCGGGATGATCTTGACTCTGAAAAACGATTGGTTGACACATGTAGATCTCTCGATCCAACACTCCGCGCAATAAGGAATTCTTTACATCCATTGGTAATAGGTTCCAATCTTTACTAGCTGCAAGTACAAGTAAAACCCAGACAGTAGTAAGCTTTGCCACTGAACTAAATGTTTCATCATAGTCTAGTCCATATTGCTGAGAAAAACCCCGAGCTACAAGTTGAGCTTTGCGTCTTTCAATTGATCCATTTGTGTGACGCTTTATCTTGTAAATCCATTTGCAAGAAATACGTTTGACATCCCTTGGTTTTGTCACGAGCTCCCATGTTTGATTCAGCTGTAGCGTAGCAATTTCCTTCGACATAGCTTTAATCCACTTTGGATTCTGGAATTCTTCCTCAAATGTATCTGGTTCCTTTTCATTTTCGTCTTTTACAATGGAAGAATTGGCAAACTTGGGATTTTGCTTTCTGATCCTTGTTGACCTTCTAAGTGAAGTTGGTGAATCTACTCTAATTAGCTCACCTTCTTCACCTAGCTGTTGGTACATACCAGTTTGACAAGGATTTTGAGTCACCACTTCGTTAGCATTGTCTTCATTAGCTTCACCTTCATCTCTATCTAGACACAACTGAATATGAGAAGAGTCCAACACATCTTTGAAGACATCTGAATCTAGTAGCAATTACTTATTTGAAGACCACCAGGAAGAAGCTTAATCAAATATCACATTTCGAGAAGTGTAGCACTTTTCTGTTATTGGATCACAACATCGCCACTCTTTTCGTTGACTGTCATACCCTATAAAGATACACCTAACAGCCTTTTTGACCATCTTGCTACGTAAATGATAAGTTAAAAACACATAGCATACACATTCGGAAAAATGAAAAATAACTAACAGAGGGTTTCATGTTCCACAACTTCTAAAAATGTGAAAGAAAAAATAACCTTTGTTGAAGAAGTCTATTAATCACAAAAGCTGTAGTCTTCATAGCTTCCGTCCAAAATCATCCCGAGATAGTTTTTGCATGAAGCAGGCTCTGACAGATTTCTGCTAGGTGTCTGTTCTTCCTTTCTACTATTCCATTTTGTTGTGGCATATTTGGATATGTGAACTGATGGCGTATTCGACACTTCCCAAGGAATGCAGAAAATTTATGTGAGGTATTTTCCCTGCATTGTCAGTTCGAAGGCAAAGAATTTTCTTACCAACTTCTCCTTCAGCAAATTTTTTGAATTCTTTGAATTTTGAAAATGCCTCAGACTTCTCCTTTAAAAAATAAATCCACACGTACCTAGAAAAATCATCAATGAATGTCAACATATATTTCATCCCACCAACAGAGAGTTGCTTGATAGGGCCGAACACATCTGAGTGAATTAACTATAATGGTTCCTTGGATGTATATTTTGAATCATGATACGGCAACTGATGTGCTTTACCATACTGACAGCCTGCACATGCTACATCCGTCCTTACTCAAAGTTTGGGAAGACCCTTCAACATTTACTTTTCCATCATGACTCTAAGTTTAGAGTAGCTAACGTGACTCAACCGCATGTGCCATAAGTCCGCTATATCATTCTTCCTTGTATATATGTGGTTTCGACCGACATTACATAGAAATAATTTAACCTTTGCCCCTTCATCACTTGCTCTTCTTTAACCTCAATATCATGGTATATTCTTACATCTTGCGGACAAAATAGAACATAATTACCTGAAGATGTCAACGGAGCTACTGAAAGAAGATTTTTCTTCATACCTGAGACATGATAAATATTTTGAACCATCGTCAGATCAGCAGAACTATTTGGAGACACAACAATCTTACCAATGTGAGTTATCGATAATTTTGTGTCATTTGTTGTCACTACTACACGAGTTCCCTTATACTTGGACAAATTTTTTAGATTCTTTTTGTCACCAGTCATATGGTTTGAGCATCTCGAGTCAACAATCCATTCATTCTCATAGTCAATTTGTTTAGAGGTTGTTACTGCAAGACCTAATCCTCTTGTTCTACAACAAAGAATGCTTCGGCATCCCAGTCATCTTCACTATTTTCCTTTGGACCGTAGGTGGCAGCAGTATTGCTCTCAACAATCCTCTTTTGAACTAGAAAATATTGGCTTTGTGTCCTTTCTTCCCATAGTTGTGGCATTTCCCTTCAAACCTCTTGTTATTGCCCCAATTGTTCTTCGATTTTCTCCTT
This sequence comes from Solanum appendiculatum, assembly GCA_018342035.1. Classification (NCBI taxonomy): domain Eukaryota; kingdom Viridiplantae; phylum Streptophyta; class Magnoliopsida; order Solanales; family Solanaceae; genus Solanum; species Solanum appendiculatum. The sequence goes on along the minus strand of JAGDQO010000766.1, from coordinate 1,155,519 downwards.
GGACGAGAGCTTACTTCTCCTTGATGACTGTTTTGACTTATCATCAGTTCTTTTTGATCCACCGACATTGTACTGCTTGGGGTTTCCTCTGCTTTTGTTGACGTAGTGTTCTTCTTCCTTGCCTTTAAGAGAGACTCCATTCATTTCCTTAGCCAAGGCTTCCTGACCTGCTAGCAACTTCTCAAATTCTACAAATGATGGCAAATTTTTCCATCCTTGTACAACAGCAATGTCACGACCCAGGGTAGCCCCTAGATGTAACGCGGCGTACAAGACCCCGATAGGCCTCATACAAGCCCTTAGCATACATAACATAAAAGATAATAGAGAAATAAGAGTTCAAAGAGCATTTTATATCAAAGCTTTACTCAAAACAGCAGAAGTCTACAACTCATGTCTCAAAGCCTTCTAATATCATAGAATACGAATAAAAGTGATAGGGACGCAGCCCAATACAATATTCAACATAAGGAAAGACATAAAATGTAAAATCCAACAAGGCTATGTCCTCGGATGGATGAGGACTCACCAAGTCTTCTTCTCAACTCTAAGTCAATGCTTTAGCCACGAGTGGAAGGTGAATCGCCATGCCCTACACCAATGAAGTTAATGTAGGCAAGAGTATGCAGTAGCACAATTAAGTACTAAGTATGATAGCAATGCACATAAACACATAAGTCATGCTAGAGAGAGAGACATAATCATGACATGCGATGGCCAAGCTAAAAACATGATAAACATGAGAAACATGAAACATAAAGCATATATCAAGGGCAAAGTAAGCTAAATCATCTTTCCTTCTTTTCTTTATTTCATCATGAGAACACTTGTTCATTAACTTGTGGGGAAAAGCCTTAACCGACATGTAAGACCATGTGAGCTATCAACACGGAATCCGGTGTCTACCTCACACCGATAAGGGGTGTCCTACTTGCCAAGGTATGACCGTGAATTTCTTAGCTTAGGTGGATCCACTAGCTAATGTCTACTTAAAGACAACATCCTATGGTGGCAACATAGTTTATGGGATAGAGATTGCTTTAGGAGACTCGGCCTCAACTAATGGGATAGCTCCATCTAGAAAACCCATCCTCTACTAACGGGAGAGCTTTCACTAGAAGACCCGGCCTCTACTAACGGGAGGGCTTCCATCTCAATAGCAACTCGATGTTAAGCATAATTCCCACGGATTAGTCATTAACATATTTATATCATTAAACATGAAAAGTTACAACTAGGGTTACCAATTCAAGCTAAAATCATGCTTATAGATATTCATCTTTCATGGACCTTGTCATAGCTTACATCATTAGAATAGCTCCTTAAGAACATGGGTAATCGCCTCTTTGTTATTCTTTTATCATAATGGGATAATTACGTGAGAAAACTTTTCACTACTCAACCATAGCATCATCATATCATAACTTTGGTACTTTACTCTCAAAGCACCCTTAATTCATCATGCTCATATTTCATAGTTCATAAAGTTCATATGGGTTCATGCAAGTTCAACTCATATCATGCAATTCAATGCAAGCTCATGCTTAGAAAGCCAAATTAGGACAATTTACCCACACTTGAAGGAACTCACATAATAGAGGAAAATCATGCTTTTGACTTGATCATGCTAAATTCATAAGATTATCCTCAATTCATACATAATTCATGCTTGATTTCATAGAGAATTCATAAACTTCATCAAATCATAACTCAACCCAACAATCAAAGCATATATTATCAAATTGGGGAGAATTAGCTTGGGATCATGGGGGTTCATGCAATCTTTAGATCAAATCATGTAATTCATGCTAATTCGTGCACTAAGTTACTTTATCACGCAAAATCATGCACTAGGAATCATAAAATCAATTATTGGAATCATAATTGAAGAACCCACAATGATTGATCACAAACCCTAATTCAATTGGGTTAGAGTAAACCTTTGAAAATCATGAAGAAGAGGAAGGGCCCATTAGAGGAAAAGTATCCTAATGGTGAACACTATCATACCTCAAAGCAATCCACAAGAATTGGAGAAGATTGAAGGTCTTCAATGGAGGATTCAAGCTCCTTCTTCTTCCTTGAGAGTTGAGAGAGAGTTTCTTTTTAGAGAGGGAAATATTTGAGAGAGGAGAGTTTAGGAATGAATTAGAATGAAAGGAATTAGGCTTAGAAAGTATTTATAGGTCTTAGATTAAGGGTATAACTTACTTAGCTGAATAGGTAAACAATTAGGGAAAAGACCAAAAAGCCCTTAATTAAAAACTGTCGGGGCCAATCGACGGACAGGATCTACGGTCCGTACATCAATTGACGGACCGTCCTGTTCTTCCGTCAATTGATTTAGAAAGTTCATTTTGGGCTGAAAATTTGGCTGAGTTTGGATGGCATCTACGAAACCCATCTAGGGCCCCGTCAACTGGACTACGAACCGTCCTGCTATTCCTTAGGAAAATTCGTGAAAAACTTACCTAGGTAGGTCAATGGGCCTCATAATGAGAAGCCCACCACAAGAAGACCAACTTGTCAGGCCAAATTTGGGCTCGTGTCTAGAGATAACCACAACGGTTTCCTAATTATAAATGAGAGAGAGCCTACTTGATTCACTTACATCTTATGTAGCATAAACTAGCGCCTCTCAGGTCTCCCGACTAATTTACCATAGAGGACAACATTAGAAAATAAATCCTCCCACCAGAACATCTTTTCTTCTGTTGATGTAATGGAGATGGGAAGATTTGGAGTTGGCCCATTAGATTTTCAACTTTAAAAGAGATTTGGATCAAGAAGGTAATAATCAGCCCTACTAATTGAGGTAAGTTATTTATGACAACTGAAGTATTTACAATTCATTTATGCTAGTCCTAACCCTAGAATTTGCCCCAAACTTTGCAATGTAGAGTGGATATACCCCTTGCTAAAGTAAAATGGTGCATATATACCCCGTCGGCAAACTAATGGTTTTTATTTACCATGTTCGTTAAAAAATCTATTTTACTAAATTAAAATAAATCCTAAAATTATTTTTTAAAATTCCAAAAATGTTACGTGACGTTAATAAATTACTTCACCCATTTTTTTACCCCTTCAGACCTAACCCAAATGAAAAATAACCCAATCATGTATTTTTCTGAACACAAGAAAATAAATAAGAAACTCAATTATTTTTCTAGAAAATATTTTCCAAGCAACACGTTTTCCTTACTTAGAAACACACCCTACGTTGTAATTCATGTGTTAGTTTTGGTTTTACCAATGTAATGACACAATCAAATATTTTATATTTTAAAATAAGATTAATTATATGAAATTTAGTTGACTACTTGTATAAACTTTAATGTGTATATAAATCACTAATATTACATTATTGTTTCAATTTATTTGTCTTAGTTACATATTTTGCAAGTACCAAAATCAAAATTTATCAATAAATTCAATACTATACGTGCTATTATCCTTTGTAATTAAGTTTTGAATTATGATATTTTGGTCACAGTAGTGGTTCACACTATTCTTTTAGTACTGCTTCCTCTTTCTCAAAATACTTGTCGCCCTTGCTAAAAGTATTTGTCCTCTAAAACAAACTAAATTATTTCTGATTGTTTTTTCAGTGTGCTAATGGTTGTGCAATTTTTCTCAGGTGCATATTTATGAATTCAAGGGATGCCTCTATTACTTGTGTCACATTGTAACCATCCTGAGTCTACCAAAGGGGAATTCACAACTTGTGAAGGTGGGTGTGTATCTTGGCTGGACAACGGGACTCACATGGAATGACCTATCTTTGTGGATCTCCAATGGGGAGTCCTCCACTTTCTGTTGACGGTGAAAAGCACAACAAAGGCCCGATTCTTCTAAGTGATGAAGAGGAGTCTGAGAGGACTGTGAAGTTGATAGAAAGAATATTCTTGAAGATTTTTATTATCGTACAAATGTGCATATTGGAGAAGATGTTTTTGGTGTAAGGAAAAGAGGGATGGTGGAGCCTTCTGGAGGTGAAAAGAGGAAAAAGTTTAGTCCGGGAACTTGTTGGTTCCTGTCAAAGAAACACTTCTTTTAGTATTCAAGTTTGAAGACGAGGAACCTCTACCTCCGTAGAAAAAAGAATGGAAAAAGGAAATTGACAATCTTTTTGTTGATATGGACATGTGTATCTTGGAAGCACAAGTTGGCTTTACAAATTCACATGTTTTGCCAATGCTGAGTGAAAAAGTAAGTGACTGTTAGATGGGGAACCACCAACTTGATCTAGATGAACAAATTGGACTCATCTGTTCAGTTTGTTAACATGTGATTTTAGAGGTCAAGTACATCTTTCCTAATTTTGTAACTATACGATTTTGGACTCATCTGTTCAGTTCATGCTTGATATGACAAAACTCGTATACTTACAAAAGGAGGGAAGGTGTACTTGCTCTCCAAATAGACATATGAACAAACTGAACAGATGAGTTCAATTTGTTCATCTAGAACAAGATGGTGGTTCCCCATCTGACAGTCCCTTAGTTGTCTACTCTGCATCGACTAAACTGATTGATTCATAAGACAATATGTGATTCCAAGACACACATGTCCATTTCAACAAAAAGATCATCAATTTCCTTTCCCATTCTTCTTTCTCCGGGGGAACAGTTTCCTCGTCTTCTAATCGGAATATGAAAGGGAGTGTTTCTTTGACAGAAACATGTTCCTTCAGTTTAGGAGGATTGAGTTTATTATGATCATCAATATTTTTTATTGAGTCAACAATAAACTTTAGAAACTAAGACTCTTCAAGAATCCTCTCTGATTCTGTCGAAAAGCATCAGCTGAAGATTCGAATTTCGACTCAGAATATGAGGTCGTATTTGCAAGCTCTTTAAATTTGTCCGCGGTCCTCCACATGCTTGAGTTAGAAGAAATAACCTCATCTGTTGCATTCAACATAGGATCAGCCTCCGCAATGATAACATTATGATCACTCTCGTCTTCCTCATCCTCCTTCACAATGATCCTCCTCAATGATAACAAAATCAGGATCACTCTCATCCTCCGACGAATCATCATCATTAGATACTTCCTCGATTAAAGGATGATTCGTGAAGGACTCACAAGTTCATGTATTGGACTTCCTCCTCCCATTGTTTTCCACATTTCTCTCGTCACCTCTAGAAGGCTCCATCTTTTTTCATTTCTTTCCATAACTAACATTCGTAGAATTACCACTTTGACTCAACCTGTTTCTCTTTTCAATTATCTCTACCATATATTTTAATGACTATTGTTTAGTTCTCCTCTTTGAAACAGAGTCATCCCCTGAATCCATCTTCCGCACCTCAGTCAAAATATACAATTTAATCCCTAACTACCCCAACTTAAAAATTAAACCTTAGCTAGAAAAACAGGCCGCTTCAGACTCTTTCACCACGCTTCAACCTCCACAACGATATGTCGCCTCTTCCAACTCCCACAAACTGGACAAATGCCAACATCCAAATAATCCCCAAAGGTGCAATTTCTAGCTTTTACCGCCAATTCGTGCAACTTCTATCTTTTCTCTCCTTTTTTTAGTATACCAACACTCGTCCCATCTCCCTTTATATTTCCATCTTCTTGGGAAAACGAATAGGTATCCCCCGTTTTAACTTCTTAGACCAGCGTACTACAATCATGTTCACTTTGTTATTTGATTAACCTATGAGCTGATTTTTTAGGCCAGCATGTCTCCTCATCCTCGCAAACACAGTCAAACATTGGAGCACTGTTTGGCAAAACTTTAGGCCGCCATTAACAGTAGTAAGTTCCCACCTCTTTGTTTTATGCTCCCGTGTATTGACTAATTACATCTGCTCTCACATCTGTACTACAGCCGCTCAAGATATGTATCCCCTCAGATATCTAAAACTCTATAAATTAACAGCCGAATTGATGTTAATGTTGCACTTATAATACACCCCCTCGTTCTCCACTCTTTATAACTCTCAAACGCAGATGTTTTTCCCCATCAAACACCCTACATCTATAGTTAACAAACAGGTATGCACCATTGCACCCGCTTATTCAATGTACTGCCTTATCAAACCTAACCTTCTCCTTCACCAATATAATAGTTTTCCCTGTACACACAGATTATTCGCAAAGATTGATTCAGAGAAATTGCTCGCGCCATTAGCGAGTTTTAAGTTATCAACTTATTACTTTAATCTTAAACTTATGCTCATATTTACTCTGCTTACTACACTGTTTCAACCCATCAATATTACCGCCTCTGGCATTCTTCCACTAACACTGATACTCCATCCCGTAAAATTTATCACCGCATCATGAAACTAGAAAAATATTGTCTACGAACTACCGCTTTTCTCACTTATATTGATCATTATCGGTCGCTACAGTAGGTTCGATCCCTTTGTGAGTTAAACTCCCATTACAGCAACCCATGATTACTAATAGCTTCCCCCAAACTATGTGTACCTTTGTCTAATTGAATTGCTTATTAATTATGGTTACCTCTTCGAATTCCTGCATATTCCTTTTGCTTTTGCATTTTCTATTTGAATTGCTTCCATAGATTATGTTCCGATCATATCATTTATACCACTAGGCATCGTTTGAAGACTATTACACTTGAGTTGTTTGTACGAGGAATATTACAGAAGGTGCACAACAACAACGGCAGATTCTCAGGCATCCCCTATCACCTTAAGTTTTTCTTAGATTAGTAATTACTATAGTCTGGAAAGAAAAACTATCAGGGTAAATAATGTTGCAATGTTAGTTGGTGTTTGAGCTTAATGACTTCCAATGTTTCCAGACTTTAGATATCAAAATAATCGTTCATAATTAGTATTACGTCCATGTTTGACCCCCCCCAAAATTTATCACTAACCTGATTCCTCTGATGTATTCAACGTCTAAAGAACACATACAACTAATTATGCAGATGGCAGATCAAATGCCTAGGTACATACTATTACACTATTTAAGAATAAAATGACTTTGTGGTTTATACAGAGAATTGAAATGTATAAAGTGTGCTAAATCCACACTGTACAATGAATGCATGCAAAAATATTGGTTTTTATATAAATATTATGGAAAAGGATCATATTTGCCCTTTTACTCTTAGAAAAGGGTTATATTTACCCTTCGTTATACTTTTTTGATATATTTGCCCTTGACATCCAATTTTAGGGTCATATTTGCCCTTAAACAGTTAAGTCTTATTTTCCTATTCTTATTATCCTATGTGGCACATACGTGGATATATTTTTATCACAATTAATTAATTTTGCTTCCAATTTAATTATTATACCGACTCAATATTATAACCACTCATCTTACCAATTAAAACAAATTGCTAATACCATATTTCCCTCGCCAATCGTTACTTTCCTGTAGTTTTCCTTTTTTTTAAAAAAAAACAAACTTCATTAATCATATTCTAGGGCACACAATGTGGTAAAAGTGTGATTAAGCATGATTGTTATAATAAGGGCATTCAAAATAGCAATTGCAAATGAAAATTGGTGCTCCAGGATCTTTTAGACAAACACCACTACGTGTAATATTGAGTCCAGCAAAACGGTTGGAGCATTTGTCCTGGCAACAAGATCTATTGCAATTATGTATACTGCACTCTCCTAGTAGTAACAAACAAGGTGGATCATCCTCTTCCATTTGCCTTCTGTGACCATTAGTGCATCCACTCTCTTGCGAACTGAAGCAAAATCAAGGAGAGTGAGATGAGATGAAGCCCCAGCTCTCTTGCTCTGTTGATGCTATGGGATTAGCAATTGGTTTTAATTGGTAAGATGAGTAGTTATAATATTGAGTCGGTATAATAATTAAATTGGGAGAAAATTTAATTAATTATGATAAAAATATATCTACGTAAGTGCCACATAGGATAATAAGAATAGGAAAATGAAACTTAACTGTTTAAGGACAAATATGACTCCAAAGTTGGATGATAAGGACAAATATATCAAAAAAGAATAACGAGGGGTAAATATAGCCCTTTTCTAAGAGTACAAAGGCAAATATGACCCTTTTCCGTAAATATTATGTTATAACATGTATGCCATTTGGAAAACAATTTCCCCCCTCAAAACATTACGTCTTAGGTATAAGGTTTCTTTAGTGTTTTTGCCAAAACACAGATGCACCAAAATTTATTCAGGCCTTCCAATATATACTCTACTTGTTACTAAATCATAACCTGTCAACATAGGCTTCCTCAACCAAAAGTAATATATGTAACATGCTACGGAACTGACCAAATGGCCTGTGTTTGATCTACATTTTCCCTAGTCATTGACTTGTTCGTATTGATTCTCTGTTTTTGATAATTCTTAGACATGAATAAGACTAATCCATCCTACTATCCCATTCCATGAACCACCAGCAATGTGGACAACTTCCAACACGGTGGTGCGACATATTTTGACAAGGTATTAGATTTGAGACGTCACTCAACAAACAGGTGCAAATGACAAGATCGCTCACATACCAAGTTTGGAAGTAATCAAACAGGAGATAACATGACACACAACAGGAAGCTCATGAAAGTTTAATTGGTTGTATTCATAGGCTCAGGAGAAGAGGAGACGATATGAACAACACAAGAGAACTACCAAGGAAGACGTTACTTTTGTGTATAATAAGTTATTTAAATTTTGGCTACAATGATTTGGAACTCTTTAAAGGGGACATGTATTTCAGGAAATGGCATAACAAAGAGGCCAAAGTGTTAATTTGTGCTCAATTAGTTACTAACAAATTGGCTACAACCTACACCTACAAAAACACTGTACAACTAATAAGAAAGTTTGAATAAGACGTTCTTTGATATCTTCCCTACAAACAATAAGCAAACCTACGCCACTAAGTCTGTTGTGATGGAGAATTATTGAAAAACCTATATGTCGTACACCGGAAATATACCTTATAGATAAAATTTTCTAGGTATATAGATCTGGAGACTAGGCATAACGTGCAACGCACGGCGGTGAATCTAGTTAAATGAAATGTGGGAAGATTCTAAACTTAAAGTTTAATTACAAAAATGCCCTTGAAAAACCATTTTATTCTTTACTACAATACTATTTCAATAAATATGTTTGTAAGAAAAAAATTGTACATTCCAATAACTAAAAGAATGAACTTACATTCAATTACAATTAATAGGGTAAATGAAAAGATCATTGTTTGACCTTTCATCCGTTGCTATAGCCTTTTCAGTTAACCTTAGTAGCTTCATCTTCCAAATTTATTGAAATATATGGATATTTAAGAGAGACAAAAAGACAATAACAAATATATCAAGAGCACAAAAGAACAATAATATAGACATTCACCGATTTGATAATGAATAAGAATCTGTCAATAAAATTTCAAGGCATCATAACAACAAATCTATACCAAATTTTGTGAACATATTCCAATTGTTTGGAATAGCTACAACCGGTCGATGATAGTGCCTTGACATGATAATTGTCGTATTTGTTTTCATTGTGGTGAAGAAGATAATTTCCAAACTCGTGGAGTGTATTGGGTACAAATATTTAGGAGCTCATCCTAACTTTTCTCTTGAAATAGAAATTTTCTTGATCTTCTCTAATATCTTGCATGAATTGGTATGATGGCACAGAAAGATCCTAAAATATTTGTAACTGTTATTGGACAATAGATGGGCGTACAATAGATCTATGGAAGAGTGAGTCACAATTTAGCTATTACTTCTTTTCCCGTTAATTTTTGTTTGAGTTTTTGCTCTTATGATAATTCATCATTGTATTTTTAGTAAACAGAATTCGGACAGAATGTTGGCGTAACAGTCTGAGGTAGACTACAATTTCGAGATATGTTGTTCACAATTATTTTAATATTTTTGGATTATTTGTTATTGTATAAATGATTATTTTTTTATGATATAATCCTAATCATATGAGTCATAGTTTTTTTTATTAACAATTACATGCATATTTGCATAAAGTTTTAATCATTCTAATGAACCTAAAAGTAATTAAATAGGACACACATGCAACGCATGTGCCCAGAGACTAGTCAATTAAAAAGCACAAACATTAACGTATCTTAAAGACATTCTTCACAATAACAACCAGACTTAACTCTATTTACAAACACTAACCTGAATAAAGAAAAAAAAAATTCGGCGGAAAAATCAAGAAATAGAAAGCTTTGAGTTCTCAAAACTGTAAAAATAGAGTAATAGAGACTGATGAGTTTGAATACGTTGAATGCATAGACAGAATTATATATAAAATGATATAGAAAAATAGAACAAAAGAAACTTGAATTTAGATGAGCCTCTTTTGCATGAGAGAAAAAAGTGAAAAGAGAGGGAAAACAAATAACTTATGTACAGTGTGTACCATAAGAGAAATAGTAGAAAAGATCAAACACAATCTTCAAGAAAAACAATACATTATCCAGCATATAATGAGGGAAGGGAACCAACTAGCAGACTACATAGCAAACATGGCTATTGATAAAGGAAACTACACATTTTCAAATTTCAACAACATGGTGAAGGATTATAAACAATAATAAAATAAATTGCTCATATTTTAGAGTATGACCAACTACGATATAATGGGAATGGGAAGGCCACAACACAAGTTTTCACAGATACATCATTTACAAAACATCATGAGGTTAACAAAATGTGAAGAGCTATCTTGCCTAGGCTATTTCAGCTAGCAAAAAAGGACTCGGCAAAAGGGAGGATCTGGGGTAATATGGGAGCTCTTAAACCTGGAAGAATTCTTCACCACTAGTTTGAAGAGGTAGACTGGAGCTACCCCCTGCATTCTGATCAAGCACGATCTGCAGAAATAGGGGATCAGATGGGAGAAAAGGAAGAGGAAGACAACAAAGGTGAGCATGAACCTAGACATGAGGTATCCTTCTCGAAGACAAGATCCAAAAAGCAACTCACAAGAGGCAAAATCCACCATAAAAGAGAACGCAGCTGCAAGACAAAGAGAGGCAGTTTAAATGAAAAGCAAAAACATACATAAGTCAATAGGATGAACTACACTTACTCTTGTTAGCTGAGTAAAGGAATACACTAATACATGATCATGAATGTTGATGATCCATAAGTTGAGGATGTGGAACTTCTTGTTGATCCAAAGTGAAAACATTTTTCAGGTGTGGGGTGGAGTTAGACTAAAAGAGAGAGGCATATTAGGGAATGGGAAACCCTAGAACTAAGGAGATGTTATTTGGAGTTTGTTGTGGGCCATTTGGATGGGTTACCCTTTTATTTATTTTGTTTGTTCATTGATATGGGCATTAGGCCCATATGAGTATTGTAATGCTTTTGAGATTCATTTTAATAAAAGCCCAAAAGTTATTTTTAAGAAGTGTGCATTTTGTGACATATTAGATTTTTTCCACGAACCAAGATGATGTAAAGTGTGAATATTAAATCATCAAACCGTGTCAAATAAATTTACACTCAAAATTTAGAAATTTGAATTTTGAAATTTCGATGTAACATAAATTGGATCGGAAATAATATTATGTATACATTCTCTTTTTATCTGAGAATTGATGTGCATGGGTATTTTTCGAAAAAGAAAAAATGTTTTTTTTGTTTTTCTTCAATTTAATTGTTGTATAACTTTTTCGAAATTGTTGGACCTTCTTTAGATATGCCCTTTAATTTTAATTCATATTCTATAGTTATAACTTTATTACTTTGAATGTCGGTATTCTTGGTATAAATTTTGTAATTACTTTGAGTAAAAGAATTATAGGTCGATGAAGAAAAATACTTTAACTATGGACATCTCAATAAGCCTCTTACACTATATTTTCAAGAAAAGAGAGTGAGATGATTTGAGACCATTGAACCGAACGGTTTCAGATTTGATTACAACCTAGAGAAAGTAAATTAACAACGAAATTATTCTGAAAAAAAGGCTCTGCTCATCTTAGTGACAAGGGGTGCCAAAATTTTCTTAGAACCCGTTATAAAGTTGATTGAGTTAATATTGAGGGTGGTAGGCCATGTATTGATTTTACTTACCCACTTCTTCATAGTCAAGTTCGTCGCACATCTTCTAGCAGTTGAGGCAAAAGTTTCATCATAGTCTATCTCTTCCTCCTGATTGTGTCCTTGAACTACTAATCTGGCTTTGTTCCTTGTGATATGCCCTTGGTCATCATGCTTGTTTCGACACACCCAGCTAGTTCCTATGACAGTTCTGTTTGGAGGTTAGGGGACCAGGTTCCACACTTTACTTCGCTCATACTGAATTAGTTCTTCTTGCATAGCAATGATCCAGTATGCGTCTAACAATGCCCCCTTGATATTTTTGGGCTCTATGAGTGAAATATAGGCGGAGAAGGTGCACATATTCCTCATCTTTGATCTGGTGTGTATCCCTGAATCAAGCTATGTGAGGATATTCTGAACCGAATGTGAGATTTTATGTTTCCAATTGCTTGGTTGGACATTCTTACCAGCATCCAAGGATAAAGGACGTGGTTACATAGCAGTGCTTCTCGTAGAAGTCCTGGTGGTCTCGTGTTTTTCTTATGAATCATCCACTGGTTAAGTAGCATGTTCATTTGTGGTATGTACTTCATCATCATCAGATTCATTTGTAGCATTCCTCGATTGATTTTCCATGCCTATTTCGTTAAGAGCAACCTTTTTCTTCCTCGACTTTGAACTCGCATGGATCTACATAAGTCCATGTGCAGCAGTTTTAGAGGTTTAGTTGTACTCACCATTGCCTTTGATTTTAATGAAGACCTCACATGTATTCCTTGAGTGCATGCTCCACAAACTTGATCTTCGTTTAACCTTCGTGTTGGTAAAACTACGACCAGATCTTTAGATATCAGCTTGTTTATCAATAAAAAGCTCATATGTCCTAACCTCAACTATGCGACCTCTCCTATCTAAATCCAAGGGCGAGCCACTTTCTCTGGGCTACTGCGAATTTCTCTTTTCCTTCTTAGTCCATTATTCAAACTCAGACACTTCAGAGTTGTGTTTTCCTTCTTTATTTTTGGGGTTGCATCCCCTATTCTAGCCCGTTAGATATTTTAGTACGATGACTTTCAGGTTCTAGGGAGTTTATTATGCATTTGTTTTGTTGAATTGTCGAGTTTATGGGAACTCAACCTTTTAGTTGTTTTGAACTCTTTTCCAAGTAACTCATATCATGACTTGGTTTTTTAAATGGTTTGATGGGTTATGTTGGGTTGGTAGTTGGTTATCCCACTAACGGCTTAGTGTGGGTGCCACTCATGACGAGTCAGGATCGTGACAGAAGAGCAATTGAAAACTAATTAGATTTTAAATTTTAATCACATATCCAATTGCGTGACTAAAGTGTCATCAATGAGAAATTTATGTCACATTATGTATGTTACGACATGATAATAGATGGTTAGTATTATTTAGAAGTTTACTAAAATTAAAAAAATAGGAATAAAGTGCCAAGTGAAGGTTGAAAATTTTAAAAACAATCTATAGGGATTGCTTATGATGATCCTGTGTCTTCACCTTGAGAAGGTATTAAAAGGCCTAGGAAATTTATAATGTGCCTAAAAAATTGTGCGAGAATCGCATATAATTCAACATTATCAAACCAAAAAGGCTCATGATTTGTGCCTATTGTGAGATGACAAAAATCTAGGCATTAGAGAAGGATAAGCGCAGTGTAAAACTCATGTGATTTTAAATTTTAATTGCATGTCCAATTGCATTTCTAAAGTGTCATCAATGAGGAATTAATATCACATGATGTATGTTATGGCATGATAATAGACGATTAGTATTATTTAGAAGTGTACTAAATGACAAAATATAATTAAATCATGAAGTGAAGGTTGAAAATTAAACAGAATCTGTTGGGATTTCTCATGATGACCTAGTGTCTTCATCGTGATAAAGTATTAAAAGGCCTAGAAAAATAATAATATACTTAAAACAATCAAGTGATAATCACATATAATCCAACGTTACCAATCCAACTCAAGATTTGAGTCGCTTGTGTGAAGACAAAAGTCCAGGCACGAGAAAAGGGCAAGATCAATGTAAAACCCATTAGATTCTAAATTTTAATTACATAAAAATTGCGTAACTGAAGTGTCATCAATGAGAAATTAATGTCACATGATATATGTTACGACATGATAATAGACTGTTAGTATTATTTAGATGGGTACTAAAGTGATAAAATAGGAATAAAGTATCATGTGAAGGTTGAAAATTAAAAATAACCTACCGGGATTGGTCATGATGATCCTGTGTTTTGATCGCGAGAATGTATTACAAGGCCTAGGCAAATGATAATACACCTTCAAAAATCGTGTGAGAATCGCATGTAATCCAACATTACCAATCTAAAAAGCCCCATGATTTGAGACTATTATGAGAAGACAAAAGTCTAGGTACGAGAGAAGGACATTAGAATATATATGTATATCATGAAAAACTTACCTAGGCAGGTCAATGTACCTCACAATGAGAAGCCCACCACTAGAAAAACAATTTGTCAGGCCCAAATTGGGGCTCGTGTCGAGAGATAATCACAAGGGTTTCGTAACTATAAATGAGAGAGAACTTACTTGAATCGCTTACATCTTTCGTAGCATAAACTAGCGCCTCTTAGGTCTCCCGGCTAATCTACTATAGAGGACAACGATAGAAAATACCCCCCCCCCCTGCACCAGAACATCTTTTCTTCTTTGATGTAATAGAGATAGGAAGATTTGGAGTTGGCCCATTAGATTTTAAACTTTAAAAGAGATTTAGATCAAGAAGGCAATAATCAGCCCTACTAATTGAGGTATGTTAATTATGATAACTGAAGTAATTACAATTCATTTATGCTCGTCCTAACCCCAGAATTTATCACAAAGTTTGCGATGTAGAGCGGATATACCCCTTGCTAAAAAAAATGGTGCATATATACCCCGTTGGCTAACTAATGGTTTTTATTTACCATGTTCGTTAACAAATCTATTTTACTAAATTAAAAGGAAAATCCTATAATTATTTTTTAAAATTCCAAATATGTTGCGTGACTTTAAAAAATTACCTCACCCATTTTTTTACCCCTCCGGACCTAATCCAAATGAAAAATAACCCAATCATGTATTTTTCTAAACACAAGAAAATAAATAAGAAACTCATTTATTTTTATAGAAAATATTTTTTCATGCAACACGTTTTCCTTCCTTAGAAACACATCCTAAGTTGTAATTCATGTGTTAGTTTTGGTTTTACAAATGTAATGAAACAATCAGGTATTTATTTTAAAATAAAATTAATTATAAAAATTAGTTGATTACTTGAAGAAACTTTAATGTGTATATAAATAGCTAAAAGGGCATTATCGTTTCAATTTATTTGTCTTAGTTACATATTTCACAAGTACCAAAATCAAAATTTATCAATAAATTCAATACAATACGTGCTATTATCCTTTGTAATTAAGTTTTGAATTATGTCATTTTGGTCACAATAGTGTTTCACACTATTCTTTTAGTAGTACTTCCTCTTTCTCAAAATACTTGTTGCCTTTACTAAAAATATTTGTCCTCTAAAAAAACTAAATTATTTTCTGATTGTATTTTTAATGTGCTAATGGTTGTGCAATTTGACTCAGGTGCATATTTATGGATTCATGAGATGCCTCTTGTTGACACTCAATTTTGGCTCTCCATACTTAATTAATTAAGTTTCCATAATAAATATAATATAATATAATAATAATAATAATAATAATAATAATAATAATAATAATAATAATAATAATAATAATAATAATAATAATAATTTTAAAAAATACAGAAATAGCAAAAAAAAAACATAACTTTTGTAAGAATATGAAAAGAGTAAATTTTAAGCATTTTTCATTCCATTTGACGAATTTATTTCATAAAATTTGTTTCTTATATATTTTTTTTATATAAATATTACTACTTACTTTCTCATTTTAAATTTACGTCAAATAAATATCGTTCTTCAGAATTAAATCGATTTTTTGTTAAATGTAATTTCTATTATTGCAAATAAATATTTTTCATATATTATTCAAAATTAGGAAGTTTAATTAATTAATGAGTTACTAATTCATATCAATTTTATTTTTAGAATGACCAAATTTGTCAAATACGCTAATTTTGCAACGTAATTATTTTCAATTTAATAAATTTTGGCTATTTAATAAATAAAGGGGGTTACGTTTTAAATGGGTTAATTTGAACAAGAAACTTGGCAATCCTAGTCTCTCAAATTCAACCAATCGATGGATGCCACGTAGGAAGCACATGAATTGTGCTTCTTTAGCCTTAATCTCAACCGTCCGATTCAATCTAATGGCCCTAATTAATATGGCTTTATATATATAAAAAATAAAACATTTCTTTTATTCTTAATTTTTATTAACCGTCCGATCAAATGATCGGACGCCCCAAACTAAATTAGTTAAAAGAAAAGACCCAACGCCTTTTTCCATTTTTTCTTTTCCCAGAAAAGGCATCTTCCACCTTCTCCTTCCCCTTCCCCAGACGCCTCCCATCAATACCTTTCACCTCCCCAAGCGTCCATGCCTACGGACCGCCGGAAAACAACAATTTTTGGTGGTCTTCAACCTCCTACCATCAACTTTATGTCCGTTCTATCACCTTTCTATACCACTACCGTCAATAATTTCACCCCTTTCCCCTTTTACATCGAAAAAGAAAGCTCAAGAACAAAAAGAATCTTAGGTCTCAGGTTTGAGAAGCCTGAATCGGTGATCCTTTCAAGATTTTGCTCATCCCTCGCTTTACACTACGGTTTTTGATAATTTTTGAGTTTCAAATCCGAATTTTGGAATTCAATTTCGCCTATAAATTGGAGGCGTTTTCCCATCCAAGAGATCATCGAAAAATTGAGCAAAAAAGGGAGAAAGAGTGATAGAAACACACTTCAAACAATAGATTTCGAGAATTAGTTCATCTTTTGTCTTTTTTTTGAGTTTGAATTCGAGTTCAAAAAGGGAGTTCGTAGGTTGAAATCCTTGGACGACAAGCCTCTGTTTGCTGCTCTACATAAGGTCAGCGACTTCCCTTCCTCTCCTAGTGATTTGATAAAATTATGTTTTTAGTGCTATTAAAAATCTGATTACCATATTAGTTATCAGTGGTGTTGATAATCACAGTCTCATAAGAGAATATTATTGATTCGACTTATGACTTAACTTGGACTCTTCTTAACTTTGCGCTCAAAATCTTTGAAGTATTGTACTGTTATGAAGGTGATTACATGTTTCAAATTTAATGATCATTTCACTGTCCCAATATCCATAATGAAGTTTTGTTAAAGAGCCACTTTTGTTGTAAAAGGAAATTGGCTAATCGTAATAAGAAATATGTTGAATAAATGATAATTTGTTTGGTTAAGTAAGCTATGACCTTGAAAGTTGGGTCGTTTGTGAACAAATCTTTATAAGGGGCCTATCTCTTCTGCATTTTACAACTAAGAGTCTCGCGTTGAAGTAATGTTCTCTGTTCTACTTTACTTAGAGTTTTAGAGGTCTAGCTTTTTTTGTGTTAGTTTTGTTCTATTTTCCTCATATCTGTAGCTTTTCCAAGTTCACAAAATTTAGATATATGATTTTGTTTTAATTGATAAGAATATATGTCACCCAAAAAATGGTGTATTTCCCTGTTAAGTATAAATACGGCTGTATATTGTCGGTTAATTTCTTTTAACACAAATAAATGACCCAGAAATTTTATTGAAGTCTGCCACTATATGCTCCATCATAGTATTCAAGAAATAGGTGTGTTTCATTATCTTGAGAGTTCTAAAATAATTAAAAAGAGTTTTATAGAAGCTATACTCTATTTCGCCTTAATTACGCTTCCTTTAATAGTCATTATTTATTATTGTGTTGTTAATCTCGAGATGTTAGCCGGCTGATTTTGGGTATAAGAATGCGAAATAAGTCATCTTTGGTGACCCGAACTTGCGCGTTCATAAAATATTTGTTATTTGAAGTATGGTTTATGAGGGTACAAATGGAGTTAGTTGTTTTGTTGGTTGCCAAAACAGATTCTATTGTGCATCAGCTTGAATAAGTTTTATGAAGTATGAAGTTTATTTTAAGTATGGTTAGTTGCCAATCATGAAATCATTGTAATACTTGCATATCAATATAGTTACAACGGTTTGGTATACTCGTTCGAGTGGGCATGTTAATGTTTGCAACTTTTAGTTTAGCATGAAAAGGACTCTAAAAAGTTTAAAATTCTAAGAATGCTTAGGTGTATCCATCATGAGACTTTTTTTATCTTTCTGTTGAGCATTCAAATATTGGGGCAGTTATGGGAGTGTTTACAAAATATTATGTCTTCAAAATTAGAATGAAATTATACAAGTTTGAACTTTGAAGTATGATTAGTTGTCTTGTTATTAGATCAATAAAATTCCATTCCAATACAGATATCATGTTTTGAAAGTCCAGTGAGATGTCCACTTCATTAATTGTGCACTTTGGCCGAACAATGAGCTTTGCTTTTTGTTTACTTAAAACTCATGCTTCCACTATTAGTTTCTAATTCTTTTTCTCTTCTTATGTTTCGTGTACAACCGGAGGGCTGGAGTTTCTACTTTGGAACTCGTTTTTGGCCCAAAATGTTGGGCCAACAGCAATTAGGATCATCGCAACGCTTGGAGTCTCGTAAATTAGGAGTCCAACATTCCCTAGCCCCCTTTTCATTGTTTTAATTGTATTGTTTTGATATACTAACTAATTCTTACATATGTTTGCATAACTCTTAAGTTTTGATATAATGAATTGCTTGTCTTTTATTTTGAAGTTTATTTATGTGGGCTATTATTACTTGTTAACGGATTGAAAATTATATTATAAACCTTTTGGCATCGCTTTTTATAACAAATAGTAGAAAATATTTTTCTTTCTAATAGGTTAACCTTTTAAGTTTACTTATCGATATTCATTTAGGCCTTTCAAGTTAAGGAAAAGAAAACTTATAGTTTAGAATTCCCAAATGAAGTTTCAAAAGGCTAAATAATATTCATTTAGGCCTTTTAAATTGAGAAAAGGGAAATCCATATTTATTTATGTCTTTTTCAAAAAGCTAAAAAATAATATACATTTAGGTCTTTCAAGCTGAGGAAAAGGAAAACTTATAGTTTCAAAAGGCCAAAACAATATTCATTTAGGCCTTTAGATTAAAACAAAAACTCATTATTTAGGACTCCCAAACGAATTTAAAATTAGTGTAAAGGCTATAATAATTACCCTGTAGGAATATATAAGGCTAAAATAATAATTTTTTTAAAAATGAATTTTAAACTAGTGTAAAGGCTAAAATAATTAGCCTTTAGAAAGATATAAGGTTAAAATAGTTACCTTTAGAAATATATTTTAAGAAAACAAGTAGAGAAGTAGTCCCTATATTTTGTTAACAAAATAAAAATGTAAGTTATAAAATAAGTCCCAATAGCTAGGCCTATTTTATATTCTTAAAATCCCCCTTCATGAAAATTGTATTACTATTGCTATTTTTTTTTTAAAAGCCAAATATTGCTAAAATATTTTAATTTCTTAACATGTTATTTCAAGATTTTAAATATGCCAACATGTTAAAAAAATACAAGGTACATGCATATATATGTCATGCACATAAAGGTATAAATTTTATATTAGTTTTCTCTATACATGACCAATTATATTGTTATACATACCATATTATTTTTCTCATATCTATTATCCCTTTTACGAATGTTATTATTTTTGTAATTTATAAATCCCTATACTTTAATATACATATTATTTTTACTACATATAATCTATCGTCATTTTTGTCCCTACATGTAAATAAAATAATAAACGTTCATATGTTTTAAATTATATACATAAACATACTATACTTTATAATAAATATATTTAAGATCACAAACTTTATATAATATTTTAACATTTAGTATTATTATTATTTATTTTATTTGTTCATTTTTAGGAAACTCTGTTTTATGTATTTTTATTCAAATTATATGTCACACATATTGCTATTTATTTACACTTCATCTACTATCTCACCCCTTTTACATCTTAATTCTATTTATGTAAATAAAGTAATAAATTATCATATTCTTTAAACACACATCTATATTTTCTAACATATAAAATTTTCATACATTTCAAGTACGTTTATTTATTTACTTATCTATTTTTATTGTTTGATAAATATACTACTACTAATTTTGTTGTATACATATTATAGACATATATATGTCATACCTTGTATTTTACTTTTTTCTTTTAATTAATGAAACCCACTTATCGCTAATTTCAAAGTAAAAAAAATAAAATCAATAAATTTTCCTAATTATTTCCTAAATTGAGTCTAAGGATTATCTTCGGATAGGCTCCGAGGGATGCTTAATATCTTCCCCTCGAGTAACCAAAACCCTTACCTAGAATCTCACTAGTTTCGCAAATCAAAACAGAGTTTACATTTACATATTTAAAAAATGGTTTTCCTAATCTTTTCCTTAAAATTAGGTGGCGACTCTAAAAAATTTTATTTTCAAAATCAGAGTGACAGCCATATTATCTTGTGAACTATTTCGGCTAGTTCGAAATAGGGTGCAACACCTCTATTTCAAGAAGCTTGTGTCCACATTGTAACCGTCTTGAGTCTAGCAAAAGGGAATTCCCAACTTGTGATGGTGGGTGTGTAACTTGGGTGGATAATGGGACTCACATGGAATGGCCTATCTTTGTGGATCTCCAATTGGAGAGTCCTCCACTTTCTGTTGACGGTAAAAAGCACAATAAAGACTGGATTCTTCTAAGTGATGACGAGGAGTTTGACAGGACTATGAAGTTGATGGGAAGAATATTCTTGAGGATTTTGATTATCCTACGAATGTGCATGTTGTAGAAGATGCTAATAGGGGAAGGAAAAGAAGGATGGTGAGCTTTCTGGAGGTGACAAGAGGAAGAAGTTCAGTCCAATATTTTGTATGTTCCTGTCAAAGAAACACTTTCTTTAGAATTCAAGTCTGAAGACGAGGAACCTCTACCTTCTGAGAAAGAAGAATGGGAATAGGAAATTGACAATCTTTTTGTTGATATGGACATACGTCTCTTTGAAGAACAAGTTGGATTTACAAATTCACTTGTTTCGCCGATGCTGAGTGAAAAAGTAAGTGATGATCAAATGGGGAACCGCCAGCTTGATCTAGATGAAAAAATTGGACTCATCTGTTTAGTTTGTTCACATGTGATTTTGGAGGTCAAGAGGAATATTCCCCTTGGGAACATTCATCCTCGAATGAGAATCAAGACATCTTGAGAAGGGTAAAAGACACGGACTAACAACCCAACCTAGCATGCAATCACATAAATGCACATATCCGAGGAGGAAACATCAACTCCAAGCTAAAGCATGATCAACACTAAATTCATGAAGACTTTATGCAACTCATACTCAATGCACATATATCATACTAGACTCTTCATGAATCATGCATAAAATCAAGGAATCATGGAAATCAACTATGACACATGAAATCAAAGAATAGACCATGAGGGACTAGGTACCTCAAGCTAGAGGAGGATCGGTAGGGAAACGATGAGGGTAACGGGACATCATGTCGGCCTCGGCCTCCAAAGTAGCACCCTCAACTAATCATTTCCTCCATAACACTTTCACGGAAGCAACTTCTTTATTTCTCAAATTCAGGACTTGCCGGTCTGGAATCTCAATCGGAATTTCTTCATAAGAAAGGCTCTCCTTACTGCCAAGATCTTCTAAAGGCACTATAGTCAACGGATCGCCAATGCACTTCTTTAGTAAGGAGACATGGAAAACTGGATGCACTGATGCCAAATCATTTGGCAAGTCAAGCTCATAGGCAACCTTACCAACACGTCTCAAAATCTGATAAGGGCCCACATAGCGGGGACTAAGCTTCCCTTTCTTTCCGAATCTTATTACGCCCTTCATGGGTGAGACTTTCAAGTAGACCCAATCATCAACATCAAATTCTAATTCTCTTCTTCTAACATCGGCATAGGACTTTTGTCGACTTTGAGTCATTTTCAACCTTTCTCTAATAAGCCGAACTTTCTCCATATCCTCAAGCACTAACTCCAGGCCTATCAAAGTAACTTCCCCAACTTCAAACCAATCTATAGGAGATCTACACCTCCTACCATAGAGAGCCTCAAATGGAGCCATACAAATACTAGAATGGTAGCTGTTATTATAAGCAAACTCAATCAAAGGCAAATGATCATCCTAATTACCCTTGAAGTCAATTACATATGCTCTCAACATATCTTCCAAAGTTTAGATAGTACGCTCCGCTTGCCCATCGGATGGGGGGTGAAAGGTCGTGCTAAGCTTAACACGAGTACCAAGGCCCTTCTGGAAAGATTTCCAAAACTGAGAAGTAAATTGTGTACCACGATCGGAGATAATGGATAAAGGCACACCATGCAACCTAACCATCTCCTTAAAGTACAATTTAGCATAATCCTCTGCTGAATAAGAAACCTTGACGAGAATGAAATGAGCTGATTTCGTCATATGATCTACAATCACCCAAATCGAATTGTATTGTCGCCGAGTGCGCTGCAAGCCAACAATAAAGTTCATGTTCACATCTTCCCACTTCCAAGTAGGGATATCAAAATCTTGGGCCAAACCTCCCGGCCTTTGGTGCTCAACTTTCACTTGTTGACAATTAGGACATTTAGCCACAAATTCCGCAATATCCTTCTTCATCCCATTCCACCAATAGATCTCTTGCAAATCACGGTACATCTTGGTAGCTCCCGGGTGAGTGGAATAACGAGAATTATGGGCCTCAACTAGACCCGAAGATAGAAGAAAAGAAAGATAGGGATACTAGGACATCACATCACCTCCGACCTATCATATAACAACTAAAACAAGGAACTCCTTCCGGCAAATTAGTTCCCATACTTACCAATCAAGAAATACACTATCTCCCCCTTGGGAGCAAACCTCTCTAATCCTTCCGAATCCTTTTTACCTCAATAGAAACATAACACCCATATCTTAAAAACCACAATTCCATTGATACAAGTAAACACCTAAGAAGTTTCTACAAGGATTTCAAAGTCGACCTTAAACACTCTAACCACACATGGAGTCTTATCATAGCCAATCAAACACCCAACATTAATCAACGCATAACCACAAGCTAAAGGATCATAACTTACCAATTTCCGCATATGGGGAATCCTCTTGCTCATGACGAGTTTGAAGTGCATACAATCAGTTTTGCTTTTGAGCGCTTGAACCCTATGAATTTTGAGGTTGAGTCCATCGACGATTATCTCCCTCTTTCCTAACCACTAAGGGACAATCCCTTACTTTATGACCCATCTTACCATATCCAAAACATGTATTCGAACCGGCTAGACAAGTACCCTCATGTTTCCTTCCACACTTGGCACAAGTAGGCCATGAGGAGCCACTACCATTTCCTTCTTGAGGCTTAGGGTTAGACACCTTCCCTTTGTTGAACTTAGGAGGAGCATTAGAAGAAGCTTGATTAGAGAACCTTTGCCCAAGCTTAAAACGACCATGTCCATCGGACCTTGAATGAGAGAAACCACCATCACCGGTCTTAGCCCTCACTCTTGATGCCGCTGTACCCATATTTGGGTTCACGGGAGCCACCACCTCTCTATTGGCTTGAGCCGTCAAGGCTTGAGCAAACACTTGGAAAGCAGCCCTAAACTCCGCATTAGTCACCTGTTCTGCCAAAGGGTCGGCCAAAACTTGAGGAACTTGAGGAGGGGCTTCCTGTTCCACATTCTCTCCCATGTTTCTTCTAGCATAAGCTTTTTAGGTCGCCATATCCTGAAACGCGTAGGATAGGGATGAGGAGAGAGACATATAGAGTTAAACTCTATGGCACGACTTAAGAGTAATGAAAGAAGTGGAGTTTCTTAAATGTCTTATAGACTCTCATTCATAAATGTGGCGCGCTTCACACTCATGAACAAGACTCTACTCGACGTGGCTTATGAGACATCTTAGAATCTTTCTAAAACCTTGTACTCTGAATACCAAGTTTGTCACGACCCAAGGTAGTCCCTAGATGTAACACGGCGTACAAGACCCCGAGAGGCCTCATACAAGCCCTTAGCATACATAACATACAAGATAATAGAGAAATAAGAGTTCAAAAGAGCATTCTATATCAAAACTTTACTCAAAACAGCGGAAGTCTACAACTTATGTCTCAAGCCATCTAATATAATCGAATAGAAATGAAGGTTTGGGACGCAGCTCAGTACAAAATCAAAACTAATGGAAAGTATGAAAATGTAACAAGGTAAGGCCCTCGGACGTTGGAGGCATCACCACGTCTTCACGATCACTAGAACTGACCAGCCACGAGTGGGATGAGAGGAGCCGCCAAGCCCTACATCAATAGAATCAATGTAGGCAAGAGTATGTGTTAGTACAATCAAGTACCAAGTATGAGAACAATGCACATAGGGCATATAAAACATGCTAGAATGACATATAATCATGACATGTAATGGCAAAGCTAAAACATGATAGAACATAAGAAACATGAAGCATAAACCATGGCCAAGACATGCTATTCATCTTTCCTTTACCTTACATCATCATAAGAACACTTAAGTTCATTAATTGTGGGGAAACAACTTTAACCGACATATGAGACCATGTGAGCAATCAAGATGGAATCCGGTGTCTACCCCACACCGAAAAGGGATGTCCTACTTGCCAAGGTAAGACCATGAACTTCTTAGCTTATGTGGATCCACTAGCTAGTGTCTATCATAGACCATCACCCTATGGTGGCACATAGGTTATGGGACATGAGGGATATCCTCTCTTTCTCTCGGTACTAAGCATAATTCCCACGGATTAATCAAAGTCATAATCTTATCATATCATTAGAAAGCATGGGGGATCTCCCCTACCTTACTATGAGTAGACATGAGGGATCTCCTCTTGTCCTTTCCTTTAGAATAGCTCCATAGAAGACATGTGGGATCTCCTCTTGTATTGTCTTGGATAGGCATGAGGGATCTCCTCTTGTATTGTCTTGGATAGTCATGAGGGATCTCCTCTTGACTATCATAGGGAGGGGGGAAAACATGAGGGATCTCCTCTTGTTCCTTTCATTGAATCTACTCCCTATTCTCCTTAGTTAAGAAAATCCTTTCATAATTCATCATCAAAGTCTACATATCATAAACTTAAATGCTTAAATCTCAAAGAACCTTTAAATCATCATTTAGCACATATGAAACATGCATAAGTTCATTAGCCTCTTCTTTACTTAGTGTCATGCTCATAATTCATAAATCATGGGTTCATAAGCTTCACCTCAAAACTTGATATTCAATGCAAGCTAACACTTAGAAAGCCATAAATCAAGGCAATTTAGTCATAATTGAGGGAACCCACATAATAGAGGAAAGTCATATATTTTGATTGAACATGCATCTTTTCATAAAACACCCTCTTTTCATCATTCATAGTCTTACATGAAATTCATAGTTTGATAATAATAATCCTTAACTCAATTCATAAAGAGTTCATGCAATTCATCTTTTTCTCAATTCAACCCACAAACATAAGCATATTCATAAATTGGGGGAGACTTAGCATGGACTCATGGGATTCGTCAAGTTGCATGTAAATCACACTAAATCGTGCACTAGCTTACTTTACCATGCTAGATCGTGCACTATCAACCATAACATCAACAATGGAAAGCATAATGAAAAACCCATAAGAATTTGTCAAAACCGTAGCTCTCTTGGGCAAGACTAAACCTTGAAAACCTTAAGGAAAAGAGGACCTATTGGAGGAAAGACTCCAAATGGTGAATACTATCATACCTTAATGCCAATGTCTTAAAATAAAAGGAGGATTGATGACCTTGATGAGAAACCCTAGCTCTCTTCTTTTTCTTCTAGTTCTTCAAGAGGGAGACATATTTTTGGGACATGAGAGTTGGAATGAAGGGATTAGGGCTTAGAAAGTATAAATAGGGCCAAGGTTAAGGGGAAAAATCATCAAGGATATGGAGTAAACATTTAGGGAAAAGTCCAAAAAGCCCTTAAATAATATTGTCGGGGCCAATCGACGGACAGGATCTACGGTCCGTACATCCATTGACGGACCGTCCTGCTCTACCATCAATCGATTCAAAAAGTTCATTTTGGATTAAAAATTTGGCTAAGTCTGGAAGGCATCTACGGAACCCATCTACGGCCCTTCAACTAGACTACGAACCGTCAAGCTGTTCCGTACGTCAAGGTTCAAAAACTTGGAAATCCTGAAATTTCACAGTACCATTGACGGTTCCAGCCTACGGCCCGTCAATCCATTTACGGCCCGTAGGTGACCTCCGTAGGTCATTGTCTTCAGGTGAGTTCTGCATATTAACATCCCTTGGAAGCTTGGGGGTGTTACAATATCTCCCCCTTGGGAACATTCGTCCTCGATTGAGAATCAAGACATCTTGAGTAGGGTAAAAGACACGGACTAACAACCCAACCAAGCATGTAATCACATAAATGCACATATCCGAGGAGGAAACATCAACTTCAAGCTAAAGCATTCTCAACACTAAATTCATGAAGACTTTATGCAACTCATACTCAATGCACATATATCATACTAGACTCTTCATGAATCATGCATAAAATCAAGGAATCATGGAAATCAACTATGACACATGAATTCAAAGAATGGACCATGAGGGACTAGGTACCTAAAGCTAGAGGAGGATCGGTAGGGAAAAGATGAGGGTAACGGGACATCATGTCGGCCTTGGCCTCCCAAGTAGCACCCTCAACTAATCATTTCCTCCATAACACTTTCACGGAAGCAACTTCTTTATTTCTCAACTTCCGGACTTGCCGTTCTAGAATCTCAATCGGAATTTCTTCATAAGAAAGGCTATCCTTAATGCCAAGATCTTCTAAAGGCACTATAGTCAATGGATCACCAATGCACTTCTTTAGTAAGGAGACATGGAAAACTAGACGCACCGATGCCAAATCATTTGGCAAGTCAAGCTCATAGGCAACCTTACCAACACGTCTCAAAATCTGATAAGGGCCCACATAGCGGGGACTAAGCTTCCCTTTCTTCCCGATTCTCATTACGCCCTTCATGGGTGAGACTTTCAAGTAGACCCAATCATCAACATCAAATTCTAATTCTCTTCGTCTAACATCGGCATAGGACTTTTGTTGACTTTGAGCCCTTTTCAACCTTTCTCTAATAAGCCGAACATTCTCCATAGCCTCATGCACTAACTCCGGGCCTATCAAAGTAACTTCCCCAACTTCAAACCAACCTAGCTTCTCACATTCAAGGTCCGATGGTCATAGCCGTTCTAGGTTTCGATAAGGGTCTTCCGGTTAAGGTTCCTCCAATGTTCCTCCTAAGTTCAACAAGGATAGGGTGTCTAACCCTAAGCCTCAAAGAGGTAGTGGTGGTGGACTTTCGACGGCTACATGTACTAAATGTGGGAAAAATCATGCTGGCAAATGTCTAACCGATTCTAATGCATGCTTTGGTTGTGGTATGATGGATCACAAGGTAAGGAATTATCCCTTAGTGGCTAAGAATGAAGAAGATAATCGTCGACGGGCTCAACCTCAACATCCTACGGGTTCAAGTGGGAGTCAAAAGCAAATCAAATTCTATGTGCTCCAAACTCGTCGTGAGCAAGAGGGTTCTCCCGATGTAGTTACCGGTATGTTGAAAGTCTTTCACCTTGATGTTTACGCTTTTCTTGATCCCGGTGCTATTTTTTCTTTTGTGACGCCATATGAGGCTAGGAGGTTTGATGTTCTTCCGGATGTATTGCTAGATCCTTTTTGTGTCTCTACACCTTTTGGTGAATCCATTGTGGCTAAGAAAGTCTATAGAAAGTGGCCTGTTTCCTTATCCCATAGAGTCACTCATGTTGATCTTGTAGAGTTTGATATGTTAGATTTTAATGTTATCCTTCGGATGGATTGGTTGCATTCTTTTTATGCTTCTATTGATTGTAGGTCCCGAGTGGTTAAGTTTCAATTTGTAAATGAGCTTATCCTAGAGTGAAAAGGGGGAAACTCTATGCCTAAGGGTCTATTTGTTTCTTGTCTTAAAGATAGAAGGATGATTTCTAAGGGTTGCATATACCATCTTGTTAGGGTGAGGGATGTGGATTCCTAAACCCCTACTCTTGATTCGATCCCCATTGTAAATGAGTTTCCGGAAGTGTTTCCTGTTGATGTACCCGGTGTTCCTCCTGAAAGGGAAATAGATTTCGGTATTGACCTTCTCTCTGATACGCAACCTATCTCTATTCCTTCTTATCGAATGGCTCCGGCAGAACTTAAGAATTTAAAGGAGCAATTGAAAGATTTGTTGGATAAGGGTTTCATCCGATCGAGTATCTCTCCATGGGGAGCTCCAATTTTGTTTGTTCGAAAAAAGGATGGTTCACTTCGAATGTGCATTGATTATCAACAATTGAATAAAGTCACCATTAAGAATAAGTATCCTATTCCAAGGATATATGATTTGTTTGATCAACTTCAAGGAGCGAGCTATTTCTCCAACATTGACCATCGGTCGGGCTATCACCAATTGAGGGTGTAGGAAGATGACATCCCTAAGACGGCTTTTTGGACTAGGTGTGGTCACTACGAGTTCTTGGTAATGTTGTTTGGGTTGACAAATGCTCCGGCCACATTTATGGATTTGATGAATAGGGTGTTTAGACAATACCTTGATATGTTCGTGATTGTGTTCATTGATGATACTTTGATTTATTCAAGAAGTGAGGATGAGCATACCGATCATTTGAGGATTGTGTTGCAAGTCCTCAAGGACCAACAACTCTTTGAAAAGTTTTATAAGTGTGAATTTTGGCTCAGATCCGTGGCTTTTCTTGGTCACATTGTTTCCGGTAAAGTTATTGAGGTAGATCCTAAGAAGACAAATGCAGTTAAGAATTGGCCTAGACCTCTATCACCTTTAAATATTTGAAGCTTCTTGGGTTTCGCTGGTTATTATATGAGGTTTGTTGAAGGGTTTTCTTCGATTGCTTCCCAATTGAAAGCTTTAACTCAAAAGAATGTTAAGTTCACATGGTCCGAAGCGTGTGAGAAGAGTTTACAAGAATTGAAAGATAGACTTACCTCGGCTCCGGTGTTGACCTTACTGGAAGGGTCCGATGGGTTTGTGGTTTATTGTGATGCTTCAAGGATTGGACTAGGGTGTGTCCTTATGCAAAATGGGAAATTCATTGCTTACGCTTCAACGCAACTTAAGATTCATGAAAAGAACTATCCCACTCATGACTTTGAATTAGCGGCAGTTGTGTTTGCTCTAAAGATTTTGAGGCATTACTTGTATGGTGTCCATGTGGATGTCTTCACAGACAATAAGAGTTTGCAATATGTGTTCAAGAAAAAAGATCTAAATCTTCGCCATAGGAGGTGGCTTGAGTTGTTAAAGGACTATGACATGAGTGTCCTCTATCACCCTGGCAAGGCGAATGTGGTGGCGGATGCTCTTAGTCGAGTGTCAATGGGTAGTGTTTCTCACATTGAGGATGGTAAGAAAGAATTGGTTCGAGATGTTCATAGATTGGCCCGAATGGGTGTTCATCTTGTTGACTCCACTAAAGGAGGGATGGTTGTTCGTAATGGATCGGAATCGTCCTTCATGTCGGATGTGAAAGCAAAGCAACGCCTTGATCCAATGTTGATGGAGTTGAGAGAAGCGGTGCTTAAGAAGTCCGTCGAAGCTTTCTCCCAAGGGGGAGATGGTGTGCTTCGATATCAAGGTTGTTTGTGTGTTCCCGATGTTGATAGTTTGAGAGAGCAGATTCTATCAGAAGCCCATAGTTCTCAATATTCCATTCACCCGGGAACCACCAAAATGTACCGTGATTTGCAGGAGATCTATTGGTGTAATAGGATGAAGAAGGATATTGCGGAATTTGTGGCTAAGTTTCCTAATTGTTAACAAGTGAAGGCTAAGCATCAAAAGACGGGAGGTTTATCCCAAGATATTAGTATTCCTACTTGGAAGTGGGAAGATCTGAATATAGACTTTATTGTTGTTTTACCATGCACTTGGCGGCAACATGACTCGATTTAGGTTATTGTAGATCGAATGAAGAAATCAGCCCATTTCATTCCCATCAAGGTTTCTTATCCGGCGGAGGATTATGCCAAGTTGTACTTGAGAGAAATGGTGAGGCTGCATGGAGTGCCTCTAGCCATTATATTCGATCGTGGTACTCAATTCACTTCTCAGTTTTGGAAATCTTTCCAGAAGGGCCTTAGTACTCGTGTTAAGCTTAGTACGGCCTTTCATCCTCAAACCAATGGGCAATCAGAATGAACTATTTAAACTTTGGAATACATGTTAAGGGCTTGTGTAATTGACTTCAAGGGTAATTTGGATGATCATTTGCCTTTGATCGAGTTTGCTTATAATAATAGCTACCATTCGAGTATTGGTATGGCTCCATTTGAGGCTCTTTATGGTAGGAGGTGTAGATCTCCTATAGGTTGGTTTGAAGTTGGTGAAGTAGCATTGATAGGTCCCGAATTGGTTGATGAAGCTATGGAGAAAGTTCAGCTTATTAGAGAAAGATTGAAAATGGCTCAAAGTCGACAAAAGTCTTATGCCAACGTTAGGAGAAGAGACCTAGAATTTATTGTTGATGATTGAGTCTACTTGAAAATTTCACCGATGAAGGGTGTAATGAGGTTTGAAAAGAAAGGGAAGCTTAGTCCCCGTTATGTGGGCCCATATAAGATTTTGAGGGGCATTGGTAAGGTTGCTTATGAACTTAACTTACAAAATGACTTGGCATCGGTGCATCCAGTTTTCCATATCTCCTTGTTGAAGAAATATGTTGATGATCCAGCATCGATAGTACCATTGGAGAGCCTTGGTATAAAGGATAGCCTTTCTTATGAGGAAGTCCCTATTGAGATTCTAGACCGGCAAGTCCGGAAGTTAAGGAATAAAAAAGTTGCTTCCGTGAAGGTTCTATAGAGGAATCAGTTAGTTGAGGGTGCTACTTGGGAGGCCGAGGCCAATATGATGTCATGATATCCTCATCTCTTTCCCTCCGATCCAACTCTAGCTTGAGGTATCTAGTTCCCCATGGTTCATTCTTTTGGTATCATGTGTCCCAGTTCTTTCAATAATTCCTTAATTATGCATGTTCATGAAGAGTCTAAATTTTGAGAAAACGAGTTTACTTGATTGATTTCTCTATGATTATGTGCATTTGAGTATGAGTTGCATATGGCCTTCATGAAATGATGTTTTGAACACGCTTTAGCTTGGAGTTGACGTTTCTTCCTCGGATATGTACATTTATGTGATTGCATTCTTGTTGGGTTGTTATTATGATGTCTTGATTCTCATTCGAGGGCGAATGTTCCCAAGGGGGAGATAATGTAACACCTAAGAGTTTGAAAAGAAGAAAAAATCATAAATTGCAGCATGAAGTTCTATCGGCGAGGCTAGGCCTGATCGCCGAATGACTCGGTGGTACGCCGAGAGGTGTCTTCTCACCCTTTTTGACTTGAAATCTTTATCTAGCATTCTGTTAAATTAGGTGAGTTGGGTCAAGCTCGCTATTCCATTCGGTGAGTCACCAAATTGCCCATTCTATCGCCCAGTTGACTTAGTCGTGGAGCCAACCCACTGTGACTTTCGGCGGGCTAGAAGCTCACTCGGCGAGTTTCCGAGTGGTTTTTGCGAGCTACAGCGTTTTTAGCTTCTTCACTTGGCAGTTATTTTAAAAGGGGTTTTTGGTCTTTTCCCTAATTGGTTAATGTCTAATCTAAGTCGGTTACCCTTTAATTCTAGACCATATAGAAACCTTTTTAGCATAATTTCTACCCTTTTCTAATCACTTTTCAAAGTTCCCCAAATCCCTCCAAGTTTCCCCAAATATTTCTCTCTCTAGAAGAAGAGGAAGAAGCTAGGGTTTGAAGGCCAAGTCTACTAATCCTCCATTGATTTGAAGCTTTTTGCATTGAGGTATGATGACTTTCACCTATGGAGTCCTTTCCTCCATAGGGTTCCCAAATTTCCCAATTTTCAAAGTAAGAATTCTCAATTGAATTTAGGGTTTTCTTCAATCATGTGGGTTCTTTCAAATAATGATCAAATTGATTTACTTATGGCTTTTTATGCATGAATTGAGTTGAATTGCATGTTTTAAGATGAATCCCCATGAATCCATGTGAAAGCTATGATTTCTAGATTGTGACTCATGATGAATCTTTGATTATGAAAAGATGGAATTTATGGAATTATACATGTCTTTATGAAGTTGAGATAAATGATTTAAGCTGGCCTTGAGAGTGAGGCATTAATGTTGATGTTGTTGTATTGTGAAAGGATTTATCTCACATAAGGGATTCATAACATGTTGAAAGGTTTTCTCAACTAAACTTGAATCAATGATTAAGGAGCTATTCTAATGAAGAGACAAGCGGCGATTACGCACGTTCCCTAATGATAGACAAGAGGCGATTACCCATGTATACTAAAGATAAGATGAATTATGATTTATGACTATTCCATGGGAATTATACTTAGCACCGAGTGGACAAGAGGTGATTACCCATGTCGCATAAACTATGTGCCACCATAGGTTGTCTAGATAGACATTAGCTAGTGGATCCACTTAAGCTAGAAGACTGTGGTTCTTACCTTGGCAAGTAAGGACACCTCTTTTTGGTGTGGGATAGACACCGGATTCCATCTTAATAACTCACATGGTCTTAAATGTCGGTTAAAGGTAATTTCACACAATAATGAACTAAAGTTACTTTCAAGGTATCTCACAAGTGTTTTAAGCATGTTTAGGTTGCATTGACCATGATGTTATGACTTATGTTGCTAACCTCTTTTATCACATGTTTTAGCTTGGTCTTTGGATGATTTGTAAATGTTTCATTTTATCATAATCTTATGGTTTTATGCATAGTTATCATACTTTGTACATGTTTGTACTAACACATTCTCTTGCCTACATTGATTCATTGATGTAGGGCGTGACGACTCCTCTCCATCCACTGGTGGCTAGAGCTTGTGTTAGAAGAACTTGAAGATTTGGTGAGTCCTCACATTTTAAGTATAAGGCCACGTTTATCTTTCATGTCATTTAGTTTCTTTGAACTTTGTATCGGTTACGTCCCAACTTTCATTCTATGATGTCTAGATGGCTTTGAGACTATGTTTAGACTTCCACTACTTTTGATAAAACTCTTTGGTTATGAAGTTGTTCTTTAAACTCATTAATTTTTATGATCTTGTAATATGCATACTAAGTGACTTGTATGAGGCCTTTCAGGGTCTTATACGTTTCATAGAAAAATCAAAAGTTAATTTTTGTAATATATTTCTACAAGTTTAGTGACTTTGTACGAAATTCATAAGTTCTTCCTCAATGTTATGAAAATGTCATAAACTTATTAAGACCTAGAATTCAATTTTATTTTCAATTCTACCTCACCATACAAATAAAAAAAATCGATGTAAAAAATCAATTATTTATGAGTTAATTATATACTTATTTCGATGAGGAAGCTCTAATTCGTAACATATTAAGAATGGGAGTGACATATTACAACATGTAAAATTATACTGATTGTGTTAAAAATAATCATATATGCACCCCCAAATTTTATGTGTAATGTCAGTATCAAGTGTCCATATGATATAGTAGGAACACGTTAGAGTGTTTAATTGTCAGGTGAGACTAAGTTAAGGTATCTTGATGTATACTATCAAAGATGGAGTGCTTACTTGTAAATTGAGATCCAGTTTGAGTGTGTAGTTATGTATTATACCAAAAGATTTTATTGTGATAGTGTATTTACTTACTCATTTTAGGTATGAGAATCATAAGTGCAATTTCTTTCACTCTATTGTCATGATCCGAAGTTGGGCCATGATGGCGTCCACTACAACTCACCGAGTGGACAAGCCTAAACCCAAATAAATAGATACAGAAGACACACTATATATAAGACATAAATAAAAACAAGCGAAAGGGAAGGATAATGTATATAGAAAGAAGGGACATATCATATATATATATATATATATATGTAGTACGATACAAAATGTACAAGATAGGCCCAAAAGTGACCAAAAGACAAACTAACACAAGAAACCAATCCGCGGGACTTGGTGTCACCTATATAGGAGCTACTACGAATAGAAAGCTATAAATATACATAGAGAACTGAGTAATCAAAGATACAAAATGAGAGTCAGTACAAAAAAAGGACAGCAACAAGTTTCAGAACGCTGGGAGCTCACCAAAAATCCGAGTCTGTGACCGCCACGGGAGTTCCAAACGTTCACTAAGGGTGGCTCGAACTGGGAGCTACATCAGAAAAAGATGCAGAAGTGCAGTATGAGTACCAAAGCACGGGGTACCCAATAGGCATCATAGGCCGACTGAGCACATAAAGATCAAATATATATAAGAAGCACGATGATACTAGCAAGAAAAGGGAAAGATAAGGCATAACACGAATATAATGGAGAACAGACAGATGATAACAAGCAATTACGCATAGAAATCATACAATCAACACACTCAAAAGACCAACTCATGAAATGATACAAAGTAAAACTCCAAGAAAGAGAAGATCCTAAGCCTAGAGAAAACATCGAGCCACCTGGAATGGTGCCTGAAGCTTAACCGCAAGACAATAACCAGAATAGATGTATCCACGGGCCGCTCTGTATAGCACGTCGATCTTACCCATAACATGGATATATATACTTCGAGCTTATCAACAACGTAAAACTAAAATATAGAGTATAGCCCATGCCTAAGCTAATGGGCCACCCAGAATGATACATCGAGCACATCAAGGTAAAATAGCCAGAAGGAATGGTAAATCAAGTAAAAGGGCCTTTTTACCACTTTTATTTAAAACAGGTCTCTAGGACTTCCAATTCATTACCGTTAACTTCTTTTTTTGCAAACCAAGTCATTTTTGCCAAAAAAACTCAATCAAGTAGAAAATCCCCCAAAGCATTATCACAACCAAGTCATGTCATACACACAGAATCAGGAAGAATACCCCTCACACCACAAGAGTACTAACCTAGAACTCTTGCCAATTTAAACTCACTGCCTCAGGCCAAACAATATAAAAAACAACCAAAGTCACAAGTCAAGGATCCGTACTATTAATCAAACAAACCAAACAAATCAAACACCACACAATCCTAAGTTTCACGCCACCTAGAAGCAAAGTCTAAGGATACTACTCAAACAAGGATCACCTAAACTAATGCCTCTCCGACTAAAGCTTAAGCTAAACATCCCAACCTACGACCATAACTATCAGAAGATCAATAAAGCTCAACACATCCTAAGGGTTCAACCTAAATCATGTAATACTACCCAAATATAATTAATCTAACTAAGCTAAATCAAAGAAAAGGAAACCACAACCTACCTCAAGGCCAAAAAACTGCACATGAACTATTACTCGAGCGTGTTTCCTTTCTTGAGAGCCTCGGACCGCTGCCAAGCTATTAAGAACACATAGATCAAGTCAATACGGATCCAACGATACCCATATCACTAGCTCAAAATTCAAACCGGAATTGAGCAAAAAATCAGCCCACAAATCGACGCAACAGAATAACGAAAAGGAAATAGTCATACTGTCCTCTTCGGAATGAGGATTACATGCCAAAAGATGGGTGAAAATGGGACTCAATTCGAACCTCAAATGGACAAATTACAATACTTTCAAGTTTAGCAATTACGGGATTTGAGGTCGTAAACGAATTTGAATTACAAAATTAAAGACGTAAAAACATAGAGGAGAGGGAGATGAAGAAAACTACGTTTGAATGGTTGAAAATGATCAAGAATAGCTCCTCAATGCTCCAAGCTGAGCCTTTAAAAAGTTGGTTTTCTTTTTTATAATAAAGGGAGAAGAATGGGATTTTAACCTAGCGATCTTTGCAAAAGCCGACAAATGTAGGCAAAAGCACACATCGCTTAAGCGGCCAAATGTTCGCAAAAGCAGAGCCCGCCTAAGAGGCGCGACCTTCGCTTAAGCGGCCAATTTGTTGCTTAAGCGGCCTTCCAAAAAGCCAAGGGTTGGTCTCTTAAGGAACCCCCTCCCTTCTAATGTCCATCGCTTAAACATCCTCTTAGTCACTTAAGCCAACATCATTTAAGCAATCAAGAGTTTCCTTAAACCATCACACCACACACAAGATTTTAAGAAAATACGCGAAGTGTCCAAAACATCGAACAAGCCCTCGAAATTCATTCGGAGTCCAAACGATGCAAAGCAAAAGTGCAAACCACTTGGAAACGATATTCCAGACTCATCGGAATTGACAAATCAGCTATCCGAGGTTGTTTCATCAAAACGTTGACCAAAGTAAACTCTTTAGCAAAAAAAACACCACAAAACTCTAAAAAGCTAAAAACTCAGCTCTATACCCTCAGGAATCAAATAGAAGGTTGCATAGACCAAACTCGACATTCCAGAGCTAACTACGCTGACATAATTCGATTCTGAGCATGTTTACCAAGAAAGTTGACCCAAGTCAAACTTTTAACTAATCTTCAAAACTAAAATGCGTGATCGCACCAACCCCAAATCAAAGCCTCAAAACCCGAACCAATCATCACACTAGACCTAAAAGACCCTTCCGGAGCTGATGAAATTCTGATCCGATGTCAGAAGCTCCAGATGTTGACTTAAGTCATATCTTTAAAGCATTAAGATTCAAAACCTCAATACTCACACCAAACTCAATCAAACACCTCAGGGAGCGTGTCACCAAACCCGACACCACACACAAGATATAATGAAGCTATGGGAAGGGGAAACATAGGAAAATCATGCATAAAACACACAAATAAACCCAAGGGACACTACAACAAATACCACTAAAAGGACTTTCATCCGCAAAGGTAAGACAAAGGTAATACCTGAAGGCTAAAAAAGATTAGGATACTGGGTCTGCATATCATGCTCGGTCTCCCAACTAGCCTCCTTGATCGGATGGTGCCTCTGCTGAACCTTCACTGACGGGATCTCCTTAGACCGCAACTGCTTAACCTGCTTGTCTATAATGCCCATAGGCTCCTCCTCAAAATTCAAAGTTTCATCAAGCTGAACTGACTCCCACTGAAGTACTTGGGACTCATAAGGAACATGCCACCTCAACATAGAGACATGAAACATAGGATGAACTCTAGAAAGAGCTGGAGGTAAGGCTATCTCATAAGCAAGCTCCCCTACCCGCCTCAAAATCATAAAAGGATCGAGAAGCCTATGGCTAAGCTTGCCAATCCTCCTGAATCTCATAATGTCCTTCATTGGCAACACTTGGAAGAATACACGATCACCAACCATGAACTCTAAAGGTCGTAGCCTCTGATCTGCATAGCTTCTCTGCCTACTCTGGGCAGTACAGAGTAGCTCCTGGATCACACAGACACTATCCATAGAATCTCTCAAAAGGTTAGTGCCTCATGGCCTAACCTTAAAAGCATCAAACCAACCCACTGGAGAACGACATCTCCTATCATATAATACCGCGAATGGTGCCATTTGAATGTTCGAATGGTAGCTACTATTATATGCAAACTCTACCAAAGAAAAAGACTGATCCCACGGGCCACCAAAATCAATAACACAAGCCCGTAACATATCCTCCAGAACCTAAATAATCCTCTCAGACTGGCCATCGATCTGAGGGTGAAAACCTGTACTGAGCTCAACTCTGGTACCCAACTCTCTCTGAATAGACCTCCAGAAATGTGAAGTGAACTTAGTACCATCGTCTGAAATGATAGAAATTGGCATGCCATGCAAACAGACAATATATCTAAGGTAGATCTGAGCCAACCTCTCTGATGTGTAGGCAGTATGAATAGGTAGAAATCAAGCTGACTTGGTCAATCGATCAATGATGACCCAAATAGAATCAAAACCTCGAAAGGTACGTGCTAAGCCTACCACAAAGTCCATGGCTATATGCTCCCAATTCAACTCCTGAATGGGCAGCCGCTAAGTCAAACCACCTGCTCTCTAGTTCTTGTACTTCACCTGCTGATAGTTCAAGCACCTAGCCACGAAGGGTAAAATGTCCCTCTTCATCCCACACCACCAGTAATGTTGTCTTACATCACAATACATCTTCACAACACCGAGATGAATATAATACTTTGAATAATGGAACTCCTGAAGCATCAACCCAACTAACTCACAAACTCTAGGAACATAGATACGACCCTTCAATCCTCAAGATGCCCTCCGAATCTAAGGTCACCTTCCTAGCCTCGCCGATAAGAGCCTTGTCTCGAATCGTCGTCAACTGTGGATCATCAAAGTGTTGTGTTGGATACTACTCCATCAATGAAGATCTAGCCTCTACATAGATAAATACTAAGCTTGGCTCAGAAATATCAAGCCTAACCATCTGATTGGCTTAGGAATGAATGTGCAAATTCATAGGTTGCTCTTCCAAGGCTAAGAAAGCCAAACTCCCCATACTCACTGCTCTGTGACTCAAGGCACTTGCTACCAAAATAGCCTTGCCTAGATGATAAAGGATAGAAATGTCATAGTCCTTCAATAACTCTGACAACCTGCGTTGTCTTAGATTAAGGTCTCTCTGGCTGAAAATATACTAAAGACTATAATGGTCAGTGAATACCTCGCAGTAAACTCCATACAAATAGTGCTGCCAAATCTTCAACGTGAAAACTACTTCTACCAACTCTAAGTCATGAGTGGGGTAGTTCTTCTCGTGAAGATTCAGTTAAGTGGAAGTATAAGCAGTAGCTTTACCCTGCAACATCAAAACACAACCTAGACCCACATCAGAAGCGTCAAAGTAGACCGTAAACCCCTAACCCTCAACATGAAGAGTCAGAATCAGCGCTGAAGTCAACAAGGCCTTGAGCTTAAGGAAGCTCACCTCACACTCATCTGACCACTAGAGGGGAACATCCTTCTAAGTCAATCCAGTCAAGGGTGCTACAATAGAAGAAAACCCCTCCACGAACCGTCTATAGTAGCTTGCTAACCCAATGAAACTGTAAACCTCAGTAGGTGAAATAGGCCTGGCCCAACTATGAATTTCCTCAATCTTTATTGGACCCACCATAATGCCATCCTTTGACACTAAGTGCCCCCAAGAATGCTATAGCCTGAAGCCAAAACTCATATTTAGTTAAATTGGCATACAACCGCTACTCTCTAAAGGTCAGGAGTACAATCATCAAATACTACTCACGCTGCTCCCTACTCCCTGAGTAGAACACGATGTCATTGATGAACACTATCACAAATGAGTCCAAATAAGACCTGAACACATGGTTCATCAACTCCAAAAATGTTGTTGGGGCATTAGTTAACCCAAAAGACATGACTAAGAACTCGTACTTGCCGTACCGAGTCCTAAAGGCAGCCTTAGGGATGTCCGCCACCCTAATCCTCAACTGGTGGTAGCCCGATCTCAAGTCCATCTTTGAGAACACCATTAAACCCTAAAGTTGGTCGAATAAATCATCAATGTGTGGCATATGATACTTATTCTTGATGGTCACCTTATTCAGCTACCTGTAGTCAATGCACATACGCAAGGTACTATCCTTCTTCTTCATTAAAAGGACAGGAGCACCCTAAGGAGATACACTCAGTCTAATGAACCCCGTTCTTAAGAGGTTCTGGAGCTTATCCTTAAGCTCCCTCAACTCAGCTGGAGCCATCCTTTAAGGCAAAATGGAGACTAGCTGTGTACCCAGCTCAACATCAATCCGAAATCGATATAGCGGTTAGGAGAAAGACTCGGTAGATCGGTAGGAAATACATCAACAAACTCTCTAACCACAGGAAATGACTCAAGAGGAGGGGTGTCAGCGGTAGTGTCACGAACATAAGAAAGATAGGATAGGCACCCCTTCTCTACTTACCGCCAAGCCATCATAAAAGAGATCACACCCCTCCGCATATGACTATCCAAACAGGTCCATACAAGAGGCATGCATAAATAAACAGTCTTGGAGAAACAATCCAAGACCGTATTATTGGGAGACAACAAATCTATGCCTAGAATCACGTCGAAATCCACCATATCTAGCACAATAAGGTCTACCCAAGTATCATACCCCAAGATGTTCACCATAGAAGCTCTATAAACTCAGTCTACTACCAAAGAATCACCTACGAGGGTAGCTACATGCATAGGCACATACATAGGCTCATAAGAATAAGCAAACACACTAGAAAGGTAGACCCCAAATCAAATAAAGCATATGAAGGCTGATGAGAGATGGAGAACATACCTGTGCTAACAGCATTCGACGACTCGAACTCTGGCCTCCCCGAAAAGTCATTCATATGGCAGTGTCCACCTCAACCATCTGATATGCCTGCCTAAGGACCACCACTAGTACCTTGGGGACCACTCTTAGTACCCTGAACGGAACCCTTGGAGCCTAAACTTGTTGATCCAGCTGACCCTGTGGACCCAACTAATCTTGCCTCTCGTGATGACGGATCGTAGGACACACTCTAGAAAAGTTACCCAATACCCGATACTCGTAGAAACCTCTATCAGAACTTCCCCTCTAGGAATACTCGGCTGAACCTACCTGGCCACTACAACCCGAATACCCTAAATGTGCAACTCGAGAAGTCTGAACCATCTGACAACTAGCACCTGCCATGCCGCCATCTATAATCTGTAGAGCTGCCTGAACCGGCCTACTAGGTTGATACTATTATGGATACCCTCGATCTTGAAACCCTATGCTATGAGTCTGAGACCCGCTGAAACCATCCTGATGATGGGACCTCTTGTTGCTCCCTCCAAAGGCCTCACGAAGGATCCCATCAATGGTGCGTGCATGATCAACTATCTGTAGAATAGAACAACCTGATGCCACCATCTGCTCTGTCGCCAATCTAAGAGGAAATGAGAGCCCTTTGACAAACCTGTGAACTCTCTCCTGCTATTACAACATAAGCATAGCTGCATGTTTTGCCAACTCAGGGAACCGTGCCTCATACTCCTCAACTAAAAGTGATCCCTGAGTAATGTCTGAGAACTCATCCCTCAACCGCTTCCTCAGGCTTTGAGGTACATACTTCTCTAAGAAATCCTCGAAGAACTGAGCCCAAGTCATCAAAGGTGACCCAGCTGGTCGGTAATCTAAATAAGACCTCCACCACTGCTTTGTTGGCCTATCCATTTGGTAAGCAGTGTAATCAACCCCATGAGACTTCACTAACCTGAGGCTATGCAACCTCTCTTAGCAGCTGACTAGAAACTCGTG
This sequence comes from Solanum appendiculatum, assembly GCA_018342035.1. Lineage (NCBI taxonomy): Eukaryota > Viridiplantae > Streptophyta > Magnoliopsida > Solanales > Solanaceae > Solanum > Solanum appendiculatum. The sequence goes on along the minus strand of JAGDQO010000766.1, from coordinate 1,114,103 downwards.
GACACCCTCACCCGTAGCACCGGTGAACCTGGGAGGACAATATCTGATGAACTGCCCTAACATCTTATGCTCATCAGGGGTCATAGCTGTCCTTGGATCCATAGGTGGAGCAACAATCGGAATCGGCTGGACTACTGTATAAGGAGCTGCAGCAGCATGATGTGCCTGTAGAGTCTGAACACCCTGTGCCCCTGCCAGGGCTAAACTATGAGCCTCATCTCGGACCCGCGGTCTTGCTGAAGTGCTAGGCATAGTACCCGCCTTAGACATACCCTCCGTGAAGCTGAGGATCCTGGCCAAAGTATCCTGAAGTACTGGTGTGGCCACAAATCCTGGTTGAGGCTGGGCTGGCCCCACACCTTCTAGCTGATGTTGAACCTACTAAACCTCTCTCTCGGGCTTTGGAGCTAGTGCCCGTTCCTGACCTCTTCGTCGATCTCTAACTCTACCTCTAGCTGGGGCTTCACCGGGAGGTGTACGACGTCCACACCCGCCCAAAGTCGATCTCATCTTAGCCATCTGGGAAAGAGTAAAAAAATCAAGGCTTAGATATTGGGATAACCGTAAATGCATAAAAAGAAACAAAAAATAGTGAAGTATTCCTAAGAATGCCCTATAGCCTCTCGATGATTGGATATGGACGTCATCGTACCGATCTGCAAGACTCTACTAGAAACTTACTATTATAAAAGTGAGACCGGTGAACCTTATAAAGCTTTGGTACAACTCTGTCATGACCCGAAGCCGGGCCATGATAGAGTCCACTACAACCCACCAAGTGGAAAAGTCTAAACCCAAATAACAAGATACAAAAGACACACTATATATAAGAAATAAATAAAAACAAGCGGAAGATAAGAATAGTGTATATAGAAAGAAGGGCCTTATCATATGTATATATATGTCTGCAGTACGATAAAAAATATAAAAGATAGGCCCAAAAGTGACCAAAAGACCAACCAACACAAGATATCGAAACTCGAGACCTGAAGTCACCTATATAGGAGCTACTACAAAGAAAAACCTATAAATATATACAGAGAACTGACTAATCCAAGATACAAAATGAGTGTCAGTCCAAAAGAAGGACATCAGCAAGTCTCTGAACACTAGGAGCTCACCATAAATCCAAGACTGTGACCGCCAAAGGATATCCAGATGCTCACTGAGGGTGGCTCGAGCTGGGAGCTGTATTAGACAAATACGCAGAAGTGCAGTATGAATACCAAAACACGGGGTGCCCAGTAGGCATCATAGGTCGACCGAGCTCAGAAAGATCAAATATATATATAAGAAGCATGATGATACTAGCAAGAAAAGGGAAAGCTAAGGCATAACACGAATATAACAGAGAACAGACAGATGATAACAAGTAAATACGCATAGAAATCATACAATAAACACACTCAAAGACCAACTCATGCAACGATACAAAGTAAAACTCCAAAAAGGGAAGATCTTAAGCTCAGAGGAAACATCGAGCCACCTAGAATGGTGCCTAAATCTTAACCGCAAGCTAATAACCCAGATTAATGTATCCACGGGCCACCCGGTATGGCACGTTGAGCTTACCCATAACTCGGATATATATCTACAGGCTGTCCAGGATAATACTTAGAGCTTATCAACAATGTAAAACTAAGAGGTAGACTGTACCCCAAGCTTAAGCTAATGGGCCACCAGGAATGATACATTGAGTTTATCAGAGTAATGTAGCCGGAAGGTAAGGTAAATCAAGTAAAAGGTCCTTTTGATATGCCCAAATTACACCTCCCTTAAGAAGTATAAGTGATCGTTGTAAAATAAAGAACCTAACAAATATTAGGGTCGATCCCAAGAGGAATATGGTTCAAACTCAGTCAATTTATTGTTGATTGTACGTTTAGCCAAGTTATCTCTGTAAAAAAAGGGTTTTGAAAACAAAAATTATAATTGATTGATGTGTAGTAACAAATAAACAAGTAACATGATTCTCAGTTTGTAATATCAATATGAGAATGAAACTAGGGTATATGTGTTCCCCACAAGTTCTTAACTCAGTAATCCTAATAATAGTAACTCTTTTCTAGTGTTGAACATGCATAGTCTGTAAGCTAGGTATTTCCTAAGTGATTGGTCCTCCAAATAGGGAATTTCACCACGCAACTTGGTCTGTCTACGGGTGTATTCTTTACTAACCCTTACCTTTGACCTAGATTAGCCCTCAGCATATTGGGTTCAGACTATTAGATAGCGGATTATCACACTAAATTTTCGTTGTTTAATCTCTTTCTCATTCATTACTTCCTTGGTCCGGCAAGTAGGAACGAGGCATGTTCTAACGCTGTACACCATTAAAAAGCTATCAAAAGGAAGAGATTATCAAATAAATGCATAAACACTTTAACAAGAACTACTACATTATTAGTTTCACGTTGTTAATTACTCATGGTTTCCACAACCCTAGTTGTGGATTTAGTTGTTCATGCTTGATTGTTCACAAGTCATATTAGGGTTTAGAGAATAAATCATGAATTTACAATTAGAATTGATTAAATCCATAATCTCGAATTGAAGAACGAAAGCCAATTCCATACACTGAACTTCAAGAATTATATACCAAAAGTGTTTGTATACATAATTCCCAAAGCTAAAATAATGGATCAAAAAACGTCTATCATCAAAAACTTATGAAAATCAAAAATTACAACTTATATTTATAGAAAATAAAACCTAAGCTAAGTAGGAAAAGAAAAGCTAAGGAAATTCGGCTTGGGAAGTATCGTCTACGGTTGGTGACCTACGGCTCATAGGTATCTTTCATCATTCAGCAGTTAGTCAAAATATTTGAGGGTCACTTCCAACGGGCGTGATCTACAACTCATAGATCTTAGTACGGCCCATCCTGCTCTTCCGTCAATCAAGTACTAAAGTTCACCCTCTCTGAAGTCTTCTACAATTCCTCATCTATGGTTCATAGTAGGAACTACGGCTCGTCATCCTCAATCGTCGTTCCATACTTAGCTCATATTTCAAGCACTTAAACCTACGACTTCAACCTACGGCTCGTAAATTAATTCGTACATCATCAAAAACTCTGTTGCTGCAACACTTTGATCATCAACTGGTCCAAAAACCTATTTCCCGTAAAATTAAGCGCAAATACCATCACATCTACTAACAAAATGCCTAAGAAGTATGCAAAACTCTAAGTTTAATTCATCAAAAGTACCGTAAGTGCACGGTACATCACCATTTTCCCACTTTTATTAAAAATAGGTCTTAAGGACTTCCAATTCATTACCGTTAACTTCTTTTTTTTTTCAAACCAAGTCATTTTAGCCAAAAAAACTCAATCAAGTAGAAACTCCTCAGAAGCATTATCACAACCAAGTTATGTCATACAATGAGAATCGGGGAGAATACTCATCACACCACAAGAGTACTAACCTGGAACTCCTGCCAATCCAAGCTCACTGCCTCAGGCCTAACAATATAATAAACAACAAAAGTCACAATGCAAGGATCCATAACATCAATTAAGCCCACAAAACTAATCAAACACCACACAATCCTATGTTTTACGCCACCTAGAAGCAAAGTCTAAGGATACTACTCCTACAAGGATCTCCTAAACTAAGGCCTCTTCGACTAAAACTTAAGCTAAAAATCCCAACCTAATGCCATAACTATCCAAAGAACAATAAATCTCTACACATCCTAAGGGTTCAAACTAAATCATGCAATACTACCAAAATACAAGTAATCTAACTATGCAATATCAAAGAAAAGGAAACCATAACCTACCTCAAGGATGAAAACCGCACACGCACTATAACTCAAACATTTTTCCTTTTTGTAGAGCCTCAGACTGCTGCCAAGCTATTAAGAAAACAAGGGCAAATCAACACGGATCCAACGATACCCATATAACTAGCACAAAATTTGGACCAGAATTGGGCCAAAAATCAGCCCACGAATCGACGCAATAGAATTACAAAAAGGAAGCCATCATATTGTCCTCTTTGGAATGAGGATTACATGCCTGAAAGATGGGCGAAAATGGGACTCAATTCGGTCCTCAAATGGCCAAATTACCATACTTTCAAGTTTCAAAATTATGGAATTTGAGGCCGGAAATGAATTTGAATTACTAAATTAAAGATGTAAAAGCATAGAGGAGAGGGAGATGAAGAAAACTACCTTTGGATGGCTGAAAATGATGAAGAATAGCTCCTAAATGCTCTAAGCTGAGCCTTCAAAGAGTTGGGTTTCTTTTTAAGAATAAAGGGAGAAGAATGGGATTTTAACCCAAGGATCTTCGCAAAAGCCAGTAAATGTTCACAAAAGAAGACATCGCTTAAGCAGCCAAATGTTCGCAAAAGCGGAGCCCGCCTAAGAGGCGTCCTTCACTTAAGCGGCCACTTGGTCCCTTAAGTCATCCCCGCCCTTCTGATGCCCATCGCTTAAGCGGCCTCTTGGTCACTTAAGCAACATCGCTTAAGCGATAAAGAGTTCTCTTATGCCGTCACACCAGACACCAGATTTTCAGAAAAAAGGCTATGTGTCAAAAACTTTGAACAAGCCCTCGAAATTCATTCGGAATCCAAACGATGCAAACCACTTGGAAACGACATTCCCGACTCAACAAAATTGACGAAACAGCCATCCGAGGTCGTTTCATCAAAATATTGACCAAAGTCAACACTTTAACAAAGAAACATCACAAAACTTCAAAAAGCTAAAAACTCACCTCGACACCCTCAGGAATCAAGCCAATGGTCGTTCAAGACAAAACTCGGCATTCCGAAGCTAACCATATAGACAAAATTTGATTCTGAGCATGTTTACCAAGAAAATTGACCCAAGTCAAACTTTTGACTAAACTTCAAAACTAAAACACCTAATCACACCAACCCCAAACTAAAGCCTCAAAACCCAAACCAGTCATCACACTAGGCCAATAAGACCCTTTCGGAGTTGATGGAATTGAAGAAATTCTGATCCGACGTTAGAGTCTCCAGATGTTGACTAAAGTTAACCCTTTCAAGTATTAAGCTTCCAAACATTAAAACTCGCACAAAACTCAACCAAACACCTCGGGAGCATGCCACCCAATCCGGCACCACACTCAAGCTATAAGGAAGCTACGAGAAGGGGAAAAACAGACGAAGCACACATAAAAATTTTAAAAATGACCTTGATGGTCATTACATCTATATACAAAAGTGCATTATTAAATCTTCATCTCAATTCTCTATTTATCTCCTTTGTCCTCATACATATACTTTCAGTTGCAACTCTGATGAACTTTTTGTTCGAATATATTTTTCGATAACAAAACAACTTTTTCTCTTTCGATTGTGAATCACCACGATGAGGATGTCAAAAACACTTTTTTGGATTTCATTCATCTGTAAGCATACAACTTTTATGTCTTTCTTTTTCTCTATCCCTCTCTCTGTCATTGACTAATAATTTCTCTCTCTACCCAAATTGAGTGGATCTACTTATCTTTTTTATTATTTTTTTCTTTGTTACTTCATTTGCATTATTATAGTATTCTTTTTAAATTTTTTTGCTTTGTGAGTGTTTAATCACATGGAATGATCAAATCGTACTGTTATTGGTGTTTTTAGGTATTAATTTTATGTATGTTTGAAGTATTTTTTAAAGGGAAAGCTCTTTCTTCATTTTTTCAAAAATAATTTTATAATTGAATTTAAGTATAATCAATATAACTGTACAATTTTAAAGTGTGTATCTAGTTAATATGAAATTAGAATTATGGTAGGAGAATAATTTTTTCGGGAGAAGTCAAAAAATGTGATTAACTTTTTTAGAGTCGGTTGAATTGAAAGTATGTGTTGCTTGGTTTTAAATTTATCTATTTCTAAAAAAATTATTCTTTTTACACTCTTTCTCTTTCCTTTCAAATATCTTAGGAACACTTATTAAAAATAATTTACTATTTTTTAACTTTATATTTTGATTTAGTTTGTATAAATTTAGACATTTTTACAATAACAACAAACCTAGTGAAATCCAACTAAATAGGGTTTGGAAAGAGTAGAATGCACGCAGAAAGGGATGACAATGAGGCGGGGCGGGCGGGTTGAAGCTTAACCTGTGAAAGATCATCCCGCACTGCATAGCATTTTTTTCTATTTTAACCCCCCCTCCCACCCCACTTATGTTATCTCATTTTTTTCTTCGTTTTGTTATTTTGATAACACACACAAATTTTACATTTCATTATATTCTTTTAAGAATGAAGATATAGTTTAACTATATCCTTAATTGATATTTTTCTAAATCACATAACTTCAACAGAACTAAGAAATAATATATATCATAAAATCCTATTTGATTTATAAATGATTTCAAATTAATTTCAAGAACTAAGAAACAACTTTGTTCTGTCCACAACAAAAAATTGATTTTAAAATATCACAAAAAGATACTTTTTTGACAACATTAGACAAAGAGAGAATAGTCAAAAGCTTCAGCTCTTAAAGCTGAGAGAGTTGAGAAAGCCAAGAGCGAAAGAAAAAAAGTTCTACCCGCCTCGTCCTACTTAATTTTTAAAATAAGTTGTTTCAACCTACCTCGGAACTGCCCAACAGAAGATAAAACTTGCCCCGCCCCGCACCCATCCTGCCCCATTTCCATCTCTATTCACAGATCTTACCACTACCTTAGAGGTAGACTGCTATTTCCGATAGACCCTTGGTCTAAGAAAAACAGTCCAAAGTAGAATAGGGATAAATAGCGTAAATGAAGACACACGTTCTCGAATTAGAGCTAGCATAAATGAACTGCAACAACATTAGATTATCACAAAACACGTTCCTCAATTAGTAGAGTTGATTCTTTCCTTCTTGGTCCAAATCTCCTTCAAAGTTCAAAATACAACGCGCTAACTTAAAATTATTTCTTTTTTTTTTCTATCTCTTGTTCATTTTTATTTATTGTCAGGAAACCCTTATTTTTCGCTTTTGATGCGAGACCTAATTATCGTCTCTTTAAGTTGACCTTTTCGTAATGGGGTTAACATTGCGAAGCCCATAACCTGTGAGCTTTTCACGATATTTTTAAACTTCGTGTCAATTTAAAGAACATCATTAATTCAGACAAAATAAATATATTCTTTTTGGCATTATCATAAGTTATAATACATTCATACCAAACACCAGATGAAACATAATTTTTTAAAATAAAAAAATTAGATGATATAAGGGTTTACACTTTACATCATCCTCATCTTTTGAAGTGAAAGAATGATTCTGATGTCATAAATTGCACAAAATATTTATCCACTTTAGTCTATGAAGATTTTTATTTTTATACTATCTGAAAGTGATATAAAAACACAATTTTTTTTCACTTTATATATGAAAGGAAAATATTATATATATTTGTAGAAAAAGGTTGACGTGCTACATATTCATTCTCATTTCTCGTTTCTCCTCCTTATAAAAATAAAAACCACCCCCCCTTTGTCACGTATTTTTTTTCACATTCTATATTTGTGGTTTTCGTAATAGTTCATGAGATCTCGAATTTCCATATTTCCATTCATACATAGCATAGTCCAAGTGAACCCACTTAAAATATATGTATTTTTTATCAATTCTTGTTACTCTGTCTTTACCTATTTATAATAGGTTTATTAATATTTTTAGCCTCTTCTGAATATTCACAAATTTTCAAAACTATTAACTATTCTGTCATTTAGTAACTCATATGTTATGTTAAACTTGTATTATTAGTTCAATATTTGATGATAATACCTTTAAAAGTAGTCCACATATGACGTTTCCTATAAAAGGAATATTTTGATTATGAAGAGATCAAATATATCGAGCCATAAATCACAAGTACTAAAATCAAAATTTATCACTAACTCAAATACAAAACGTGCAATCTTTTACTTTATCACCTGCCCCCACTATTCTTCGAGTGCGAATTGCATAAACTCGTTTTGGTTCAATAACCTACAAATCACATAGAAGATATAAATTGTATTAGTGATGAGTCAGGAACTTTGACTCATTTAGGGCTTGATACTTAGTGATTGAGTATCCTCAATGCCTATTTTGTGCTCAAAACTAATGTTAAATTGTTTATGTGCAGCCATGGAAGTTCAAGAACAAGGAAAATACATTTATTTTGCAAAAAGAGGCGAAAACGTTGGAAAAACCTGAAGAAAAGGGGGGCTGAAGCTCGTAAAAGCCACTCGGCGACGCGCCGACGCGCCGACGCGCCGAGTGACCCTCTGGGTCGCCTGAAGTTCCAGAATGATGGCCTATTAACCAAACCAACTCGGCGATCAATAGGAGAATTTTGGCGTATCACAGATCGAAACGGTGAGCCCGACCCATATTGCCTAGTCTTCCAGAACCCTCTGAGCTAGAAATCAAGCACAAAAAGGTGATGAAGAGAATTTTGGCGCGTAGCCGAGACACTTGGTGACCCCGACGTGTTCAAATGTGTGGAATTTTTGAGGAAGTATAAATTGGTTTTTTAAAAGAGAGAAGGCATCAGTTAAGTTAGACTAAGAAGAACTTTTACTTTTGGTGAATATTTATTGAACAATTCTTGTGTGGTTTTTTAATTGGAGACTTTGGGTTTAATTCTAATTTGTAGCTTTTCATCTTTGGAGACTTTGTTCATCAATGGAGAATCTCTTTGGTAACGATTTCTTCCCTTTTGCTATGAGTGGTTAAAATCCCAATTCCTTAGGGGTGTGAATATGTGATCAATTATCTAATTAACTTATGGGTATTGCCAATTGCTGAATTTAATGTTGAATTGAAATGGGTTCAATTGTGAATTCATGTTTTCAATTATGGTCTGAAGTTGCAAATTCAGATTTAGTTTAGATCTCGATGTTTGCTTGCAAAAGAAGCTTTAGAGTGGAATTTGCAATTGATAATTGTTTAGACTGTTGTCTTTGCTTCCTAGCTTGTAAAATTCGGTTGAATTAAGGAATTAGATTTTTTTGTAATGCTATGCTTGTTGGGGTTCGTAATAATTCATTTGATGCATAATGGCTGATTGACAGATAGCTGTTATCACCTTAATCTATCGTACCCATTAAGATTAAGAAACTTATAGCAATTGGTAATTACCCATTAGCGAAATTTGGTGATTGATCACTCACACACTCCTAAGGTCCCATCTCTAATTGCTAAAATTCCGTGTTGGTCATTTTGTTACAATTGGCTACTAAATTCTCTCATTATTGATAATTAAAATTTGATGACTTACATTATGCTTCGTTTAACTTACTTTTACCTACAAAAGATTAGATCACTATAGTACTTCATAGTTGAATTCTTTACTAGAACACTCCTTGTGGGATCGACCCCAACTCATCGTTGGGTTTATACTTGCTAGAGACTACCTTCACCTTGAATTATCAGAGGTGTAGTTGAACATTATCAAAACTGACGTCGCTGCTGGGAGTGGTGTTTAGAAATCTTTTATCGAAGTGTTTTAGTGAACTAATTTAGTTGTAGTAGAATTTGCTTATTAGTTTTTCATCATTTGTCCTCAACAGGTGAAGAAATGAGTGTCAATGGAAGTGAAGCTGCTCGTGTTCTTGGGTGGAATGACGACATAGGAAACTGAACAATTTAAATATCGATCAGATGGGAAGCAATGGAGCTATTCGGTTGCCCCCAGCATAGGGCAACGCCATCTTCCATATGACTGGAACTATGCTGCAGCTGCTGCAAATCAAAGGGTTCTTTGGGGAACTTGCTCATGAGGATCCTCATGACAACCTTTGAAATTTTCTGGATGTGTGTAGCCCTTTCTCATTCATGATCATCAGCCAAGAGTCGATTCGACTTCACTTGTTTCCCTTTTCTCTAGTAGGAGAAGCAACAAAGTGGTTGGCTGAACTACCAAGAGACTCAATGACTTCTTGGGCGGAGCTCACGGGAGCATTCCTTGAACATTTCTTCCCTCCCTCAAAGATGGTGAAGTTAACGGACAACATTCAAAATTTCAAGCGGATTGATGGTGAGCCCATTCATGAATTCTAGCTGAGGTTTCAAAAGCTGCTTCTCCAATGTCCTACTCACGGATTACCAGAAAATGTGCTCTTGCAATATTTCTACCGGAGTGTCGATTCCGTCAACAAAGTTGTCGCTGATCATCTTATGTGGGTTGAATTATGAGACAACCGTTTGCCGTGGCATCGGCTTTCCTTGATGAGATGACTAAGATAAATTGAGCATGGCACACGAGAGAGGATCAAGTGTCACCTTTCACTATTGGGTTGACTAAAGAACAAATGGAGAAGAACAAAGAGCGTGATGAGAATATAGCCAAAATAATGGCCCAAATGGATTTGTTGATAAAACATGTCTGGTAGGTGGCTATAAGGCTGTGAATGCGGTTGGTGCTAATAGTGGATTGAGTCTGGATGATGCAAAATTTGAAGCTATGTACAATGAAGAGGTACAATTTTTGTTGAACCAAGTGGTGGGTTCTCGTCCGAGCTATCAAAGGCCGGGCGGGAATCAAGGTTGGAACAAGGACTGTGATGGTGGTTGGAGAGATAGAGATCGAGATTGAAATGATAGAGGGTACCAATGGCAGAGATAGGGATGGTGATAGAGATCATTACGAACCTCCTCATGATTGCCCAAACCCGAAGGAACCTCATTATCCCAAAATTTTTCAAACCGAGGATATGCTTGCCCGTATTCTAAACAAGGTAGAGGGGTCTAACAAAGTGCTCAGGAGATGAAAGCTGATTTTTCCTCGTTGAACCAAACAGTGACCTCTCATTTGGCTTCCATCAAACAACTTGAAACCCAAATGGGTCAGATCTCAGCTTTCTTAAATACAAGACCACAGGGGCGTCTTCCGTGTGATACCTTTGCGAATCCAAAGAATGTCAATGCCCAATGCATGGAAATCCAACCCGGAGGGTAAGATTGTGGGAAATGATGTGCAAATTGATGACAAAGCTGCTCCAAGTAAAAGGAAAGCTTTTGTTTTTTAGGGTGATGGACTTACCGAAGAATTGAATGATGACACTTCCAATGAGGTTGATGATGCACCAAAGGATGGTGTGGCCGGTGAAGCTAAGAAGTCAAAGGTGGATATTGTTCCTCCCTCAACACCTCAAAAGTCATTACTTAATATTACTCTACCATTTCCTCAAAGATTGAAGAAGAGGGACAATGATGCCAAGTTCCAAAAGTTCCTCTCCGTCTTTAAAACTCCTTCTATTAATCTTCCATTGGTGGAGGCACTATTAGAAATGTCGGGTTATGCAAAGTTTATGAAAGAGTTGGTCACGAAGAAGCGAAGTATGGATTTTGAAACGGTTGAAGTGTCCCATAGTTGTAGTGCCATTATGTCAAACGTGGTTTTCAAGAAGGATGATCTGGGGGCATATACTATCCCTTGCACTATTAGAATGTTTCAATTTGCTAAAGTTTTGTGTGATTTGGGGGAAAGTATAAATTTGATGCCCTATGCCATTTACAAGCAACTTGGGTTGGGCAAGCCTAAGTCAACAACTATGCGTCTTCTTATGGCTGATCGATGTATCAAGCGTCCTATTAAAATTTCTATGATATTTGGGTGAAGGTGGACAAGTTTATATTTTCGGCTGATTTTGTAATTGTTGATTGCGAGATTGATGCCGAGGTGCCTGTTATTCTTGGTAGGCCATGTTTGGCTACTGGGAGAGCTCTTGTTGATGTAGAAAGTGCTGATTTAAAATTCTGGGTAAATGAGGAGGAAGTCACTTTCAACGTATGCAAATCGATGAAGTATCCATGTGATCTCCATGTGCTATCATCTATTTATGTGATTGATGAAGCGGTTTCTAGTGTATGTGAAATTTCATGTGTCGGTGAATCTTTGGCCACCGTCCTATTAAATTGTGACAGGGTAGAAAGTCAAGATTATGATGAGGTGGTGGCTTCTCTATCGGGTTTAAGGTCTTATTCTAAAAACCCTTTGAAGCTTTATATCGATTTGAAGAATAGGGAAAGCCCCATCCATTGAAGAACCACCAAAGCTTGAGTTGAAGGTACTCCCTCCGCAGCTTCATTATGTGTTCTTGGGAGCTAATAAAACTTTGCCCATGATTATTGCTGCGGATTTACTTGACTAGCAAACCCAAGCACTTGTCACTGTGTTGAAAAGGTTTATCAAAGCTATAGGGTGGACGATTGCCGACATTGTGGGAATTCCTCCGGACATTTGCACCCACAAGATTTAATTGGATAGTGATTGTAAATCAAGAGTTGAACATCAAAGGAGGTTGAACCCTTAAATGCAAGAGGTTGTCAAGAAAGAGATCATCAAGTGGCTTGATGCAGGAGTTGTCTACCTTATTACAAATAGCAAGTGGGTAAGCCCCGTTCAATGCGTTCAAAAGGAAGGTGGTATGACCGTGGTCTAGAATGAAAAAGGTGAACTTGTGCCAATGCGACCGGTTAACGGTTGGTGTGTATGTATGGACTATAGGTAACTTAAGGCAAGTACCGAGAAAGATCATTTTTCAATGCCCTTTATTGACCAGATGCTTGATAGATTGGCGGGTCATGGATGGTATTTCTTTTTGGATGGTTACTCCGGTTATAATCAACTCTCCATTGCACTAGAAGATCAAGACAAGACTACTTTCACATGCCCTTATGGAATGTTTGCTTTTAAAAGAATGCCTTTTGGGTTGTGTAATGCACTGGCAACATTTCAGAGGTGTATGCTTTCTATTTTTGTGGATATGGTGGAAGATTTGATGGAAGTCTTCATGGATGATTTCTCAGATGTGGGGGATACCTTTGAAGCATGCCTTGAGAACCTTGGTAGAGTCTTGCAGAGATGTGTTGAAACAAATCTTTTACTCAATTGGGAAAAATGCAACTTCATGGTCAAGGAAGTTATTGTGTTGGGGCACAAAATTTCGGGAGAGGGCATACAAGTTGATCAAGCTAAGGTTGAAGTTATCGCCAAGTTGCCTCCTCCTATTTTGGTTAAAGGTGTTAGAAGCTTCTTGGGCCATGCGAGTTTCTACCGGTGGTTCATAAAAGACTTCTCTAAGATGGCTTGTCCTCTTTGCAAGCTACTTGAGAAAGAACGTGTATTTGAGTTTGATGAAGCTTTTATGAATGCATTTGTGTGTCTAAAAGAGAAGTTAGTGTCGGCTCCGTTTATTGTTGCTCCGGATTGGAACAGCCCATTTGAGTTAATGTGTGATGCTAGTGGTGTGGCTTTGGGAGTTGTACTTGGCCAATGAAAAGGCAAGTTGTTTCACCCGGTCTATTATGCAAGCAAGACCTTGAATGTATCTCAAAAAAACTACACCGTCACTGAACAAGAGTTGTTGGCTGTGGTGTATGCTTTTTAAAAGTTTAGAGCCTACATGTTGGAAACTAAGGTGGTGGTACACACCGACCATGAAACTATATGTTACTTGATGGCCAAAAAGGATCCAAAACCAAGATTGATTCGATGAGTGCTATTGTTGCAAGAATTAAACTTTGAAGTCAAAGATTGAAAAGTGTGTGAGAATCAAGTGGCAGATCATTTATCGAGGCTTGAAACGAGTGTGGTTGTCTCCGGTGAAAAAGATATTGAAGAAGCCTTCCCCGATGAGTCAATGATGGTTGTGTCAACGGGTACCACACCTTGGTATGCTGATTTTGCCAATTACGTGGTGTGTGGAATTCTTCCCAATGGGTTGAAATTTTACTAACGCAAGAGATTCCTTTTTGAAGTGAAGAGATATTTTTGGGATGAACCTTACCTATTCCGGGAGTGTGCTGATCATATAATTAGAAGATGTATTCCAGAGGTTGAGGTAAATGCCATTCCTATTGTATGCCATGCATCACCGATTGGTAGACACCATAGTGACGTGCGTACAACTGCTAAAGTGTTGCAAAGAGATTATTATTGGTTGACATTGTATCAAGATGCAAACTCTTTTGTCAGAGAGTGTATTCAATGTCAAAAGCAAGGAGGAGTGTCACGCAGGCATGAACTTCCTCTTATTTCAATTTTAGAGGTTGAGTTGTTTGACATATGGGGAATCGACTTCATGGGCCCTTTTGTGAGTTCTTATAGGAACAAATATATCTTGGTTGCCGTTGACTACGTTTCTAAATGGGTAGAGGCTGTGGTCTTACCTAACAATGAAGGGAGAAGTGTAGTAACTTTCCTCAAGCGGTACATTTTCACAAGGTTTGGCACCCCGCGGGCTATTATTAATGATGGGGGCTCTCATTTTTGCAACCGAATTTTAGCATCGTTGTTGAGCAAATATGGAGTCAAGTATAAGGTTTCCACACCTTACCATCCGCAAACAACTGGACAAGTGGAAGTGTAGATCGGGAGATAAAAGGGATTTTGGCCAAGACCATTAATGCAAATCTATCTGATTGGTCCAGGAAGTTAGATGATGCTCTTTGGGCGTATAGAACCGCATTAAAGACGCCGATTGGCATGTCCCCATATCAATTGGTGTTTGGTAAAGCTTGTCATCTGCCAGTTGAACTTGAGCATAAGGCATTGTTGGCCTGAAGGCCATGAACTTGAGTTGGGATGATGCATCCAAGAGTCGAGTTCACCAACTCCATGCTTTGGAAGAGTTTTGGCTTCGAGCCTTTGAGAGTTCAGTTCTTTATAAGGAGAAAATGAAGAAGTGGCATGACGCCAAAATTCTTCATCGTGAGTTTAAAGTTGGTGACTATGTGTTACTCTATAACTCTCGTTTGAGACACTTTTCGGGAAAACTCAAGTCTAAATGGCCGGGTCCATTTAATGTAAATCGTGTGTTTGAAAATGGGGCAATTGAAGTGAAAATGAAGATTTCTCAATGTTCAAGGTGAATGGACAATGACTTAATCTTTACTTTTGAGAGCGCCCCAATGTGACATTGATTGATGTGGTGTATTTGGAGGATTCTTGAAGGAATGTCCACGTCGTGCCACGACGTGAAATATGGCGCTTCTTGGGAGGCAACCCAAGTTTTACTTTTAGCTGTTTGAATAACTTTTGTTGGTTTTGTAGGTTAAAGTCGTATTTCGGAAAAAATATGGAAAGGTGAGGGGGCTGGACTACTTGGCGTGTCGCCAAATTGTTATTACCCAAATGCATCGCCTCTTGAAGGTCATAAGGGATGGATCTCCTGGAAATTTAGGCAAGCTGAAAGTCAACTCAGCGAGTCACCGAGTAGTTCGGCAAGCTTGATTTATCTCGCCCTTTTGACCCATTTAATGGCTGGCCTCTCTATGACTTTCGGCAAGCAAAGGCTTGTTCGGCACGTCAGCAAATGGATCGGCGAGATTAGTCCCATCGCCTACCTGGGCGCGAACTGAACGGTGTTTAATCCTTTCAAATTCAAATCTCCATTTTGTTTGAATTTTTGACTTCCCTACTCATTCCATCATACTTTAGCATTTTATTTTCATATTTTGTGGCATGTGTGTCGCTTCCGGAGTGTAGATTGGACCCATATCTTTTTCCCCATTGCCGTTCTTATATTCTTGCCAATTTTGATGCTGGTGTCTCTTGGTTACTTTATTCTCGTATCATTTTTGTTGCGATCATTGTTTGGTGTTGATTGTTTGATTGCTTGTTTGTCTTGTATGCTTAAATTGATGCCCTTAGGTTCGTATTATGTTGATCCCAAGTTGAGCATGCTCCTATCCCTTTTAATTGAGCGATTTTATCCTAAATTCTTGGTGTAGATGTTGACTTGTGATTAATAGTCGTTGGGTTATGTGTGGGTGAAGTCTGAGTAGCCCGAATTCAATTAAATACCTTGGATTTTCCCAATAATGGAATGGGTGACGACTTTCTTAAGGGAAAATCGTCGTTTGGTTGGTTTCAATTCGATTAGGGGAAGTCAAAGTACTCCGGGTGGAAATTAGGCTGTGTGCGGTAATTGTTGTTGATTGAGCATGAATTGAAGTGTCGTGCGCTGTTAGTTAGAAATCGTAAAAAAATTTAGGAGGTGTTGTGTTTGTATGTTTCGGCAAGCTTAGTCGGGCTCGCCGAACCAAATCGGCATGTTGCCTAAAGACCTCCCCATCGCCTATTTGCCTTAATTGTGTTCTATTTGGTACTGGAACTTTGGGCAAGACCCAGTCTGCTCGTTGAGTGGACTCGGCGACTCACCGATTAGATGTGTCATTGCCCTTGTTGCCTAGATTTTTGCCTATTTTATTCTAAAACTTTCGGCGACGCTCTGCTTGCTCGTCTAATAGATACGGTGACTCGCCAATGCGTTCAGCGAGTCTTTCTGTATTTTTTTTATAGGATTCCTGTTTTCTAACATATTTTTGATCGAATCTTGTGTTTGGTTGTTTCTTTACAAGTATTCCTCGACAAAAGGTCCCCGCTAAAAGACCACCACCCCAAAAGAGGGAAAGAGGGCTAGAAATAGCTTCAGAAATTGAACAATCTCGGCCCCCTCACTGTCAAACATCGCAAGAAAATGGGAAGGGTAAGACAAAAATGATTGAGAGATCTAGCTCGGAGGATGTTGAACTCTCCATTCAATTCACCTCCATCGAGTCTGAGGGTGAGGATGGAGGATAGTCCAAGGCTTCCATAGCGGAGTTGATAAAAAGAAAGCACTCTGAGCTGCATTCTAAAGCAACTCACGATCCACTAGCGACAGCATCAGCTCCTGTTACCCCACATGAGCCAGCCCCAGCTCCAGTTCCAGCTCCAGCTCCTGCTTCAGGTAACCCTCCAAGATTGATGATTAGGCTCAAAGCCGAGGGATTACGGACTATCCTCGAGGAGAATAGGTTGTCCACGGATGGAGTAGTGGACACGTGTCCAGGTGTGTGGGACACTTTAAGATTCTACAAGTTCCAAATTTTCAAAAAGCCTCAGAGTCCCTACTTGCTGACTTGGGTACGAGAATTTTATGTTGCTTATGCCAAATTAATCCCGAAAGGGAAAAAGAAGGCACAATCAAAGACTCCGGTAGAGTTTGTGATGGTCCGGGGTAAGAAGGTCAAGTACAGTCAAACCGAAATCAATGATGCACTCAAGTGTAAAGTTTAAATTTGGCATTCCTTGGCCGATAAGATCAAGATCAAGATCAAAACCTTAAAGGATTTGAAGGGGTGGTTGGCTCAAATGATTAGTGATGCAACACCTTCGTGGATCGAGCCGGGAGCAATTATAGAGAAGAAAGAACTGAACATCATAGCAAGGTATTGGTTCGGGTTCATCAGCAGCTCCCTAATGCCATCAAAAAATGAATCCATCATCCGGCACCCGAAGGCTGTACTTCCAGGTTGCATCATGGGGCGAGAAATGCTAAATCTGGGCGCTATCATCGAGTAGGAGATTTTGATAAGGGCGAAGCCAAATCAGACATCTTTACCTTCCCGATCTTGATCAGTGAATTATGTAGGCATGCGTGTGTGCCTTTCAAGGCAAAGAGGGATGTTGAGGTCACTCCGACATTGTCTTGTGACATCCGGAGGATTGAGGTAGAGTACCTCAAGGATGAGGCAAAGAGGAGGAAGAGACCCCCAGTGGATACTTCCCCTGCTGTGGATGTCGATGCTATGGAGACCGGTTTTCCACCTCACACAGTTGAGCCATCAGGTATACTTGCCCCCGATGCTTCTACTACTTCTGTGCCTACCTCCGCTTCTTTTACTAGCCCTACTCCTTCCCCCATTCCTTGCTCCCACCCTTTGACACATTCCATGATTATCAAGATGGGCCACCTTGCCCACTCAGCTGATGTACGGGCTTTGAGAGTCAAGGCGGTTGTTCCGTCTATGATTGAGCGTGTCATAGCTTCGGCACTTGCTCCCACTAGAGCGGAGTTGGGGGATCAGCAACAGTTGATCACGGCTCACAGACTTGCTTTGGATGCCCTCACTGCACTGCCCGAGTTGTGGAATGTGAGAAGAAGGAATGTAGCTCTACCGAGTTGACAACCGTGAAGGCTGAGATTGATGGCTTACGCCGGGATGTGGACGAGTTGAAGTCAACATATATCTCCATGTTGTGGGGTAATGTTGATGTCCTTAAGGGCCCGAGTTCTGAGGTCCCTCCACCTACTACCACCGGAGCTGCTGCTGCCGATGACGATGCAATGGAGGCTACCACTCCTGAGACGGATGAGGATGAGTTTGATCGTGAGCGAGAGGTTTATGCCGATTTGGAGGATTTGGAGAGTGACACGATGCGGGCTGCTTTTGTGGCTTCCTTGCATGATACCTCGTTGATCAGTTCTAGTGGGTCCAAGCCCACCACTGAGGAGGAGTCGGGCACTGATGCCCAGGTCGAGGATACACCATGCACCGGTAGTTCACCTTAGGCCTAGCCTGATAGGGGATTCTTCTTTGCACTCCATTTTTATTTTTGTTGAAAATTTTATTTTATTTCGCATTGAGGACATTGCGTACTTTTTTTGGTGGGGTGAAGGCATTTAGGCCTGCCCTTTTTGATTGTATGTTTGATTGTTTTGTTTTGGTGTTATGACTGATGTTGCAATTTTTGTATGTGAAATGAATGTCGACTTCTCTCTCTCTATTGATGATTGTTGATGAATGTGGGAAATGTGAATGATTGGTGGCTGTTCTTTTTTACCTTTGATTATCGATTGTGATCAATATAGATGACTTGAATAGTGCTCTTGATGAATGATATGTTTGTGTGAGTCCAACGAGGTAATTTCAGTTGCATAGTCTTGTGTGAACTCTTAGCATTTCATTGTGACTACTTGAATGTCGAAGTGAGTCTTGCAATGACCGTTGCACGAAAGCTTGACTCGTAGAGTTGTGATCCACAATCGTGGTTGCATGCCATGTGTGGTGAGCTTTACTTGAAAGGTATGCATGATGATACCTAGAACTTGCCACGTTGGTCTAATTGATTAGCATTGGTAAATGAAGGAAATGATCTTAGGCATTAATTTTTTAGAGTGAACCTAGTTGCTATAGCTTTGTTTGACCACATTGTGAGTGTGTGAACCTAGCTTGCATCATTTGAGCCTATCTTTTTGTTTGATTGAAACATGAATTCAATGATTTTAGTTGGTCGTTGAAATTGTCATGCCTTTCCCACCTTTAACCTTCGTGAAGCATTGGTTTGTTTAAATAGCCAACTTAGGCCAAAAGCCTAAGTTGGGGGTGTGGTGAGAATAAAGAAAGAAATTGAGCAAGAAGTTTGTGAACTCGATCCTTGGAATGATATGTGTGAAAAAGATGGAACCCCTCCATGTTAAAAAAGAAGAAAAAGAGAAAAGAAATGAGATGAAAAGAAAAGAAAGAAAAGTTTTGAATAAAAGCGTGCCCTTGTGCATTGTGTGGAAATAAAAAGGGGTGTACCAAAATTTTTTGTGTGAAGGTAGAGTTACTAAGCCTAAATGATCATACCCAACACCTCAGCCTCATTACAGGCCTTGAAACACCTTTGTGATCCTACATAAGCTTTGTATATCTTTGTTGGAAAATACGGGCAAGCCTATGGGTAAAGTCGTGCATATTTTTCTCATTTGAGAGTCTGAGTGTTGTTTTTGATTCCATAATAATAGTCTTTGATTGACTTTGTGAGAGAATGGAATCATTCTTGATGTGAGGGCATTTGAAGGCTTTTCTTGGACATGAATTTGCATTTGAAGTGAGCATTTGTGAGCATGAACTCTAATTGATGATGGCTAGTCAAAGTTTGAAAGTTTGAGTGCGCATTTGAACCTTGCATGCTTGAATTGAACCTTGTGTGCATTCTCTTGTGGATTCTCAAGGAGCACTATTTGTAGACATCCCTGTTGAACTGATTGATCTCATGTTTTACTTGAGGACAAGAAAAATTTAAGTTAGGGGTGTTGATGAGTCGAGAATTTTGATGCATTTAGGGCTTGATATTTAGTGATTGAGTGTCCTCAATGCCTATGTTTTGCTCAAAAGTAATGTTAAATTCTTTATGTGCAGCAAGGGAAGTTCAAGAGCAAGGCAAGGACATTATTTTGCAAAAAGAGGCAAAAAAGTTGGAAAAAGCTGAAGAAAAGGGAGGCTGAAGCTCGCAAAACCCGTTCGGCGACGCGGCGAGTGAGTTTCTGGATTGCTTAAAGTTCCAGCATGATGGCCTATGAACAAAACTAACTCGGCGGTCAATAGGAGCATTTCGGCGTATCACCGAACGGAATGGCGAGCTCGACCCATATCACCTAGTTTTCCAGAACCCTGTGAGCTAGAAATCAAGCACAAAAAGGCGATGAAGAGCATTTTGGCGCGTCGCTGAGACACTTGGAGACCCCGACTTATCTCACTGAAGGGACCCACATGTTCAAATGTGTGGAATTTTTGAGGAAGTATAAATTGATGTTTTGAAAAGAGAGAAGGCATCAGTTAAGCTAGACTAAGAAGAACTTTTACTTTTGGTGAATATTTACTGAACAATTCTTGTGTGGTTTTTTAATTGGAGACTTTGGGTTTAATTCCAATTTGTAAAATTTGATCTTTGAAAACTTTGTTCATCAATGGAGAATCTCTTTGGTAACGATTTCTTCCCTTTTGCTATGAGTCGCTAAAACCCCAATTCCTTAGGGGTGTGAATATGAGATCAATTATCTAATTAACTTATGGTATTTCTAATTTCTGATTTTAATGTTGAATTGAAATGGGTTCAATTGTGAATTCATATTTTCAATTATGGTGTGAAGTTGCAAATTCAGATTTAGTTTAGATCTCCATGTTTGCTTTAAAAAGAGGCTTTAGAGTGGAATTTGCAATTGATAATTGTTTAGATTGTTGTCTTTGCTTCCTAGCTTGTAAAAGTGGGTTGAAATAAGGAATTAGTTTTTTTTGTAATGCTATGCTTGTTGAGGTTCGTAAGAACTCACATGATGCATAATGGCCTATTGACAAATAGTTGTTGTCACCTTCATCTATCCTACCCATAAAGATTTAGCAACTTATAGCAATTGGTAATTATCCATCAGCAAAATTTGGTGAATGATCACTCACACACTCCTAAGGTCCCCTCTCTAATTGCTAAAACCCTGTGTTGATCGTTTTGTTACAATTGGCTGCTAAATTCTCTTATTATTGATAATTAAAATTTGAACACTTACATTATGCTTCGTTTAACTTACTTTTACCTACAAAAGATTAGATCACTATAGTACTTCGTAGTTGAATTCTTTACGAGAACACTCCTTTGGGATCAACCCCAACTCGTCGTTGAGTTTATACTTGCTAGCGACCGCCTACACCTTGAATTATAAGAGGTGTAGTTGAGACTTCTCAATTAGGCAAATCTGATGTGACAAAATTGACTAAGAAGACGTTTATAAGTAAATTTGATACATGGCCTACCACCTGCTATATTAAGTCAGTCATTTTTATAATGGGTTCCAAGAATATTTGAACACCATTTATCACAAAGTTGAGTTGAGCAGCTTTTTTAAGCTAATGTCGTTGTTAATTTAATTTCTCTTGGTTGTAAACATAACCCAAAACCTTTCGGATCAGTCGTCTATAATCATCTCATTTTTATTCTTAAAAGCTTAATGTGAGGAGGTGTCACGACCTGACCTTCCCATTCATGATGGCACCTACTATAAATTACCAGTAGATATGTCAATCCACACCCAGAACAACAAGTAATGAGTATAAGGGTAGAAGTAAACCAAAATACACTAACAATAAGAAAGAGATAGAAGCGGAAGCAAACAAAAAAGTATATACGATAAACCCTCCCAGAACCTGGAAGTCACGAGTACAGAGTTTTCTAATATGAACATATACGAGTCCTCAAAGTGGACCACAACAAGCCGTCTCAAAGACAAAAGACTAGCTAACATATACACAGAAGAAGACAGACTGATTCAGGATGCCAAGTACTCACCCTCATCTCAAGAATCCCAAGCTGCAAAACAGGGCATGAATGTCACCGTTGGTAGCTGGTACTAAGCCTCGCATCACGAAAAAGATGCAGAGTGTAGCATGAGTACCAAAACAAAGGTACTTAATAGGCATCATAGGCCAAGTGAGCAACAAAGGTTAAAACACTCTAAAAAGATAGAATCTAGACACACATAGAGGTCAAAGCGGGAAAGAAAAGAAGGCACACGAGCATAACAAAAGTAAATCTAAGTACAACTAAACTGAACCTAACTAGACCCCCATAAGCCCAGAAGGTACACTCGTGTAAAAGTTTAAATTAAAGCCGAATGGACCCCGTAATATGATCATCAAACTACGTACATAATTTCAAAAAGGCAAAAACTAACAAAAAAATACTTATTTAACAGGTGTATATACATGTATCTTTTTAGGATCCATCCTTCAACTCAATGCCCTGTAGCCCATTTTATTAAATTCATTTGACCTATTTCAATTTGATCTTTAATAAAAACAAATTATATTCATGCAATTAGAGCAAAATGAAGGTGCAATCTAATAAATGAATTCTACAAGGTCATTGATTATATGAGAAATTGACTCAACATAATGTGCATTAATCTTTATTATTTGTCAATGACTAATTAGAATTTTATTTTTTATATTAAATATGTGCATTTATGTCAGGATCGGGGTTTGTTGCCTGTGGTATGGGTTGAGCCCAATTGGTATCTCTATATTCCAATTTGTATATTAACGAAGTAATTTGGATGTCATTGTTGCGACTTATGGTACAAAAGCAATGGATGATTGGAATTGGGAAGGTTCCAATTTGTATATGTCTTTAAGGGTCATGGAATTGCATGTATGGTCAATAAATGGTAATCCACGACACAAATATTATATCACAAACTTGACTAAATTTGTGATGAAAGCTTAACAGTTGTTATTATGTGCAGTGCATTGCTTGAATAGCTGCCCATGTGTGAATTATACTTGCCTAAATTATTGAAGTTGTTATGTGATTATTGAACATGTTTTGTGTAATTCAGTCCTGGGATTTTATAGCCATGAGGTAAAGTTTGTATTATACATGTCTAGGAACAATTTGAGGGTCATTTTATAACTAGCATGAGCTTAACACTTTAAAGATTGTAAGGGGAAAAGACAAATTATGACCTTGGGGAAACTTTAGTTTCGGGACAGTAAAAAATGGTTGGGAAGCATGGGAAGGGCTAATCATGTCTGATAGCGGTAGGTGATAATATGAATTGTGTTCCCTTGTTATTTGATATTCATTTACTGAGACTGTTGTGTAAGTGCCTCATTTTGTATTACTTGTAAGGCCTTCGATTCAGGAATAAGTTTATGGTTCAAACGACTATGAAACTTGTGTTTAAGAATGGTCTTGGGGTTGCTTTGTTAATGATAAGGTGTTTAAAGAATTGGTACAGATATGTGAGTGGGAAAACATTGCTGAACTCTGAAATTTCAAGAAAAAACTTATCGGAACGCCATAGTGGAGACAGACCACTGAAACATTTTCGCTATAGCGGAAGGTTTCTTGCCATAGCTAAAGTCACTGTAGCGATGCTTAGGTACTATGGTGGACCGCTGCAATAGCGGGGCGAATAATAGACTCAACCCTATTTTCCATTGTTTTGCATTCCCTTGGCAAACCAATTTACATCAACTGCTCAGTTCATATCATTGTAGAAAAATAAAAAAGAACTTCATTCCAAACATCTTAGCATAGAAATGGGGATTATAGTATCCCAAAAACAAGAAAGCATAAAAGATGTCTTATGCCCAAATGGGGCAAACCAAAAATAGTATCACGTATCCTAAGGGGGGAGGGTAATCCTACTGTGTGCCCAACCTTACAATAATGCGGCGGAGTGTCCTGCCTTAGTCTTGCACATAAAGAGGAACTCCTCCGAGTCCTTCGGCTCCAGCTGGGGCAGCTCCTGCTCTAGGGTGATGTAGGTGAACATGATCTTCATGGCCTTCCACATGCAAGCAAGTACACAGTCCAGAGAGCGCCCTCTCCTCCTCTCAACATCAAGCTCCCTATTTAGTGTGACTGTGTCCTAGGATGGAAAAGGTAGGGCGGAGGGCTCGATAGGAGCAGTCTCCACAAATCTCCTAAATACAACAAGGTCAGCCTCTAGGTGGCTACTAGATAGTGGGTGCTAGGATTGGGTGGTGGTAGGGTCCACATTAGCATCGTCATCCTTCTCTGAACCCATTGCGGCTCGTCTACTTCTAGCCTCATCCTTTTTCTCTTCTAAGGCATTCGAGAAGACTTCTTCCTAATCGGTAAAAGGGGTTGAACACATAGTCATTCTCCACCTCATAGTATGTGTCATCTAAGGGCACCCTACTCTCCTCCATCAAGATCAATCCTTCAACTTCCCCTACTATTTCAGAACCATTTTCGACCGTATTCCCTATGATCGTTACATTTAGAATGTTGTAGTAGCATTGTAAACGTAAGGGAAAGCCCCATTCTTTGAGGATTTCAACAATCAAAGTAGTTATTTAAAAATGCAAATATCAATCCAAAAACTATTCTACTCTATCTACTCTTAGCATGAATTTGTTCCTAAGCATAAAATGAAGTACGGAGTATAGAGTACGGTGAGTGTAATGACCCTCTAGGTCATTTCTATGTTAATGCCTTCTTTTTGTAGTTTGGAGAGTTCCTAGAGCGACTCCAAGTCATTTATGACTTGCGGGCACTGATTGTTCGGTTACCTGGTCGTTCGTTTGGGTTTTATGACTGTTTTTCTGTTTTGGAGCTTTTAAAAATTGAAAAGTTGATTTCGGTCATAACTTTAGGTAAACGACCTCATATGAGAATTCTAACGGTTCCATGAACACCGGAGTGGCCATATTAGGCTAGAAGCATGGTTTGCCCGAGTCTCGGGGTTACCGGTGTGATTTTGGGTCCCGTTAGCTCTTTAGCCTTTAAAAATTGGTTTAATGTTGACTTCAATCAACATTCTTAGAAAACGTGCTCAGATGAAGATTCCAAAGGCGCGATTAGTTTTGGAATGCCAAGTTTGATCTAGAACGACCTTTCAAGAATTCTTGGGAGCTTCCGATCTAATTTATAAGCCTCCGATAGAAGTTGGCTAAATGGTTCATTTTGGTGTGGGACCCACTTTTTGTTGAAATGACCTTGTATGGAAATTTTGACTGCGCCATTGAGTCCGAAACGTCGAATTTGAGGGGTTAGCAATTTTGTTTACGTGCACGGGGTTTCGAACGAATCCCGAGCACCCCGTCGGTGTTTTGGAATTGTCCTAAACTTAGCTGGTGCAGCTGTCAAAACTTCAGAGTCAATTGCTCTCCGCGTTCGCGGAGGCGTGAGAGAGTCTACTCCGCGTTCGTGGTGAGGTCTCCGCGTTCGCGGAGGTCTTTGTGTGAGTGGTTCCTTGTGCTCCGCGTTCGCAGGCAGGGGGCCGCGTTCGCGGAGTACTCATTGGCTCACCTCTGCGTTCGTGGAGCGTTGATCGCGTTCGCGGAGAAAAGCGGGTCTGGCAGTGTTTATTTAATGAAGTTGAAGCTCACTTGATGGAGAGCTTCAAAACTTCATATCTCCCTCATCTTGCATCGGTTTTTGGTGATTTGAAGTTCCAGGCATTCAGTTTCTCGTAGGATTTGTGGGTTTTTTGTCTATTAGCGTTGGGTGGTCCTCGATTTCCGTGAATTCATGTTGTAAGTTGATTCTTGGCCTTTTTATTTTGTAAAGTTTTGCTATTTGTTGTTGTTGGCTGTTAGGAGTAGATCCAATCCCTGATGGGCGATTCGTTTTGGGATTCTAGTTCAGGGAAAGATTTTGGATCTTTTCACGGAGTCAATTCCAAAATATCCTGAGCGGGTCCCACTTTGCCCGATGTGACTCAAAAATTGGTTTGTCTCTGATTTTGTTGATTTTTGTTTCTAAACAACCGTATTGACGCTGTGATTCTATTTTTGATGGTGCGGAAGCAGTTTGAGGCCGTTCGAAAGGGGAAATCTTCGGTTTAGTGACTTGGAGTGCTTGTGATCGGCTCTTTTGTTAGGTTACGACTTCCCTTCTTTCTAAATTGACCTTTAATATGTAAATGCTGGTTGATTTGTCTGAATCTGGGATGGTTAGCTAGTATTGTTCCCCTGCTTCTCTGATTTCGCATTTTTAAGTTGGTTGTTGGGCTGTTATGGGCTAGTATCATAATGTAGCTTGGGTTGTTGACCTGGATTGTTGGTATTTGTGTTGTGGATTATCTGTTGGGTGGTTATCTGTTGATAAATGAGTGGGTCCAGGTCATTGGATTCCGTGCTTGGTTGATTAGTGTGATTTAAACCTTAGAATAGGTTAAGGTAGTATTGCCTTAGTCCTATACACCTGTTGACTTGAGTATTTATCCGACACGATTCGGATGGACTAGATCCTTGTAGACTGGTATAGCATACTTGGTTCTGATAGGATGAGCCTTATTTTAGGCATTTTCGTGGCTTTTGGACCTTCAGATTCTTTCCCCTCTATCTCTGCGATTGTGGGGTGCTACCGGAAGATGATGCGTTTGCACCGATTGCCTGTTGGATTGTGATAGGCTGGGAGCCTTCGTTTGATATGCTTGTGGGGGCGGTGGCCAGCGATCTCTAGTCTTGCGTTGTACTATTGGTGTTGGCTTATCCAGTCCTGTGTTGAGGATTGTTGGGGGTGGATGGCGATCCATGATATCTGAATTATTTGAGATCCTCTTTGAAGGTTATGTAGCCCGCACACTTGTCTGGCTTGGGCAGCTTCCCTGGAGTGATTAGATGGTAGGGCAATTGGATATTGGTTATTTGTGGTCCTCTATGGAGTAGACATAGCCCACGCACTCGTCTGGCTGGGACAGTGCCCCCGGAATGTTAGAAGGCTTACTCGCCTTGCATGGGCTGGGCCCTGGGCAGTGCCTCCGGAGTGATAGCCTAATTAGGCAGTTGGTGATCGGGTTAATTGGAAGGGTCGGTGTACCCCTTCCTTCTTGCAGTACTCAGCTGGCTGGATTCGTGCCCCCGGAGTAGCTTTTCGGATTGGCATATATATTTGGAAGGTCAGAGTTGTGATCGGTTCAGTGTTGGGTATTTGATCAATTCGGAGTTTTGTTCCTTCATTCCATAGTTCTAGCTTTCCAGTGTACATGTCGAGCTTATGGGGGCCGTTCGTGTTTTTTATTTAAACTTGCGCACGAGTGTGCTCAGCGGGTCTTATGGAGGGCCCAGCTGGATTTAGTTTAGCTATTCTCAGTTTACTTTCCGCCTTTCGTTTCAAGTTCTGTAGACCTCTGTTGTTGTTGTTGATTCTATCTTGTCTGCCTAGTTTTACCTTTCTTGCTCCGTCGACCTATGATGCCTACTGGGTACCTATTGTTTTGGTACTCATGCTACACTCTACATCTATTTTTGTGATGCAGGTCCGAGCACCAGTTATAAGAATTGAGATCGGGCCTGCCGATGTCAATTCAGGAGACTAGGGTGAGCACATGGCGTTCTGGGATTACCTGTCTGCTTCTGTATATTTATTTTTGGCTTGTCTTTTGTTTTCAAGAAAGTTTCTTCTGTGGTCCACTTTTGGGACTTGTATTCTTGTTAGTGCTTCTGTACATGTGATTCCGCTTTAGCCTTCTTTTATGTGTTCTTATTGTAAGCTTCCCCTTGGTTTTGACTAGTTTCCACTCTTAGTCCCATTACTGGTAAGTTCCAGGATAGAGTTTGGCTTGCCTACCAGTGGGTTGTAGGTGCCATCATGATTTGAGAAATCGGGTCGAGACAAATTGGTATCAAAGCCTAGGCTCGTTGGTCTCTCTTATACAGAACTAGAATCTAGTAGAGTCCCGAGGATCGGCGTGGAGAGGTCTGTGACTTATCTTCGGGGTGCTATAAGATGTCCATAGGATGTTTTCTTACTTTGTATCTTTTTTGTGCATTGCTGTCTAGTTGGTTTCTTGTAATCTCACTTGTGTCCTTCTATCATAGGGATGGATCGTACGCGCAGTGGAGGTAGAGGTGGTGCTGCGGCACCAGGTCGAGAGAGAGAGAGGATTTCAGAGCCGGAGCCGAAGCCTCGTACAGAGCAGGTTCCTCCTAGGCCGATTGGGCTGAGACCAGCCCAGCCACCACCAGCACCAGCACCAGCTGTGGCCCCCGATCTTCAAGCCATGCTTTCCTAGATCCTAGCTTCTATCGGGGGTATGCAATAGTAGTAGCCGGCCCTAGCAACAGTAGTAGCCGGCCCTAGCACAAGTCCCAGAGCTGGTTCAGGCACAGTAGGACCAGCCTACGGTAGTGGCACCAGTGGTTTTCAGCCACCAGTACTAGGCGCGGTTCAACCAGACCATTTGAACGGGGTTATGCCACTTCGGGAGCAAAAGATGCTCAGGGTGTTTCTCAGATTGTCACCACCGAGATTCTCCGAGGCTGTGGGGGAGGATGCCCATGAGTTCCTGACTACTTGTTGGGACAGGCTATAGACCTTGGGTTTAGTGGAGTCCAGAGGAGTCGACTTCACTGTATATCAGCTAGATGGACCAGCCAGACAGTGGTGGCGTTCATTCATTATGACTAGGCCAGCTGGATCCCCACCAGTATCGTGGGAGAACTTTTCAGAGGCTTTTCTGGCAAGATTTTTCCACGGAGCGTCAGGGATCGACTTCGTGATGAGTTCTTGAGGTTAGAGCAGCGCTCCAAGACGGTATCTGAGTATGAGGCCAGATTTCTGGAGTTATCCCGTCATGCCACCATGATTCTGCGTACAGAGGAGGAGTGGGTCCTATGCTTCGTTATAGGGTTGAGGCTGTAGTTGAGGATTGAGTCGTAGTCTATGTTGGCAGCGGGCTATTCCTTTCTAGAGGTGGTGGACCATGCCTGTACTATTGAGTAGCTGCGTCGCGAGGCCCAGTGGGGCAGCGGCAAGAGGGTCAGACAGGATGGTAGGGCTAGTAGGCCCTGTTCCAGGCCTAGAGTGACTCGGGACTAGGTTTATCAGAGTTTCTAGGAAGGTCAGCCCAATCACCCATTTCAAGCAGCACTTAGATATCAGACGGCGACCAGTCCCGCTAGGGAGCATATAGTGCTGGGCCGAGTCAGGGCTGGGGTGGTTTGCAGCCGGGTTCTTCAGGTCGGGGGTGGTTTGCAGCCGGGTTCTTCAGCTCGGGGTGACCAACCTCCAGCTAGGAGCAGATTGTCGCAGGGTTGTTTTACCTGCGGGGCACCTGACCATTTTTCCAGGGAGTGCCCTGTCTCCAGATCAACTTTCCCAGCTCTTCAAGCAGCGAGACCGGTTTCAACTGTAGCACCTCCAGAGAGGGGAGGAGGTCAGCAACAGGGTGCTCGGGGAGGTCCTTGGGGGGTAGGTTAGGCATTCAAGTGGATGCATGGGGTAGAGGTGTCCAGGGCTATTTCTATACAACTCCAGCTAGAGTAGACGCCGAGGCATCCGATGATGTGATCACAGGTACAGTTCTTTTATGCCATTAGTCCACTTCAGCCTTATTTGATCCTGGTTCTACCTATTCATATGTGTCTGGTTACTGTGAGCCTCGATTGGGAGTGAGTCTTGAGCCCTTATTTGTTCCATTGCGTGTTTTGACCCCGATAGGGGATTCTTTAGTAGTGGATCAGGTTTGCAGGTTTTATGTGGTGACTATTCGAGGGAAGGAAACTTTGGTTTATCTTATTGTGCTTTGTATGGTAGACTTTAAAGTGATTCTGGGTATGGATTGGCTATCTCCTCACCAGGCTGTCTTGGACTGTTATGCCAAGATCTTGACTTTAGCCATTCTTAGTATCCCGCCGGTGGTGTGGCAAGGTTCTTGTTGTTGCACACCAGTTGGGGTGATTTCTTGTATTCCGGCCTAGAGACTGGTGGACAACGGATGTTTGGCTTACTCGGCATATGTTAGAGATGTTAGTAGGGAGGGCCATACAGTTGATTCAGTACCTGTAGTCTGAGAGTTCACATATGTTTTTCCTGCCTACCATCCTGGCCTACCCCCAATCGGGACATTGACTTTGGCATAGACGTGGAGCTGGGTACTCGTCCCATTTCTATCCCATCATACCGCATGGTACCTGTAGAGCTCAGGGAGCTTAGTGATAAACTTCAGGATCTCTTGAGTAGAGGGTTCATCAGACTTAGTGTATCGCCTTGGGGTGCCCCAGTCCTGTTTGTGAAGAAAAAGAACGGCACCATGCGGATGTGTATCGATTACAGGCAGTTGAATAAGGTGATGGTGAAGAACCGTTATCCTATGCCTCATATTGATGACCTATTCGACTAGCTTTAGGGTGCTGCCGTGTTTTCTAAGATCTACTTGAGATCTTGTTACAATCAGCTGAGGATTAGAGCAGCGGACATCCCTAAGATAACATTTAGGACTCGTTATGGCCATTATGAGTTCCTAGTTATGTCTTTTGGGTTGACTAATGTCTCTTCCGCCTTTATGGACTTGATGAATTGTGTATTCAGGCCGTATTTGGACTCCTTAGTCATAGTCTTCATTGATGAAATCTTGGTATACTTGCGGAGCCATCGTGAGCATGAGCAGCATTTGAGGATAGTGCTCCAGACTTTGAGAGATCATCGGCTTTATGCCAAGTTTTAAAAGTGTGAGTTTTGGCTTGAGTCTGTATCATTCTTGGGGCACGTGGTATCTAAAGATGGCATTATGTTTGATTCGAAAAAGATTGAGGCTATTCGTAGTTGGGCTATGCCCACCTCTGTGACTGAGATTCAGAGCTTCGTTGGATTGGCAGGGTACTACAGATGCTTTGTTGAGGGTTTCTCCACTTTAGCGGCGCCCTTGACTCGATTGATTCGCTAGGACGTTCCTTTTGTGTGGTCAGAGGAGTGTGAGAGGAGCTTTCTAAGGATCAGGGAGATGCTTAGAACCACTCCTATATTGACTCTTCCAGTTGAGGGTGAGGGATTCACGGTTTGTTGTGAGACATCCAGTGTTTGTTTGGGTTTTGTTCTGATGCAGCAGGGTCGGGTTATTGCTTATGCATCGAGGCAGGTTAAGCTGCTTGTGCGCAACTACCCCACTCATGACTTGGAGTTGGCGGTGGTAGTTTTCGCGCTTAAGATCTGGAGGCATTACTTATATGGAGTTCATTGTGAGATATACACTGATCACAGAAGCCTTTAGTACATCATAACTCAAAGGGATCTTAATTCGTGGCACCGCCGTTGGATAGAGCTCCTGAAGTACTATGATATCTCTATTCTCTACCATCCGGGCAAGGCGAATGTAGTAGCGGATGCCTTGAGTCAGAAGGTAGTGAGTATGGGTAGTCTGGCCTTCCTTTCTGTTTCGGAGCAACCCTTGGCTTTGGACATTCAGTGCTTAGCCAATCAGATGATCAGACTTGATGTTTCAAATTCCAGCCGGGTGTTAGCTTATGTGGGGGTTCAGTCATCTCTACTTGATCAGATCTGTAGTCGTTAGCTTAAAGATGAGTCTTTGGTGGCACTCAAAGATAGAGTTTTGGCAGGTGATGCCGGGCAGGCTACCTTATATTCAAATGGGGTTTTGAGGTTTGCTGGCTGTTTGTGTATTCTGAGGGTTGGTGATTTGATCCAGCTGATCCTTAGCGAGGCCCATGATTCCAGGTATTCTATCCATCCGGGCACATCTAAGATGTATCGTGATTTGAGGCAGGATTACTAGTCAAGCGGTATGAGGAGGGACATCTCAGACTATGTGTCCCGTTGCTTGTGTTGCTAGCAGGTGAAGGCCAAGCATATGAGGCCTAGTGGAGAGTTGCAGAGGTTAACCATTCCTGAGTGGAAGTGAGAGCGTATCACCATGGACTTTGTTGTGGGATTGCCACGGACTCCTATGGGTGTTGACAGTATCTGGGTCATCGTGGATCAATTGACCAAGTAGGCACACTTCATTCCTGATCATACATCCTACCATGCTGAGAGGTTAGCCTGTATCTACATTCGGAAGGTAGGCCATCTTCCTGGTGTGCCTGTCTCTATCATTTCAAACCGGGGTCCACAGTTCACTTCTATCTTTTGGAGAGCATTTCAGGGGGAGTTGGGCACTCGCGTGGATCTTAGCACATCATTTCACCCGTAGACTGATGGCAAGTGAGAGCGCACTACTCAGGTTCTTAAGGATATGTTGCGGGCCTGTGTTATAGACTTTGGGGGTCAGTGGGACCATTTCTTTCCCTTGGCAGAATTTGCGTACAACAACAACTACCATTCCAGCATTCAGATGGCCCCGTTTGAGGCCTTATATGGTAGGCATTGTCGCACTCCGGTTGGTTGGTTTGAGTCTACAGAGCCCAGGCCGCATGGTACAGATTTGTTTCAGCAGTCCTTGGAGCATGTGAGGTTGATCCAGGATAGGCTCAGGAAGGCTCAGGGTAGACAGCGGAGCTATGCAGACTGTAGGTGTCTACCATTGAGTTTTGCCGTGAGTGACAAAGTATTCCTCCGAGTATCATCCATGAAGGGTGTGATGAGATTTGGGAGGCAGGGCAAGGTTAGCCCCAGGTATATCGGGCCTTTTGAGATTTTGAGGGCAGTTGGCGAGGTGGCTTATGACTTAGCTTTACTTCCAACATTCTCAGCTGTTCATCCATTTTTTCATGTTTCGATGTTGCGCCGATATGTTCCAGATGAGTCTCATATGCTCCAGTATGATGCTGTTGAGTTGGATGATTGATTGACCTATACTGAGGAGCCAGTTGCTATTTTTGCCAGAGATGTGAGGCAGCTGATGTCGAGAGTCATTCTTGTAGTTAAGGTCCTTTGGAGGCATCGTCCAGTTGAGGAGGCTACCTAGGAGATCAGCGGAAGATGCGAGAGCAGTTCCGTAACTTATTTGAGCCCTCAGGTACTTATTGATCCTTACTTTTGCCGACGAAAGTCCTTTTAGTAGTGGATATTGTAATGACCCTCCATGTCATTTTTGTGTTAATTCCTTCTTTCTTTCGTTTAGAGCGTTCCTATAGCGACCCCAAGTAATTTATGACTTGCTGGCACTGACTGTTTGGTCGCCTGGTCGTTCGTTTGGGTTTTAAGTCTTTTTTTTTGTTTTGGAGCTTTCGAAACTTGAAAAGTTGAATTTGGTCATAACATCAGGTAAACGACCATAGATGAGAATTTTAGCAGTTCCATCAGCTCCGGAGCAGCCAAATTAGGCTAGAAGCATGGTCTGCCCGAGTCCCGGGGTTTCCGGTGTGATTTTTGGGCCAGTTAGCTCTTTATAGCCTTTGAAAGTTGGTTTAAGGTTGACTTCGGTCAACATTCTTGAAAAACACGCTCGGATGAAGATTTTCACAGCACGGTTAGTTCCAGATTGTCGAGTTTGGTCTAGAATGACCTTTAGAGAATTCCCAGGAGCTTCTGATATAATTTTGAGGCCTCCGATAGAAGTTGGCTAAAATGGCTCATTTGGGTGTGGGACCCACTTTTTGTTGAAATGATCTAGTATGAAAATTTTGATTGCGTCATTGAGTCCAGAACGTTGAATTTGAGGGCGTGGCATATTTCGTTTGCATGCATGGGGTTCTGAACGAATCAAGAGCACCTCGTCGGAGTTTTGGAATTGTCCAAAACTTAGCTGATGCAGCTGTCAAAACTGTAGACTCATTTGCTCTCTGCGTTAGCGGGATAGGCTCTGCATTCGCAGAGGCTTGAGAGAGTCTGCTCTGCGTTCGCGGGCCAAAGGCCGCGTTCACAGAAGTCTGTGAGGAGCGTCGGGTTCTTGTGCTCTGCGTTTGCGGAAGGCTCTTCGCATTCGCGGAGGTTTGATTCCCTGAGCCCCACATTCGCGGAGGTCTGATTCCCTGAGCCCCACATTCGCGGAGGTCTCTGTGGTGAGTGGTTCCTTGTTCTCCGTATTTATGGGACAGGGGCCGTGTTCGCGGTGTACTGATTGTCTCAACTCTTCGTTCGTGGAGCGTTGACCGCGTTCGCGGAGAAGAGCAGGAGTGGCAGTATCTATTTAATGAAGTCGAAGCTCACTTCAAAAGTTCATATCTCCCTCATATTGCATTGGTTTTAAGTGATTCAAAGTTCCAGACGTTCAGTTTCTCGTAGGCTTCGTGGGTTTTGGTCTATTAGCGTTGGGTCGTCCTCGATTTCCATGAATTCGAGTTGTAAGTTGATTCTTGGCCCTTTTTTTATAAAGTTTTGCTATTTGTTGTTGTTGGCTGTTAGGAGTAGATACGGACCCTGATGGGCGATCCATTTTGGGATTCTAGTTCAGGGAAGGATTTGGAACCTTTTCACGGAGTCAATTCCGGAATATTCGGAGTGGGTCCCACTTTGCCTAATTTGACTCAAAAATTAGTCTGTCTCCGATTTTGTTGATTTTAGTGTCCAAACGACCGTATTGATGTTGTGATTCTATTTTTGATAGTCTGGCAGCTGTCTGAGGCCGTTTGGAAGGAGAAATCTCTGGTTTAGTGACTTGGAACGCTTGTGATCGGTTCTTTTGGTAGGTTACGTCTTCCCTTCTTTATAGATTGAGCTTGAATGTGTAAATGCTTGTTGATTTGTGTGAATTTGGGGTGGTAAGCGAGTATTGTTCCCCTGCTTTATGGGCTAGTATCATGCTGTAGCTTTGGTTGTTGACTTGGATTGTTGGTATTTGTGTTGTGGATTTTCTGTTGGGTGGTTATCTGTTGATGCATGAGTTGGTCTGGGTCATTGCATTCCATGCTTAGTTGATTAGTGTGATTTCAACCTTAGAATAGGTTAAGGAGGTATTGCCTTAGTCCTATGCACCTGTTGACTTAAGTATGTATCCGACGACGATTCGGATGGAGTAGATCCTTGTGAACTGGTATAGCAGACTTGAGTCTGATAGGACGAGCCTTAGTTTAGGCATTTTCGTGGCTTTCGGACCTTCCGATTCTTTCCCCTCTATCTCTGCGATTGCGGGGTGCTACCGAAAGATGATGCGTTTGCACTAATTACCGGTTGGATTGTGCTAGGCTGGGAGCCTTCGTTTGATATGCTTGTGGGGGCGGCAACCCGCGATCTTGAATCTTGCATCGTACTGTTGGTGTTGGCTTATCCAGTCGTGTTTTGAGGATTTTTGGGGGTGGACGGCGATCCACGATATCTGAACTATTTGAGATCCTCTTCGGAGTCGATGTAGCCAGCACACTTGTCTGACTGGGCAATTGGATATTGGTTATTTGTGGTCCTCTACGGAGTAGACATAGCCCACACACTAGTTTGGCAGGGACAGAGCCCTCGTAGTGGTAGATAGTTCCTTCGTCTGGCTAGGACAGTGCCCCCGGAATGTTAGAAGGCTCACTCGCCTAGCTTGGGCTGGGCCCCTGGAATGATAGCCTAATTGGGCAGTTGGTAATAGGGTTAATTAGAGGGGTCGGTCTACCCCCGCCCTTCTTGCAGTACTCAGCTGGCTGGGTTCATGCCCCCGCAGTAGCTTACCGTATTTGTGTATTGATTAGGAAGGTTAGAGTTGTGATCGGCTTAGTGTTGGGTATTTGATCAATTCCGAGTTCTATTCCTTGATTCTGTAGTTCTAGCTTTTCAGTGTACTTGTCGGGTGTATGGGGCTCCATTCAGGTTTTTATTTAAACTTGCGCACGAGTGTGCCCAACGAGTCTTATGGGGGGCCTAGTTGGGTTTAGTTTAGCTATTCTTTGTTTACTTTTCACTTTTTGTTTCCTGTTCTGTTGACCTGTGGTGTTGTTATTGATTCTATCTTGTCTGCCTGTTTTTACCTTTCTTGCTCAGTCGGCCTATGATGCCTACTGGGTACCTGTTGTTTTTGTATTCATGCTACACTTTGCATCTATTTTCATGATGCAGGTCCGAGCACCAGTTATCAGCGTTAAGATTGGGCCTGCATCTGTCACTTCAGGAGACTAGGATGAGCACAAGACGTTCTGGGATTATTTGTTTCCTACTGTATATTTATTTTTAGCTTGTCTTTTGTTTTCGAAACAGTTGTTACTTGTACTCTTGTTAGTGGTTCTTTACATGTGACTTCCAGATTTTGGGAGGTATCCTGTATATATTATTTTTGTTTGGTTCCGCTTCAGCCTTCTTTTATGTGTTCTTGTTGTACGCTTCCGCTTGGTTTGGACTAGTTTCCACTCTTAGTCCCATTACGTTAAGTTACGGGATAGAGTTTGGCTTACCTACCGGTGGGTTTTAGGCGCCATCATGACTTGAGAAATTGGGTCGTGACAGAGAGGTTACCTTAGTTTGACGATTTTGAACGACGTGATTAGAGAGTTTTGAGGGTTTGGGATATGTTTTAAGTGCTCTCGTATCTATATAATTGACAGTTGAAAATAGAGCAAAAGTTTTCCTAAAATTTACACTAAAAGTGTCTTATAGAACATTTAATCATATATCCATGTGCTCAATACAATTGGAACAAATTATAGTTTGAGTATCTAAATGAAAATTACTTTAATGAGGCTATTAATTTTTTAGGTCAACTTTTAATTTTCTTAAATGCAAGTAGTGGTTAAGTTACACTCTCATACACTTTAAACCGATTCTTTGTTTTGGCAAAAAGCAAAACATAAAAATCACCAGACATATAGTTTGAGTATCTAAATGAAAATTAATTTAATGAGGCTATTGATTTATTAGGTCAACTTTTAATGTTCTTAAATGCAAGTAGTGGTTAAGTTACACTCTCATACACTTTAAACTGATTCTTTGTTTGGGAAAAAAGCAAAACATAAAAATCACCAGACATAGAGAAAATCAATAAAGGACATAGAGCTTACTATTCTCCATCGGAAGAACAAAATGGTTGCTTAAATGGTGGTGTATCATAATCACTTCATGCTGTAAAAAAAAAGAAGAACAAAAACAACAAGAATATTTGATTAAAAAATGGAAAAAGAATATTGTAATGTCCTATTTCTTGTGAATTTGATTTTAATTGTGAAATGAACTTTTTGCACTTTCCCTTAGCATTGTAAGGCTTTGTTTGTGTTGCGAGAATAGTTGGTGTGGTACTCAATGCAATTAGTTGTGTTTTTGGTGATTTTGACCCTTTTGAGTTGAGAATTCTTGGTATGGTTGACTTTAGTCAACATTTTGAGTTTCGAGTGTCAAATAGAGATTCCATTAGTTCTGTCACATCCGGAACGTCGAGTTTGAGCTAGTAAGGTGGTTGGTCAGGTTTTCGAGGCCTTGGATTGAGTTTTGGGTACTTGGGTGAGAAGTTGAATTATAAGTCTTAAGAGTGGTCTGGGTGTAATTCTATCATTTTACCTCTTTTCAGAAATTAGACGATTCCATTGAGTCTGGATGTCAAATTTATTGGGGTAGTATCCAATTTATTTTTATCAGACTTTGAACCATTTTTGAGAGTCTGTTCAGAGGCATTTTTCCATGTGTAGAACTGCTAGTTTTTCAGTTTCTAGTGCAGGTCATTTTGACCATCCTTATTGCAGTACATAAGCTTGCGATCATGATGTGTCTTCTCTGTGGTCTTCACGATCATCGTCCATAGGCTCGTGTTCGTGATAAACCCTTTCCTTAGCCTTTATGATCACGAACAGGGGTCTCGTGGTCACGATGAACCCTTTTCTTAGCCTTCACGATAGCAAACAGGGGTCTCGTGATCACAATGTGAACCTCTGTGTCGTTCGCGATCGTGAAAGTTAGTGGCTCGCGATCGCGATTATCATTTCTCACCTGGACAGAACCTAAATTGGGAATTATTCTCATTTCCACTATTTTCTAACTCTTGGAGCTTTGTGGAGGCGATTTCTTGGCTGCTTTTTATAAAAACTCGTGTGGGTAAGCTTTTTCTTCCAATTCCTTGTTGATTTCATCAATTCTTATTTTCCAAAAACACTATTAAATCGTTATTAAAATGTGGGTTTTTGGGGTTATTCCCCTAAGATTGAAAATTGGTATTTCCATGAATTGGAGCCTGTTTCTAGATCAATTTTAATGGATTTTCAACTACAAATTCATCTTGGCTTGTAGAACATGCTTTTGAACTAAAAATCTGATTTTTCGCTCTTAATTTTAAATAATAAATTTTGGACTATTTTACTCCCGATTTCTTCTTCTATCAATATGGGTATCATTGCACATCTTTTGATGAACTCTTTCTATTCTTGATAGTTAGGGATTATTTCGGTGATCATGTTGTTGAAGAAGTGGTCCGATAGAGTTGTTTAGGTGAAGTTTCGGCCTTTGAGGTAGGTTTGGCTATCCTTCTTTTAGACTCAGATAAGTACATAATCTTTCTTAGGAAATTAACTATGAAATGAGTTGTAGTATGAGTTTCGGAGGTTGAAAAGTGTTGACCTTCTTGTTTAGCATGTGTAATGCCTATTTGTGATGCTTAGCTTGTGTGAAGGCTCATGTGACACCTTTAATTGTTGCGAAAACCTGTAATATTTGAGTATTTTCCCGAGTGAGGAGCTGTTTGGCCTATCTTTATATTTGACATTGAGATGCCCGAGGTAGGGGCTTGAGTTTATATTTGATCATCTTAAAATGAAAGAAATGTTTTCTAAGTGGTGAAGACTGATTTAAAATGGATTCCTCCACTATCCCTATCATTTGAGGAGGTGTTTGGAAACTTTGTGCAATTCAAAATCCTTGATGAATTAATTCTGCCTTTGTGTTGTGATGCGTTCATCCTCATTTTGCATATCATTTTTCTTGGGTATATGAGAAAGTCGAGAAATACTATTTTTTAGAAAGAAAATGAGACACCTTATATTTTTCCTTCACCACAAGCTAGGTGGCCAGTTGATGAAATATTGAGATTTCGAGATTGGTATATGGACTGTGAGTCCCCCATGGGTCTTTGTCTGAAAGCTAAAGCTCGGCAAAATGTATACGACAGGTTGTGCGATGACTTTTTTTCCACCATATCATTTAACCATGTTATTGTATTGCACTGGCTAGCCTTGTTATGTTGTGTAACATGCTTATCTGTATCCTTTTGTGTTAATTTGTCGACGCCATTATTATATTAGTTTGTGGCAAAGATGCCAGTATGGGACTTCTTTGTGTGCTAGTGGAAGAATTTCATAGTTTATTTCTAAGTCTAATTAGTTGCTTATACTCAGTCAGTCTAACTTTTTGAGTACATGTGGATTGTAACTACTCCTACATCTAATATCTTTTTGATGCAGATCCTACACAGGGTGATATTCGTAGCGGTTGATCAGATCTAGAAATTTCTCCTCCTTCAGAGTTGTGGTGAGATCCTACTTTCCAATAACCATTGGACTCTATCTATTATTTGAAGACTTGTGATGTATTTTAGATTCCAGAAATGTATTAGATGATCTTTTTACTTATGCTACTA
This sequence comes from Solanum appendiculatum, assembly GCA_018342035.1. NCBI lineage: Eukaryota > Viridiplantae > Streptophyta > Magnoliopsida > Solanales > Solanaceae > Solanum > Solanum appendiculatum. Next base: position 1,074,922 of record JAGDQO010000766.1, on the reverse strand, counting down.
TATTTTGGGAACTTCTTTGTTGTTTTCTTTTAACTTTTCGCTTGACTTCCCTTTAGAAGTCTCATATGTGTTATTTAATTAGTCTTACTAGAAAATTTTGGGTTTTTGAGGTGTGTGTCATCATGACTTTATTTTTTGGGCCACGACACATTGGTATTAGAGAACTAGGTTTACCGGTTCCGTAAGTTAAAGAGTAGGATGTCTAGTAGAGTTTTGCAGATCAGTACATAGACGTCCAAACTTATCTTCGAGAAGATACAAGATACCTAGTATGAGAAATTTTTTCCTTTAATTCCATTCGTGCGTTTATTCATATTAAGTGTTGCATACCTCTAATTTATTCTCTCTATATAGATAGTGAGGACTAGAGCTAGTACCTTAGAAGGAGAGTATGTACCTGCTGCCTGAGCCCTAGTTCATGGGTGGGGAAGGGGACACGGTAAAGTTAGGAGTCGTGGCCGAGGGAGAGGGGCAACACCTGCTTAAGGAAAAGCTAGAGAGGATTCACATGAGCTCATTTATGAGCATGATGATGTTATTGAGCAACCGACTGAGGAGAAGGGACCAGCCCAACCTTATTTTGTTCCAGGCAGTAATTCGGTGCTTCAAGAGTTTATCGTTAGGTTATTGGCTTGATTGGATAGTGGCCCTCCTTATTTTCTCTGTCAGGGTACTTCAAGTTCTCCTATTACAGTTGGTGCTAAACTGCAAGTTCAGGGGAATATTGTAGGATTTAAGAATCCTGGTTCCTCTTTAGTACCTTTTATGGTATATCATAGATTTGTAGCTACGCTTTTTTTCCTAATTTAGAAATATCGGTAGATGACCAGAAGAGTTTTGAGAGATTCATTAGATTAGCACATCCCAAGTTTGATGGTACATCTTGAGAGAAGTCTTATGACTTCTTAATTGAGTGCAAGGAGAGGTTGTTCAACTTGGGTATCTTAGACGCTCATGGGGTGTCTCACACCTCCTATCAGTTTTCAAAAGTGTCCAAGAAGTGGTAGAGATCGGTTCTTGCTCGTAGGCTCATTGATTCTCTTTTTATAGATTGGGAGCAATTTATTGAGGTGTTCCTCTAGAGATTTTTGACCTATATCCTTCAAGATCAATGCAGGGATACTTCGAAAGATTTGAGTAGCGCTCCTTATCAGTTTTTTAGTATGAGGCTCATTCTGTTGAGTTGTCACGTTATGCCATGAAGAGGATTCCTACAAAGTTTGACCAGATCCATAAGTTGGTAAAGGGGTTCCCTAGTTATTTCCAAGAGGCCACAACTGTAACACCTCAGATTTTGAAAGGAAGAAAAAGGCAGCACCTCAAAATTTTCTAGCGCAGTACCAACGAGACCACTGACGGTCCATGGTCTATCCTACGAAACGTAGGTGGAATCGTGGTTGGCACTGTCCAAGTTTCTGAATGTCAAGTTTTAGAACCCTGATGTCGGTCTGCAAGGACGGCCTGTTGACCTATGCACGAGCCATAAATGGGTCTCGTAGGTCTGCTCCCGACTTAGTTCAATCTTAAGGCCTTAAGTTCAGACATACAATTGCCATGTACGGACCGTCAATAGGTCCACGAACCGTACACGAGTTTCGTCGTTGGAAGGCCCAAGTTGAAACTTTCTGAATCTTTCTACTGAGGAACATGACGGTCTATAGGTTGACTTACGGACCGTAAGTCCAACCGTAGATGGGTCCCGACAGTTATTTTTAAGGGCTTTTTGATCTTTTCCCTAGGTGTTTAACTCCTAATCTCAGTCGCTTTTGCCTTTAACCCATACCCTATATAAACTTTTTTAGCCTAATTTTACCCATTCTCTACCATTCCCAAAACTCTCCTCTCCCAAAATATTTCTCTCTCTAAAAGTTGGAAGAAGAAGAAGAGGGCAAGCTAGGGTTCAAGAAATCAAGCTTTTCTTCATCAAATCCTTAAGGAATTGACCCTAATAAATGATAGTGTTCATCCATGGAGCCCTTTCCTCTATGGAATCCCTAAAATCTCCAATTTCCAAGATATCAAATCCCAAAATTGATTTAAGGGTTTTCTTCTATGACGTGGGTTCTTTCAATTATGATGAAATTACTTTCAATTATGGTTTTCAAAGTATGAATTGAGTTGAACTACATATTTTAATATGAATCCCCATGAACCCACATGAATTCCCCCAATTTTGATATTTATGCATTGATGATGGGTCGATTTATGTAGATTATGGAATTTATGAAGTTTATGTGAACTCATGCATGTTTTAATGATTTCAAAAGCTATGATTCATGATGAAATTGATGAATGATGAAAAATGGGTTTTATTAAGTATGCATGTTCAATTATGGAAATTATGATGATTTACGAATTTCTGTAAGATTGAAGCCTAATTGAAAATGTTGTTGAGATGTGAAAGGTTTTCTCACATATTACTCAATTTATGAATGTGAAAGGATTTTTACTCACATAAAGGAGTCATAACTTGTTGAAAGATTTACTCAACTAAAGATGAATCAAAGGTTTAAGGAGCTATTCTATAAACTTTAGCTTGGATTGGTAACTCTAGTTGTACCTTTCCATGGATAATAAGATGAATAAGAATTATAACTATTCCGTGGGATTTATGCTTAGCACCGAGAGGATATGGAGATGGAAGCTCTCCCGTTAGTAGAGGCTGGATTTCTAGTAGCAATCTCCTTATCCTTTACCTATGTGCCCCCATAGGATGATGGTCTATGTTAGACACTAGCTAGTGGATCCACGTAAACTATAAGTTAAGTAAAGGGTCCTACCTTTGCAAGTAAGATGGCCCTATCGGTGTGGGGTTAGACACCGGATTCCATGTTGATAGCTCACATGGGCTTACATGTCGGTTAAGGCTACTTCCAACAACAATGAACTAAAGTGTTTTAATGATGTTCCTCAATTAAAGTAAAGATGTTTGTTTTGTTTTGACCATGGTTTATGTTTTATGTTTTCTAACCTTTATCATGTTTTAGCTTGGTCATTGCAAGTCATGAAAATGTCCCGTTTTAACATGTTTTAAATGATTTTGTGCATTGCTATCATACTTGGTACTTTATTGTACTAACTCATACTTTTGCCTACATTGAATTGTTAATGTAGGGCTTGGCGATTCTTTATCTATTCGTGGCTAGAGCTTAGTAAAAGGATTATTGAAGACTTGGTGAGTCCTCATCCATTAGAGGACATAGCCTAGTTGTTCTTACTTTTATGTTCTTTCATTTTTGCATTGTATTGGGTTACGTCCCAAAATTTCTTCCTCATCCTTATGAGAGATTGGCTTTGAGACATGTGATGTAGACTTCCGCTATTCTCTTATAAACTTTGATATGATATTGTCTTTTGAACTCTTAAATCTCTATGATCTTGTATGTATGTATGCTAGGTGTTTGTTATGAGGCCTTTCGGGGTTTTGTGTGCTATGTCACGTCTAGAGGGTACTTGGGTCGTGACAAACTTGGTATTCAGAGCAGACCATTTTTAGAAAGATCCTAGGATGTCCCACAAGCCACGTCGAGTAGAGTATTGTTCATGAGTGTGAAGCGCGCCACATTTATGAATGAGAGGCTATAAGCCTTTTAAGAAACTTCACTTCTTTCGTTACTCATAAGTCGTGCCATAGAGTTTAACTCTATATGTCTCTCTCCTAATCCCTATCCTATGTGTTTTAGGATATGGCAGCTCGAAGAGCTCATCTAGAAGAAATGCGAGGGAGAATATGGAACAAGAAGCTCCTCTTCAAGCTCCTCAACATCCGGCTGACCCTTTGGCCGAACAAGTGACTAATGTGGAGTTTATGGCTACTTTTCAAGTGTTGGCTCAAGCCATGATTGTTCAAGCCAATAGAGAGGTTATGGCTCCAGTGAACCTAAATGTGGGTACGGCGGCATCAAGGGTGAGGGACTTCACTAAAATGAACCCTCCAGAATTTCATAGCTCTAAGGTTGAGAAAGATCCTCAAAAGTTCATTGATGAGGTGTACAAGGTGCTAATGATCATGGGTGTGACGCCGGAGGAAAATGCGAAGTTGGCCGCTTATCAACTTAAGGGTGTGGCTCAAGTTTGGTTCAACCAATGGATCAGGGAGAGGGCGGATGATGCGGGTCCTCTTGATTGGGAGTAGTTCAATGTTGTTTTTCTTGATAGGTTCTTTCCCCTTGAGATGAGGGAGGCAAGGGTGCTTGAATTTATCAATCTTCGTCAAGGAAACATGAATGTGAAGGAGTATGCTTTGAAGTTCACACAATTGTCTCAATATGCTCCTTCTATGGTTGTCGATCCTAGGGCAAGAATGAGTAAGTTTGTTTCGGGAGTGTCCGAGATGGTAGTCAAGGAGTATCGTACCGCTATGCTTATTCGTGATATAGATATTTCTCGTCTTATGGTTCATGCTCAACAAATATAAGAGGAAAAGCTTAAGGAAAGGTCTAGAGAGGCAAAGAGGGCTAAGACCGGCGACGGTAATTTCTCACATTCAAGATCCGATGGACATGGTCGTTCTAGATGTTGACAAAGGTTTTCCGGTCAAGGTTCCTCCAATGTTCCTCCTAAGTTCAGCAAAGATAGGGTGCCTAACCCTAAGCCTCAACGTGGAAATGGAGGTGGATTCTCATCGGCTAGTTGTGCTAAGTGTGGGAAGAAACATGAGGGTAAATGCTTAGCTGGTACGGATGGTTGCTTCGGTTGTGGAAAAAGTGGTCATAGGATAAGGCATTGTCCATCTCTCATGGCTAAAGGAAGAAAAGGTAAGTAAGCTCCACCTAGTGGTTCGGGTTCCAATGGTCTGAAGCAAAATTGATTCTATGCACTTCAAGCTCGCCATGAGCAAGAGGGTTCCCTCGATGTGGTTACAGGTATGTAGAATGTCTTTCACTTTGATGTTTATGCTTTGCTTGACCCTGGTGCTACTTTGTCTTTTGTGATGCCATTTGTGGCTATGAGGTTTGACATTGTTCGAGATGTGTTGTTAGATCCTTTTCATGTCTCTACTCCGATTGGTGAATCCATTATGGCTAGGTGAGTCTTCAGAAATTGTCCCATCTCCTTATCCCATAGAGTCACTCATGTTGATCTTGTAGAGCTTGATATGTTAGAATTTGATGTTATTCTTGGGATGGATTGGTTGCATTCTTGTTATGCTTCTATTGAATGTAGGACATGAATGGTCAAGTTTCAATTCCCGAATGAGCCTATCCTAGAGTGGAAAGGGGGAAATTATATGTTTAGAGGTCAATTTGTGTCATGTCTTAAAGAAAGAAAGATGATCTTTAAGGGTTGCATATACCATCTTGTTAGGGTGAGGGATGTGGATTCCGAAGTCCCTACTCTTGAGTCGGTCCCAGTTGTTTATGAGATTCCGGTAGTGTTTCCCGACGATTTACCTGGTATTCCTCCCGAAAGGGAAATAGACTTTGGTATTGACCTTTTTCCGGATACACAACCTATCTCTATTCCTCCTTATAGAATGGCTCCGGCGGAACTTAAGGAACTAAAAGAGCAATTGAAAGACTTGTTAGATAAGGGTTTCATCCGACCAAGTATTTCTCTATGGGGTGCCCTGGTGTTGTTAGTGAGGAAGAAAGACCGTTCACACCGTATGTGCATTGACTACCGCCAATTGAACAAGGTTACCATTAAGAATAATTATCCGCTTTAAAGAATAGATGACTTGTTTGATCAACTTCAAGGGGCTAGTTACTTCTCTAAAATCGACCTTCGTTCGAGTTACCACCAATTGAGGGTGAAAGATGATGATATTCCGAAAATGGCTTTCCGGACTAGATATGGCCATTATGAATTCCTAGTGATGTCATTTGGATTGTCAAATGCTCCGGCCGCATTTATGGACTTGATGAATAGAGTGTTAAGACAATATCTTGACATGTTTGTGATTTTGTTCATAGATGATATCTTGATTTACTCAAGGAGTGAGGGTGAGCATGCTGATCATTTGAGGATTGTATTGCAAGTCTTCAAGGACCATCAACTCATTGAAAAGTTTAGTAACTGTGAGTTTTGGCTAATGTCCGTGGCTTTACTTGGTCACATTGTCTCCGGCAAAGGTATTGAGGTAGATCCTAAGAAGATGGATGCGGTTAACAATTGGCCTAGACCTCTATCACCTTTGGATATTTGTAGATTCTTGGGTTTAGCCGGTTACTATAGGAGCTTTGTTGAAGGGTTTTCTTCGATTGCTTCCCCATTTATGGCTTTGACTCAAAAGAAGGTTAAGTTCACTTGGACCGAAGCATGTGAGAAGAGTTTTCAAGAATTGAAAGATAGACTTACCTCGGCTGCGATATTGACCTTACCGAAAGGGTCCGATGGTTTTGTGGTTTATTGTGATGCCTCAAGGATTGGGCTAGGGTGTGCTCTTATGCAAAACGGAAAAGTTATTGCTTATACTTCAAGGCAACTCAAGGTTCATGAAAAGAACTATCCTACTCATGACCTAGAATTAGCGGTGGTTGTGTTTGCTTTAAAGATTTGGAGGCATTATTTGTATGGTGTGCATGTTGACATTTGTACCGACCATAAGAGTGTGCAATATGTGTTCAAACAAAAAGTTCTAAATCTTCACCAAAGGAGGTGGCTTGAGTTGTTAAAAGACTATGACAGGAGTATCCTCTATCACCCCATCAAGGCTAAGTGGTGGCGGTTGCTCTTAGTCAGTTGTCTATGGGTAGTGTTGCACATATTGAAGATGGCAGGAAGGAGTTGGTTCATGATGTTCACAAATTGGCTCATTTGGGTGTTCGGTTGTTTGATTCCACTAAAGCTGGTATTATGGTTCACAGTGGTTCCGAATCATCCTTTGTGCATGATGTAAAGGGTAAACAAGATCTTAATCCTAATTTGGTTGAGTTAAAGGAAGCGGTGCTCAAAACATCTGTTGAGGCTTTCTCCCAAGGGGGAGATGGGGTACTTCGATATCAAGGTCGTTTGTGTGTTCCCGATGCAGATGACTTAAGAGGACAAATTTTATCGGAAGCCTATAGTTCTCGATATTCCATTCACCCGGGAGCTACCAAGATGTACCGTGACTTACGGGAAATCTATTTGTGGAATGGGATGACGAAGGATATTGCGGAATTTGTGGCTAAGTGTCTTAGTGGTCAACAAGTTAAGGTTGAGCATCAAAAGCCCGGAGGTTTGTCGCAAGATATTAGTATTCCTAATTTGAAATGGGAAGATTTGAATATGGACTTTATTATTTGTTTACCACGTACCCGGCAACAATATGATTTGATTTGGGTTATTATGGATCGTATGACGAAATCAGCCCATTTCATTCCCATCAAAGTTTCTTATTCGGCGGAGGATTATGCTAAGTTCTATTTAAGGGAAATGGTTAGGCTGCACGGAGTGTCTTTATCTATTATATTCGATCGTGGTGTACAATTTACTTCTCAATTTTGGAAATCCTTCCAAAAGGGTCTTGGTACTCGTGTTAAGCTTAGTACGACCTTCAATCCTCAAACCGATGGGCAAGCGGAGCGTACTATCCAAACTTTTGAGGATATGTTAAGGGCTTGTGTAATTAATTTCAAGGGTAATTGGGATGATGATTTGCCTTGATTTAATTTGCTTATAATAATAGCTACCATTCTAGCATTGTTATGGCTCCGTTTGAGGCTCTCTATGGAAGGAGGTGTAGATCTCCTATAGGTTGGTTTGAAGTTGGTGAAGTTGGTTTGACAGGTCCTGAGTTGGTACATGAGGCTATGAAAAAAGTTTGGCTTATTAGAGAAAGGTTGAAAATGGCTCCAAGTCGACAAAAGTCCTATGCCGATGTTAGTGGAGAGATTTAGAATTTGATGTTGATAATTGGATTTACTTGAAAATTTCACCCATGAAGGGCATAATGAGATTCGGGAAGAAAGTGAAACTTAGTCCCCGTTATGTAGGCTCATATCGAATTTTTAGAGGTGTTGGTAAGGTTTCTGATGGATTTGATTTGCCTAATGATTTGGCATCGGTGAATCCGATTTTTCATGTCTCATTGTTGAAGAAATGTGTTGGTGATCCGACGTCTATAATGCCATTAGAGAATCTTGGTATAAAGGATAGTCTTTCCTATGAAGAAGTTTCGGTTGATATTTTAGACCGGCAAATCTGAAAATTAAAAAATAAAGAAGTTGCTTCCGTGAAGGTTCTTCGGAGGAACCAATTAGTTGAGGGTGCTACTTGGGAGGCCGAGGCCGATATGATGTCCCGATATCCGTATCTCTTTCCCTCCGATCCTACTCTAGCTTTAGGTACCTAGTTCCTCATAGTTCATTCTTTTGATTTCATGTGTCTTAGTTATTTCCATGATTCCTTGATTATGAATGTTCATGACGAGTCTAATTTTGATAAAATGAGCTATCTTGATTGAATTATGTATGATTATGTGCATTGAGTATGAGTTGCATAAAGTCTTCATGAAATGATGTGTTGAACATGCCTTAGCTTGAAGTGATGTTTCCTTCTCGGATATGTGTAATTATATGGTTGCATGCTTGGTTGGGTTGTTAGTTCTTGTTTCTTACCCTCCTTATGATGTCTTGATTCTCATTCGAGGATGAATGTTCCCAAGGGGGTGATATTGTAACTCCTTGGATTTTGAAAGGAAGAAAAAGGTAGTACCTCAAAATTTTCTGGCGCAGTACCAACGAGACCACTGACGGTCCATTGTCTTACCTACGAACTGTAAGTAGAATCTTGGTTGGCACAGTCCAACTTTCTAAATGTCAAGTTTCAGAACCCTTATGATGGTCTTCCAGGACGGCCCGTCGACCTATACACGAGCCATAAATGGGTCTCGTAGGTCTCCTCCTGACATAGTTAATTCTTAAGGCCTTAAGTTCAGACCTACGGTTGCCATGTATGGACCGTCAATGGGTCCACGAGCCGTACACGGGTGTCGTCGTTGGAAGGCCCAAGTTGAAACTTTCTAAATCTATCAATGGAGGAAAAGGACTGTCCGTAGGTTGACATACGGACAGAAGGTCAAACAGTAGATGGGTCCCGACAGTTATTTTTAAGGGCTTTTTGGTCTTTTTCCTAGGTTTTTAACTCCTAATCTAAGTCGGTTTGGCCTTTAACGCATACCCTATATAAACCTTTGAAGCCTAATTTTACCCATTCTCAACCATTCCCAAAACTCTCCTCTCCCAAAATATTTCTCTCTCTAGAAGTTGGAAGAAGAAAAAAGAGGGCAAGCTAGGGTTGAAGAAATAAAACTTTTATTCATCAATTGCTTAAGAAATTGAGACCCTAAGGTATGATATTGTTCATCCATGGAGCCCTTTGCTCCATGGAATCCCTAAAATCTCCAATTTTCAAAGTATCAAATCCCCAAATTGATTTAAGGGTTTTCTTCTATAATGTGGGTTCTTCAAATTATGATCAAATTACTTTCAATTATGGTTTTCTAAGTATGAATTGAGTTGAGTTACATGTTTTAATATGACTCACCATGAACCCACATGAATTCCCCCAATTTTGATATTTATGCATTGATGATGGGTTGAATTATGAAGGAGATGGAATTTATGTAGTTTATGTGAACTCATGCATGTTTTAATGATTTTAAAAGTTATGATTCATGATGAAATTGATAAATGATGAAAAATGGGTTTTATGAAGTATGCATGTTCAATTATGGAAATTATGATGATTTACGAATTGCTTTAAGATTGAAGCTAAATTGAAGATGTTGTTGAGTCGTGAAAGGTTTTCTCAAATATTACTCAGTCTAAGAATGTGAAAGGAATTTTACTCACATAAAGGATTCATAACTTGTCGAAAGGTTTTCTCAAGTAAAGATGAATCAAAGGTTTAAGGAGCTATTCTATGAACTTTAGCTTGGATTGGTAACTCTAGTTGTATTTTTCCATGGATAATAAGATGAAGAAGAATTATAACTATTCTGTGAGATTTATGCTTAGCACCGAGAGGATATGGAGATGGAAGCTCTCCCGTTAGTAGAGGCTGGGTATCTAGTAGCAATCTCCTTATCCCTTACCTATGTGCCCCCATAGGATGATGGTCTATGTTAGACACTAGCTAGTAGATCCACGTAAGCTATATGTTAAGTAAAGGGTCCTACCTTGGCAAGAAGGATGGCCCTATCGGTATGGGGTTAGACACCGGATTCCATGTTGATAGCTCACATGGTCTTACATGTCGGTTAAGTCTACTTCCCACAAAAATGAACTAAAGTGTTTTATTGATGTTCCTCAAGTAAAGTAAAGATGTTTATTTTGTTTTGACCATGGTTTATATTTTATGTTTCCTAACCTTTATCATGTTTTAGCTTGGTCGTTGCATGTCAGGAAAATGTCCCGTTTTAGCATGTTTTAAATGATTTTGTGCATTGCTATACTTGGTAATTGATTGTACTAATGCATACTCTTGCCTAAATTGACTTGTTATTGTAGGGCTTGGCGATTGTCCATCTATTCGTGGCTAGAGCATAGTAGAAGGATTGTTGAAGACTTGGTGAGTCCTCATCCATTCTAGGACATACCCTAGTTGTTCTTACATTTATGTTCTTTCATTTTGGCATTGTATTGGGTTACATCCAAAACTTTATTCCTCATCCTTATGATAGATTGGCTTTTAGACATGCGATGTAGACTTCCGCCATTCTCTTATAAACTTTAATGTGATATTGTCTTTTGAACTCTTAAATCTCTATGATCTTGTGCGTATGTATGCTAAGTGGCTTGTATGAGGCCTTTCGGGGTCTTGTACGCTATGATACGTTTAGGGGGTACCTTGGGTCGTGACAACAACCTCTTTTTTTATGAGGTTGTATGTTCAAGAGTATTATTGATCATGCCAAGATGATCGAGAGTATTCAGCATGCTAGATAGGGTAGTGGCACCTAGAGGTTTCATCGCTAGGGTCAGTTCAGCAGTCATTCATCCAAAAGTAGAGATTATTCAGGCCAAGACTCACTAGGTTATCAGGGTAGACCAGTATAGGTCACAATTCAGAGTACCGATGGTGTTTGTAGATCTAGTCCTAGTCAGACAAGTCAGCGTACGCATAACAGAACTTCAGGTCAAGGAGGGCTTACAGACTCTTCTAGTTACTCTCAACAGGGTATAGGTCCTTGGGATTTTTTTTGTGTATGAGGAGTTTGGGTACAAGGCAAAGTATTGCCCAAACGGAATTCTTCTATGGTCCAGTCAAGATTATAGGCTACTCGTTCTATGCTAGCTACAATAGCACGAGGTACTTCACAGGGTTCTAGAGGTGGTACTAAGTTACTAAGGATGGAGCTTAGGAGCTCGAGGGAGTTCTCGTGGTGGATCTTAAACTAGTAATGACCCAGACTATTCTATTCTATATCGAGTAGATCTTAGGCAGAGGTCTGAGATGCAGTGATCACATGTACCATCCTAGTCTGTCATCATTCTGCTATAGTATTATTTGATCTCAGGTTGACTTACTCTATTGTGTCTACTTATTTTACTGTGGGTATGATCATGTCTGTGAGTTTCTGTCTCTACATTGGTTGGTGATTCCTTAGTTGTAGATCGAGTGTACCAGGGGTACATAGTGACATTTTCTGATAGTGAGACCCAAGAAGACCTAATTTTACTTTATAGACTTGATTTTGATGTGATATTAGGTATGGATTTGTTATCTCCCTATCAAGTGATCTTCGATTTTTATGCAAAGACTGGGACCTTAGCTTACCTTGCTTTACCTCTATTGGTGTGGAAGGGTGCTTTGAGTTTGTATCTTAAGGGAATGATATCTTTTATTAGTGCCTGTTGTATGATGGAGAACGGATGCTTATTTTATTTGGCCCATATTCGTGTCTTTACAAAAGATCCATCTCTTTTAGAGACCACAAGGGTTGTCAAAGAGTTCATGGATGTGTTTCCTACCGACTTCCAGGTTTTCCTCTAGATCGTGACATTGATTTTGTGATTGACATAGAGCCAGCCACTAAGCCCATTTCCATATCTCCTTACAGGATGGCTTTGGTGGAGTTGAAGGAATTGAAGGCTTAATTAAGGATTTGTTGCAAAAGGGTTTATTTGTCCTAGTCTATCACCGTAGGGTGCACCATTCTTATTTGTGAAGAAGAAGGATTGTAGTATGAGAGTGTGTATTGACTATCGACAGCTGAACAAGGCTACAGTCAAGAACAACTATCCTCTTCCCCGCATAGATGATTTGTTTAAAGAGCTTCAGGGTGCATCATTGTTCTCCAAGATTGACTTGGGGTTGGGCCACCATAAGTCGAGAGTTTGGGACTTTAATATCCCGAAGATTTCTTTTAGGACTCGTTATGGGCATTATGAGTTTGTAATCATGTCCTTTGAGCTGGTTAATACCCTAACCACTTTATTGGAGTTGATGAACCAGATATTTTAGCCTTACGCAGATTCCGTTGTGATTGTATTTATTGACGATATATTGGTTTATTCCAAGAATGACGGCGATAATGTTCGTCACTTAAGAACTGTACTTCAGAGATTGAGAGAGGAGAAGTTGCATGCAAAATTCTCCAAGTGCTAATTTTGGCTTTAGTTCATGGCTTTTATAGGTCATGTGCTGATCTAGAAAGGCATTATGGTTTATTCGGCCAAGGTTGTGGGAGTTCGTGATTGGGCGAGACCAACTTTCCCTATTGAGATTCAGAGTTTTATTAAGTTATTAGGCTATTATCATATGTTTGTTTAGAGTTTCTCTTCCAATTCTGCTACATTGACTATGTTGACTCAGAAAACTGTGCTATTTCTTTGGACCAATGAGTGTGAGGCGAGCTTTCAAAATCTTAAGGAGTTATTGACCTTAACACCTATCTTAGCATTACCCGAGGAGGGTGTGGCATTTGTGGTATTCTATGATGCTTTACGTGTTGGCCTAAGGGTGTGTTGATGCAAAGGGGGATAGTCATGGCCTATGCTTCTCGACAATTGAAGGTGTACGAGATGAACTACCGTACTCTTTAATTAGAGTTAGTGGCAATGGTTTTCGTGTTGAAGTTTTTGATGCATTATATCTATGGTGTGCATTGTGAGGGTGTGCATTGTGAGGTCTTTACCGACCATTCTTTATCATCTGGGCAAGGAAAATATGGTAGCAGATGATTTGAGTCGGTAGGCACCTAGTATGGGTAGCTTAGCATTTCTTAAGGCAGAGGAGAGACCTTTAGATTTTAAGGTTCAGTTGTTAGCTAGACAGTTTTTCTGACTTGGTATTTTTGTGCCTCACTATGTTTTAGCTTTCATTGAGGCTAGGTCTACATTGATGGATCAAATTTCTTCCCACCAGTTTGAGGATGACAAGTTGAGAGTGATTTGGGACAAATTGTTGAAAGGTGAAGCTAAGTCGGCGTCTGTTGATTTCGAGGGAGTTTTGAGGATTTGTGGTCATATTTGTGTTTCTAAAGTTTCTGGAGGGATGTGTATGATATTGGTGGACGCCCATTGTTCGAAATACTCTATTCGCCAAGGGCAACAAAAATGTGTCATGATTTGAAGCAACACTATTAGTGGTGCGGCATGAAGAGAGACATTGTGGAATTTGTGGCCAAGTGTTTGAACTCTCAGCAAGTGGAGTATGAGCAGCAAAGATCGGGTGATACAAAGCAAAAGATGCCCATCCCTGAGTTGAAGTGGGAGCGCATTATCATGGACTTTGTGACTGGATTACCCTTGACTTTGGGTATGTTTGATTCTATTTGGGTTATTGTGTAATGGTTGACCAAGTTGGCACATTTCATTCTAGTGAATACTAACTTTAATGCGGAGTAGTTGGCTAGGATCTACATTCATCAGATTGTTCGGTTACATGGAGTTACTAGCTCGCAATCACGATGACCATTTTTCTCTTGGACAAAACCTAAATTTGGGATTCTTCCTATTTTTCTCATTTCAAACACTTTCTAACTCTTGGAGCTCTAGGGAGGCGATTTATTGGCTGCGTTTTGTTAAACCCTTGCGGTAAGCTTCTTCTACCAATTCCTTGTTGATTCCATTAATTTTTATCTTCCAAAAGACCTTTAATTAATGATTTCAATGTGGGGTTTGGGGATTTTTCCCTTAAGTTGGAAAATTTGTATTTCCATGATTTGGAGCTCGTTTCTTGATCTATTTTGATGGGTTTTTCAACCACGAATACCACTTGCCTTGTAGAACCAATTTTTCAACTAAAATTTTGATTTTTACCCTTTTGATTTCTAAAATGATTTTTGGACTATTTTACCCCCACTTTCCAATCATATCAATATGGGTATGATTGAACTCCTTTTGATGAACTCTCTCCATTTTTTATAGTTGAGGATCATTTCGGTGATTGTGTGATTGAAGAAGTGCTTCGGTAGAGTTTTTTGGGTGATGTTTCGGCCTTCGAGGTAGGTTTGGCTATCCTTCTTTTAGACTGAGATAAGTAACTAATCTTTCTTAGGAAGTTAACTGCGAAATGAATTTTAGTATGAGTTTTAGAGGTTGGTAAGTGTTGACCTTCTTGTTTAGTCCGTGTATGCCTATTTGATATGCTAAGCCTGTTTGGAGGCATGTACGATACCTTTAATTGTGGCTGTAAAGCTGTGATATTTGAGTATTTTCCTGAGTGAGGGTTATGTGGCCTATCTTTATATTCGACACTGAGATGCCCGAGGTAGGGGCTTTAGTTGATATTTCATCATCTTAAAATGAAAGAAATGTTTAATAAGTGGTAAAGACTGATTTCAAATTGATTCCTCCATTATCCATATCATTTGAGGATGTGTTTCCTGACACATTGATTTTGTGAACTTCATGCTATTCAAAATTCTTGATGAATTTATTTTTCCTTTATGTTGTATGTATTGTGATGTATTCATCTTCATTCAGCATATCAATGTTCACGGGAATATGAGAAAGTGGAGAAATACTATTTTTGAAAAAGAAAATGGGACACCATACATTTTTCTTTGACGACGAGCTTGGTGGCAAGTTGATGAGATATTTAGATTTCGAGATTCATATATGGACTGCGAGTCCCGCATGGGTCCTTGTCTAGAAACTAAAACTAGGCAAGGTCTATACGATAGGTTGTGCGACGACCTTGATTCCTCCACATCATTTCATCATTTTTGTTGTGTTCTGTAACTTGCTTATCTGTATCCTTTTGTGTTTACTTTATTCGCACCATTATTATATAAATTGGTGGCAATGATGCCAGAATGAGACTTTTCTGTATGCAGGTGGAAGCATTTCATAGTTTATTTCTTAACTCTGATTAGTTTCTTATATTCATTTAGCCTAACCTATTGAGTACAAGTGGATTGTACTCACCCCTACTTCTCTTATCTATTTTTGATGCAGATCTTAATCAAGGTGATCTTCATAGCGGTTGATTGGATCTAGTGATATCTTCTCATTCAGAGTTGTGGTGAGATCATGCTTTCTTGATTGCCATTGGACTCCATCTATCATTTATAGTTTTAAATTTCTCTTTGAAGACTTGTGATGTATTTAAAAATCTAGAAATGTATTAGATTCTCTTTATACTTATGCGACCATGTATTGGGAACTTCTTTCTTGTTTTCTTTTCTCTTTTGGCCTGTCACGACCTAAAGTACCTCCTAGACGTGACATGACGTAAAAGACCCCGAAAAGCCCTATACAAACCACTTAGCATAAATCATACAAATTAATAATAGTTAAGAGTTTAACAGACAATTTTCAAATCATTAAGAGTTGACAAAAGTAGCGGAAGTCAATCATAGTCTCAAGCCATCTCATACATGAATAGAATGAAATTTGAGACGTAACCCATACAAGTTCAAAAGTTAAGTGAAATGAAAAGATAAACATGGCATTTTCCTCGAATGTATGAGGACTCACCAAGTCTTCAAAATCTCTAAGCACTCACTAGCCACGAACGGAATTAGAGGAATCGTCAAGCCCTACATTATGAGACTATGTAGGCAAAAAGTATGTGTTAGTACATGGAATGTACCAAGTATAATAGCAATGCACAAAGTTTTAAAATCAAGCTAAAGGGGACATTTACATGATATGCAATGACCAGCTTCATTATAAATGACATGTTAGAAAACGTAAATCATTTTCATGACCAATGCAAGATAAACATCTTTAAAGCACATTTGAAAACACCTTTAAAGTGACTTTAGTTCATTATTGTGGGAAGTGAGCCTTAACTGATATAGACCATGTGAGATATAACATGGAATCCGGTGTCTATCCCACATTGAAAAGAGGTTTCCTTACTTGCCAAGGTAAGAACCATAACTTCTAGCTTACGTTGATCCACTAGATAATTTCTATCAAAGAAAATCATCCTATGGGGGCACATAGGTATGGGATAAGGAGATGGCTACTAGAAACCCGACCTCTACTATGAGAGAACTTCCATTTCAATATCCTCTTGGTACTAAGCATAACTCCCACAGAATAGTCATTAGTCTTAACTTCTCTTACTATATTGAGACATGGGTATTCGACGCTTGCCTTATCATAGGATAATTCTTTAGACCATGCGTGAGAAAATCTTTCACCATCCATGATCTTTTCATAATAGCTTTTAAGGCCCATAGTCATTGCGTCTTCATACTAGAAGTGCCATACTACTAATGGAAATAGTTTTCAAAAAACATGATCTATGATCATTGATGGCATAACCGGCTACCATACTAATCAAGACCTAATTTTGGAATATAGCCCGAAAAGCATTGATGACAAATCTAGATGTCATTCATGTCATATGGCCAAGCTTCATAGGAAATATAAAAGCCTTCATCTATAAGCTTTACTTGAGTCATAAATATTACTTTCATAAAACATGCATAATTTCTATAAAATATATTCATAAAGCATTCTCAAATTCAATTACACCAGTCTTATAAAAAGCATGCATATCTTCATAAATTCATGGATCATAGTTCATAAGCTTCATTATGGGTTCATAGTTAAAATCATGGATCATGCATGGGTTCATGTAAATTCATCAAAAAATCTTGCAGTTATCTCAATTCATTATTAAAAGGATATAAATCAATCAATTAGATCATAATTGGAAAGAACCCATGATATTCAAGAAAACCCTAATTTAAATTGGAGATTCTACATTGTGAAAATTGATGAATTTAAAAACCCTATGGAAGAAAGGACTCCAAAGGTGAAGAACTATCATACCTTGATGTCAAAAGCCCACAATCTATGGAAGATTAGGAGGCTTTATCCTGAAACCCTAGATTCTTCTTCTTCTTCAAGCTTTTAGAGAGAGAAATATTTTTGGAGAGCTTTGGAGGGATTTGGGGAAATTTGAAGAGTGTTTAGAATGGGAAGAATTAAGGCTTAGAAGACTTATATAGGGCTTAGGATTCGGAGTAAACCGACTTAGATTAGGCTTAGATAAATTAGGAAAAAGACCAAAAGGCCCTTAAAAATAACTGCCCGACTCAGACCTACGGTTTCGACCTACGGTCCGTAGGTCCAAGTACGGACCGTCCTGGTAAACCATAGAAAGATTCAAAAACTATGATTTTGGACCTTCAAAAATGGAACCCCATGTACGGTTTGTCGGTCCATTGACAGAACGTACATGGCAACTGTAGATCCAAACTTAAGGCTTTAAAATTTAAATAAATCTTGGAGTGACCTACGAGACCTATCTACGATCCGTAGAAGTAATGACGGACCATCCTATTGAGTTGTAGAAAAGATCCTGAAATCTGACATTTTGAGAAGATTTAGCTTTCAATCTATGGTTCCCACCTACGGCCCGTAAGTCAACCTACGGTCCGTAGATGGCTTCCGTCACTACTAGCATCAGTTCCAAAAAATCAGGAAATTTTCTTCTTTTCGAATTCGAGGTGTTACATGGCCTGACTTCGCTTTAGAAGTATCAAATGTATAACTTCATTCGGCTTACACACCAATTTTGCGATTCTTGAGGTGTGTGCCATCATGACCTCAACTTTTGAATCGTGACACATATTCTACGTTCTCTAAAATGAACTCACCTTTGAGGTTCTCTAAATAAGAATAACAAAAGTCTGAAAATGGAGTTAAATTAATGGTTTAGATCTTAGAAAGAATGATATATATATATATATATATAGTGACATGTGTACAAAAAAGGTATAATTCTGAAATGGGCTAAAAATTAGGGAAATGTGTGCCCATTTTGAAGTTTATATTGAGCCCAATTTTTTATTTTTTATGCCCAATCTCCATTATCAATTAATTTCCAAAATTGAATGTAAATTGGGGAATAGATTTTTATCTCAAAACAATATTAATTTTTAAAAATAGATAATACTCAAAAAACACAACCTACACACTTATTGATTGTTATTCATATATATATATATATATAAGATTTTTTCTTTCATATATTTGCAAACTTGAGATGAACTGGTGTCATGCTAACTAGAAACTAAGATAATATTGAATATTTTGAATTTTAAAATTATACTTATTAATTTTCATGATCAGAAATTAGACTACTTTGGCTTCTATTATGTCACTCTAGGTGAAATTTGACTACAATTATAAGATTTAGTAATTTTCAAACAAAGGAAAATTGATTTTTGTTACTATTTTTGTTATGTTATAAATTTGTGGTCAATGTAATCCATCTCAAAACGAACAAATAATACAGCAAATCTCTTGTCACGATCTGAAGACTCGAGTCGTGATTGAACCTACTAACCCAACAGTAGGTAAGGCAACATGTAACCCAGAACAACAAATAACACGCACATGCGGTAGAGACCACAATCAATAAGAGATATAGGATATAATTTAGTGGATAAAATGGAAGATGAGAACAAAATCCCATAAATATACAATATAAATGAGAATCGATTCCAAAATATGGTAGTCACACCTATAGAGCTACTACAAAAGAATACAACTCTTAAAAGTGTATCTAAATATAACGACCTGATCCTTTGTTACAAAAGGGCATTTCGTACGGAGTCCTAAAGGTTTGGAAGTGGGGTGAAAGGATTTTTAAAATTTGAGCAGGCGGTGATTTTTGGCATATATCAAATTTGGCTAGGCTGACGTCAGCTCACCTTAGTGGGATTCCCGCTATGGTAGTGCTGCTATAGCGGTCTGAGTCATCTTATAGCAGGATCTAAAAAATTTGCAACCTAATAATACATCATCTTTTATTTTTCTCCCACTTTTCAAAGGAGAAAATAGATGAGGGTTGTTCCAACAACCCTCCAAAGGCACCCGTTGCAAGGGGACAATAAGGGGGGAGAATTACCATGCAAGGAAGCCAGAAGCCTAATGATTTTCCAATGCTCAATCAATAAAGGTTGTTTCTAGGGAGTCAAATTCTTGGGCAAGGTTCATCATCCAGTTAGTCTAGGTTTTCTTTTAATTTAGTAGTTAGACCTATTTTTAACGCTTAATATCTTATAGATGTTCAAAGATGGAATGTACAGGAAGTTAGTGAAATATATTATCAATACTAGGCATGGGGTAACAATTCATCATCGTCACCTTATTCATCTGCAGGTACTCATTACACATCCGCATGGATCCATCCTTCCTCTTCATAAATAGAACGGGGACACCGCAAGGTGATACACTAGACCAATGAACCCCTTGCCCGAGAGGTCCTGAATCAGAACATTAAGCTCCTTGAGCTCTATGGGGGCCATCCAATAAGGCAGATTAGAAATAGGCCGAGTGCCCGACTCAAGGTCAATAGAAAAATAATATCACGCTCTGGGGTAGGTTAGGTAGATCAGTTGGAAACACATCTAAAAACTCACAAACAACATGAACCTACTAAATTGAAGGAAACTCAGTACTCACATCCTGCACATAGGCCAAATAAGATAAACAACTTCTAGCCACAGACCTACGAGCCCGAATGAATGAGATAACTCCAACGGGTGTGCGACTAAATAAGCTCTGCTACACCACCTAGGGAATACCAGGCATGGCTAAGGTCACTGTCTTAGAAATGCAATCTAAAACTGCATGGTCGAGGGATAACCAGTCCATGCCCAGATTCACATCAAAGTCCAACATATCAAGCAATATGAGGTCAACCTAGTTTTCACACACAGGATAGTCACCAAACAAGATTGAAATACCTAATCCACTACTAAAGACTCACGCACGGGGTCGACACACGCAATGGCGCTACCAAAGGCTCCGAACTAATACTTAAACGTGAAGCAAAATACACAGTTACATATGTAAGAGTAAATTCCATATCAAATAAACTTGAGGCAGGCTAATGGTATAAGAGAATCATACCTATGCTCACATCATCTGAGGCCTCAACCTTAGCCTTCGCCCTCGCTAGATCTGCATACAAGTAAGTCTATCCTCCTCTACCCCATCCGACCTACCACCTGACCTGATAAGAATCAAAAGGACAATTATAAGAAATAAGAAAACATATGTGGAATTATTGAAATCTAATCGAATTTATGAGCAACAAAGGACTTTATACCTTCCTCTCTCAATTGAATCTGATCAAATAACAATAACCCGAGGGTAACTCGATGATTGATTAACCTAGAAGAAGTTAACACAAGCAACATCAGAAATTCACCCTAATCACTCAATTACAATTACCTACTAAGAACAACACTAATGCTAGGCTACACCTAGAAACTACAAGCTTCAAAAGTCTCAAATATTCAATTCATCATAATCTTCATAATCTAATCTTCTAAAATAGCAATAGAACATTATTTATACTAAAGAAATAAAGAAGACACTTTCTTTACAATTATACCCTTAATGAGATAAAGGCCTTGTTTGGTTGCCTTCTTTTGTGAATTCTTTGATTTATGAGATGGCCATTTGCACACATGGACTCTTTCTTCTTTCTCTTCACTTTGATGGACCTTCAATACCTTTTAAGTCTTTGTTTGGTATCCATCAAGCTCCTTTAAAGCTTTGCATATGATCTACGCTATCCATGTCGTTATCATCATCCCCTTCTTGAAAATTATTCATCTTTGAATCCAAACCTTGTAATAACATAAGAAGGACAAGCAACCAAGATATCCTCATAGTATGAGGGTTAGTACAATGGTTAGCAAAAAAGGCATTACACCAAGGAGACTCAATCTCAATGAAAAGCCAAGTATCCTCTATTATCATGACTATTAAGCCTATAGATGGAACACAAGTAAATTGGATATTCCTCATATCCAAAGGATATTGCAACCCAAAAAATGGCACTAATACAAGCTCAAATGCTCCCAAACATTTAGCGGGGTCAAAATGATAAAAGGTCCACATAATGGGGTCGTACAAACAATTATAAACCACAATGACACCACAACCCACATGCAATTCACATCTAAGACAAGTATGAGACTCATCATGCGCAAAGAGATAGTAGAAAAAGGCGTCATGCAAATTGGGGTCATCTAAGGTGTTCCTATAAACGAGATCACAATTAGGATCAAGGATTGTAGCACTCATTACATCACAAGATGGAACACACAAAGACAACATGATGAATTTAGGATAAACATCGCATTCTTTTGACAAATAATTCGTACCCTCATAAGATGCACAATCAGCAAGATCATACATAAAGAGGTAGTAAAGAAAAATGGTTAGAAAACTACCCTTCCCCATACACAACATAGGGCCCTCAAGTGAATTGTAAACCCTGAAGAAGCACATTATATCATAAGGAAAGGTGCCAACATATTCATCCAAATTGTGCTTGTCATCTTGACCAAGCATCACGACACAAGGGCCATAATTCAACTCATTATCGCGGTCAAATGGAAAGAAAATCCATGAACATGGATCAAGTACCCCTATATTTTTCCATGTTGGCACTCTTATATTTTAACAACATATGCAATTTATAAGCTTGAGCATCATCATATGCAAACAAGTAGTAGAGAAAGGTGTCACATAA
Organism: Solanum appendiculatum; assembly: GCA_018342035.1. Classification (NCBI taxonomy): domain Eukaryota; kingdom Viridiplantae; phylum Streptophyta; class Magnoliopsida; order Solanales; family Solanaceae; genus Solanum; species Solanum appendiculatum. The sequence continues at coordinate 1,053,028 of JAGDQO010000766.1, read as the reverse complement.
ATGAACATCAATCAAGGTATTTCCAAGGTTAGCCTCTACTTTATATACAAAAGAATCATTACTCACATGAAGAATTGGAACACACAAGGAAGAAGTAGAAATTTATACATAAGCATCACCTTTCTTCTTAACACTATCATCTCCAATAAACGTACTATTATCTTTAAAAAAGAGATTTTCATCTTCAAAAAGTATGTCATCACGCCATAGTGGATTCTCAAAAAATTGGTAGCCATAAAGAGTGGCTAAACTTCCAACATTATAAGGCATTCCACTATACAAACTCACAAGAGTCATCTGATCATCAAACAAGAGATTATCCTTAAACAAACGCTATACGTCAAGATTCTCATAAGAATAACAAGAAATTGTGTTAACGTCTAAGGGTTCATTCAAATCATTAATGCCAACATTAGGTGGGCACAGATTGGCCTTTTTAGAAGAATCAACTTGGTCATTAATAGGATCAACTAGTGTAACATCACTTTAATTGCATGACAATGTAACCTCATTCAAGCTACAAATGCCAACACTAGGTGGACACAAATCAAGCTTACTAGAAGAGTCAATTCAGTCATTAATAGGATCAACTAGTGTTTGCTCACTCAAAACAAGGATATTATTATCACACAAAAAAGTGCTATCAAGAACATCACAAGGTAAGGTCTCATTATGCTCACATATCATTTACATTCAATTGGCTGCTAGCTACACAATAATGTTCTAAGAACAAGGACGTATAAGAGTTAGCATTGTTACCTTGTAGCTCATAATATGAAGTATTTTCACCTTGGTTGTGCAACTACTTAGGTTCTTCATCACAATGAGTAGATCCCTTCAATAGTCTTTCCAACTCATCGAGTGCCATCTCTGTGACTAATTGAATAACCTTTTCAATGTTTCTTTGTATTGAAGCAAACAACTCATTTGTACCCAAATTAAGAGGATCCCAATAGCAAAATAATAATGATCCTTCCACCATACACATAAAATTCAACAAACAAGTTAGTAGCAAAATTCCCCACATCACTTGTTATTTGAACTTTCAACTCACCTTCTATGGCTTCTTCCCTAAATTCCGCTTAATCAATTCAAGGTTATCTATCCTTATGGAGGAATTGATCTTTGTCACACTTGAAAGAAGGATGACTCAAACAAAAATAATGAACTTGAATAAAAAAAATTAACAAAGAAATAAAACTAGAAAAGCACAAGAATGAAATCGGACTCAAAGAACTTGATAAAATTTTGTAGGATAGTATACAAATTAAAATCAAGTTATAAAGCAAAAAGAAGTGGAGTTAGATGGATAAGAAACTAATTCTCTTTGATTTGAACTAAGAAAATCACTTGGGGAGAAATTGGATTGAATTTCATGGAGAAAAACTTGAAAAATACCTCAAAAAGTGTTTCGAATGTCTAGAGGCGTCGTTGAAGGCTGTAGAAGCTGCTGGAGTGCAACTGAGCCAGCTCTATCCTTGATGGCTAATGCGGAAGCCACCTAAGTGAGCTGGAGCAGGCGGCTCAAGTGGAAGCCATATGGCTGACACGGAAGCTGAGCTTCCATCAACTCGAGATTCGTGAGTTGGATCATTGTGGCTCTCCTGGGGTGGAAGCTGTTTTCCTAGGTGGTTGGTGCTGAAAAGGCAAGGCTGCTACTGTGTCACTCCATGCTTGGGCCACGTGGAGCCGATCTGGCCCATCCAAATTCACTAGAAATCCTTTCTTTTCTTTTTCTAATTTTTTTGAATTATTTTGTACTCCAATTTTTGGACCACAAACAACTTTTAATACTTTTTGAATTGGGGTTTTGGATCAAATGTATTTCTTTTTCTCTTTCTTCCTCAAGAACACATGAAGAATACCAAAAATATTTATGACCTTCTAAAATTTATTACTCAGTCAATTTAGCTTAGATTTTCACAAAATCTTAAACACGAGCTCCTTTTAACACCACGAACAAACTCCAATAATTTTAGCCCTCAATTCAAGCCGAAAATAAACCCATTCCCTCTATCTTCAAGCTATGAACAACACCATGAATATGAAGAACATCAAGAACAAGCCCCTGTTAAAATCTTCACCAAATCACCTCAAATTTCAAGAATATGTTCCCTCCGAGCGAGAGAACAAAACTCAACACCAATTGACCTGGAATTCAACCTCAATCAACAAGACCCACTTGAAATTTCTTCAAATCTTCAAGCTCCTTTAATGGTGGATTCTTCTTCCCAACTCCAAGTCACTTGAAATTTTAACATAGACTCAAAAAACCCTATCGAATAAGAATCTAGTGTCAAAATAACAAATCAAACAAAATAAATTTTCAGATTTTTTGGGACTATTTTTGACTTTTTTTTGCAAACAAAATCTAGATTTGTAGGAACAAATATAAACCTAGGCTCATATTACGAAATGATAAGGATCAAAAGGGGAATTGAAAGAAATAAGAAAACAAATGAGAACTTATCGACATCTAATAGAATTTATCAGCAACAATAGACATTATACCTTCACCTCTCAATTGAATCCAATTAAATAACATCTACCCGAACTCAATCAAAAATGAGAAAACCAAATTAAATCCACAAAGAGGGTAACTCGATGATTGATTAAGCAAGAAGAATTTAACACAAGTAATAACAGGAATTCACCCCAATCACTCAACTACAATTACCTACTATGAACTACACTAATGCTAGGCTACACTTAAAAACTACTATCTTCAAAGCTCTCACATATTCAATTCCTCATAATCTTCATAATGTAATCTTCTAAAATGGCAAAAGACTACTTTTTATACTAAAGAAATAAAGAAGGCACTTTCTTTACAATTTTACCCTTAACGAGATAAGGGCCTTGTTTGGTTGTCTTTTTTTGTGAATTCTTGGATTTATGAGATGGCCATTTGCACACATGGCCTCTTTCTTCTTTCTCTTCACTTTGATGGACCTTCAACACCTATTATTTCTTTTTTTGGTGTCCATCAAGCTCTTTCAAAGATTTTCATATGATCAATGTTATCCATGTTGTTATCATCACCTCCCCGGGGACCACCATGAATACTCTGGTGACCACCACGATGGTCCTGACCCTGGCCTCTACCTTTATCTAAAGGTCCTATTGGTGAAATTTGGTAGAGCTACCTATGGATCTAGTGCAATCTCTGGACCACAAAAACTTGTTGCTCCCAATAGCACACGCAAGTGTACGTGGTTGCAGAAGTAATAAGTGGCTCTTTAAGAACCGGAATATGGAACCCACAGAGACTTGTCAATTAACTATTTACTAAATTATACTAGTCTAATTATTTATTTAAGAATGTCAAAAGAAATAAAAGAATGCAAGAATTAAATACTAAGATTAACTTACAGTGATTGGGACAATTCCAGGGCTGCAGCATGCATAGGGTTTCATGTATCTCATCTCATGTAATGAATTAAATACGGTCATCAAACTACTGATTTACAGGGTTGATTTTATGATCGTGATCTCTCGACCTCTAATCGCCTACTCCAACTAGCTGCCTAACTACATCGTTGAGCGGGGATAGGCAGTCCTAATTGGCGAGCATTTCTATTTCATCCTGTTTCGTAACAAAGCGAGGTGTTCGTCCGGGCGTCACTCATGAGCACGAATCTAAACAAAGTTAGAACAAGCTCTTTGCATTCTCTGGTCTATCTACCTCTTCATCTCTCGAGTCCAAGAATAGACAATAGATTTATTTCTATGGTGGCCTAGCATGAAATACTAAAACAAGAATACAAAAGTAATATAAGCTATAACCAATAATTAATTCAAAACAATCGATGTTCAACAATTACCCATAGCCGCAGCCCTAGAACAAGGGTCTTTAGCTACTAATACCTAAGAAAAAGAAGAAGAAAAGAACTCTAAAAGTATTGACAATTTTTCCTTCCACAATTTATCTCCCCCTACAAAGTATCTCCAATATTAATTATTTCTATGGACTATTTATAGATGTAGGAAACCCTGAATAAAATAATTGAGTCCAAAACAAATTAGGAACCCAAAACCGAAACGGAATTGGATTCCAACGTGAACAGTGCACCGCCTCAAATTATATTGTGGATGTCTTCAAAACTTGACACGTGGCATAATGCCTCTTTCAATTAACATTCTTCTTCGGCACTTTCATAAATGTATAATATATATATTATAATATTAACTTTAATCCATTAAGCTTTCTGCTTGATTTTTATTCTTCAACCTTCCATCTTTAATTCGTTTTAGCTCCAAACTTCTTCATCTTCATACCAAATTAATCCTACACATAAAATACACTAATAAGCACAATTCGTAAAATCAATGCTCAAAAAGGATAAATATAAATAATAAATATGAGGCAATTAATGATAAGAAAATATATTTTTTGCCTCAGATCAACACCCCACACTTGAACTTTTGTTCGTCCTCGAGCAAACATTAAAGCTCATCTCAAAAATCATACTAGGAAGCTTTGGTTTATACAAACAATTAGTCCATATTGAAATTTGAAAACATCAAGTACAATTTCCGCTCATTATGCAAGATAAACAAATAATCAGCAAACCTCTAACCTCTTAACCTCAAGGACAGACTTTGAACTCATCAAATTTAAGCTTGCTCACCTACTCTCGTCAAAGAAAGCTAATAAAATCATCTATCTATCATGAAACAAGTGCCCTCTCAAGAAGAAATAGTCCACACACTCAATTCAAAAGATTGAATATAAATTAAGGACTTCACATCAAAGATCAAATCTCACACTCACTAATAAAATTCACATTTATGCTCAAAGAATCATATGCTTGCCCATTATGTATATCTCCACTAATTAAGCATGCTCGAATAGAATCAAATAGGAATTTAACGGGTTGTAATGTAGGCTAGGGGACGGGTATGAAAACTATATAATAGTGACTTACACTTCCCTAAGAACTTTGCAATTTTAGACTTCATCACCCATTATTTTCTTCTCTTTATTTTCACCCTCTCTTCAACAATTATTTCACAAGTAATTCTCATCATCTCAAGAATGATTCAATCATTTTTTTTTTCACAATAATATATTTTTTTCTCAAAGATTTTTTTTTTCCTTTTTTTTTTCTTTTTCTTTTTCATGTCACATTCTTTCGAATAGGGCTTTTTTTTCACCACTTTGTAGCCATCATTGATTTCTTTTTCATTCAACCACCCCTTTTCTTTTTCCAGATATAACAATTATAATCAGTCTATGCTACAGTGCTCAAGGAACCAAGGTGCAAAAACTAGGGATTCAACAAAATAGTTATGGGAAAAATATGGCTACCAACAATAGGCTACAGGCTCAAAAGGGCGAACTAGTGATATAATATCTGAAAAGGCTAAAATTTACAAGACAAATCAAAGAAAGCCTATTATCATCGCCTAAACTGAGCAACACTTTTTATTTCGCTTCAATAACATGCAGGGCAAGTTCTAGACTAAGATGCAAAACATGGAATAAACAAATTCTCACCACACATGGCACAAGTATCAATCAAGATGAATTAGTTCTACTTCTAAGAGAGACATGATCATAACAAACTACAAAATAAAATAAGTTATTTACAAAGTCACAACCATGAACCTCGGTGTCGAAGAGTCTGCAATTTCAATAGCAATCAAGCATTCACAAGAAAGTATTATTCAAAATTAGGACTAAATAGCAAGTATCACACAACTCAAAAGGGTCTTTTCTTTTCTCTAAAAAAAAATAAAAAAATAAATAAATAATTTACTCCCTATCGGTTCAAAGGGACTATCCTCAGGAAAAGTACCGAAAACAAAAGCCGAGGAACCCACCTGAAAATACAAAAAGACTCGATAAAGCAGTAAAAACTAGGAATTCATTCCTCCACCCCACACTTAAAAAGATGCTATGTCCCCAAAGCATCAAATAAAATTTAAAACAAGGGTTAGGAATACTCCCTGAGGCCTCTAGGCCTAGCTAGTAGCATGTTTTCTTTTTCCATCAAGGGTCGTCACCCCACCCTTAAGCTCAAACGTGCTCCTTAGCTCCATATTCTTGGGTACTCAGACTTCCCCTAATCTGCAAAAACAAGACCAAACGAAAAGAAGAAAAAAAATGATACTATAAAAAAAAAATAATAAGAAGCTACACTACCAAATGGGTTGCCTCCCAATAAGCACCTAATTTAACGTCGCGGCACGACACAAGTAAATTCACCACTTTTCTTTCCACTTTGAACTTATGAATTGTACCCCTAACTTTGCATCAATTTTTCTGCTCCTCTCTAGGGGCTGTGGTATAAAGATAAAAGAACCAAGTAATAAATGTCGCATCTTGCACTTCTTGGCCCTTATGTGAGGAATGTCGTTTTGTCTATGTGGATTAGAAAACTTTAGGAACTCGAGGCCTTGTTCCTCATCTATAGTCAAGTGTTTTGATTGAGATCCAAAATGCCTCAACTCCAAAACAACATTGTTTACAACATTCTCACTTTTGTACTCTTTCTCAACATTGACATTAAGTAATAAGGCATAGTTGAATGGTTGGAATTCCTGTTTTTGCTCCACTATTTCCTTCACATACTTGGCGTACTTAGGAATTCCCTGCAAAATATCAACCAAAGGAAGATTAATGTGAACTTGTTTAAGGAGAGACAGAAACTTACCGAAGCATTCGTCCTCGTTCTGCTTTTTGAACTTTTCAGGAAACGGAGTGGGTGGTTTTATTTGAGGAACAATCCTCTCAACATTCGCATCTTGAACCACTTCTTCGGGTTTCTTTTCTTCTCTCACCGCCTCAGAACTTCTCTTCTTTGGAGCTAGTTCTTCCAGTTGTAATCCACTGCTTGTGCTCACAGCATTCAGTTGCCTTGGGTTAGGATCCATGTCACCCAGAAGATCTTCAAGAGGACGCACATTGTCTGCATCAGCAAATTGTGCGAACTGCCTCTCCAGATTTTTCTGCGCTAACTGGGAGGTTCTCAACTCTTCTCCCAACTTCCTATAGTGTTCTTGATTTTTGTTGTTGATTTCTATACTTAGCTTTTGGAACAGATCCTCATTAGTCATGTCCCCTTGCTTCGCACCTTGATTATTTGGCTGTTGAAATTATTTTCCATTACCTTGTGGTCTGTATGGGTTCTGCCCTTGAGCCTGATTTTGGTGTTGATTCTCATTTCCACCCCATGAGAAGTTGGGGTGGTTCCACCAACTTGAGTTATACGTGTTCCCATAATTCTGCGTACCTCCACCTCTTTGGGCATTCCCCACTTCATCACCCCTGTCAACATCACAGATAGCAGAAGAATCATAATAGAAGGGAGGGGGAGGGGAATAGGAGTTAGGACAACCATTCCAATGACCAAATTGACCACCACATATATGACAAATAGGACACTCGATATCCAAGTGGGGTCCATTACAATAATTACAAGGATACGTCAACCACGATTTATCCCAATCAGTCATATCAATAAGAGTACCAAATTATTCAAAGGGGAAAAAAATTAATTGTGTAGAAAGAAAAAAAAATTAACTAAAAAAATTTAAAATAAATAAATTAATTGAAAAGAAAAAGTATAACCTACAAGAATAGTTAATTTCTAACTCCCCGACAGCGGCGCCAAAAACTTGTTGCTCCCAATTACACACGCAAGTGTACGTGGTTGCAGAAGTAATAAGTGACTCTTTAAGAACCGGAATATTGAACCGACAGAGACTTGTCAATAAACTATTTACTAAATTATACTAGTCTAATTATTTAATTAAGAATGTCAAAAGAAATAAAAGAATGCAAGAATTAAATACTAAGATTAACTTACAGTGATTGGGACAATTCCAAGGCTGCAGCATGCATAGGGTTTCATGTATCTCATCTCATGTAATGAATTAAATACAGTCATCATACAACTGATTTACAAGGTTGATTTTATGATCATGATCTCTCGACCTCTAATCGCCTACTCCAACTAGCTGCCTAACTACATCGTTGAGCGGGGATAGGCAGTCCTAATTGGCAAGCATTTATATTTCATCCTGTTTCGTAACAAAGCGAGGTGTTCGTCCGGGCGACACTCCTGAACACGAATCTAAACAAAGTTAGAGCAATATCTTTGCATTCTCTGGTCTATCTACCTCTTCATCTCTCGAGTTCAAGAATAGATAATAGATTTATTTCTATGGTGGCCTAGCATGAAATACTAAAACAAGAATACAAAAGTAATTTAAGCTATAGCCAATAATTAATTCAAAACAATCGATGTTCAACAATTACCCATAGCCGCAGCCCTAGAACAAGGGTCTTTAGCTATTAATACCTAAGAAAAAGAAGAAGAAAAGAACCCTAAAAGTATTGACAATTTTTCCTTCCACAATCTATATCCCCCTACAAAGTATCTCCAATAATAATTATTTATATGGACTATTTATAGATGTAGGAAACCCTGAATAAAATAATTGAGTCCAAAACAAATTAGGAATCCAAAACCGAAACGGAATTGGATTCCAACGTGAACAGTGCACCGCCTCAAATTATATTGTGGATGTCTTTAAAACTTGACACGTGGCATAATGCCTCTTTCAATTAACATTCTTCTTCGGCACTTTCATATATGTATAATATATATAATATAATATTAACTTTAATCCATTAAGCTTTCTTCTTGATTTTTATTCTTCAACCTTCCATCTTTAATTCGTTTTAGCTCCAAACTTCTTCATCTTCATACCAAATTAATCCTACACATAAAATACACTAATAAGCACAATTCGTAAAATCAATGCTCAAAAAGGATAAATATAAATAATAAATATGAGGCAATTAATGATAAGACAATATATTTTTGGCCTCAGATCAACACCCTACACTTAAACTTTTGTTCGTCCTCGAGCAAACATTAAAGCTCATCTCAAAAATCATACTAGGAAGCTTTGGTTTATACAAACAATTAGTCCATATTGAAATTTGAAAACATCAAGTACAATTTCCGCTCATTATGCAAGATAAACAAATAATCAGCAAACCTCTAACCTCTTAACCTCAAGGACAGACTTTGAACTCATCAAATTTAAGCTTGCTCACCTCCTCTCGTCAAAGAAAGCTAATAAAATCATCTATCTATCATGAAACAAGTGCCCTCTCAAGAAGAAATAGTCCACACACTCAATTCAAAAGATTGAATATAAATTAAGGACTTCACATCAAAGATCAAATCTCACACTCACTAATAAAATTCACATTTATGCTCAAAGAATCATATGCTTGCCCATTATGTATATCTCCACTAATTAAGCATGCTCGAATAGAATCAAATAGGAATTTAACGGGTTGTAATGTAGGCTAGGGGACGGGTATGAAAACTATATAATAGTGGCTTACACTTCCCTAAGAACTTTGCAATTTTAGACTTCATCACTCATTATTTTCTTGTCTATATTTTCAGCCTCTCTTCAACAATTATTTCACAAGTAATTCTCATCATCTCAAGAAAGATTCAGTCATTTTTTTTTTTCACAATAATATATTTTTTTCTCAAAGATTTTTTTTTTTCCTTTTTTTTTTCTTTTTCTTTTTCATGTCACATTCTTTCGAATAGGGCTTTTTTTTCACCACTTTGTAGCCATCATTGATTTCTTTTTCATTCAACCACCCCTTTTCTTTTTCCAGATATAACAATTATAATCATTCTATGCTACAGTGCTCAAGGAACCAAGGTGCAAAAACTAGGGATTCAACAAAATAGTTACGGGAAAAATATGGCTACCAACAATAGGCTACAGGCTCAAAAGGGCGAACTAGTGATATAATATCTGAAAAGGCTAAAATTTACAAGACAAATCAAAGAAAGCCTATTATCATCGCCTAAACTGAGCAACACTTTTTATTTCGCTTCAATAACATGCAGGGCAAGTTCTAGACTAAGATGCAAAACATGGAATAAACAAATTCTCACCACACATGGCACAAGTATCAATCAAGATGAATTAGTTCTACTTCTAAGAGAGACATGATCATAACAAACTACAAAATAAAATAAGTTATTTACAAAGTCACAACCATGAACCTCGGTGTCGAAGAGTCTGCAATTTCAATAGCAATCAAGCATTCACAAGAAAGTATTATTCAAAATTAGGACTAAATAGCAAGTATCACACAACTCAAAAGAGTCTTTTCTTTTCTCTAAAAAAAAATTAAAAATAAAAAATAATAATTTACTCCCTATCGGTTCAAAGGGACTATCCTCAGGAAAAGTACATAAAACAAAAGCCGAGGAACCCACCTGAAAATACAAAAAGACTCGATAAAGCAGTAAAAACTAGGAATTCATTCCTCCACCCCACACTTAAAAAGATGCTATGTCCCCAAAGCATCAAATAAAATTTAAAACAAGGGTTAGGAATACTCCCTGAGGCCTCTAGGCCTAGCTAGTAGCATGTTTTCTTTTTCCATCAAGGGTCGTCACCCCACCCTTAAGCTCAAACGTGCTCCTTAGCTCCATATTCTTGGGTACTCAGACTTCCCCTGATCTGCAAAAACAAGACCAAACGAAAAGAAGAAAAAAAATGACACTATAAAAAAAAAATAATAAGAAGCTACACTACCAAATGGGTTGCCTCCCAATAAGCACCTAATTTAACGTCACGGCACGACACAAGTAAATTCACCACTTTTCTTTCCACTTTGAACTTATGAATTGTACCCCTAACTTTGCATCAATTTTTCTGCTCCTCTCTAGGGGCTGTGGTATAAAGATAAAAGAACCAAGTAATAAATGTCGCATCTTGCACTTCTTGGCCCTTATGTAAGGAATGTCGTTTTGTGTATGTGGATTAGAAAACTTTAGGATTTCGGGGCCTTGTTCCTCATCTATAGTCAAGTGTTTTGATTGAGATCCAAAATTCCTCAACTCCAAAACAACATTGTTTACAACATTCTCACTTTTGTACTCTTTCTCAACATTGACATTAAGTAATAAGGCATAGTTGAATGGTTGGAATTCCTGTTTTTGCTCCACTATGTCCTTCACATACTTGGCGTACTTAGGAATTCCCTGCAAAATATCAACCAAAGGAAGATTAATGTGAACTTGTTTAAGGAGAGACAGAAACTTACCGAAGCATTCGTCCTCGTTCTGCTTTTTTGAACTTTTCAGGAAACGGAGTGGGTGGTTTTATTTGAGGAACAATCCTCTCAACATTCGCATCTTGAACCACTTCTTCGGGTTTCTTTTCTTCTCTCACCGCCTCAGAACTTCTCTTCTTTGGAGCTAGTTCTTCAAGTTGTAATCCATTCCTTGTGCTCACCGCATTAAGTTTCCTTGGGTTAGGATCCGTGTCACGTGGAAGACCTCCAGGAGGACGCACATTGACTGCATCAGCCAATTGTGCGAACTGCCTTTCCAGATTTTTCTGCGCTAACTGGTGCTTCTCAACTCTTCTCCCAACTTCCTATTGTGTTCTTCATTTTTGTTGTTGATTTCTGTACTTAGCTTTTGGAACAGATCCTCATTAGTCATGCCCCCTTGCTTCGCACCTTGATTATTTGGCTGATGAAATTGTTTTCCATTACCTTGTGGTATGTATTGGTTCTACCCTTGAGCCTGATTTTGGTGTTGATTCTCATTTCCACCCCATGAGAAGTTGGGGTGGTTCCACCAACTTGAGTTATACGTGTTCCCATAATTCTGCGTACCTCCACCTCTTTGGGCATTCCCCACTTCATCACCCCTGTCCACATCACAGATAACAGAAGAATCATAATAGGGGGGAGGGGGAGGGGAATAAGAGTTAGGACAACCATTCCAATGACCAAATTGACCACCACATATATGACAAATAGGACACTCGATATCCAAGTGGGGTCCATTACAATAATTACAAGGATACGTCTCACCCAACCACGATTTATCCCAATCAGTCATATCAGTAAGAGTACCAAATTATTCAAAGGGAAAAAAAAATTAATTGTGTAGAAAAAAAAAAAATTAACTAATAAAATTTAAAATAAATAAATAAATAAAAAAAAAAGTATAACCTAGAAGAATAGTTAATTTCTAAGTCCCCGACAGCTGCGCCAAAAACTTGTTGCTCCCAATTGCATACGCAAGTGTACGTGGTTGCAGAAGTAATAAGTGGCTCTTTAATAACCGGAATATCAAACCCACAGAGACTTGTCAATAAACTATTTACTAAATTATACTAGTCTAATTATTTATTTAAGAATGTCAAAAGAAATAAAAGAATGCAAGAATTAAATACTAAGATTAACTTACAGTGATTGGGACAATTCCAGTGCTGCAACATGCATAGGGTTTCATGTATCGCATCTCATGTAATGAATTAAATACGGTTATCAAACTACTGATTTACAGGGTTGATTTTATGATCATGATCTCTCGACCTCTAATCGCCTACTCCAACTAGCTGTCTAACTACATCGTTGAGCAGGGATAGGCAGTCCTAATTGGCGAGCATTTATATTTCATCCTGTTTCGTAACCAAGCGAGGTGTTCGTCCGGGCGTCACTCATGAGCACGAATCTAAACAAAGTTAGAACAAGCTCTTTGCATTCTCTGGTCTATCTACCTCTTCATCTCTCGAGTCCAAGAATAGACAATAGATTTATTTCTATGGTGGCCTAGCATGAAATACTAAAACAAGAATACAAAAGTAATATAAGCTATAACCAATAATTAATTCAAAACAATCGATGTTCAACAAATACCCATAGCCGCAGCCCTAGAACAAGGGTCTTTAGCTACTAATACCTAAGAAAAAGAAGAAGAAAAGAACTCTAAAAGTATTGACAATTTTTCCTTCCACAATTTATCTCCCCCTACAAAGTATCTCCAATATTAATTATTTCTATGGACTATTTATAGATGTAGGAAACCCTGAATAAAATAATTGAGTCCAAAACAAATTAGGAACCCAAAACCGAAACGGAATTGGATTCCAACGTGAACAGTGCACCGCCTCAAATTATATTGTGGATGTCTTCAAAACTTGACACGTGGCATAATGCCTCTTTCAATTAACATTCTTCTTCGGCACTTTCATAAATGTATAATATATATATTATAATATTAACTTTAATCCATTAAGCTTTCTGCTTGATTTTTATTCTTCAACCTTCCATCTTTAATTCGTTTTAGCTCCAAACTTCTTCATCTTCATACCAAATTAATCCTACACATAAAATACACTAATAAGCACAATTCTTAAAATCCATTCTCAAAAAGGACAAATATAAATAATAAATATGAGGCAATTAATGATAAGAAAATATATTTTTGGCCTCAGATCACCAAAGGGCAAACTCCCCGTCATCATAACAACCCTATAACGATCAGCCCGCATATTATCTACTTCCATAGCCTAAAGCACCCGACAATGACCCATCTCGATCCAGACTCGAGTCTACATCACAATGATTATACTAGTCAGCCTCTAAAGCCTATAGGGAAGCCTCAACAGGTTAGAGGGACTTACCCTACTGAAACTGTTGGTCGGGCCTATCATAGAAGTCTCTAGGCCTAGAAGGGGACCTACTGTAGCTTTCCTCATTCCTAGCTCTCTTTTCCCTACACCATGGGCCTCATGATAGAGCTGCTAAATAGTACAGGCATGGTGAAGCACACGAAAAAAAGGAATGGCCTGCAGAAACAATTGATTGGGTCTCGATCTACAACTAAAGTCAGAAATGTCTAGCAAAGAACCAAACTCTCTCCCCCTTAGTAGGTCGGATCATAGTAGCATGGTGGGAGAGCTCGTGAAACGTCACCTCATACCAAGAAACAGTCATGGAGCCCTGCTCCAACCTCAAAAACTGATCCCAAAGAAGGTCTTTAATGCTACAGGGAATAACCCTAGCATAGAAGGCCTTAGAAAACTCAGTCCATGACACTGGAGGAGACTTAGCTGGCCAGGTCTCAAGAAAAGAACGCCACCGCTGTCTTACTGGTCCATCAAGCCGATAAACTATGAAGTCAGCTAGACTTAACTCCCCCAAACCTAAGGTATATAGCCACTGACGAAAAGTAGTGACAAATTTGTGGGTGACCTCCCTAAAAGCCCTAGAAAAACATTGAAGGTGAAAGTCTCAAGAACACTTTGAGCATCTTTTGCTCCTGTAGTGGCATAGTTCCAGCCACAATCATGTCCTGGGAGCCCCAGGTGGTACCTAAACCAGAGGTGCCTCTATTGCAGGTTGACCCTACGAGGTTGGTGCTGGGAGCAACTAGGGTCTTCTACATAGCCCCATGTATTGTCAACATCTGGGTAATTTATGTCGAATGGTCGGGAGACATAACTTGTCTGGGTAGTGGTTGGGCTAGCCCCGACTTCATAGGCATAATAGGAACATGAGCTATTGGAGTGTCTACTGCCGTCTTTGGATCACTCTCTTTATTAGCGGCATGTGCTGCACCCCTAGCCTGGTGAAGAGGCTGACCTCTACCTTTGGCTGCCGCACGGCGTGTAGGAGGCATATTGCGAAAGAATGAAACAAGTGAGATTTCCAATTATAAGATACAAAGTTCTATGCATCGATCCCTAGGACTTTACTAGGCGTTAGATCTGTACATGTGAGACTGGTAAACCTGGCTCTTATTTTAACTTATCATGACCAAATTTCTCGAGTCATGATGACATCTACCTTAACTCAAAAGTAGGTGTCACGACCTAAAGTACCCCTAGATGTGACATGGCGTACAAGACGTCGAAAGGCCCTATACAAGCATATTAGCATAAATCATAGAAGATAATAGTAAGTAAGAAGTACAAAGAATATTTTATATCAAAAGAGCGGAAGTCTAAACATAGTCTCAAAGCCATCTGATACATGAATGGAATGAAAGCGGGACGTAACCTATAGAAGTCTTTAAATTGAAATGACATGATAGGTAAATGTGGCTATGACCCCGAACATATGAGGACTCACCAAAACTTTAAGTCCCTATCACAACGAACTAGCCACGGGAGAATGGAGATGAGCCGGATCCTATACTTAGAAGAAAATGTAGGCAAGAGCATGCGTTAGTACAAGAATGTACCAAGTATGATAACTATGCATATAGGTTACAAAATCATATGTAAAAAGGGCTATACATAACATATAAGGACCAAGTTAAATCATACGATGACATGATAGAAAATATGAAGTAAAGAGCCATAGTCAATGCAAGGAAATCATCTGAAAATAACATATGCTTAAAAACCTTTAGAAAGTAACCTTAGTTCATTATTGTGAGAAGTAAGCCTTAACTGACATAGACCATGAAAGCTATAACATGGAATCCGGTATCTATCCCACACCAAAAAGAGGTGTCTTTACTTGCCAAGGTAAGAACCATAGTTTCTAGCTTAGGTGGATCCACTAGCTAATGTCTATCTAAGACAAACCTATGGTGGCACATAGTTATGGGATAAGGAGATTTCTATTAGAAACCCGGCCTCTACAAATCATATTTTGAGTAGTATGTGAGAAATCCTTTCACAACCCAATAAAAAAAACATTTATGCTTCTCTTCGCAAAGCAAATCTTAAATCATCATAATTTCATAAATTGAACATGCATATCTTTATAAAATTCATCTTTTGATCATTCATAAACTTCATCATATAATCATATGTTGAAAATCATAAATCATGCATGGGCTCATATAATTTCATCTTAAAATCATTGAATTAACTCAATTCATGCATAAATAAAAATAATTCAATCAATTATATCATAATTTGAAAGAATACATAAGATAGAAGAAAAACCCTAATTTCAATTGGAGAATTCTAGCTTTGCATATTGTAGAATTTAGGAACCCTATGGAGGAAAGGACTCCATAGGTGAAAGCTATCATACCTTGATTCCAAAAGCTTGAAATCAATGGTGAACTTAGGAGACTTGAATGGAAACCCTAGAACATTCTTCTTCTTCAACCTTCTAGAGAGAGAAATATTTGGGGAAAAGACTTTGGAGGGAATTTGGGAGTGATTAGAAAAGAGTATAATTAGGCTTATAAGCCTTATATAGGGTCTAGGAT
Organism: Solanum appendiculatum; assembly: GCA_018342035.1. NCBI lineage: Eukaryota > Viridiplantae > Streptophyta > Magnoliopsida > Solanales > Solanaceae > Solanum > Solanum appendiculatum. The sequence continues at coordinate 1,036,997 of JAGDQO010000766.1, read as the reverse complement.
TATGGCTTAACCGACTTAGATTAGGAATAGATCAGTTAAGAAAAAGACCAAAATACCCTTAAAATTAATTGTCGGCTTCGACCTACAATCACGACCTATGGTCTGTAGGTCAAACCACGGACTGTGCTTGTCAACCATAGAAAAGTTTAGCAACTATGGTTTTGGACCTTCAAACAACGGGACCCCATGTACGGGCCGTAGGTCCATTGATGGACCGTACATATCGACCGTCAGTCCAACCTTGGACCCTTAAAACTTAACTAAAACTGGAGGAACCTATGAGACATACCTACGATTCGTAGAAACAATAACGAACCATCCTGTTGCATTGTAGAAAGGATCCTGAAACTTGACATTTTAAAGAAAATCACTTTGCCACCTACTGTTCCCATCTAAGGCCCGTAAGTCGACCTATGATCTGTAAATGGCTTCAGTTGGTACGGGCACCAGACCTGAAAACCAGAAATTTTCCTTCCTTTTTGAATCCTAGGTGTTACAATATCTCCCCTTGGGAACATTAGTCCTCGAATGAGAATCAAGACATCATAAGGAGGATAGAAACTAAACCTAATAGCCCAACATGAATGTAATCACACAAATGCTCATATTGAGGAGGAAACATCAACGCTGAGCTAAAACATGTTCAAAACATCATATCATAAGGTTTGTATATAACATATGCTCAAATGAAAATAAACATGAAGAAATCAGTCAAGTTAGCTCATTTTCTCAAAATCAAGCTTTTTCATGAACATACATAAACGAGGAATCATGGGAATATCTAAGACGCATGAGACCAAAAGAGTGAACCAGGAGAGACTAAATACCTCAAGCTAGAGTAGGGACAGAGTGAAAGAGATGAGGATAACGGGACATCATATCGGCCTCGGCCTCCCAAGTAGCACCCTCAACTAACTGGTTCCTCCAAAGAACTTTTACGAAAGCAACTTCTTTATTCCTCAACTTCCGAACTTATCTGTCTAAACTCTCAACCGTGACTTCTTCAAAAGAATGACTCTCCTTTACACCAATACTCTCCAATGGCACTATAGATGCCGGCTCACCAACACACTTCTTCAATAAGGAGACATGGAAAATCGGATGAATCGATGCCAAATCATTAGGCAAGTCGAGTTCATAAACAACCTTGCGAATTCGCCTCAATATCTAATATGGGCTCACATAATGGGGGTTAAGCTTTCCCTTCTTCCCAAACTTCATTACACCCTTCATGTGTGAAATTTTCAAGTAAATCCAATCATTAACATCAAATTCTAAATCTCTCCTTCTAACATCGGTGTAGGACTTTTGTCGACTTTGAGCCGTTTTTAGCCTTTCTCTAATAAGCTGAACTTTCTATATAGCCTCATGTACCAATTCGGGACCTATCAAGGTAAATTCGCCCACTTCGAACCAACCTATAGAAGATCTATGCCTCCTACCATAAAGAGACTCGAATGGAGCCATATCAATACTGGAGTGATAGCTATTGTTGTATGCAAACTCAATCACAGGCAAATAATCATCCCAATTAACCTTGAACTCAATCACACATGCTCTCAACATATCTTCCAAATTTTATATAGTACGTTCTTCTTGCCCATCAGTTTGACGGTGGAAGGCCGTGCTAAGCTTAACACGGGTACCAAGGCCCTTTTGGTAAGATTTCCAAAATTGAGAAGTAAATTGTGTACCACGATCGGTTATAATCGACAAGGGCACTCCATGCAACCAAACCATTTCCCCTAGGTACAACTTAGCATAGTCTTTCGCCGAATAAGAAACCTTGACGGGAATGAAATAAGCCGATTTCATCATACGATTCACAATAACAAAAATCGAATCATGTTGTCGCTGGGTGTGTGGTAAACCAACAATGAAGTCCCTGTTCAAATCTTCCCACTTCCAAGTATGAATACTAATGTCTTGGGACAAACCTCCCGACTTTTGATGCTCTACCTTCACTTGTTGACAATTAGGACACTTAGCCACGAATTCCGCATTGTCCTTCTTCATCCCATTCCACCAATAGACCTCCTGCAAGTCACGGTACATCTTTGTGGCTCCTGAGTGAATGGAATATCGAGAACTATGGGCTTTCGATAGGATCTTCTCCCTCAAATTATCAACATTCAGAACACACAAACGACTTTGATATCGGAGTACACCATCTCCCCCTTGGGAGAAAGCCTCAACGGACTTTCTAAACACCGTTTCTTTCAATTCCATCAAAATTGGGTCAAGACCTTGCTTTGCTTTCACATCCAACATAAGGGACGATTCTGAACCATTATGAACAACAACGTCTCATTCATTGGAATCAATCAACAGGACATCCAATCAGGCCAATCTAGGAACATCTCGAACCAATTCCTTCCTACTAGCCTCAACATGAGTAACACTACTTATGGATAACCGAGTAAGGAAATCTGCCACCACATTCGCCTTTTCGGGGTGATAGAGAAAACTCAGGTCATAGTCCTTAAGTAATTCAAGCCACCTCCTTTGGCAAAGATTCAGATCCTTTTGCTTGAACACATATTGCAAACACTTGTGGTCAGTGAATAGATCCACATGGACGCTATACAAGTAATGCCTCCAAATATTTAGAGCAAACACAACCACCGCCAGTTCTAAATCATGGGTAGGATAGTTCTTTTCATGAATCTTAAGTTGCCTTGAAGCATAAGCAATAACTTTCCCATTCTGCATAAGGACACATCCTAACCCAATTCTCAAGGCATCACAATAAACGATAAACGCATCAGACCCTTCTGATAGAGTTAACACCGGAGTTGAGGTGAGTTTATCTTTCAATTCTTGGAGGATTTTCTCACATGTTTTAGACCATACAAACTTAACTTTCTATTGGGTCAAAGCCGTCAATGGAGAGGCAATCGAGGAGAATCCCTCAACAAACCTTCTATAATAACCAGCCAAACCCAAAAAACTTTAAATATCTGAAGGGGATAGAGGTCTAGGCCAACTCTTAACTACATCCGTCTTATTGTGGTCTACCTCAATACCCTTGCCGAAAATAATGTGAGCAAGAAAAGCCACATACCTCAACTAAAACTCACATTTACTAAACTTTGCAAAGAGTTATTGGTCCTTGCGGACTTGCAACAAAATCCTCAAATGATTAGTATGCTCATACTCACTTCTTGAATAAATCAAAATGTCGTCGATTAATGCAATCACAAACATATCTATGTATTGTTTAAACACCCAATTCATCAAATCCATAAATGCAGCCGGAGCATTTGTTAAGCCAAATGACATTACTAGGAATTCATAATGGTCATATGTAGTCCGAAAAGTTGTCTTTGGAATGTCATCTTCCTTCACCCTCAATTGGTGATAGCCCGATCGAAGGTCAATCTTGGAAAAGTAACTTGCTCCTTGAAGTTGGTCAAACAAATCATCTATCCTTGGAAGAGGATACTCATTCTTAATAGTAACCTTTTTCAATTATTGATAATCAATACACATTTGAAGCAAACCATTCTTCTTTCGAACAAACAATACTGTGGCACCCTATGGAGAGATGCTTGGTCGGATGAAGCCTTTATCCAAAAAGAAATTTATTTTCTCCTTCAATTCCTTAAGTTCTTCCTGAGCCAATCGATAAGAAGGAATAGAGATAGGTTGCGTATCTGGGAGAAGGTCAATACCGAAGTCTATTTCCATTTCGGGAGGAACACCGGGTAGATCATCGAAAAACACTTCTGTAAACTCATTAACAACGGGGACCGACTCAAAGATAGGGGTTTCAGAATCCATATTCCTAACCATAACAAGATGGTATATGCAACCCTTGGAGACCATCTTCCTACCTTTAAGACAAGAAACAAATAGACTCTTAAGCATAGAATTTCCCCCTTCCCACTATAGAAAAGGTTCATTCGGAAACTGAAACTTGACCACTCGAGTTCTATAATCAATGGAAGCATAACATGAATGCAACCAATCCATCCCAAGAATAATATCAACATATAACATATCAAGCTCTACAAGATCAACATGAGTGACTCTATGGGATAAGGAAACGGGACAATTCCAATAGACTCTCTTAGCCACGATAGATTCACCAATAGGAGTAGAGACGGAGAAAGGATCTAACAATACATCTGGAAAGACATCAAATCTCATAGCCACATATGGCGTCAAAAAGATAAGGTAGCACCAGGATCAAGCAAAGCATAAACATCAAGATTAAAGACTTTCAACATACCGGTAACCACATCGGGAGAACCCTCTTGATCATGTCGAGTTTGGTGTGCATAGAACTGGTTTTGCTTGGGGACATTTGAACCCGAACCATATGGTGGAGCTTGTCTACCCTCTCTTCGCTTATCTTATGACCACAACCGAAGCAACCATCCGTAATGGCTAAGCATCTACCCTCATACTTTTTTCCACATTTAGCACAAGTAGTTGATAAAGATCCACCACCATTTCCTCCTTGAGCCATAGGGTTAGACACCCTATCTTTGTTGAACCTAGGGAGAGAATTGGAGGAACCTTGACCGTAAAACCTTTGTTGGAACTTAGGACGACCATATCCATCGAACCTTGAGCGTGAAAAGTCACCATCACCGGTCTTAGCCCTCTTTGCCTCCCTAGACTTTTCCTTAAGTTTCTCCGTTTCGATTTGCTAAGCATGCACCATTAGTCAAGAAATGTCCATATCATGGATAAGCATGGCGGTACCACATTCTTTGACCGCCATTTCGGACACTCCCGAAAAAACATAGCCATTCTTGCCCTAGGATCGGCAACCATAGTAGGAGCATGCCTAGACAATTGTGTGAACTTCAAGGCATACTCCTTCACACTCATGTTTCCTTGACAAAGGTTGATGAACTCAAGGACCCTTGCCTCCCTCATCTCAAGGGGAAAGAACCTATCAAGAAAAGCAACCTTGAACATCCCCCAACCAAGAGGACCCGCATCAACTGCCCTCTCACTCTTCCATTGCTCAAACCACACTTGAGCTACACTCTTAAGTTGGTAAGAGCCCAATTCCGCCTTTTCCACCGGGGTTACACCCTTTATCATTAACACCTTATAAACCTCATCAATTAACTCTTGGGGATCTTCCCCAACCTTAGACCCATGAAACTCCAGAGGATTCATCCTAGTAAAATCCCTCACTCTAGATCCCACCGTACCCACATTTGGGTTCACGGGGACCACAAACTCCCTAATGGATTGAGCCGTCATGGCTTGGGACAAGACATGAAAAGCAGCCCTAAACTTCACATTATTCACTTGCTCGGCCAAAGGGTCGACTGAAACTTGAGGAGCTTCTCGCTCCACATTCTCTCTCACATTCTTCCTAGCATATACCATTCGAGTGACCATATCCTGAAAAGCATCGGATAGGGATTTGGAAAGAGACATATAGAGTAAAACTCTATCACACGACTTTATAGTGATGAAAGAGGTGGAGTTTCCTAAACATCTTATAGCCTCTCATTCATAAGTGTGGCGCGCTTCACACCCATGAACAAGACTCTATTCGACGTGGCTTATGAGACATCCTAGGAACTTTCTAAAACCTTGCGCTCTGAATACCCAGTTTGTCACGACCTAAAGTACCCCCTAGACGTGAAGCAACTTAGCATACATCATACAAGATAATAGTAAGTAAGAAGTTCAAAGATAATTTTATATGAAAAGAGCAGAAGTCTAAACATAGTCTCAAAGCCATCTGATACATGAATGGAATGAAAGTGGGACGTAACCCATACAAGTCGTTAAATTGAAATGACATGATAGGTAAATGTGGCTATGACCCCGAACATATGAGGACTCACCAAAACTTTAAGTCTTTATCACAACGAACTAGCCACGGGAGGATGGAGATGAGCCGGATCCTATACTTAGAAGAAAATGTAAGCAAGAGCATGCGTTAGTACAAGAATGTACCAAGTATGATAACTATGCATATAGGTTACAAAATCATATGTAAAAAGGGCTATACATAAGATATAAGGACCAAGTTAAATCATACGATGACATGATAGAAAATATGAAGTAAAGAGCCATAGTCAATGCAATGAAATCATCTTAAAACAACATATGCTTAAAAGCCTTTAGAAAGTAACCGTAGTTCATTATTGTTGGAAGTGAGCCTTAACCGACATAGACCATCTGAGCTATAAAATGGAATCCGGTGTCTACCTTACACTGAAAGGAGGTGTCCTTACTTGCCAAGGTAAGAACCATTGTTTCTAGCTTCGGTGGATCCAGTAGCTAATGTCTATCTAAGACAAATCTATGGTGGCACATAGTTATGGGATAAGGAGATTGCTACTAGAAATCCGACCTCTACTAACGGGAGAGCTTCCATCTCAATATCCACTCGGTGCTAAGCATAATTCCCATGGATTAATCATAATTCAAAGCTTATCATATCATTATTAAGGAACTTGGGTAATTGCCTCTTGTCCCTTCATTAGAATAGCTCCTTAATCTTTGATTCAATGTTTAGTTGAGAAAACCTTTCAACTCTTATGAATCCTTCATGTGAGAAAAGTCCTTCCACAAATCATATTTTGAGTTGTATGTGAGAAAATCCTTTCACAACCCAATAAGAACAACATTTATGCTTCACTTCTCAAAGAAAATCCTAAATCATCATAATTTCATAAATTGAACATGCATATCTTTATAAAATTCATCTTTTGATCATTCATTAACTTCTTCATAGAATAATAGCTTGAAAGCCATAAATCATGCATGGGCTCATAGAATTTCTTCTTAAAATCATTGAATTAACTCAATTCATGCATAAATAAACATAATTCAATCAATTAGATCATAATTTGAAAGAATCCATTAGATAGAAGAAAAACCCTAATTTCAATTGGAGAATTTTAACTTTGCAAATTGTAGAATTTAGGAACCCTATGGAGGAAAGGACTCCATAGGTGAAAGCTATCATGCCATGACGCCAAAAGCTTGAAATCAATGGTGAACTTAGGAGACTTGAATGGAAACCCTAGAACCTTCTTCTTCTTCAAACTTCTAGAGAGAGAAATATTTGGGGAAAAGACTTTGGTGGGAATTTTGGAGTGATTAGAAAAGAGTAGAATTAGGCTTAGAAGCCTTATATAGGTTCTAGGATTAGGGCTTAACCAACTTAAATTATGAATAGATCAGTTAGGGAAAAGACCCTTAAAAATTAACTGTCGGCTTTGACTTACGGTCTGTAGGTCCAACCACGGACCGTCCTGGAAAACCGTAGAAAAGTTTAGAAACTATGGTTTTTGACCTTCAAACGACATGACCCCATGTACAGTCTGCAGGTCCATTGATGGACCGTACATACCGACCGTCAGTCTGACCTTGGGAACTTAAAATTTCACTAAGTCTGGAAGAACCTACGAGACCTACCTACAGTCTGTGGAAACAATAACGAACCCTGTTGAGTGGTAGAATGGATCCTGAAACTTGACATTTTAAATAAAATCACTTTTCCACCTACGGTTCCCATCTACGGCCTATAAGTCGACCTACGATCCGTAGATGACTTCCATTGGTATTGGCGCCAGACCAGAAGACCAAAAATTTTCCTTCCTTTTTGAATTCGATATGTTACAGTAGGTAAGCAAAACAGTGACCTAGAACAACAAGTAATTGATATAAGGGTAGAAACAAAGCGAAGAGATAATTTTACAATAGAAATAAGAGAATAGGCGGAAGAAAACCAAAATATATATATACATTAGATCCCTTCCACAACCTGAGAGTCACAAGTATAGAACTTTCTAATATAAACAAAGTACAGTCCTAAAAGTTGACCCAAAATAGAAAGCTGGTCTCAAAAAAGAAAAAGACTAGTTTTATGGGTCTAAAGTTTTGTTCCTGAAATACAACAAATAGGAAATAAAAGTAGCAAGCAAACAATAGTATTTGAATTTGAATTTATGCGAAGGTCACTATCTTTATGAATTCTTTAAGAAAAAAATATGTAATCCCATGATTCTTCTCTTCACAATTGTTCTTGATTTGATGGAATACTTGCAGCTCAACACTTGGAGTGAAGACTGTGTTTTGATGAAATACTTGTGGCTCAACACTTGGAGCGAAGACTTCTTGGTATGCGGAAGACTTGCAGATCACCGCTGAAGAGCAAGGATTATCTATGTATTTCTCTTCTTCTTTATTTTCTTCTTTTTCTCGTTTTTGGTCTCATGAGGACTCCTTTATATAGTTGCGAGCTTGGATTTTTGGGGTATTTGGGCCTTCAAGAAATTTTAGGGGACATTGGGCTTGAAGAGCATGTGTTGGGCTCGTCTTACCAACTGAATGCGCTGGCCCAAATGCAATTTGGACTTTATTTAAGTCATATACTTTTATTTAAATATTAATCCGTCTTTATTAACCAATAATTTGACTTGTTCAATATTTCATGAATTTATGGATTATTCCAAAATCTAATATGGATTTATCAATAAAATTTTATTGTCTACATATGCCCCCTACTTCAAGGCTTATCGAAGTGTAGTCTTGAAGAAACTCAAAGATGAAACTTGAAGTACTCATGAAGTATAAATTTTTTTCATATGAAGTTTTTCAAAACTTTCCATATTTGATTCCACTGGAAATTTTCCATAACTTGATTCCAATGAAATTTTTCATAACTTGATTCCTGTAAAAATTTACCATAATTTGGTTTCTAGGAAAATTTACCATAATTTTGTTTTAAAATATGGTTTTTAAAATAATTTGTAGGAATACGATTTATGTACTTTTGATTTCTATAAGTACTCATGCTCTTACGGTGGGTTATAGTAAATTTGTAGCATCATCAAGCTCAATTTTTGTCACTTTTTTTTAGTAAAGCACATTTGTGGTATAAAATTCATATCTTGTTGTAGAAAAGTCGAAATCATGGTCCGCTTGATTTTTTAGAAACTAGACTCAAATATCTTCAACATATCGAATATCAAAGCAAAATCCCTTCTCAGTTGATGGGAATTAGTTTTTGAAATTTACTATCAGATCTGTCTTCGTTTTTGTGCAACTTTATGAGTCTCACCAAAACGTCTCTATCTTTGTGTAGGAGCTTCCGAATGACAAGCGACTTGATTTTATAGAAACTAGACTTCAAAGCCTACAACATATCTAAAAATCAAGGTAAAACTCCTCATGGATTGACAAAAAATAAATTTTGAAGTTACTTTTCAATTCTGCTATTATTGATTTTTGCAGATTTGTTGAGTCTCAACAAAACATCTGTGTCTTGGTGTAGGAGAACTCGAATGGAGGTTGACTTGATTCTATAGATAGTAGACTCTTAATTCTACAACATATCAAAAAATCAAAGCCAAAGTTCTCATGGATTGACCAAAATTAATTTCTTTTAAAGTTAGCTATCCAATTGACTTCGGAAAACATTCGTGAGTTCACTTCCCTGCATCATCGGGGAAGAGCCGCATATTGATTACCGTAATGATTGAGAACTTGGTCATCATCTACATGGAGAGAGAACACAAAACTCTTAAGCCAATTGGACCTTATTCGTCATGACGAGCGCGAGGGCATATGACACAATATTCATCATGCCGATTTGAAGCTTCGTGCAATTGGAACCGTGCATCACTTTCTTTTTTTTGTAGGTGTACGATGGACTGCAAATAGTCTCAATATCAGACAAAAAAAAGTGAGGGGTAATCCATAATTGACAAGGAACCACTTGGTGCATCCTCTTTTGCAAAAGCAATTTTGATGACGAACCATACATGATATATGTTCTTTTGCAGTTGATATTTTGTTGACGAACCATACATGATGCATCTTCTTTTGTGGTAGCGGTTTTGACGATGAACCACATTTGATGCATCTTCTTTTTTAGTTGTGACTGTGATGACGAACCACACATGATATATCTAAGTTTGTAGTTGCGGCTTCGATGACGAACCACACTTGGTGCATCTTCTTTTGTAGTTACGGTTTTAGCAACGAAATACACTTAGTGCATCTTCTTCCACAATTGCGGCTTTAGCGACAAATTATACTTAGTGCATCTTCTTCTAAAATTGCGGCTTTGGCGAAAACCAGACTTAGTGTATCTTCCTCTAAATTGCATCTTAACGACGAACCACACTTTGTACCTCTTCCTCTGTAGTTTCGACTTTTGCAAGACAGTGATTTTGGTGTAGTTTGTTTTACTTTTGAAAAGCAACTACTTGTCATATGATAAACTCTACAAATCAGGCTTAAAAATATGCTTTCATGCAAAAGATAGAGTCTTGCTTATGACTGCATCGATCCATAAAAAATATTTGTAGTGATGATATTTGATGAAGAGGTGACACGAACTTGATAAAGACATCCAAGACGAGTTGACAAGCCACTTCTTGACGTTTGATTTTTTTTTCAACTCAGACTTTTTGTATAGGATGATATATGAGTTTTTTCGTCCCTTCCTCATGATTGTTGATGTGTAAACTCTTGCAATTTTGAATCAATAAAATATATTTATTTACACTTCAATGCAAAACATTAGGCCACCTATTTCAAGGTTTTCAACCTATTGATTTTTTTTTTAACATACAGATTTAAACTCATGAGAGCCAAGAGTAAAAACTTGAAGACTTGACTCGAATTTGTGAAGCATCACGATTTGAAAACTTAGCTCAAATTTGAGGACCTTCGAAACTTGAGGCTTAGTTCGAATTTGATGGGCTTCATGACATGCATTTTAGACTCGTGTGTCGAGTAGCATTTTGACTTGAAGATTTTGCTCGAATTTGAAGAACTTTATGACATGCATTTTAGGCTCATGCGTCGAGGAGAATCTTGAGTTGAGGATTTTGCTTGAATTTGAGAAGCTTCATGATTTGAAAACTTAGCTCGAATTTGAGGAGCTTCGAAACTTGAGGCTTAGCTCAAATTTGATGAGCTTCATGACATGCAATTTAAACTAGTGCGTCCAAGAGCATTTTGGCTTGAATATTTTGCTCGAATTTGATGAACTTTATGACATGCATTTTAGGCTCATGCACCGAGGAGTATTTCGACTAGAAGAATTTTCTCAAATTTTATGAACTTTCAAATTTGACAATTCTGCTCGAATTTGAGAAGATTCATGACTTGAAGACTTAGCTCCAATTTGATGAGATTCATGACATGCATTTTAGACTTGTATGTTGGGGAGTATTTTGATTTGAAGATTTTGCTCGAATTTGAGGAGCTTCAAAACTTGAGACTTATCTCGAATTTGATAACCTTCATGACATGCATTTTACACTCGTGTATCGATGAGCATTATGACTTGTTGTTTAGGCTCGTACATCAAGGAGCGTGTCAACTTACATAGACTCTTCAATTTCGGGTTTGAATGAAAACTTGTCCTCATCCTCAATGTCTATTATATTATCTTCATAAGGTTCGAAGTTGGACAACTCTTGATCTCCATTTGAATTCATACTCAATTCCATATCATAACCACGAGTTGCTAGGTCTTCAAACGTTTAGGTTTTACGCCCTGCTATATGTAACGAAGATCCCAATGTATACCTTGGATGCATATTTCGATCCCAGAAGTTTCACTAAAGTGATCTTTGCAGTTAAGATTCAAGCTCCTCCAACGATTTATGAAGTCAATGATTTGCTCATCATTCCTTTGACGGGCATTTGCAACTCGATTATGCTTACAACACGCCTTGTTCTATAAAAATACTTAAAGAATTGTTGCTCCATCTGCTCCCAACTATTGATGAAACTAGATTCAAGATCTGTGTACCATTCAAAAGCAATTCCAGTGAGAGATCTAACAAACTGCTTAACAAGATAATCACTATATGTTCCAGCATTATTATAAGTTTCGACAAAGTGTGCTACATGTTGTTTCAGATTTCCATTATCATCGAATTGCTGCAGCTTAGGAGGTTGATAACTGGCATGTATATTTAGGTTATCAATTCATTGAGAATACGGCTTTACATATGTGAGAGGAGAGTTGGACGTGGACTCAGATTTATCATTGATAGCCTCTTTGATGAAGTCTTTTAATTGGTCAACCGAAATTAGACCTTCGGCAGACACTTGAAATTCTTTGATGATTATTTCTTGTTTCGTGAAGAATCTCTTTTCTGTTGCGTTTCATGAAGCTTTGCACATAATTGAGTGGGTTCTCTTTCCTCCATATTCTATATCATATTTGTCAACTTGGTAATTTGGACGTCTCGACTTGGTATAGTGGAAGTTTTGATCACCATCACTTGCATCACCATCGTAGATGATGGAGAATAACATTGATTTTCTAAACATGAGATGAAAATATGTTATGCGCAGTATATCCGGTGCTTAAGACATCATTGTCGGCTGAAGTGAAGGACTTTTGGGACGTAGATAAGCATAATTGGGAAAGAATCCTCTCAACCATTTTGGCAATATCTTCTTTTGCGGCTTTTGTGGAAGACTTCACACCTTTTGGAGATGAACCAAAGACAATAACAAATTTGGACGGAACTCGTGAGGCTTTTTATCCTAGCAATTTGGCTTGGTTCCTTGGGACAGGTCCCAAGCTTCCCTTAGTAACATCAAGGATGTTTCCCACATCAACGCAGAATTTGGATCCATCAGTGTTTGCAGATGCAGATGTGGATTTTGAGTTGATCTTTTTGGAAGCCTTCTCAGTGTTCTTGAACTTTGATTTGATGGAATACTTGCGGCTCAACACTTGGAGTGAAGACTTTGATTTGATGAAATATTTGCGGGTCAACACTTGGAGCGAAGACTTTGATTTGATGAAATACTGGACGCTCAACACTTGGAGCGAAGACTTTGATTTGATGAGCTCAACCCTGGGAGCAATGACTTCTTGGTATGCGGAAGACTTGCAAATTACCACTGAAAAGGAACAATTCTTTATGTTTTTCTCTTCTACTTTCTTTTCTTCTTTTTCTCCTTTTTGGTCTCATAAAGAACCCTTTATATAGTTGTGAGCTAGGATTTTTAGGGTATTTCAGTCCTCAAGTAATTATAGAGGACTTTGAGTTTGAAGAGCATAAGTTGGGATCATCTAGTCAACTTAATGATCTGGCCCAAATGTAATTTGGACTTAATTTATGTCATATATTATGACTTAAATATTAATCCGTCTTTATTAATCAGTAATTTGACATGGTCAATATATCATGAATGTATGGATTAATCAAAAATTTAATATGAATTTATCAATAAAATTTCACTGTCTACACTAACTTTCAAAATATAGATCGAGATAGGTAAGTCTAGGACGTCAAGTGCTCACCCTTGCCTCTAAACTACGACTGCAACACACTCGAATATCAATGCATGTAGTTGGTACTCCAATCTCCATCATAAAATAAATTCAGAGTGTAGCATGAGTACCAAAACAATAGCTACTTAGTAGGCATCATAAGCTGACAGAGTAAGAAAAGTAAAAGCAACATTAAAAGCTAGAATAAAGAAAAAATAGAGGTTGGAAAGAAATGAAATAGTTGGGCTCCCATAAACCCAGAAGGTACACTCATGTGAAAGTTTAAATAAAAACCTGAACGGACCCCATAACCTTGACAGGTACACAAAATAACTCTAACTACAAAGAGCACATCACAGTGATTCCATAGCTATAGAAAGCGTATCCCGGACCTCGAAGATCACATTGCCTCCCAAGTAACTAATAAGAGCCACCCCAAAGCTAAAGAGTGCAGAGCTAGATCTTGAGCCGCAAATAACCTCAAAAGAGGCAAAAAGTTTTAGCCAAAGTGCATCAACTCTGTAGAGGATAAAGAGCAGCATGATCAGACCTTAAATATATGACTATAATGGTTCCCGAAGGATTTCATAGAAACTCATCATCATGGAACCATCGTGGAATGATGTCCATCTTAGATAATCAACACAATACTCCAAGATCGAACTAACTCAAATCCCAAGTCACGAAGTGAAGCTCGAAATCCCAGAGGTAACTCACGGGATATAGAAAGAGGGAAAATGGATGGAAGGTCGTCAAGCTGACTCAATGGCTAATCTAAGGCTCATTCTGTGCAAGTCTTCTATACCATTCAATAAGGAGCGCATCCATTTGAAATGATGTTAGAATAGAAAATAAGGCCAAACGGCCCCAAATATCGCAAGCCTATGGCAACAACACTCTAAGGCTAGACTAAGGAAAAAAATGCTCAAACCAACAATAACAACAACAATGGAGGCACACAACAAGGTAAGGATGATCACATAGAACAATTAGCATGACTCTAATCTCGAAAAGCCTTGTATAAGTCTAAACATGATTTCTAAGTAAACTAGCATGATAAACTAAGTCCCTGCCACTAATTCACACAAATCAACATTCTTTCACATAATAGAGCTCAATTTAAGGAATGGAAAGTCATAGCCTACAATTAGACTGGCCATTCGCGCTCTAAATCACGTCTCTTAAACTTTTCCATTCCAAATGACTTCCAAATGTTGCCATGGTATCAAATATAGAATCACATTGTTAATTTGGTCATTTAGACACTAAAATCACCTAAAACAAAGACGTACCGAAATTGGAGTTAAAATAGGAAATGTGGGAGCCACGCTAGAAATTCTTAATTTGACTCTATCAAAAGTTCTTAGTTACCTCGCAAAACTTTAGTTCTAAAATTGAAAATAATCCGAGACTCGAAACAGCGAGAACAACTAACATCCATCAAATTGATAATTAAAGAACACAAAAAAGGCCCACCAGTCTCAAAACCATATAAAATACCTCAAACAAAAGTTTTCGGCACCTCCCGATCACACACCCACGTAGCCTCATACTTGCTGATCACACCACACTCTGAATCACTTAATTTGGAGCTATAGAGAGGGAGAAATTCCAATTTGAAATAATAAAACTAAGGCTGATCGGGCTGGTCTTAAGACAACTGCACGTGCCACAAAAGCAGAAAATAACGCCACCTAAGTAGCTAGGAAAGAAGGGCGAGCCTCGCTAAAGCGAAACCCTGATTGCTAAAGTGGTGCCCGCTAAAGCGAGCCAAGGCCGCTAAAGTGGCTATCGCCTAGATGGCCTAGCCCACTAAAATAGAGCCCTGGCGGCTAAAGTGAGGGCCACTATATTGACTCCAGGGCTACAAAAGTTGGGCACCAACATCAGGCATGAGCAAAACTTCTGCTAAGCCTACTGGACTCTTCTTGAGTGCTCGAGATATGTTCAGAACCTCGTGCATGAAATGTTGTATGCTACCACACCAAAATTTGCATTCCAAACTCAATGGAGCTGTCCAAACATCAAATGAAGGTCATCTCATTAAAGAGTGGGTCCCACACCTAAAATCCATTTTAGACCACAATCTACAAGGGGGCTCAGAATTAGACCAGAAGCCTCAGAATCAATACGAAGGGTCGTTCAAGGCCCGTCACCCTAAGTACAAGTCATAGATAGGTCTCGTAGGTCACTCCCAGATTTAATGAAATTTTAAGGCCTAAAGTTTTGTTATAAGGTGGCAATGTACAGACTGTAGGTTAACCTACTAACCGTATATGGGTTCCGTTGATTGGTTGGCCCAGATCAAAAGTTTTTGAATCTTCCTAAAATTGATTAAGATGGTTCGTAGAAGGACCTAACCGTTCGTAGGGGCTCGACTGTTAATTTTAAAGGGCTTTTTTCTCTTTTGCTAATTGTTTTAACCCAATAGTGTGTCATTTTATCTTCTACCCTAGGCCTTATATAAATGTTTTAAAAACCCAAATTACCCATTCACAACTCATTCTCCTAATTTCCATAAACTTGACTAAATTCATCCTCCCAATTCTCTCAAGTCTACGGAAGAAGAATAGGAACTAGGGTTCAATTCAAGTCACAAAATTCTTCATTTTCATGGGCTTAAGTGATAAGGGTATGTTTGTATTCACCCCTGGAGTCCTTTTCTCCATGGGGTTCCAAAAGATTTCAATTTCCCAACTTAATTTCCAATTTATCAAATTAGAGTTTCAATCCAATAAATGTGGGTTTCTTCCAATTATGATTGATTATGATTAATTAAGTATTATAATGCATGAATTGATGTTAATATAAGATATTTAGTTTAAATTGTAGTGACCCGTGCCTAAATTATGATTTTCAACTATAATCATATGATGAACCCATGAATTATGAATTATAAATGTATGAAGATATGCATGATTTCATGAAGCTATTATAATTGAATAAATGATGCTTTGAAAGGAAGGTATTGATGCTATGGTGACAGAATTTCTCACTTACTATGATTATCTTGATTGTGAAACGTATTTCTCACAATAAATTCACAGTGATGAAAGGTTTTCTCATCTATGTTAAATGATGTTTAAGGAGCTATTCTATGTTTTGATTTCAAAAGTGTGGATTCGTATTGATCATTGCCTTTCCCTATGTTAAATTTATATCTTAATTTTATCTATTCCGTTGGAATTTAGACTTAGCACAGAAAGGTTTTTGAGGTGGAGGCTCAAATAGGGTAGTCTCTAGTAGCAACCTCTAGTCTCAAATTACGTGCCCCCGTAGGATTGTCTTAAATGACCTAGATAGGGAGTTGGCCACTTATATACTTAACGGTGTGGCTCAAGTGTGGTTTGAGCAATGGAAGAGTGAGAGGGAGGACGATGCGGGTCCTCTTGATTCGGAAAATTCAAGGTTGCTTTCCTTGATAGGTTCTTTCCCCTTGAGAAGAGAGAGTCAAGGGTGCATGAATTTATCAATATTCATCAAGGAAGCATGAGTCTGAAGGAGTATGCTTTGAAGTTCATACAATTGTCTCGATATGCTCCTACCACTACTAAAGAACACTACATTTAGCTACGAACTTTGTCGCTAGTCCGTCCCTATTTTGCTCGTAGCTAACAAAAATCAGTCGCTAATTCGTCGCTAAGTGGGATTAGCAATGGATTTTTCTATTTAGCTACAAAATTTGTCCATCACTAAATCCAATTTTTTTAGTAGTGTACTATGGTTGCCGACCATACGGTGAGAATGAGTAAGTTTGTTTCGGGGGTGTCTGAAATGGTAGTCAAGGAGTGTCGTACTGCCATGCTTATCAATGACATGGACATCTCTCGTCTCATGGTGCATGCTCAACAAATAGAAGAGGAGAAACTCAAGGAAAAGTCTAGGGAGGCAAAGAGGGCTAAGACCAGTGATGGTAATTTCTCTCATTCAAGGTTCGATGGGTATGGTCGTCCTATGTTCCGACAATGGTTTTCCGATCAAGGTTCCTCCAATGCTCCTCCTAAGTTCAACAAAGAAAGGGTGTCTAACCCTAAGCCTCAAGGAGGGAATGGTGGTGGACCCTTATTGCCTACTTGTGCTAAATGTGGGAAAAAACATGAGGGCAAATGTCTAGCCGGTTCTAATGCATGCTTTGGTTGTGGTAACATAGATCACAAGATAAGGAATTTTCCCTTAGTTGCTAGGAATATAGGAGATAATCGTCGATGGGCTCAACCTCAACATCCGACGGGTTCAAGTGGAAATCTGAACCAAAATCGATTCTATGCGCTTCAGACTTGTCAAGAGCAAGAGGGATCTCCCAATGTGGTTACCGGTATGTTAACGGTCTTCCATCTTGATATTTACGCTAAGCTTGACCTCGGTTCTACCTTATCTTTTTGTAATGCCATATGTGGCTATGAGGTTTGATGTTCTTCCGGATGTGTTGTTAGATCCCTTTTGTTTCTCTACTCCAATTGGTGAATCTATTGTGGCTAAGAAAGTCCATAGAAACTGCCCCATTTCCTTATCTCATAGAGTCACTCATGTTGATCTTGTAGAGCTTGATATGTTAGATTTTGATGTTATCCTTGGGATGGATTGGTTGCATTCTTGTTATGCTTCTATTGATTGTAGGACACGAGTGGGTAAGTTTCAATTTCAAAATGAGCCTATCTTAGAGTGGAAAGGGGGAAACTCTATGCCTAAGGGCCAATTGTTTCTTGTCTTAAAGCTAGAAAGATGATTTCAAAGGGTTACATATACCATCTTGTTAGGGTGAGGGATGTGGATTTCAAAATCCCTACTCTTTAGTCGGTCCCTATTGTTAATGAGTTTCCTGAAGTGTTTCTCGATGAGCTACCCGGTGTTCCTCTCGAAAGGGGAATAGACTTCGATATTGACCTTCTCCCCGATATGCAACCTATCTTTATTCCTCCTTACCGAATGGCTCCGGCAGAACTTAAGAAATTAAAGAAACAATTGAAAGATTTGTTGGATAAAGGCTTCATCCGACTGAGTATCTCTCTATGGGGTGCTCCAGTTTTGTTTGTTAGAAAGAAGGACGGTTCTCTTCGAATGTGCATTGATTATCGACAATTGAATAAAGTCACTACTAAGAATAAGTATCCTCTTCCAATGATAGATAACTTGTTTGGTCAACTCTAAGGGGCGAGTTACTTCTCTAAGATCGATCTTCGTTCGGGCTATCACCAATTGAGGGTGAAGGAAGATGACATCCCTAAGATGGCTTTTCAAACTAGGTATGGTCACTAAGAGCTCTTGGTAATGTCATTTGGGTTGACAAATGCTACGGCTGCATTTATGGATTTGATGAATAGGGTGTTTAGACAATACCTTGATATGTTTGTGATTGTGTTCATTGATGATATTTTGATTTACTCAAGAAGTGAGGATGAGCATACCGATCATTTGAGGATTGTGTTGTAGGTCCTCAAGGAACAACAACTCTTTGCAAAGTTTAATAAGTGTGAGTTTTGGCTAAGGTCCGTGGCTTTTCTTGGTCACATTGTTTCAAGCAAAGGTATTGAGGTAGATCCTAAGAAGATAGACGTGGTTAAGAATTGGCCTAGACCTCTATCACCTTTGGATATTCAAAGTTTCTTGGGTTTGGCTTATTATTATATGAGATTTGTTGAAGGGTTTTCTTCGATTGCTTCTCCATTAACGGCTTTGACTCAAAAGAAGGTTAAGTTCATATGGTCCGAAGCATGTGAAAAGAGTTTCTAAGAGTTGAAAGATAGACTTACATCAGCTCTGATATTGACTCTACCGGAAGGGTCCGATGGGTTTGTGGTTTATTGTGATTCTTCAAGGATTGGGTTAGGGTGTGTTCTTATGCAAAATGGAAAAGTCATTACCTATGCTTCGAGGCAACTCAAGGTTCATGATGAAAAGAACTATCCTACCTATGACTTAGAGTCAGCGGTGGTTGTGTTTTCTCTAAAGATTTGGAGGCATTACTTGTATGGTGTCCATGTGCATGTGTTCACCGACCATAAGAGTTTTCAATAGATGTTCAGGCAAAAAGATCTAAATCTTTTCCAATGGAGGTTGCTTTAGTTGTTAAAGGACTATGACTTGTGTGTCCTTTACCACCCCAGTATGGCGAATGTGGTAGTGGATGCTCTTAGTCGAACGTCAATAGTTAGTATTGCTCACATTGAGGATGGTAAGATGGAGTTGGCTTGGGATGTTCATAGTTTTGCCTGATTGGGTGTTCGGTTTGCTGATTCAACCTAAGGTGGTGTTATGGTTCACAATGGTTCAGAATCATCTTTTGTGTCCGATTTAAAGACTAAGAAAGATCTTGATCCTAATCTGGTTGAATTCAAGGAAGCGGTGCTTAATAATTCCATTGAGGCGTTCTCCCAAGGGGGAGATTGAGTACTTCGATATCAAGGTCGTTTATGTGTTCCCGATGCATATGACCTAAGAGAACAATTTTTTTTGGAAGCCCACAGTTCTCGATATTCCATTCACCCGGGAACTACCAAGATGTACAGTGATTTGCGGGAGATCTATTGGTGGAATGGTATGAAGAAGGATATTGCGGAGTTTTTGGCTAAATGTCCAAATTGTCAACAAGTGAAAGTTGAGCATCAAAAGCTAGGAGGTTTGTCCTAAGATATTAGTATTCCAACTTGGAAGTGGGAAGATTTGAACATGGACTTTATTGTTGGTTTACCACGTACCCAGTGGTAATATGACTCGATTAGGGTTATTGTGGATCATATGACGAAATCAGCCCATTTCATTCCCGTCAGGGTTTCTTATTCGGTAGAAGACTGCTAAATTGTGCTTGAGAGAAATGGCGAGGTTGCATGGAGCACCTCTATCCATTATCTCCGATCGTGGTACTCAATTCACTTCTCAGTTTTGGAAATCTTTCCAAAAAGGCCTTGGTACTCGTGTTAAGCTTAGTACGACCTTTCATCCTCAAACCGATGGGCAAGCGAAACGAACTATTCAAACTTTTGAAGATATGTTGAGAGTTTGTGTGATTGATTTCAATTTCAAGGGTAATTGGGATGATCATTTGCCTTTGATTGAGTTTGCCTATAATAATAGCTATTATTCGAGTATTGGTATTGCTCCATTTCAGGCTCTCTATGGTAGGAGGTGTAGATCTACTATAGGTTGGCTTGAAGTTTGTGAAGTTGTTTTGATAGGTCCCGAATTGGTACATGAGGCTATGGAGAAAGTTCAGCTTATTAGAGAAAGGTTGAAAATGGCTCAAAGTTGACAAAAGTCCTATGCCGATATTAGAATGAGAGATTTAGAATTTGATGTTAATGATTGGGTCTAGTTGAAAGTTTCACCCATGATGGGTTTAATGAGGTTTGGAAAGAAAGGGAAGCTTAGTCCCCATTATGTGGGCCCTTATTAGATTTTGAGGCGTATTGGTAAGGTTGATTATAAACTTGAGTTAACAAATGACTTGGCATCGGTGCAACCGGTTTTCCATGTCTCCTTGTTGAAGTAATGCGTTGGTGATCCATCATCCATAGTACCATTAGAGAATCTTGGTATAAAGGATAGCCTTTCTTATGAAGAAGTTTCGGTTAAGATTTTAGACCGACGAGTTCGAAGGTTGAGGAATAAAGAAATTGCTTCCGTGAAGGTTCTTTGGAGGAATCAATTAGTTGAGGGTGCTACTTGGGAGGCCGAGGCTGATATGATGTCCCAATATCCTCGTATCTTTTCCTCCGATCCTACTCTAGCTTGAGGTATTTAGTTCCTCATGGTTTCCTCTTTTGGTCTCATGTGTCTTAGATGTTCCCAGGATTCCTCATTTATGCATGTTCATGAAAAAGCTTAAATTTTGAGAAAATGAGTTAACTTGATTGATTTCTTCATGTTTATGTGCATTTGAGCATATGTTGCATATAGACCTTATAAAATGATGTTTTGAACATGCTCTAGCTTGGAGTAGATGTGTCCTCCTCGGATATGTGCATTTATGTGACTGCATTCATGTTGGGCTGTTAGATTTTGTTCCTATCCTCCTCATGATCTCTTGATTCTCATTCAAGGATAAGTGTTCCCAAGGGGGAGATAATGTAACACCTCAGATTTTTTAAAAAAAAAATTCAGGTTTTTTAGGTCTGGTGCAAGTAGTGACGGAAGCCATCTACTGATCGTAGATCAACTTAAAGGTCGTAGATGGGAACCGTAGTTGGTAGGGTAAACTTTTTGAAAATGTCAAGTTTCAGGATTCTTTCTATGCCCCAACAGGACCGTCCGTCATTGTTTCCACGGACCGTAGATAGGTTCTGTAGGTGTCCCCAGACTTGGTGAAATTTTAAAGGTTCAAGGTTTGAACGATGGTTGCTATATACGGTCCGTCAATGGACCTACGGACCGTACATGGGGTTTCATCGTTTGAAGGTTCAAAACATTTGTTTCGGATCTTTTCTACGGTTGACCAGGACGGTCCGTGGTTGGACCTACGGACTGTAGGTCTCAATCCGGCAGTTACCTTTAAGGGCTTTTTGTTCTTTTCCCTAAATGTTTAATGTCTAGTCTAAGTTGGTTACCTTTAATCCTAGCCACTATATAAGCCTTCTAAGCCTAATTCTATCCTTCCTAATAACTTCTCAACTATTCCCAAAACCTCTCCAAATATTTCTCTCTCTAGAAAAAAAAAACCTAGGGTTTGAAGGACAAGTCTCAAATTCCCCCCATTGATTTCAAGTTTTGCATTGAGGTATAATATATTTCACCTATGGAGCCCTTTCCTCCATAGGGTTCCCAAATTCCTCAATTTTCAAAGTAAGAATTCTTAATTGAATTTAGGGTTTTCTTCTATCATGTGGGTTCTTATCAAATATGATCAAATTTCTTTAATTGTGACTTCTTAAGCATGAACTTGAATTGAATTGCATGTTTTAAGTTGAATCCCCATGAACCCATATGAATTTCATGATTTCTAGATTATGATCATAATGTGAGGTTTTGAACTATGAAAGATGAATTGGGGAAATTGGATGATTTTGAGATAAAGATACATGATGAGCCCATGCATGATTTATGTCTTCTAAGCTATGAATTTTATGATGAAGTTATGAATGATCAAAAGATGGGTTTTATGAATATATCCATGTTCAATTATGAAATTTATGATGATTTGAGACTTGCTTCGAGATTGAAGCATAATTGAAGTTGTGGTTGAGTTGTGAAAGGGTTTCTTTCTCACATATTACTCCAACCATGAATGTGAAAAGATTGTTTTCATGTAAAGAATTCATAAAGGATTGACAGGTTTTCTCAACTAAAATTGAATCAAAGTTAAGGAGCTATTCTAATGAAAGGGGAAAGAGGCGATTACCCATGTTCCCTAATGATAGACAAGAGGCAATTAGCCGTGTCTACTAAAAATAAGATAAATTATGACTTATGATTAATCCATGGGAAGTATGCTTAGCACCTAGTAGACAAGTGGTGATTACCCATGTCCCATAAACTATGTGCCACCATAGGTTGTCTCGATAGACATTAGCTAGTGGATCCACGTAAGCTAGAAGTTCATGGTCTTACCTTCGCAAGTACGACACCTCTTTTTGGTGTGGGGTAGACACCAAATTCAATGTTAATAGCTCACATGGTCTTAAATGCCGGTTAAAGGTAATTTCCCACAATAATGAACTAAAGTGACTTTCAAAGTATCTCATAAGTGTTTTAAGCATGTTTAGCTTCCATTGACCATGATCCTATGACTTATATTTCTAACCTCTTTTATCTCATGTTTTTAGCTTTCTATTTGCATGTTAAGTAAATGTCCCCTTTTATCATGGTCTTATGGTTTTATGCATAGTTATCATACTTGGGACATGTTTGTACTAACACATATTCTTACCTACATTGATTTATTGATGTAGGGTGTGGTAACTCCTCCCCATCCACTCGTGGCTTCAGCTTGTAGTAGAAGAGCCTTGAAGACTTGGCGATTCCTCATATGTTCGAGGACATTGCCTTCTTATTCCATTATGTTTCTTTACTTTCGGACTTGTAGTGGGCTACGTCCCAACGTTCTTTCTATTCTTTAGATAGATGGCTTTTAGACTATATGTAGATTTCTGCTATGTTTTGTAGACTCTTGTTATAATGAGTTGTCTTTTTAACTCTTTAATTTATGATCTTGCATTATGCATGTTAAGTGGCTTGTATGAGGCCTTTCGGGGTCTTGCACGTCATGCCACGTCTAGGGGGTACTTTAGGTGGTGATTAGAAAATAGACGAGGGGTACTCCAAGAACCCTCCAAAGGCACCGGGGGCAAGGGAGAAATAATGGGGGAGGATTAATGTGCAAGAAAGGTGAAAATTCATGGAATTCTGGTGCTCATTCATCTCGGTTTTTCTCTCACAAAATTGTAAGCTTATGGGTAAGGTCCATCAGTTGATGTTTTGCTCCAAGATAGGCTAGGTTTCCTTAAACTGATTAGTTAGACTAATTTTACTACATTATGTCTTGTGGATGTCTGGAGATTGCATGCATAGGCCTTATGTCACAAAGTCTGGATGGTTATAGGTTGTTGTTCATTGCTGCTAAAGTGAGGGTGAGATAATGACTAGGGGTGACTCTCTAATTCTTGATTTGTAACGTCAACTTTTCTTGTTGAGGCAGGTTTGTGGACATTGTAAGGTTTAGTATTATGAAATTTTTGGGTTATATCCTTTTAGGGGACTTGGGGTAATCAATGGGAACAAATGTGTACTCTTATCAGGTTTCAGTATGAGGCCATGAGTCTACTAATATTGTTTGTGTTGTCCAATATATGTATGTATGCTTATTCTATGCTTATTAGTATCACTCGTGTAATGCATGTTGGGGAAGACATAGGAAGGATATGTAATGACATCATGTTGATAATATCATGCAATGAATCTATTTACTTTACATGTGGTTTAAATTGTTATTGTCACTGTGATTGTGCATGATTGTCTATGATTTCTGGTTGGCTTGGGTACCACACTGGTTTAGCAATACTAATGGTTCTCTCAGATACCATGCCTGGTATAATTACTAATAATGCTTGTCTGGATACCATGCCTGGTATAATTACTAATGGTTGGCTTGGATACAACACCTGGTATAACTACTAAATCTGGTAGACTTAGGTTCAACGCTGGTAAACTAACAGTTTGTGTGGGTTCCTTGAGAGAACTGGGCATGTAGATTTGTGGTTCCATGAGTTAACCGGGTTTACCTTATATAATGTGATGTATTTATTTTCGATCCTTGAGTAGTCCAAGTTACTTTAATTGTAAGTTGATCTCAGGCATGGCTTGTATATGAACATGTAGGACATGTTTCATGTTACTGTGAGGTCACGGCAGGGACTGGGAGTCTAGGATGTGTTATGCTTGTGATTTGATATGTTGTTGGTTATTGAAATGGTGATTACTAAGTTAGGCAGATGATCAGGGGTCTTGTCCAAGGTTTAAATGTCGAGTCTGGTTATGTTGTCCATGTGAGTAAGATGGATGAGTTGGTCTAAGGCACAAATTTTTGGTACTTTCATCAAAGAGCCAGGAGTTGGAATGAGAAATTTAGGGAGAGTAGTTGTAACACCTCGGATTAGAGAAAGGCTAGAAAAGAGTCAAGAGCATGACAAGAACCCAAAAGTTGACCACAGAGCCTAGACGGGCCGTAAAGGGGACTACAGTCCGTTTGGGCATTCGTGGTGTGATTCAAAAACCTGCCCCAAGCAGGTCTCCCTCCCACCGACGCCTGGACGGCTCGTGGTGAGGTTGACGGGCCGTCAAAGGGGTCGTCAAGTGTCCCCCTCAGAAGAGGCTTCTTCCCTAGTCACTGGTCAGGGACCACAGATGTCTAAATGGCCCGCGTAGCCCCTACACGGCCCGTGAAGTCGTCCGTGAAGGAGGTTTATCAAACGTAGAATTTAGGAACAACTTCAAAAAATCATATATTTTAGCACAAAATTAATTAGGTGATCCATGACCTATCAAATTAAAGATCTTTGAGTTCTCTTTCGAACGCCACCGAGTTGGCTCCATTTGATGCTTGGAGTAAAGAGTTATGCCCATTTTAGTAGAGCACTGTCAAGTTGATGAATTTTCACTACTTGCTTGACAGGCAGTGATGCTTTTGACGAGCTGTTTAGGTCTCCTTGAAGTCATTTCGTCAGTTTTAAGTCAGGGTCATTATAGTATTTTCCCATAATTGATTAATACCTAATGTAAGTAGGTTTGGCCCTTAACCTAGACGCTAATTGATTATTTAAGGTTGCTTTGAGAGTAAAGCATCAATGTTGTTGTTGTGATATGATTTCTCACATATACATGAAAGCATGATTGTTGAAGGTTTTTCCCACATAAAGGATTCTTAGAGTTTAAAGATTTTCTCAACTAAACTTTGAATCAAGATTAAAGGAGCTATTCTAAATGTCGTAAGCTTGGACTAGTCCATGGAAGATGAAACGTGAATACTAATGAACTTTAGCTTGGATTGGTAACTCTTGTTGTACCTTTCCATGGATTAATGATATGAATAAGAATTATGACTGTTCTTTGGGATTTATTCTTAGCACAAAGAGGATATGGATATGGAAGCTCTCCCGTAGCTTGTGGCCGGGTTTCTAGTAGCAATATCCTTATGCCGTACCTATGTGACCCCATAGGATGACTGTCTTAGATAGACATTAGCTATTGCATCTAAATAAGCTAGAAGTTCATGGTCTTACCTTGGCATGTAGGACAACCATTTTCGGTGTGGGGTAGACACCGGATTCCATGTTGATAGATTACATTTTCTCTATGTCTGTTAAAGGTTAATGCCCACAAGAATGAACTAAGGTTACTTCTAGAAGTATCTCACAAAGGTTTAAAAGATGTATGCTCGCATTGACCATGTTTTTATGGCTAAGTTTTCTAACCCGTATCTCTTGCTTTAGCTTGGTCATTGCATATCATGAAAATGTCCCTCTTTAGCATGATTTTATAACTTTATGCATTTTTATCATACATGGTACATTCCATATACTAACGCATACTTTTTGCCTACATTTTCTCATAATGTAGGGCGTTGCGATACTTCTCATTCCGCTCGTGGCTAATGAATACATAGAGATTTGAAGACTTGGTGAGTCCTCATATGTTCAAGGACATTGCCACGTTATTCTTTTCATGTGATTTACTTTTTAACTTGTATGGGTTACGTCCCAACTTTCTTTCTATTCATGTATTAGATGGCTTTGAGACTATGCTAGACTTCCGCTATGTTTTTACCAACTCTAAATTTAAATTGTCTTTTGAACTCATAAATTGTTATTATATTGTATGATGTATGCTAAGTTGCTTGTATAAGGCCTTCCGGGGTCTTGTACGCCATGTCAGGTCTAGAGGGTACTTTAGGTCGTGATAGTAGTAGGTTGTTGATAGGCGTAGTGATGCTCTTGTATTCATGAATCTCTATGTGGTAGAAGGGTTAGTCTCTGATTTTATATTATGTTGGTATAGAAAGGAGTCAAGAGATTAAGGTGCACTAGTTTATGGGCATTGTACCTAGGAGGGTAAAAGCATGTGGATAGAGAGTTGGGTGTTGTAACATTCATATTTCATATTTCCTATTGAATTTCTACTTTAAATTATGTGGTAGGTTCACTTTATATTATGTGGTATCTTCATGTCAACCTATAATGCCTATTAGTACGCGTGTTTGAACAGATACTACTCTTCTTATGCTACTTGACATAATCTGGTTGTAGGGTCAATGATGTTTCTTAGGTGAAGACGATGACGATCTCCAACAACTTCCATTTTCCTTACTTATGGTTGGAGCTATATCTTATTTTCTTGTATAAATTATACTCTTTTTGTAGATCTTGTACCTATTTAGACTAGTTCCTTGGGGAGGAGTTTTGGTTATTTGTAAAAAGTTTTTCATTAAAAGTTGATGTTTTCATAAATCCTTATGGTGTTAAAGGAGTTATGCAGTATTTTGTTAATTTATACAAATTGGGTTGAAAGGGTTCTCCAATCTAGGTGTTAAGTAGGTGTCCACATTGCCAGATGGGTTGAATCGTGAAAACTTAGTATTAGAGCTCATTTAACTGATCTTCTAGTACAAGAGCAAATGTCAAATATAGTCCCACGAATTGGTGTGTTGACATCTATATTTAATTTTTAGGGGGCTATGATGAAACATTCTAGCAATTTATCTCACTTTTCACTCTTTTCATGCAGTCTGTCGCTTGTGTTATGGGTTAAGCCTAATTGGTATTTCTGGATTCAAATTGGTATCTTAACTAAATTATCTGGATGTCGTTGTTGCAGATTAAGGTACACAAGCAATGAAAGATTCAAATTGACAAGGTTCCAATTGATATATGGCCTTAAGGGTGATGTGAATGCGTGGATGGTCAGTCACTGGTCATCCATAACATAATACTATTTCATGAACTTGACTAAATTTGTAATAAATACTTAATTGTTGTTATTATGTGCATTGCATTGATTGAATAACTTCCTATGTGTGAATTATACTTGCCCGAATGATTGAAGTTGTTATGTGATTATTGAACATGTTTTGTGTAATTCAGTCCTGAGATCTTATAGACATGAGGGAAGTATGTATTATACATGTCTGGGAATGATCTTAGGGTCATTTTAAAACTGGCATGGGCTTACCTTTGGTAAAGATGTTAAGGGAAAAAGAAAAATTATAACCTTGGGGAAGCTTCAGTTTCAGGAAAGTCGATAATTGTTGAGAACCATGGAAACTGCTAATATTGTGTCATAACAATAGGTGATGATATGAATTGTGTTCCCACGTTATTTGATATTCATTTAATGATAATGTGGTGTAAGTGTCTAATTTTTTGTTACTGGTAAGATCCTTGAGTCAGGAATGAGTTTATGGTTCAAATGAATGTGATACTTGTGTCTGTGAAAGGTGTTGTGGTTGATTTTTTAATGATTAGGTGTTTAAAGAGTTCGTAGATATATGGGAGTGGGAAAACATTGGTGAACTCTGAAATTTCAAGAAAAAACTCATCGGGTCACTATAGTGAAGCCAGGTAACTACATCTCTCCCGCTATGATGGAAGGTTTCTTGCCATAGTAGAAGTTTCCAAAGAAATGCTCAGGTGCTATAGTGGACCGCCACGATAGTTGGGAGATCAAAGACTCAACTCTATTTTTCCCCTGTTTTGCATACCCTTCCAAACAAATTTTTATCACCTGTTATGTTCATATGAATGCAGAAAAAGAACAAAATTTCATTCCAAACCTCCTAGAATAGATACGGAGAATATAGAATCCCAAAAACAAGAAAGCATAAATGATGTCTTATGCCCAAACAGGGGAAACCTAAAATAGTACCAGGTATCCTAAGGGGAGGAAATCCTACTATGTGCCAAACATTACCATCAGGAGGTGGGGTTTCTTGCCTCGGGCTCACCCATCAACGGGAACTCCACTAAGTCCTCTAGCTCCAGCTGGGGAAGCTCATGCTATGGGGCAATGCAGTTAAACATGATCTTTATGGTCTTCCACATGAGAGCAAGCAGACGGTCTTGGGAGCACCCTCTCCTCCTCTCAACATCAAGCTCCCTATGGAGTGTTATTATGTCCTAGGAAGGAGAAGGTAGGGTTGAGGGCCCGACAGAAGAAGTCTCCAGTAACCTCCTGACTACAACAAAGTCAGCCTTTAGAAGTTGCTAGATAGCGGGGGAAGGGACTAGGTGGCAGTAGGGTCTACATTAGCATCCTCATCATCCTCAAGACTGGTTACGACTTGGCTGCTTCCTAGCTCATCCATCTTTCTATTCTTCGCTGCTCTGGAAGGCTTCTTCCTCACCAGTAAGGAGTTGAATGTGCCATTATTCTCCACCTCATAGTCTGTGTCATCTAAAGGCACCGCTGTTTGCATGCATAGCAGAGACACTAAGCCTGGAAGAAAAGGGGACTTCTTACTGCCACGGTAGAAATCCTTCAACTATGACATGATTTGCTCCGCCACATTCATTGGGATCCTAGGAATGATGTAGGCTACAACTATGGTGCAGAGATAGGTCACATTATTGAGGTTGCGCGATGGACAAATCCTTCAGCCAAACAATGTCAACTACCTCTAGGCATCGGCCGAATAGTAGTGGCTCATAAAGACCTTTGTAGTGAACCAGCTGACATCTTCCAAATATTTCTCTTCTACAAGTGTATTCTGCAACCATGTTATGTCCATCTCCCTCAGCATGGCCATGTAAAGCTCATGAGGAACCTCTGGCACTCCCAGTGCTATATTCACAGACCGGGCATTCACGGGGAAGTCCACTCCTATGATACATATAGTGAGGTTGAGGGAATCCCAAAAAAATCATAGGCTGATGAACATGGATCTCTAGCACCGACCCACATTGTGAGAAAGGAGAGAACACTACCAAAGGACACCAACAAAACACTTGAATCCGATTGTAGAAGGCTGGAGCTTTTCAGCGACTCCCCTCATCATAGAAGCCCTCTCTAGATAAAATCCCATCAACTGAACCTCCTTGTACAACTTATGACTTGCAGCATCAAGAAATACCTGGTAGGGGAAGTCGAGCCCCTCAATTCTATCCATTATTGACCTGCATTTTAGAAATGTAGGTTAGGAAATCATAGAATCATCTTAGGAGTGCATGCATTAAGAAAAATCTGGTTTTGGGGCAGCCTGGCAGGCTGCAATACTTTCTCCCTTTCCCCATAGCGGTAAAGGTGGCGCTATAGTGGGAGGGAGGCGCTATGGCTTCTATGGATTGCCATAGCGGTATGTAGCCATGTATAGCGGCACCTTCTTTAGTGAGATGCAAGGTCGCCATAAAGGACTTAATCTTCAAGAACTCGAAGGACTCGTCAATGGTCCCCCTTGGAAAAAAAAATTCTGGCTCGAAATTTTTTTCTCTATATTACTATTCAGAAAAAGGTGCGTTATTTAAATATGCAAAAATCTAGTCATTTCAAGTCCTGAATCATTCCCGAATCTAACTTTTTCATCAAGAAAAATCCTTAAATTTCCTCTACCATTTCCAAACCATTTTCATCCCTATTCCCCGTGATCCTTACGTAAAAAATGTTGTAGTAGCATTGTAAACGTAAGGGGAAGCCCCAAGCTTTGGGGATTTCGATAATCAAAGATGTTATTTAAAAATTCTTGTATAAACCCAAACCATATTCTTCTCTATCAATTTTTAGCATGAAATTGTTCTTAAGCATAAAATGAAGTAAGGTGAATAGAGTACGTGGAGGTTACCTTAGTTTTACGATTCTAAACAAAGAGATCAGAGAGTTGATCGAGAGGGTTTGAGACATGTTTTAAGCTATTGATGTATATATGTAATTGACACTTGAAAACAGAGCAAAAGGCTTCCTAAAATTTATACTAAAAGTGTCTAATAGAACACTTTATCATATGTCCATGTGCTCAATATAATTGGAACAAATTATTGTTCCAGTATCTATATGAAAGTTAATTTAATAGGGCTATTTATTTATTGGGTAGAGTTTTAATGTTGTTATATGTAAGTAATGGTTAGGTGACATTCTCATCCACTTTAAGCAAATTGTTAGTTTGGACAAAAATGAAAATTTTAAAATCACCAGAAATATAGAAAATCAATAGAGGACATCGAGCTTACAATTCTCCTTGTGAAGAACAAAACGACCACTTAAATGGTGGTGTGTAATATACTTCATCTCTCAATCGCTACATGCTGTGAGAAATGGGACTAAACCAACAACAATTTTTACTATAAAAAATCAGAAGAAAGGGAAAAAAACATTCTCCATTCTATAAACCAACTCAACTTTTGAGTGCTTGTTCCTTATAAGCAGTTTTCTTTGGAGGAGCCCGGTATTCATTGTCACATCTCGGATTTGAAAAAGACTAAAAAGGGAAAATGGGAAAAGTCCACGGATCCAAAATGGACCATGGACCCTTCATGGCACCCTAGATGGTCTGTGAAGGGGACCACGACTTGTTAAGGGGCTCGTGAACCCTTTCTAGGATCTGCCCATGAAGGGGCCACCTTCATGATGACCCTGACGGCTCGTGGGGGACTTCATGGCCCGTCAAGTGGGTCGTACAAGTCCCAAAGTTTGTGGGGTGTGACCTAAGGTCACTAGAAAAGGGCCACGGACGTCTTAACGGCCCCTGAAGTTTCACACGGACCGTGAAGTCATCCGTGAAGGAGTCTTATCAGGTTTTGAGTTTTGTACCAACTTAAAACAATCATATCTTTTGGTAAAAAATGAATTAGGTGGCCGATGAACTATAAACTTAAAGATCTTTGAGTCCTCTTTCCAACGCCACTGAGTTTGCTCCATTTGAAGTTAGGAGTGAAAGGTTATGTCCATTTTAGTGGAGCCCTGTCGGCCAAGTGAAGCTTCACGAGAAACTTGACGGCCCTTGAAGTGCTTTACGGCCAGTGAAGCCTGTCTTGAAGTCACTTCATCAGCTTCTAAGTCAAGGTCATTTTGGTCTTTTTCCCATGCGTTTGGGACTTAAACTACGTCGTTTGATTCCTAAACTACATCGATTTACTCAGTCTAAGCCTAATAATCTAGTCAAAAAGTACCTAGAACCCTAATTCTCCCAAAATCATCCAACTTAGAAAGAAAAGAAGAGAAAGAGGCGACAGTTTCTCCTAAGAACAAGGAGAGGTATTCTTGGAAGTTCAACCCTGAAATCCAAAAAAAAATTTCTGTAGTTTTCGACACCAGGTATGTGGGATTTCACTAGTGGGTTCCTTTCACCCATTAGGTCCCTAAAATTCAGTTAGTTTCTTCAGTTACTCCATAAATTGCTTAGACCTAAGATTCCCAAATCTTATAAATCAAATGAAAGTTAGCTGCTATAGTTCCATTGCATTGATTACCTGTTTTCTTGGAGAATTAATGTAGTACAATGTATAGAACTAAGAATCCTAGCTTGTATTAATTATCAGCATTTCAAGAATTATACTTGCTAGACAGATCAGTCAGAAAATCATGCTCCAGTATTTGAATGCTATATCTTTTAGTTTATTTATATTGCATTCCCAGATATCCTTTCAGTATTTTGAGCTACTTAGTATATCAGTTGCATTGTTAGCTTTACATATTAAGTTGGGAGTAGACTTAGCACCTAGTTGGACTAGGGATCAGCGTACCCTCAAAGTCCCCGAACTACGTGCCACCATAGGTTCAGAAGTCCCCTCTGTTAGGCATCAACTTTTTAGTGATCACGCCACAGTCATGCCTTTATACCCCTGGCAAGGTATATTGGGACCTCTTGATGGGGCGTATACATCGGACTCCACATTTAGCTCACGTGGTTTTTGTCGGTTAATAGTAGCTCCCACAGTCATACTCTCATTGCATTGACCATGTTATTAGCATTTACTTTAGTACACAGTTCAGCATGTTATCTTCATGATTAGTATTTGGTTATTGCATCTAGTTCAGTTTTCAGTTATACTTCACTACAACCTATTTCCATATGTAGTTATATTGTTCAGCTTAGTATCCATATTTTGCATGTTCAGTACATTCAAAGTACTGACGCATACTTTTTCTCTACATCGTTTCATGATATAGGTTTAGGCGCTCCGCATCTAGACCGCGCTTAACTCGATTTCCAGTCCGTACTCAGCAGCTTTAGTGGTGAGTACTTATAGTCCTAGGACATTTCTTTATGCTTTTAGTTTAGTCAACCTATTATCAGTCTTTTAGTATTTATAGAGTTAGCTGGGGACTTGTCCCAGTAGCTCATCAGTATTACATGCTTTAGACATTGAGTCATTATTTAGTATTTGGGTTGTTCCATATTTGAACTCAATTATATCCTCAGTTGAACTCTTTTAAATTTATTCAACTTTCGGTTATGCTTCCACTTACATAGAATTATTTCAGTAGGCTTGTGATTAGCTTGGTGTTACTTGTGACCCTAGGTCCCGTGTTACGCCTTGGGGTAGCCTCCGAGAGTGACAAACTTTGTATCAGAGCATCAGGTTCAAGAGTCCTAGGGTGTCTGAAGGCCGCACTAAGTAGAGTCTCTTTCATGAGTGTGAAGTGTGCCACACCTATGAGAGGCAGGCTACTAGGTGTTCTAAGAAAATTTTCCTTCTTTTGCTATTCCTATCGTGCGTGAAGTGTGATTCAACTTCTCTTTTCTAATCCATCATTAAGCGTTTCAGATCATGTCTCCTCGTAGAGCTAACACACGAAATGCTAATGCATAGAATGCTAAAGCAGTTCCTCCAGTCCCAAACCATGAGGTTAGGAATGCAGAGTTCCATATTGCGATCCAGAAGTTGGCTCAGACCGTAGGCAACTAGAACAATCTGCAGGCCCCAGTTCCTACAAACCCCACTAGTGAATCAACTGCATCCAGGGTTCGAGACTTTGTTCGTATGAATTCGGCAGAGTTTCTACGGTCGAAGGTTGGTGAGGACCCACAGAACTTTATTGATGATGTCAAGAATATTCTTGAGGTAATGCAAGTGACCGGCATGGATAGTGTTGAACTAGCATCCTACCAACTTAAGGATGTGGCTCATATCTGCTTCACACAGTGGAAGGACTACAGGGTGTAGATGCAGCTCCTGTGACGTGGGATTGTTCTACTGGAACTTTTCTGGATAGGTTCTTCTCGAAAGAGTTGAGGGAGGCCAAGGTCCAGGAATTTATGAACTTGAGGGAGGTTTCAATGTCAGCCCAGGAATATGGGCTAAAGTTCACTCAGCACTCCAGGTATGCTCCACATATGGAGGCTGATCCGAGGGCACAAATGATTAAGTTCTTGTTTGGAGTATCCGATCTGGTAAAGACTGAGTGCAGGAATGCTATGTTATTAGGGGATATGGATATTTCCAGACTAATGACCCACGCTCAGCATGTTGAGGGAGATAAGCTAAAGGAAATGGCTAAGGATAACAAAATGGCTAGAACAGGCAACTATGCATACTCTCAGCATAGGTCGGGCGGTGGAAATAGCTCATAATTTCAGCAGAGGACTACAACCCCAGCACCTTCATCAGCTAGCGCTCCGTCACCTAGGTTTCGACAGGATCAAAAAGGAAGGGCATCAGGCTCTAAGTCTTACGGAAGTGCTTCAGATAACAAGTCTTTTCCATCTTGCCCAAAGTGTGGTAAGAACCATCCGAGCGAGTGTAATGCTGGTAGAGAGGGGTATTTTGGAAATGATCAGTCTTGTCATAGGCTGAAGGATTGCCCTTCTGCCAGGCAAGGTCAAGGAGGTAACAGGGCTCAGTCTACGACTTCAGCAGCGCCAGCAGGTCGCCCCACTCAAAATAGGGCACAATTCAATGCTCGGAAACGAAGAAATCAGCCATGCAATAAAATTCACAAAAAGCTAATTAAAATGACCGGGGCAGCAGCTTTAACGAGGAATTTACCTCAAACGGAGAGTACCCAACAGTTTTCAAACATTCCAATGCGTAGCCACAAACTTTTTGAACATGTTGGACTTCGAATCACCAAAAACGGAGCTCTAGAATTCAAAATATTTGATTTTGAAATTTGGAAAAAAAAACTGAAAACGGGCCTGCCTTATATGGCCGACCGTGCAGCGCGAACGCGGCCGGTCGAGCGCGAACGCCCACGCCAGAACGCTGGTACAGCGTGAACGCGACAGGTCGACCGTGAACACGCACGCCAGAACGCCAGGGCAGCGCGAACGAGCACACTAACGGCTTGGCGCACCAGATCAGTACACCAGCTGATTTTTCAGCCTTTACAAAGTCTCCGATGGGGTGTCCAAGATTCGTACAGAACCCCGTGCGCGCAATTGGACTATGCTACCCCATTAAATTCGACATTCCGGACACAATGGCGCATTCAAAATTTCCATAAAATGTCATCTCGATAAAAAAGTTCGTCACACACCCAAAGCGTCATTTTAGCCAAAATCTACAAAGGGCCTCGGAGTTAGACCGGGAACCCCGGGAAGCACACGAAGGGTAATTCTAGATCAAACTCGGCATAACGGAACTAACTGCGCTGATGGAATTCTTATCTGGGCACGTTTACGAAGAATATTGATCAAAGTCAATCCTAAGCCTAATTTCATAGGCTAAAGCGCCAAATGGCCCAAAGGTCACACCGAAAGCCTCGGGATTCATGCCAACCATGCTACTAGCCTAATTTGGCCACTTTGGAACTGATGGAACCATCAGAATTCCACTCTGAGGCCGTTTTCTTTGAGTTTTGACCGAAGTCATCAGTTGAAACTCCGTAAGCTCCAAAATAGAGAAACGGGCATAAAATCCTAACGATCGACCAGGCGACCGAATAGTCAGTGCCAGCAAGTAATAAATGACTTGGGGTCGCTACAGTAAATCTGTACACGCTGAAAAGATTTGAAAATAGAGAAAATGACCTGGAGGGTCATTAAAGTGAAGCAGCCTTGGTTGGGCCAAATTCTGTTCATGAGGCTATGGACAAAGTTCAGCTCATCAGAGATAGACTAAAGACAACTCAGAGTCATCAAAAGTCCTATGCAGATGTGAGGAGAAGGGACTTAGAGTTTGAAATCGATGATTGGGTTTTCTTGAAAGTGTCACCCATAAAAGGGGTGATAAGATTTGGCAAGAAAGGGAAGCTCAGTCCCAGATATGTACGTCCTTACAGAAATCTAAAAATTGTTGGTAATGTGGCTTATGAGTTAGAGTTGCCAACAGAACTAGCAGCGGTTCATCCAGTCTTTCACATTTCCTTGTTTAAGATGTGCGTGGGTGATTCGGCATCTATAGTACCTTTAGAAAGTGTGGCTGTGAAGGATAGCTTCACCTATGAAGAGATTCAAGTAAAAATTCTTGACCGTTAGGTTCGTAGGTTGAGAAATAAGGAAGTCGCTACAATGAAAGTTTTGTGGAGGAGTCAGTCTGTAGAGGGAGCTACTTGGGAAGCAGAAGAAGCTATGAAGACCAACTATCCCCATCTTTTTCCCTCTAATTCAGTTTCAGCTTGAGGTAATAGTTCCTCTCCAGTCTCTCAGTTTACTCTTGTGTACTTCAGTGTCGGTATCTTATTTCTTCAAGTTATCCATGCATTTGAGCATAATTGCATGTTCATGGAACTCAGTTCAATTAGATATCAACTTCTAGTACTCAGTTGGTAGGGAGTATAGCTCTTTCTTCCAAAACAGCTTGTTTAGACTTCATTCGAGGATGAATGATCCCAAAGGGGAGATATTGTAACATCTCGAATTTGAAAATGGCTAAAAAAGGAAAATAGGAAAAGTCCATAGATCCTAAATGGACCATGGACCATGGACCCATCATGGCACCCTAGATGGTCCGTTAAAGGTACCACGGCTCGTTAAGGGGCTCGTGAACCCTTTGCAGGATCTGCCGATGCAGGGGTCACCTTCACAGTGACCCAGACGGAACGTGGTGGACATCACGACCTGTGAAGTGGGTTGTATAAGTCACCTACCTGGTAGGGTGTGACCCAAGGTCACTGGAAAAGGGCCACGGACGTCTAAACATCCCGTGAAGTCGTCTGTGAAGGAGAGTTATCAAGTTTTGAGTTTTGTACAAATTACAAACGATCATATGTTTTAGCACAAAATGAATTTGGTGGCCCATGACATATAAAATTAAAGATCTTTGAGTCCTCTTTTTAATGCCACCGAGTTTGCTCCATATGAAGTTTGGAATAAGAAGTTATGCCGTTTTAGTGGACCCCTGTCGGGCAGGTGAAGCTTCACGAGCAGCTTGACGGCCCTTGAATTGCTTCACGACCCGTGAAACCTATCTTGAAGTAACTTCGTCAGCTACTAAGTCAGGGTCATTTTGGTCTTTTCACCATACGTTGGGCACTAAAACTACGTCGTTTGATGCCTAAACTACGTCATTTTACTCAGACTAAGCCTAATAATCTAGTAAGAAACTACCTAGAACCCCCATTCTCCAAAAATCATCCAACTTAGAAAGAAAAGAAGATAAAGAGGCGACAGTTTCTCCCAAGAACAAGCAAAGGTATTCTTCGAAGTTCAGCCCCGAAATCGAAAGGATTTCTTCATAATTTTGGTCACCAGGTATGTGGGATTTCACTAGTTGGTTCCTTTCACCCATTAGGTCCCTAGAATTAAGTCAGTTTCTTCAGTTTCTTCATAAATTGCTTAGACCTAGGGTTCCCAAATCTTGAAAACCATTGAAAGTTAGTTGCTATAGTTCCATTGCATTGATTACCTATTTTCTTGGAGAATTAATGTTGTCCCATGTATAGAACGCAGAACCCTAGCTTGTATTAATTATCATCATTTCATGAATTATATTTGCTAGACAGATCAGTCAAAAAATCATGCTCCAGTATTTGAATGCCATATCTTTGAGTATATTTATGTTGCATTCCTAGATAACATGTAAGTAATTTGAGCTACTCAGTATATCAGTTGCATTGTTAGCTTTACATATTATGTTTGGGGTAGACATAGCACCGAGTTAGACATGGGTTCAGCGTACCATCAATGTCCCAGAACTACGTGCCATCATAGGTTCAGAAGTCCCCTCTTTTGGGCATCGGCATTTTAGTGATCACACCACATTCGTGCCTTTATACCCCTGGCAAGGTATATTGGGTCCTCTCTATGGGGTGTATACATCGGACTGCATGTTTAGCTCATGTGGTTTATGTCAGTTAATAGTATCTCCAACAGTCATACTCTCATTACATTGACCATGTTATCAGCATTAACTTCAGTATATAGTTCAACATGTTATCTTCATGATTAGTACTTGGTCATTGCATCTAGTTCAGTTTTCTGTTATACTTCAGTACAGCCTATTTCCATATTTACTTATATTGTTCAGTTTATATTGTTGAGCTTAGTATCCATATTTTGCATGCTCACTACATTCAAAGTACTGACGCATACTTTTACGCTACATCGTTTCATAATGTAGGTTCAGGCGCTTAGTATCCAGACCGCGCTTAGCTCGATTTCCAGTCCGTACTCAGCAGCTTCAGTGGTGAGTCCTCATAGTCCGAGGACATTTCTTTATGCTTTTACTTTAGTCAGCCTTTTAATAGTCTTTTACTATTTATAGAGTTAGTTGGGAACTTGCCCCAGCGGCTCATCAGTATAAGATGCTTCAGACATAGAGCCAGTATTCAATATTTGGTTTGTTCCACATTTGAACTCAGTTATATCCTCAGTTGAACTCTTTTAAATTTATTCAACTTTCAATTATGCTACCGCTTACATCGAATTATTTTAGTATGCTTGTGATATGCCAGATTCAGGGTTAGCTTGGAGTTACTTGTGACCCCAGGTCATAGGTTATGCCTAGGGGGTTGCCTCGAGGCGTAATATTCATCATTGAGGATTTTTTTCATAGCCATTAGGCACGAAATCATTAACTCCAAGGACCAAACTAGGATGCCCTTTAAACAATTCATTCACATTCGCTATGACACCAACAATATCAATTCTATGAGAAATGTTCAAAATCATAGTCCTACATAAATCACCAAATTAAAAAAAGAAAATAATGTGAATCATAACAATAGGAAAATTTTAGTTGCAAACCTTTGAGCCTTAAAGTGTTTCATAATATCAATAAACAATTCATACTTCTCCATTTGGTTTGGTAATGTGTCCCTAACTTCCATCACATAAGGCAACACATCAAGTACATCCATACGACTGTCATACCTAATTCATCCAAGTGATAGAAAAAACAAATGCATCAGAACCATAGCCATAAGTGGTCATTCAAATACATTGTTTCAAAATCAAGCGTTTAATATTAAGCAAAGTGCGTAAAAATATGAGAGATCAGAGACCAAATTATAGTAAAGACAAGTGATAACTTCACACATGACTAAATCTTGGTTAGTAGATTTCTACAAATGTAGTTGTTGTACATAGCAAGTGGAATATTTTAGAGAGTCACAAACAAGTAAGGCTTAATATTAAGTTTGTCAGTAACTTTTATGAGGACACTCGATATAGCATTTGTTACAATTGAGCATCAAAACGCATCATAATATGTTGAGCATATTAACACATGATAATCAGTCCATGCAACAAAAAAGGGACAAAATACACATGTTTTAATGTAAACATTAGAAAAAAGGAATGAAAAAAAAGACATTCTTCATTCTATAAACCAGCTCACCATTTTAATGCTTCTTCCTTCAAGGTGATTTTCTTTGGAGGAGCCTGGTCTTCATCATTGAGGATTTTATCACAGCCATTAGGCACAAAAGTATTAAATCCAAGGATCAAACTAGGATGCCCTTTAAGCAATTCTTTCACTTTTGCTATGACACCAACATTATAAATTCTATGAGAAATGTTCAAAAACATATCCCTAAATAAATCACCAAATCAGAAAATAAAATAATTAGAGTCATGACAATAGGAAAATTTTAGTTGCAAACCTTTGAGTTGACAAGTGTGCATAAAAGGTATGATTCTGAAATGGGCTCAAAGTTAGTCACATGTGTGCACATTTTGAAGTGCGTTAATTAGCTCAAATTTTGATTTTTTATGCATCAGTCACCTTTATCAATTAATTTCCCAAATTGAATGTAAATTGGGGAATTAAGTTTATCCCACCAGAAAATTTTTATCTCAAAACAATATTAATTTTTAAAAACTATATATTACTCAAAAAACACCACCTACACAATGATTGATTGTTCTTTATATGTATCTTAAAGAGTTTTCTTTATACATATTTGCAAACTTGAGATGAACTAGTGTCATGCTGACTAGACACTAAGATAACATTGAATATTTTTGAATTTTAAAATGATATTTGTTAATTTTCATGATGAGAAATTAAACTACTTTAGCTCATATTATATCACTCTAGGTTACATTTGACTACATTTATAAGATATAGTATTATTCAAAAAAAGAACAACTAATTTTTTGTTAGTATTTTTGGTTATGTTATAAATTTGTGGTCAATGTAATCAATCTTAAAAAGAAAAAAAAGAGGAAAAGGGTCAAAAATACCCCTGAACTATAGGAAATGATTTTAAAATACCCTTCCTCCACCTTTTGGTCTAAAAATACCCTTCTACTCATCTTTTTGGTCTAAAAATACCCTTCCATTCTCCTTTTTGGCTCATTTATACCCTTAAAACTAACTCTCTCTCTCTCTCTCTCTCTCTCTCTCTTTATTAATTCATTAACTTATTTTAAATATTTATTATGTGTCATTTTTTATTAGATGAAATAAAAAACCACCTCTATTATATTTTTTCCCATAATTTTTTTAAATCAAATAATATACCTTTTCAAGACACCCACAAAAATATTTTTAAACATCTAATAATTTTTATATTTGTTGTAGTTTTTTTTAAAAAAAAAAAAATTATTTTGAGATTATGAAGAAGGATATTATTTTGACTTGGATAAATTTTGAAAAAAAAATATGTAAAAAAACTTTTAGAAAACTACTAATATTTTTATATTTGGTGTATCCTTTTTTTTTTGTTTTTTAGGATCATGGAGGTATATTATTTTTTTAGATTTTGTTTTTGTATGAGTTGCCCAACTTTGACCAACTTCAATGCAAAACATTTGAGTTTTTTTTTTGAAACTTGTCTAGGCCACCTATTTCAAGGTTTTCAACCTACTGATTTTTTTTGGAACATACAGATTTAAACTCATGAGACCCATGAGTAAAAACTTGAAGATTTAACTCATTTTCATGAAGCTTTTGTAACTTGAAGACTTGACTCAAATTTGAGAAGCATCACGATTTAAAAACTTAGCTCGAATTTAAGAAGCTTCGAAACTTAAGGCTTAGCTCGAATTTGATGAGCTTCATGACATGCATTTCAAACTCGTGTGTCGAGTAGCATTTTGACTTGAAGATTTTGCTCGAATTTGATGAATTTTATGACATGCGTTTTAGGCTCATGCATTGAGGATCATTTCGACTTGAGGATTTTACTCGAACTTGAGACGTTTCACGATTTGAAAACTTAGCTCGAATTTGAGGAGCTTTGAAACTTGAGGCTTAGCTCGAATTTGATGAGCTTCATGACATGCATTTTAGACTCGTGCGTCGAGGAGCATTTCGACTTGAAGATTTTGCTCGAATTTGATGAACTTTTAAATTTGAAGATTCTGCTCAAATTTGAGAATCTTTATGACTTGAAGACTTAGCTCAAATTTGATGAGATTCATGACATGCATTTTAGACTCGTATGTCGGGGAGTATTTTGATTTGAAGATTTAGCTCGAATTTGATGAGCTTCATGACGTGCATTTTACACTTGTGTATCGATGAGCATTTTGACTTGTCGTTTAGGCTCGTACGTCAAGGAGCATGTCAACATACATAGACTCTTCAATTTCGGATTTGAATGAAAACTTGTCCACATCCTCAATATCAATTATATTTTCTTCATAAGGTTCGAAGTTGGACAACTCTTAATCTCCATTTGAAGTCATACTAAATTCCATATCGTGAGCACGAGTTGCTAGTTCTTCAAATGTTTTTTGTTTTATGCACTGCAATATGTAACGAAGATCCAAATGCATACCTTTGATGCATATTTCGATCCCAGAAGTTCCACTAAGGCGATATTTGCGGTTAAGACTCAAGCTCCTCCAATGATTTAAGAAGTCAATGACTTTCTCATCATTCCTTTGACAGTCGTTTGCAATCTCGATTATGCTCACAACATGCCTTGTGCTATAAAAATGTTTAAGGAATTGTTGCTCCATCTGCTCCCAACTATTGATGGAACTAGATTCAAGATCTGTGTACCATTCAAAAGAAATTTCGGTGAGAGATCTAACAAACTGCTTAACAAGAAAATCACCATATGTTCCAGCATTATTGCAAGTTTCGACAAAGTGTGCTACATGTTGTTTCGGATTTCCATTGCCGTCGAATTGCTGCAACATAGGAGGTTGATAACCAACATGTATCTTAAGGTTATCAATTCTTTGAGAATACGGCTTTACATATGTGAGAGGAGACTTGGACGAGGACTCAAATTTATCATTGATAGCCTCTTTGATGAAGTCTTTTAATTGGTCAACGGGAATCAGACCTTCGGTAGACACTTGAAACTCTTTGATGATTGTTTCTTGTTTTGTGATGGAATCTCTTTTCTCTTGCATTTCATGAAGCTTTGTGCATAATTGAGTGGGTTATCTTTCCTCCATATTCTACATAATGTTTTTCAACTTGGTAATTTGGACGTCTCGACCTTTGATGTATTTTGAAAGGCCTTAAACTGCTTTTGTCAAATTTTTAAGTTGTTCTTCTAAAGTGGAAGTTTCGATCACCATCGCTTGCATCATCATCATAGATTATGGAGAATAAGATTGATTTTCTAAAACATGAGATGCAAATATGTTATGCGGAGTATATCCGGTGGTTAAGACATCATTGTCGGCTGAAGTAAAGGACTTTTTGGATGTAGATAAGCTTAATTGGGAAAGAATCCTCTCAACCATTTTGGCGATTTCTTCTTTTACAGCTTTTGTGGAAGACTTCACACCTTTTGGAGATGAATCAAAGACAATAAAAGATTTGGACGGCACTCGTGAGGCTTGTTGTCCTAGCAATTTGGCTTGGTTCCTTGTGACAGGTCCCAAGCTTCCCGCAGTAACATCATGGATGTTTTCCATAGCAACGTAGAATTTGGACCCATAAATTTTTGCAGATGTGGATGTGGATTTTGAGTTGACCTTTTTGGAAGTCATCTCAGTGTTCTTGAACTTTGATTTCTGAAGAGAAGAGAAGAGAGGTAAAGATTGTCCCACTTGGTGTGCCAATTTGTATGCGTCTAAAGTTTCGTTCCTGAAATACAACAAACAGGAAAGAAAAATAGCAAGCAAACAATAGTATTTGAATTTCAATTTATGCAAAGGTTACAATCTTTATGAAATCTTTAAGAAAAAGATATGTAATCCCTTGATTCCTCTCTTCACGATTGTTCTTGATTTGATGGAATACTTGCGGCTCAACACTGGGAACAAAGACTTTGATTTGATGAAATACTTGCAGGTCAACACTTGGAGCGAAGACTTTGATTTGATGAAGTACTTGTGCATCAACACTTGGAGTGAAGACTTTGATTTGATGAAATACTTTCGGCTCATCCCTGGGAGCGATGACTTCTAGGTATGCGGAAGACTTGCAGATCACCACTGAAAAGCAAGAATTCTCTATGTATTTCTCTTTTACTTTCATTTCTTCTTTTTCTCCTTTTTGGTCTCATGAAGACCCCTTTATATAGTTGTGACCTAGGATTTTTGGGGTATTTTTCCTCAAGTAATTTTAGAGGACCTTGGGCTTGAAGAGCATGAGTTGGGCTTTTCTTGTCAATTGAATGGACTGGCCCAAATGTAATTTTGACTTTATTTAAGTCATATATTTTGACTTAAATATTAATCCATCTTTATTAACCAGTAATTTGACATTGTCAATATATCATGAATTTATAGATTAATCCAAAATTTAATATGGATGTATCAATAAAATTTCACTATCTACAATTGCTTTCAATATACATATAGAGATAGGTAAGTCTAGGACGGCAAGTGCTCGCTCTTGCCTTTAAACTACGACTGCGACACGACCGAATATTAATGCATGTAGTTGGTGCTCAGACCTCCATCATAAAATAGATGCAAGGTGAGGCATGAGTACCAAAACAACAGGTACTCAGTAGGCATCATAAGCTGACAGAGTAAGAAAAGTAAAAGCAATATTAAAAGCTAGAATAAAGCACAAATAGAGGTTGGAAAGAAATGAAATAGTTGGGCTCCCATAAACCCATAAGGTACACTCATGTGAAAGTTTAAATAAAAACCAAAACGGACCCCATAACCCCAACAGGTACACAAAAT
Source organism: Solanum appendiculatum (assembly GCA_018342035.1). Taxonomy (NCBI): domain Eukaryota; kingdom Viridiplantae; phylum Streptophyta; class Magnoliopsida; order Solanales; family Solanaceae; genus Solanum; species Solanum appendiculatum. Next base: position 992,913 of record JAGDQO010000766.1, on the reverse strand, counting down.
AACTCTAACTACAAAGAGTAAATCACGGTGAGTCCATAGCTACAAAATGTGTATCCTGGACCTCGAAGATCAGATTGCCACCCCAGTAACCAATAAGAGTCACCCCAAAGCGAAAGAGTGCAGAGCAAGATCTTGAACCGTGGATAACCTCCAAAGGGGCAAAATGTTTTAGTCAAAGTACATCAACTCTCTAGAGAATAAATAGCAGCATGACCAAGCCTTAAATATATGACTATAATGGTTGCCGAAGGATTTCATATAAACTCATCATCATGGAACCACCGTGGAATGATGTCCATTTTAGATAATAAACACAATACTCCAAACTGGAACTAACTCCAGTCCTAAGTAACCAAGTGAAGCTCGAAATCCAAGAGGTAATTCACGGGCTATAGAAAGAGGGAAAATAGATTGAAGCTCGTCAAGCTGACTCAATGGCTAATCTAAGGCTCATTCTACAAAAGTTTGCTATCCATTCAATAAGGAGCTAAGACATTTGAAATGATGTTAGAATATAAAATAAGGCCAAACGGCTCCAAATATCGCAAGTCTATGGCAACAATACTCTAAGCCTAGACTAAGGAAAAAAATGCTCAACTATCAATCACAACAACAATGGAGGCACACCACAAGGTGAGGATGATCACATAGGCTTATATAAGTCTAAACATGATTTTTAAGTAAGCTAGCATGATAAACTAAGTCCCTACCCCTAATTCACACAAATCAACATTCTTTCACATAATCAAGCTCAATTTAAGGAATGGAAAGTCATAGCCTACCATTAGACTGGCCGTACGCGCTTTAAATCACGTCTCTCAAACATTTCCATTCCAAATGACCTCCAAATGGTGCCACTGTATCAAATATAGAATCACAATGTTAATTTGGTCATTTAGACACTAAAATCACCTAAAACAAAGATGGGCTGGTCTTAAAACCACTGCATATGCCACAAAAGAAGAAAATAACTGCACTTAAGCGGCTAGGAAAGAAGGGCGAGCCTTGCTAAAGCGATGCCCTGATTACTAAAGCAGTGCCTGTTAAAGCGAGCCAAGGCCGCTAAAGTGGCTATCGCCTGGATGGCCTAGCCAACTAAAATGGAGCCCTGGTGGCTAAAGTGAGGGCTGCTAAAGCAACCCTAGGGCCGCAAAAGTCAGGCACCAACATCAGGCATGAGAAAACTTCAGCTAAGCCTACCGGGCTCCACTTGGGTGCTCGGGATATGTCCACAACCTCGTGCACGAAATGTGGTATGCTACCTGATAACGCTCAACTACACCTATAACAATTCAAGGTGTAGGCATTCGCTAGTAAGTATTTAGCCAACAAAGAGTTGGGGTCAATCCCACGAGGAGTGATCTAGTGAAGAATTCAACTACGAAGTAACTTAGTGTTCTTATCTTTTGTAGAGTTTAAAAAGTTGATACGAAACATGAAGTAAATCATAAGATTTTGATTATAAAAAATGAGTGAAGATTTAGTAACCGAATATAACAACACAATTAACAACAAATTTAACCAAGGGGAGAAAGGACCTTAGGGGTGTATGAGTGTTAAACTACTAATCTCGCTAAACGGGTAATTACGAATTGCTTAAATATGCTGAATCTCAATGGGTAGGCAATATCATGAGTACAATAGCTATTTTACAAACAACTATCATGCACTCAATTGGGTTCTATCAAATCCCAACAATTATTACACTAGAAAACAATCTTATACCTGGATTCAACCATCTTTAATAAGTTGGGTAGTAAAAGCAAAAGCCCATACAATCATCAACTGTTAATTCCACTCAAATGCACCTTTTACAAGCTTACAAAGAGATATAGACTAGAACTGAATTTGAAACTTCAATTCATAAATGAAAACATGAATTAACAACTGAACCCATTTCAATCTAGCATTAAATTCAACATTTCATAATACCCATAAGCTAATTAAGTAATTGAACACATAATCACACCCCTAAGGCATTGGGGTTTTAGCCAATCATAGCAAAAGTGAAGAAATTCTTACCAAAGATGTCACCCATTGATTGACAAGGTCTTCAAAAAGTAAAATGCTACCAATTAGAATTACACCCAATGTCTTAAATCCAAAAACCCACAAGAATAGTTCAAAAGCAATCAAAAATATTCAAAGTGCAAGAGTACTTCTTAGTCTCCGTTAACCGGTTCTCAATTGATTCCCAACTGTCTTTTCAAAAACTCTCTCTATACTCTCACAAAAAATTACCACATTATGAAACGCGGGACCACTCGGCGATCCGCTGAGTTGCTCTTGTTCACCTTTTGGTTCTTGGTTTCAATATGGATTTGTACTAGAACTTTAGGTGAACAAATTCGGGTTCGCCATTCTGATCGGCGAATCACCAATTAGCTCCCGGTCTCACCGAACTGACTTGATTCCTTTTCTCGACTACTGGAACTTTAGGCGAAATTAAGATCCACTCGGCGCATCACTGATTTTTGTTTTGCAAGATCAATCCTTCATTTTTCCTTAAATTTTAGACCTTTTTAGCTTCTTTTTGCATTATTTTGCCCATGCCTCGTTCTCAAGTGTCCTTGCTGCAAATAAACAATTTAACAATAGTTATTAGTGGAAACAATGAATTAAGGACACCAATTTAATACAAATGAAGCTCTCAATGAGTCAAAACTACCGACTCATCACTACCCCCACCAAATTTTGCATTCCAAATTCAATGGAGCAGTGGAAACATCCAGTGGAGGTCATCTCATTAAAGAGTGGGTCCCACACCCAAACTCCATTTTAAATCACAATCTACAAGGTGGCTCAGAATTAGCCCAGAAGCCTCAGAATCAATACGAAGGGTCGTACAAGGCCCGTCACCCTATGTATGAGTCGTAGATAGGTCACTCTATGATTTAGTGAAATTTTAAAGGCCTAAAGTTTGGTTATACGGTGGCAATGTACAGACTGTGGGTTGACCTACCAATCGTATATGGGTCCAGTTGATTGGTTGGCCTAGATCAAAAGTTTTTGAATCTACCTACGGTTGATTAAGACGGTCCGTGGAAGGACCTACAGACCGTACGACCAAAAACATGGTAGGGGCTCGACAGTTAATTTTAAGGGGATTTTGGGTCTTTTCCTTATTGCATTAACCCAATACTATGCCATTTTACCTTCTACCCTAAGCCCTATATAAATTTTTTAAACACCCAAATTACCCATTCACAACTCATTCTCCTAATTTCCCAAAACTTGACTAAATTAATCCTCCCAATTCTCTCAAGTCTAAGGAAGACGAATAGGAACTAGGGTTCAACTTAAGTCTCAAAATTCTTCATTTTCATGGGCTTAAATTATAAAGGTATGTGTGTATTCACCCATGAAGTCCTTTCCTCCATGGGGTCCTCAAAGATTTTAATTTCCCAACTTAATTTCCAATTTATCAAATTAGGGTTGCAATCTAATGAATGTGGGTTTCTTTCAATTATTATTGATTAAGATTACTTAAGTATTCTAATGCATGAATTCATGTTAATCTATGATATTTAGTTTAAATTGTAGTGACCCATGCCTAAATTATGATTTTCACTATAATCATATGATGACCCATGAATTATGAATTATAAATGTATGAAGATATGCATGATTTCGAGAAGCTATTGTAATTGAATAAATGATGCTTTGAAAGGAAAGTATTGATGCTATGGTTAAAGGATTTCTCACTTACTATGAATATCTTTATAGTGAAAGGTATTTCTCACAATACATTCACATTATTGAAAAGTTTTCTCATTTATGTTAAATGATGTTTAAGGAGCTATTCTATATTTTGATTTCAAAAGTGTGGATTCGTATTGATAATTGCCTTTTAATATGTTAAATTTATATCTGAATTCTATCTATTCCATTGGAATTTAGACTTCGCACTGAGAGGTCTTTGAGGTGGAAACTCAAATAAGGTAGTTTATGGTAGAAACCTCTAGTCCCAAATTACGTGCCCCCGTAGGATTGTCTTAAATGCCCTAGCTACTGGATCCACTTTAGCAAATGATAATATGTACAGATTCTAACTTGGCAAGTAGTTTTCCCTTCTTTCGGTATGAGAGATATACCGGATTCCATGATATAGCTCTCATGATCTTATTGTTAGTTAAAGCTAATATCCCACAAAATAATTATGTTTTCTTTAAATCTTTTCTTATGTCCCTTATGTTAATGCACTTGACCATGCTTTCATGATATTTGTATCATCTCCTTTTTAAAGCTTTCAAATGTTTGCAATATGACCATGACTACTCTTTTTAATCATTCATGCTATCATGCCTATGTTTATGCATATTGCCTCAAACTTAGTACATGTCATGTACTAATGCATACTTGTGCCAACATTATCTCATGAATGTAGGGTTCGACGTTCCAACCTTGCATAATCGTGGCTAGGCATCTATTGGGTTCTTCAAGCTGTTGGTTAGTCCTCATATTTTGTGGACCGAGACTTTTTATAGTTTTATGTCATATCATTTCAAACATTGTATGTGATGTATGGGTTACGTCCCAATCATTTTCCTTATGATGTATTAGATGTCTTTGAGACTTATGTTAGACTTCCACTTTTGTCAAACTCTTGTATATGAAATGTTTTCTTTGAACTCTTGAAATTCTATAATCTTGTGTGATGTTTGCTAAGTGGCTTGTGTGGGGCCTCTCGGGGTCCTATGCTCCATGTTATGCCTAGGGTATACTTTGGGTCATGAAAAACTAGGTATTCAGAGCACAAGGGTTATAAAGGTCCTAGGATGTAATATAAGCCACGTCGGGTAGAGTCTTGTTCATGAGTGTGAAGCACGCAACATTTATGTATAAGAGGCTATAAGATGTTTAGGAAACTCCACTTTTTTCATCACTCTAAAGTCGTGCAATTGAGTTTAACTCTATATCTTTCTTTCCTAATCCCTATCAAATGTTTTTAAGGATATGGCCTCTCAAAGAACATACATTAGAAAGAATGCAGGTGAGAATATGGGACGAGAAACTCCTTAAGCTCCTCAAGAAGATCCCCAAATTCCGGTCGACCCTTTGGCCGAGCAAGCGACTAATGCAGAGTTTAGGGTTGCTTTTCAAGTATTGGCTCAAGCCATGATGGCCCAAGCCAATAGGGAGGCTGTAGTTCGGCGGCAAGTAGATTCAGGGACTTCACTAGGATGTATCATCCGGAGTTCCATGGTTCCATGGCGGAGGAAGATCCTCAAGAGTTCATTAATGAGGTATAAAATGTTTTGATGAGCATGAGTGTGATGCCGGTGGAAAAGGCAGAATTGGCTACTTATCAACTTAAGGGTGTTGCTCAAGTTTGGTTCAACCAATGGAAGGAAGAGATGGCAGTTGATGGGGGTCCATTTTTTTTGGAAAAATTTAAGGTTACTTTCCTTGATAGGATCTTTCCCCTTGAGATGGGGGAGGCAAAGGTTCTTGAATTCATTAATCATCATCTAGGAAACATGATTGTGAAGTAGTTTGCCTTGAAGATTACACAATTGTCTAGGTATGCTCCTACTATGGTTGCCGATCCTAGGGCAAGAATGAGGAAGTTTGTTTTGGGAGGGTCCAAAATGGTGGTTAAGGAATGTCATACCTCCATGCTCATTAAGGAAATGGATATATCTCACCTGATGATACATGATCAACAAATTGAATAGGGGAAACCTAAGGAGAAGTGTAAGGAGGTAAAGAGGGCCAAAACCGGTAATGGGAACTTTTCACACTCAAGGTCAGATAGACATGGTCGTTCTAAGTTTCGACAAAGGTTTTCTAGTCAAGGTTCCTCCAATACTCCAACTCCTAAGTTCAACAAGGAAAGGGTGTCTAACACTAAGCCTCAAGGAGGAAATGGTTCCTCAGTTCCCGCATGCCAAAAGTGTGGCAAGAGTCATCTGGGAAAATACTTGATGGGTAGGGATAATTGCTTTGGTTGTGGCAGCAGTTGTCACCACTTGAGGGATTGTCCACTTAGACTTGACAAGGGAAATGATGGTAGGAAAGCTCCACGTAGTGGTTCGAATTCAAGTGCTCCTAAGAAAAACTGATTATATGCACTCCAAACTCGACATGATAAAGAGGGTTCTCTCGATGATTTTACCGGTATGTTGAAAGTTTTTCATCTTGATGTATATTCTTGATGCTACCTTTATCTTTTCTGATGCCATATATGTCTAGGAAGTTTGATGTTCTTCCGGATGTGTTGATAGACCCCTTTTCTTTCTCTACACCTAATGTGGCTAAGAGAGTCAATAAAATTTCTCATATCTCCTTATCCCATTGAGTCACTCATGTTGATCTTGTAGAGTTTGATATGCTAGATTTCAATGTTATTCTTGTTATGGATTGGCTACATTCTTTTTATGCTTCTATTGATTGTAGAAACCGAGTGGTCAAGTACTAATTTCCAAATGAGCCCATCCTAGAGTGGAAAGGGAGAAATTCTATGCTTAAGCGTCCGTTTGTTTCTTTTCATAAAGCCAGAAAGATGATATTTAAGGGTTGCATAAAACATGTTGTTCTGGTTAGGGATATGGATTCTGAAACCCCTCTCTTTGAGTTGGTCCCCATTGTTAATGAGTTTTTTGAAGTGTTTCCCAATGATTTACCATGTGTTTCTCCCGAAAGGGAAATAGACTTCAGTATTGACCTTCTCCTCGAAACACAACCTATCTCTATTCCTCCTTACCACATGGCTCCGACAGAACATAAGGAATTGAAGGAGCAATTGAATGATTTGTTGGATAAGGGTTTCATTCGATCGAGTATCTCTCCGTGGGTGTTCCAGTATTGTTTGTTCAAAAGAAAGATGGTTCACTTCGTATGTGTATTGACTATCGGCAATTAAACAAGGTCACCATTAAGAATAAGTATCCTCTTTCGAGGATAGTTGATTTGTTTGATCAACTCTAAGGAGCGAGTTACTTCGCTAAGAGAGACCTTCGGTCAGGTTATCAACAATTGTGGGTAAAGGAAGATGACATTCTGAAGACGGCTTTTCGAACTCAGTATAGTCATTACGAGTTTTTGGTCATGTCTTTTTGTTTGTCTAATGCTCCAGGCACATTTATGGACATAATGAATAGAGTGTTTAGACAATATTTTGACATGTTTGTGATTGTGTTTATCAATGACATTTTGATTTACTCAAGGAGTGAGGATGAGCACACCAATCATTTGAGGATTATGTTCCAAGTCCTCAAGGACCAACAACTCTTTGCAATGTTTAGTAAATGCGACTTTTGGTTGAGATCCGTGGCTTTTCTTAGGCACATTAATTTCGGTTAAGGTATTGAGGTAGATCCTAAGAAGACGTATGTGATTAAGAGTTGGCCTAGACCTCTATCCCCTTCTGATATTCAAAGTTTCTTGGGTTTGGCTGGTTATTATAAAAGGTTTGTGGAAGGGTTTTCTTCTATTGCCTCTCCATTGAAAGCATTGACTCAAAAGAAAGTTAAGTCCATATACTTTGAAGCGTGTGAGAAGAGTTTACAAGAATTGAAGGATAGACTTACCTCAGCTCATGTGTTAATTTTACCAGAAGGGTCTGATGGGTTTGTTGTTTATTGTGATGATTCAAGGGTTGGACTAGGGTGTGTTATTATGCAAAATGGGTAGGTTATTGCTTATGCTTCACGACAACATAAAATCCATGAAAGAACTATCCTAGCCATGATTTGGATCTAGCGACGGTTGTGTTTGGTTTAAAGATTTGGAGGCCTTTTTTATATGGTGTTCATGTTGATGTCTTTAACGACCACAAAAGTTTGCAATATGTGTTCAAGCAAAAGGATCTAAATCTTCACCAAAGGAGGTGGCTTGAGTTTCTAAAGGATTACGAAATTAGTGTCCTCTATCACCCTAGTAAGGCGAATGTGGTGGCAGATGCTCTTAGTTGGTTATCTATGGGTAGTGGTTCTCATGTTAAGGATGATAAGATTGTGTTGGTTTGAGATGTTGATAGATTTTCCCGATAGGGTGTTCGGTTGGCTAATTCTAATATAGGTGGTGTTATTGTTCGTAATGGTTCAGAATCATTCTTTGTATCGGATATGAAAAAAAAAGCAAGGGCTTGAATTGATTTTGATGGATTTGAAGGAAGCGGTGCTTAAAAAATCTGTTGAGGTATTCTCCCAAAGGGGAGATGGTGTCCTTCAATATCAAGGTCGTTTGTGTGTTCCCAACGTTGATAATTTGAAGGAGCATATTTTATCAAAAGCCCATAGTTTACGATATTCCATTAATCCAGCAGCTAGTACGATGTATCATGACTTGTGGGAGATCTATTGGTAGAATGGAATGAAGAAGGATATTGCGAAATTTATGGCTAAGTGTCCTAATTGTCAAGAAGTGAAAATTAAGCATCCAAAGCTGGGAGGTTTGTCCCAAGACATTAGCATTCCTACTTGGAAGTGCTAAGATTTTCATATGGATTTTATTGTTGGTTTACCAAAAATCCGGTGGCAACATGACTCGATTTTTTTAATTATGGATCGTATGATGAAATCGGCTCATTTCATTCCTCTCAATGTTTCTTATTAGGCGGATGACTATGCTAAGTTTTATATAAGGGAGATGGTTAGGCTGCATGGAGTGCCCTTTCCATTATCTCCGATTGTGGTACCAAATTCACTTTTCTGTTTTGGAAGTCTTTCCAAAAAAGCCTTGTTACTCGTGTCAAGTTTATTACAACCATTCATCCTCAAACCGATGGACAAGCTAAGCATACTATTCAAACATTTGAAGATATGTTGAGATCTTATGTGATTGACTTCAAGGGTATTTGGGGTGATCATTTGCCTTTGATTGAGTTTGGTTATAATAATAGCTATCAATGAAGTATTGGTATGGCTCCATTTCAGGCTCTTTATGGTAGGAGGTATAGATCTCCTATAGGTTGGTTTGTAGTTATTGAGATTCCTTTGATAGGTCCCGAGTTTGTACATGAGGCTATAGATAAAGTTCGGCTTATTAGAGAAAGGTTGAAAATGGCTCAAAGTCGACTAAGGTCCTCTGCCGGTATTAGAAGAAAAGATCTAGAAATTAATGATAAAGATTGGGTTGACACGAAAATTTAACCCATGAAGGGTGTAATGAGATTTGGAAAGAAATTGAAGCTTAGTCACCATTATGTGGGTCCATATCAAATTTTGAGGTGAATTGGTAAGGTTTCTTATGAACTTGATTTGCCTAATGACTTGATATCAGTACATCCGGTTTTCCATGTCTATCTATTGAAGAAATGTGTTGGTGATTCGACATCTATTGTACCATTGGAGAGTTTTGGTGTAAAAGACAGTCTTTCGTATAAAGAGAGTCTTTTGTATGAAGAGTTTCCGGTTGATATTTTGTACCGGCAAATTAAGAAGTGAACAAATAAGGAAGTTCCATCCGTGAAGGTCTTATGAAGGAATCAAGGAGTTGAGGGTGCAACTTGGGAAGCTGAGGCTGGTATGATGTCCCGTTAGCCCAATCTCTTTTCCTCCGATCCTACTCTAGCTAGAGGTATTTAAATCCTCATGGTTCATCCTCATGTCATGGTCATTTTCATGTTTCTTCATGCATGCATGCTCATGAAAACTTGTTTTTGAGATTGTGATTTAGCTATGATTGATTTCTTCACGATTATGAGCAATTGAGTATGACTTGCATGGATACCTTATGAAATGATGTTTTGTATATTTTTAAACTAGGAGTTGATGTTTCTCCTTGGTTATGTGTTGTTGATGAAGTTGTATTCTTGTTGGGCTGTTAGATCTCCTCCCCTACCCTCCTTATGTTGCCTTGAGTCCCATTCGAGGACGAATGTCCCCAAGGGGGAGATATTGTAACACCTTGTACTTGGAAAAAAAGGAAAAATAAAAATTTTGGGTTGCAGGATGTACCTAATGTTAGTAGAAGCACCTAAGTACCGTAGATGACATCTGTAGGTAGCGGGGAAATAGTTTTCTACTATCAAGTCTTAGAAATATTTTTAAGATTCAGCAAGATGGCCCGTCACCCTATGTACGGGTCGTAGGTAGGCCTTGTAGGTCACTTCCAGACTTAGTAAATTTTCAAAGCCTAGAGTTAGGTTATATGGTGGCCATGTATGTACAGTAGGTTGACCTACCAATAGTACATGGGTCCCGTTGATTGGTTGGCCCAGATCAAAAGTTTCTGAATCTACCTACGATTGACCAGGATGGTCCGTAGAAGGACCGATAGACCGTAGGTAAGGGCTCGCCAGTTAATTTTAAGGGGCTTTTGGGTCTTTTCCTAATTGCTTTAACCCAATACTATGTCATCTTACCTTCTATCCTAAGCCCTATATAAAGGTTTTAAACTCCCAAATTACCCATTCACAACTCATTCTCCTAATTTTCCAAAACTTGACCAAATTCATCCTACCGATTCTCTCAAGTCTAAGGAAGAAGAAGAGGAACTAGAGTTCAATTCAAGTCACGAAATTCTCTATTTTCTTGGACCTAAAGGATGAAGGTATGTGTCTATTCACCCATGGAGTCTTTTCCTCTATAGGATCCCCTAAGATTTGAATTTCCCAACTTAATTTGAAATTTATCAAATTAAGATTTCAATCCAATAAATGTGGGTTTCTTCCAATTATGATTGATTATAATTAATTAAGTATTCCAATGCATGAATTGATGTTAATCTATGATATTTAGTTGAAATTGTAGTGACCCATGCCTAAATTATGATTTTCAACTATGATCTTATGATGAACCCGTGAATTATAAATTATACATGTATGAAGATATGCATGCTTTCATGAAGCTATTGTAAATGAGTAAATGATTCTTTGAAAGGAAGGTATTGATGCTATGGTGAAAGGATTTCTCACTTACTATGGTTATCTTTATTGTGAAAGGTATTTCTCAAAATAAATTCACATTGATGAATGGTTTTCTCATCTATGTTTAATGATGTTTAAGGAGCTATTCTATATTTTGATTTGAAAAGTGTGGATTCGTATTGATCATTGCCTTTCCCTATGTTAAATTGATATTTCACTTTTAACTATTATGTTGGGATTTATACTTAGCACCGACAGGTCTTTGAGGTGGAGGCTCAAATAGGGTAGGCTCTAGTAGCAACCTCTAGTCCCAAATTACGTGCCCCCAAAGGATTGTCTTAAATGATCTACCTAGTGGATCCACTTTAGTAATTGAGAATATGTACGGATTCTACCTTGGAAAGAAGTTTCTCCTTCTTTCGTTATAAGGGATATACCGGATTCCATGATATAGCTCTCATGGTCTTATTGTCGGTTAAAGCTAAATCCCACAAAATGATTATATTTTCTTCAAAACTCTTCTTATGTCCCTTATGTTAATGCACTTGACCATGCTTTCATGATTTTCATATCATCTCTTCTTTAAAGCTTTCAAATGTTTTCAATATAATCATGACTACTCTGTTTAATCATCCATGCTATTATGTATATGTTTATGCATATTGCCTCATACTTAGTACATTCCATGTACTAATGCATACTTGTACCAACATTATATCATGAATGTAGGATTTGACGTTTCTACCTCGCACATACGTGGCTAGGCATCTATTGGGTTCTTCAAGATATTGGTGAGTCCTCATGTTTTGAGGACCGAGACTTTTTATAGTTTTATATCATATCATTTCGAACTTTGTATGTGATGTATGGGTTACTCCCCAATCACTTTCCTTATGATGTATTAGATGGCTTTGAGACATATGTTAGACTTCCGCTTTTGTCAAACTCTTTTATATGAAATATTTTTTTGAACTCTTTAAATTCTATTATCTTGTATGATGTATGCTAAGTGGCTTGTGTCGGGCCTCTCGAGGTTCTATACGCCCTGCTATGCCTAGGATATACTTTGGGTCTTGACATCCAGAAAGTGAAGTTAGTTCGTTTTGTAGTATATTGTGTGAATTAATAAATTTGTAATAACTCCAATTTGGAAAATAAATTATGTGATAAATATTTTTCTCAGCAATATCATGTATATGTAAAACTTTTGTAGTATGCGGCAAAATTCTAAAACTATATTGGATATTTAAATTTAGAAATATTTCTTCAATTATCGTAACTAGGAATTAGATTATATCGGATTATATATACTAATCATTATAGAAAATTTAATTTGATGACAAATTATGAAGTTGATTTAAATGATTTTTACCAAATGGAACTAAATATTTGTTTGTATTTTCTTGGTAAGTGGTAAGTTTACAATTTTTATTGATCTAAAGTCTAACACTCCTCAATATCATTTCCGTGTAGACATTTGACAATAAAATTCTTGCACACAAGTAATACAAATATTTCATATTTCTAATAAATTATTTACCAAAAAGATTAAATTGAGAACCAAATAATATACCTCACATATGATAAAGGTTTAGTATCCAGTAAACAATGTAGGACTATATGAAATCAAATGATGAAAAATAAATAAAACAATAAAAGTTTTCCATAAACAATTTGAAATATGTTATTCTAATAAATTCACATATCAACGCTATAAATTTTACCCGAAGAGCATGAAAAAAGTGTTATATTTCACTTCATCAACGTTTTATCGTCGTCCAAATTAGACAATGGATTGACAGTAACTGAATCTAGCAAGATTCTAGACCATTCATCTAGCAAATATGGACAATCATTAAGAAGTACGACAACCTACACATATAAGAAAATGGTAGTAATAAACAAGACATAAAGATTACGAATAATATCTATGTATCAAAAATATAAAAAAATATCACCTCATGGTACACCTCTATGATGTCTTTGCACTCCTTCCAACACTCTTTCAAAATATTCAGAAAGAATTTCAACTCATGGTCATTTCCTAAATGTTTCTGCTGGAAGTTATAAGTAAATAAGGTATGACAAAAAATATTTTAAACACGAAAAAGGGAAACTTTTATCATTCAAATCATAAGGAAAAAGAATGGTAACATATATTTTGTTCACTAGATTGAGTTCTTATTCTTGATTACATCTTTTCTTTGGAGGATCCTTGTCCTTATCATTGAGGATTATTTCATAGCCATTGAAAATGAAAGCATTGAATACAAGGATCAAACTACGATGCCCTTTAAACAATACTTTCACTCTTTCTATGACACCAACAATATCAATTCTACGATGAATATTCAAAAACTTAGTCCCACGTAAATGACAAAATAAGAATTAAAAATAATGAGGATCATGACAATATACTAATTTTAGTTGCAAACCATCGAGCCTTAAAGTATTTCATAACATCAAGGAACTTGTCACATTTCTCACTTTGGTCCGGAGGCATGTCTCTAACTTCTCTCAAAAAAGACAATGCAACAACTACATTTATATGGTTGGCATACCTTATTCATCCGAGCGATGGAATAAAACTAATGCATCAGAACCGTAGCAATAAGTATCCACTCAAATACAATGCTACAAAATCAAGGATGTGGTCTTACAATAAAAAAAGAGGGTGAAAATATGTGAGATCAAAGCTCAAATTCTAGTAATTAAAGACAAGTAATATCCTCATAAGTGACTAATTCTTTGAAGGTAGAGTTACTACAAATGTAGTGGTTGGACATAGCAAGTTGAATATTTTAGATGCGCACAAACTTGTGACGCTTAATACTAAATTTTTATATAAATTTTATGTAAGCACTTGATCTACTATAGTGACTTGATTCCTCCCTACTAAAGGGCATCTTGTGTGGAATTCCTATGTTCTTGAAATATGGTGAAAATTTAAAAATTTGTGCACACAATGATTTTGGCCTATTTTGATTTTGCTTGGGCTGACGTCAGCTCGCCTCAGTGGGAGGTTCCCTGCTATGGCAGTGCTGCTATAGCACCTACGCGACATCTAGAGCGGGCTAATAAAAATTCAGCAACCTACTTAATGCATCTTCTTTTATTTTTCTCCCACTTTTGAATGGAGAAAATAGACGAGGGGTACTCCAAAAATCCTCCATAGGCACTGGGGGCAAGGGAGAAATAATGGAGGAGGATTAATGTGCAAGAAAGGTGAAAATTCAAGGAATTCCGGTGCTCATTCATCTCGATTTTGCTCTCACAGAATTGGAAGCTTATGGGTAAGGTCCATCAGTTGATGTTTGGCTCCAAGATAGGCTAGGTTTCCTTAAACTGATTAGTTAGACTTATTTTACTTCATTATTTCTTGTACATGTCTGGAGATTGCATGCACAGGCCTTATGGCACAAAGTCTAGATAGTTATAGGTTATTGTTCATTGCTGCTAAAGTGAGGGTGAGATAATGACAAGGTGTGACTCTCTAATTCTTGATTTTAACCTCAACTTTTCTTATTGAGGCGGGTTGGTGGATATTGTAAGGTTGAGTATTATGAAATTGTTGGGTTATAGCCATTTAGGAGACTTGTGGTAATCAATGGGAACGAATGTGTACTCTTAATGGGTTTCAGTATGGGGCCATGAGTATACTAATATTGTTTGTTTTGTCCAATATATGTATCTATGCTTACTCAGTGCTTATTAGTATCACTCATGTAATGCATGTTGGGGAAGCCATAGGAAGGATATGTAATGACATCATGTTGATAATATTATCCAATAAACCTATTTACTTTACTTGTGGTTTAAAATGTTATTGTCATTGTGATTGTGCATTATTGTCTATGATTTCTGGTTGGCTTGGGTACAATACTGGTTTAGCAATACTAACGATTCGCTCAGATACCATGCCTGGTATAATTACTAAAAATGGTTGGCTCGAACACCATGCCTGGTATAATTACTAATGGTTGGCTTGGATACCACACCTGGTATAACTACTAACTCTTGTTGGCTATGGTACCACGCCGGTATACTAACAGTTTTGATGGGTTCCTTGAGAGAACTAGGCATGTGGATTTGTGGTTCCATTAGTTAACCGGGTTTACCTTATATAATGTGATGTATTTATGTTGGATCCTTGAGTAGTCCATGTTACTTGAAATGTAAGTTGATCTCAGGCATGGCTTGTATATGATCATGCAGTACATGTTTCATGTTACTGTGAAGTCACGGTAGGGACTGGGAGTCTAGGATTTGTTATGCTTGTGATTTTATATTTTGTTGTTTATTGAAATGGTGATTACTAAGTTAGGCAGATGATCGGGGGTCTGGTGCATGGTTTAATTGTCGAGTCTGGTTATGTTGTCCATATGAGTAAGATGGATGAATTGGTCTAAGGCACCAATTTTTGGTACTTTCATCGAAGGGCCAGGAGTTGGCACGAGAACTTTAGGGAGAGTAGTAGGTTGGTTGATAGGAGTAGTGGTGCTCTTGTATTCATGAATCTCTATGTGGTAGAAGGGTTAGTCTATGATTGTATATTATGTTGGTTTAATAGGGAGGCATGAGATTAAGGTGCATTAGTTTATGGGCATTGTACCTAGGAGGGTAAAAGCATATGGATAGAGAGTTGGGTGTTGTAACATTCATATTTCATATTTCCTATTGAATTTCTACTTTATATTATGTGGTAGGTTCACTTTATATTATATGGTAGGTTCATGTCGACCGATAATGCCTACTAGTACCTATGTTTGAACTGATACTATTCTTCTTATGCTTTTTGACATAATATGGTTGTAGGGTCGATGATGTTTCTTAGGTGAAGTCGATGATGATCTCCGACAACTTCCATTTTCCTTCCATATGGTGGGAGCTATATCTTATTTTCTTGTATAAATTATACTCTTTTAGTAGCTCTTGTACTTATTTAGACTAGTTCCTGGGAGGAGTTTTGGTTATTTGTAAAAAGTTTTTCATTAAAAGTTGATGTTTTCATAAATCCTTATGGTGTTAAAGGAGTTATGCAATATTTTCTTAATTTTTACATTGCCCATTTTTCAATTGGTTGTTAAGGGTTCTCCTATCTATGAGTTAGAGTAGGTGTCCACATTGCCCGATGGGTTGGATTGTTACAACTTGGTATTAGAGCTCATGTAACTGATCTTCCAGTACAAGAGAAAATGTCAAAAAGAGTCCTGAGGATTCGTGTGTTGACGTCTATATTTAATTTTTAGGGGGCTATGAAACATTAATTCTAGGAATTTATCTCACTTTTTAACTCTTTTCATGCGGTCTGTCTCTTGTGGTATGGGTTATGCCCAATTGGTATCTCTGGATTCCAATTGGTATCTTAACGAAATAATCTGGATGTCGTTGTTGAATCTTAAGGTACACAAGCAATGAAAGATTCGAATTGACAAGGTTCCAATTAATATATGGCCTTAAGGGTGATGTGAATGCATGGATGGTCAGTTAATGGTCATCCATAACATAAATACTATTTTATGAACTTGACTAATTTGTAATAAATACATAATGGTTGTTACTATGTGCATTGCATTGATAATATTAATGTGGTGTAAGTGTCTAATTTTATGTTACTGGTAAGATCCTTGAGTCAAGAATGAGTTTATTGTTCAAACGAATGTGATACTTGTGTCTGCGAAAGGTCTTGGGGTTGCTTTGTTAATGATAAGGTGTTTAAAGAGTTAGTAGAGTATGGGAGTGGGCAAACATTTGTGAACTCTAAAATTTCAAGCAAAAACTCGTCGGGTCGCTATAGCGAAGCTAGGTCACTACAAGCTCTCCCGCTATGGTGGAAGGTTTCTTGCCATAGAAGAAGTTTCCATAGAAATGATTAGGCGCTATAGTGGACCGCCGCGATAGCAGGGAGAATCAAAGACTCAACTCTATTTTTCCCCTGTTTTGCATTACCCGCCCAAAATTTTTTTTATCACCTGTTATGTTTATATGAATGTAGAAAAAGAAAAAAATTTCATTCCAAGCATCCTAGAATAGAAACGGGGATTATAGAATCCCAAAAACAAGAAAGCATAAAAGATGTCTTATGTCCAAACAGGGAAAACCTAAAATAGTACCAAGTATCCTAAGGGGAGGAAAATCCTACTATGTGCCCAACATCACCATCAGGAGGCGGGGTTTCCTGCCTCGCGCTCGCCCATCAATGGGAACTCCACTAAGTCTTCTAGCTCTAGCTGGGGAAGCTCATGCTATGGGGCAATGCAGCTAAACATGATCTTTATGGTCTTCCACATACGAGCAAGCAGACGGTCTTGGGAACACCCTCTCCTCCTCTAAGCATCAAGCTCCGTAGGGGCTCCCTACGGAGCGCGACTATGTCCTAGGAAGGAGAAGGTAGGGTTGAGGTCCAGACAGAAGTAGTCTCCATAAACCTCCTGACTGCAACAAAGTCAGCCTCTAGTAGCTGCTAGATAGGGGGAAGGGACTAGGTGGCGGTAGGGTCTACATCAGCATCCTCATCATCCTCTAGACTCATTACGACTTGGTTGCTTCCTGGCTCATCCATATTCCTCTTCTTCGGTGCTCTAGAAGGCTTCTTCCTCACCTGTAAGGAGTCGAATGGGCCATTATTCTCCACCTCATAGTCTGTGTCATCTAAGGGAACAACTGCTTGCATGCATAGCACAGACACTAGGCCAAGAAGAAAGGGGAGCTTCTTGCTGCCGCGGTAGAAATCCTTCCACTATTACATGATTTGCTTCCCCACATTCACTGGGAGCATAGGAATTATGCAGGCTACCACTATGGCATGGGGATAGATCACATCATTGAGGTTGCTCGATGGACAAATCCTTCGGTTAAACAATGTCAACCACCTCTAGGCATCGGGCGAATAGTAGTGGCTCGTAAGGACCTTTGTAGTGAACCAGCAGACATCTTCCCAATATTTATCTTCTACAAGTGTATTATGCAACCATGTTATGTCCATCTCCCTCAGCTTGGCCATGTAAGGCTCATGAGGAACCTCCCGCACTCCCAGTGCTATATTCACAGACCGGGCATTCACGGGGAAGTGCACTCCTAGGATACAGAGGGTGAGGTTGAGGGAATCCCAAGAAATCATAAATTGATGAACATAGACCTCTATCACCCACCTACATTGTGAGAAAGGAGGGAACACCACAAAGAATACCAACGAAACTCTTCAATCCGGTTGTAGCAGGCGGGAGCCTTTCAGCCACTCCTCTCATCTTACAAGCCCTCTCTAGACAAAATCCCATCTACTGAATCTCCTTATACAACTTATGACTTGCAGCATCAAGAAACCTCTAGTAGGGGTAGTCGGGGCCCTCAATTCTATCCATTGTTGACCTGCATTTCAGAAATGTAGGTTAGGAAATCATAGCAGTAGAGATGGCGCTATAGCGGGAAGGAGGCTCTATGGTGCCTATGGATCGCCATAGAGGTATGTAGCTTGGTATAGCGGCACCTGCTATAGTGAGAAGCAAGGTCGCCATAGAGGCCTTCATCTTCCAGAACTCCAAGGACCTCGTCAATGGCGCCCCTTGGACCAAAAATTTCTGTTTCGACAAATTTTTCTACATATTACTGTTCCTAAAATGGTGCCTTACTTAAATATGCAAAAATCCAGTCATTTCAAGTCCTAAATAATTCTTGAATCTAAGTTTTTCATCAAGAAAAATCCTTAAATTTCCCCTGCCATTTCAAAACCATTTTCTGCCCTATTCCCCGTGATCCTTACGTACAAAATGTTGTAGTAGCATTGTAAACGTAAGGGGAAGCCCCATACTTTGGGGATTTCGATAATCAAAGAATTTATTTAAAAATTCCTATATCAACCCAAACACTATTCTTCTTTATAAATTCTTAGCATGAAATTATTCTTAAGCGTAAAATGACGTAAGGAGAATAGAGTACGTGGAGGTTACCTTAGTTTTAGGATTCTAAACGAAGAGATCAGAGAGTTGATCAAGAGGGTTTGAGACATGTTTTATGTTATTAATGTTTATATGTAATTGATACCTGAAAATAGAAAGGCTTCCTAAAATTTAAACTAAAATTGTCTCATAGAACACTTTATCATATGTCCATGTGCTCAATATAATTAGAACAAATTATAGTTCGAGTATCTATATGAAATTTAATTTAATAGGGCTATTTATTTATTAGGTAATCTTTTAATGTTCTTATATGAAAGTAGTGGTTAAGTTAGACTTTCATCCACTTTAAGAAAATTCTTAGTTTGGACAAAAAATAAAATATAAAAATCACCAGAAATATAGAAAATATATAGAGGACATAGAGCTTATAATTCTCCTTGTGAAGAACAAAACGGTCACTTAAATAGTGGTGTATAATATACCTCATCTCTCAATCGCTTGGTGCTGCAAAAAATGGGACTAAACCAACAACAATTTTTAGGGTAAAAAATCAGAAGAAAGGGAATAAAACATTCTCCATTCTATAAACGAACTCACCTTTTGAGTGCTTGTTCCTTATAAGTGGTTTTCTTCGGAAGAGCCCGGTCTTCATCATTGATGATTTTTTCATAGCTTAGGCACGAAAGCATTAAATCCAAGGATCAAACTAGGATGCCCTTTAAACAATTTATTCACTTTTGCTATGACACCAACAATATCAATTCTGTGAGAAATGTTCAAAATCATAGTCCTATATAAATCACCAAATTAGAAAAGAAAATAATGAGAGCCATAACAATAGGAAAATTTTAGTTGCAAATCTTTGAGCCTTAAAGTCCTTCATAATATCAATAAACATATAATACTTCTCCATTTGGTTTGGTAATGTGTCCCTAACTTCCATCACATAAGACAATGCATCAAGTACATCTATACGACTGTCATACCCAATTCATCCAAGTGATAGAAAAAATAAATACATCAAAACCATAGCCATAAGTAGCCATTCAAATACATTGCTTCAAAATCAAGCTTCTAACATTCAGTAAAGTGCGTAAACATATGAGAGATGAGAGCTCAAATTCTAGTAAAGACAAGTGATAACTTCACACGTGACATAATCTTGGTAGGTAGATTTCTACAAATGTAGTTGTTGTACATAGCAAGTGGAATATTTTGGAGAGTCACAAACATGTGAGGCTTAATATTAAGTTTGTCAGTAAATTTAATGTGGACACTCGATATACCATTTGTTACAATTGAGCATCTAAATGCATCATAATATGTTGAGCATCTTAACACATGATAATCGGTCCATGGAACAAAAATAGGACAAAATTAACAAGTTTTAATTTAAAAATCAAAAAAAGGAAAGGAAAAAAAAAGACATTCTTCATTCTATAAACCAACTCACCTTTTTGTTGCTTGTTCCTTAAAAGTGATTTTCTTCGGAGGAGCCTGGTATTCATCATTGAGGATTTTATCACAGCCATTAGGCACGAAAGCATTAAATCCAAGGATCAAACTAGGATTCCCTTTAAACAATTCTTTCATTTTTACTATGACACAAACAGTATAAATTCTGTGAGAAATGTTCAAAAACATATTCCTAAATAAATCACAAAATCCGAAAAGAAAATAATGAGAGTCATGACAATAGGAAAATTTTAGTTGCAAACCTTCGAGACATAAAGTTTTTCATAATATCAATGAACATTTCATACTTCTCCATTTGGTTCGGAAATATGTCCCTAACTTCTCTCACATAAGGCTGCGCATCAACTACATCTATATAACTATCATACCTAATTCATCCATGAGATAGAAAAAAACCAATGCATTAGAACCATAGGCATAAGTAGCTACTCAAATACATTGCTGCAAAATCAAGTATGCGGTCTAACAATCAGTAAAGTGCATGAAAATATTAGAGATCGGAGCTCAAATTCTAGTAAAGACAAGTGATAACTTCACACATGTCTAAATCTTTGTAAGTAGAGTTACTACAAATGTTGTTGTTGAACATAGCAAGTGGAATATTTTAGACCTTCACTAACATGTGTAAGGCTTAATATTAAATTTGTTAGTAAATTTTATGTGGACACTTGATATACCATCTGTTTAAATTGAGGATCTAAACACATGATAATATGTTGATATTTTTGAAGGACTTTTGTTCGCATTCGCGAACATCGTTAGGTAGATAAGTTCGCAACATAAGAAAAATATCTCAGTATTTATACACATAAATCTCAAATGCAACACGTTTGAGGTTTGTAGTCTTACTTAGGCCAATGGGCATAATTATAGTTCTAATATCTAAACAAAATTTAATTTAAGGGGGCAATTGTTGTATTAAGTCAACTTTTAATGTTCTCACATGCAAGTAGTGGTTAAGTTACATTCTCATCCATTAGACAAATTCTTAGTTTGAGAAAAAATAAAAACTTAGGATAATCATGTACATAAAAATCACCAGACACATAAAAAATCAATAGAGGACATAGAGCTTACAATTCTCCATGGAAGAACAAATTGACAGCTTAAATGGTTGTGTATCATATACATCATCTCTTAATCGCTTCATGCCATAAAAAAAGATCAAACACATCAAGAAGATATGATTAAAAAAATGGAAAAAAAAATTCTACATTCTATAAAAGAACTCACTTTTTGAGGTTCTTTGATGAATAAGAACAAAAGTTTCAAAGGATCTATCAAAAAATGGAGTTAAATTAATGGTTTAGATCTAAGAAAAAAATCTTCTTTCAATTCATATTTTTTCTATCTTTTCCTTTCCCCTCTTTTGGTTCCTTGCTCTTGGACTCAGAAAAACTACAACAGTCACTAAAGTTTGAGAAAGAAACAGGTGAGGCTAAAAATATTGAGATTATATATATATACACATACATATATATATATATATATATACATATATATATATATATATATATTAGTAACAGGTGTGCATAAAAGGTATGATTCTGAAATGGGCTCAAAGTTAGTGACTGGTGTACACATTTTGAATTGCGTTAATGAGCCCAAATTTTGATTTTTTTTATGCATCAATCACCTTTGTCAAATTGAATGTAAATTGTGGAATTAAGTTTATTCCATAAGAAATTTTTTATCTCGAAACAATATTAATTTTTAAAAAGTAGATATTACTCAAAAAACACCACCTACACAATGATTGATTGTTCTTTATATGTATCTAAAAGTGTTTTCTTTATACATATTTGCAAACATGAGATGAACTGGTGTCATGAAGACTAGACACTAAGATAACATTGAATATTTTTGAATTTTAAAATTGTAAAATTATACTCGTTAATGTGCATGACTAGAAATTAGAGTACTTTAGCTCATATTATATCACTCTAGGTCACATTTGACTACATTTATAAGATATAGAAATATTCCAAAAAAGAACAACTGACTTTTTTGTTAGTATTTTTGGTTATTTTATAATTTTGTGGTCAATGTAATCAATCTAAACATGAAAAAAAACCGAAAAAGGGTCAAAAATACCCCTGAACTATAGGAAAAGATTTTAAAATACTCTTCATCCACCTTTTGGTCTAAAAATACCCTTCTACTCATCTTTTTTGTCTAAAAATAACCTTCCATTCACCTTTTTGGCTCATTTATACCCTTAAAACTAACTCTCTCTCTCTCTCTCTCTCTTTATTTATTTATTTATTTTAAATATTTATTATGTGTCATTTTTTATTAAATGAAATAAAAAAACCCACCTCTATTAGATTTTTCCTCATAATTTATTTGAATCAAAATAATACACCATTGCAAGACTCCCACAAAAATATTTTTAAACATCTAATAACTTTTTAAATTTGTTGTAGTTTTTTTAATTATTTTTTAAAAAAAAAACTTATTTTGAGATTGTGAAGAAGGATATTTTTTTGATTTGGATAATCTATGAAAAAAATCTTTAAAAAAAACTACTAATATTTTTATATTTGGTGTATTTTTTTTTTTTGTTTTTTGGGATCATGGAGGTATATTAGTTTTTAAAATTTTGTTTCTGTATGAGTTACCCAACTTTCCAATGCAAAACTTCCTGCTCCTTTCATTTGTAGTTCAAATATAATTAGAAGAAAGCATTACTAACATGCATGAATTGGAGAAGGAGAAGGAGAAATTGATCAATTGAAGGAAATAAAAATTGTACATACTAGTTTTTTTAAAGACTTTTTTTTATTTTTCCTATAATTTGTTCAGAATCGCAAATCAAATTTCAAAAAAAACCCAATAGAAAATACAAAATAAATTAGAATCTTGAAGAGGTATATTATTTTGACTTGAATAAATTATGGGAAAAAAATTTAGTTGAGGTGGAATTATTATTTCATCGAATAAGAAAATAACACATAATAAATATTTTAAAAAAAAAGAAAAAGAAAAGAAAGAGTCGCTACTTTTAAGTATATAAGTGAGGCAAAATATGAATGGAAGAGTATTTTTAGACCAAAAAGATGAGTAGAAGGATATTTTTAGACCAAAAGGTGGATGAAGGGTATTTTTAGATCTTTTCCTTATAGTTCAGGGGTATTTTTGACCCTTCTCCGAAAAAGAATTATATTCAAATCTCTTGTCATGATCGGATGACTTGAGTCGTGATGGCACATACTATAATCCAACACTAGGTAAGGTAACCTGTAACTCGGAACAATAAAACATATGCACACGGTATTAGAAACAACAATTAATAAGAGATACATCATATAATTTTAAAAAACAACAGAAGATAAGAACAAAATCCCATAAATAAACAATAAAAATGAGAACCAATCCCAAAACATGGTAGTCACATGTACAGAGCTAATATAATAGAGTGCAACTAACCTGCTTCGTCGTTACTAAAGGGCATCTTGTGCGATGTCCCAAAAAACCGGAAGTGGGGTGCAAGATTTTTTAAAATTTGAGCACAGAGTGATTTTTGGCTTAGATCTAATTTTTGCCTTGTTGACGTCATCCTGCCATAGCGGGAGGCTTCCGCTATAGCGGCACTACTATAATGGTCTGAGTATCGCTATAACGGGATGTCGAAAATTCTTCAAACTAATAATGCATCGATGTCTTTTATATTTCTCCCACTATTTAAGGAAAAAATAGATAAGGGTTACTCCAAAAACCCACCTAAGGTACCCGGGGCATGGGGCCAATAAGGGGAGAGAATTACCACACAAGAAAGGCAGAAGCATAAAGATTTTCCAATGCTAGATCACCAAAGGTTGTTTCTGCGGAGTAAAATTCCTGGGCAAGGTTTATCATCTATTGCTTGGTGCCTAGGTAGACTAGGTTTTCTCTTAATTAATTAAGTAGTTAGAATTGCTTTCACCGCATAATATCTTGTAGATGTTCGGAGATGGAATGTATAGGAAGCTTGTTAAATATATCATCAATACAAGGCATGGGGTAACGGTTCTTCACCATAACCCTATTCAACTGCCTGTAGTCAATACACATTTGCATGGATCCATCCTTCTTCTTCAGAAATTGAACGGGGCACCCCAAGGAGATACACTAGGTTGAATCAACCCCTTGTTTGAGAGGTCCTGAATTTGAACATTGAGCTCCTTGAGCTCTGCAGGAGCCATCTAATAAGGTGGAATAGAGATAGAGTGAGTGTCGGCCTCATGGTCAATAGGAAAATTAATGTCATGCTCTAGGTAGGTCAGGTAGTTCTGGAGGAAACACTTCAACAAACTCATGGACAACAGGAACCGACTCAAATTAAGGAACCCCCTACTCATATCCTTCACATAGGCCAAATAAGAGAAACAACCGCTAGCCACTAACTTTTGATCCTGAATAAATAATGTAACTCCAACTGGTGTGCGACTACAAAAGGCCTGCCACACCACCGGGGGAATACCACGCTTGACTAAGGCTACGGTCTTAGTAAAGCAATCATAGAAAAAGTGGTAGGGGGATAATTAGTCCATGCCAAGAATCACATCAAAGTCCAACACGTCAAGAAATATGAGGTTAGCCTATGTGTCACGCCCTCGGATAGTCATCTAAGAAGATCAAAATACTTGATCCACTACTAAAGACTCACCCACGGGGGTTGACACATGCAATGGCACTGTCATAGGCTCCAAACTCATACGCTAACAAAAAGAAAAATACATATATCTCTATGAAAAAGTAGAGCGAAGATCAAATAAAGTCGAGGCGGGCTAAAGACATAAGAGAATCGTACATGTGATCTCATCATTTGATGTCTCAGCCTCCGCCTAAGCTTGAGGTTCATAGAAGCGAGCATGTCCACCTCTAGCATGCTATCTAACCTATCACCTGATCTACAACCCAATGGACCACCCCGAATATCCTAGAGACAACCACGATGGTCCGAACCCTTGCCTCTACCTCTAAGTACAAGTGCTGCTTGTAGGGCTAGTAGATCTGCCTATTGAGCTATTGCAATCCTCCTACGCAAAGGGAAATCTCTAGACCAATGATAAAACTCCCCGAAGTCATAACAACCTTGTGATGATCAACCCGCAAAGGATCGACCAACATAGTCTAAAGCACCCAATTGGGACCTATCTCTACCCTGACTCGAGCTAGGATCACACTGACAATAACAGTCACGCTATAAAGCATGTTTTAAAGGCCAAGAAGGCCAGCTGGACTGACCGTGCTGAAACCGTTGGCAGGGCTCATCATAGAATTCTCTAGGCCTTGAATTGGACCTATTGTAGCTGTACTACTTCCTAGATCTCTTGTCGCTACACCCATGAGACTTATAATGGAGCTGCTCAATACCACGGGCATGGTCAACAACATCCAAAATTGAATGGCCCATTGAAAGTACAGAATGGACTCAATCTGCAACTGAAGTCTCAAACCTCTAAAAAAGCACCAAACTCTCTCCTCCTCAGTTGATATGCTCACAGTAGCATCGTGGAAAAGCTCGTGAAACCTTACCTCATACTCATACACAATCAGAGAGCCCTACTTCAACCCTAGAAACTTATCCTGAAGATGGTCTCTGACGCTACATAAATGAACATTGCCAGGAAGGCCTTAGAAAACTCAGTCCATGATAACGAAAGAGACCTAGTTAGCCTAGTTTCAGGCTTGATGTTTCATATACTAGTCGGGTGTTAGCCTTTGTGGGAGTTCAGTCATCTCTGCTAGATCGGATCTGTGACGTCAGTTTGACGATGTGTCTTTGGTGGCACTCAGAGACAGAGTATTGGCAGGTGATGTCGGGCAGACTACATTAGATTCAGATGTGGTTTTGAGAATTGCTGGTCATTTGTGTGTTCCAAGAGTTGGAGATTTGATTCAGCTGATCCTTAGTGAGGCCCATGATTCCAGGTATTCTATCCATCCGAGCACCGCTAAGATGCAGCTTATTTGAGGCAGCATTACTGGTGGAGTGGTATAAGGAGGGACATCTATGAGTATGTGTCCCGTTGCTTGTGTTGCCAGTAGGTGAAGGCTGAGCATTTGAGGCCTGGTATGGAGTTGCAGAGATTACCCATTCCTGAGTAGAAGTAGGAGCGTATAACTATAGATTTCATTGTGGGCTTGCCTCAAACCTCTACGAGTGTTGACAACATTTGGGTCATCGTGGATCGATTGACCAATTTAGCACACTTCCTTCTAGTTCATACTTTCTTTAGTGTGGAGAGGTTGGATCATATTTATATTCGGGAGGTGGTTCGTCTTTATGGTGTGCCAGTTTCTATCATTTTAGACCGGGGTTCACAGTTCACTTTCAGCTTTTGGAGGGTATTTCAGGAGGAGTGGGGCACCCTTGTCGATCTTAGAATAACATTCCACCCGCAGACTGATGGCCAATCAGAGCGTACTATTCAGTTCCTTCAGGATATGTTGCGGTAATCTAATATGGACTTTGGAGGTTAGTGGGACCAGTTCTTGTCTTTGGCTGAGTTTGTGTACAACAACAGTTACAACTCTAGCATTCAGATGGCCCCGTTTGAGGCTTTATATGGTACGCGTTATCGCATTCCATTTGGTTGGTTTGAGTTTACGGAGCCTAGGCCGCGTGGTACAGACTTGTTTCAGGAACCCTTAGTTCATGTGAGAATGATTCAGGATCGGCTCAGGACAGCTCAGAGTAGACAGCAGAGTTACGCAGATAGCAGGCGACGGCCACTGAGATTTTGCCGTTGGTGATAGAGTATACCTCCGAGTATCGCCCATGAAGGGCGTGACAGGATTTGGGAGGTTGGGCAACCTTATGCCCAGGTATATTGGGCTTTTTCAGATTTTGAGGACAGTTGGTGAGATGGCCTATAAGATTGCTTTACCTCCAGCATTCTCAGCCATTCATCAAGTTTTCCATGTTTTGATGTTCCACCGATATGTTCTAGATGAGTCTCATATGCACCAGTATGATGCCGTTGAGTTATATGATCACCTAACCTATATTGAGGAGCCAGTTTCTATTTTGGCTAGAGATGTGAGGCAGCTGAGCTCTAGAGCCATTCCTGTGGTTAAGGTCCATTGGAGGCATCGTCCAGTCGAGGAGGATACCTGGGAGATCGAGCGGAGATGTGGAAGCAGTTCCTCAACTTATTTTATCCCTCAGGTACTTCTTGACTTTTACTTTCGTGGAAAACTTCTTTTAGTAGTGGATGTTGTAATGACCCTCCAGGTCATTTTTGTGTTAATGCCTTCTTTTCAACGTTTAGAGCGTTCCTATAGTGACCCCAAGTCATTTATGACATTCTGGCACTGACTGTTTGGTCGTCTGGTCGTTGTTTGGGTTTTATGCCCGTTTCCCTATTTTTGAACTTTTGAAACTTGAAAAGTTGATTTCGGTCATAACCTAATGTAAACGACCTCAGAATAGCATTCTGATGGTTCTATTGCTTCGGAGTGGCAAAATTAGGCTAAAAGACTGCTTGGCCCGAGTCCCAAGGTTTTTGATGTGAATTTAGGGTCATTTGGTGCTTTAGCCTTTGAAATTTGGCTCAAGGTTGACTTTGCTCAACATTCTTGGTAAACGCACTCAGATAAAGATTCCATCAGTGCAGATATTTCTGGAATGCCGAGTTTGGTATAGAATAACCCTTCGTGTGCTTCTTGGGGCTTCTGATTTAATTCCGAGGCCCTCGGTCGAATTTGGCTAAAATGACACCTTGGGTATGGGACCCACTTTTTGTCGAAATGACCTCGTATGGAAATTTTTACTATATCATTGAATTCGGAACGTCGAATTTGATGGGGTAGCATATCTCGTTTGCGTGCATGAGGTTCTGAACGAATTCCGAGCACCCCATCAGAGTTTTTGGAAAAGCCAAAGTTAAGCTGGTGCAGCAGCTGGTGCTGTAGACCCATCTCTTCTCCCCATTCGCGGTCTTGGCTCCGCGTTCGTGGATAGGTCTCCGCATTCGTGGAGATCTAGGAGTTCCTACTCCGCGTTCGCGGGTAGGGCTCCTCGATCGTGAGGGTGTAGATTCTTCCTCTCCACGTTCACAGGCCCGTGGCTGTGTTCGCGGAGGTACAGTTGTTTTCCCTCTGCGTTCGCGAGCCCCTGGCCGTGTTCGTGGAGGTCTGTGTGACTGGAGCTTATGTTTAAAAGGGGCAGTCGGGCTGTTGTTGTTGTGATATTCAAAAGTCTATATCTTCTTAATTTTTTGTCAGATTTCAGTGATTCAAAGTCCTAGGTGTTCGGAATTGTGTATTCTCTGTGGGTGTTGGTTCGGATAGCGTTGGGTGAGCCCTGATTTTAGTGAATTTGAGGTGTGAGTGGCTGCCATAAGCTTGCTTTGCATAGTTTTGCATGTTTTGTTCTTTTAGTTGTCGGATGTTTCGAACCCAAATCGTTTTCTGTTTTTAAACATAAGTTCGGGAGAAGGTTTAGGACCCTTTTACGGAGTCAATACTGAGATTTTAGGAGGGGGCCCACATTTTCTGATTTTGACTCCTAGATTTGTCCGTCTCTTATTTTGATGATTTTAGTGTCTAAACGACCATCCTGATGCTGTGATTCTTTTTTTAATAGCGTGGCAGGAAGCTGAGGTCATTCGAAAGGGAAAAGCTCCGGTGGAGTAATTTGGAGCGCGCGTGGTCGGACATCTTGTAGGTCACGACTTCCTTACTTTTTAGATTGAGCTAGATTGTGTGAATGCATGCTGATTTGTGTGAATCTGGGGTGGGAAACTAGTATTTCTTCTCTTCTTCTCAGAAACCATGCTTTAGCCTTGATTTTCAGGCTGTTTTTTGAGGTAGTATCATGCTATTTTAGGGATTGTTTAGGTGTTGTTGCATGCGGACTATCTGTTGGTTGTTTTATTATGTTGGATTATATTTTCGGCCTTAGACTAGGTTAGGCTAGTATTGCCTTAGACCCATTCTCCTGTTTGACTTTGGTATGTATCCGACGTCGATTCGGATGGACTAGGTCCTTGTAGATCGAAATAGCAGACTTAGATCTAATAGCATGAGCCTAGCTTGGCTTTGTATTGTTGTGATCTTCTAGCTTTTCTCCCCATTTATGTGTTGCCGATGCGTCATCGGAGGCATAGTGTTTCTCTGGGATTTGGGTGTTTCGAAATCTATTCAGTGGTGGTGTGGTTGGTGGTGGACGGCGATCCATGTTGGTTTAGTATTTGAGTTCCTCTATGGAGTTGATATGCCTCGCGCACTCGTCTTGCTAGGGTTGGGCCCCTTAAGTTTTCACTAGCGCACTCATCTAGCAAAGGCAGGGCCATCGGAGTGTTTGTCGGCTGGGCAATTGAATAAAAGATATTTGAGGTCCTCTTCGGAGTCGGCATGCCCTGTGCACTCTACTGGCTAGGGCAGGCCCCCTGGAAGTTGCTATCTGGGTAGGCAGGGCCCCCAAGAGTGTTAGCTGATTAGGCGATTGGATATTAGGGCCTCGGGAGAAGTTGTTATCCCTCTGTTCACTCTACCGGCAAGGGCAGGGCCCCCAGGAGTTGCCATCTGGCTGGGCAGCCCGATGTGGAAGTCAGATCGTTGACTGGGTTGAGTTGGCTGGTTGTTTCGGTTGAATTGGATGGTGATTTTTGTTCCTAGTTGGATTTTCCTTCGGTCTCATAGATTTAGCTTCTCTATGTACCTGTCGGGCTTATATGGGTCCGTTTGGGTTTTGTTTGTCTGTACTTGAGTGAACGTTCTGGGTCTTTTGGGGGCCCCAGTTAGGTATTCTTAGATTTGTTGTCGGTTAGTTTTTTAGTTACTTCCTTTGACCTCTGTTATTGTAGATTCTATCCTTTCAGTCTGTTTTTACCTTTCTAGCTAGTCGGCCTATGATTCCTACTGGGTACCTATTGTGTTGGTACTCATGCTACACTCTGCCTCAATTTTTGTGATGAAGGTAGAGCACCAGCTATAAGTGTTGAGGTCGAGAATGCTGTAGTCTGTTCCGGAGGCGAGGGTGAGAACATGACGTTTTGCGATTACCTATCTCGATATGTTTGTATATTTCGGCTTGTCTTTTGCATTTGAGACAGTCTTGTTTCGGTGGTCCACTTTTGGGACTTGTACTCATTTTGTAGTAGCTCTGTTCTTGTGACTTCCAGGTTCTGGGAGGTATCGGTTATTGTATATAGTTTGGGTTCACTTCCGCCTTTCTCCTATGTGCTCCTTTATTTATGCTTTTGCTTAGTGGAGGCAAGTTTCAACCCTCTGTCCCATTATTGTTAAGTTCTGGGATAGGGTTTTGCTTGCCTACTGGCGGGTTGGTAGGCAACACCACGACTCAAGGAATCGGGTCGTGACACTATCATTAGGTTAATTCAAGCCATCGAGGCAACACTAGGCTAATCAAATTTCACCCATATAAAATTCAACAAAGACCCAACATATACAAGGGTTCAATTTCACATTCTAACCAACACAATCAATTTTAGCAATTTTTGGTATAAACTCAACTATCTAACTCATGCGCACAGTTCAATACGATCTATATAGCATTATCCAAAGCAATTTAAACAACAATATGATTCAAATGGGATAAAGCCCACACCAAATATCACACATTTTATGACAAATGATAAGATAGAAATGGAAGAACAACCTTAAATAGTAGTACAACACAGAAAAATTAGGGGAAATAGGGTTGGGGTCGAGATGCAAGCAATCAAATGTACTCCAAGCACTAAAAATCACACGCAAGAGGTACTCAAACACTAAATTAGAATATTGGGAGATTAGGAGGGAAAATGAGCACATAGATATGAAAAGGGTTCATTTTCAACTTGAAAAGACTGTTGGCCTATTTATGTCAGGCGCACTCGGCGATCTGCGACTAACATAACCAATTGCATTCAATGAATCACTGAAGCTCGCTGATGAGGCCTGAATGGATACCAAACATGAAAACATCTTCGGAGAACCCAATGTAGTCCGCTTAGTGCACGTTGGTGAATCACCAATTAGAGCTCAGATTGCATAATTTGACAATATACTTTTTCACTTTTTCCAACTCAGAAAGCGGACAAGAAAGAGTCCCCACAATATCTTCAGTGGATCACCAATATGTTTTTTGCATCGCCTAAAGTACCTTTCGCAACACTTTTACTTCATTTCAACCTGCCCTCACAACTCATATTATTGAAAACAACAAAATAAACTTTTGTTGCCTCCCAAGAAGCACCTTATTTAATCTCGTGGCACGACATGGTTCTCTCTTCATTAACTATCATTTTTATGATTTAGGATAGTGTCACTAGGTAGCGCTCCCTTTTGCCTTGGATTGAAATGAATCGAGAGTTGAAAATGCTGAGTTTCAGGCTATTTGATTGACACTAAATGAGATGTTATTTTTTGAGTCAAAGTGGAAAAGTCGTTTCTCAAATCCTTCAACACTTTCTTGGATCCTTCAACGTTGTTGAAGATACTGGTCAGCATTTCTTCAGTGCGGTTCCTCTCTTGACCAACCGGTTCTTTAGGCCTTGTACGATAATGAGATGAAATGTACCTATCTGTCTCCACTTCTCTTTCTCTCCAATTTCCACCTCTCCAATCTTTCCAGTAACCGTCCCTCTCCCTGTTCCGACCTTGGTACCCACCTTGTTCTTTGTAGTTTCGGTGAGAACACCCACTTGATTTCCCAAGTATTTTACTTCCTCCGTGTATAATGCCTCAAACTTGGAATCTCCTGGACTTTTTCCCACACTTGTGCCAACAACATTAACAGCTTTAAGTGCACCTACCATTATGTTTCCAAAGCAAGTCCAATCGGGTCATCATTTTCGCCATATTTTCATCCCTATCTTGATCTTTTTTTAGTTGTTCTTTGCTCATACCCACATGAAAATGAGACACTAGATCTTCTTGAGTATGCAATGCACAACTAATCTTTGTCTTGTCATCAAGCAATAATACTGCAACATCATATGGCTGCCTCATCAACCCACCTTGAATAAGTTCGTCGGTAAGGCATTTTTTAATGGAATCCAAGAGGCAAAAGAAGTAATGCAACAACAAGTTATCCGAAGCACCATGTGTCTGACATTGAAATAATAGGTTTTTAAATCACAACC
Source organism: Solanum appendiculatum (assembly GCA_018342035.1). Classification (NCBI taxonomy): domain Eukaryota; kingdom Viridiplantae; phylum Streptophyta; class Magnoliopsida; order Solanales; family Solanaceae; genus Solanum; species Solanum appendiculatum. Next base: position 960,646 of record JAGDQO010000766.1, on the reverse strand, counting down.
AAATCTCATGAAGAGGTTCACCCAGCACCCTTTAAAAGTTTTTGATGCTACCTCTTAGTTTTATCATCTTCAAAGTGGAGGGGGAATCTCTCAAATAATGCATTTGTCAACTTATCCCACGAAGTGATTGAATCATTAGGTAACTCGGCAAGCCATCTAGTCGTTTCTCCTATTAAGGATAATGGAAAGAATCTCAGTCGGATGGACTCTTGTGAGATGTTTTTGATAGTGAATGGCCAAGAAATATCCACAAAACTTCTAAGTTGTTCATGAGGATCTTCATGAGCAAGTCCCTCAAACATTCCTCATATTTTGAGTAGTAGTAGCATTGTTCTAGTTACATGACAGACTGCCTTCCCTGTTGTAGGAGGTGACTTGATGCACCCGTGGTTTGGATGAAATTCATATGCATGTCATTCAAGTGACCTATATTATCGTTTGACTGTAGTGACTATCGTTGTGACTACCATGATCACTCATGTTGTATACCTGAAAATCAGCGGGCCACAACAACAAACAACAATCTACTACAACCAATAAAATATAAAAACTAACCTCTCCAATTGAATTCATAGTTACCATTCACCGGCAACGACGCCATTTTTGATAACACTCAAACTATCCTCTAAAACAATTACGAGAATAATTAGTTGCTGCCAATTAAAATATCAAATTAAGAGTCAGGGTCGAATCCAAAAGAAAGTGGGGTAAGACAAGGAATTCAATTCAGAACTTTAGACTGTAAACTCATTTATTTTTAGCAATTAAGCGGGTAGTGGATGATTCCACCAAATTTAAGCAAAATGATTTTGCTATCACAAATCAGGATTAAACTAAACTATCACGAATTTAAATAATTTAAGAATTAATCTAGGGGTACAGGGATTGTAATTAATGTTACATAAGGGTAATTGTGGTGCTTAATAGTGCTAGACAAACATTGATACGTTGTGTCATCTTCAATCATACTAATCTTCTTTCGATCTCATAATATCATTTCATAGAATCTCTTTTCAGTCTCATCTATGTAAATTACAAAAGAACCCACTGCCTTACAAAATCTCTTTTTCAAGCAGATCTGGGAAAATAGATCTGACCCATAATTTCTAGTTTAAGCAAATCATTAACATTAAACCTAAATTTCAAGCATTACATAATTACCCACTCTAATCAATCTCTTTCGAGCATCAATTGAAGATCGAATGTAGGATTATGTTTGCAACCTTAACCCATGAGTTAACCATATGCTAATTAGCCTAAATCCATAAATTAATAGACATAAAATAGACCACAACCCAATACCCAATATATTAAATCAACACTTAATCCCATAATTGCACCCCTAGACTTGGGGTTTTAGCCACCCATCACAAAAAGTAAAGAAATTATACCTATTATGAGAGCAACCATGGATGTAATGAAATTAAGCCATTATAATCAACACCCAATTCAATTTCAACCTCAATTTATCAAATTCAAAAGTGAAAATGTTAAACCCAAACTAAGAGTTTCAAACCTCATACAAAAATTAGGATTTTTCTCTCTCAAAAGTTTTTTCCCAAAGTTCTACCTAGCAAAAGTTATATTTTCTCTCTCCTTTGGACTATTTATAGTTTCTCAAAATTTTACCCAAAATTCATTGTGTGGCCAATTCGGTGATATTGGTTATCCTAACCAAGTTGATCCAGTGGATCACTGTCAGCTCCCTAGCTCGCCCTTCTCCTACTTCATGTGTTAGAACCTCAATCGGTGAGCTCATTTGAGTCTGCCATTAACATTAAGAAAATCACCGATTACCACCTTTTAAGCATTTTAAGCCTTTATATTTTATCCATGCCCTATCACCTTCGGTGATGATCATTTGGTTTGCCTATTGCACTCAGTGAGTCACAGATTCATGATTCAGTTCACCAATCCTGCCTTAACATTTTAGACTTTGAGTACTGTCACTTTAGGTAAGGTCATGTCAGTTGGGCGATCCATCCTTTTGGTTTGGTGATCAACAACTTGGAGTTTTCACTTCTTTTCATGAACTTGGACTTTCTTCAAAGTATTCATCCTTGCCTTGTCCCTTTAACCTTCATTGCTGCAAATCATCAAAATATCATTAGAAAAGGACATAATTAGGCATTGAAGGCACTAATTGTCGAACTAAATAGGACTCAAATGAGTGCAAATCTACCACTCAACAAGATTTAAGACACAAACAGATATGCAACCATATATGAAAGAAAGCACACGAGCATAGTGAAAGTAAATCTAAGTATAGCTAAACTAAACCTAACTGGATCACCATAAACCCATAATGTACACTCTTGCGTAAGTTAAAATAAAACTCTAATGGACCCAATAAGCCTGACATATACATTTAATAGCTATGTCTACAAGTGTGAAGTGCCTAAAACCCAACTCCAATAAGTGTGCCCCGGGCCTTAACCCCAAGTGAATCAATTCATTTGAAGCAATTAAAAGTGAAGGGTGGATGATTCCACCAAATTTATGAAAAAGATTTTTGATATCAACTGTAACAATTAAAGTAGAATTTTAGAAATTCAAACAATTAGGAAATAATATAAGGGTGTGGGGATTGGAATTGATGTCACATAGGGGTAGTTGTGTTGCTCAATAGTGCTAATCAATCATGGATAGGCTGTGTCATCTTTAATGACACTAATTATATTTTGCCCTCATAGAACCAATTCATAGAATAACCTTCAGGTCTCATCTATGTGAATTTCAAATCAACCTATTACCTTACGAAATATCTTTTTCAAGCAGATTTGAAACAATAGATCTTACCTATAATCTCTATTTCAAGAAAACCATAGACGTCAAACCTAAATGGCATGCATTAAACTAATTACCAACTTCAATTGATCCCTTTTGAGCATCAATCAAAGATCAGTAGGACTAAGTTCGTAACCTCAAAACATGTATTAACCCCGTGCTAATTAGCCTAAATCCATGAATAAACAACAATAAAACAGAGCAAAACACAATATCCACTATATTAAATCAGTGCAACCCCATAATTGCACCCCTAGAATTTGGGTTTTAGCCACACATCATAAAAAGTAAAGAAATTATACCTATAATGAGAGCAGCCATGGATGTGATGAATTAAGCAATTATAATCAACACCCACTTCGATTTAAACTTCCAATTGTAAATTTCTAGAGTAAAATTTAAAACCCCAAAACAAAGAATATTTCTCTAAGAGTTCAAATTTTCTCTCTCTAAAAATCGTACAAAATTAGGAACTAAAATTCTTTTCCAAAATCTAATTAAAAAATTACTTCCATTTTTCTCTCATTTGGGTTATTTAAAGTTTCCCAAAATTTACTGCATGACCTACTTGGTCAGATTAGTCGGTCTCGCCAAGCAGACTCGGTGGATCACTGTTTGTTCAATAGCTCACCTTTCTTTTGCTTCAAGCTTTAGGTGTTTGAATCTCTGTCGATGAACTCGTTTGAGTCTATCTTTCACATTCGGTGGATCACCGATTACCACCTTTGTTCACCTTTTAAGCCTTCATTTCTCATCCAAGTCCTGTCACCTTCTGTGATGGCCATCTTGTTCACCTTTTTATTTTCATGAATCAATGTTTCGCATATCAGTTTGTAGATCGGCATTGAACATCTTTAATTTCAGCTCTATCACCTTAGGTTAGGTAAGGCCCTTAAGGCAATCTGCCATTTTTGTTAGGCGACTAGCAGCGTGGAGTTTACACTTTTTTCATTATTTTTGGTCTTTCTTTCAAGTATTCATCCTTGCCATGTCCTTTAGCCTTCATAGCTTCAAATTATCAAAATATTATTAGAATAGAACATAAGTAGGCATTGAGGACACTAATTTTTAAACTAAAAAGTCCTAAATGAGTTTATATCTACCACTCATCGGGAGATTGATATGTAGTCAAAATGCAATATTCAGGCTCTAAAGGATATGTTGCGGACCTGTGTTTTTTATTTTACAGGTCAGTGGGACACTTTTTTAGCTTTGGAAGAATTTGTGTATAACAATAGCTACCACTCAAGTATTCAGATGGCCCCATTTTCGTGGCCTTATATTGTAGGCGATGTCGCTCTTCGATTAATTTGTTTGAATCTTTGAAACCTAGTCTATGTCGTACTGATTTTCTTTATAAGGCCTTAGATAATATGCGGGTGATTTAGGATAGGCTAAGGATGGGTTAAAGTAGGAACCAAAGATATGCTAATCATAGGCATCGGCCTTTTAGAATTGGGTTGGTGATCGGGTGTTCCTCTGAGTATCAGCCTTGAAGGGTGTGATGACATTTAGGAGGGCCGACAAGCTTAGCCCATGTATATTGGGGCATTTGAGACTCTACAGACTATTGGTGATGCCGCTTATGTGTTTGTAATACCTCATGTTTTTTACCTATCTATGCACTTTTCCATGTGTCTATGTTGCGTAGGTATATTTCTTATGAGTCTCATAGTGTCCAGTATGATCTGGTTGAGTTGGATTACCGTTTGATCTTCATGGATAAGCCTGTTGCTCTTCATGACAAAGTTGATGGTGTTATGTTAGAGACCCAATCATGTAACTAAGGTCAAGTGGAGAAATTAGCAGGTCAAGGAGGCTACCTGGGAAACCTAGAACAAGATGGGAGAGTAATTTCACCGCTAGTTTGAGCCTATAGGTACTTCTTGTCGCTTACTTTTGTAGATTAAAGTATTTTTTAGTTGTGAATGTTACAATGAACCTCCAGGTAATTTCTGTGTTATTTACTTCGTTTCATAATTTAGAACGTTCCTTTAGAGACCCCGAGTCTTTTATGACTTGCTGAGACTGAAAGATCGGTCATATGGTCATTCATTTCGACTCTATGCAACTTTCCATAGGAGCTTCTAAAACTTGAATGGTTGACTTTGGTCAAAATTTAAAAAGATGACCTCTGATACTATTCTGATAGTTCCATCAGCTCAAGAATATCGATTTATGTCTAGAACGAATGTCGGTGCAGATCCCAAAGCTTATAGGCTAATCTCGAGCCCCCTTGTGGAATTTGGCTTAAAATGTAGTTTGTGTGCGGGACCCACTTTTTTCTAGATGACCTCGGTTGGATGTTTCTAGAGTTCTCTTGAGTTTGGAATACCATTTTTTTAAAGTGAGTAGCATATTCCATTTATGTTGGTGGGACCTCAAGCTAATTTTGAAGGTCCGGCAGAGACTTGGGACTTTTGATTCCAAGTGCATGTGCAACCCTTACTGGGTATCGCTACTCCCGCGGAGCTGCTCACTTCGAGGAGGGGCCGTTTTTGCAGAGCTGACCAGGCTGGCAGGTGATAATTCTCAATTACCCATCATACAAGTCAACGACTAGGTGATCTTTTGTAATATAATAACCCAATATATGAGGTTGGGGTGGAATCCACAAGGAACAATGTGTCTTTAATAATAAATATAAAGAATTACGAGCTACTAGTTTGAATCCAAACGAACAATACAATTTGAATATCAAGAGTTGATAACAATCAACAATAACGGGAACAGGGAACAAAGACAAAGGTGTTGTCAAGCAAGGGATTAAAGGAATTATGTAATGGGAAGCTAATTGACATTCAAACGATCCATTCCACCTTAATTTCATGCAAACTCATTCATGGGTAAGATCATATATGAATTGGAACCTCAATGATTAACCTCCTTATCTCGAATGCAAGACAATATTTCTGACCTAGTTCTTCCGAACATTGATAAGTAACAATCACAACTATTATAATTCTATGCATTGCATGGATTAACTATCGCCAGCTATCATCTAATATATAAATTGTTAAACCTTAAAGCATGCACCAATCAATAATTTCCAACCTCAACTGACTCTCTCAAGCTTAATCAAAGTAAATAGGCAAGTCGAAAGAGTGATCAAATCTATTAGGAAAGTAATATAACATGAAATTGACTAGATTATAAAACATCCATTTAATAAATAAGAAAGCATTCAATAAATTACAAAAGCAACAGAAAAAAATCAACTACCCATCAAATGCCTATTTCTAGTTCAAAACCTCAATTCTTCTATGATCAATTACACCTACAATTCATGTAATACAAAGCAATAAAAGGAAGAAAGGATAAAAAAAAATTAAATTGAAAACACAATCCGCAATCCCAAAGGTGAATTGTAAGAAAACTTGTTATGAAAACCCTAGCCCAAACTATTGACTGTTCTTCCTTGATAAAAAATCCCAAGATGTCAAATATATTTTTCCATCACCACTCAATCATATTTTGTAAGAATTGGGTTCCAAAACCATGTGAAATTCCATCCTTGTCCATATCAGAAAATCGCCATTCACTAAAGTGTCCAAGTAGTCGCTGAAGCGATCTAGCCCCTTGGGAAAGCGAGAATCTTTTTTTATTGGCCTTCACTAAAGTGGTTGTGTAGCTTGATAAAGTGATCACTAACTCATGTGGTCCTGTTGCAAAAGTGATACCCACATGGTCACTTAGGCGACCTCAGACCCTTTTGTTGACCTTCGTTAAAGTTACTCTCTAGTTGCGTTTACGAGAACGGGGAGTAATTTTCTACCAGACTTAGCTCGTTTTCCCACTCTTTTCTTCCAAATTTCTTCAATTTCAATCAAACTTCTTCCAACCCACAAATACCTAAAATAAACACAAATCAACGGATAATTAGCCTCTTCTTTACTTAAGTTACTCAAAATTATAAAAAAAATCTAAATGAGTCAAAACTGCCTGATTCATCAGCAGGCCTCGCGCCAGCGTAGTCTTAGTCGCTCTTGTGACCCCGCGCCTATGGGCTAGGGGCCGCTCCTATGGAGCTGTTGACTTGTGGACCTTCTCATCGATGGAGTTTGTCCGCACCTATGGTGTCATGACTATGATGTAGGGGTTGCCAGTATGGCGATATTATTGATTAAATTTAACACCTCAAAATTTAGAAGTTTTCTTTGGAAAGAAAAAGTTGTAGAAATAACCTAGTGCCAATTCTTACAGGTCCATCGACGATTTGTAGGAGATTCCATGTTCCGCAGAAGGAAACCGTAGAAATAGTCTTGAGGAATCGAGAATATCTAGTCTCTGATGATTGTCTACGGATGATCAGGACAAACCATAAAGGTTGTTACGGGCCTTAGAAGGGATCCATAGAAGTGATTCATACTTAGTAAATATTTAGCCAAAACTTTGGGTTTTACGGGTTGGTCCTATGAATCGTAGGAAGTTCCACAGCCCGTGCGAAGCGTATCCTGGAAATGGCAAAAATGTTATGCCCTAGTACTCGACCCTACGACTTACTAGGATGGTCTATAGGAATTTTTACGGATCGTAGGCCAGAATCGTAGGATTTTTCTAAGAGTATTTAATTAAGGATGTTTTTGTCTGTTCTTACCCAATTAATCCCTAAACTATTTAATTTTTTCCCTATAAATACCCCTATAACTTTTTTTACTCTTCAAAACCTAACCCATTCCCTCCAATTCACTCAAACTCTAAAAAATCTCTAAAGTTTTCTTTCCAAGTTCTCCCAAGAGCTCTCTTTGTTGAAGTTAGGGTTTCAAGCTTCAAGGTCTCATTCTATTTGCATTCTTAGGGCTTTGACGATCAAGGTATTTTTTCACGACCTAAAGTACCCCCTAGACGTTACAAGGCGTACAAGACCCCGAAAGGCTCGTACAAACCACTTAGAATATATCATACAAGATAATAGTAACTAAGAAGTTAGAACACAATTCATATCAAAGTAGCAAAAATATAAACATTTGTCTCAAACCATCTAATACATGAATAGAAAGAAAGTGGGACGTAACCCATACAAATTTTAAAAGTAAAATGACAAAAAAGGGGTAAATGTGGCTATGTCCTCGAACATATGAGGACTCATAAAATCATCAACTCAAATGCAACGACTAGTCACCGGTGGATGGAGATAGGCCGGATCCTACACTTATAAGAAAATGTAGGCAAGAGTATGCGTCAGTACAAGAATGCACCAAGGATGATAACTATGCACATAGGTTACAAAATCATGCAAAAAGGGCTATACATAAGATATAATGACCCAGTTAAAGCATACGGTGACATGACAGGAAATGTTAAGTAAAGAGCAATAGTGAATGCACGGAAATCATCTTACAACAACATATGCTTAAAAGCCTTTAGAAAGTAACCTTAGTTCATTATTGTAGGAAGTGAGCCTTAACCGACATAGACCATGTGAGCTATAACATGGAATCTGATGTCTACCCCACACCGAAAAGAGATGTCCTTACTTGCCAAGGTAAGATCCATAGTTTCAAGCTTAGGTGGATCCACGAACTAATCATGTCTATGTAAGACAATAATCCTATGGTGGCACATAGTTATGGATAAAGAGATTGCTATTAGAACCCGGCCTCTTCTAACGAGAGAGCTTCCATCTCAATATCCACTTGGTGCTAAGCATAATTCCCACTTATGAATCATAATTCACAACTTATCTTATCATTATTAGGGAACATGGGTAATCGCCTCTTGTCCCTTCATTAGAATAGCTCCTTAATCTTTGATTCAAAGTTTAGTTCAGAAAACCTTTCAACCCTTATGAATCCTTCATGTGAGAAAAGTCCTTTCACAAATCAATGTTTTGAGTAGTATGTGAGAAATCCTTTTACAACCCAATAACAACAACATTTATGCTTCACTTCTCAAAGCAAATCTTAAATCATCATAATTTCATAAATTGAACGTGCACATCTTCATAAAATTCATCTTTTGATCATTCATACACTTCATCATAGAATCATAGCTTGAAAACCATAAATCATGCATGGGCTCATATAATTCCATCTTAAAATTATTGAATTAACTCAATTCATGCATAAACAACCTCAATTCAATTAATTAAATCATAATTGAAAAGAACCTATGAAATAGAAGAAAATCCTAATTTCCATTGGAAAATTCTAGCTTTGAAAAATGGAGAATTTAGGAACCCTATGGAGGAAAGGGTTCCACAGGAGAAAGCTATGATACCTTGATGCCAAAAGCTTGAAATCAATGGTGAACTTTGGAGACTTGAATGAAAACCTAAGGACATTCTTTTTCTTCTTCAATCTTCTAGAGAGAGAAATATTTAGGGAAAGACTTTGGGGAGAATTTGGGAGAGATTAGAAAGTGAGAGAATTAGGCTTAGAAGCCTTATATAGGGCTTAGAATTAGAGCTTAACCGACCTAGATTAGGAATAGATTAAATAGGGAAAAGACCAAAAAGCCCTTAAAAATAAACTGTCAGCGTCGACCTACGGTCCATAGGTCTAACCATGGACCGTCTTGGTCAACCGTAGAAAAGTTAAGAAACTATTTTTTGGACCTTAAAACGACGGGACCCCTTTTATGGTGCGTAGATCCATTGATGGACCGTACATAGCAACTGTCAGTCCATCCTTGAACCTTTAAATTTTTGCCAAATCTGGAGGGACCTACGAGACCTACCTAAGACTCATTCATGAAATGACGGGTCAACCTAACAAACCGTCAATGGGATCCTGAAACTTGAGATTTTGAAAATATTTACCTTGCCATCTACGATTCCCACCTATGGCCCGTAAGTTAACCTACGGTCCGTAGATGGCTTCCGTTTGTCTTGGCTCAAGACCTGAAAACCAAAAAATTCTTCTTATCGAAATATGAGGTGTTACAATATCTCCCCCTTGGGAACATTCGTTCTAGAATGAGAAATTAAGACATCATAAGGAGGATAGGAACTAAACCTAACAGCCCAACGTGAATGTAGTCACATAAATGCACATATCCGAGGAGGAAACATCAAATCCAAGCTAAAGAATGTTAAAAGCACCATATCATAAGGTCTATATGCAGCATATACTCAAATGCACATAAACATGAAGAAATCAGTCAAGTTAACTCATTTTCTCAAAATCAATCATTTTCATGAACATGCATAAATGAGGGATCATGGGAATATCTAAGAAACATTAGGCCAAAAGAGTAAAGCTTGAGGAACTAAATACCTCAAACTAGAGTAGGAGTGGACGGAAAGAGATGAGGATAACGGCACATCATATCGGCCTTAGCTTCCAAAGTAGCACCCTCAACTAACTGATTCCTCCAAAGGACCTTAACGGAAGTAACTTCTTTATACCTCAACTTCCGAACTTGTCGGTCTAAAATCTAAACCAAAACCTCTTCATAAGAAAGGTTCTCCTTTACACCAAGATTCTCTAATGGAACAATAGATGCCGGATCACCAACACACTTCTTCGACAAGGAGACATGGAAAACTGGAAGAATCGATGCAAAATTGTTAGGCAAGTCCAGTTCGTAGCAACCTTACCAATTTGCCTCAAAATTTGATATAGGCTCACATAACGGGGACTAAGCTTCCCTTTCTTCCCAAACCTCATTACACCTTTCATGGGTGAGATTTTCAGGTAGACCCAATCATTTGCATCAAATTCTAGATCTCTCCTTCTAACATCCGCATAGGACTTTTGTTGAGTTTGAGTCATTTTCAACCTTTCTCTAATATGCAAAACTTTCTCCATAGCCTCATGTACCAATTTTGGACCTATCAAAGAAACTTCGCCATCTTCAAACCAACCTATAGGAGATCTACACCTACTACCATAAAGAGCCTCAAATGGAGCCATACCAATATTAGAATGATAGCTATTATTGTATGCAAAATCAATCAAAGGCAAATGATCATCCTAATTACCCTTGAAGTCAATCACACAAGCTCTCAACATATCTTCCAAAGTTTGGATAGTACATTTCGCTTGCCCATCAGTTTGAAGAGGAAAGGTCGTACTAAGCTTAACACGGGTACCAAGGCTTTTTTGGAAAGATTTTCAAAATTGTGAAGTGAATCGAGCACCACGATCGGATATAATGGACAGGGGCACTCCATGCAACCTAACCATTTCCCTTAGGTACAACTTAACATAGTCTTCCGTTGAATAAGAAACCTTGACGGGAATGAAATGATATGATTTCGTCATATGATGTTGTCGCCCGGTGCATGGTTAACCAACAATGAACTCCATATTTAAATCTCCCCACTTCAAAGTAGGAATATAAATGTATTGGGACAAACCTCTTGGCTTTTGATGCTCTACCTTGACTTGTTGACAATTAGGGCACTTATCCACTAATTCCGCAATGTCCTTCTTTATCCCATTCAACCAATAGACCTCCCGCAAGTCACGGTACATCTTGGCGGCTCCCGGATGAATGGAATATTAGGAACTATGGGCTTGCGATAAGATCTGCTCCCTCAAATTATAAACATTCGGACACACAAGTGACCTTGGTATCGGAGTACACCATCTCCGCCCTGGGAGAAAGCCTCAACGGACTTTTGAAGCACCGCTTCCTTCAACTCCATCAAAATTTGATCAAGACCTTGCTTTGCTTTCACATCCAACACCCAATCAGGTCAATCTATGAAAATCTCAAACCAATTCTTTCTTACTATCCTCAACATTAGTAACATTACCCATGGGTAACCGGCTAAGGGCATCCGCCACCACATTCGCCTTGCCGGGGTGATAGAGGACACTCATGTCATAGTCCTTTAGCAACTCAAGCCACCTCCTTTGGCGAAGATTCAGATACTTTTGCTTTAACACGTATTGCAAACTCTTCTTGTCAGTGAAGACATCCACATGGACACCATACAAGTAATGCATCCATATCTTTAGAGCAAACACAACTGCCATTAGTTCTAAATCATGGATAGGATAATGTTTTTCATGAATCTTATGTAACCTTGAAGCATAAGCAATCACTTTCCCATTTTTCATAAGGACACATCCCAACCCAATTCTTGAGGCATCAATTTAAACAACAAACCCATCGGACCCTTCTAGTAGAGTTAACACTGGGGCGGAGTTGAGTCTGTCTTTCAATTTTTTGAAGGTCTTCTCACATGCTTCATACCATACAAACTTAATTTTCTTTTAGGTCAATGCCATCAATGGAAAGGCAATAGAAGAGAACCCATTAAAAAACCTTCTATAGTATCCAGCAAAACCCAAGAAAGTTTGAATATCTGAAGGGGATAGAGGTCTAGGCCAACTCTTAACCACATCCTTCCTTTTGGGATCTACCTCAATACCCATACCAAAAACAATGTGACCAAGAAAACCACAGACCTCAACCAAAATTCACATTTACTAAACTTTTCAAAGAGTTGTTGGTCCTTCAGGACTTGCAACACAATCCTCAAATTAGTGGTATGCTTATCCTCACTCCTTGAGTAAATCAAAATGTCGTCGATGAACACAATCACAAACATATCTAGGTATTTTCTAAACACCCTATTCATCAAATCTATAAATGCAGCCGGAGCATTTGTCAAACAAATCAACATTACTAAGAATTCATAATGACTATATCTAATCTGAAAAGTTGTCTTTGGAATGTCATCTTCCTTCACCCTCAATTGGTGATAGCTCGACCGAAGGTCAATATTGGAAAAGTAACTCGCTTCTTGAAGTTGGTCAAAAAAATCATCTATCCTTGGAAGAGGATACCTGTTCTTAATAGTAACCTTATTCAATTGCTGATAATCAATGCACATGCGGAGCGACCCATCCTTCTTGCACAAAAATAGAACTTGAGCACCCCATGGAGAGATACTCTGCCGGATGAAGCCCTTATCCAGCAAGTCTTTAAATTGCTCCTTCAATTCCTTATGTGTTGTCAGAGCCATTCGATAAGGAGGAATAGAGATAGGTTGCATATCTGGGAGAAGGTCAATACCGAAGTCTATTTCCCTTTCGGGAGGAACACCGGATAGATCATCGGGAAACACTTCCGGAAACTCTTTAACAACGGGGAACGACTCAAAGATAGGGGTCTCGAAATCCATATCCCTAACCCAAACAAGATGGTATATGGAACCCTTTGAAATCATCTTTTTAGATTTAAGAAAAGAAAATAAATCCACTCTTAAGCATAGAGTTTCCCCCTTTCCACTCTAGAACATGCTCATTTGGAAATTCAAACTTGACCACTCGGGTCCTACAATCAATTGAGGCATAACATGAATGCAACCTATCCATCCCAAAATAACATCAAAATCTAGTATATCAAGCTCTATAGGATAAACATGAGTGACTTTATGGGATAAGGAGACGGGACAATTCCTATAGACTCTCTTAGCCACGATAGATTCACCAATAGGAGTAGAGATGGAGAAAGGATCTAACGACACATCCAGAAGAACATCAAACCTCATACTACATATGGCGTCACAAAAGACAAGGTAGCATCGGGATCACCCAAAGCATAAACATTAAGATTTAAGGCTTTTAACATACCAATAGCCACATCGGGAGAACCCTCTTGATCATGTCGAGTTTGGAGTGCATAGAATCAGTTTTTCTTGGGAACGTTTGAACCCGAACCACTAGGTTGAGCTTGTCTACCTTCTCTTTCCTTAGCCGTAAGTGATGGAATATCCCTTATCTTATGAGCACTCCTACCACAACCGAAGCAACCATCCGTACTAGCTAAGCATCTAGCCTCATGCCTTTTTCTACATTTAGCACAAGTAGTCGATGAAGATTCTCCACCATTTTCTCCTTGAGGTTTAAGGTTTGACATCGTATCTTTGTTGTATCTAGGAGGAGCATTGGAGAACTTTGACTGGAAAAACTTTGTGGAAACTTAGGACAACCATATTCATAAGACCTTGAGCATGAAAACTCACAATCACTGGCCTTAGCCCTCTTTGATTCCCTAGACTTTTCCTAAAGTTTCTCCTCTTCTATTTGTTGAGCATGAACCATTAGACAAGAAATGTCCATATCATTAATGAGCATGGCGGTACAACATTCTTTCACTACCATTTCAGACACTCCCGACACAAACTTACTCATCATTGCACTTGGATCGGCAACCATAGTAGGAGCATACCTATACAATTGTGTAAACTTTAAGGCATTTTCCTTCACACTCATGTTTCCTTGACGACAGTTAATGAACTCAAGCACCCTTCCCTCCCTCATTTCAAGGGGAAAGAACCTATCAAGAAAAGCAACCTTAAACTTCTCCGAATCAATAGGACCCGCATCAACCGCCTTCTCGCTCTTCCATTGCTCAAACCACACTTGAGCCACACCCTTGAGTTGGTAAGTGGACAACTCCGCCTTTTCCACCAGGGTTAAACCAATGACTATTAGCACCTTATACACCTCATTAATGAACTCTCGAGGATCTTTCTCAACCTTAGAGCCATGAAACTCCGGGGATTCTTTGTAGTTAAATCCCTTACTCGAGATGCTGTCATACCCATATTTGGGTTCACGGGGACCACAACCTCCCTATTGGCTTGAGACGTCATGGCTTGGGCCAACACATGAAAAGAAGCTCTGAACTCCTCATTAGTCACCTTCTCAGCCAAAGGGTCGACCGGAACTTGAGGAGCTTCTTGTTCCACATTCTCTCTCGCATTCATCCTAGCATATGCCCTTCGAGTGGCCATATCTTGAAAAGCATTAGATAGGAATTAGGAGAGAGACATATAGAGTTCAACTCTATTGCACGAAATCAATTGGAGTTTCCTAAACATCTTATAGCCTCTCATTCATAAGTGTGGCACACTTCACACCCATGAAAAACACACTACTCGACGTTGCTTATGAGACATCCTAGGACCTTTCCAAAACCTTTTGCTCTGAATACCAAGTTTGTCACGACCTAAAGTACCCCCTAGATGTGAGAAGGTGTAAGAGACCCCGCAAGATCCTGTACAAGCCACTTAGCATGCATCATACAAGATAATAGTAAGTAAGAAGTTCGAAGAGAATTTATATCAAAGTAGCAGAAATCTAAACATTTGTCTCAAGCCATCTAATACATGAATAAAAAGAAAGTGGGACGTAACCCATACAAGTTCAAAAAGTAAAATGACATAAAAGAGGTAAATGTGGCTATGTCCTCGAACATATGAGGATTCACCAAATCTTCAACTCAAATGCAACGACTGGCCACGAGTGGATGGAGATAGGTCGGATCCTACACTTATAAGAAAATGTAGGCAAGAGTATGTGTTAGTACAAGAATGTACCAAGTAATATAACTATGCACATACGTTACAAAATCATGCAAAAAGGGCTATACATAAGATATAATGACCCAGTTAAATCATACGATGACATGATAGGAAATATGAAGTAAAGAGCCATAGTCAATGCACGGAAATCATCATCAAACAACATATGCTTAAAAGCCTTTAGAAAGTAACCTTAGTTCATTATTGTGGAAAGTGACCCTTAACCAACATAGTCCATGTGAGCTATAGCATGGAATCCGGCATCTACCCCACAACGAAAAGAGGTGTCCTTACTTGCCAAGGGCAAGAACCATAGTTTCTAGCTTAGGTGGATTAACTAGCTAATGTCTATCTAAGACAATCATCCTATGGTGGCACATAGTTATGCGATAAAGAGATTGCTACTAGAAACCCGACCTCTACTAACGTGAGAGCTTCCATATCAATATCCACTCGGTGCTAAGCATAATTCCTACAGATTAATCATAATTCACAGCTTATGTTACTGTTGACAGAGGTTGTCTTTAGTGCAATTCCCTTGTTCCAAGCTACGTGCCCCCGTAGGATTGTCTTAAATGACCTGGCTAGTTGACTCACCTAAGAAATAATGAATGAGACGGAGTTCTACCTTTCCATGTAGATTCCCCTTATTAGTGTGTGATGAGTGGGTAATTTTCACTCATTTGGTACTCTTTTCTTGTGATTTTGTGGCACTTAAGTAGAGATAGAGGCTAATTATCCTTGGAATATGGTTGCTTCAGGTATATTTTGGTAGGTAAGGAGTTTTGATGGGAAAGAATGGAAATAAGGCAAAATGGAGCTAAAAACAGAGAAATTGGAGCAGGCAGCAAAGTATTCCCCGCGAATGCATTCAACTGACCCGCGAACGCGAAGCTACGGTCTTCTATGAACCACGAACGCAGGATATCCTCCATGAATGCGGAGTGCAATTATGTTGGGAACCGCAAACGCGGTGCTACCTCCACGAACGCGGAGAAGAGAATGTGCAAAACATCTGGGCAGTTTTGGAATTTCACCTTTTTGATCCCAATCCACAATATACACTCATACACAACCATTTGAGGAATAATATAGAAATTATTGTAAGAACCAACCAAGAAAGGATAGAGGCTTGAAATTAAGGCTTAGCTTTGAGAACAAGTTTCCACAACAAACACCATTAGAGTGAAGATTGAAAGCTTGATTTGTAATTATTTTTCATCCTTTCTTCAACTCTTTGTTTTGTAATGCTCAAATTCTAGGTGTTACTTGTTGTTTGGTGATTTGGATATTGTGTTAGTGATAAACAATATTTGGGCTATTAATTTCTACCTTGTGCTTTTGTAATTCGTTGAATACTTTTTCATATATGATATGGGTTTTTGATTATTCAATCAATTTCATGCTTTCTTTGCTTTCCAATGGAATTGATCACTCGTAAGACTTGCCCAATTACATTGATTGAGCTTGTAAGAGTCAATTGAGGTTAGGAAAGGTTGATTGGTGAATTATTTGAGGTGTAGCAACTCGTATAACTGATAATAACTAGAAATAGTAAATCTTTTCAATGCCTATAGTTGGATTATTTGTGTTGTCACTTCACTTGGTTCGAAAGACCTAGTTGAGAAATATTTTCCTATATTCGATAGAAATAGGTGGATAATTTAGATTCCAAGGCATATATGATTTCTCAAATGATTAATTGAGACTATATGAAGCTAATTTGCAATGGATCGTATAGGTGTTGATTGATTTTCAATTCCAAAATCCCATTGGTATCCTTTCTTGAAAAGGCTTTGTCTCTTGTTCTCCTCTATCCCTTATCCTAAATTTTCACTTGATTTCTTCATATTATAATTGTATCTTTTATTTCGGTTTCAAATTAGTAGCTTGTAATTCTTTATTTCTTCAATAGCCTACATATTGTTCCTCGTGGGATCGACCCCAACTCAACATTGGGTTTATACTTGTTAGCGACCACCGACACTTTGAATCATAAGAGGTGTAGTTGAGCGTTATCATAAATGGCGCCGTTGCCGAGGAACAATTTGGAGTATTGAATTGATTTAGAATTTATAGTTTACTAGTTTCTATCAAAATTGTGAATATTTGTTTTTGCTTTGTTGTTTTTGGTTTTATGGCTTCTTGTGAAGAAACAAGGTTTGTCGATTGCAAGCCCTATGTTGATGACCCATGGCCTTGTTGTGGAGGACTTTATGTTGGGAATAGTTGTTTGGATGCCTCTTTATTTGAAAACATGTGTGAACAGATAGGTGTTGTGAGTCAAGCTTTGCTATTTCACTTGTCTCAATGACTTGCAAAGGGTTTGAGGCTAAGAGATCTAATGTTCCAAATGAGGAATGAATTCCACAACCTGCACCTAGCTAGGTGCCCTGAGATTATCCAACTTGAGTTTGAAATTACTACTTTGAAGACAAATGTGAGATCAAGAAGTGGAGTATGTAATGCTCCTTGTCAAATGGTCAAAATTAACGTGTTGGAGTTAGAGTTGCAAGAAAAAGGGGTTGTGATTAGCATGGATGAGATCTTGGGTATTTGCAACAAAACCAAGCTAATAAAATTCCAAGAGGCAAAAATCAAGGAAATGATACTAGAGGTGCAAGAAAAAGCAAAAAAGATCATATATGGAAACTCTAGTTCATTTGAGAGTGATGGTGTCATGCATTTGAGGGCCAAGGGTTATGAAGTTTGATGCTCAAATAGCCTAGTGACCCTATCACTATTTCCCAATGTTTTTCCATGAAATTATGATGTTAAGTTGGGCAAGAAATTCAAATGTTTGAAGTGGAGAGATCGAGTGAAATTTGTGATGCTCTCAAGTTGTCCCAACACTTTTCGAAGATAAAATGATTTAAAGTTGGGGAGAAGGTACATTGCCTCGAAGTGAAAGCACAAAGGGTGATGTATCCAGTGTTGCGCCGCCACGTTAAATTGTGCACTTGACGGGAGGCAACCGATTGGTATCCAAAATTTTAATTCTTAGTTAATTTTAAGTTTTCTTTAATTTTTAGGATAGATTAGGATTTTATTTTTGACTAATACTCATAATTTCAAAGTGTTTGAAAGTGTTTTGAACAGGTTTGTATGGAAAAATTCAATGGAGATTGAAGTTTGGGGTTGAACTTCCTTTAAAATGGGGTTTGGAACACTTTTTGGAAGCCGAAGATCACCAAAATACATTGGGGGAGTCACCGAATGGACCCAACCATTGCCAAAATTTCAAGAAAGTTGCCATGGGTTCAGGCATCAGATACTCTTCGTGAACACAGAGTGGTGCCCGCGAACATGTAGTGGTGCCCGCGAACTCGGAGGCCAATATTTCTCAAAAGGGTGCGAACGCGCTCAGATGTCCGCGAACGCGAAAGGTCGGGAATATTAATAGGCAAAACTGTTAAGAGGCTATTCATTTTTCAAAAACAAAAAGGTAGCAGTTGCTTTTCTCTTTCATTCTACAGAGAGTCGAAACCACCCCTAAAAATCCCCCTCATCTCATTTGCTTTCGAAATTATCACTTTGTTGATCGGAATCAGCACTCAAGGTATGTGCTGTACCACTTTCTTTACTTTATATTTGGTGAGTAAGACTTGAATGAAAATGGTACTTTATTAGCTTTTGATTTTGGTTTGATTTGTTGTGTTTAATTGTTGGGTTATGGGATTGATTAGACATTTGTTGTGTGGTGATTGTTGATAATTGTGTTTTGTGGAACGATTTGGGGGGGGGGGTGATTTAATGAGAAAAATGGGTGATAAAATAGTGCCCTCAATGTTTTTGAAGAAATGCTCACATGAATTCTGCTTTCTGGGGACGATGACACCTCTGCGAACGCGGGACTCTAGCTGCGAACGCGGAGGTCTATGACTCCATGTGCTTCGCGAATGCGGCAAACTAGCCCTGGAATGCAGTGGTCTGAAGTGTGCTGAGCGGTGAACGTGGGTGCCTCTCCGCAGATGCGGAGGTATGGCTCTTGCTTCTCCACGAATGCGGAGGCTTCTCCACGAACGCAGAGAAAAAATTGCTTTCGTCCAAAAATAGTAGCTTCGCATTGCATATATCGGGACCTCTTTTTATTATTTTATTTGGCCTAAATACTTCCTAATACATTGTTTGAAGTGTCCATACAAACGTTTAACATGTTGGCTTCATTTGTAGGTACTTTGAGCTTAAAATGGCTTCCGACGACATCTCCTATGTGCCCAAAATTGCTCCATAAATTACAGATGAGGACTATTTCGATGCTAGAAGATTCTTTTCATCCAAATGCACGCAAAAATATGAAGAATACTTGGGCCGAGCTATGGTGAAGGAACAAGGTATTTGCTTGGACAAGCTTGAAAGTGGGATACCGGACTTCTATAACCGGCTCATGTCTAGTGGTTGGATCTGCTTTGGTCCTGAGCCTTTCAAGGATAACCACACTCTAGTTGTGGAGTTCTATGCTAATGCTTTGGAGACCAACTTTGAAGAAGCCATAGTGACCGTCATTCGAGGGGTGCAAGTACCTTTCAGCTCGACCGTGATTAATGCTTTTTACGGTCTCCCGAATGCTAACAATAGGGTGTACTTGTACCATTACAAAGATTTGTGTAGTCAATGGCTTGTTGATATGCTGCATGACGGAGAGCCTCCGGAATGGTTTGAGACTAAGAGAGGGATTGAGTCCCGTGACTTCACAGCTGAGATCAAGACTTGGCTCTCTATCATATTTTCTCGAGTCATACCTTCTACTCATGATAACGAGGTGATCTTGGAACAGGTTTTTGTGATTGTAGATTTTTTTGATGGGTTGGAGGTTTATGTGGGGCAGCTAATCGTTGATCATATTTGTGAATTGGCTCAAGGGAGAGCCAAGAGCATCATCTTCCCTTTTTTGATCACTCAGTTGTCGTACAGTGCTGGGTTCCAAAGCTCCCTACTTATGAGGAGAAGAAGCCGGGAAAGGAGATTCACCCGCTAAAGAAGAAAGGTATTCAGAGTAGCAGGAAGAAGAGGAAGATTGATATGTTAGATGCTTAGTTTGGCCAGTTTACCGAGCCTGTTTCTGAGGTCGATACCTCCTCTTCTGCAGGACCCCTTCGGTTTGGACTTGCCATTATGTGCCATATCTTATGCTAGATTCATGGAGTTGATGCTCAGATTAGGGAGTTGATTGCTGGCCTCCCTTCTAGCACATCTGGAGCCACCACCTCTGAGGGTGTCCCACCACGTACTATTGCTTCTGTAGTTGCTGCATAGAAGGCCATGTCTGACTGACTTGAGTAGGTGAGTTAGAGACAGGGGAAGATTGAGCAGTGCCAGAGGACTTTCCAAGAGCACGAGAAGAAGAAGAACAAGTACCTGAGAAAGATGATGTGCAAGCTTAGGAGCTTATGCGATAGTGGTGCTTCTGATGAGGAGGACTTGACCTTTCCCTCCATCTCGAGTTCAGAGTGATGCATCCCAAGGAGCCCCTCATATTCTCTTTTGATATTTGTACTGTGAGGACATATTTTCATTTTTTGTTTGGGGTGCCTCCCTTGTGAATCTTGTTATGTATTTCTTGTTTTGGATGTTTATTTTGGATGATTGGGATTGTTATGTTGGATGTTTGTTTTTTTATGTGGATGATGTGCCCTTGTCGGGATTTTGGATTTAAATTGTGAATTGTGTTGGATTAGTCGTTTTGTTTTATTAGTTTTTATTTCTTTTGAAAGCTTCTTTATTTTTCATTTATTTTGTGATGGTGTTGTTGATTGGAGATGTTTTGATTGGCGATGCCCTATGACGGATAGAGTGACGACTTTCTTAAGGGTAAATCGTCGTTTGGTTGTGTGTTGAAGTCTGAGTAGCCATATGTGCATGGAGTCTGAGTAACTGGTCCCGAATTGATGCATGAGTTTGCCCAATAATGGATTGGTTGACCACGTTCTTAAGGGAAAAATCGTCCTCTTTGTTGGAGGTTGTGGCTTGTTTGGTACTAAGAATATAGTCTTGCATGTGAAAAATGTTTTGAACATACCCCTCCATTTTTTAAAGTTGAGCATGTTTTGAATGATTTTGTGAAAACTCTTGTGACTCTTTTTCTGACTTTTGATTCGTTAGCGGTTTAAATATTCTATGCCACTTATATGTTGAAAAGTAAATAAGATTTTGAACCATCTTGAGTGATTTGCATGCCGTGTGTGGTGAGTTGTTGAATAATGCCTTGTGTTCACTTGTGCCACCTATAACTTGCCCAGTAGGTCTTGAAATATTGGTCTTAATTGAGTTGGGTTGGAAAATGATCTGAGGCTTTCTTTGATTGTTCTTGGAGTCCACATGGCCTATAAATCCCACCTTTGCACCAAATATATCCTTAGTTGTTCCCTTTGAGCCTAATTCCTTTTCATTGGCAACCTCATTACAAGCCTTATCTATTTTGAAAATATATGTCTCTGTTGAACCCTTTTCCTCCTTGAACTATAAATTGTGAAAGTTGAGGCTAAAAGCCTTAGTTGGGGGTGTTGTGGGGAAACTCATAGAAGGGATGCCATCACATAAGAGCTTGATAAAAAAAAATTGGTGAATGCAGGAAAAGACATAAAGAAAGAAAGTGAATAAATGAGTCTTGAATCCTCCAAAAGTAGAAAATGGTAGCATCTGGGGCATCTAGAATGAAAATGAGAAAAGTGAAAAGGTGAAATGTGCATTGGTTTGGAAAGTGAAGAAAATGTGGAAAGGTTGGAAGATGTTGAGTTGTTGAGTAGAGTTCAAGGAGGGTCTAGTCTCTTGTACCCAAATGATATCCTAACCTTCCCTAAGCGTACATTACAAGCTTAACAAAGTCCTTTGTGATTTCTAGCCAAATGAAGTTGAGTCAATGTTTTTGAAAATATGGGCAAACCTATGGTGTGGCATTTGTGTTCATGAGATGATTTATTGTGAGAGTGAGTGTTTGTGCTTTTGTCCCACCTTTGTAAATACTTTGTCAGTGTTTTGGGACATTTCTTTTCTTTTGAGGACATGAAAGTTGATTAAGTGGTGATTTTGAAAATTCTTAACTGAAGAAAGGGAGAATGTGAAAGAGCTAAAGAGTTGAGTCAATTCTTGAGTTTGAGTTGTTCTCACTTAATGATTCTTGGTTTTTGAAAAATGTACCGTGAGAATGAGGGGTTTCCTTTGTGAAAAGTTTGCATGAGGACTATCTATTAGTACCAACTAAAGTCATGATCTTAATCCTTAGTCGAAATGAAAGTGTGTTGTGCATAATTTAATTGCCTCTTGTGGTTTTTATTTCGTTTTGCTTGAGGACAAACAAAGTTTCTAAGTTGGGGGTGTTGATGAGTGGGTAATTTTCACTCATTTTGAGCTCTTTTCTTGAGATTTTGTTGCACTAAAGTAGAGAAAGAGGCTAATTATCCATTGAATATGGTTGTTTCAGGTATATTTTTATTGGCAAGGAGTTTTTATGGAAAATAATGGAAATTGAGGCAAAATGGAGCTAAAAACAGAGAAATTGGAGTTGGCAGCAAAGCATTCTACATGAACGCAGAGCTTCGGTCTTCTATGAACCACGAACGCAGGACATCCTCCGCGAACATGGAGTGCAATTATGCTGGGAACAGCGAACGCGGAGAAGAGAACGTGCCAGACATCTGTGCAGTTTTGGAATTTCACCTTTGTGATCCCAATCCACAATATACGCTCTTACACAGACATTTGAGGGATAATACAGAAATTATTGGAAGAACCAACCAAGAAAGGATAGAGGCTTGAAATTATGGCTTAGCTTTGAGAGCAAGTTTCCACAACAAACACCATTAAAGTTTAGATTGAAAGCTTGATTTGTAATTATTTTTCATCCTTTCTTCAACTCTTTGTTTTGTAATGCTCAAATTCTAGGTGTTAGTTGTTGTTTGGTGATTTGAATATTATGTTAGTGATAAACAATATTTGGGTTGTTAATTTCTACCTTCTGCTTTTTTAATTAGTTGAATACATTTTGATATATGAAATTGGTTTTTGATTATCCAATCAATTTCAAGATTTCTTTGCTTTCCAATGGAATTGATCACTCCTAGGACTTGCCCATTTACTTTGGTTGAGCTTGTCAGAGTCAATTGAGGTTAGGAAAGGTTGATTGGTGTATTATTTGAGGTGTAGCAATTCATATCTCGGATAATAACTAAAAATAGTGAATCCTTGCAATGCCTATAGTTGGATTATTTGTGTTGTCACTTGACTAGGTTCAAAAGAACTAGTTGAGAAATATTTTCCTATGTTCGATAGAAATAGGTGGATAATTTAGATTCCAAGGCATATATGATTTCTCCCATGATTAATTGAGATTGTATGAAGCTAATTTGCAATGGATCGTATAGGTGTGTATTGATTTTCCATTTTCAAATCCCATTGGTATCCTTGCTTGAAATGGCTTTGTCCCTTGTTCTCCTCTATCCCCTATCCTAAATTGTTACGTGATATCTTCATATTATAATTGTATCTTTTATTTTGAGTTCAAATTAGTAGCTTGTAATTCTTTATTTTGTCAATAGCCTACATATTGTTCCTCGTGGGATCGACCCCAACTCATCGTTGGGTTTATACTTGTTAGCGACCCCGTACACTTTGAATCATAAGAGGTGTAGTTAAGCGTTATCAATGTGAGGGTCATGCCAGATTCCATGTTATAGCTCACATGGTCTTATTGTTTATTAGCGGTAAATATCCCATAAATCAACTATGTTTTCTTCAAGGATTTATGAAAGCTTCTCAAATGGTTTGCAAATATGCATTGACCTTGTTTATGACATATGGTTTCTTCTAATAGGCTTTTATTACATTTTTCTTGGTAATGCATTATCATGCTTAATTCTACTACATTACCATGCTTTACACCTTTAAGCATTGCCCCTTGCTTAGTACATTCATTGTACTAATGCATATTGTAGCCTATATTGTCTCACAATATAGGATTCGACGCTCCTCCTCTCGGATGTGCTTAGATCAGGATTGCTCAGCTTTGATAAATTAATTTGTGAGTGCTCATGATTCGAGGGAAAACTTATGCATACTTTTATTCCTTTTATGGTTATTTTTGTTTCAGACTTTTATGTCGTGCATAGGGTATGTCCTAACGACTCCTATGTTGTTACAAAAGCTTATGTCAAACTTAGTAGTACTCCACATATTTCCTATGTACTCTGTTGGTATCATTTATATCATCTTATGAATTGAGACTTTTATTGATTATGTGTCTTAAATTATATTTTGTTATGTTATGCCTATGTCGAGTGGCTTGTTTAGCATCTTCTAGGGTCTTATTTTCCATGTCACGTCTAGAGTATACTTTTGGTCATGACAAACTTGATATTTAGAGTGCCAGGTTTTAGAAAGTTCTACGTTGTCTTACAAGGCGCGTCGAGTAGGGTTTTATTCATGAGTGTGAATCGCGCCACATTAATGAATAGGGGCCTACTAGGCGTTTAGAAAACTTCACTTCTTTCACTACTCTAAATTCATGTCATAGGAGTTTGTCCCTATAAAGTTCTTTGTCCTATCTCTTTCTCGATGCTTTTCAGGATATGCCTCCTCGAAAAGCTAATGCAGTAAGGAACGTGGAGCCTGAGGTTCCTTGAGTGACAGTTTATCCGTTGGCTAAGCAAGTGTCTCCTGCCAGATTTCGAGCAGCTTTCAATGTATTGGATCAAGTTATGATTGCCCAAGATAATAGAGAGGTCATTGCTCTGATGAATTCAAATGTTTACAATGGCGATAAGGGTGAGATACTTTAATAGGATGAATCACCTGAAATTTCATGTATCAAAAGTTGATGAGGATCCTCAAGAGTTTGTTGAGGAAATCAAAAATATAGTGGATATTATGGGTGTTTCACTGGTGGAAAAGGTGGACTTGGCTACTTACGAACTAAAGAGTGTTGCTTAAGTGTGGTTAAACTAATAGAAGAAGGAGAGGGAAATTGATGTGGGTTCTCTTGGTTGGGAGAAATTCAAAAGGGATTTTCATTATCACTAATGTGCTTGAGTTCATTAATCTTCGTCAAGGGAACATGAGTATGAAGGAGTATGCATTTAAGTTCACTCATTTTTCTAAGTATGTTTCGACTATGGTTGTCGACTCTAGGTCAAGGATGAGTAAGTTCTTTTTGAGTGTGTCTGAGATAGTGGTCAAAGAGTGTCGTACTTCCATGTTGATTAAGGAGATGAATATATCTTGCTTGATGATACATGCCCAAAAAATTGAAGAGTAAAAGCTTAAAGAGAAGTCTAGAGAGTGAAAGAGGGCAAGTACAGGTGATGGTGAGTTTTCTCATTCTAAGACCAGTTTGCATGGTGGTCCTTAATTCTAGTGAAAATACTCTAGTGAAGGTTCTACATATGCTCCAACTCCGAAGTTCAACAATGATACGGTGTCTTACCCTATGCGTCCAAGAGTTGGTAGTAATGGACCATCTATTCTCACTTGCAAAAAGTGTATCAAGTGTCATCGAGGAAAGTGTCTAGTCGATACAGATGCCTTATTTGGTTGTTAAAAGATTGGTCACATGATGAGGGATTGTCCGTTGGAGGCTACTAAGGGAAAGGATGGTTGGTAAGCTCAGCCTTGTGATTTAGTTAAGTTGCTCCTTGTCAGAATAGGTTCTTTGCACTTTAGAATCGACAATATAATGAGGGTTCTCTTGATGTTGTGATTGTTATGTTGAAATCCTTTCATTTCGATTTATATGCTATACTTGATCTGGGTGCTACATTGTGTTTTGTTACTCTTTATGTGGCTATGAGATTTGATGTATGTCCTAATATTCTTTTAGAACCTTTTTTCTTCTCTACACTTGTTGGTGATTTTATTGTTGCTAAACGAGTCAATAGAAATTACCTTGTTTTCATTTCACATAGATTCACTCATGTTGATTTCTCGAGCTTGATATGTTAGACTTTGATGTCATTCTTGGGATGTTTTGGTTTCACTCTTGTTATGCGTCCATAGATTGTAGGACCCGATTGGTCATATTTCAGGTTCCAAGCGACCTATCTTAGAATGGAAAGTGGGAGATTGAGCACCTAAGGGTCCGTTCATATCTCACCTAAAGGCTAGGAAAATAATTTCTAAGACTTGCATTTGTCACGACCCAAAAACGGACGTGATGACACTTGTTATTCCCACCAAGACAAGTCAGCCTCAACCCAATGAAATGAAAGAAAAAGTAGAAAGACAATATAAGAACAAGATATATAAAAGAAAAAAACTTATTCATTCTATTATAACCCAAAACCTAGTTGTCACGTGTACAAGTCACTAGAACATAAAGTGTGGAAATGAAAGATAATTAAAATCTTAATGACTTTGTTTTGTGAATAGAACAAAGCATAACATAAAGGAAAAGAGGGCCCGCTAGGATGACAAGCAGCCACCTCTCAAAGTTTTCAATAAGCCTCAAAATGGAAGAAAAATAACAATCACACGGTACTGGGCTCGGAACTTACACAAGTATAAAAGCGAGTGAGTACCAACCAAAATGGTACTCAGCAAGAAACCTGATAAACAAGGTAAACTAGTTAGAAATTGAATACTCCTTTCCTCCCAACCGAACCTCCTCAAACTACAACCTCAATTGTAATCAGCCCAACCTAACCGTCTCACAAGTACACAATTCATAAGGCTTAACATCACAGTTCAAAAGCCAACACATATCAAGTATGATAATTCACAAGTAACAGGTAGAACAATCAAGTAAGAAGTAGATCAATCACAAGTATAAAAAGGTGTTGAATCAATTATTGAACTCTTGCCGGAACAATTTCCTTCGGCGAATTATAACAAGCCAAAACCATTTACCATCGGATTTCTGTCACAGCACTAGTCAGAGCCATTTCCCTTTGGTTTTATATCATATCACTAGATGGAACAATATTTCTTCAGCTTTATATCATTTCACAAGCCGGAACCATTTCCTTTCGGCTTTATATCAATTCACTAGTCGGAAACATTTCCCTTAGGCTTTATATCATTTCACTAGCCGAAACCATTTCTCTTCGGCATTATATAATTTCACTAGCTAGAACCATTTCCCTTCTACTTTATAGCACATGTCTCATCACCATATACAACAATCAATGCACATACGTAATTTTACACAATAAGAAAGAGACAACAATTCAAGAAATTCTAGTCCACATTAATGACATCAAATCATTTAATCAATCAATCAAATAGGGGCCACAACAATGCACTTCATAAAGCATTTATGATCAACACGTTACCTTTTCATTAATCCCCTTTTTATTCATTAAGATTAATCAACTGGAACAATGAACCATTCACCTCAAACCCATTACTTTCATACACACAATGAAGAGAATAGACTATTCTACTAGATTAAAAAGATTAAGAGATCACTTACCTTAACCCAATAAGCTAATGAATCCATGATTTGAGTCTTCCCCTTCCGAATGCTATCCAATGCACCACAATCAAGTTTCAAACAAGAAAACACAATAAAAATATGGAAATAACAACTCCCAATTCAAATATTTGAATAGTAGGTCAATCAACTAAGAAAACCTATTATGAAAATAAGGTTTGAATCTGAAAATCATTACTTGAAAACATTAGCCAAGGAATTTGGAACTCATTTGTGAAAACCATTTCGAATTGGGATAAGAATCAGTTCACAATCACCATTTTAATTTTAAATTACTTCTCTGACGTATGCTTCACCCAAATAGGGATGAAATGGGAAGACTTAGTTATCTTGTCTACAACCACCCAAATAGAATCATAACCACCCATGGTGGTAGGTAGGCCAACTACAAAGTCCATAGTGACCCCCTCCCACTTCCAAGTAGGAATAGGCATCCTTTAAGGTATACCTCTGGGCCACTTGTTCTCACACTTGACTTGTTTTCAAGTAAAACACCTAGAAACAAAGTCTGCAAGATCCATTTTGATGTCACACCACCAGTAGTGTTTTCTCTGGTCATGATACATCTTCGCCGCTCCCGGATGAATAAACATCGAGAACAATGGGCCTCCTCAAGAATCAATCTAATCAACTCATTCATCTAGGGTACACATATCCCGCCTCTAATTCTCAAAACATTATCAGAATCAATGACAACCTGCTTGGTTTCCCTTCTCAACACTTTGTATCGAATAAAACACAATTTGTCATAATCAAATTAGTGCTCACGAAATTGCTCTATCAAGGAAGAATGGGCCTCTATAAAAGCGATCAAACTAGTCTACTCAGAAATCTACAATCAGATAAGACTATTGGCTAATCTCTCAACATCTCTAGCCAATGGTCTTTCCTCAACATGGATCGCGACGAGAGTCCCCATAGTATAGAAGTCTTCCTACTCAAAGCATCGACCACCACATTAGCTTTTCGTGGATTATACAATATATTGATATCACAGTCCGTACGCAGCTCAAGCCATCTGTGCTTCCTCAAGTTTATATCCCTCTTAACTCAAGATGTACTAAAGAATTTGATTGGCAATAAAAACCTCATAATGAAATCCATATGGATAATGCCACTATATCTTAAGGATAATCACTAGAGCTGCCAACTCTAAATCATGGGTAGGCTAGTTCTTCTAATGGGACAACAACTGTCTAGAAGCATAGGCGATAATTTATCCCTTCTACATCAGAACACCACCAAACCCGACTCTAGAAGCATTACAATAAATGGTGAAGTCTACACATTTCTTATTTAAAGTCAAAATAGGAGCTGAAGTCAAGAAGTTCTTGGGCTTTTGAAAGCTCTCCTCACACTCATCAGACCACCGAAAGCTAACACTCTGTCGAGTGAATCATGTCAATGGAGATGTAATATTGTAGAAGCATTGCACAAATCACCTATAATAGCCCGCAAGTCCCACAATACTGTGAATATCGATACTTGAATTAGGCCTGGTCCAACCTCTAACTTCCTCAATCTTGGTTGGATCTACCCGAATATCCTTTTTGGACACCACATGTCTATGAAACGCAATAGAATCAAGACAAAACTCTAACTTCGAGAACTTGGCATACAACTTCTCTTCAATCAATCTCTGGAGCATAATCCTCAAGTGTCGACCATGGTCCTCCTCAATCTTTGAGTACACCAAGATGTCATCAATGAAGTCTATCACAAAAAAATCTGAATAAGGTCGGAACGCCCCGTTCATCAACTCCATGAATGCTGCAAGAGCATTAGTCAAACTAAAAGATATCATGAAAAACTCATAGTGCCGATAGCTAGTCCTAAAAGTTGTCTTTGGGATATCTGATGACCTAATCTTCAGCGGAAGATAGCTGGACCTCAAATCGATCTTAGAAAATAAATATGCCCCTAAAGCTGATCATATAAGAAATCAATACGAGGAAGAGAATATATTTTTCTTCACTGTCACCTTGTTCAACTGTCGGTAGTCAATGCACACCCTCATGGTTCCATCATTCTTTCTCATAAACAAAACTGGAGCTCTCCTAGAAGAAAAACTAGGGTGAATGAACCCCTTGTTCAACAAGTCTTGCAGCTGGTCCTTCAACTCTACTGGAGCCATGCGATAGGGAGGAATAGAGATGGGCTTGGTGCCTTGCTTCAAGTCAATAGAAAAATCAGTATCTTTATCCAGAGGAACACCTAGGAGATTAGTAGGAAAAACATATGAAAACTCTTAAACCATGGGCAGAATCCATAGAAAGTGGCTCAGCACTAGTATCCTGAATGAAAGAAAAATAGAACAAACACCCTTTATCAACTAATCTCTGAGCTCAAATGAAGGGGAAAACTTTTCTAGTGTAAGAACCACTAGCACCTAACTACTCAACTCTCGGAACACCCGGCATCGCTAAGGTAACAATCTTAGCATAAAAATCAATAATAGAATGATGCATGGAGAGCCAATCCATACCCAAGATAACATCAAAGTCTACCATCCCCAAAATAATCAAGTATTCCCAAATATCATACCCAACCACGAAAACAAAACATGATTGATACACTCGATCCACCATTAAGGACTCACCCACTAATGTAGAAACATGAATAGGCATAAGCATGCTATCAGACATCATATCAAATCCTGCACCAAAATAGGTAAACACATACTAGAAAGTAGACCCTGGATCAAACAATACAGACGCAGGTCGATGGCTAGCTGGATGATACTTGTGATCACAACACCAGAAGTCTCATCCTTAGGCCTCCATGGAAAAGCATAACATTCTCCCTCTCGACCACATGCAGTGGGAGTAGAAATTGACCTCCATTCTGTGGAGCTGTAGCACCCCTACCAGAAGTCTTGCTGCCTCTACCGGACTGACCTCTACCTCGACCCCTGGACGGAGGCATGGAACCTCAGCTGGAGCAGCTAAATAAGTATGTTTGGGTCCTGAGTGAGTATGTAGAGGACACTGCAAATTCATATGATCTGGATCCCCACCACCATAAAACAACTCGGCATGGATTGCTAATGCTGCGAACCATATGAGCTACAATGGCAACCTCGGCATCAACCATAAGATCCTTCGGATGACTGCAAATTCTCAGCTTCTAGAATAGATGCATGAACTTGCCTAATATGCTGAAAGGATCTATTATCTCTATGTGAACCTCTACCTCCAGATGAGGCACTAGAAAACTAACCTGAAGAATAGGCCCTGTTGTGATCTCCAAAATCCTCTAAAACCATCAACTCCGCCTCCTTGGCAGTACTCACAGTACATTGGAAGGAAGCCCCCTCTTTGGTTGCTCTTAACATATAAGACCTGGTGAAGAAAGTCAACACTCTCACAAACCTACAAATTGTCTGATGAGTCGGTAGTTTTGACTCATTTATAGCTTCGTTTATGCCAAATTAGTGTCCTTAATGCAAAAGTTTGCACTCATAACTAATGTTGAATCATTTATGTGCAGGAAGAAGACTTTGGAATGAGGCAAGGACAATACAATGAAAAAAGAAGCCGAAACGTTGCAAAATTAAAGGAACAAGAAGGTTGAGGCTCGCAAAAGGCAACTCGGCGACACGCCAAGTAGACAGTGTCTCGCCTAAAGTTCCAGTAGATAAAGAGAAGATCTAAGTAAAGTTTGTGAACTGAGGGACCAGACGGTGAGTCACCGATCAAAACGGCGAGCCCGATACACATAGCCTATAGTTCCAGGATGAAATCAGTACTGAAATCAAGAGTTAAAAGGCAAGATCGAGCAACTCGGTGCATCACCGAGTGGAAGGGCAAGCCCGACTTACGCCGCCGAATGATCTTGAAATTCAAAATGTCTGGAGTTTTTGGAAAAGTATAAATAGAAATTTTTGAATTGAATTGAATCTGAAGTGATTGAGAGAGGAACCAGAACTCGAACTTAGAAATTACATTGCACTATGAGGGTTTTTGGGACCTATTCTTGTGATTTCTTGGGAATTGAACATTGGGTATAATTTTCGTTGATTGTATTTGCTATTTGAAGACTGGGAAAATCAATGTCTAACGTATTTAGTAACTGTTTCTTCATTTTTGCTATGATTGGCTAACACTCCAATGCCTTACGGGTGTGATTATGTTTTCAATTACCTAATTAGCTTGTGGGCCTTTCGGATTGCTTAGTTAAATATTGATTTTGAATGGGTTCAATTGTTAATTCATGCTTTCATCTTATGAATTGAAGTTGCAAATTCAGTTCTAGTCTAATCTCTTTGTATGCTTGTCAAAGGTGCATTTGAATGGAATTAGCAATTGATCATTGTACGAGTTCTTACTTGTAGTGCCTAGCTTGTTAAAGTGGGTTGAATTAAGGTATAAGATTGACCTCTAATTGAAATTCCTGTTGGGGTTTGATAAAACCCAATTGAAAGCATGATAGTTGATTGTAAAATAGCTATCATAGTCGTAATCTGGCCTACCCATTATGATTCAGCATACTTGAGCAATCCAGAATGACCG
This sequence comes from Solanum appendiculatum, assembly GCA_018342035.1. Classification (NCBI taxonomy): domain Eukaryota; kingdom Viridiplantae; phylum Streptophyta; class Magnoliopsida; order Solanales; family Solanaceae; genus Solanum; species Solanum appendiculatum. The sequence continues at coordinate 928,659 of JAGDQO010000766.1, read as the reverse complement.
ATTTAGTGAAATTCGTAGTTTACCACTCACACATCCCTAAGGTTCCATTTCTCATTGATTAAATTCCTTTTTATTTTGTGTTTATCGAAATCAATCATTTAAAACTCCTCTGATTTGATAATTGAAACTTCGACGATTTACATTATGCAGCGATTCATTAGCTTACCTCTACAAAAGGCTAGATCACTTTAGTACTTCATATTTGAATACTATACTTAGTTCCATTCCTCGAGCGATCGACCCCAACTCTTCGTTGGATTTATATTGCTAACGACCGCCTTTATCTTAAATCATTATAGGTGTAGTTGAGCGTTATCAAAAATGGCGCCGTTGCCGGGGAATGGCATTTAGAATTCTTGTATCGACATATTTTAGTAAATTAGTTTGATTGTAGTAGAATTTATTTATTAGTCTGTTCATTGTTTATTTTCAACAGGTGACAATATGAGTGACTCTGATAGTGTTGTTGGTCAGAATGATGATATGCATCATGTGAATGATGACGTTGGTAATCTGAATGACCTCAATGTAGCTCAAGTTGGAAGTGTTGGATCTATATGCTTGCCCCTTGCTGTGGGTAATGCTATCTTTCATGTGATCGGAACCATGCTTCAGCTGTTGCAAATCAAAAGTTCCTTTAGAGGACTTGTTCATGAGGACCCCCATGAGCATCTTCAGAACTTTTTGGATGTGTGCAGCCCTTTCACATTCAAGAACATCTCTCAAGAGTCTATTCGACTTCAGTTGTTTCCTTTCTCTCTAAATGGGGATGCAACAAAGTGGTTGGCTGAACTACCAAGAGACTCAATTACTTCTTGGACGGAACTGATGGAAGCATTCCTTGAACGATTCTTTCCCCCTTAAAAAATGGTGAAGTTGAGAGATGGTATTCAGAACTTCAAGAGGCTTGATGGTGAACCAATCCATGAGACATGGCTCATATTCCAAATGATCCTTCTACAATTTCCTACTCATGGTTTACCTAAAAATGTGTTATTGCAATACTTCTACCATAGCCTTGATTCGATAAACAAGTCTATTGCTGATTGTTTAATTTAAGATGGACTCATGAGACAACCGTTTCCTATTGCGTCAGCGTTACTTGATGATATGACCAAAATCAACTCGGTATGGAACACAAGAGAGGACCAAGTATCACCTCTTATGGTCAGAATGACTAAGGAGCAAATTGAGAAAGATCAAGAGTGTGATACGAATATGGCGAAGATGAGGACCCAAATGGATTTACTGACAAAACATGTTATGGTTGTGGGTTCAAAAACCATTAATGCAGTAGCTACAAGCCCAGATGATGCTACATTTGAAACCATGAACAACAAAGAAATTCAATTTGTGTCAAATCAGATGGTGGGTTCTCGTTCGAGCTATCAAAGGTCGGGCGAGAATCAAGGTTGGACCAAGGAACAGGGAGCTAGTGGGAGAGACAATCGGGAGTGGCGTGATCGAGGTGTAAATTGGAGAGCTGGTGAGAGGGATTGGTATGTGCCTCTACGTGATCATCCCAAAGTTACCGAACCAAAAGCTGATCCGAAAAGTTTTAGAACTGAAGATATGCTTGCTTGTATTTTGCACAAGGTGGAAGGTTCGGACAAAATACTCAAAGAGATGAGGGCTGATTTCTCCTCTCTAAATCAAACGGTGACTTCTTAATCCGCTTCAATAATACATCTTGAATCACAAATGGTCCAATTATCCACTCAATTGCATCAAAGACCAAATGGTGGCCTTCCAAGTGACACATTAGCTAACCCCAAGAATGAGAATGCTTAATGTATGGCAATCGTAACTCGGAGTGGCAAAGTCTCAGGTAGTGATGTGGTTGAGGTCGTGGAGGCTAAAAGGAGTGAAATTCCACCTATTATGAGTAATGATGAGGGTCATGAATTTAGTGTGAAAAATGATGTTCCCGACAAAGATGTTGATTCAACTAATGATGTTACTCTTGGTGGAACTTCTATGCCTAAGGTGGGGGATATGTCTAAATTGGTTTCTCCAAAGCCGTTACCTAATAATAACCTAGGGATTTGTCTAAATTTGTTTCTCCAAAGACATTACCTAAAATTAACCCTCCTTTTCCACAAAGGTTGAAGAAGATGACAATGCAAAATTTCAAAAGTTTCTCTTTATTTTTAAGTCTCTCTATAAATCTTGCGCTGGTGGATGCATTACTAGAAATGACGGGGTATGCTAAGTTTATGAAGAAATTGGTCACGAAAAAGAGAAGTATGGACTTTGAAATAGTTGAGGTATCCCATAGTTGCAGTGCTATTATGTTAAATGTGGTTGCTAAAAAGGATGACCCGGGAGCGTTCACGATACCTTGCACTATTGGGGTGTTCAAGTTTGCCAAAGCGTTGTGTGATTTGGGAGCTAGTATTAACTTGATGCCATATGATATTTTCAAGCAACTTGGGCTAGGTGAGCCTATGTAAACCACGATGCGACTTCTCATGGCAGATCGTTCTATTAAGCGACCTATCGGTGTTCTTTATGATATTTTGGTAAAGGTTGACAAGTTCATTTTTCCAACAGATTTCATTATTCTTGATTGTGCGATGGATACCGAGATCCCGATTATTCTTGGTAGACCATTCTTGGCTACCAAAAGAGCTTTGGTTGATGTGGAGAGGGGCGACTTGAAATTTAGAGTTAATAAGCAGGAAGTCACTTTTAATGTGCATAAGTCTATGAAATAGCCCAATGACATCCATGTGGTGTCAGTTATTGATGTGATCATAAGTCTATGAAATAACCCAATGACATCCATGTGGTGTCAGTTATTGATGTGATCCATGAAGCGGTTGCTAGTATTGGTGAAATTTCTTGTATTGGTGAATCTTTGGTTGCTGTCCTTTTGAATTATGATGGGGAAGAGATCGAAGATTATGATGATGTGGTGGCTTCTTTATCGGGTTTAGGTTCTTACTCGAAAACTCCTTTGAAGCTTGAAATTGATTTGAAGAATAGAGAAAGTCCCCCCGCGAAGCCATCCATTGAAGCACCTCCGCAGCTTGAATTGAAAGCTTTTCCTTCTATCTTCGATATGTATTTTTTGGGGCTAACAATACCTTGCCGGTAATCATTGCAACTGACCTACTTGAAGGGCAGGTACAAGCACTTGTTAGTGTGCTAAAATGATTTATCAAAGCTATCTGATGGACAATTGCTGATATTGTAGGGATTCCTCCCGGTATTTGCACGCAAAAGATTCGTTGGAAGTTGATTGTCAACCAAGCATCGAGCACCTAAGGAGCTTGAATCCTCCAATGCAAGAAGTGGTTAAGAAGGAAATTATCAAGTGGTTAGATGCGGGTGTGGTTTAACCTATTGCGGATAGCAAGTGGGTAAGTCCAGTCCAATGTGTCCCAAAGAAGGGTGGTATGACTGTGATCCCAAATTAGAAGGGTGCACTAGTGCCAATGCGACCAGTTACCGGTTGGCGTTTGTACATGGACTATAGAAAGCTTAATTTGGCAATCGAGAAAGATCATTTTCCAATGCCGTTTATTGGCAGGGCGTGGATGGTATTATTTCCTTGATGGTTACTCCGGTTACAATAAAATATTCATAGCCCCAGAGGATCAAGAAAAAACTACTTTCACTTGTCCCTATGGAACATTTGTATTTAAACGAATGCCTTTTGGATTGTGTAATGTACCGACAACATTTCAAACGTGTATGTGGTCTATTTTTGCTGATATGGTTGAAGACTCGATGGAGGTTTTTATGGATGATTTTTTCATAGTTGGGACTCATTTGAAGAATGTTTTGACCACTTAGGATGAGTCTTACAGAGATGTGTCGAAACAAACCTCGTACGTAATTGGGAGAAGTGTCATTTCATGGTGAAAGAAAGGATTGTTTTGGGGCACCAAATTTCAGGGAAAGGTATACAAGTGGATCAAGCAAAGATTGAAGTTATTGCCAGGTTACCACCCCCTATCTCAGTTAAAGGTGTCCGACGCTTCTTAGGACATGCGGGTTTCTACCGGCGGTTTATAAAGGATTTCTCTAAGATAGCTCATCCTCTTTGCAAGCTTCTTTAGAATGGCAGTGTTTTTATGTTTGATGAAGCCTGTATGATTGCTTTTGAGTGTCTAAAGGAGAAACTTGTGTCAGCTCCGGTTATCATTGCTCCGGATAGGGGTAACCCATTCGAGCTAATGTGTGATGCTAGTGGTGTCACCTTTGGTGCTGTACTTGGTCAACGTAGAGGCAAGTTGTTCCACCCGATCTACTATGCGAGCAAGACCTTAAATATGGATCAAAGGAACTACACTATTACCGAACAAGAGTTATTGGTTGTAGTGTACGCTTTTGAGAAATTCCGAGCTTACTTATTTGAAACTAAGGTAGTGGTGCACACTGACTATGTGGCTATATGTTACTTAATGGCAAAAAAGGATGCAAAACCGAGGCTGATTCGATGGGTGCTGTTATTGCAGGAGTTTGATTTTGAGGTCAAAAACTGGAAAGGATGTGAAAATCAGGTGGCTGATCATTTATCAAGAATTGAAACAAGTGTCGTTGTGCCAGGTGACAAGGATATTGAAGACACTTTTCCTGGTGAGATGGTCATGATGGTCTCTAAAGGTTCCATTCCTTGGTATGCCGATTTCGCCAACTATGTAGTGTGTGGAATTATTCCTGATGGGCCGACACTCTATCAATGCAAGAGGTTTCTTTTTGATGTGAAAAGGAATTTTTTGGATGAACCCTATCTATTCCAAGAGTGTGTGGATCACATAATCTAAAAATGTGTACCGGAAGTTGAAGTTAACGCTATTCTTGATGCATGCCATGCATCTCCGATTGGTGGCCACTATAGTGGGGTACGTATAGCGGCAAAGGTGTTGCAAAGTGGCTATTATTGGCCAACAATGTATCAAGATGCAAATTCCTTTTTCTGCAGGTGTATTTCATTTCAAAAGCAAGGAGGAGTGTCATAAAGACACGAGCTTCCCCTTACTCCTATCCTTGAGGTTGAATTGTTTGATGTGTGGGAAAATGATTTTATGGGCCCTTTCGTGAGTTCTTATGGCAACAAATACATTTTGGTGGCCGTTGATTATGTGTCGAAGTGGGTAGAAGTTGTGGCTTTACCCAACAAAGAAGGGAGAAGGGTCATTACATTTCTTAAGCGGTATATTTTCACAAGGTTTGGCACTCCGTGCACTATAATTAGTGGTGGGTGTTCTCATTTTTGCAACCGAATTTTTGCCTCGCTGTTGTCCAAATATGGAGTAAAGAACATGGTTGCCACCCCCTACCATCCGCAAACAAGTGGGCAAGTTGAAGTCTCCAACCAGGAAATTAAAGGGATTTTTTCCAAAACCGTGTATGCAAATCGTTCTGATTGGTCTAGAAGGTTAGATGATGCTTACTGGGCCTATCGCACTGCTTTTAAAACACAAATTGGTATATCTCCATATCAGTTGGTGTTCAAAAAATCATGTCATCTCCAAGTGGAACATGAGCATAAAGCCTTGTGGGCTTTGAAAACCATAAATTTGAACTGTGATGTTGCATCTAAGAGTCAGGTTGACCAACTTAATGCTTTTGAAGAATTTCATCTTCGAGCTTTTGAAAGTGCTGCTCTTTATAAGGAGAACATGAAAAGGTGGCATGATACCAAGATACTTCATCGAGAATTTAGCAGGGGTGATTGTGGGTTGCTCTACAATTCTCATTTGCGGCTATTTTCAGGTAAGCTCAAGTCTAAGTTGTCAGGCCCTTTTAAGGTTAATCGTGTGCTTGACAACGGAGCTTTCTAAGTTCATGGTGAAAATGGATCGTTCTTTAAAGTTAATGGGCAAAGGCTGAAACTCTACTTTGGAGAGGCTCCAGTTGTGCGATTGATTGATGTGGTGTACTTGGACGATGCTTGAATGCATGTACATTTCATGCCACGATGTTAAGTAAGACACTTCTTGGGAGGCAATCCAAGCTTTATGTCACGACCCAAGGTAGCTCCTAGATGTAACACGGCGTACAAGACCTCGAGAGGCCTCATACAAGCTCTTAGAACACATAACATACAAGATAATAGAGAAATAAGAGTTCAAAAGAGCATTTATATCAAAACTTTACTCAAAATAGCGGAAGTCTACAATTTATGTCTCAAAGCCTTCTAATATCATAGAATACAAATAAAAGTGATAGGGACGCAGCCCAATACAATATCCAACACTAAAAAGAAGCGACATGAAAATAAGAACAACTAGGCCATGTCCTCGGATGGATGAGGACTCACCAAGTCTTCTTCCCAACTCTAAGTCAATGCTCTAGCCACGAGTGGAAGGTCAATTACCATGTCCTACACCAAAGGAGTTAATGTAGGCAAGAGTATGCGTTAGTACAATTAAGTACTAAGTATGATAGCAATGCACATAAACACATAAATCATGCTGGAGAGAGACATAATCATGACATGCAATGGCCAAGCAAAAAACATGATAAACATGAGAAACATGAAAACATAAAGCATATATCAAGGCCAAAGCAAGCTAAATCATCTTTCCTTCTTTTCTTTATTTCATCATGAGAACACTTGTTCATTAACTTGTGGGGAAAAGCCTTAACCGACATGTAAGACCATGTGAGCTATCAACACGGAATTCGGTGTCTACCCCACACCGAAAAGGGGTGTCCTACTAGCTAATTTCTTAGCTTATGTGGATCCACTAGCTAATTTCTACTTAAAGACAACATCCTATGGTGGCAACATAGTTTATGTGATAGAGATTGCTTTAGGAGACTCGGCCTCAACTAACGGGAGAGTTCCATCTAGAAAACCCGGCCTCTACTAACGGGAGAGCTTTCACTAGAAGACCCGGCCGCTACTAACGGGAGGGCTTCCATCTCAATATCCACTCAGTGCTAAGCATAATTCCCACGAATTAGTCATTAACATATTTATATCATCAAACAAGAAAAGGTACAACTAGGGTTACCAATTCAAGCTAAAATCATGCTTATAGATATTATTCTTTCATGGACCTTGTCCAAGCTTACATCATTAGAATAGCTCCTTAAGAACATGGGTAATCACCTCTTTGTTCTTTTTCTATCATAATGGGAGAAATACGTGAGAAAACATTTCACTACTCGACCATCGCATCATCATATCATAACTTTGGGACTTTACTCTCAAAGCACCGTTAATTCATCATGCTCATATTTTATAGTTCATATGGGTTCATGCAAGTTCAACTCACATCATGCAATTCAATGCAAGTTCATGCTTAGAAAGCCATAATTAAGACAATTTACCCATACTTCAAGGAACTCACATAATAAAGGAAAATCATGCTTTTGACTTGATCATTCTAAATTCATAAGATCATCCTCAATTCATTCATAATTCATGCTTGATTTAATAGAGAATTCATATAAACTTCATCAAATCATAACTCAACCCAACAATCAAAGCAAAGATTATCAAATTGGGGAGAATTAGATTAGGATCATAGGGTTTCATGCAATCTTTACATCAAATCGTGTCATTCACGCTAATTCGTGCACTAAGTTACTTTATCACGCTAAATCGTGCACTAGGAATCATAAAATTAATAATTGGAATCATAATTGAAGAACACACAATGATTTATCACAAACCCTAATTCAATTGAGCTATAGTAAACCTTTGAAAATCATGAAGAAGAGGAAGGTCCCATTGGAGGAAAAGACTCCTAATGGTGAACACTATCATACCTCAAAGAAATCCACAAGAAATTGGAGAAGATTGAAGGTTTTCGATGGAGGATTCAAGCTCCTTCTTCTTCCTTGAGAGTTGAGAGAGTTTCTTTTTAGAGAGAGAAATATTTGAGAGAGGAGAGTTTTGGAATGAATTAGAATGAAAGGAATTAGGCTTAGAAAGTATTTATAGGTCTAAGATTAAGGGTATAACCGACTTAGCTTAATAGGTAATCAATTAGGAAAAAGACCAAAAAACCCTTAATTAAAAACTGTCGAGGCCAATCGACGGAAAGGATCTACGGTCCATACATCAATTGACGGACTGTCTTGCTCTTCCGTCAATTGATTCAGAAAGTTCATTTTGAGCTTAAAATTTGGCTAAGTCTGGAAGGCATGTACGGAACCCATCTACGGCCCGTCAACTGGACTACGAACAGTCTTGCTGTTCCGTAGGTCAAGGTTTAGAAACTTGGAAATCCTCAAATTTCATAGTGCCATTGACTATTCCCACCTACGACCCGTCAATCCATCTACGGCCTGTAGGTGGCCTCCGTAGGTCACTGTTTTCAGGTGAGTTCTGCATTTTAATATCCCTTGGAAGCTTGGGGTGTTACACTTTATCGTAGTTTTTTTAATAACGTGTGTTGAGTGTGTAGGCTGGAGTATAATATTTCAAGACATGGTAACTAGACGAGTGGTTAGTCCACTTGGTGCATCGCCCAAATACCCCTAGGGTCGCCTAAATTCATCAGAAATTAAAGGCTGAAGTTGTAGGCTACACTGGAAAATAGGCGAGGTTCTGCACGACTCGGCGCGTTGCCTTTTTGACATGCACGATGGCTTGACTTCCTGTGATTTTCCATGAGAAAGTCTACCACTGGCTAACGGCGACGTTAATATCATTGCCCTTTGGGGCGCGGACTGAAGGGATTTTAATCTTTTCAAATTAAAATTCTCATCGCACTTGAAATTTTCCTCGTCTCCTCACACAACCACACACTCTTGCATTTCAATTTTCATTTTGTTGCCTTTAACTGCTAGTGGAGTGCTTTGGATGTGTCCCCATTCCCCCATTTTCATCATTTGTGCATCAAATTTTCGTCCTGGATGTTAGTTTTCTTGGGTATTGAATTTTGTGAGCATGTTTTGTCAATTTCATCTCGTAATTAGCCGAGTGGTTGATTTTATACTATATTGTATGCCTTGATTGCTTCTTATTACTTTGATTGTCTGATTTGAATATGTGAGTGTTGAATTTTCGTGATTTCGGGCTTTGTGAATTAGGTTTTTTAATTGCATGCTTGTGGGTTGTTGATTAATCGTTGGGTGAACTCTGAGTAGCCCCGGATTCAATCAAATGGCTTGAATTTTCCCAATGATGGATTGGGTGACATCTTTCTTATGGGCAAATCGTCGTTTTGTTGTTTTCGATTTGGGTTTGGGGAAGTCTGAGTACTCCGAGGAGAAATTGGGCATGGGTATGGTTTAGTTGTTGATAAATGAGCTTTAATTGCTGCGTGTTTGCCTGTTTGTTGATAATCATAAAATTTTTGGGGAGGGTGATGTTTCTAGTCGGTTCGGCGAGCTAAGTCGGGCTCGTCAATCTAATCGGCGACTCGCCCATTGCATTCCCCATCGCCCTTTGTCGATTGATTTGTAGCCTGTGTGTTCTGTAATATTCGGCGAGCTCCCCTTTTGCTCGCCAAGTGTATATTTCATCGCCCTTATTGCTTGATGTTTTTCTGAAGCTGAATCTTTTACTTTCGGCGAGGCTCTTTTTCCTCACCCTTTAGATTAGGCGACTCGTGGATCGGTTTGGCGAGTCCTTCTGCATTTTTTCTGGTTGATTCTTTCCTATCCCATTTTGATCGATCTTTGTGTTTTCTTGTTTTATTTGATAGATATGCCTTGCCGCAAAAGTGTCTCCCACAAACCTCCAAAGAAGAAAGCCAAAGGCATTGAAATTACCTCGGAGGTGGATAGCCCACGTCCAAAAAAATCTCCAAAGTCCCAACATAAAGGGAAGGAAAAACAAGTGGTCTCGGAGAGTGCTTCTTCAGACAGTCCAGAACTGTATATATAGTTCACCTCTACATAATCTGAAAGCTCTGAAGGTGAGGAGTCCGGGACTCCTATTGGTAAGCTTTTAAAACAGACCCGTGTCGAGTTGCGGTCCAAGAATCTACATGTCCCATTGGCTAGGGTAAACACTTCAACTACCAGACCTGAGCCTCCAACAACTTCTAACCCTGTTCCTACTGCTCCAGTTCCAATTCCGACCCTGGCTCAGCTTCCGAGGTCGATGAACAAATTGAAAGCCGAGAGTCCACGTACAATCCTCAAGGAAAAAAGGTTGTCCATCGATGGGGTGGTGGAAAGATATCCATAGGTGTGCGAAACCATCTGTGTCCACAAATTTCAGATATTCACCAAGCTCCGGACGCCTTACGTACCTACATGGGTCCTCGAGTTCTATGCTGCATACTTCTGTTTAGTTTCGAGAGTCAAGATGTTGGTGCAGTCAATGAAACTGGTTGAGTATGTTATGATGCGCGGGAATAAGGTCAAGTGGAGAAAGACCGAGATTAATCAAATTCTTGGTTGCACATATAAGGGGAGGCATTCCTTGGCCGATAAGCTAAAGGGAAGTTTGGAGACTCTGAAGGGGTGGTTTGCTTCGTTAATAAGTTATGTCCCCTCCTGATCTTAACATTGTTTGGAGACTCTGGGGCCATAATCGAGAAGAACGATCTCAACATCGTTTCCTGTTATTGGTTTGGATTTCTTATTAGTACACTCATTCCTTCCCAGAATGAGTCGATCCTTCGGCATTAGAAGGCCGCACTATAGGGGGTATTATTGATCGACAGTTGTTGAACTTGGGCATTATTATTGGGAGCAAAATGTTAATGAGGGCCAAGTAGCAGTATACCTCACTCCCGTTCCTGATTTTTATTAGTGAGTTGTGTAGGCGAGCTGGTGTCCCATTTTACAAGAAGAGGGATGTTGAGGTCACTTCAACCTCGTCTTGTGACATTCGGAGGATCGAGGCTGAGTATGCTAAAGATGAGGCTGAGACGAGAAGGAGGCCTCCAGTTGATACGTCTCCGGCTGTGGATGTTGATGCCATGGAGACGGGTTCTCCCCCTCCTGTAGTTGAGCCGACAGGTATGCCTGTTTCGGATGCTCCTGCCACTTCTGCCCCTGCACCTGGTCCCTCTTTTGCCACAGCACCAGCTTCAGGACAAAAGCCATGCTCATCAAGAAGGGGCACCTTGCCCATGCAGCGGATGTTCGAGCTTCTCAAGTTGACGCAGCTGTTCCGGGATTGATTGAGCGTGCTTTAGCTATCGCAATTGCCCCCATTCGAGCAGAGTTGGCTGATCAGGTCCAAACTATCATTGCTCATGGAGAGTCTTTGACATCAACACTGCCCCACAACATAGAAATATCAGTGGACTTAAGCTCATCCACATCCCTACGCAGCCCAACAATCTCAGCCTTCATGATTCTCAGCTCTGTAGAAGTACCCTCTTTCCTCTCACACACCGCCACTCTCGAGGTGAGGGCATCCAAAGCCTAGCCATGAGCTATGATCACCCGGCGCTGATCCTCCAGCTCTGCCTTAATGGGAGAAAGTGCCGCAACAATGGTTCGCTCGATCAATATGGAACTGCCACCTCGACTCTTGAAGAACGAACATCGGTCAAATGGTCTAGGTGGCCCATTTTTAGAATCATGGCCTGAGTCAAGGGGCGAGGACCAGGAGCAAATGTAGAAGGGGCGGCAGGTATGGGGCAGAAGTAGCAGGAGCCTCAGGGAAAGGCATACATGTCTGCTTAACTACGGGAGTGGGAGAATCGATCTCCATGGCCTCAACATCAATAGTTAGAGACGTATCTACTGGAGGTCTCCTCCTCCTCTCCACCTCAACCTTCAAGTACTCGGCCTCAATACGACGGATTTCACAAGACGAGGTCGAAGTGACCTCAACATCCTTCTCAGCCTCGAAGGGAACTCTAACACGTCGGTACAACTCCGTAATCAGGATCGGGAAGGGGAGCGATGTCTTATTCTATTTATCCTCATCACAATCTCATGCTCAATAATCATCCCCAAGTTGAGCATGTAATGGTCCATGATGCAACCCAAGAGTGCGGCCTTCGGGTTCCATAGAATATACTAGTTCTAGGAAGGCATGACGGTGCTGCTTAAGAACCCGAACTAATGTCTAGCAACTATGGTAGGTCCTTCTTCTCAATTATTGCTCCGGCCTCTAGCCACTGAGGAGATGCGTCACTGATCAGGGGGGCCAACCACCCCTTTAAGTCATCCAACGTGTTCTTCTTAAGCTTATAAGCCAAAGAGTGCCAAATCCTGACCATGCTCCTGAGGGCATCATTTATCTCTGTTTGGCTACACTTACCTTTCTCCACCGCACCATGACAAAATCAACTGGTGCCATCGACTGAGCCTGCTTCTTTACTTTCGTGATCTAATCTAATTAGTTTGTGTTGAACTCTCGGACCCATGCATGCACGTATAGAACTCCGGGGTTTACAAAAAATATGGAACTTGTGATACTGAATAGCTTCCCAAACATCCGGAGACCTGTCCACAACACCGTCCGTGGACAATCTCTTCTCTTCGAGGATATTTTGCAAACCCTCGGCCTTTAGGTGATTCATCGACCTCGGAGGATTAACTGGGGCAGGAACTACAGCAGGTGCTGAAGCTGGGGCAATAGGGGGCTTAGGGCGGGTGCTAGGAGAAGGGACCCTTGCAAATGGGTTATAAACTGCTTTTGACCGCAGTTCGGCGCGCTTCCGTTTAATCAATTCACCAATAGGAGTCCAGCACCCCTCAATCTCCTCATTTCCGGAATGTGTGGAAGTGTACTGGATAGATGTATCATCGCTCTCTGAGGAAGAACTCTCTGGGACCTTCTTCTTTTCCTTATGGGTGGTTGTATTCGTTGTGGTCGGGAATAATCAACCTCGGACACAATTTCTACCCCTTTCACATGCTTCCTGGGTGGTGTTCCACTGGCGGGAACTTTTGGTCGAGCCATATCTGCAAAAACCAACAAACAAACCAAAGATTCGAACGAAATAAGTCAGAAAAAGATCAACATATCAAAAATGTAGAAAGCCTCACCGATTAGGTCGGCGAGTCACCAAACCAATTAGGCGAGCAAGAGGGACATCACCGAAATCAACAGAATGAATTCAAGCAAAAATTCAGCTAAAAAGGGCGATAAAAACACCAATCGATGTATCGCAGAGTTCACTCAGCGAGCTAAAGAGGGCTCGCCGAATGTTTCAGAATGCATGGGCAAATAATTAATACAAAGAGGCGATGGGGAGTGCAATGGGTGACATGCCGAATCAGTTTGGCGAGCTCGACTTAGCTGGCCGAATAGATCCAATGCATCACCCCCACCCCCCAATTATTTTTTAACGATGATCAACTATCATCCCATCACACAACAATTAAACCTCAATTAACAACATCACTACATGACCCACCCCCAATTTATACCCATCGTACTCAGACTTCCCCCAAATTGATTCGAAAATAACAAAATGATGATTTTCCCTTAAGAAAGACGTCACCCAATCTATCATTGGGAAAATTCAAGCCATTCGATTGAAATCGGGGTTACTCCGACTTCACCTAACACTCAAACAATTGCCACCAAACACAATACACAATTACCCACCACGATTAAGGCAAAAATTGCTAAAATTAGGCATGCTCAAGGTCAACAACCATCAACAGAGTAAAAGGCAATAGATTTAGGCATAGAATCACAATACAACAAATCACCCATATACTAGCAAGTTGAAACATTGAATTCGGCATAAAAAATTGTCGAAGAAAAAGAGAACACCAACCTCAAGTAGAAGACACAACGAGCAAATATAGCAAAAAGGGATGGGGGACGATTCCAACGCACTCCGATAGCAACAAAATGAAACCAAATGCGGAAGCAAAAAGCTAAAGTGTGTGGGTGTGCAAAGGAAGTCAAAAATTTTGAATAAAATGAAGATTTGAATTTGAAAAGCTTAAAAACCGTTCAGTTTGCGCTCCCTTTGGCTATGGAACGAACGTCGCCGAGTGGTTTGGCGACGTGCACAATGGGCAAAAAGATCGCCGAAATCAATAGGAGACTAGCTATAAGGAATGTCCAGAAGGCGAGCTCGATCGGGCTCACCCAAGCCACTCAGCGATGCGCCGAGTGGAATTGTAGCTCGCCTAATCTTTGAGCGTACCCCTCAACTGTAACCTTCAATTGGCGATGGAATTAGGCAATCCTAGTGATCATTAGGCGACACACCAAGTTGTCCAACCCATCGCCTTGTAGCCATGATTTGAAATTTCATACTCCGACCTACACAACCAACACACGTTATTCAAAACTACTAAAATAAAACTTGGGTTGCCTCCCAAGAAGCGCCTTATTTAACATTGTGGCACGACGTGGACATGCTTTCAAGCATCATCCAAGTACACCACATCTATTCCTCTCACATTTGGAGCCTCTCCAAAGTAAAGTTTCAGCCTTTGTCCATTCACTTTGAAGAATGACCCATTTTCATCTTCAACTTCAATTGCTCCATTTTAAAAGACACGATTCACCTTAAAAGGGCCCGACCACTTAGACTTGAGCTTACCCGGAAAGAGTCTCAAGCGAGAATTGTAGAGTAACACACGATCACCCACTCTAAACTCTCAATGAAGTATCTTGGTATCATGCCACTTTTTCATCTTCTCCTTATAAAGAGCTGAACTCTCAAAAGCCCGAAGTCGAAAATCCTCCAAAGCATGGAGTTGGTCAACCCTATTCTTGGATGCATCATCCCAATTCAAATTCATGGTTTTCAAAGTCCACAAGGTCTTATGCTCAAGTTCAACAGGTAGATAACACGATTTACCGAACACCAATTGATACGGAGACGTACCAACTGGGGTCTTAAAAGCAGTTCTATATGCCCAAAGAGCATCATCTAGTCGAGACCAATCAGATCGATTTGCCTTAACGGTTTTGGCCAAGATTCCTTTGATTTTCCAGTTTTACATTTCGACTTGCCCACTTATTTGCGAATGGTACGGGGTAGCAACCTTATGCTTGAGTCCATATTTGTTCAACAATGAAGCAAAAATTCGGTTACAGAAATTAGAACCCCCATCACTAATAATAGCACGCGGAGTACCAAACCTTGTGAAGATGTATCTCTTAAGGAAAGCCACTACACTTCACCCTTCATTGTTAGGTAAAGCCACAGTTTCCACCCATTTGGATACGTAATTGACGGCTATTGAAATATATTTGTTCCCATAAGAATTCATGAAAGGGCCCATAAAGTCGATTCCCCACACATCAAACAATTCAACCTCAAAGATCGGAGTAAAGGGGAACTCATGTATACGTGGTACTCCACCCTTCCTTTGACATTGAATACACTTTCGAACAAGGGAGTTTGCATCTTGATAAAATGTTGGCCAATAGTAACCACTCTGCAATACCTTGGCAGCGGTACACAGTCCACTATAATGTCCACCAATCGGTGATGCATGACATGCACTAAGAATAACATCTATTTTAACCTCCGGTACACATCTTCTAATTATATGATCAGCGCATTCCCAAAACAGATACAATTCATCCCAAAAATATTTGTTCACATCAAAGAGGAACCTTTTGCGTTGATAAAACTTCAGCCCATCAGGAATAATTCCACACACCACATAATTGGTAAAATCAGCATACCAAAGAGTGGAACCCGTTGATACAACCATCACCGTCTCATTGGGAAACATTTCTTCAATATCCCTGTCATCGGAAACAACCACACTTGTTTCAAGTTTCGATAAATGGTCAACCACACGATTCTCACATCCTTTTTTATCTTTGACCTCAAAGTTGAACTCTTACAATAATAGCACCCATCGAATCAATCTCGGTTTTGCATCCTTTTTGGACATCACGTAGCATATAGCAGCATGGTCAGTGTGCACCACTACCTTAGTTCCCAATAACTAAGCTCAAAATTTTTCAAAAGTGTACACTACCGCCAATAACTTTTGTTTAGTAACAGTGTACTTCTTTTGAGCCACATTCAAGGTCTTGCTTGCATAGTAGACCGGGTGGAATAACTTGCCTCTACGTTGACCAAGTAAAGCTCCTAAGGCCACACCACTAGCATCACACATTAGTTCAAATGGGATGTTCCAATCCGGAGCAACAATGATCGGAGCCGATACCAACTTCTCTTGTAGACACACAAACGTATTAATGCAAGCCTCATCAAACTCGGAAACACTTTCTTTCTCAAGTAGCTTGCAAAGAGGATCAGCTATATTAGAAAAATCTTTTATGAACCTCCGGTAAAAACCCGCATGGCCCAAGAAACATCGAACACCTTTAATCGAGATAAGAGGAGGTAACTCGGCAATAACTTCAACCTTAGCTTGATCCACTTGTAACCATCTCCTGAATTTTTTTGCCCCAACATAATACCTTGTTTGACCATGAAGTGACATTTCTCCCAATTGAGAACAAGATTTGTTTCAACACATCTTTGCGAGACTCTACCAAGATGCTCAAGGCATTCTTCAAAAGTATCCCCCACGACTGAGAAATCATCCATTAAAACCTCCATCAGGTCCTCCACCATGTCAGCAAAAAAAGAGAGCATACACCTCTGAAACGTTGCCGGTGCATTACACAACCCAAGAGGCATTCTTTTAAAAGCAAAAATTCCATAGGGGCATGTAAAAGTGGTCTTGTCTTGATCTTCAGGTGCTATGGAGATTTGATTATAACTGGAATATCCGTCCAAAAAGCAATACCATCCACGCCCTGCAAATTTATCAAGCATCTGGTTCATAAAGGTCATTGGAAAGTGATCTTTCTCATTACTTGCATTTAATTTCCGATACTCCATACATAAACGCCAACCTGTAACCGGTCACATAGGTACAAGTTCACCCTAGTCATTCGGTACTACCGTTACACCTCCCTTCTATGGAATACATTGTACCGGGGTCACCCACTTGCTATCTGCAATTGGATAAACCACACCCGCATCTAACCACTTGATGATTTCCTTCTGAACCACTTCTTGCATCGGAGGATTCAACCTCCTTTGGTGCTCGACGCTTGGTTTACAATCTAACTCCAATTGAATCTTGTGCGTGCAAATACCGGGTGGAACCCCCACAATATCAGCAATTGTCCATCCAATAGCTTTTATGAACCTTTTTAGCACACTCAAAAGGGCTTGTACTTTCCCTTCAAGCAAATCAGCAGCAATAATAACCGGCAAAGTATTATTAGCCCCCAAAAATACATACTGAAGATGTGGAGGAAGAGCTTTCAATTCAAGCTTCGGGGGTGTTTCAATGGATGGCTTCGCGGGAGGACTTTCTCTATTCTTCAAATCAATATCAAGCTTCAAAGGAGTTTTTGAGTAAGAACCTAAACCTGATAGAGCAGCCACCACCTCATCATAATCTTGAATTTCTTCTCCATCATAATTCAACAGCACGGCAGTCAATGATTCACCAATATAGGAGATTTCACCAACACTAGCAACCGCTTCATCAATCACATATATAACTGATACCACATGGAGATCGCTTGGTTGCTTCATTATCTAGCATACATTGATAGTCACTTCCTCCTCGTTAACTCGAAACTTCAAATTGCCACTTTCCACATCGACAAGGGCTCTCTCAGTGGCCAAAAATGGTCTACTAAGAATAATAGGTATTTCGGCATCCATTTCAAAATCAAGAATCACAAAATCTGCCAGAAATATGAATTTGTCAATCTTTACCAAAATATCATAAAGAACACTGATAGACCACTTTATAGAACGATCAGCCATAAGAAAACACATTGTGGTTGCCTTAGGCTCACCCAACCCAAGTTGGTTGAAGATAGCATAGGGCATCAAGTTAATACTAGCCCCTAAATCACACAACACTTTGGCAAATTCGAACATCCCAATAGTGCAAGGGATAGTGAACCCTCCTGGGTCATCCTTTTAGCAACTACATTGGACATAATAGCACTGTAATTATGGGATACTTCAAGCGTCTCAAAGTCCATGCTTCTCTTTTTCGTGACCAATTCCTTCATAAATTTAGCATAACCTGGCATTTCGAGCAAAGCATCCACCAATAGGAGATTGTTAGAGAGAGACTTAAAAACAGAGAGAAACTTTTGGAATTTTTCATTGTCATCTCTCTTCTTCAACCTTTGTGGAAATGGTGGATAAACTTTAGGCAACGGCTTTGGATAAACCGATTTAGAAACATTCTCCACTTTTGGTTTAGCAACTTCACCGGAAGTGATATCATTCAATGCGTCATCGGCTTTGTTGGGAACATCATCATTCAAGTCATCAGCAAGGCCACAACCTTCAACCATTATAGGTTGATCTTTACTTAAATCAGCCCCATCACCCTTGATCACATCACTACCCAAGATCTTGCCGCTTCGGGTCACAATAGCCATACATTGAGGATTCTCGTTCTTTGGGTTTGCTAAAGTGTCGCTGGGAAGGCCACCACTTAGTCTCTGATTCAATTGAGTTGAGATTTGGACCATTTGTGATTCAAGATGCTGATTGAAGCTGAGTGAGAAGTCACCGTTTGATTTAGAGAAGAGCAATCAGCTTGCATCTCCTTGAGCAACTTACCCGAACCTTCCACCTTATTCAAAATACGAGCAAGCATATCTTCAGTATGAAAAATCTCAGGATCGGCCTTTGGTTCTTTAACTTGAAACAATCATATGGAGGCACATACCGATCTCTCTCACCATCCCTGCAATTGACATCTCTATCACGCCAATCTAGACTCTCTCTCCAACCACCACCTTTCTCTTTGTTCCAACCTTGATTCCCACCCGACTTTTGATAGCTTGGATGAGAACCCCCCATTTGATTCGACATGAATTGGACCTTTTCATTGTACATGGCCTCGAACTGAGCATCTTCCGAATTCATAGCAATTGCTATCACGGCTTTAGAACCACCACCCATAACATGCTTTGTTAACAAGTCCATTTGGTTCATCATCTTAGCCATATTCTCGTCACGCTCTTGGTCCTTCTTCATTTGCTCCTTAGTCATTCCAATAGTAAGAGGTGAAACTTGGTCTTCTCTTGTGTGCCATGCCGGGTTAATTTTAGTCATATTATCAAGCAAAGCTGACGCCACAGGAAAAAGTTGTCTCATAATCCCACCACGAATCAAATGATCAGCTATAGCCTTGTTGACAGAATCAACGCTTCGATAGAAGTATTTTAGAAGCACATCATCAGGTAATCCATGAGTAGGGCATTGTAGAAGTAACTTTTGAAACATAAGCCACATCTCATGAATTGGCTCACCCTCAACACTTTTGAAATTTTGGATACTGATGTACCGTGAGTTTACGGTACTTTTGATGCATTAAACTTAGAATTTTGCATGATACTTAAGTAGTATGGTATTAGATGTGATGTTATTTGTGCAAAATTTAGAGGGAATAGGCTTTTGGAGCAATTGAGGAGAATAATGCAGCAGCAATTGATTTGTTGGTGATAAACGAGACAGTCTATGGATCGTCAATGACTTGAAAGGTCGTCAGTTGGGGTCGTAGGTTCAGGAGCCTGAAGAAATTGGCCAAGTATGGAATGATGGACAAAGTTGATGATCTGTATATCCTGCTACGAACCGTAGATGCCCAATCGTAGAAAACTTCAGAGAGGGTCGCTTGCAGAGCTCGAATGAAGGAAGAACAGGACGGGTCGTACATGGAATGACGAATTGTAGATCAGAACCGTAGAAAAAGCCCTCAGGATTTTGCATAACTGCTGATTGACGGTTGGAACCTACGAGTCGTAGGTCTTAATACGAGCCGTAGGTTGTCAACCGTAGACGACACTGCCCAAGCCGAATTTCCCCAGATTTCCTTTTCCTAGTTTAATTAGGATTCATTTTCTATATATACCCTACGTAAACTTCATTTCAGGGTTGTAGAATATTGTTTGAATATTAAGTTATTACTTTGGGAATTGCTTTTCATCTTTGGAGAGGATTAATTCTTAAAGTTGGTTTATGCAAAGTACTTTTGATTTTCAATTCAAGATTGTGGAATCCATCTCTATTCACTGTAAGTTCATGATTTCTTCAAACCCGAATGTGAATTGTGATCAAACCAGCATGAGTAGCTAAATTCCACAACTAGGGTTGTGGGAACCATGAGTAATTGACAAAAGTAAACTTAATATTGTGTAATTCTTGTATGTGTTTATGCATGCTTTTGTAAATCTCTTTGCTTAGAACGTTTTCTAATGGTTGAAAACATTAGAACATCTCCTAATTCTTGCGAACCCGGTATAGGCAGTAATGAACATCTAAGAGATTATGCAACAGAGATTTAGTCGTCGATAATCCGCTATCTAATAACCCAACTTAGAAATAGTTGTGGGTTAATCTGGGTCAAAGGTAAGGGTTGGTAAATCAACACACGTAGACGGACAAAGTTGCGGAGTGAAATTCCCTATTTAGAGGACCAATCACTTTGGGATACATAATTTACCGATCATGCATGCTAGACATTGAAAATAATTACCATTGTTAGGTTTACTGCGTTAAGAGCTTATGCGGAACACGAAAACCCTAGTTTCATTCTCAGATTCATATCTCAAACTGCAAGTTTTGTGTTTTGGTTACTTGATACCAATCAAATCGTAAATTATTATTTCTTTCAACTATTGCCAATCTTTCCCCCCTTTTTACTTCTTCTAGAAATAATCTGACTAAACATACACTTAATATTAATTAGCCTAAGTCTGAACCATATTCCTCGTGGGATCGACCCTAACCTCTGTTAGGTTCTATATTTGACAAGCGACCGCTTATACCTCCTTAGGGAGGTGTAGTTTGGGCGACATCAGATACCATCTCACAACTTCACCATCTTTGAAAGGGGAAAGAAGCGTTTAAGGAATGCCTCTGTGAGCTCCACCCAAGAAGTAATTGAGTCTCGTGGTAATTCAGTTAACCACTTTGTTGCATCCCCTATTAGAGAGAAGGGAAACAAATGAAGTCGAATCGACTCTTGAGAAATGTTCTTAAATGAGAAAGGGTCACACATATACAGAAAGTACCGAAGGTGGTCATGGTAATCCTCATGAGAAAGTCCCCCATAGAACCCTTTGATCTGCAATAGCTGAAGCATGGTCCCGGTTACATGAAACATAGCATTACCCACAGTAAGGGGCAAGCGTATGGCTCCAGCACTTCATACTTGATCGACATTGAAGTCATTCAGGTTACCAATGTCGTTATTTCACTCGAGATTGCTAGCAGCCACACTTTCGTGGTCACTCATATCATCACCTGTTGCAGCAAACCACGAAAAGACTAATAAGTAAATTCAACTAGAACAAAATTAGTTCACTAGAATACTTCAATACAAGAATTCTAAACACCACTCCCCGACAACTGTGCAATTTTTGATAACGCTCAACTACACCTATAACGATTAAAGGTGTAGGCGGCCGCTAGAAAGTATAAACCCAACAAGGAGTTGGGGTCGATCCCACGAGGAGTGATCTAGTACAGAATTAGACTAAGAAATAAGTTAGTGTTCTAATCTTTTGTAGAGTTTAAAAAGTTGATACGAAACATGAAGTAAATCATAAGATTTTGATTATACAAAATGAGTGAAGATTTAGTAACCGAATATAAAAACACAATTAACAACTAATTTAATCAAGGGGAAAAAGGACCTTAGGATGTGTGAGTGTTCAACTACTAATTTCGCTAAATATGTAATTATGAATTGCTTAAATATGCTGAATCTCAATGGGTAGGCAAGATCATGAGTACAATAGCTATTTTACAATCAGCTATCATGCATTCAATTGGGTTCTATCAAATCCCAATAGGCATTACACTAGAAAACAATCTTATACCTTGATTCAACCCACTTTAACAAGCTAGGTAGTAAAAGCAACAGCCCATACAATCATCTACTGTTAATTCCACTCAAATGCACCTTTTACAAGCTTATAAAGAGATATTGACTAGAACTAAATTTGCAACTTCAATTCATAAATGAAAACATGAATTAACAACTGAACCCATTTCAATCTAGCATTAAATTCAGCAATTCATAAAACCTATAAGTTAATTAAGCAATTGAACACATAATCACACCCCTAAAGCATTGGGGTTTTAGCCAATCATAGAAAAAGTGAAGAAATTGTTACCAAAGATGTCAGCCATTGATTCACAAGGTCTTCAAAATGTAAAATGCTACCAATTAGAATTACACCCAAAGTCTTAAATCCAAAAACCCACAAGAATAGTTCAAAAGCAATCAAAAATATTCAAAGTGCAAGAGTACTTCTTAGTCTCGGTTAATTGGCTCCCAACTGATTCCCAACTCTCTTTTCAAAAACTCTATTTATACTCTCACAAAAATTTCCCACATTATGAAATGCGGGACCACTCGGCGGCATAAGTCAGGCTCACCCATCTACTTGGCGATCCGCCGAGTTGCTCTTCTTCACCTTTTGTTTCATGGTTTCAACATGGATTTGTACTGGAACTTTAGGCGATCGAAGTCGGGTTCGATGTTCTGATCGGCGAGTCACCGATTAGCTCCCAATTTTGCCGAACTTACTTGATTCTTTTCCTCGACTACTGAAACTTTAGACGAACTAAAGATCCACTCGGCGCGTCGCCGAGTTGTCTTTTGCGAACTCTAGCCTTCATTTTTCCTTAAATTTTGGAACTTTTTAGCTTTTTTGCATTATCTTGCCCTTGCCTCATTGTCAAGTCTCTTTGCTTCACATAAACAATTTAACATTAGTTATGAGTGCAAACTAGGCATTAAGGACACCAATTTAGTACATATGAAGATCTAAATGAGCTAAAACTACCGACTCATCAGATGCTTTAGATCGTGTTTTACCACCCTCATAGTTATTATTTGCTCCTTATAGGGCTTGTATTAGGCTGTTCTCCTAATGTTGGTACTTGTGATCTGGGTGGCTCATCGTAGTCGTGGGTTGGTCCTAGCTATGCTTAGTTAGGGACTACAGTGATATGATTGAGGTAAGGTGTCGTACCTTGAGTTCATTCCCTTTTTATTGATTTGAGACCTCTTATTTGGTCCCTTCGCTTGTTGTTTACAGATAGATATGTTATACCCTTATTGAGCTTGGTTATATTGTTGGGCTCGAGGTCGTATGCAAGGACCAGTTGGATACTAGATTAGTACTCTGCACTTTAGTAGCGTGGTTTGGTTGAGTGCCTTGTTTGAATGCTGGTGATGGCATGCATTCCACTGTTTGCTCATTCTGAGGATTTTGTGGTACGATTTCGGCCCACGCATCGGCATATTTATCATTCATGATGAGATACTGTTTTACTCAGTTTTTGTTATAAACTTGTTTTAACAGTAGTTGTACCACCTGAATCACTTGACTTACTGATCTTGAGATTATGAGGCGTAGGGACATGCTCTTTTTCCTACTTGAGATATTAGAGGCATCTGGGATGTGCTCAGTTTTTAGTTGACTAGTCAATGTGTCGATGCCCTTTCTTGCATGTTTTTGGTCTTGTTGGTGCTCCTGAAAAATTACTAGTTAGCTAGGCAGCCCCATAATTTGTTACTCACGGTTCGAGGCTGATGCTCACGGTTTGAGGCCATTATTTCTAGTTCGAGGCCGATGCTTACAATTTGAGGTTGTTACCTCTGGTTAGAGTTTAGATGGTTACTAATGATTCTGCTACTCACCCTACATTCAAATGCATTGCCTATCACCAGTATACTTGTTTGCTGATGGCACCCTCAAGTTTATGAGGGGCAGTTGGGTTATGTTTGTTGTTTGTACCTGCTAGACTTATGGAGGTTCGGTTAGGTTATTGTTTGACCTTATTCTGTTCTTTGTAATTGTTTTATTGTTAAATGATAGGCTTGGATTGTAAAATTGTGGTTGTGGGCCCTCCTAGTCCAGGGTAGTTGACTTAGTATCTTAGTTACTTGTGATTAGGTTGTTGTCTGGCGTTCTAGGTACGTTCTTGACTCAATTTCTTACCCCTTGTTTCCTGTTTTTATTCTTTATTTCCTATCTACTTTAGTATCTCTTGTTTAGTTACTTGTGTTATGCTTTCCTTATTACTTGTTGTTTATGCTTGTGTTATCTATTGAGCGCAGTCGGCCATTGCCTACTAAGTACCATTTTTGGTACTCATACTATACTTCTGCTCTCTACAGATTAAAATTGAGTTATCGCCATTGATTTGGAGTCGTGTGGAGCAACTTTGATATTAGGAGATTAGGGTGATCTTCTGGCATCTGGAGCTATCGGTTTTTGTCTATTTTTGCTAGGCTTATTCTTTATATTGTATTCAGAGACAGCCTGTACTTGTCTTTCATTTATAAAACCTCGTACTCCTATTTTGGATTAGATGCTCTTCTACTGAATGATGCTAGGTTTTGAGATGGTTCCTATATTATTTTTATTGATTATCCTTTCTCTACTTTGTTCTAAGCTCTTGCTTCTTGTTGTTGTCTTCTGCTTGGTAGTCCGTTGCTTATGGATTCGGGCTAAGGGTTAGGCTTACCTACTGGTGGGGTGTAGTAAGAGCCATCATGACATGAGAAATTTGATCGTGAGACCCCCTAGATGTGACATGGTGAATAGGATCCCGAGAGACCCTAAACAAGACACTTGACATAAACATGACACTAGGATTACAATAATGCAATATGAACTGGAACATAAAGCTAAACGAAGTCTCAAGATAAAGTCTTAACATAAGAAAAATCATAATATAAGACTGAAATAATGCGGAATACATGCTAAGTCTGACATAAGCCTCTACTATCCATAATGTGGTTAGGACAAACCTCTAAACCACAATTAAAATCTGAAAATTGAAATGACTGAAAAGAACGTAAATCATAATGGTCTTGCCCTCGAATCACGAGGACTCACCAATCCAACAGCAATACAGAGTAATCAACCTAGCCATGGCTGCATGGAGGAATGTCAAACCCTATATTATGAAACAATATAGGCACAACAGATATATGTGTCAATACTTTGAATGTATTGAGTATAAGGAATATGCACAAACATAAATGTGAAATATGCCAAGTATAGAAAACATGTTGATGCATTACTAAGTAAAACGTATCAAATCTTAATAAGCTAAAATCATAAACCATGGTACAAGGTCAATGAAAGATTTAAAAATCATAGGATAGAATTAATTCATAGTCCCAGAGGAAATCATAAAAACCTTTAAAGATAACCAAAGTTTTTTGTGGGATATTTATCGCTAAACGACATAGACCATGTGAGATATAACATGGAATCCAGTGACTTTCCCACACCGAAAAGAGATTGTCCTATTTGCCAAGGTAAGGACCATATTCTTTAAGTTTAGGTGGATACACTAGCTAATGTCTTTCTAAGACAAAGTCCTATGAGGAGCACATAGTTATGGAACAAGGGGATTGCTACTAGAGACCCGACCTCTACTAACGATAGACCCTCCATTCCAAAGTCCTCCTGGTGCAAGGTAAAATCCCAATGGAAATAAGCATAATCATAATCATATCATAATACTCGGAAAGGTAAGAATCTAGTAATACCAATCAAAATTATAAACTTTATATCATAGAATAGCTTCTTTCAAAAATCATGATTTTATAACATATTCATAAAGACACTTATCTTAAGCATCAAAATTATGATCATCGTTCATAGTGAAAATACTTCAATTGGAAGAAACCTTTCATAAAATATTTTGATACTTTATCTAAAAGCATCCTTTATTCATAAATTCTTCAATTTCATGATGCATGCATAATTTCATAACATAGTTCATAATCATAACATAGGCATATAGCATGGGTTCATATAAAATTCATTGAAAACATGTAATTTAACTCAAATCATGCATTATAAGATCAAATAGGAAGAACTTAGTCATAAACAATTTAACTCATGAAGAATCATATAAAATCCCAGAAATTGGGAATGAAATCATAGAAGAAATAGAGAAATCCTTGGGACTCAATGGATGGAAGATAATCCATTGATGAAATTTCCATATACATTCGGTAATCAAAGCCCTAGAATTGCAAGAAGAAGCTTGAAGCTTGATGAAGCCTAGAATTTTCCTTGAGAGCCTTGGAGAGAATTCAGAGAAGATGAACTTGAACGATTTTTGGGTTTTGAGTGGATGAGAGGGAATGGGTCAATTTTGAAGGGTAAATTCATTTATATCACCTTAAAATGATCTAGAAATGACGTAGTTTAGGAATTAAAATGGTAGAAAAGACCTAAATAATCCTGAATAAAAACTGTCTGAGGGAATCTACAGACTAACCTAAGGTCCGTAGGAACTTCTTAGAGTCATCCTAGTCATCTATAGGTCAAGTAATGGAGGTCTAAATTCGTCCAACTTTCCACGAACCTTCCTACGGGACGTAAACACCAACTATAGAACCCAAATTCAATCCAAAATCTCACCAAGTTTGAAACTCTTTCTACGACCACTTCCTACGAGTCGTAGAACATTCTACGGACCATCTTGGTGATCCGTAGGAATTGTTATGGGACATAACATTTTCAAATTTCTCAACCCATTTCCACGACTTCCTTACTAGACCTTAGGACCTTATACGGTCCATAGGGGACCTCGTGGAACCTGCACCAATAAATGTTTCTGCAACTTTCCTTTCCAATTCAATTTACCAATTTCTGAGGTGTTACATACCCCTATAGTGTGCTATGACTGACAATGTAACACCTATGATTTTAAGCCTATGAATACTTAGCACTTAGAATTAAAACTAGCCTAAAATTTTAGTACTAGATTTCCATAATTGACATCTACGAGCCATGACAGCATCCACGAGCATTGCACTATGCCTGTGGAATTGGATTAGAGGATATTGCATTACATCTAAGTTCCACGAAGACATTCGACGAGTCGTGGAATGACCTCATAGACTTGAACATGGAAATTGTCAAAAATCCTCAGTACGAAGACACTCCATGTTCCGTGGATCATTCTATGATCCATGGAATGAACTCGTGGATGAGAACCTGAAAGATGGAAACACGTTTACATTCCAGAGAGAAATTACATAAATCATGGAAGGTCCTCATGGACTCGACTGATAAGAGTTTTTTTAGGGTATTTGTATCTTTTATTATTTTCATAAGTCTAAATCAGGATGTTTAAACATATATTAGGGACGGTAGTTCTCTCAGTTTCTCTCTTATTCTACTGCCCAAACAAAGAGCAAACCTTAAGTAGAGCAAAATCTAGGGTTTCAAGCTCCTCTCCCAAAATTCTTGTTTATCCAGGTATGTAAGGCTCTCATTGTGAAGAACTCAGTTTGTTCTCATGCCATATATCTACAATTTCAGTTAGTAATATCAAAACTAAATTTTCTATTATATGGCTACTATTTCAATTTTCTCTATTTTACATTGCTCATTATTGATACTGCTATCAAAATCATAGTAATTTCATATGTGTAGATGGAATTTCAGTAATAGTTTAGGGTGTACTTGTGTCTTATCTTTGAAATACACTAAAAATCTATGAAGCTTAAACCCTTCAAGTTTGAATTTATGATGAAAGATAAAACAAGATCAATGTAAAACCCATTAGACGTTAAATTTTAATCACATGTCTAATTGCGTGACTTAAGTGACATCAATGAGGAATTAATGTCATATGACATATATATATTACCACATGATAAAAGATGCTAGTATTATTTACAAGTGTACTAAAATGACGATAGGAATAAACGTCAAGTGAAGGCTGAAAATTAAAAACAATTTATCATAATTTCTCATGATGATCCCGTGTCTTCATCGTGAGAATGTACTATGTAAATTATAATACACCTAAAAAAAATTGCGAGAATCATATATAATCCAACATTACCAATCCAAAAAGATTTATGATTTGAGCATATTGTGAGAAGACTAAAGTATAGGCATGAGACAAGGACAAGAGCAATGTAAAACTCATTAGATTTTAAATTTTTATTACATGTCCGATTGTGTGACTAAAGTGTATTCAATGAGGAATTAATGTCAGATGATGTATGTTACGACATTATAATAGACGGTTAGTATTATGTAGAAGTATATTAAAAATGATGAAGTAGGAATAAAACGTCAAGTGAAGGTTCAAAATAAAAAAGAATCTCTCGGGATTGCTCATAATGATCATGTTTTCTCATCATGAGAAGGTATTAAAAGGCCTAGGAAGATTATAATTGTAATGACCCGCATGGTCATTTTTGAGTAATTTTCATAAAATTAACATTTACCCTCCTTATAGTTGCCCCGAGTTATTTTTGATCAGTCGGTGAAGTTCGTTTTGAAATTTTTAACTATTCAATAACTACCACAATTTAATTGACGGGTATTTATTAAATAATTTATTTATTTAGTTGGTGGTTAATGGATCAAGTCCATAATTTATTTAATACCCTATTTCACTTAGCTCATGTATTAAAATAAGTTAGTGAGAGTTGATATCTTTAGTTCTTATTTTCTGGAAAACTAAAGGTAACCTCCGAAGAGGAGTTAACGGCCAACTACACCAATTAATAGTTCAATTGAGACATTTATGTATATAGGTATAGGTTTTACTATTATTATTATGATTATGTTGGGGTTGGTAAATAAAAAGGAGAGAAGTTGGAGTTGAGTTTAATATGTATTTCAATATGCATGCACTAACGTTTCTGTTACTTAGGAAATTAAGATTTTTGGGTGGTTGTTATGGTGTAGTTAGGGCTAATGATTGAGGCAATCATTAGGAATAATATATAAATTGAATCATTTTTGTGGTTTAGTTTTCCCCTTCCTCGGAAAACATAACCGTTGGTGCAATTTGTCGCCGACTTGATGTTTTTGCTTTTGGTTATCATATTGTGAATCAAGTTTTGACATATTAAGTTGGGTAAGTAAATATTAGGTGTATTGTATTATAGGACTATCATTAGATTTATGATATTAGGAAATTGGAACTTAACCCTAGGCTTGAAATTTGGAAAATGTTAGAACTGACATATTAATTGGCATCAAGATTCAGAACTTTATTATAGATTCAGAGTGAATTTTTAGGTCTAGACTAGACACATAGTAATATGAGTGTTGTTAGTTTTGAAATCTTATTGTGATTATTTATTTGAATAGATTGTATTGATTTGTAAGCCTAACAAAAGGGAAAGGCTCAAGTCCCAGAGTGATCTTTCGATTATTTGAGGTAAAAGGATTTCTCGACCCTTATTAATTGTATAGAATTGTGTATTTCCTTATGACATGTGTTCGGGAGTAATGAGACTTGGTGATGGGTTGACTTGTTCATATTGAATGATTCTAATGAGGAAAAAGGGCTAATAAAAAGCAACTTAATTATATATTGATATGTGATGTGTTGAGAATGATTGGAAATATTTATTGATTCATAATTGATGTTGTATCACGATTGTGTTGTTGTGAATTGTGCATTGATATGTAAATCGCTACCTCCTCCTTAATTGTGTGGACATTTCATTCACATTGGTTTTGAGACATGGCTGTGACAAGTGTTATGTGAATTGAGGAAGAATAAGAGGATGTACCATTTCGAATGACATGTCGCGCGCCACGACGCATATGATAATTCAAGAGACATGTTGTATGCCACAATGGAATCTATTATTGAGGGTCGTGTCACATGCCGTGACAGATGCATAGATAGATATGTAACCCATGGGTCCCGTACTGAGAAACAACGGGTGTGTTTCACTAGGTCAAGCATGCATCATCATACTTGACATTGCATTTCTTTGTATTGCATACCTTTATCATGGTGAACCTATTAGTTTTTTTCTGTGGAACTTGTGATTGATGACTTTATCCAGTGTATTGTTGATCTGAAATTGTCTGAATGTTGTCATTGAGCTATGAACTATTTAAATTGTACACTGTTAGGTAGGGCTAGTTTAATGCAGGTTGTAGTTGTGGAGATTCAGTTATAGTGTAAGGTTTATCCAGTTTCTATATTCTTAGCTTGATGTTTAATAGTTTTCTAGCTGAGTACCGTGTGGTTCGGTACTCATCCCTTTCCTCTACATTTTTGTCGGTTACGATCCCAGATCTTCATGATACTCTCGACCCTCTTCTTGTCGAGGCTTCCTATGGAAATTTATGAGATAGTTATTTGTCATTTCAGCAGACCTTCTTACTCATATATATGATTTTGTTCTGCTTTAGAAACAATAACATTTGAGACTTGTTTTTTTCTTTCAAATCTATTTTAATACATTAGAGGCTTGTGCACGTGACAACCAAGTTTTGGAGATTTAGTTAAGTTGACTTGTTATCCGCATTATTAATTGTTATTAAACTTTTTTTTATGCTTTATTTCTGCATTTTATCCAAATGGTTGAGTTTTAGGCTGACTCGTCTTGGTGAGATAAGACGAGTGCCATCACATCTATTTTTAGATCATGACAAAGGGTATCAAAGCCCCAGGTTCATAGGTCTCACATGTATACCTTGTCTCGAATAAGACATAACTTTTCATCATGAAATTGTCGCTCACGGATCAGCTACGCAAAAAAAGACTGAGCCTCAATAAAAGCAATCATACCATCACTCTCCTCTAAAATCTGCAATCGGAAAAGACATATAGCTAATCTCTGAACATCTCTAGCCAACGGTCCCTCCTCAATACTGAGCGCGGAAAGACTCCCCATGCTAGAAGTCTTCCTACTCAAAGCATCGGCCACCATATTAGCCTTCGCCGGATGATATAGAATGGTCATTTCATAGTCCTTCAGCAGCTCAAGCCATCTACGCTGCCTCAAGTTTAGATCCCTCTAACTGAAGATGTACTAAAGACTTTGGTGATCGGTGAAGATCTCATAATGCAACCCATACAAATAGTGACACAATAACTTAAGTACAAAGACCACGGCTTCCAACTCTAAATTATGAGTAGGGTAGTTCTTCTCATGGGTCTTCAACTGCTTAGAAGCATAAGAAATCACCTTCCCTTTCTGCATCAATACACCACCCAAACCGACTCCTAAAGCATCACAATAAACAGTAAAGTCCACACCTTCCTCAGGTAGAGTCAATACAAGAGCCGAAGATGACAAAGTCTTGAGCTTTTAAAAGCTCTCCTCACACTCATCATACCACTAAAAATCCACACCTGTCGAGTCAATCTAGTCAATGAAACTACAATAGTTGAGAAACTCTGAACAAATCCTCGGTAATAGATTGCCAATCCCACAAAACTCTAAATATCGATAGGAGAAGTAGGTCGCGTCCAACTTCTAACTACCTCAATCTTGGACGGATCTACTCTAATACCCTCCTTGGACACTACGTGTCCCTAGAATGCCACAGAATTAAGCCAAAACTCGAACTTTGACAACTTGGCATACAACTTCTCTTCTCTCAACCTCTGAAGTACAATACTCAAGTGTGAAACATGGTCCTCCTTACAATACTCAAGTGTGAAACATGGTCCTCCTTACAATACTCAAGTGTGAAACATGGTTCTCCTTAGTCCTGGAGTAAAACAAAATATCATCGATGAAGAAAATCACAAAAGAATCCAAGTATTGTCAAAACACCCCATTAATCAACTCCATGAATGTTGCAGGTGCGTTTGTCAATCCAAATGACATCACTAGGAACTCATAATGCCCATATCAAGTCTTAAAAGTTGTCTTAGGGATATATTATGCCCTAATCTTCAACTAATGATACCCGGACCTCAAAGCAATCTTAGAGTACAATGATGCTCTCTGAAGCTGATCAAATAATTCATCAATACGCAGAAGAGGATATTTATTATTCACCGTTACCTTGTTCATCTGTCTATAGTTAATGCACATCCTTATAGTCCCGTCCTTCTTCTTTACAAATAACACAAGGGCACCTCAAGGTGACACACTAGAGTGAATAAACCCCTTACTCAACAAATCCTACAACTGATCATTCAACTCCTTCAACTCTGTTGGGGCCATAGGGTAGGGAGGAATGGAAATAGGCTTAGTGCCCGGCTCCAAATCAATAGCAAAGTCAATATCCCTATCGGGAGAAACACCTTGAAGATTAGTAGGGAACACATCTGGAAACTCCTAAACTACAGGAATGGAATCCATGGGAGGTGGCTCAACACTAGTATCCCAAATGAAGGCTAAGTAGGAAAAACACCTTTTCTTCACCAATATCTGAGCATGGATGAAGAAGATAACCTTGCTAGGGTAAGAACCACTAGCAGCCTTCCATTAAATCATCGAAAACCTTACTAGGGTAAGAACCACTAGCACCCTACCATTCAATCCTCGAAACACCAGGAATTGCTAAGGTCATAGTCTTAGCATTACAATTAAGAATAGAATGATAAAGAGAAAGTCAATCCATACCCAAGATAGCATCAGAGTCTACTATCCCAGAATGATCAAGTCTACCCAAGTGTCATACCCTGCTAATGAAACAAGATAGGATCGATATACTTGATCCACCACTATGGGCTCACCCACGGGTCTAGAAACACACATAGGTACAGGCATGGTATCATACATCATATCAAACCCAACAACAAAATAAGCAGACACATAAGAGAATGTAAACCCTGGGTCAAATAATATAGATGTAGATCGATGACATATTGGGATCATACTTGTAATAACTACATCATAAGTCTCCTCTTGAGTCTCCCTAGGAAAGCATAAAACTAACCTCCTCTACAACCTATAGCCTGGGTAGTACCTCTATCCCCACTCTATTGAGCTGCAGTACCTCTACCAGAAGCTCTACCACCTCTACCTTACTGAGCTCTGCCTCGACTTCTAGCCTGTGGTGTCGAGTGTCTAGTTTTAACTGAAGAGCTGGGTTGGGGACCTCCTCAACCCTTCTAACAAGGGCAGTGATGCTTCATGTGATCAGGATCTCCACAACTAAAGCAAAACCTCTAACTCTGGGACTACATGAAAGATTATATTATCGAGGATCATGTCACACGCCGTGATGGATGTATGGACATATATGTCCCCCATCAGTCCCGGACTGAGAGACAGTGGGTGTGTATCACTAGGCCAGGCATGCATCATCATACTTGACATTGCATTTCATTGTATTGCATACCTTAATCATGGTGAACTTATGTGTGTTTTTCTGTGTAACTTGTGATTGATTACGTTAACCAGTGTGTTGTTGATCTGAAATTGTCGAAATGTTTTCATTGAGCAATGAACTATTTAAATTATGCACTGTTAGGTTGGGCTGGTTTTATGCTGGTTATAGTTGTGGAGGTTCGGTTTGAGTGTAAGGGGTACCTATTTTCTATATTCTTAGCTTGGTCTTTAGTAGTTTGCTTGATGAGTACCATGTGGTTTGGTACTCACCTCTTGCCTATACATTTGTGTAGATTACGAGCTTGGATCTTTGTTATACTCTCTACCCTCTTCTTGTATGAGGCTTTCTGTTGAGACTTGTGAGGTATCTATTTGTCATCTCAGCGGACCTTCTTTCTCCTATTTATCATTTTATTCATCTTTAGAGCAAATATCATTTGAGACCTGTGTTTTTCTTTCAAATCTATTGTAATACATTAGAGGCTTGTGCACGTGACAACCATATTTTGGAGATTTAGTTAAGTTGACTTGTTATCCACATTATTAATTGTTATTAAACTTTTATTTATCATTTATTTCAGCATTTTATCCGAATGATTGGGTTTTATGCTCACTTGTCTTGGTGGAATAAGACGGGTGTCATCATATCTATTTTTGGTTCATGACAATAATACACCTAAAAAAATCATGCAAGCATCGCATATAATCAAATATTATCAATCCAAATAGGCTCATGATTTGAGCCTATTATGAAAAGATAAAAGTCTAGGCACAAGGGAAGGACAAGAGCAATGTAAAATCCATTAGATTTTAAATATTAATTATATGTCCAAATGTGTAACTAAAGTGTCATCAATGAGGAATTAATGTCACATGATGTATGTTATGACATGAAAATAGATGGTTAGTATTATTTAGATGTGTACTAAAATGACAAAATAGGAATATAGAATCATGTGAAGGTTGAAAATTAAAAAGAATCTACCAGGATTGGTCATGATGATACCATTTATTCATTATGAGAAGGTATTAAAAGGCCTAGGCAAATTATAATACACCTAAAAATTGTGCAAGAATTGCATATAATCCAACATTACCAATCCAAAAAGGCTCATGATTTGAGTCTATTTTGAGGATACAAAAGTCTAGGCATGAGAGAAGGACATGTAAAATTATATTATGACCAATCATGAAAATATCGTGAAAAACTTACCTAGGTAGGTCAATGGGCCTCACAATTAGAATCCCATCACAAGAGGACAAACTTGGTCAGGCCCAAATTTAGGCTCGTGTCGAGAGAGAATAGCAAGGGTTTTCTAACTATAAATAAAAGAGAGCCTACTCAAATCACTTACATCTTCCATAATATAAACCACCACCTCTCTGGCCCCCAGCTAATCTACCTTATAGAGGACAACGATAGACAATAACCCCCCCTCCCCCACTAGAACGTCTTTTCTTCTGTTGATGTAATAGAGATAGGAAGATTTGATGTTGGCCCATTAGATTTTCAACTCTAAAAGCGATTTGGATCAAGAAGGCAATAACTAGCCCTACTAATTGAGGTTTGATATTTATGATAACTGAAGTATTTACAATTCATTTATGCTAGTCCTAACCCTAGAATATTCCCTAAAATTTGCGATGTAGAGCGGATATATCCCTCACTAAAAAATGGTGCATATATACACCGTCGTCTAACAAATGGTTCTTATTTACCATATTCGTTAAAAAATCAATTTTATTAAATTAAAAAAATCCTAAAATTACTTTTTAAAATTAAAAAAACGTTACGTGAAGTTGGGTTCTAGAAATGGAAGGTGGACATTCCCTTCTACAACTTGAACAACAAAGAACTCTCTTCCCAAGAGGATGAAGCTATTGTTTGTGTCTTCGGCTGTTTATCCGATGCAGGAAGAAAATCTACAACTTGTACGTTTGCTGAAGCTGAAATCCTTAGCTGAAAGTAAGAGTGTTTTGGGAACCATCTATAACTTGTCTAGGATTCTCACATGAGATGATGGAGACCGTTATGCCAAAGAGATACGAGAAATCCTTCTAAAATTACCTGGTCTGCTGGTCCTTGAAGAAAGGCACACTGCTCGGAATGAGCAAAGCCTTATGTGGAAAGCACTGAAAAAAGTTGAAACAGAGAAGTAGATACTTTTCTTTGGAACTCCATTCCAAAATAACCTCAAAGAATTTTACAAAACTCTCAGCATAGTTAATCCATAGTTTGCTGCAGATTAAGAGCAGAAATGGGCTTATCTTAGCAGTTCCATTCACATGAACGCCTGAGAATTGAAAGAGCTTAGGGATATTATTTCACCACTTGTCCATACGTGAAATGAAGATATATAGAAGGTAAGCCTTATGGGTATGAAGAATACAGTGATACACTTGAAGGAATTGCTTAAAAGAATTCTAGAGAATCCAGGCTCCCTTTCCAAACAAAATTTGTTGTCTCTGATCTCTGTTCCTCCTTCATTAGTAGCAAATAGGAAGGAGTTCTCTGAGTTAGAAAGTCACCACAATGAAATAAGATGTCGATTGGATCCAAATATTGGAGTAAAAATTATATTTGTTATTGAACTAATCAAACTCTGCGATGGGTCGAAGAAGAGGGTTATAATATTTAGCCAGTTACTTGATCCTCTAAGCTTGATCATGGACCAACTCATTTCTCTCTTTGGCTGGACTTTAGGCCAATAGATTCTCTATATGGATGTTAAACTTGATGTAAAGCAATGGTAGATATCAATAAATTCTCTTAATGACTCTAAGAGTGATGTCAAAGTGCTTCAGTCATCAATAAAAGCCTATTCAGAAGGGATAACTCTTATAGGGGCCTCAAGAGTAGTTTTGCTTGATGTTCTCTAGAATCCTTCAGTAGAACAACAAGCTATCAATCGAGCCTACAGGAATGGTTAGAATAAATTTGTGCATGTTTACCATCCAGTGATATCGAAATGGGAGGTTGACAAGATCGAACAACAGACGAGAAAAAATTATCATTCAAATGTACTATTGTCTATGAATGAAGTCAAGATTGATCTTTCATGTTCCAAGAGAGAGGATAACATACTAGAATCCATGGTTAAGCATGAGAGTCTCCACCATATTTTTGAAAAACTATCTCATGCACCGAGCATTTAATTAGGTTAGTATGTCCTTTAATTTCTTCTCATTTGCTTGTACATGAAGTAATCAGACTTGTTTGGACATGAACGATTTTTATTTTAGATGACATATTAGGCTTCAGAAAATTGAATCATTTCAACAAACCAGTGGTTAGTTGCTAACAATCTATTGTGAGGTGTGTATAGTGATTCTAGTATGAAGCACTTGATTCAGTAGTGACTTAAAATACATAGTTCATGAAAGCTCAGATCATTGTGCAAGGAGGTTAGAGATTTCCTATTTTCGTGATAAAAAGTACCAGCAACAGCTGGAAGAATGTGAATTATGTTTTTACTGCTTGCAAAGTGAGTGTTGTTTCTTCTTGTGTGCTAGGAGAAGTGATAGAACCATTACATTTAACCTATTAGGATACGTAGTGGTAAAGTAAGATACTTCGTACTCCAAAAAATCTCTGAATAGAAGTGTAAGTGAAAGTTAGGACTAAAGTAAGAGTTAGATGATAAAGCACAATAAATAAATTTTGCATTGTCCACTAAGAATCAGATTACAAGATAAAAATGTCTGGAAAGAAGCAGTAACAACATCCTAGCCTTACAGTAACAACATCCCAGCCTTACAAGAAAGATATAAAACATTTGAGCAATTTTACAAAGACTAGCAGTAAAGAAAATACACTAAACAAGGCTGATTGCCTCATGTACCTAACTACTACCTTTTGAAGGTTGGTTACCAGAATTAAAGCATGTAGTAGGCTCAGGAGGTGAATGAGATACTTTTTAAAAAATATGAGGGAGGCCCTCATTCTTAACCATGGATTCATGTATGTTATCCTCTGACACCGAACATCAAGTATTCTCTTCATTATTGGAAAGAAGTACATGTGAATGGTATTTTTTTCTAGTTTGTTGTTAAATTTTTTCAATCTCCCATTTCGATGTCACTGGAACATGAACAAATTTTGTCTAGCCATTCATGTATGCTCGATTGATATCTTGTGGTTCGACTGAGGGATTCTAGAGAACATCAAGCAAAACCACTCTTGACCCTATAAGGCTTATCCTTTATGAATAGATTTTTTTCTATGCAAGAAGCACTTTGACATCACTATTAGGGTCATTAGGAGAATTTATTGATATCTGCCGCTACTTTACATCAAGTTTCCCATCTATATACAGAATATCTCGGCCTAAAGTCCAGCCAAAGAGAGAATTGAGTTACTCCTTGATCAGGTTTAGATGATCAAGTAACTCGCTAAATATTATAACCTTCTCCTTTGGCTCACCACAGATTCTGATTAGTTCAACAACAAATTTCATTTTTACTCTAACATCCGGATCCAACAGACATCTTCTTTCTTTGAGTTGACTTTCTAACTCAGAGAACTCCTTCCTCTTTGCCAGTAATGAAGGATGAATAGAGATCATAGACAAAAGATTTTGTTCATAAAAGGAGCCAAGATCCTGTGGAATTATCTTACGCAACTACTTCTGCAAGTTTTTGGGTTTCAAGTGTATTATAGTATCCTGTATACCTAGAAGGCTTACCTTCTTTATATTTTCATTACATTTATGGATAAGAGGTGAAATAATATCCCTAAGCTCTTTCAACGCTCGGGCATTCGTGTTAATGAAACTGCTAAGAGAAGCCCATTCGTGCTCCAAATCTCCAGCAAACTCTGAACTAACTACACACAAAGTGAAAACATCTAGGTTAAGCTCAAACCTCAGAGAATAGTGACTAATTCTAGGGCCCGTATGAATAAGTTTGTTTTCGGTGTCTCAAAGATGGTGGTAAAAGAGTGTAGAACCACCATGTTGATCAAAGAGATGGACATTTCTAAGTTGATGATCCATGCTCAACAGATTGAGGAACAGAAGCTTAAAGAGAGTGTTAGGGAGACTAAGAGGGCTCGGAACGATAGTAGTGACTACTCTTATCAGAGATCCATTGGTGGTGGTCGTTTTCAGTTCAGACAAAGGTATTCAGGCCCGTCTCCATCTTCTGCTAGTGCTATGGTGTCTAAGTTCAATAATGATAGGGTATCAAACCCTAAGTCTACGAGTAGTGCTTCTTGTGTATGTTCTTTCCCTGCATGTCATAAGTGTGGGAAGAGTGTTTAGTCGGTACTAGTGGATGTTATGGTTATGGGAAGAATGGTCATAGATTAAAGGATTTCCCTTCGCTTGAAAGAAAGGGTAGAGATGGTCGTTAGCAGGCTCAGTCTACATCTTCATGTCACCCAACTCAACATGGTACTTCATCTAGTTCTGTTGGCATACATGGTCAGAATAGATTTTATGCTCTACAACGTGACATGATCAGGAGGTTTTCGCTAATGCGGTCACTGGTATGTTAAAAGTCTTTCAGCTTGATGTTTATGCCTTGTTAGATCTAGGAGCCACACTTTCTTTTGTGACTCCTTATGTTGCTATGAAATTCAATATCAGTCCCAAAATCCTATTATCACCCTTCTCAGTATATACTCCTGTCAGGGAATTAATTTTAGATAAATGGGTTTTCAGAAATTGCTTGGTCTCAGTTGTACAAAAAATCACCTTAGTCTATCTAGCAGAGTTTGATATACTTGATTTTGATGTTATTCTTTGTATGAACTAAGTTTATGCTTGTTATGCCTCTATTCACCGTAGAATCAGAGTTGTTAAATTCAAATTTCCAAATGAACCAGTCATAGAACGGAAGGTCAATTTATCTCATGCTTTGAGTCTAGAAAGATGATTTTAAGGTTCGCATCTATCATCTAGTTCAAGTTAGGGATACCAATTCTGAAACCCCTACTTTTGAGTCAATTACTTTTGTGGATGAGTTTCTGGAAGTGTTTCTAAATGATCTTCTTGGAGTTCCTCCATAAAGGGAAATTGAATTTGGAATTGACCTTCTTCCACATACCCAGCCTATTTTCATTCCTCCTTATAGAATCGCTCCACCTAAGCTTAAGGATTTGAAAGATCAGTTAAAGAACCCTTTGAACAAGGGTTTCATTAGAACGAGTATTTCTCCGTTAGGTGCTCCAGTTTTCTTTGTTCTAAGAATAATGGTTCTCTCCGAATGTGCATCGATTATCAACATTTGAATAAGGTCATAATCAACAGTAAGTATCCCATCCCCAAGATTGATGCCTTGATTGACCAGATCCAAGGCGAGTTTCTTTTCAAAGATAGACATCATATCAGGCTATCATCAGCTTAGAGTTAGAGAAGGTGACATTTCGAAGACGATCTTCAGGATGGGGTATGGTCACTATGAATTTTTGGTTATGTATTTTTGACTAACAAATGCTCTTGCTGCTTTAATGGATTTGATGAACTGGGTGTTCAAGCATTATTTGGATATTTTTTTCATTGTGTTTATAGATGAAATCTTGATCTATGCTCAGAGTGAGGACGAGTATGTCGATCATTTGAGGATTGTCTTACAAGTTCTCTAGTATCATCAATTCTTTGCTATGTTTTGCAAGTGTAAATTTTGGTTGAAGTCGGTAGCATTCCTTGGCCATATAGTCTCAAGAGAGGGTATTCACCTTGATCCTTAGAAGACCAAGACAATTAAGAACTGGCATAGACTTTTTTCTCCCTTAGACATTAGGAGTTCTTGGGGTTGTCTAGTCACTATAGAAAGTTAATGGAAGGATTTTCCTCTATTGCTTCTTTGTTGACTACACTTTGACTCAGCAGAAAGTGAAATTTCAACGGTCTGAAGCTTGTGAGAAGAGTTTACAAGAGTTGAAGACGTCTTACTTCAGCCCTGGTTTTGACTTCATTAGAAGGTTTAGATGGTTTTGTTGCGTATTGTGATGCCTCCAGAATCGGTCTTGATGTGTGTTGATGCAAAATGGTAAGGTCATAGCCTATGCTTCTAGGCCACTTAAGGTTCCTGAGAAGAATTACCCGACTCACGATTTGGATTTGATGGTGGTGGTTTTTGTCTTGAAGATATGGAGACACTATCTCTATGGTGTTCATGTGGACGTGTTCACCAGTCATAAGAGCCTTCAATATGTGTTTAAGCAAAAAGAATGTAATCTTCACCAAAGGAGGTGGTTTGAATTGTTGAAGGATTATGATATAAGTGTCATTTACCATCCGGGTAAGGCAAATATGGTTGTTGATGCTCTTAGTTGATTGTTCATGAATAATGTTGCTCATATTGAGAATGAGAAAAAGGATTTGGTTCATGATGTGCACAGACTAGCTCATCTGAGAGTTCATTTGATTGATTTAGAGGATGGTGGAATTATTGTTCAAAAATGGGTCAAAATCGAATCTTATGTTGGATTTTAAGGAAAAGCAAGATAAAGATCCGACTTTGGTTGAGTTGAAAAAAGAAGTTTCTAAAAAAATTATTGAGGCTTTCTCTGAAAAGAGAGATAGTGTGCTTCATTATCAAGGTCATTTGTGTGTTCCAAATATTGATGAGTTGCGGCAACAAATATTGTCAGAAGCTCACAGTTCTCAATATTCTATTCACCTGGGAGCCACTAAGATGTACCATGATCAATGGGAAGTATATTGGTTGAATGGGATGAAGAAGGATATTCATAATTTGTTGCTAAGTGTCCAAATTACCAACAAGTGAAAGTTGAGCATCAGAAACCAGACGGTATGACTCAGGATATTAGCATTTCTACTTGGAAGAAGGAAGATTTGAACGTGGACTTCAGTACATGTTTACCCCGTACTCGTTAACATCATGATTCTATGTCAGTGGTTGTTGACCGAATGACTAAATCGACACATTTTCTTTTTGTGAAGACCTCCTATTTAGTCGAGGTATGCTAGGCTCTATATTTGGGAGATGGTGAAGTTGCACATTGTGCCTTTATCCATCATTCTAGAAAGAGGTATACAGTTCACTTCTCAGTTTTGGAGATCGTTTTAGAAAAGGCTTGGTAATCAAGTTAAGCATAGCATAACTTTTCACCCGTAGACAGATGGTCAGGCTAAATGAACTATTCAGACCTTGGGAAGATATTTTAATGTCCTCAGTGATTGATTTTAAAAGTAATTAGGATGATTACTTACCTTTGATTGAGTTTGCTTATAATAATTGTTATCACTCGAGTACTCAAATGTCTCCGTTTGATACTCTATATGGTAGGAGGTGTAAGTCTCCTATTGGTTTGTTTGAAGTTGTGAGGTGGCTTTGATAGGGCTCGAGTTAGTTCATGAGGCCATGGAGAAGGTTCA
This sequence comes from Solanum appendiculatum, assembly GCA_018342035.1. Lineage (NCBI taxonomy): Eukaryota > Viridiplantae > Streptophyta > Magnoliopsida > Solanales > Solanaceae > Solanum > Solanum appendiculatum. Next base: position 887,389 of record JAGDQO010000766.1, on the reverse strand, counting down.
ACTTATCAGGGAAAGGTTAAAAATGGCTCAGAGTAGACAGAAATCTTATGCGGATGTGAGGAGAAGAGAGCTTGAATTTTCCATTGATGATTGGGTTTACTCAAAAATTTCACCCATAAAGGGTGTGATGAGATTTGGTAAGAAATGGAAGCTTAGTACTCTTTATGTTATGTAGGCCCATAACATATTTGAGGTATTTCGGTAATGTGGCTTATGAGTTGGATTTGCCTTCAGATTTGGCATCAATGCATCTAGTGTTTCATGTATCTTTGCTAAAGAAATTGCTTTGCTGATTTGACTTCAGTTGTGCCTTTAGAAAGTGTCGGAGTGAAGGAAAGTCTCTCTTCTGAAGAGGTCCCGATTGAGATTCTTGATCATCATGTTCGTAAGTTGAGTAATAAAGAAGTTTATTCTGTGAAAGTCCTTTGGAGGAACCAATTAATTGAGGGTGCTACTTGGGAGGCAGAAGTCGATATGATGTCCAAGTACCCACCATCTCTTTCCCTCGAATTCAATTTTACCGTGATGTATTAGTCCCTCCAATGTACTTTTTGGATTTATGTGTTTCAGCTATTATCATGTTTCTGTATGCATGCATGTTCATGAAACAAATTTTAAACTTCATGTTTCAGCTCAGAGTCAGTCACTTCTTCAATTTTATATATTTTTATATGTTATATTTTTATGTGTTTTGCATTCATATTGGGCTATTAGATCTTTCCTACTCTAATCATGAATACCATGTTTATCACGATCCAAGATTACCCCCTACACGTGACATGATGCCTAGAATCTTGACAGACTCTAAGCAAACCACATGGCATGGCATGAAACTATGAAAGCATATAAAACTAAAGTAACAAGATAAGTGGAATAAAGTCTCAAATGATAGTCTCAACATAATAGAGAAATCTCAATACAAAGACTCATAAGTGGAAGTACTAATTTCTGAAATGGCCTCTATCGTAAGTGAGTCATTGGACAAGTCTTTGCTCACTCGAAACATATATAATCACAAAATAAAGTCTGAATGAACCTAGAACTTAGACGTGACCTATCCACGAACCATGAGGACTCACCAAATTAAAGCAACACTGATAGAAGTCCGTACTAACCACGAGCTGGATAAGATGCGTCTACACTTATATTATAAGATAATATAGGTACAAGAATATATGCGGTCAGCACTTGGGATGTACTTAATATGGGGAAATGCATAAATATAACATGATAAGTCTAAAAACATTATTATGCAATGACCAAGTAAACATAACATAAAAACTGATGATCTGATTCTAAAAATATAGTATAAGGTCATGAAATATTCTTGAGATCATAATCATAACATATGTGGGAGATACTGTTAACCGACATATACCATGTGAGCTATAACATGGAATTCAGTGTATTACTTCCACACCAAAAAGAGAGTGTCCTACTTGCCAAGGTAAGGACCATAATCATGCTTAGGTGGATCCACTAGCTAAAGTCAATTAAGACATAGTCTTATGGGGGAATATAGTTCAGAGATAAGGGAATTGCTACTAAAGGTCTCAAGCATCTACTAGTGGGTGAGACTTCAGCCAAAGGTTCACTCTATACTAAGTAAACTCCCAACGAAAAAGATGTGTAATCATAATCATTTCTTTGAAATTGTAAGAATCTAGTAATATATAATCATTCATAGAAAATCTGATAATCAACATATGAACAACTCCTTAAAAATCATGATTTCATATCATAACCTTTGAGACACTTATCTGAAGTATCTAAATCATGATATTCATATAAATGTATTGATACTTTAACATAATGCATGCTTATTGAAATAGCTTAAATCATGATCACAAAATACTAGCACAGCATGTGTTCGTGAAAATATTATTGTAAACACTAAATTATAATCAAATCAAACATAATAAGATCAATCATGAAGAATAAACTTAGATTCAATAGAACCCATAAGAAAAATCATGAAACCCTAGAATTTGGGTAGGATCATGAATTGAAATTTGAGGTTTCTTTGGGATTCAATAGATGAAGAAGAACCCATTAATGAAGTTTCCACATACCTTGATTGAAATCCTAATTGAATTTGGAAGATGAGGCTTGAAATCTCTAGAACCCTAGCATGCTTGAGAGATAAGACTTAAAGAAGAAGAAACTTTGATTTCAGTGAATGGGAGGGAAATGGGGAGGTTAGGGTGATTAAAAACCCCTTTAAGTCTTCAAAATAGACCCAAAATGACGTAGTATAGGAGTTAAAAGGGTAGAAAAAAGACCCAAATACTCCTAACATAAAAACTGCAAATCAGCCTTCACGAGCCCTTTCCACGGACCGTATACCCTTCGATGGTCTGTGGACCCTCTCATCCTATCCAACCTTCCAAATGTCAAGTCTCTGACCCCTTCATTCCACATATGGGTGTACATTTCGTGGAACCTTTCATGGGCCATACACCCTCTCGTACAACCTTCCTCAAACCTGATTTTTCTGAAGTCTAGTGACATAGTCTATAAACCCATCAATGATACGTAGAACGATCAATGGCTCGTGAACCACATCTGTCCTGTGAGCCCCTCTTCTCAACTCTCTGAAGGAGTATCCATGAGCTTGTCTACGGATCGTGAATATATTTACGGACCGTTCAACCATATGTGGTCCTTGACTTGGGAAATTCTTTCATGAGGCTCCTTTGACGGGTGGCTCCACAAATTATGTATCGTTCATGAACTACCCTTGGTAAATCAATTGTTGCAGACTTCAACTGATTTTCTACATTCTTCTAACTTTTACTGGCTCTTGCACTTTTGAGATGTTTCAGTTCTCCTGGGTGACAGGGGGAGGTATTGAGGCTCTGGAAGGGACATCTTCCATGGACCTCCAGGCTTTGGCTAAGTCTCTCTCCATGCGGTCACCAAAAAGTGGGTGATGGGATTATGAAGGATGGGCATCATCATCAGCATATGCACCCTCTGCCTTCCCTGAACTTTCTACGACACCGCTCCTCCCCACCTCATCTTCTCTCATCATCTTCAACTGTACGGTAGGTAAATTCTCCACCAGAAGGGGGTTGAACTGGGGGTCCATCTCTGCTACTCGATCAGTGTCATCCTCAGGCAATCCAACTCGCTTATAAAGTGCATACACCATCCCATGTAGGAATGGGCACCCTTCAACACGATACTATATGTGCCCCCATATTTAACTTAGTCCCCCTAATAGTGCAGACCATTACAAAAGCCTAGGAATAAGTCACATCAGTGAGTTTGCCTGACGGACGAATACTAGTGCCAACCACCTTTGTGCCTCTAAAGAGAAGTAGTCACTACTAATGCCCTCAGTAGTGGGCCAGTAAATCTTACCCCAGTATTCCTCATCTCCTAGTGAATCCTAAAGCCAACTCATACATATCACTTTCAGCTTGGCCTCGAACTCAATGCTGGGAACATCGAGAACACCCAGATCCTCATTCATCGTGTGAATATCCACAGGGACATCCACCCCTCGAATATGAAGATAAGACTAATGGGAATCCCAAAGGATGATCGGAAGTAGAGAATAGAACTCCCTCACCCAGCTTGAGAGGCCATCATAGGGAACCTCAACCAAAGGACCCTAGCCAAACTCTTGGAATCGGTGGTAAGAAGTTAGTGGCTTCTCCTCTACCCCTCGCATATCTAAGGCCCTCTCAAAACAAAAGCCCATAGTTTGGTAGTCCATGAATCGTTACCGACTAGCTTCGTCAGGGAATCTCACGTTAGGATAAGTTAATTCTTGACTAGCAGCCATTTGAGTTATGAATCTGTAAATGCATGAGTATCAAGTTAGAAAACATAAAATATCTTTAAAAACCTTCCGAAGAAAAATCTAGTTTTGGCCAGAAGGGGATGCTATGGCAAGCAGCCTCTCATTATTGCGGAATTTACTCTTTGCTATAGTGCAAAGCAAGGCCGCTATAGCGACCTTCATCATCCCCAACCTCCAAGGTGTGCAAAAATGGCTCCCCTTGGCCTAAAAATCCCCTTTTTACCAATTTTTATAACAACCCGATCCATAATTATTTAAATACACCTCGTGTGGAGTCCCAAAAGTTTTTTAAATTTTGGTTCCAAATTCAGAATTATGGCATATGATGAATGGGGTTGATGTCACCCCCATAGCGGGAAGCCTCTCGCTATGGCGATGCCCTTATAGCGCCTGCAAGGCCACTATAGCAGGGCTGACAGAATTGAACCCTAAAAAACTTGATGTCTTTTATTTTTGTTACCTCTTTTCATTGACAAAATACATGAGGGTTACTCTGAAAATTCTCCTAACCCACTTCGAGTCGATAACAATGGAGTAGAGTTATTTCCATGCAGGGAAGGGTAAGATTCAAGGATTCTTGATCAATATTCATCAAGATTCTCCCCCAAAGAGCCAGGAGTTTGCATTATAGTCCTTCACCAACTGCTTGATGCACGGGTAGGCTATGTTTTCTTAATTGAGTAGTTCGACTTGTATTTAGTCGTGTAATATCTTGTATATTTTTGGGAGATTTCATGCAAAGTCCTTAGAGCACGGAGTGTGGATGGTTGAATGTATGGTTAGTTGTGGTTGGGCTGATGACCCAATTAGTTATTATTGGCTTTATAATGTATGTTGGGTTTTAATGTGGGGAAGATAAGTGTGGGTAATGAAACTGTGTAATACCTCAGAAATTGGAAAGTCGGATATGAAAGGAGAAGTTTAGTTTTGGCTCTGTAGCAGTAGTCTACAAGTACTATCTATGGACCATAGGAAGTCCAATGGGTCGTAGGAAGGTAGTCATAGGACCTTGTTTGAGTTTTAGAAATGTCAAGTCTCTGATGTTTGGCCTACGAGTAAATAGGACGAGTCGTGGGGTGTTCTACGGGCCGTAGGAGTGATCCAGACTTAGTGAAACTTTGGACTTAAAGTTGGATTCTACGAAAAGGGTCTATGGGCCGTAGAATGGTTGACGACACGTAGAATGGTTTTGTGTAAGTTGAATGGATTTTACACCTCAGTAAGGTATTCTACCATTGACCAAGACGGTCTGTAGAATGTCCTACGGACTGTAGGTCAGAACTGTAGGTCACTACAACAGTTTTTAACTAAGGGTGTTTTGGTCTTTTCCTACCCAACTAACCCCTAAACTACGTCGTTTTAGACCTATACCTACTCCTATAACTAATTTTCAGTTCCTAAAACTACCCAAAACCTATCATTCTCTCAAAACCCCAATTCCCATGTCAGTTCATCCTCTCCAATTCTCTCTCCAGCTCAACAAAGAAAAGCTAGGATTTCAAGCTTCAAGGCCTTCTCTCTCTCTCTCTCTCTGGATTTTCTAGGCTTTGATATCAAGGTATGTGGGAATTCACCAATGGATTTCTTCATCCATTGGGTCCCAAAAAAATCTCAAATTCCAAAATTTATTTCACCCAATTTCATAACGGTTTCATGCAAATCTCCATAGGTCCTATTGATTATGATTCAATTTTATATTTTCAATCTTATTATGCATAATTTTATTCAGATATATGTCTTAAAATTGATTTCATATGGACCCATGCATTTTACTTGATTTTGACTATGAACTTATGAACAAAACGTATAAAGTTAGGAATTATGATTATGAAAGCTATGCATATTTTATGAAAAAAATGATTTATGAACTATGGATACTTTTCAAATAAGTATCAATGATTTGTGAAAGGTTTCTCACATATGAATGAAATCATTATTTACATTCTTAGAAAGGTAAGTGTCTAATATAAAAGTTTGATGAAATCATGATTTGAAAGGAGCTACTCTATGATGACTTATGATTGGATTGGTAGTTTGATTGTGTCTTTCCAAGTATCTTGATATTAATATGACTGTATCTTTTCCATTGTAACTTACTTAGCACCGAGAGGACTTTAGAATGGAGGCCCTACTAATAGTAGAGGTTTGGTCTCTAGTAGCAATTTCCTTGTCCCTAACTATGTGCCCCCCTAGGTTTGTCTTAAATGACCTAGCTAGTTGATCCATAATATCAATTATAAATGAAAGTAATGGAGTCTACCTTGGCAAGTGGAATCCCTTTTTTGGTATGAGGATTACATCGGGGTCCATGTTTTAGCTCACATGGTCTTATTGTCTGTTAACGGTAAATATCTCACAAATGCACTAAATTTCTCCTCAAAGGTTTTATGAAAGCTTCTCAAATGGTTTTAAATATGCATTGACCTTGTTTATGATTCATGAATTCTTTAAAAAGTTTTTTACTATGTTTTAGTTTGGTCATGCATATCATGGTTAAAGTACTCATATGATCTTGCCTATATTTTATGTACTTCCCCATACTTAGTACATTCCATGTACTAATGCATCCTTGTTCCTATATTGTTTCATAATATAGGGTCTGACGCTTTTCCTCCCGGACGTGCTTAGCTTTGGATTGCTCAGCTTGACTACTTTGATTGGTGAGTTCTCATGCTCTGAGGACAAGGCCACTGATGTTCCTTTATTACTTTTGTTGTCTTTTGTTTCAGACTTGTACGTGATGTATGGGTTACGTTCCAACCACTCTTATAATATTAGAAAGGCTTGCATCAGACTTAGTAGTATTTTTAGTATTTCCTATGTACTCTATTGGTATCTTTTATGTCATTCTAATATTTGAGACTTATTTTGATTATATCTCTTAAATTGCACTCATTACATCATGCTTACGTCGAGTGGCTTATTTAGGGCCCCTCGGAGTTCTATTCATCATGTCATGTCTAGGGTATACTTTGGGTCATGACAAACTTGGTATTAAGAGCATCAGGTTTTAGAAAGATTATAGGATGCCTGATAAGCCACGTCTAGTCGAGTCTTATTCATTAGTGTGAAGCGTGTCACATTTATGAATATGAGGCTACAAGACATTTAGAAAACTCCACTTCTTTCACTACTCTAAAGTCGTGTGATAGAGTTTAACTCTATAAAAGTCTCTTTCGCCTAATTCTTGTTTGATGCTTTTTAGTATATGGCTCCCTGAAGTGCTTATGTGAAAAGGAATGTGGCTAATGATGTGGAGCCTGAGGTTCCTGAAGTTTCGATCAACCCTATGGCTGAACAAGTACCTCATGTCAAATTTTGAGCCTCATTTCAAGTATCGGTACAGCGGCAACAAGGGTGAGGGACTTCACTATGATGAATCCTCTAGAGTTTCATGAGTCGAAAGTTGATGAGGATCCTTAAAATTTAATTGATGAGGTTTATAAGATAGTGGAAATTATGAAAGTGTCAATAGTAGAGAAGGCAGAATTGGCCGCTTAACAACTCAAGGGCATTGCTCAAGTTTAGATTAACCAATGGAATGAAGAGAGGTCTATTAATGTGGGTCCTTTTGATTAGGAGAAATTCAAAAAAGCTTTTCTTGATCATTTATTTCCTCTTGAGATGAGAGAGGCAAAAGTGTTTGAGTTCATTATTCTTCGCCTAGGGAACATGAGTTTGAAAGAGCATGCTTTAAAGTTTACTGAATTGGCTAAGTATGTCCCGAGTATGGTTGTCGACTCTAGGGCAAGGATGAGTAAGTTTGTATCGGGTGTGTCTGAAATGGTGGCTAAGGAGTTCCATACCATCATGTTGATTAAGGAGATGGATATCTCTCATTTGATGGTACATGCCCAACAAATTAAAGAGGAAAAGCTAAAAGAGAAGTCTAGGGAGTCAAAGAGGGCATGGACCGATGATGGTGACTTTCTTATTCTAGGTCTGGTGGATATGGAAGTTCTCAATTCTGGCAAAAGTTCTTTGGTCAAGGTTCTTCTAATGTTTAGGCTTCTAATTTCAACAAAGATAGGGGGTCTACCCATAAACCTCAAGGACATGGTGGAAATGGATCTTCTATTCCCACTAGCCAAAAGTGTAGCAAGAGTTACTCGGGAAAATTCTTAGTTGTTACAAATATTTGCTTTGATTGTGGGAAGAGTGGTCACAAGATAAGGGATTGTCCATTGCAAGCTACTAAGGGAAATTACGGTAGGCAATCTTAGCCTAGTAGTTCTGGTTTGGGTGCTCGTTGGCAGAATAGGTTCTACGCTCTTCAAATTCGATAGGAACATAAGGGTTCTCAAGATGGTGTGACCTGTATGTCGAAAGTTTTTCATTTTGATGTGTATGCTTTTCTTGATCTTAGTGCTACATCGTCATTTGTTACTCTTTATGTGGACATGAGATTTGATGTTTGTCCTGAAATCCTTTCTAATCCCTTTTCTGTCTCTGCTTCTGCTGGTGATTCTATTGTTGCTAAGAGATTTATAGAAATTGCCCTGTTACTGTTTCTCATAGAGTCACTCATGTTGATCTTATAGAGCTTGATATGTTAGATTTTGTAATTCTTTGGATGGATTGACTTTGTTCTTGTTATGCTTCTATAGACTGTAGGACCCGATTGGTCACATTTCAGGTTCCAAAAGAACCTATCTTAAAATGAAAAGGGAGAAATTATGCTCTTAAGGGTCAGTTTAAATCTCGTCTAAAGGCTAGGAAGATAATTTTTAAGGGTTGCATTTATCATCTTGTTAGGGTTAGGGATACAAATTTTAAAACCCCTACTTTTGAGTCAGTTCTAATTGTAAAAAAGTTTTCAGAAGTGTTTCTCGATGATCTTCCTAATATTCTTCCCAAAAAGGAAATAGACTTTGGTATTGACCTTCTCCTAGCTATGCAACCTATCTCTATTTCTCCCTACCGTATCGCCCCAGCGAAACTTAAGGAATTAAAGGATAGGTTGAAGGATTTTTTAGATAAAGGTTTTATTAGACCAACTATCTCTTCATGGGATGCTTCGGTGTTGTTTGTTTGAAAGAAGGATGGTTCCCTCTGAATGTGCATTGACTATCGGTATTTGAATAAGATTATTATAAAGAATATGTATCCTAATCTAAGGATTGATGATTTGTTTGATCAAATCCAAGGTGCGAATTTCTTCTCCAAGATTGACCTTCGATCGGGTTATCACCAATTGAGGGTGAAGGAGAGTGACATTTTGAAGATGACTTTTCAAAATCAGTATGGTCATTATGAGATTTTGGTAATGTCATTTGGTTTGAATAATGCCTCGGTGGTGTTCATGGACTTGATGAATAGGGTCTTAAAGCAATATCTTGACATGTTTGTTATTGTGTTTATTGATGATATTTAGATTTACTCTCGGAGTGAGGATGAGCATGTTGAACATTCAAGGATTGTCTTGCAAATTCTCAAGGATAGAGAATTGTACGCTAAGTTTAGAAGGTGTGAATTTTGGTTGAGGTACGTCACTTTCCTTAGCCATACTGTCTCTGGTGAAGGTATTCAAGTTGACCCTAAGAAGACCGATGTGGTTAAGAATTGGCCTAGACCTTTGTCCACTTCGGATATATGGAGTTTCTTAGGTTTGGCTGGTTACTATAGAAAGTTTATAGAAGGATTTTCCTCTATTGCTTCACCTTTGACGACACTTACTCAAAAGAAGGTGAAATTTTTATGGTCGGAAGCTTGTGAGAAAAGTTTCCAAGAGTTAAATGATAGACTCAATTAAACCCCTATTTTGACTATACCAGACGGATGCTTTTGTGGTTTATTTTGATGCTTCATGGATTGGTCTTGGTTGTGTTTTAATACAACATGGGAAAGACATCGCTTATGCTTCAAGGCAATTGAAGGTCCATGAAAAGAATTATTCGACTCGTGATTCAGAATTAGCGGCGATGGTTTTTGCCTTAAAGATTTGGAGACATTACCTATATGGTGTTCATGTGGATGTGTTTACCGATCACAAGAGCTTGAAGTATGTGCTCACCCAAAAAAACTTAAATCTTTGCCAAAGGAGATGGTTTGAGTTATTGAAAGATTATGACATGAGTGTCCTTTATCATCTTGATAAAGCAAACGTGGTGGTGGATGCTCTTAATCGACTATCGATGGGTAGTGTTACTCATGTTGAGGATGGTGAGAAAGAGCTAGTTTGTGATGTCCATAGGTTGGCCCGAATGAGTATTTGCTTAGTTGATTCCAATGAGGGTGGTGTGATTGTTCAGAATGGCTCAGAATTGTCTCTTGTACTGGATGTGAAGGCTAAGCAAGGTCTTGATCGATTTTGGTATACTTGGAAAAGTGGGTTTCTGAAAAAGCCATTCAGGTTTTCTCCCAAGGACGAGATGGTATCGTTCGATACCAAGGTTGGTTATGTGTTCCAAATGTTGATGAGTAGAGAAATCAAATTTTGGCAGAAGCTCACAGTTCTCGATATTCTATTCACCCGGGAGCCACAAAGATGTATCATGATTCGCGGTAATTCTATTATTGGAATAAGATGGGAAGGATATTGCGAAATTTGTGGCTAAATGTCCAAATTGTCAACAAGTGAAAGTTAAGCATCAAAAACTTGGTGGTTTTGCTCAAGATATTTGCATTCCTACTTGGGAGTGGGAAGATTAGAATATGGACTTCATTATGGGTTTACCTCGTACTCCTTGTTAGTTTGACTTGATTTTGGTGATTGTGGACCGAATGACAAAACTGGTGCTCACTTTCTTCCCATAAAGACTTTATTTACAGTCAAAGAGTATGTCAAGCTTTATATTCAAAAAATGGTGATGTTGCATGGAGTGCCTTTATCTATTATCTCCTATCGTGGTACTTAGTTTACACCTCAGCTTTGGAGGTTGTTTCAGAAAGTTTTTGGTACTCAAGTGAAGCTTAGCATGGGTTTTCATCCACAGACCGATAGACAAGCCGAGCGTACTATTCAGACTTAGGAAGAGATGTTGAGAGCCTGCGAGATTGATTTCAAGGGTAATTGGGATGATCATTTTCCTTTGATTGAGTTTGCTTATGAAAATAGTTATCACTCAAGTATCAAAATGGCTCCATGTGAGGCTCTCTGCGATAGGAGGTGTAGGTCTCCTATAGGTTGGTTTGAAGTAGGTGAGGTTGCTTTGATTGGGCCTGAGTTGACGCATGAGGCTATGGAAAAGGTTCAACTTATTCGTGAGAGATTGAAAACGGCTCAAAGTCGATAAAAATCGTATGCCAATGTTAGAAGAAGAGAGCTTGAATTTGATGTTGATGATTGGGTTTACTTGAAAATTTCACGCATGAAGGGTGTGATGAGATTCGAAAAGAAAGTGAAGCTTAGTCCTCGATATGTAGGCCCATATTAGATTTTGAGGCATATTGACAAAGTTGCTTATGAATTAGAGTTACCTAATGATTTAGTATCTGTTGATCCGGTATTCCATGTCTCTTTGTTGAAAAAGTGTATTGGAGATCTGATGTCTATAGTGCCATTGGAAAGTTTGGGAGTTAAGGAAAGTGTTTCGTATGAAGAGGTTCCGGTTGAAATTTTGAACCGTCAAGTTTGGAAGTTAAGAAATAAAGAAGTTGCTTCCATGAAAGTTCTTTGGAGGAATCAATTAGTTGAGGTGCTACTTGGGAATCTGAAGCCGATATGATGTCCAAGTACCATCATCTCTTTCCCTCCGCTCCTATTCTAGCTTGAGGTATTAGCTCCTCATGGTTCATTCTTTTGGATTCATACGTTTTAGTCATTCTCAAGTTTATATATGCAGGCATGTTCATGAAAACTTAATTTATTATGTTATGATTTAGCTTGGAGTGATTTTTCCTTATTTATGTGCATTTTGATGAAATTTGCATTCATGATGAGTTGTTAGTTTCTCTCCTACTCTATTCATGCTAGCTTGAGTCTCATTCGAGGATGAATGTTCCCAAGGAAGAGACATTGGAATACCTTAGAAATGAAAAAGTTGGATTTGAAAGGAAAAGTTCAGTTTTGGCTCTGAAGCAGTGGTCTACGAGTCCTATCGACAGACCGTAGGGAAGTTCTATGGGCCGCAGGAAGATACTCGTAGGACCTTGTTTGAGTTTTGGAAATGTCAAGTCTCTCATGTCTGACCTACACGTGAACATGACGAGTCATGGGGTGTTTTACCGGCCGTAGGAGGGGATCGTAGGAGTGATCCACACTTTGAGAAATTTTAGACTTAAAGTTGGGTTCTATGGAAGGGGTCGACGGGCTGTTGATAACGCTCAACTACACCAATAATGATTCAAGGTGTAGGCGGTCGCTAGCAAGTATAAACCCAACAAAAAGTTGGGGTCGATCCCACAAGGAGTGATCTAGTACAGAATTCGACTACGAAGTAAGTTAGTGTTCTAATCTTTTGTAAATTTCAAAAAGTTGGTACAAAACATGAATTAAATCATATAATTTTGATTTTCAATAATCGAATATGACACCACAATTAACAACGAATTTAATAAAGGGAAGAAAGGACCTTAGGAGTGTGTGAGTGTTCAATTACTAATTTCGCAAAATGGGTAATTACGAGTTGCTTAAATATGTTGAATCTCCATAGGTAGGCAAGATCATGAGTACAATGGCTATTCTACAATCAGCTATCATGCATTCAATTGGGTTCCATCAAACTCCAAAAGGCATTACACTAGAGAACAATCTTATACCTTGATTCAACCCACTTTAACAAGCTGGGTAGTAAAAGCAACAGCCCATACAATCATCAATTGTTAATTCCATTCAAATGCACCTTTTACAAGCTTACAAAGAGATATAGACTAGAACTGAATTTGCAACTTCAATTCATAAATGAAAACATGAATTAACAACTGAATCCATTTCAATCAAGCATTAAATTCAGCAATTCATAATACCCATAAGTTAATTAAGCAATTGAACACATAATCACACCCTTAAGGCATTGGGGTTTTAGCCAATCATAGCAAAAGTGAAGAAATTGTTACCAAAGATGTCAGTCATTGATTAACAAGATCTCCAAAAAGTAAAATGCTACCAATTAAAATTACACCCAAATTCTTAAATCCAAAAACTCACAAGAATAGTTCAAAAGCAATTGAAAATATTCAAAGTGCAAGAGTACTTCTTAGTCTCAGTTAACTGGTTCCTCACTGATGCTCAACTCTCTTTTGAAAAACTCTATTTATAGTCTCACAAAAATTTTCCACATTATGAAACGCGCGACCACTCGGCGGCATAATTCGTACTCGCCCATCCACTCGACAATACACCGAGTTGCTCGTTCTCGCCTTTTAATTCTTGACTTCAGCATGGCTCTGTACTGGAACTTTATGCAACATAAGTCGGGCTCACCTACCTGGTTGGCGACTCACCGAGTTAACTTGACTCTTCTCCTTGTCTACTGGAAATTTAGGCGATATGCACATCCACTCGGCGAGTCGCCGAGTTGTCTTTTGCGAGCTCCAGCCTTCTTGTTCCTCCAATTGTACAACCTTTTAGCTTCTTTTTGCATTATTTTGTCCTTGCCTCATCTCAAGTCTCCTTGCTGCACATAAACAATTTAACATTACTTATGAGTGCAAAATAGGCATTAAGGACAGTCAAAACTACCGACTCACCAACACCCCCAACTTAAACTTTTGCTTGTCCTCAAGTAAAACAAGAGATCAATCAGTTCAATAGGGATGTCTACAAACAGTGCTCCTTGAGAATCCACATAAGAATGTACACAAGGTTCAATCTAAACATGCAAGGATCAAATGTGCACACAAAGTTTCAAATTCTGACTAGCCATCATTAATTGGAGTTCATTCTCACAAATGCTCACTTTGAACGCAACTTCATGCCCAACAACAGTATTCAAATACCCTCACAGCAAAGATGATTCCATGCTCTTACAAGGCTGATCAACAGATATGATTAAGGAATCGAAATCAACACTCACACTCTCAAATGAGAAAAACATGCATGAATATACTCATAGGCTTGATCGTATTTTCCAACCAACACATCACTAGGCTCATGTAGGATCAAGAAGGTCTTTCAAGGCTTGTAATGGGGCTGAGGGTAAAGGTATGATCATTTTTGGTTTAGTGACTCTACCTTCAAGGATCATTGCTTCTTCTTCTCATCTTTTCCTTTTTCTTTCGTTCATCTCATTTTCACAACTTATCTTTGGTCTTTTCAAAGCTCACAGCCGATTTGGGATACCTCTTTTCTTTATTTTCACAACACAATACAATGATCAAACTTTATTCAACTCATTTCTCTTCTTTTCTTTTCTCAACACCTCTTTTTCTCCTTTTTTTATAGAGGGGTTCCATCTATTTCACAACTTTCCAAAGATAAGCTCACAAGTTTCTAGCTCGGTTTCTTTCTTAACTCTTACCACACCCCCAACTTAGGCTTTTGGCCTGAGTTGGTAAGTCAAACACACCAATGCTCTATGAAGGTTAAAGGTGGGAGAGAGTATGGCAAATTCAATCAACCAGCTAGGTCGGTAATGTGTCCTCAACCTAGGCATCAATACCCGGTGCAATCTCCACAGTGGGCATGGTCCCACTCGACCCAACCATTGATGTCTCTCGGAGGGACTCAGCAGCAGCAACTTGGACTATGTCGCCCTCCAAATCCTTAAGATCCGCATACATCTCGCTATCACACACAGCAAGGTCCTCCTCATCCATATGCGGGGCGTCAGAATCACCCACATCCTAAGCTATAAGAGCAACGCCGGTGGTGGTGAGAGGAGGAACATCAGCACTAGCACCCTCAAGCACATCCACACTAACCCACAGCATAGTGATGTCAGTGAACTTCAGCTCGTCCACATCTCTACGCAAGCCGGCTATCTCAGTATAGATGGTTGTGAACTCAGTAGAAGTGCCCTCTCTCTTCTCACACTTTGTAACTATAGTGGTGAGGGCATCCAAAGCCAGCTCGTAAGCCGTATTCAACTGGTGCTGATCCGCCAACTCCGCTCTAATAGGAGCAAGTGGCGCTGTGATGGCACGCTCAATCATAGTCGGAACAGCTGCCTCAACTGGTGAAGCCCGCACATAAGCAGAATGGGAAAGGTGCCCCATCTTAATAATCATGGCCTTAGTTAAAGGCCAGGAGCTGGGGCAGGCGCAGCTGTAGAAGAAGTGGCTAGGGTGGAATCAGAGGTAGCAGGAGCCTCAGGAACAGGTAGACGTGTCTGCTCAACTGCGAGAGTGGGAGAACCGGTCTCCATGGCCTCAATATTGACGGCCGGAGACGTATCTACTGGAGGTCTCCTCCTCCTCTTCACCTCATCTTTCAACTACTCGGCCTCGATACAGCAGATGTCACTAGATGAGGTCAAGGTGACCTCAACATCCGTACTAGCCTCGAAGGGAACACCAGCACGTCAGCACAAATCTGTAATCAGGATCAGGAAGGGGAGCGACCGCTGATTCTGTTTGGCCCTCATCAGGATCTCCTAATCAATAAACATCCCCAAGTTGAGCAAGTGACGGTCCATAATGCAACCCAGGAGTGCGGCCTTCGGGTGCTGTAGAATGGACTCATTCTGGGAAGGCATGATGGTGCTACTTAAGAACCAAAACCAATATCTAGAAGCAATGGTTAGGTCCCTTGTCATGACCCAAGGTAGCCCCTAGATGTGACATGGCGTACAAGACCCCGAAAGGCCTTATACAAGCCATTTAGCATACATACATACAAGTTCATAGAGATTAAGAGTTCAAAAGAGTTTTTTTTCATATCAAAGCTTTTAAAAGAAACAGCGGAAGTCTACATCTCATGTCTCAAAGCTAATCTAACATAAAGAAATAAATTTTGGGACGTAACCCAATACAACATCCGAAATGAAATAACATGAAAATAAGAACAACTAGGCTATGTCTTTGGATGGATGAGGACTCACCAAGTCTTCTATCAAATCTTCTACTAAAACTCTAGCCACGAGTGGATGGTGAATCGCCAAGTCCTACATCAAAGAAGTTAATGTAGGCAAGAGTATGCGTTAGTACAATCAAGTACCAAGTATGATAGCAATGCACATAAAACAATTAAAACATGCCAGAATGAAACATAATCATGACATGCTATGGCCAAGCTAAAACATAATAAACATGAAGCATAACCCATGGCCAAAGCAACCTAGATCATTTTTACTTTACTTTATTTAAGATCATTATAACAACACTTGAGTTCATTAGTTGTGGGGAAATATCCTTAACCGACATAAGACCATGTGAGCTATCAACATGGTATCTGGTATCGACCCTACACCGAAAGAGGGCCATCCTACTTGCCAAGGTAGGACCCTTTACTTATCTTGTAGCTTACGTAGATCCACTAGCTAGTGTCTATCATAGACCATCATCCTATGGGGGCACATAGGTAAGGGATAAGGAGATTGCTACTACAAACCCGACCTCTACTACGGGAGAGCTTCAATCTCAATATCCTCTCGGTGCTAAGCATATTTCCCACGGAATAGTTATTTATCATTTTCATATCATCATCCATGGAAAGGTACAACTAGGGTTACCAATCAAAGCTAAAATCATGTTTATAGATGTTTCATCTTCCATGGACTAGTCCAGACTTACGTCATTAGAATAGCTTCTTAAGAACATGGGTAATTGCCTCTTGTTCTTTTAACACATTGTGTGAGCATTACGTGAGAAACCCTTTCACAACTCAACACAATATCATCATGTCATAACTTTGGTACTTCACTCTCAAAGCACCCTTAACTCATCATTAAATTCATATGAGACATACATAAGTTCATAAGCTTCATCTTTACATAGTTCATCATGCTCATAATTCATGAATCATAGAGTTCATATGGGTTCATAAAAGTTCAACTTAAATCATGCAATTCAATGCAAGCTCATGCTTAGAAAGTCATAAATAAGACAATTTACCCATACTTGAAGGAACTCACATAATAGAGGAAAAATCATGCTTTTTACTTGAATATAGTAAATTTCTTAAAGTCATCCTCAATTCATTCATAATTCATGCATAGCTTCATAGAGATTTCATAAAATTACTAAACTCATAGCTCAACCCACCAATCAAAGCATAGATTAGGAAATTGAGGAGAAATAGCATGGGTTCATGGGGATTCATTCAATCTTTACATTAAATCATATAATTCACACTAATTTGTGCACTAAATTACTTTATCATGCTAGATCGTGCACTAGAAATCATAAAATCAACAATTGATATCATAATTGAAGAATCCATAAGAATTGATCATTCCACCTACGGTCCGTAGGTGACCTCCGTAGTCACTGGCACTAGGTTGAAAAACTGCATTTTCACTTCTTTGAAAGCTTTGGGGTGTTACAATATCTTCCCCTTGGGAACATTCATCCTCGAATGAGAATCAAGACATCATAAGGAGGGTAGAGGACACGGACTAACAATCAAACCTAGAATGCAATCACATAATGCACATATCCGAGTTGGAAAGATCAACTCCAAGCTAAAGCATATTCAACACATTATTTCATGAAGACTTTATGCAACTCATACTCAATGCATATAATCATATTAGACTCTTCATGAATACACATAATCAAGGAATTATGGAAATAACTAACACACATGAGACCAAAAGAGTGAACCATGAGGAACTAGGTACCTCAATCTAGAATAGGATCGGAAGGAAAGAGATGAGGATATCAGGACATCATATCGGCCTCGGCCTCCCAAGTAGCACCCTCAACTAATTGATTTCTCCAAAGAACTTTCACGGAAGCAACTTCCTTATTTCTTAACTTCCGGACTTGCCAGTCTAAAATCTCAACGAGAACTTCTTCATAGGAAAGACTATCCTTTATGCCAAGATTCTCTAATGGCACCATAGATGTCGAGTCACCAACACAATTCTTCAACAATGAGACATGGAAAACCGGATGCACCGATGCCAAATCATTAGGCAAGTCAAACTCATAAGCAACCTTACCAACACGTCTCAAAATCTGATATAGGCCTACATAACGGGGACTAAGCTTCCCTTTCTTCCCAAATCTCTTTACACCCTTCATGGTTGAAATTTTCAAGTAAAGCCAATCATCAACGTCAAACTCTAAATCTCTCCTTCTAACATCGGCATAGGACTTTTGTCGACATTGGGCCGTTCTCAACCTTTCTCTAATAAGTCAAACTTTCTCCATAGCCTCATGCACCAACTCGGGGCCTATCAAAGCAACTTCACCAACCTCAAACCAACCTATAGGAGATCTACACCTCCTACCATAGAGAGCCTCAAATAGAGTCATACCAATACTAGAATGGTAGCTATTATTATAAGAAAATTCAATCAAAGGCAAATGATCATCCCAAATACCCTTGAAATCAATTACACAAGCTCTTAACATATCCTCCAAGGTCTGGATAGTACGCTCCGCTTGCCCATCTGTTTGGGGATGAAAGGCCGTACTAAGCTTTACACGAGTACCAAGACCTTTTTGGAATGACTTCCCAAATTGAGAAGTGAATTATGCACCACGATCGGAGATAATGGACAAAGGCACTCTATGCAGCCTAACCATTTCCCTCAAATACAACTTAGCATAATCCTCCGCCGAATAAGAAGTCTTGATGGGAATGAAATGCGCTGATTTCGTCATTCGATCTACAACAACCCAAATCGAATCATACTGTCGCCGGGTGTGAGGTAAACCAACAATAAAATCCATATTCACATCCTCCCACTTCCAAGTAGGAATATTAATATCTTGGGTCAAACCTCCCGCTTTTTATGCTCAACCTTCACTTGTTGACAATTAGGGCACTTAGCCACAAATTTTACAATATCTTTCTTCATTCCATTCCACCAATAGATCTCCCGCAAATCACGGTACATCTTGGTAGCTCCCAGGTGGATGGAATATCGAGAACTATGGGCTTCCAATAATATCCGTCCTCTTAAGTCATCTACATCGGGAACACATAAACGACCTTGATAACGAAGCACACCATCTCCCCCTTGGGAGAAAGCCTCTACGGACTTTTTGAGCACTGCTTCCTTCAATTCAACCAAGTTAGGATCAAGATCTTGTTTAGCTTTTACATCATGTACAAAAGAGGATTCGGAACCATTGTGAACCGTAACACCACCCTTAGAAGAATCAATCAACCAAACACCCAATCAGGCCAATCTATGAACATCGCGAACCAAATCTTTCTTATCTTCCTCAACATGAGCAACACTACCCATAGATAATCGACTAAGAGCATCCGCCACCACATTAGCTTTACCGGGGTGATAGAGAACACTCATATCATAGTCTTTTAACAACTCAAGCCACCTTTTTTGGTGAAGATTCACATCTTTCTGTTTGAACACATATTGTAAACTCTTATGGTCGGTAAAGACATCCATATGTAACCAATATAAATAATGCTGCCATAACTTCAAAGTAAACACAACCGCCACTAATTCTAGGTCATGAGTACGATAGTTCTTTTCATGCACCTTGAGTTATCTTGAAGCATATGCAATGACTTTCCCATTTTGCATAAGAACACATCCTAATCCAATTCTCGAGGTATCACTATAAATCACAAATCCATCGGATCCTTCCAGTAGAGTCAATATCAGAGCCGAAGTAAGTCTATCTTTCAACTCTTGGAAACTCTTCTCACATGCCTTGGACCATATGAATTTAACCTTCTTTTGAGTCAAATCTGTCAATGGAGAAGCAATAGAAGAAAACCCTTCAACAAACCTCCTATAATAACCGGCTAAGTCCAAGAAACTACGAATATCCGAAGGTGATAGAGGTCTAGGCCAATTCTTAACCGTATCCATCTTTTTAGGATCTACCTCAATACCTTTACCGAAAACAATGTGACCAAGAAAAGCCACGAATCTTAATCAAAACTCACATTTACTAAACTTCGCAAAGAGTTATTGATCCTTCAGGACTTGCAACACAATCCTCAAATTATTAGCATGCTCATGCTCATTCCTTGAGTAGATCAAGATATCATCAATAAACACAATCATGAACATGTCAAGGTATTGCTTAAACACTCTATCCATCAAGTCCATAAACGCGTCCGGAGCATTTGTCGATCCAAATGACATTACCAAGAACTCGTAGTGACCATATCTAGTCCGAAAAGCCATTTTTGGAATATCATCCTCTTTCACCCTCAATTGGTGATAGCCCGAACGAAGGTCGATCTTAGAAAAATAACTAGCCCCTTGAAGTTGATCAAACAAGTCGTCTATCCTTGGAAGAGGATACTTATTCTTAATGGTAACCTTCTTCAATTGGCGGTAATCAATGCACATACGGAGTGAACCATCTTTCTTCCTTACAAACAAGACCGGAGCACCCCATGGAGAAACACTTGGTCGGATGAAACCCTTATCCAACAAGTCTTTTAATTGCTCTTTTAGTTCCTTAAGTTCCGCCGAAGCCATTCTATAAGGAGGAATAGAAATAGGTTGCGTATCCGGAAGAAGATCAATGCCGAAGTCTATTTCCCTTTTGGGAAGAATACCGGGTAAATCATCAGGAAACACTTCCGGGAAGATGGTATGAGCAACCCTTAGAGATCATCTTTTTAGCCTTAAGACAAGAAACAAACTGACCCGTAAGCATAGAATTCCCCCCCCCCTTCCATTCTAGGATAGGCTCATTTGGGAATTGGAACTTGACCATTTGGGTCGTATAATCAATAGAAGCATGGCAACAATGCAATCAATCCATCCCAAGAATAACATTAAAATCTAACATATCAAGCTCTACAAGATCAACATGAGTGACTCTATGGGTTAAGGAAACGGGGCAATTCCTATAGCCACTATGGATTCACCAATAGGAGTAGAGACATGAAAAGGATCTAGCAACACATCTGGAACAACATCAAACCTCATAGCCACATATGGCGTCACAAAAGACAAGGTAGCATCGGGATCAAGCAAGGCATAAACATCAAATTGAAAAACTTTCAACATATCGGTAACCACATCGGGAGAACTCTCTTGCTCATGGCGAGCTTGAAGTGCATAGAATTGGTTTTTCTTAGGAGCATTCGAACCAGAACCACTAGGTGGAGCTTGCTTACTTTCTCTTCCCCTAGCCGCGAGAGATGGACAATCCCTTATCTTGTAACCAATCTTTCCACAACCGCAACAACCATCCATATCGGCTAAACATTTTCCCTCATGCTTCCTCCCGCACCTAGTGCAAGTAGTCGATGAGAAGCCACTACCATTTCCTCCTTGAGGCTTAGGGTTAGTCACCCTATCTTTGTTGAACTTAGGAGGAGCATTGGATGAGCCTTGATTAGAGAACCTTTGTCGAAATCTAGGATGACCGTGTCCATCAGACCTTGAATGTGAAAAGTTACCATCACCGGTCCTAGCCCTCTTAGTTTCTCTAGACCTTTCCTTGAGCTTTTCTTCCTCTATTTGTTGAGCATACACCATGAGACGAGAAATGTCCATGTCATTGACAAGCATAGCGGTGCGGTACTCTTTAACCAACATTTTGGACACTCCCAAAACAAACTTACTCATTATTGCCCTAGGATCGGCAACTATAGAAGGAGCATATCGACACAATTGTGTGAACTTCAAAGCATACTCTTTCACACTCATGTTCCCTAGATGAAGGTTGATGAACTCAAGCACCCTTGCCTCCCTCATCTCAAGGGGAAAGAACCTATCAAGGAAAGCAACCTTGAATTTCTCCTAATCAAGAGGACCCTCATTAACCGCCCTCTCACTCTTCCATTGGTTAAACCAAATTTGGGCAACACCCCTGAGTTGATAAGCTGCCAACTCTGCCTTTTCCTCTGGCGTCACACACATAATCATCAACACCTTGTACACTTCATCAATGAATTCTTGAGGATCTTCCTCAACCTTAGAATCATGAAATTTTGGAGGGTTCATTCTAGTGAAGTCCCTCACTCTTGATGCCACCGTACCCACATTTGGGTTCACGAGAGCCACATCCTCTCTATTTTCTTGAGCTGTCACAGCTTGAGCCAATACTTGAAAAGCAGCCCTAAACTCCGCATTAGTAACTTGTTCAGCCAAAGGGTCGGCCGAAACTTGAGAAGATTGAGGAGGAGCTTCTTGTTCCATATTTTCTCCCATATTTCTTCTAGCATAAGCTCTTTGGGTCGCCGTATCCTAAAATGCATAGGATAGGGATTAGGAGAAAGACATATAGAGTTAAACTCTATGGCACGACTTAGGAGTAATGAAAGAAGTGAAGTTCCTTAAACGTCTTATAGCCTCTCATTCATAAATGTGGTGCGCTTCACACTCATGAACAAGACTCTACTTGACGCGGCTTATGAGACATCCTAGGATACTTCAAAAACCTTATGCTCTGAATACCAAGTTTGTCACGACCCAAGGTACCCCCTAGACGTGACATGGCGTACAAGACCCCGAAAAGCCTCATACAAGCCACTTAGCATACATACATACAAGATCATAGAGATTAAGAGTTCAAAAGAGTTTTTTTTCATATCAAAGCTTTTAAAAGAAACAGCGAAAGTCTACATTTCATGTATCAAAGCCAATCTAACATAAAGAAATAAAATTTGGGACGTAACCCAATACAACATCTAAAATGAAATAACATGAAAATAAGAACAACTAGGCTATGTCCTCGGATGGATGAGGACTCACCAAGTTTTCTATCAAATCTTCTACTAAAGCTCTAGCCACGAGTGGATGGTGAATCGCCAAGTCCTACATCAAAGAAGTTAATGTAGGCAAGAGTATGCGTTAGTACAATCAAGTACCAAGTATGATAGCAATGCACATAAAACAATTAAAACATGCTAGAATGAAACATAATCATGACATGCAATGGCCAAGCTAAAACATAAAAAGCATGAAGCATAACCCATGGCCAAAGCAAGCTAAATCATTTTTACTTTACTTTATTTGAGATCATTATAACAACACTTGAGTTCATTAGTTGTGGGGAAATATCCTTAACCAACATAAGACCATGTGAGCTATCAACATGGAATCCAGTGTCTACCCTACACCGAATGAGGGCCATCCTACTTGCCAAGGTAGGACCCTTTACTTATCGTGTAGCTTACGTGGATCCACTAGCTAGTGTCTATCATAGACCATCATCCTATGGGGGCACATAGGTAAGGGATAAGGAGATTGCTACTACAAATTTGGCCTCTACTACGGGAGAGCTTCGATCTCAATATCCTCTCGGTGCTAAGCATATTTCCCACGGAATAGTTATTTATCATTTTCATATCATCATCCATGGAAAGGTACAACTAGGGTTACCAATCCAAGCTAAAATCATGTTTATAGACATTCATCTTCCATGGACTAGTCCAAGCTTACGTCATTAGAATAGCTCCTTAAGAACATGGGTAATCGCCTCTTTTTTCTTTTAACTCATAGTGCGAGCGTTGCGTGAGAAACCCTTTCACAACTCAACATAATATCATCATGTCATAACTTTGGTACTTCACTCTCAAAGCACCCTTAACTCATCATTAAATTCATATGAGACATGCATAAGTTCATAATCTTCATATTTACATAGTTCATCATGCTCATAATTCATGAATCATAGAATTCATATGGGTTCATAAAAGTTCAACTTAAATCATGCAATTCAATGCAAGCTCATGCTTAGAAAGTCATAAATAAGACAATTTACCCATACTTGAAGGAACTCACATAATAGAGAAAAAATCATGCTTTTTACTTGAATATACTAAATTTCTTAAAGTCATCCTCAATTCATTCATTATTCATGCATAGCTTCATAGAGATTTCATAAAATTACTAAACTCATAGCTCAACCCACCAATCAAAGCATAAATTAGGAAATTGGGGAGAAATAGCATGGGTTAATGGGGATTGATTCAATCTTTACATCAAATCATATAATTCACGCTAATTTGTGCACTAAATTACTTTATCACGCTAGATCGTGCACTAGAAATCATAAAATCAACAATTGAAGAACCTATAAGAATTGATCAAAACCCTAATTCAATTGGGGAAATTGAACCTTGAAAACCTTGAAGAAAGTTGAGGACCCATTGGAGGAAAGGACTCCAAATGGTGAACACTATCATACCTCAACAAAGCCCACAAGAAATTGATGGAAGTTGATGGTCTCAAGGGAGGATCCTAGCTTTCTTCTTCCTTAAGAGTTGAGAGGACTTTCTTAGAGAGAGAAATATTTGGGAGAAGAGAAATTTGGGAATGAGTTAGAATGAGTGAAATTAGGCTTAGAAAATATATATATAGGGTCTGGGTTAAGGGTATAACTGACTTAGATTAATAGTTAAACATTTAGGGAAAAGACCAAAAAGCCCTTAAATAATAACTGTGGAGGTTCATCTACGGTCAGCACCTACGGTCCGTACATCAATCGACGGACCGTCCTGTCCTTCCGTCAATTGCTTCAGAGACTTCATTAGGGGTTGAAAATTTGGCTAAGTCTTGAAGGGATGTACGGAACCCATCTACTAACCATCAACTGGACGATGACCAGTCCTGTTGCTTCGTAGGTCGAGGTTCAGAAACTTGAAAATCCTAAAAGTCCACAGTGCCAACGATGGTTCCCACCTACGGCCCGTCATTCCACCTACGGTCTGTAGGTGACCTCCGTAGTCATTGGCAGCAGGTTGAAAAACTGCATTTTCACTTCTTTGAAAGCTTTGGGGTATTACATTCCTCTTCTCAATTATCGCTCCAGTCTCTAGCCACCGGCCCCGATTAATCTTCTGAGGTCGATGAATCATTTGAAGTCCGAGGGTTTATGCACAATCCTCTAAGAAAAAAGGTTGTCCACCGATGGGGTGGTGGACAGGTATCCAGAGATGTGGGAGACACTTTGCTTCCACAAATTTCAAATTTTTACTACACCCTAGAGCCTTACGTGCCTACATGGGTCCGGGAGTTCTACGTAGCCTACTCTAATCTGATCTTGAAAGCAAAGAAGTAGGCGCAGACGATGGCACCAGTTGATTTTGTCATAGTGCGTGGGAAAAGGGTTAAGTGTAGCCAGACTTAGATAAATGATGTCCTCGGTTGCACATTCGATTATCGGCATTCATTGGCCGACAAGCTCAAGGGCAGTTTGGAGATCCTCAAAAGGTGGTTGGCTCCTTTGATTAGTGATGCATCTCCTCGGCAGCGATCCCATTTTTGATAACGCTCAACTACAGCTATAACGATTCAAGGTGTAGGCGATCGCTAGCAAGTATAAACCCAACAAAGAGTTGGGGTCGATCCCACGAGGAGTGATCTAGTACAGAATTTGACTACGAAGTAAGTTAGTGTTCTAATCTTTCATAGAGTTTAAAAAGTTGATACGAAACATGAATTAAATCATATAATTTTGATTTTCAATAATCGAATATGACACCACAATTAACAACGAATTTAATCAAGGGAAGAAAGAACCTTAGGGGTGTGTGAGTGTTCAATTACTAATTTCGCTAAATGGGTAATTACGAGTTGCTTAAATATGTTGAATCTCCATGGGTAGGCAAGATCATGAGTACAATAGTTATTCTACAATCAGCTATCATGCATTCAATTGGGTTCCATCAAACCCCAACAGGCATTACACTAGAGAACAATCTTATACCTTGATTTAACCCACTTTAACAAGTTGGGTAGTAAAAGCAACAGCCCATACAATTATCAATTGTTAATTCCACTCAAATGCACCTTTTACAAGCTTACAAAGAGATATAGACTAGAACTGAATTTGCAACTTCAATTCATAAATGAAAACATGAATTAACAATTGAACCCATTCAATCTAGCATTAAATTCAGCAATTCATAATACCATAAGCTAATTAAGAAACTGAACACATAATCACACCCCTAAGGCATTGAGGTTTTAGCCAATCATAGCAAAAGTGAAGAAATTGTTACCAAAGATGTCAGTCATTGATTCACAAGATCTCCAGAAAGAAAAATGCTACCAATTAGAATTACACCCAAAGTCTTAAATCAAAAAACTCACAAGAATAGTTCAAAAGCAATAAAAAATATTCAAAGTGCAATAGTTTCTTAGTCTTAGTTAACTGGTTCCTCACTGATGCTCAACTCTCTTTTCAAAATCTCTATTTATACTCTCACAAAAATCTCCCATATTATGAAACCCGGGACCACTCGGCGGCATAAGTCAGGCTCGCCCATCCAGTTGGTGATACGCCGAGTTGCTCATTCTTGCCTTTTAATTCTTGACTTCAGCATGGCTCTGTACTGGAACTTTAGGCGATGTAAGTCGGGCTCGCCTAATTGGTCGGCGACTCGCCGATTAGCTCTCAAGCTCGCCGAATTGACTTGACTCTTCTCCTTGTCTACTTGAACTTTAGGCGATAAGCACATCCACTCGCCGAGTTGTCTTTTGCGAGCTCCAGCCTTCTTTTTCCTCCAATTTTGCAACTTTTCAGCTTCTTTTTGCATTATTTTGTCCTTGCCTCATTTTCAAGTTTCCTTGCTGCACATAAACAATTTAACATTAGTTATGAGTGCAAAATAGGCATTAAGGACACTAATTTAGTACAAATGAAGCTCTAAATGAGTCAAAACAACCGACTCATCATCTATAAAATGGACAAAGACCAGTTGAATGGTTTCGTGGAAGTTGAATGAATTTTAGGCCCCAGTAGGTCGGAACCGTAAGTCACTTCAGTAGTTTTTAATTAAGGGTGTTTTGTTCTTTCCCTACCCAACTAACCCCTAAACTATGTCGTTTTGGACCTATAACTACTCCTATAACTGATTTTCAATTCCTGATACTATCCAAACCCTCTCATTCTCTCAAAACCCCAATTACTATCTAAGTTCATCCTCTCCAATTCTCTCTCAAGCTCAAGGAAGAAAAGGTAGGGTTTCAAGCTTCAAGGTCTTCTCTCTCTTGCTTTATATGTGGCAATTCATCAATGGATTTCTTTCATCCATTGGGTCCCAAAAGAATCTCAATACCTAAATTGATTTCACCCAATTTCATTAGGGTTTCATGCAAATCTCCATGAGTCTTATTGATTATGATTCAATTGTCTATTTTCAATTTTATTATGCATGGTTAGATTCAATTATATGGCTTTCAATTGATTTCATATGGACTCATGCTTTTTATTTGATTTTGACTATGAACTTACGAACAAAACTTATGAAGTTAGGAATTATGCTTATGAAAATTATGCATGTTTTATGAAATACATGATTTACGAACTATGGATGCTTTTGAAATAAATATCAATGATTTGTGAAAGGTTTTCTCACATATGAATGAAATCATGATTTAAATGCATGAAAAGGTTAGTGTCTAATATGAAAGTTTGACGAAATCATGATTTGAAAGGAGCTACTCTATGATGACTTATGATTGGATTAGTAGTTTAATTATGTCTTTCCGAGTATTTTGATATGAATATGATTATGTCTTTTCCATTGGAATACATAGCACCGAGAGAACTTTAAAATGGAGGCCTACTGCTAGTAGAGGTTTGGTCTCTAATAGCATTTTCATTGTCCCTAACTACGTGCCCCCATAGGTTTGTCTTAAATGACCTAGTTAGTGGATCCACAATAGGGATTATGAATAAAAGTTACGAAGTCTACCTTGGTAAGTAGAATCCCCTTTTGGGTGTGAGGGTTACATTGGATTCCATGTTATAGCTCACATGGTCTTATTATTGGTTAAAGATAAATATCCCACAAATACACTATATTTCTCTTCAAAGGTTTTATTGAAGCTTCTCAAATGGTTTTAAATATGCATTGACCTTGTTTATGATTCATGAATTTTTTAAAAAGCTTTTTACTATGTTTTAGCTTGGTCATTCATATCATGCTTAAAGTCCTCATATTATAATGCCTATATTTTATGCATTTCCTCATACTTAGTACATTCCATGTACTAATGCATACTTGTGCCTATATTGTTTCATGATATAGGGTCCGACGCTTCTCCTACTGAACTTGCTTAGCTCGGGATTGTGCATCTTAACTACTTAGATTGGTGAGTCCACATGATCCGAGGACAAGGCCATTTTTGTTCCTTTATTGCTTTTGATATCTTTTGTTTCAAACTTGTACGTGGTGTATGGGTTATGTCCAAACCACTCTTATGAGGTTAGAAAGGTTTGTGTCAGACTTAGTAGTATTCTGCGTATTTCTTATGTACTTTGTTGGTATCTTTGATGTCATTCTAATATTTGAGACTTATATCATTATATCTCTTAAATTGCATTCATTACATCATGCTTAGTCAATTGGCTTGTTTAGGGCCTCTCAGAATTTTGTTCACCATGTCATGTCTAGGGTGTACTTTGGATCGTGATAGACTATGATCAAGTAATATTCGGGAAGAAATTCTCTCAAGTAGGTGATGATTGTTTGCTTCCCAATTTTCTGTTTATGTGCTTGTTAACTGCATCATTTGTAATCCATGCATGATGTATGATTAGGTAATTGGAAAGATATAATGTAAAAGGAGAGATTTTGTCAATCGCATGCAATGAATGGATTTACTTGAGTGTACAAGTGTGATTGTTGTTCATTATGGTTGTGATGGTGTTATGTGCATTATTATTAGAACGATGGTGTGTGTGTGTGTGTGTGTGTATATATATATATATATATATATATATATATATATATATATATAATATATAATATAATTGTTTACCATGCTGGGACATATATCTATTGGATCAAGTGTCACACCAGTTACATATATATTATTATTGTATCGGGTACCACGTTGCTACAAACACACGTGTTTGTGTGTGTGTGTGTGTAAATATATAATTTTCCATGCTAGTACACTAACAATTGTGTGTGTGCGTTCCATGAGAGAACCAAATTTGCTCATTTTTGTTACAACTATTACATATTGGTTCTTGAGTGGCTGGATTTGTGTATTTAAACACTGGGGGTGGTTCTTTTTTGTACCTGGGTGACATGTTAAACGTTGTTGATAAGGATTGGGAATTTATGGAAGTCTATGTTACTTTATAATAGTTGTTAGAGTTTTATATATATATATATAAGGGGGGCTAAATTGGTGCTACTTGTTATAAGTGGTATAAATTGGAGCATGGAAGGTAAGGAGTGACAATTTACATTCTGGTATTAGGGAGAAATATTATGTAATAGAAAGGTTACGTTATGATCTGATGTGGGGAGAGGGGGGATGGCTTAGAGGTTAGAGTTGGCAGCGGAAGGAGATAGGCATATGGATTCCATGGTAGTGGTGAATGGGTGGATCATGGCTCAAAGTTTATATTCAAGATGCACGTTTCTTTGGTTATTTTGCATGATGTTATGTGGTGGGTTAGGGTCGATCGATGATGTCTACTAATATATATTGTTTGTACTGATACTATTTTCTCTATGCCACTTAGCATTGTCTAGTTATAAGATTCAGTGATGTTTCATAGGTGAAGACGATGATGATCTTTGACAACTTCTACTCATCTTTCCTTATGGTGGGAGTTGTGTGGTGTTTTTTTATTTCTTATATTTTCTTAGTAGGTCTTGTACCCATTTAGACTAGTTCCTTGGTAGGGTTTTTCGATTAATAGTAAAAGATGGTTCCTTAATCTTGAGTTTTCATGACTATTTCAGTTATTGAGAGCTTTCTTATGTTATATTTACTTCCGCATTTTCCATTTTTAAAGTTGGGTGGTGAGCGTTCTTCTATCTAGATGTTATCGTAGGTGCCCGCACATCCCGATGAATTTGGGTCATGACAGAGATGCCTAAATTATTGAACTCTTTTTGCATGGTATATAAAAATTACTTATAAAGACACCACAAAAATAGCAAATCAATCAAGTGGCATTATAAAAATGAAAATAATAAGAATCGATTAAGACAAAAAAAATCATTCATTAACATATTATAATAATTAATGGAAGACAATCAACACAAATTTAAAAACAAATTTCATAAATCAGGGTGCTTTCAGTATGAAAGGATTTTTAATTATCTCAATGGGTATTTGAAGAACTGAAAGAAATTTGATAAAAAATTGAAAGAAAAGTGAAAATGGAATAGGAACACCCAATGGGGAAGATGAAGAGAATTGAAAGAGTAGTCTTTGAAAGTTGGAGAAAAAAATACAATCATGCACAAATTATAGATTGAAAAAAGAATCAAAAGGAAGTAAATGAATGTTGGACACAATAATAAACATCAACCAAATTGGTAAATCTAATTTGAAGAATATTAGGTCAAAAATTGAGATTAAAAAATTACTTGAAATTGCAAAATTCATGTTATTGAGAAGAAGAAATCAAAAGAATCAACCGCGAAAGTTTGAAGATTCATATTTGTATTGTTAGAACAAAAGAATCAAAGATTTTTCTAGAGTTATGTAGAGAAAAGTGACGTGAAATGAGTAAGAAATCACTTTTTCCATTGAGATAAATGATGTTTTTGCTCTTGATCGTTTCATCTTCACATTTCTATTAATAGAAATATAGAAATATTTCTATTAATAGAAATATAGAAATATTTCTTCTTGCTTTTAAATAGTCATATCAAACTTGTTAGTTGTTAGTAATGGAAATGAAATTGGTATTGTGGAATAACGCTATGACTTGAGAATGTATTTGTAGGAAATTTGGGTCCAACCATAAGGGGTGCTTTAAGGCCCATTAGGGTAATTAGTTAGCTTTAATAATTTATATATGAATACAAATATGATGTGTAATTCATAATAGATAGAAAATACAATAGATATAGAAAATATAGCAATCATACGCTCTATTCTCTCCTCAATCAATTAGGGCTTAGGATGTGGTATAGGGGTTGCTCCAACATATTGTGAAAACCACCATCAATCAGTAAATTTAATTGTGGTTCATCTTACTCTTCTATTTCTACTATATGAAGAACAAGTAATTAGTTCTCTTTTATGAGTTACATATGTTATCTGATGAGATTTAGATTAACATGTTATGTAATTTTTCTGTATCAAACTTCAAATGACTATTGCAAGTAGACTATTATGTTGAATCTCATACGAAAATTTAAAATATATGTTGTCAACGAAGGGAAAAAATAAAGGAGAAGGTCAATTTTTCTTTCTTGAATGTTTGAATGGCATGAATTTGTTTCCTGTACTTTTCGAGTAATAGCGTAATTTCAGAATCCTTAAAAAAGTTATTTCTTCATAGATCTCACCTCTTCTCATAGATTCTCTCCCTTCTTATCTATCTAGTGCTCTTCCTAACTCATTTCATGTACTTCCCTGGCTCACTATATGTGATGTATTTTGATTTGTCATGAAAAATTAAAAAGAAAAAAGTTAAAATTTATGATTAAAAAATATAAATGTTTGTATAGTTATAATTTTTTTTATTAATGATAAAATTAAAATAGACCAAATAAATGTACAAGCCATTTAATTTGCCTTCAATTTTATTTTGACACTCCATATTAACCTTGTTCCATTTTAATCATTCAACCCCATTGTTAATGTACCATTTAAACACAAAAAATATTATTTGATGTAGATTATTTGACATGTGTTGATAAACATTAAAAAAGTGTGAAACATTCAATTAAATAACATCACATGTTTTATTTTTTTTATATTATCCAGCCTATATGGATTCAAATCAAATACTTGCTTACAAATTATTAATTCAACTCAATACAGGTAAAAAGAACCCATCTTTAATACGGGTAACAAATCTAACGTAAGTGAAAAAATTAATTTAAAATTTTTTTTGACTTTTTTTAAAAATGTAAAATATATTTTTGGTGCATTATTTTGATGGTCAAATTTACTTTTTCACTTATTTTCTTGTAAAATTTATCATAGATGCCCCTTTTTTTTATAGTTATAAAAAATAAATTACAATATAGCCGCAAAAAAAGAGTTTTAAATCTTTTTTTTTTCTCTTTTTTCATTCAAACTTTTTCTTTTTATTTCTCATATTATCTATAAGGGAGATATTTAAAACTCAAATTAGTTGTTAGATAAAAAAATTTTAAAAAAAGTTATCATGTGTGAGAAAGATCAAATATACCCGTGAGCTTTGTTAGAAAAATCATATATTACCCTAAATGATTTTTTAAAAATATATATATATTTTTCACTCCGTTAGATGTAAATGGTACATGTGAGCCATTTTTATAATGGTATGAATATATGTAAGTCGTCAATTTGTAATAATAAAAATATATATAAGTCATTTTTATAACTAGACGTATATTTAAAAACAATTTAAATTTACCTTTAATAAATAAAAATATTTATGTTTTGACAGAGGGAGTACAAGAAGGGGGCAGGGTATTAAATCCACATCACTCTATATATGGAGTATAACATATGATTATCACCTTCACTTCATTCTCTCTTTTGCTATTCTCTTTGTTGTAGTTGTACACTGATTCTTCTTGTTCCAACAACATGGTGGTGGTTCATCAACAACAAGAAAAATTACGTGACATTGAGCTTCCCATCATAGACCTTATGGCGGAGAGATCACAAGTGTCAAAGCTTATTGTCAAAGCCTCTGAAAACTTAGGTTTTTTCAAAGTCATCAACCATGGTGTCCCTCAACATATCATCAAAGCAATGGAAGATGAAAGTTATGGCTTTTTTTCTAAATCGGCTTCCCAAAAACAACGCGCTGGACCGGCAAATCCTTATGGTTATGGCTGCAAGAACATAGGATTCAATGGAGATTATGGAGAAGTTGAATATTTGCTTCTTCATACCAACCCTTTATCTATCTCTCAAACAATATCCAATAGCACTATTTCCAATGACCCAACCCTCTTTAGGTACGTTCTATAACTTCTTATGCATCAAATTAGCTACTATTTTAATTTTTGTGGTAAAATTTTGACATAATGCAAGTTAACTAAATTTGTATGGATATTATGTGGCCTTCTTTTCTTCAAGTTTAATACTATGTAAATTTTTTATATATCTCTTAAATATTTTGAATTGACAATTATCGTGACTTATGATACTTTTTACATAGTTTATAAATATATAAATTTCATTTTTAAAAATTTGAAGATTCCATGAGTAAATTCTCAATCAAACTTAAACTGTTTGATTTTCGAAAAACGAAATATGTCACATAACTTGAAACATACACAATAACTATGAGCTCACGTAAACATCCTTGTTATAAAGTGGTCCAAGGAAAATGATGGTTGAGGACCTTTACTACTGTTACTCTGTTAGTCTATATATATATATATATATATATATATCTTTTGTGTAAGGTTACTATCAATTTAATATTACAGTTTCTGCCACTTTATTGTCTATTGAACAAATGAATCACAATAACACACCGTATGCATTCACCAACCAAGTACTAGGAATCTGACCTGTCTCCAAAAGTTTTTTTTTTAAAAAAAAAAGGTGTTATCTACAAATGGGGTTAGCAATTTAAGAAGGGAAGTTGGAATAGGTATAGAAATTCTTACTATAAAGAGGAGGGTAGTAGAGTTGGAGGATCTAGTATAATGAAGTGAGACTAATAAATTTGGATACTACATGAGTCAATTTCTTGGTTAAGGAGATGGACCTAGTTTAGTTAATTTGTCTAGCCATTGGACATGTTGCGCCAACTGTAGGATTGTTGAATCTGTCTACGCCATGTTTGTTCTTTTCTAAGGATTCCAAAATAGTTATCAACAAGGATTGTGGTGGAGTGGTAAGTATTCCTTTATGTTTAATAGAGGTTTCGGGTTCAAGTCCCCTTGAGTATGAAATTGCTTTTGTAATGTGGGACTAATTCCCGGTGCAAATCTGGATATAATTGGGCTCCAATATGGATACCGAAAATCAGATGAGAAACAAAAAAAAAAGAGGGATTCCAAAATAGATAAGACATCATCTCGATCAAATTCATCACACAAATCTTTTCTTTACTTTCTCTAATTTTAATTTGATTTCATCGTCATGCCCATTGTTCTCGTTTTAAGTATCGTACTAAACTTTCTGGAATTCTCTGCGTTTAAATTTTTGACTTTCTTTCTTGTTTTTTATTTTCCCTTAAAGAGCAATACTAACACAATAATTTAGAGGGTGTTTAGATTTACTTTTCTTAACTAACTTATAAGTTAAAAGTCATAAGTAGGTCCTAGCCCATTTTTTATTTTTAACTTATATTTATACTTTTTTAATCTAAAATTAGGTTCTTAATTTGTCTTTTTCAAACGTGTCCGAAAATTTAAAAAGTGTAAGGCAGTCCAAACACCCTCTTATTCTCTTTGATGTTAACTTAAACATGAAAAATGAATATTTAAAATTAGTGAAGCAAATGATGTCCCTAAAACCTGTCTATTTTAGAATGAGGATAACTTGTTGACTCTTGTATGATTGGTACATAAGATAATTAATTACTGGAAAGCAAGGCATCGATGGGCTAAAGAGCTTTAGACTGTTGTAGTAGTTAGCATATATGTGATGCATAATTGGTGCAGTTTATATTTAAAAACAAGTAGTTAATTCTACTCTAGGATTTTTGACTTGAACCAACACGTGCTTCTCTTGGACCACAGTCACATGGTTTCCTAATTTTTTCTCCAATAAGTGAGGGTTTTTACACAATGATGCATCCAGAAGTTTCTCTTTAAAATGCACACTTGTCATGTACTTTCTCTATTTGATTCAGGACAACCAAGTTTTCTTTAATTTCTATGAAAATAGTCTAACAATATAAGGAGTGAAAAGCATATTCTACTTAAGTTATACATGTAGGGATTGTTTGGTAGAATGTATAAAAATAATGTTCAATAGAGTGTATTAATAATGTTGGTATTAGTTATGCATATATCATTTCTTATGCATTGTTTGGTTTGGTGTGCTAAAAATAATATGTATTGTATAAAAATATTTATTTACAAAAATATCATCCATAATTATGGTGGAAAAGATGTAAAAGTATTTTTGAGGGCTAATTAGGTCTTTAATCATGCTAATGCATGTATTAAATCCTTTGCATTATTAATACATAGAAATTCATGATATTAGTAATACACAATTAGTTATACATAGCATTAAAAATGTATCAAACAAGAAATTTTTAATACATAAAGCTAATTCATGCATTATTTTTGCTAATGCATTAGAGTTTCGAGCAGGATTGGTATGCAATATGCATACAGATTTGACTTGTTTATTAAACTAAACAGAGAGTGGAAAATATGGAGTACTTCTGGAAGAGGCGAATCACCCAGCTAGGAAAGTAACCTATATATATTATCGTGACTAAAACCTCGTTATGCCAGTCATTTGTTATAATGATAATTCATTATAAAGGCATAATTATATTCAGAATAACATTCTCTTTATAAAATTAGATATAAAATAAAATTTATAATAATCATAATTAATGCCATACATATAATTAATTTTAAATAGAAAAATCACAAAAAAATTATATTTAAATAATGTTTATTAATTATAGTCCTAACTTCGAAGGAAAGACTATTGATGATACTAGTCAAACAATAACACGTCAACTGAAAGAGACCCATCTAGACGTAAAAGGGAAACTGGAATGGATATGATGATACAAATTTATAGTAGCACTGTAAAACTAGTACTGTCTGAGAAACAGCACATAATGATCAGAATCAGACTGACATGTCAGATATTCTTTTCCATCTATAAGGACCAAACAAGTCATAGAGATCAAGTATTACTACTACTGTGAAAAAGAAAACTAAAATAATTTGTTAGAGACATTTACGACAGTTTTAATTATCGCTAAACATATTTATTTAATAATAATTAACTTATTATTGTTAAAGATTATTTTTGATATAGTATTATTGGCGTTTGCTTAGGTAGATAAGATATTGTTAGTTTTTACTCTGATTTTCTTACTATATTTGAGTTTTACTTTTTCTTAAAGAAAAGTTAAAGCATTATTATAATTGCTTATATTTTTTCTGAAAGGAAAATATAATTTCCTTCCATATTTGGTTATTCCTTTAATTAGAGAAAAAAGTTTGGAGATGTATAAAATGAATTCTCTATTCTCATAGTATAACATAATAACATTCACAATATAGACATTTAGCATAAACAATGTTGACATCAAAGAATTTTGTTTATGAGAGATTATTCTCCCAATACAATTTATGTTTTTTAATATTAGTTTTCAATATGTAGATTACTTGACGAAATCATATTAATAATATGTTTTTAATATGTTTTTATTTATTTATGATTTGATTTAACTTTATAATTTGTAATTATAAGCTTCTGTATGATGCTCTGATTACTTTTGAACCCAACAAATATAATATAGATGTTTGATGTTGGTGGGTGGTGGCAGGTGTGCAGTGAATGGTTACGTAGAAGCAGTTAGGGAGTTAGCATGTGAAATATTGGAGCTGATGGCAGAAGGATTAGGGGTCCAGACGTCAGTGTTAAGCAACTTCCTTAGAGACTCACATTCAGACTCTCTTCTTAGGCTCAATCACTATCCTCCACTGCAACTTCTACAACTTGTTAACAATAGAATTGGATTTGGAGAACATACTGACCCTCAGATCTTGACTATCTTGAGATCCAACAATGTTCCTGGACTTCAAATCTCACCACGTGAAGACGGTTTCTGGGTCCCTGTTTCCCCTCACCCTTCTACTGCATTTTGTGTCAATGTGGGTGACGCCCTACAGGTATTTATTACTCTCTCGGTTTCCTTTTTAGTTGTTTGTTATGATAAATTTTGACACCATTCTTTAAGAAAAAGTTAATAAGGAGTGTTGTTTGATCAATATATTCCTTATTAATTCTTTAATTTTTACTTATATACGTGTCTCTTTATTCTAGAATAATTAATGTTAAGAGCAAAGTTGGAAAAAGATAATTAATTCTCTTTTGATTGTTTAAATTGACAACTACTCCCTCCATTTCTATTTATATGTTACCATTTTAAATTTCACGTATCATAAGAAATTAGGTAAGTTTACCATTGTACCCTTATTTAGTGATCTCTTGAAGTCAAATTTTCAGTAAATAAACATAAATTAATTTA
The DNA here is from genome assembly GCA_018342035.1 of Solanum appendiculatum. Classification (NCBI taxonomy): domain Eukaryota; kingdom Viridiplantae; phylum Streptophyta; class Magnoliopsida; order Solanales; family Solanaceae; genus Solanum; species Solanum appendiculatum. Next base: position 850,527 of record JAGDQO010000766.1, on the reverse strand, counting down.
TTTTGATTACATAAATTGGCCAATGAACATGTATTAATCATTTAGTTATATGAGCCAAATTCATACTTTCAAGGCTAATAATATTCAAGGGTAAAATAGGAAGAATAGTGTCATTTATGCATTGATTTTGTGAAATGACAAATATTAAAGACCGTATATTTTTAGCAAAGACAACATATAAATAGAAATGGAAGAAATATTTTGGAATAAGTATTTTTAGTATATATGACCTCTAAAAAAACAGAGGAAGTATTTTAGAACAAGCATTTTTAGTATACATGGCAACTAAAAAGAAATAGAGAGAATACTAAATATGTAAATATATATATTTTTAAAACTAGTTACAAAGAAAAGTAAGTGATACCAATTGAGATATAGAAATTACTTGTTCAACATTAAACATGCATGCATGTCAACAATTCGAGTGGTCCTAGATCTACAAAGTGCATTGTAATCCTCATTTACCACGAATATAAAAGGCTAGAAATGAAGTGAACTGACGTAGTTTGAATTGACGTGCGTGATAGCGACAAGTGCTCTAGGGGGAATGATATATACTGAAAAGTGCTACATATTTTTGAGCTCAGCAAACTACAGCTTCCTTTATCTCTAAGCTCTGCCCATTCTTACAATATTGATGTGAGAAAACTGAACCTTCTCTGCAAACATAGTTTTGGAGGGCCCTACTTCTATAAGTTTTCCCTATACTTTTTTCTTTGCCTATTCTTCAATCTTCAATGCTATCTAAATATCGATAACAATTTATCTTTTTCAAATTTACATATTGGAAGTACTGCGTTTCAAACATCTACAATTTAAAAGCTTCAAGAGATGTTTGAAAAATCATAGTCAAACTAAAAATTAGTATAACTCTGCACAATATTATTACAGTATATTAGTAGACAGAAATTGTGATTCTTTTCATGGTTTAGTTCTCTATGAAGTCTGAAAAAGGTACTCAACGGGATCGTTTGGTAGTTGGTTAGAGTTATGCACGAATTAATAATGTAGGAATTAGTTATGAGTGAATTTATGCAGATATTAATTATTTATGTATTAGTTATTCCACATTTTATCATGCATATAGTAATACAAAAAGTCTCCATAACTTATACATGTATTAGTTATGTGGAATTCTAAATTGTCAAACAAACATCGTATTAATTTTATACATGAATCACTTATTTTTTGTCTACCTACCAAATATCGTAAAAATTATACGAAAATTAGTAAATGGATAACTTGTTTCTTATCAAGATACCAAACCATCCCTAAGTCCGTAAGATTGTTTATTGTTAACACTTAGTCCTGCATTTTGTGGAAAGTGCACGCATAGATTGACAGTACAGTAATATGTCCCTGTTTGTTGATTTCAGGCACTGACGAACGGAAGGTTTTCGAGTGTAAGGCATAGGGCAATGGTGAATTCTTGTAGAAGGAGGATGTCAATGGCTTACTTTGGTGCTCCAGCACCCAATGCCAGGATAGCTTGTCCCCCTGAGCTGCTCTCGCCACACGAACCTAATCTGTACAGGCCTTTCACTTGGGATGAGTATAAGAAAGCTACTTATTCCAGGAAGCTTGGAGACACTCGCCTTCACTTCTTTAGAGTACAATCAGATCATGATGATCTTACTGAATGATCTGAATACCTTTATTACAACAAGGACAAAAAAAATGAGGTTTGAATGGTTCTGTAGATCCCCAAAAGGGGAGTTTTGTTTCTGCCCATTCCCTCTGTGTTTGGTTTACTAGGTTTTAGCTACATTTTACTTGGACTACTAGCTTTAATATTTCAATTAAAAAAAGAACGCCGATGTGATTTTCTCTTGTACTTTGATGAAGGGTAAATGTAATTTCTGTGTGCTTTCAACTTTCAACTCAAACTAATCAAAAGAAGAACTTTCAGTAAAGCCGTTTCTGATATTGATGCAAGGGACTGAGAAATGACGAGTGTTTCGGTTCAATGAATCACCCTCACTTTTCACTGATGGGCCGAGAGTTCAAGTCAAATAGTAAGAGTTAAAAGGCACTAGCAAGCGTGAGAATTAAATGAAACACTGTCATCCAATATTGACACAGAATATTTAGATTCAAAATCAGAAAATTTATTGATGAATGGCACCTATCAGTGTCACGTTTCTGATTTAATCAAAAGGTACGATGATATACTACAACATAAGCTTTAGCAATTTATTTTGCACAGAGAACACAAACTGTCTGTTAAACCAGTAAAGGTTAATTTCTAACAAGAAAATGTCTTCATTTTGATGGTAAAAGTGCATGGAATTGCAGAAATGGGGACACATTTAGAGACCTACTTGAGATCTGGCAGCAGAGCGCGAACATTTCCTACGACCATTTGGTCTAAGTGCGCAAACACAATTCTCAAGGAGTTCATAATCCTCGTTCCAGAACAACTTGGATGCCATGTCTGGATTTTGCAACAGCATCTTTGAGGTCAAGTATCCAGCAATTGTCCATGTCTGACACAATCGAGCTTGCTTGCCAATGAATCTCCCATGCCTTGTATCATAATATTCAGGCCAGTGGTCTGCTGAAAGTCTCTTTTCAGCCAAATCCACCGCTTTTTGTGCTAGTTCTTGTCTTCCCATTTTAATACAAGCAAGGGTAAACTATGAATGAAAAATTAAAGATGGTTAAGATGGCTTATCAAGGACATTCTAAAGATTAGTATATCATAAATTCTAGTTCTGACATATATTTATTTGCTGGCATAGCATCTTCCTCATTTCAATTCCATAATGATCTAAGAAATTTATAGGGAGTGTACCTGCCAAAGTAGAGTAGGCCATGAGCCACCATTATGATATGACCATGGGCTGCAGAAAACACATTGATTAAGCTTGAGAACAGACCTTTTAGGATTATCAGATTATTTTGAATGTACTAAGCGAGCTACCACAAGGTACATAGAAATGGGACAGTGGGAAGCAAAAAGGGAGAAGCTAGAGCCTCACGTATTCTTAGGGTCACTGCCAGTGATAATGCGCCATTCTTCATGTTCTAAAGCTGGGTAACAAATCTTTAGAGGCATTTTCCCCATGAGGTCATCCCATTTGTCTTCAATCAAATTCAAAATAGATTCATTCTGTTCATGAGATCCTAGTGATGAAATAATGGTCCAAATATTTCCATGAGTGAAAAAACGAAAATCCATATGTGCAGGTTGTAAATTGCCAACAAGATATCCACCAATATCTGGAATCCAATCCACAAGCCAAGACGGAATTTGATCTGGGTAGATATTGAACTTGTTGATGGCATCTGTAGAATATTCTTCTGTTTTATAGCGATATATCTCATTAATTTTTTTCCTGTCCAACCAATAATACTCCCTCATGTGAAATGATAGTGCACTGAGACGGCTATTGATGGCAGCAACAAGACTTTTTGTGGAGTCGTTGATGGTGAGCATCTCACGGGAGCTTCGTAAAGCTGAACAAAATAGGGCCTGCAGAAATAATGTATTAGTTCAGTAAAGCAGCAAGTAAACAATACTAGCTGAAGCTATAAGCCACACAGCATACACTACTCAGGTCGACAAAAAATAAGGCAAGCTGTCCCCTAAGAGTCAAAATCTGAGATATAAGGTAGGGGAGATATTCTCAGATGTAACCAACAGGGAGCACCAATTTACCTAGATGCTAAACAAGAGTCAATTTGACAGTAAATCTGTAGATAAAGTAACATATTCTGCGTAATACTTACTCACTACACCAAAATGTCCATGTACTCATGTCATGCTAGGATATACTACATCAGACTTAAACGCATGGTGACTAGCATAATCAATATCCCTGCTATAAAACAAAAAATCTGATAATTCTCTCTCAACTATTTTTGATATCATAGAAATGCTTCAGTGAATTTTGCTGGCATCAAATTGGCCATGCCTGGGACACCCATCAACCTTTTGAGATATTACCACAGATTTGGGAAGGAAAAAGGAAGAACAACAAGGTGATATGCATTCGTGTAAAAGAATTCTAGATGCTTTTTACACAAGTTCAACTCTATCGTAAAGATGACGTTCAAGTGTATATTGTCATTTTATTTTTGGTGTAAGGAGAAACTTGTAGAAGAAACACATTTAATACTTGATTTGATAGAACCCCTCCAAGGCTAGAAGATGGATGTGCAACACTCTGTACAGATTTGCAGCACTTACTGCTCCTTTTGTGAAAGGTACTAATTACCTTTTTCAAATGAAAAAAGAAGAAGAAAGGAATTGCTTCAGTCAAAGTTCTTTAATCTTATTAGAGAAGCCCTAATGAAGGGGAGCCTTGGAACAATGGTAAAGTTGTCCCAGTGTAACCTATAGGTCATGGGTTTCAAGCCGTGGAATCAGCCACGGATGCTTGCATAAGATAGGTTGCCTACTTTACATTCCCTTAAGATGCGACCCTTCATTGGACCCTGCGTAAAAGAGATTCTTTGTACACCAGGCCAAACTTTAGAAGCACTAAAGCAAATAACAGCAAAAGCAAAACTATGAAAAACATGAGCAGCTTAGGCAAAGAATGACATGCAATCCTGTTGAACTTTACTGATTAAATTCTATCTCATATTTTATCTTACTTGGATCTCTAGTGGATGCCCATGAATACCCATCCGCCTATCAATCATGCAGGACCCATCAGTGACCAAGAGAGTAGGAAACATGTCAAAACCATCACTTAAGCACAGGTTAAGTATCACGCATATGCCTGTCTGCACATCCACCCTCTCTTGCAAAGTATAGTCCCCTGTAATCCTTCCATAAGCTCTTAATAAGATAATCCACCACAACCCTGTAAAAGTACAATAAAATCAGCACTTAATCTGAGAAGGCCCATTCATCAGAGGTTTGGATCATGAATCAGTACTGAGAAATCTCCAAATGCCAGTGCTGCACAATACAAAACTTGTTAGATAATGAGCCCTCCCCCTCTACCGTTCTTCACTTAACTACCAGGCTTTGTCTGCAGCCGGGCACTTATGACGTGATCCATGAGTATCATTTGATAAAGGGTTCAAATTGTTGATATTGACAAATGAATGTAATAAAGCAACAAAACTCAGAAAGATAAAATCAATCGGCCAGCGAAATAATTAACACTAACACATTAGGTAGAACTATCCACTTACCAGAATCAACAGGTGCAACACGTCCAATTGCGGATTCACCAAAGTCTGGGTCCAGCACATCTTCAAATTCACCATTCCTTCCATCAAGAGGCACAGTTCTGACTTTAAAACTTGCAGGCATCAATCCTTCTCCAGGGTTATAGCAGTCCACGGTTTTCTCCCAGCTCTAAGAAGCACAGAAAATAGATGTTTAACGTACCATGGGGATTGCAACTTGCCAAGAAAAGACTTGATAAATACAGGGATGTGAAGTATGCCACGTGTTAATGACATGATACATAAATATGTTCTTTAACTTGGCCTCATCAGATATTTGTGCCCCAAACTTTGGGTGTGCAAAAGTAGGCACTTAAACTTGTATGAATTGAACAAATAAACACAAGTGTCCTACATGGCATAATACACGTAGGATGCCGCATAGGACGCGATTGCCATGTGGGACGCCAAGTAGGATACTGTGTCTACTTGTTCAACTTTATACAAGTTTAAGTGCCTACCAAAGGGCACTTTTATGTATTATGCCAATATTAAATATCATAAACAAGGAAATCAACAAGATTTTTTGCAAGAAAAACTTGAGTGAGAAATGTTCATTAGTCTAAAAACATTTCAAAAATAAAGCCGCAATCCTTCATGGAAATGTCAAACTGATTCCCAGATTTCTCAGTCTACACACATACACACATGAATGACCACAAGGTCCTTTAATGGATTCTTAAAGCATAAACAAACAGTAGTCTGCATCATTGGCAGCAATTGGTTTGCAGAAATCAACACAGATTGTGAGAATGACACAACTCAAAACAGAAAAGGAAAGCTTAGATGTTTATACACAATTATCAAAAAGTATTACATTATCAATTGTGGAAATGACACTCTCGACTTCAAATGACACAGCTCAAAGTAAAAAAGCGAAACAAAGAATGACTCAATGGTTTTACATGATTATTAAAATATACGTAACAGTTCTTTATCATTATAACAAAAGCAATCTTCAACACCACATTATTATAGAAGATACTTGCCACATTGTGTAAGAAATGCATACCTGCAGTTGCAGAGTGTGGAGCAGAAAATTCTTAACAATCTCCCCCTCTCCATTCAGCAAAAAAGCAAGAGCCGATGGGACAAAATCGCGTATAAACACTTGATCATAGTTAAGCGGCTGCTTATCATCTGGATCATTAGCTGCCACAGTCCCTACGGGGAAGCCACAATACTTTACAACTGCTCCCCTAAGCAAATTCCATGCTTCCTTTTCCACTTCAGATAACTTGTTCTCATGGGGTGATTCAGAAACACTCTCCCCATTTAAATAATTATCAGGATGCGTTACATTAACAGCTGATCCATCATTTATATCTATCCTAACAACTTCTTCTACTTTAGCTACTTCTTTACCTGATTTTATTCTGTCAATGACTAAAGGCTTCACATTTAAGCCCCTTTGTACGTAAAACTTATCGAAGCTCTTCTCGTTAACTTGAGCTTCAATTGAAGTTGAATGATTCCTTATATCAGATGCAACATTTGCATTGACAGAGTCACACCTAGTTTCCTTATTCAACCTAAAACCCAAAAGAGTCTTAGAATGCCTCCAATTCGAATCGGATCCACAAAAAACACTCCGATTCGAACCAATAGCCCCTATGACCCTATTAGCATAATTAGAAACCCTATGTATATCATCTGATTTGCAGTGCGGATTTGACAGATTATCATTAATTAAATGATTACATTTCCCAAATGAGGATGAACCTTTACAACTGCTCAGGATTCTACAACATGGTTTCATGGTTGAAATACCAATGCAACTGCTAGTATTCATACTAAAATGCTGTTCTCTTTTTGGTCAATTGAATTCCAATTTGAAGTTAACTAATTGTAGTATGTATATACACAGATATAGATCTGTTAATTATGAAAAACAAATCAACAGATATATATATGTAGCTAGATAATTAGATATACAAAAAAAAAAAAAAAGATTAAACAATGAAATATAAACTTACAGTTCAAATGGGGGAAGATGTGTTTCTGAAGAAGAAAAGAGATTTTTTCAAACAGTAAAGGTTTTAATACTTGTGAGGGGTTTATATAGGTGAGGTTGCAGGGAGACTTTGGACTGAAGTTTCTTGGAATGAAGTTGGATAAGGGAACAAACAAACCAAACGGTGTCGTATTTTGTTATTCTAATGCTTGACCTTTCCACGCGTTTGCTGATTTTTCTGTCGATCATATTGATTTTACTGGAACACTCATTTCATTTGATCACGTCTTTTTGTCTACAAAGATAATCGAACAAACAAATTACTTGGTCAAACAATATTATTTCGATTTATTTTCTAAAATGTAAATTATTATCTTTTAATGTAAGTTACGCTTTAATAAATATCCCCGGGAAAAATTACCTATATACACAACTTATTTTATCATATTTTCTAAAATTTCCTATCATTTGAAAAAATTATAAAAATCTCTACTCTCTCCTATTATTGGATACATCACTTTACGCAATGTATCGGGACGTAATCCATACTCTCTCCTATTCTCGGATACATCACTTTGTGCGATGTATCCCGACGTACGCGATGTATCAGGACGTAGAGTGATGTATCCGAAATCGGGACGCGATGTATCGAGACGTTGAGCGATGTATCAGGACGCGTTGTATCGGGACATTTTTGGATGTATTCTGATTCCACCAAATTTAAGTGATTTCTGTAATTTGGAAAAGGGTAGGAATAAGATGTAATTAGCTCTCAACAATATGAGATTTGTGTAAAATTGACCCTATTTTATTTACCTAAAGTTAAAGATACGATTTTTTGATGATTCCTAAAAAAACACAGGTATATAGTAAAAGTGTATAGCCCCTTAACTTTTTAGGCTTACAAATTTTGATGATATATAACAAATTTGAGGACATAGTTAATGTGCTCGACATGTATAAGAACCCACATGGTCTATATAAAGTGTTTGAAACATATATATATATATATATATATATATAACACTCACACACAATAAGAGAAAAAGTAGAGGAAAATAAAACTTAATGGAGTTGCCAAGTGGCCAAATTCTACAAAGTAAAAGTAACTTGAATTAATAGGATATAGGAATCTTATTCACGTTGGCAAACATCAACAGAAGCCAAATTTACTTGAAGCAACCTTTAGCTGCATTCGAGGGTGAGCAAAGAAATTTGGAAAAATATTTTTGTTTCAAATGTTGAAGAAACAAGGGAATTATAATCAGAAACAAAGGCAAAACAGGCACAAATATTAAAGCTCTTGCTGAGTTATACAGGCAAAGTTGCCATTCAGGTTTTGGCACACATAGAAGTTATTAGTTTTCTTAAAAAGGAAGAATCTTGAAGTGAGTATAACACTTTTTTTTTACTAAAGTTCATTTTTCACAAAAGTTAATACGCCATACTTATAAGATTTTTAATTAAACGTTTTTGAATGATTATTTGAATTAATTATTTAGAGCTAGTAAGTTCACAATTTATATGTTATAAAATTATTAAATAAGTGTTCTTTAAAGTTTTCCAAGTTATGTGTCCATGCTTCCGGTTAATGATAAAATTATGTAAATTTAAAATTTTCTTTATACTTTCTATGAAACGCATAGAGGTTTGATTATTTTCATACTTTTAAATAGAGAATGCTATGATGTGCTTCAAGTGACATAACCACGTTAATGTTAAGAGATTGAGGATTTAATTTAATGTTTAATGAAATGGTAATTACAAAAAAGGGTTATGACTTACGAGTAACCATATATATAAGGTTAAAAGTAACCATATATAAAGGCTTACTAATTTTGCTATAATAAGAGACAACATACATGGTAATCGTACAAAGGCTCATTAATTTTTTCATAATGAGGCACAACTTGAATGGTAACCGCATAAAGAGTTACGAACAACCGTACAAACGGGTGATAATTTTGCCATAATGAGTTAAAACATGAATGGTAACCGTATAAAGAGTGATAAGCATTCGTAAAAAAGGTTGTTAACATTGTCATAACAAGGCACATAATATTTGATAGCCGTCTAAAGAGTTATGAGTAACCGTATAAAGGGTTACTAACTGTCACAATTGAGGATAATTAAGAAAAGTTCAACCGATTAGAACTATTTTAAAGTAAAGAAGGAAAAAATGTACTTAACTAAGATATACTTAGTGATGGTCGCTTAAATGTGATAGATATAATTTATATAATGAGTTTTATACATCGTTCACTTTCAGAGTTATGTTATTACATACATATTTATTTAAACCTCAATTTAACTTTGGTGAGGAGGATATTGAGACTTTGGGTACCTTTAAAGATATTCTAGAAGAAAATTTTACTGTCCAATAGACTTGCATCTAGATTTTTTTAAGTCTATTCTTGTACACATGGAAAATTTAAGTGACAATATGTATTTAGTTTGTACAATGATTATTTATATGTGACATGACTCGTATTATTTATCATTTAATTATTGATGATTAATTATTGTGATTGAGTGTTTATATATCTGTTATAGAATTTATGCTTATTTAATCTTGAATTTATGTGATTTAAGATAAGTATTTTTTAGATAATTAATTATGTTAAATTTACAACATATTAGAATTCAGATGATGATTGGGAACTTAGTGAACTTTCAATTCTAAACTTGATATGAAATGAATATTGACATAGTTAATTATTTTAAGAAATATTATTTATATGAATTTAGGCTACTATTATTTACATAATAGTCTCATGTAACTTTATACTTGTTTAAATTAGTATGTCAACTGGTGCAAAAAAATTGTTGCCGAGCTTAACAAAGGTGATAAGCTTAACAGTGATAACTATGAAATATGTTTTGGAAGAGCAAGAGTCTCTTGAAGTTCTTTATGTGTCTATGACACTTTCTGAAAATGGTGATTTTCCTCAACATGATCAGAGAGATCTTGAGTCATATGATGCTTCAAAAAAGAAGAATTCTCTTGCTCGCATAACGTTGATGAGCAGCATGGATAGTAATATTATGAGAGAATTATGACAATATGACGATGTTAAGGACATGTGGTCCACATTAAAAGACAAATTTGGTCATACTTCAGTTGCCAAGTTAAGAGCTCTTACTATTAAGTTTGATACTTATAAAAAGCTCCCTGATCATACTATACGCAAGCACCTTCGTCATATGTCAAATATGGTGAAGGAACTAAAATATGTCGGTCATGTGTTGACCGAAGAGCAAAACCTCCAAGATGTGATAAGCTCCTTACCTCAAAGTTGGAAAAAAATGAAATGCATTTAACCCGTAATGTTAGTATTAAAACTGTGGAGGATGCTAAGCGTCATTTGGTGTCACGACCTAAAGTACTTCCTAGACGTGACATGGTGCACAAGACACCGAAGGGCCCTATACAAGCCACTTAGCATACATCATACAAGATAATAGTAAGTAAGAAGTTCAAAGACAATTTTATATCAAAAGAGCGGAAGTCTAAACATAGTCTCTAAGCTATCTAATACATGAATGGAATGAAAGTTGGGCGTAACCCACACAAGTCTTTAAATGAAAATAACATGAAAGGTAAATGTGGCTATGTCCTTGAACATTTGAGGACTCACCAAATTTTCAAAGTATCTATCACAATGAACTAGTCACGGGAGGATGGAGATGAGCCGGATCCTACACTTATAAGAAAATGTAGGCAAGAGTGTGTGTTAGTACAAAAATGTACCAAGTATGATAACTATTCATATAGGTTATAGAATCATGCAAAAAGGGCTATACATAAGATACAATGACCAATTTAAATCATATGATGGCATGGTAGAAAACGCGAGTAAAAAGCCATGGTCAATGCAAGGAAATCATCTTAAAACAACATATGCTTAAAAGCCTTTAGAAAGTAACCTTAGTTCATTATTGTGGGAAGGGACCCTTAACCGACATAGACCATGTGAGCTATAACATGGAATCCGGTGTCTACCCCACAACGAAAAGATGTGTCCTTATTTGTCAAGGTAAGAACAATAGTTTCTAGCTTAGGTGAATCCACCAGCTAATGTCTATCTAAGACAAACCAATGGTAGCACATAGTTATGAGATAAGGAGATTGCTACTAGAAATTTGATCTCTACTAACGGGAGAGCTTCCATCTCAATATCTACTCGGTGCTAAGCATAATTCCCACGGATTAATCATAATTCATAACTTATCTTATCATTATTAGGGAACATGGGTAATCACCTCTTGTCCCTTCATTAGAATAGCTCCTTAATCTTGATTTCAAAGTTTAGTTGAGAAAACCTTTCCAACTTTATGAATCCTTTATGTGAGAATAACCTTTCACAACAAAAACAACAATGCTTCACTCTCAAAGCAACTTAATTCTTCATCAATTTCATAATTGAACATGCATATCTTCATAAAATTCATCTTTTGATTATTCATAAACTTCATCATAGAATCATAGCTTGAAAACCATAAACCATGCATGGGCTTATGTAATTTCATCTTAAAATCATTGAATTAACTCAAATCATGCATAAACAACCTCAATTTAATCAATTAAATCATAATTGGGAAGAACCCATGAAATAGAAGAAAACCCTAATTCAATTGGAGAATTCTATCTTTGCAAATTGGAGAATTTAAGAACCCTATGGATTAAAGGACTCGATAGGTGAAAGCTATCATACTTTGATGCCAAAAGCTTGAAATCAATGGTGAACTTAGGAGACTTGAATGGAAACCCTAGAACCTTCTTCTTCTTCAACCTTCTAGAGAGAGAAATATTTGGGGAAAGACTTTGGAGGGAATTTGGGAGTGATTAGAAAGTGAGAGAATTAGGCTTAGAAGCCTTATATAGGGCCTAGGATTAGGGCTTAACCGACCCAGATTAGGAATAGATCAGTTAGCGAAAAGACCAAAAAGCCCTTAATAATTAACTGTTGGCTTCGACCTACGGTTCGTAGGTCCAACCACGGACCGTCCTAGTCAACCGTAGAAAATTTCAGAAACTATTTCTTTGGACCTTCAAACTACGGGACCCCTTGTACGGTCCGTAGGTCCATTGACGGACTGTACATACCAACTGTCAGTCCAACCTTGAACCTTCAAAACTTCACCAAGTCTGGAGGGACCTACGAGACCTGCCTACGACTCGTTTATGGAGTGACGGGCCATCCTGGCCAATCGTCAATAGGATCCCAAAACTTGACATTTTGAAAATATTTACCCTGCCATCTACGGTTCCCACCTACGGCCCGTAAGTCAACCTACGGTCCGTAGATGGCTTTCGTTGGAACTGGCACCAGACCTGAAAATAAAAAATTTCTTCTTTTCGAATCAAGGTGTTACAAATATCTCCCCCTTGGGAACATTCGTCCTCGAATGAGAATCAAGACACCATAAGGAGGATAGGAACTAAACCTAACAGCTCAACACGAATGCAATCACATAGATGCACATATCCGAGGAGGAAACATCAACTAAAAGCTAAAGCATGTTCAAAACATCATCTCATAAGGTCCATATGTAACATATACTCAAATGCACATAAACATGAGGAAATCAATCAAGTTAACTCATTTTCTCAAAAATAAAGCTTTTCATGAACATGCATAAATGAGGAATCATGGGAATGTCTAAGACACATGAGACCAAAAGAGTGAACAATGAGGAACCAAATACCTCAAGCTAGAGTAGGGACGGAGAGAAAGAGATGAGGACAACGGGACATCATATCGGCCTCGGCCTCCCAAGTAGCATAACTGGTTCCTCCAAAGAACCTTAACGGAAGCAACTTCTTTATTTCTCAACTTTCGAACTTGCCGGTCTAAAATCTCAACTGGAACCTCTTCATAAGAAAGACTCTCTTTCACACCAAGACTTTCCAATGGCACAATATGCCGGATCACCAACACACATCTTCAATAAGGAGACATGGAAAACTAGATAAATCGATGCCAAATCATTAAGCAAGTCAAGTTCATAAGAAACCTTGCCAATTTGCCTCAAAATCATATATGGGCCCACATAACGGGAGTAAGCTTCCCTTTCTTCCCAAATCTCATTACACCTTTCATGGGTGAGATTTTCAAGTAGAACCAATCATTAGCATCAAATTCTAGATCTCTCCTTCTAACATCGACATATGACTTTTATCGACTTTGAGCCATTTTCAACGTTTTTCTAATAGGCCGAACTTTCTCCATAGCCTCATATACTAATTCGGGACCTATCAAAGCAACTTATCCATCTTCGAACCAACCTATAGAGATCTACACCTCCTACCATAAAGAGCCTCAAATGGAGCTATATCAATACTGGAATGATAGCTATTATTGTATGCAAACTCAATCAAAGGCAAATGATCATCCCAATTACCCTTGAAGTCAATCACACAAGCTCTCAACATATCTTCCAAAGTTTGGATAGTATGTTTCGCTTGCCCATCGATTTGAGAATGAAAGGCCGTACTAAGCTTTACACGGGTACCAAGGCCCCTTTAGAAAGATTTCCAAAATTGAGAAGTAATTAGTGTACCACGATCGGATATAATGGACAAGGGCACTCCATGCAACCTAACCATTTCCCTTAGGTACAAATTAGCATAGTCTTCCGCCGAATAAGAAACCTTGACAGGAATGAAATGAGCCGATTTTGTCATACGATCCACAATAACCCAAATAGAGTCATGTTTTCGCCGGGTACGTGGTAAACCAACAATGAAGTCCATATTCAAGTCTTCCCACTTCCAAGTAGGAATACCAATATCTTAGGACAACCCTCCCGGCTTTTGGTGCTCAACCTTCACTTGTTGATAATTAGGACACTTAGCCATGAATTCCACAATGTCCTTCTTCATCCCATTCCACCAATAGACCTCCCGCAATTCACAGTACATCTTTGTGGCTCCCGGGTGAATGGAATATCGGGAGCTATGGGCTTTCGATAAAATCTGCTCCCTCAAGTTATATACATTCGGAGCACACAACTGACCTTTATATCTAAGTACATCGTTTCCCCCTTGGGAGAAAGCCTCAACGGACTTTTTAAGCACCGCTTCCTTCAATTCCATCAAAATTGGATCAAGACCTTGCTTTTCTTTCACATCAGATACAAAGGATGATTCTCAACCATTATGAACAATCACGCCACCTTCATTGCGTAAGGGCGCTTTTTTGTTTGCATGAGTCCCGGCTTCTTTCCAATGGGCAGATGACATCTCTTGCCTGGTGAATCACCCTACCGACGCTGAGGTACGAAAGCATAGGGAGCGAACAGGATTAGATACCCTGGTAGGTGACATTGGTTCCCCGTCCCTACTCTCCTATCTCTCTCACCCTGGTTGGGCTCTAGCTTAGTGTGATTAAACTGTGAATCGAGTCAAGAAAAAGAAGTCTAGCTCCAGGCTTTAAAGAAGAGAAGAAAGACCTGGCTCATGTCCTTCCAGAGTTGGGTAAGTGATCTTCAAGGGCATCTCCCCGATCCATTCTTCCCAGAATCAATCAACCGAACACCCAATCGGGCAAATCTATGAACATCTCGAACCAATTCCTTCTTACTATCCTCAACATGAGTAACACTACCCATGGATAATCGATTAAGGGCATCCGCCACAACATTTGCCTTGCCGGGGTGATAGAGGACACTCATGTCATAGCCCTTTAGCAATTCAAGCCACCTACTTTGGCAAAGATTCAGATCCTTTTGCTGGAACACATATTGTACACTCTTATGGTCGGTGAAGACATCAACATAGACACCATATAAGTAATGCCTCCAAATCTTTAGGGCAAACACAACCGCTGCTAGTTCTAAGTCATGGGTAGGATAGTTCTTTTCATGAATCTTAATTTGACTTGAAGAATAAGCAATCACCTTCCTATTTTGCATAAGGACACATCCCAACCCAATTCTTGAGGCATCATAATACACAACAAATCCATCGGACCCTTCCAGTAGGGTAAATATCGGAGCGGAGGTAAGCCTATCATTCAATTCTTGGAAGCTCTTCTTACATGCTTCAGATAATATAAACTTGACTTTCTTTAGGGTCAATGCCATCAATGGAGAGGCAATCGAAGAGAACCCCTCAACAAACCTTCTATAGTAGCCAGCCAAACCCAAGAAACTTTGAATATCTGAAGGGGATAGATGTCTAGGCCAACTCTTAACCACATCCGTCTTCTTGGGATCTACCTCAATACCCTTACATGAAATAATGTGACTAAGAAAAGCCACAGACCTCAACCAAAACTCACATTTACTAAACTTTGCAAAGAGTTGTTGGTCCTTGAGGACTTGCAACACAATCCTTAAATGATTAGTATGCTCATCCTCACTCCTTGAGTAAATCAAAATGTCGTCGATGAACACAATCACAAATAGATTTAGGTATTGTCTAAACACCCTATTAATCAAATCCATAAATGCAGCCGGAGCATTTGTTAAGCCAAACGACATTACTAAGAATTCATAATGGCCATATCTAGTCCGAAAAGCTGTCTTTGGGATGTCATCTTCCTTCACCCTCAATTGGTGATTGCCCGACCGAAGGTCAATCTTGGAAAAGTAACTCGTTCCTTGAAGTTGGTCAAACAAATCATCTATCCTTGGGAGAGGATACTTATTCTTAATAGTAACCTTATGCAATTGTCGATAATCAATACACATGCAAAGCAAACCATCCTTCTTTCGAACGAACAACACTGGGGCACCACATGGCAAAATACTTGGTCGGATGAAGCCTTTATCTAACAAGTCCTTCAATTGTTCCTTTAATTCCTTAAGTTCCACCGGAGCCATTCGATAAAGAGGAATAGAGATAGGTTGCGTATCTGGGAGAAGATCAATACCGAAGTCTATTTACCTTTCGGGAGGAACACCGGGTAGATCATCGGGAAACACTTCCAGAAACTCATTAACAACGGGGACCGACTCAAAGATAACCCAAACAAGATGGTATATGCAACCCTTTGAGATCATCTTTCTAGCTTTAAGGCAAGAAACAACCCGACTCTTAAGCATAGAATTTCCCCCTTTCCACTCTAGGATAGGCTCATTTGGAAATTGGAACTTGAGGAGCTTCTTGTTCCACATTCTCTTTCGCATTCCTCCTAGCATATGCCCTTTGAGTGGCCATATCCTGAAAAAGTATCGGATAGGGGTTAGGAGAGAGACATATAGAGTAAAACTCTATCACACGACTTTAGAGTGATGAATGAAGTGGAGTTTCCTAAACATCTTATAGCCTCTCATTCATAAGTGTGGCACACTTCACACCCATGAACAAGACTCTACTCGACGTGGCTTATGAGACATCCTAGGACCTTTCTAAAACCTCGTGCTCTAAATACCAAGTTTGTCACGACCTAAAGTACCCCCTAGACGTGACATGGTGTACAAGACCCTAAAGGGCCCTATACAAGTCACTTAGCATACATCATATAAGATAATAGTAAGTAAGAAGTTCAAAGAAAATTTTATATCAAAAGAGCAGAAGTATAAACACAGTCTAAAATCCATCTAATACATGAATGGAATGAAAGTCGGACGTAACCCATACAAGTCTTTAAATGAAAATGACATGAAAGGTAAATGTGGCTATGTCCTCGAACATATGAGGACTCACCAAATCTTCAAAGTCTCTATCACAACGAATTAGCCACGGGGGGATGGAAATGAGCCGGATCCTACACTTATAAGAAAATGTAGGCAAGAGTATGCATTAATACAAAAATGTACCAAGTATGATAACTATGCATATAGGTTATAAAATCATGCAAAAAGGGCTATACATAAGATACATTGACCAATTTAAATCATATGATGACATAATAGAAAATGTGAGGTAAAAAGCCATGGTCAATGCAAGGAAATTATCTTAAAACAACATATGCTTAAAAACCTTTTGAAAGGAACCTTAGTTCATTATTGTGGGAAGTGAGCCTTAACCGGCATAGACCATGTGAGCTATAACATGGAATCCAGTATCAACCCCACACCGAAAAGTGGTGTCCTTACTTGCCAAGGTAAGAACCATAGTTTCTAGCTTAGGTGGATCTACTAGCTAATGTCTATCTAAGACAGACCTATGGCGGCACATAGTTATGGGATAAGGAGATCGCTACTAGAAACCGACTTCTACTAACGGAGAGCTTCCATCTCAATATCCACTCGGTGCTAAGCGTAATTCCCCCGGATTAATCATAACTCATAGCTTATCTTATCATTATTAGGGAACAAGGGTAATCGCCTCTTGTCCCTTCATTAGAATAGCTCCTTAATCTTGATTCACAGTTTAGTTGAGAAAACCTTTCAAACTTTATGAATCCTTTATGTGAGAATAACCTTTCACAAAGCAACTTAATTCTTTATCAATTTCATAATTGAACATGCATATCTTCATAAAATTCATCTTTTGATTATTCATAAACTTCATCATAGAATCATAGCTTGAAAACCATAAACCATGCATGGGTTTATGTAATTTCATCTTAAAATCGTTGAATTAACTCAAATCATGCATAAACAACCTCAATTTAATCAATTAAATCATAATTGGGAAGAACCCATGAAATAGAAGAAAACCCTAATTCAATTGGAGAATTCTATCTTTGCAAATTGGAGAATTAAGAACCCTATGAATGAAAGGACTCGATAGGTGAAAGCTATCATACTTTGATGCCAAAAGCTTGAAATCAATGGTGAACTTAGGAGACTTGAATGGAAACCCTAGAACCTTCTTCTTCTTCAACCTTCTAGAGAGAGAAATATTTGGGGAAAGACTTTGGAGGGAATTCGGGAGTGATTAGAAAGTGAGAGAATTAGGCTTAGAAGCCTTATATAGGGCCTAGTATTAGGGCTTAACCGACCCAGATTAGGAATTGATCAATTAGGGAAAAGACCAAATAGTCCTTAATAATTAATTGTTGGCTTCGACCTACAGTCCTAACCTACGGTCCATAGGTCCAACCACTGACCGTCCTGGTCAGCCGTAGAAAAGTTCAGAAACAATTTCTTTGGACCTTCAAATGACGGGACCCCTTTTACGGTCCGTAGGTCCATTGATGGGCCGTACATTCCAACCGTCAATTCAACTTTGAGCCTTTAAAACTTCACCAAGTCTGGAGGGACCTACGAGACCTGCCTACGACTCGTTTATGGAGTGACGGGCCATCCTGGCAAACCGTCAATGGGATCCTGAAACATGACATTTTGAAAATATTTAGCCTGCCATTTACGGTTCCCACCTATGGCCCCTAAGTCAACCTATGGTCCGTAGATGGCTTTCATTGGTACTGGCACCAAACCTGAAAATCAGAAATTTCTTCTTTTCGAATCCAAGGTGTTACACTTGGAACTCGAGAAAGAATGCCTCGAGGTTTACAATGTTACCAACAAATCTGTATATGGCTAGTTCTTTTTCAAAATATGGACATGACAAGAAATATAAATATGGTGGATTTTCTCGTAAGAAGGGGACATGAAACGTCTCAAAGAAGTCTAAGACTAATGAATAAGGAAAGAAAAATATTTTTGCTCCAAAGAAAAAGGTGGATATGGTTAAGCTTAAGTGCTACAACTGTGAGAACAAGGGACACTCTACTCATGATTGTGTTGAGCCTAAAAAGGTACATGCCCTTATTAATGATTTACATAGTGATGTAAATGTTTTTTGTTCTATTTTTTGAACTGAATCACTTTCTATGTGGATTGTAGACTCGGGAGCCACCGAGCATATATGTAACGACCCAAAGTACACCCTAAATAAGACATGATGTATAGGACCCTGAGAGACCCTACACAAGCCACTTCACATTCATATACACAACATTATAGAGAAAAGCAAAAAATCTCTAAGAATGTAAAGAGTTTGACATATAGGTGAAAGTACATCAAAGTTTTGACAAGCCATTACATCAAAAGAGTGGTCGGGACGTAACCCATACACCACATACAAAGTCTAAAACTAAAACATATGGAAAGAAATAAAAGTGACATTGTCCTAGAAGTATGAGGACTCACCAAGTATTCAAAATCTCTAAGTGCTCTCTAGCCACGAACGGAGGGAGAAGAGTCGTCAATCCCTACATTAGTGAAACAATATAGACAAAATTATGCATTACTACATGGAATGTACTAAGTATGAGGGGAATGAAATAAAACATGAGACATGATCACAAAGGGGCATAATAGAAGACATGATATGCATGATCAAGCAAACATAGTAAAAACCTTTAAATAGAATCATAATCATAAACATGGTCAATGCATCTTGAAATCTTAAGAGGAAGCTTCATAAAACATTTGAAAGTAACTTAATTCATTTTGTAGGATATTTACTATTCATGTGAGCTATAACATGGAATCTGGTATCTTGCTCCCACACCGAAAAGAGATGTCATTGCTTGCCAAGGCAAAAACCTTAAACTTCAAGCTTAGGTGGATCCACTAGCTATGTCACTTAAGACAACCTATGGGGCACGTAGTTAGGGATAAGGAGATTTCTACTAGAGACCCGGTCTTGTAACACCTCAAACTTTGGAAAAGGTTAAAAAGGGGGTTAATGGGCAGCTCCATGGGCCTAAAACAGACCATGGACCATTCACGAAAGCCTAAACGGCTTGTGAAAGGGACCACAACCTATTTAGTGGAGGTAGCCCAATAGTTAAAGGCTGCCAAGACATGGCGTTTCCTGGACGGTTCCCTATATGGCCAGTGGTGCCCTATGCAGACCGTCCAGCCTTGCATATAAGTCACCTCGTGAGTTTTTAAGTTAAGGTTATTTTGGTCTTTTCCCTATGTGTTAAAAACCTAAGCTATGTCGTTTTAACCCCTATTCTAAGCCTTATATAAGTGATTTAAGTCCTAAAACTACCCATTCTAAATCATTCACCTAAATTCTAATTTCCCTCCAAGTTCATCCCTAAAATTCTCTCTCTAAAGCTAAGGAAGAAGAAGAAGAGTTTGACTTCAAGATCCTCAATTCACAATAACTATTGGGCTTTGGTCACTAAGGTATGTTAGTATTCACTTATGGAGTCCTTTCCTCCATAGGGTTCCCAAAATCTCTTAATTTTACAAGTTAGATTCTCAATTCAAAAGTCAAGGTTTTATTCTATCTTTATGGATTCTCTTCAATTGTGATTTTATTGATTAATTTCTATCTTTAACTGCATGAATTAAAGTAATTACATGATTTTGAGTTGAATTCATATGAGCCCATCCATGATCCAAGATTTTTGACTATGAACACATGATGAAACTTATGAACTGTGAACGATGAATTTATGAAGATATGCATATTTTTATGAAGTTGATGTATATGTTTTGAGGATTCTTTGAGAGTAAATTATCAATGATTGTGAAAGGGTTTCTCACATAAGGATTCATGAGGTTGAAAGATCTTCTCACCTAAGTTGAATCAATATTTAAGGAGCTATCCTAATTAACTTTAGCTTGGATTGGTAATGTGATTGTGCCTTTCCATGGATGATGAATTGATTAGTATTAATGACTATTCCGTGGGATTTTACTTAGCACCGAGAGGATATTGATGGAGGCTCTCCCATTAGTAGAGGCTGGGTCTCTAGTAGCAATCTCCATGTCTCTAACTATGTGCCCCCGTAGGATGTCTTAGCTAGAGGTTCCACGTAAGCTAGAAGTTATGATTGTTGCGTTGGCAAGAAATGACATCTCTTTTTGGTGTGGGATAGACACCGGATTCCATGTTTTAGCTCACATGGTCTATGTCGGTTAATGGTAAACTTCCCACAATAATGAACCAAGTTACTTTAAAAGTATTTCACAAAAGTGTTTTTAATATGTTAAGCTTGCTTTGACCATGATTATAATTTATGTTTCTAACCCTTTTTATTATGAGTTAGCTTGGTCATTACATGTCTTGTAAAGTCCTTTTTAGCATGATTTCATAGCTTTTATGCATTGCTATCATACTTTGTACATTTGATGTACTAATGCATACTTGTGCCTACATTGTTTCACTAATGTAGGGTTTGACACGCCTACCTCTCACACTCATGGCTAGTTGATCTTTTGGCAGTACTCAAGGATTGGTGAGTCCTCCTGTTTTGAGGATCGAGACACTTTTATTGCTTTCTTTATTTTAGTTTTCAGACTTTGAATATGATGCATGGGTTACGTTCCAATGACTTCCTTATGATGTAATAGATGGCTTATTGATACTATGTTAGACTTCTGCTTTATCAAACTATTTTATGATATAAGACTATGATTTTTGATATCTTTATTTCTATTATCCTTGTATGATGTATGCTAAGCGGTTTGTGTAGGGCCTTTCGGGGTTCTATACCCCATGTTACACCTAGGGTATACTTTGAGTCATGACAAACTTGGTATTCACAACACAAGGTTTAGAAAAGTCCTAGGATATCTCACAAGCCACGTCAAGTAGAGTCTTGTTCTTAAGTGTACGCGTCACATTTATGAATAAGAGGCTATAAGATGTTTAGGAAATTTTACTTCTTTCATTATTCTAAAGTCATGCGATAGAGTGTAACTGTATATGTCTCTCTCCTAATCTTTATCCAATGTTTTTCAGGATATGGCCCCTCGAAGAGCATTCGTTAGAAGGAATGCTGGTGAAAATGTGGAACAAAAAGCTCCTCAAGTTTTGGCTAATCCTTTGGTCGAGGAAGTGACTCATGCCAAATTTTGAGACGCTTTTCAAGTGTTGGCTCAAGCTATACCGGCTCAAGCCAATAGAGAGGCTAATGTTCCCATGAACCAAAATGTGGGTACGGCGGCGGCAAGGATAAGGGATTTCACTAGGATGAATCCTCCAGAATTCCATGGTTCTAAGGTTGATGAGGATCCCCAAGAGTTAATTGATGAGGTTTACAAGATAGTGGGAATTATAGGAGTGACTACGGTTGAGAAGGTGGAGTTGGCCGCTTATCAACTTAAGAGTGTTGCTCAAGTTTGGTTTGAACAATGGAAGGAAGAGAGAACGGTTGATGCGGGTCCTCTTTATTGGTAGAAGTTTAAGGTTGCTTTTCTTGATAGGTTCTTTCCCCTTGAGAGGAGGGAAACAAAAGTTCTGGCAATTGTAATGGCTTCTTTATTTCTTCATGTTAAAAAAATAAGATTGTTTAGATCCACTGGGACCCAATTTCATCCATTTTTTTGATAATGTGGACTTGTATCATAACAAATATATGTATTTATTGGAATATAGTACTTGAATTCATCAACCTTCATCATGGAAATATGAGTATGAAGGAGCATTCTTTGTAGTTCACTCAATTGGCTAGGTATGCTTCAACTATGGTTGCTGACTCTAGGGCAAGGATAAGTAAGTTTATTTTGGATGTGTCTGAAATGGTGGTTAAGGAATGTCGTATCGCCATGCTCATTAAGGAAATGGATATTTATCGTCTAAAGATACATTCCCAACAAATTGAAGAGGAGAAGCTCAAGGAAAGATCTAGGGAGGCAAAGAGGGAAAAATCTGGTGATGGTGACTTTTCACGTTCGAGGTCTGATGGACATGGTCGTTCTAAATTCCAACAAAGGTTTTCTAGTCAAGGTTCCTCCAATGCTCCGTCTATGAAATTCAACAAAGATAAGGTGTCTAACCCTAAGCCTCAAAGAGGAAATGGTGGTGGATCTTCTTGGTTTACTTGTACTAGGTATGGAAGGAAGAATGATGGTAAATGCTTAGCCGGTATGGATGGTTGCTTTGGTTGTGGTAAGAGTGGTCATAAGATAAGGGATTGTTCGTCACTTGCTACTAAGGGAAGAGATGGTAGGTAAGCTCTTCGTAGTGGTTCGGGTTTAATGTTAAGCAAAATCGATTCTATGCAGTGCAGACTCAACATGATCAAGAAGATTCTCTCAATGTAGTTATCTGTATGTTGAAACTGTTTCATCTAGATGTTTATGCTTTGCTTGATCCCGGTGCTACTTTGTCTTTTGTGACGCCATTTGTGGCTATGATATTTGATGTTTCTCCGGATGAATTAAAAGACCCTTTTCCTATCTCTACTCCTATTGGTGAATCTATTGTGGCTATGAGAGTCTATAGAAATTGTCCCGTCTCCTTATCCCATAGAGTCGCTCATGTTGATCTTGTAGAGTTTGATATGTTAGATTTTGATGTTATTTTGGGTATGGATTGACTCCATTTTTGTCATGCTTTTGTTGATTGTAGAACCCGAGTGGTCAAGTTTCAGTTTCCAAATGAGCCCGTCCTAGAGTGGAAAGAGGGAATTCTATGCCTAAGGGTTAGTTTGTTTCTTTTCTTAAAGCTAGAAAAATGATTTCTAAGGGTTTCATATATCATCTTGTTTGGGTTAAGGATATATATTCTGAAACCCCAATTCTTGAGTCAGTCCTCATTGTAAATAAGTTTTCGAAAGTATTTCCCAGTGATCTACTCTGTATTTCTCTCGAAAGGGAAATAGACTTCAGTATTGACCTTCTCTTAGATATGCAACCTATCTCTATTCCTCCTTACTATATGGCTCCGACAGAACTTAAGGAATTAAAGGAACAATTGAAAGACTTATTGGATAAGGGTTTTATCCGATTGAGTATCTCTCCATGAGGTGCTCTAGTTTTGTTTGTTCGTAAGAAAGATGGTTCACTCCGTATGTGTATTGATTATCGACAATTGAATAAGGTTACCATTAAGAATAAGTATCCTCTTCCAAGGATTTATGACTTTTTTGATCAACTCCAAGGTGCTAGTTTCTTCTCTAAGATTGATCTCCGCTCGGGTTATCACCGATTGAGAGTGAAAGAGAGTGACATTACGAAGACGTCTTTCAAACTTGGTATGGTCATTATGAGTTTTTGGTAATGTAATTTGGTTTGACTAATGCTCCAGCGGCATTTATGGATTTGATGAACAGGATCTTCAAGAAATACCTTGATGTGTTTGTGATTGTGTTTATTGATGATAATTTGATTTACTCACGGAGTCAGGATGAGCATGTTGAACATTTGAGGATTGTGTTACAAATTCTCAAGGATCGCGAGTTATATGCTAAGTTCAATAAATCTGAGTTTTGGTTGAGGTCCGTTACTTTCCTTGGCCATATTGTCTCCGATAAAGGTATTCGAGTCAATCCTAAGAAAACAAAGGAGGTTAAGAATTGTCCTAGACCTTTGTCTGTTTAAGATATACAGAGTTTCTTGGGTTTGGCCGGTTATTATAGAAGGTTTGTGGAAGGAGTTTCCTCTATTGCTTCGCCTTTGACAATATTGACTCTAAAGAAGGTGAAACTTCTATGGTCGGAAGCTTGTGAGAAGAGTTTCCAAGAGTTGAAGGATAGACTCACTTCAGCTCCTATACTGACACTACCAAAAGGATCGAATGGTTTTGTGGTTTATTGTGATACTTCACGGGTTGGTCTTGGTTGTGTTTTGATGCAACATGGAAAAGTCATTGGTTATGCTTCAAGGCAAATCATGATACATGAAAAGAACTATCTTACCCAGAATTTGGAATTAGCGGCGGTTGTTTTTGCCTTAAAGATATGGAGACATTATTTGTATGGTGTCCATGTTGATGTCTTTACCGACCACAAAAGTTTGAAATATGTATTCTAGTAAAAAGATCTAAATCTTCGCGAACGTATGTGGCTAGATTTCTTGAAGAACTATGACATGATTGTCCTTTATCACCCGGGCAAAGCCAATGTGGTAGCCAATGCCTTAAGTCGGTTGTCAATAAGTAGTGTGGCTCATGTTGAGGATGATAGTAAAGAGTTAGTTCATGATTTTCATAGATTGGCCTGATTGGGTGTTCAATTGGTTGAATCCAATGGAGGAGGTGTAGTTGTTCATAATGGTACGACATTGTCTTTTGTATCAGATGTGAAGGCAAAGCAAGGTCTTGATCCAATTTTGGTTAAGTTGAATGAAGCAGTGCTTAAAAGGTGCGTTGAGGCTTTTTCCCAAGGGAGAGATGGTGTGCTTCGATATCAAGGTCGTTTGTGTGTTCCCAATGTTGATGACTTGAGAGAGCATATTTTATCGAAAGCCCATAGTTCTCGATATTCCATTCACACGGGAGCTACAACGATGTACAATGACTTGCGGGAGGTCTATTGGTGGAATGGGATGAAGAAAGATATTGAGGAATTTGTGGCTAAGTGTCCTAATTATCAACAAGTGAAAGTTGAGCATCAAAAGACGAGAGGTTTATCCCAAGATATTAGCATTCCTACTTGGAAATGGGAAGACTTGAACATGGACTTTATTGTTGGTTTACCTCACACCCAGCGGCAACATGATTTGATTTGGGTTATTGTTGATTGTATGACGAAATCGGCTGATTTCATTCCTGTCAAGGTTTCTTATTCGGCGAAAGATTATGCAAGGTTGTATATAAGGGAAATGGTTAGGTTGCATGGAGTGCCTCTATCCATTATCTCCAATCGTGGTACCCAATTTAATTCTCAATTTAAGAAGTCTTTCAAAAGGGATCTGGGTACTTATGTCAAGCTTAGTACGACCTTTCATCCTCAAACCGATGGGCAAGTAGAGTGTACTATTTAAACTTTTGAAAGATATGTTGAGAGCTTGTGTGATTGACTTCAAATGTAATTGGGATGATCACTTGCCTTTGGTTGAGTTTGTATATAATAATAGCTATCACTCAAGTATTGGTATGGCTCCATTTGAGGCTTTTTATGGTAGGAGGTGTAGATCTCCTATAGGTTGGTTTGAAGTTTGTAAGGTTGCTTTGATAGAGCCCAAATTATTTCGTGACGCTATGGAAAACGTTCAACTCATTAGAAAAATGTTGAAAATAGATCAAAGTCGACAAAAGTCCTATGCCGATGTTAGAGGAAGAGATCTTGAGTTTGATGTTGATGATTGGGTTTACTTGAAGATTTAACCTATGAAGGGTGTCATGAGGTTTGGTAAGCAAGCGAAGCTTAGTCCTCGTTATGTTGGTCCTTATCAAGTATTGAGGCGTATTGGCAAGGTTTCTTACGAAGTTGATTTGCATAATGATTTAGCATCAGTACATCCTATTTTCCATGTGTCCTTATTGAAGACGTATGTTGGAGATCCGATATCTGTTGTACCATTAGAGAGTCTTGGTATAAAGGAAAGCCTTTCGTATGAAGAAATTTCGGTTGAGATTTCAAACCGGCAAGTTAGAAAGTTGGGAAATAAGAAAGTTGCATCCGTAAAGGTGTTGTGGATGAATCAAATGGTTGAGGGTGCTACTTGGGGGGACGAGGCCAATATGATGTCTTGATATCCTCATCTCTTTCCCTCCAATCCTACTCTAGCTTGAGGTATTTAGCTCCTTATGGTTTATTATTTTGGTTTCATGTGTCTTAGTCATTCTCATGTTTCCATATGCACACATGTATGTTTTATAAAATGATATTTGGATATGTTTTAGCTTGAAGTCGATTTTCCTCCTCGGATATGTGCGTTATTGATTAATTATATTCATGTTAGGTTTTTAGTTTTTGTCCTACCCTTTTCGTGCTAGCTTGAGTTCTATTTGAGGAAAAATGTTCCCGGGGGGAGGTATAACACCGCGGACTTTGGAAAAGGTTAAAAATGGGGTTAACGGGCAAGTCCACTGTCACGACCCAAGCCTAGGGCCTAGATGTGACCGGCGAATGGGGAACCCGAAGGAACCCCAAACAAGCCTCATAGCGTATCATTACACATCCTTGGTCGCGGAAGCAATTAAATGACCATAAGCGATAAGCATAGTCAAGGGGAAATCGGGACTAAGGGAGCAAGAAGAAAAAAAAGAAATGATACATAAATACCATAGATGAGTCAAGCTCAAGCATAATACACAACTTGTCCAACACCACCTCTAAACATGAGTACTTAGCGGGGGCCAAGACAAACTACCGGGCTCACCCTCATAGTCAAAACATAACTAGAAAGGAAAAGTTTTATACATAGCAAAAGATCATGAGCAACGTCCCCGAAATGGAGGACTCACCAATAACCACTATAGAAAATCGTACTAGCCACGCGGAGGAGGATGGTCAAGCGGTGCTCCGGTCCCTACATGGTGACATCATGTAGGCATAGAGTATGCGTTAGTACATTTGAATGTACTAAGTATATGGGATGCAATGCAATGCTACATTAGATGGACATCATAGGAAAAAATGCGTAATCATACCCAATAGATAGCATATTAATAAAATAGTATGTATAATGATGCTTACATAAAAATCATATTTAGTGGGACGTAGTACATGTGTGGCGAGTGACCATCAATATAGTATTTCCAAGGCCTACCACCCCCTTGGAGAGGCGAAAGAGGTACAAACCCCTCAATATGGTTACACGGGCCTACCACCCCCCGTGCTAGGGACCAAGGTACAAACCCCCCGATATGGTTACGGGCCTACCACCCCCCGTGGGACCAAGGTACAAACCCCTCGATATGGTTATACGGGCCTACTACCCCCCGTACTAGGCAACCAAGGTACCAACCCCTCGATATGGTTATACGGGCCTACTACCCCCCGTACTAGGCAACCAAGGTACCAACCCCTCGATACGGTTATACGGGCCTACTACCCCCCGTACTAGGCTTGGTCGACTCACAACACTTATTAGAGAAAATCATATACATGTGTCCATTTCATCATCATTTCAGTAATTACATAACCATCCGACTCATAGGACGTACCTTGGACCTTCCCTTTCCTAAGAATTCTATAAATGGGCATTTTATCAAACACAAGGTGGGCAATTGTTCATGTAAATGAAATCATGTATTTCAAGAATACTAAGTCCAACCAATTCCAAAATCCATATAAATCAGCCCACCAACAACATACATATATATATCAACCTTCATAATTTGATCATGGAAGCATGTAAACCATAAACATCACATAAAAATTCCATTTCATGATAATATGCAAAAAGGACCATAATAGGGTGTGTAGTAGTAATTCCGTAATTCAAGAATTCATAATTGATCATGAGGACCCATAAACTTGAAGTAGAAATAGAGGATAAATGGTTGGACTTGTGGAAAGGAAGGTTTCCACAATCAAACCCACATACCTCAACTTTGGAGAATCCTTGATGAAGATTGGAATGGAGAATCGAAGCTTGAGATTGAGTCTTGAATCCGGAATTAGAGCTTGAGATGTTTGAATTTGGTTGAAGATCTTGGTGGAATTTTTGGAGAGGGCTTAGAGAGTGTTTTTGGAGTTTAGAAAATGACTAAGTATGGGACATATCCCCTTTTTATAAAAAATGACTCCAACCCGCCTAGAAAATTCGCTCACTGGAATTGGAAATCTGCACAGACAGGTTTTACGAAAATGGTCATAACTCCCTCATCCTAACGCGGAATAAGGTGAAACCAAGTGCGTTGGAAAGCTAACTCAAAGAGCTTTAATTTGATAGGTTGCAGCCCTTCCAGTTCCTTGTGTGCTAAGAGATATGCCCCTTTAAAGTTGACCCTCCAAATCGCAATTTTTGCGATTTTCGAATTTTGATACGGTTGCTCTAAAATTCGGGTTAGACCCATTTCCCACTCAATTTGACCCCACAAATAAGAATATGAAGTCGAATTTCCGAAATCATGCACGGATTTTGAGATATATGGAAATTACAATTATAGGTGTTTCCGAAGCACATTTTCGGGCATTTTTGGGGTCGTTTCATCCACAGGCCTAAAATAGACCATGGACCCTTCACGAAAGCCTAAACGGCTCGTGAAAGGGACCATGGCCTATTTAGGGGATGTAGCCCAGCCGTTAAAGGCTGCCAGGACATGGGGTCTCCTGGATGCTACCCTATACGGTCAGTGGTGCCCTATATAGACTGTCCAGCCTTCCATATAAGTCACCCCATCAGTTTTTAAGTTAGGGTCATTTTGGTCTTTCCTCTTTGTGTTTAACACCTAAGCTATGTCATTTTAACATCTATTCTAAGTCCAATATAACTGATTTAAGTCCTAAAACTACCCATTCTAAATCATTCACCTAAATTCTAATTTCCCTCCAAGTTCATCCCCAAAATTCTCTCTAAAGCTAAGGAAGAAGAAGAAGAAGGGTTTCACTTCAAGATCCTCAATTCACCCTAGCTATTGGGAATTGATCACTAAGGTATGTTAGTATTCACCTATGGAGTCCTTTCCTCCATAGGGTTTCCAAAATCTCCAAATTTTACGAGTTAGATTCTCAATTCAAAAGATAGAGTTTTATTCAATCTTTATGGATTCTCTTCAATTGTGATTTTATTGATTAATATCTATCTTCTAATGGATGAATTGAAGAATTACATGATTTTGAGTTGAATTAATATGAACCCATGCATGATCCATGATTTTTGACTATGAACACATGATGAAACTTATGAACTATGAAAGATGAATTTACGAAGATATGCATGTTTTTATGAAGTTGATGTAAATGTTTTGAAGTTGCTTTGAGAGTAAAGTATCAATGATTGTGAAAGGTTTTCTCACATAAGAATTCATGAGGTTGAAAGGTCTTCTCATCTAAGTTGAATCAAGACTTAAGGAGCTATCCTAATTAACTTTAGCTTGGATTGGTAATGTGATTGTGCCTTTCCATGGATGATGAATTAATTATGATTAATGACTATTCTTTGGGATTTTACTTAGCATCGAGAGGATATTGAAATGGAGGCTCTCCCGTTAGTAGAGGCCGGGTCTTTAGTTGCCATCTCCTTGTCCCTCACTACATGCCCTCGTAGGATGTCTTAGCTAGTGGATCCATGTAAGCTAGAAATTATGGTTGTTGCCTTGACAAGAAATTGATCTCTTTTCAGAGTGGGATTGATACTAGATTCCATGTTAAAGCTCACATGGTATGTCGGTTAATGGTAAATTTCCCACAATAATGAACCAAGTTACTTTCAAAGTATTTCACAAATTGTTTTTAATATGTTAAGCTTGCTTTGACCATGATTATGATTTATGTTTCTAACCCTTTTTCTTATGAGTTAACTTGGTCATTGCATGTCAAGTAAAGTCCTTTTTAGCATGATTTCATAACTTTTATGAATTACTATCATACTTGGTATATTCCATGTACTAATGCATACTTGTGCCTATATTATTTCACTAATGTAGGGTCCGGTGCTCCTACCTCTAACAGTCGTGGCTAGTTGATCTTTTGGCACTCAAGGAGTGGTGAGTCCTCATGTTCCGAGGACCTAGATACTCTTATTGCTCTCTTTATTTCAGTTCTCAAACTTTTTATGTGATATATGGTATACGTTCCAATCACTTCCTTATGATGTAATAGATGTCCTGTTAAGGCTATGTTAGACTTCCGCTTTGTCAAATTCTTTTATGATATAAGACTATGATTTTTGAAATGTTTATTTCTATTATACTTGTATGATGTATGCTAAGTAGCTTGTGTAGGGCCTTTCGAGGTTCTATACGTCATGTTACACCTAGGGTATACTTTGGGTCGTGGCAGGCCTCTACTAATAAGAGAGCCTTCATCTCAATATCCTCTCAGTGCAAAGTAAAAATCCTAACGGAATAGTCATAAACATAAAATCATTATAATCCATGGAAAAGCACAATTTAGATACCAATCCAAGCTAGAAACATCATAGAGTAGCTCCTTAAACCTTGTGTGAAAAAACCTTTCACCATTCATGATATCTTAAGTATGTGAGAAAACCTTTCACAATTCATATATATG
The DNA here is from genome assembly GCA_018342035.1 of Solanum appendiculatum. Lineage (NCBI taxonomy): Eukaryota > Viridiplantae > Streptophyta > Magnoliopsida > Solanales > Solanaceae > Solanum > Solanum appendiculatum. The sequence goes on along the minus strand of JAGDQO010000766.1, from coordinate 819,672 downwards.
TGAGAAAACCTTTCACAATTTCATAGATGCTTATCTTAAAAATACCTAGATCGTAAATCTTTCTTTACCATAAATCATGCATAAGTTTATGAAAACAAATTCATAGATTCATAGTTCTTCTTCAAATTCATGCAATTAGGTTTCATAGTCAATATCATGATCAATGCATGGGCTCACATGGAATTGATTGAAAACATATAATTGAGTCTAAATAGTCATAATATTGTCAAAATCAAACAATTGAATCCATACAAATAGAACCCATGAGGATTTGAATGAAAACTTAACCAATTGAATTAGAGAAGTGAAGAATATTTAAGGACTAAATGGGTGAATGGAACCCATTGATGAACTCCCTACATACCTTGGTTGAAGCCCCAAGCAATGATGAAGAAAGGAGATTTGAACTTGAAGAACCCTAGATTCTTCTTCCTTGATCTGGAGAGAAGATATTTTCAGAGAACCTTGGAGAGAATTTTGAATTTTTGGAGAATGATTTTAGAATGGGTAGTCTTAGGACTTAAAATACTTATATAGGGATTAGAATAGGGGTCAAAACGACATAGCTTAGATATTAGACACATAGGAAAAAGAATAAAATGGCCTTGACTCACAAACTGATGAGACCCCTTTAACGGACCGTTTATCACTTCACGGTCCGTGAAGATGATCGTGAACCAAAAGTAGAGTTGGGATTTCTAGTCGATCAACACGGCCCAATCAATGGACTGTTTACCCTTCCACGGACCTTTCAGGCATCCATGAGGGATCAAGCGTTCCTGAGCCTTAGAGAGTTTGGTTCACGGTTGGGCTAACCTACCCGTTAAACCCACATTAAATATCGAAGCCAAACTTACCAAATTCTAAGGTGTTACAATATCTCCCCCTTGGGCACATTCATCCTCGAATGGGACTCAAGCTAGCATGAATGGAGTAGGAGAGAAATTAACAACCCAACATGAATGCAATTTTCATCAAAATGCACACAAAACATGGAGAATCACTCCAAGCTACATAATAACATAAAAATTAAGTTTTCATGAACATTTATGCCTATGGAAACATGAGAATGACTAAAACACATGAATCTGAAAGATTGAACCATGAGGAGCTAATACCTCAAGCTAGAGCAGGAGCGTAGGGAAAGAGATGAGGATACCGAGACATCATATCGGCGTTGACCTCCCAAGTAGCACCCTTAACTAATTGATTTCTCTAAAATACCTCCAAAATTTCAACCGAAACCTCTTCATAAAAAAGATTCTCTTTAACTCCCAAACCTTCCAACGGAATAATAGATGTCGGATCTCCAACACACTTCTTTAACAAAGAGACATTAAATACTGAATGTACCAATGCTAAATCATTAGGTGACTCAAGTTCATAAGCAACCTTACCAATATGCCTCAAAATATGATATGTGCCCACATACCAGGGTCTAAGCTTCCCCTTATTTCCAAACCTCATGACACCCTTCATGGGTGAAATTTTTAAGTCGACCCAATCACCAACATCAAATTCTAGGCTAAATGTCTGAATTGTCAACAAATAAAAGTTGAACATCAGAAACCGGGTGGTTTGGCTCATGACATTATTATTCCTACAAGGAATCCTACAAGGAAGTGGGAAGATTTGAATATGGACTTCATTACAGGTTTACCTCACACTCATTGACAGTTAGATTCGATTTGGGTTATTATGGACCGAATAACGAAGTCGGCTCACTTTCTTCCCATTAAGACTTTATTCTCATTAGAGTATTATGCCAAGCTTTATATTAGAGAAATGGTAAGGTTGCATGGAGTGCCTTTGTCCATTATCTCCGATCAAGGTACTTATTTTACATCTCAATTTTGGAAATTGTTTCAGAAAGGTCTTGGTACTCAAGTGAAACTTAGCACGACTTTCCATCCTCAAACCTATGGGCAAGCCGACCGTACCATTCATACCTTGGAAGATCTGTTGAGATCTTGTATAATTGACTTCAAAGAAAATTGGGATGATCACTTGCCTTTTATTGAGTTTGCATATATTAATAGCTATCATTCTAACATTGGGATGACACTATTTGAGACTCTTTATGGTAGGAGGTGTAGGTTTCCTATTGTTTGGTTTGAAGTTGGCGAGGTTGCTTATATAGGGCCCGAGTTGGTGCATGAGGCTATGGAAAAGATTAGGCTTATTCGTAAGAGGTTGAAAATGGCTCAAAGTCGACAAAAGTTTTATTTCGATGTTAGAAGAAAATGTCCTTCATCCCATTCCACCAATAGACCTCTCACAAATCACGATACATCTTTATGGCTCCCGAGTGAATATAATACCGAGAACTATGAGCTTCTGTCAGAATCTAATTTCTCAACTCCTCAACGTTCGAAACACATAACCTACCTTGGTATTGAAGGACGCCATCTCCCCCTTGGGAGAAAGCCTCAATGGCTTTTTCATAAATCGACTTCTTCAAGTCAACTAATACCGGATCAAGATCTTGCTTAGCTTTCACATCCGATACAAAAGATGATGCCGAACCATTATGAACAACTACACTACTTTCATTAGAATTGACAACCCGAACATCCAATCGGGCCAATCTATGAACATCACAAACTAACTCCTTATCATCCTCGACATGATCAACACTTCCCATTGATAACCGACTAAGAGCATCCGCCACCACATTCGCCATAGAGGACACTCATGTCGTAATACTTTAGCAACTCAAGTCACCTCCTTTGGCGAATATTGAAATCTTTTTGAGTAAACACATACTTCAAACTCTTGTGATCGGTGAACACATCTACATGAACACCATACAAGTAGTGTCTCCAAATCTTTAGAGCAAATACAATCGCTGCTAACTCCAAATCATGAGTCAGATAATTCTTTTCATGCAATTTCAATTGCCTTGAAGCATAGGCCATGACTTTCCCATGTTGCATCAAAACACAACCAAGGCCTACTCATGAAGCATCACAATAAACCACAAAATCATCTGATCCTTCCGGTAGTGTCAATATAGGAGCCAAAGTGAGTCTATCCATCAACTCTTGGAAACTCTTCTCACAAGCTTCTGATAATAGAAATTTCACCTTATTTTGAGTCAATGTCTTCAAAAGCAAAGCAATACAGGAAAATCCTTACACAAACTTTCTATAATAACCAGCCAAACCCAAGAAACTCCATATATCCAAAGCGGACAAAGGTCTAGGCCAATCCTTAACTGCCTCGATTTTCTTAGGATCAACTCGAATACCTTCACCAGAGACAATATGGCAAATGAAAGCAATAGACCTCAACCAAAACTTACACTTATTAAACTTAGCAAAAAACTACGATCCTTGAGAATTTGCAACACAATCCGCAAATGCTCTACATGCTCATCCTCACTCCGTGAGTAAATCAAAATGTCATCGATAAATACAATCACAAACATGTCGAGATATTATTTAAAGACCCTATCCATCAAATCCATAAACGCCGCCGGGGCATTAATCAAACCAAACAGCATTACCAAAAACTCATAATGACCATACCGAGTTCAAAAAGATGTCTTTGAAATGTCATTCTCTTTCACCCTCAATTGATGATAACCCGACCGGAGGTCAATCTTCGAGAAATAACTTTCTCCTTGGAGTTGATATAACAAATAATTTATCGTTGGAATAGGATACTAATTCTTAATGGTAACCTTATTTAATTGTCGATAGTCAATACATATTTGGAGGGAATCATCCTTCTTTCAAACAAACAACACCAGAGCACCACATAGTGATATACAGCTCGGTCAAATAAAACCTTTATCCAACACATCCTTTAATTTGTCCTTTAACTCCTTTAGTTCTGCCGGGGCCATATGGTAATGAGGAACAGAGATAGGCTGCATATCTGGGAGACGGTTAATACCGAAGTCTATTTTCCTTTCGGGAGGAATACTAGGAAGATCATTGGGAAACACTTCTAGAAACTCATTTACAATGGGAACTAACTCAAGAGTAAGGTTTTCAGAATCTGTATCCCTAACCCGACTTAGATGATAAATGCAACCCTTAGAAATTATCTTTCTAGCTTTTAGGCAAGATATAAACTGACCCTTAAGAACATAATTTCCCCCTTCCCATGACATGATGGTTCATTCAGAACCTTGAATATAACCAATTGGGTCCAACAATCTATGGAAGCATAGCATGCATGAAGCCAATCCATCCTAATAATAACATCAAAATCTAACATATCAAGCTCTACAAGATCAACAAGAGTGACTCTATGTGAAATAGAAATAGGACAATTTCTATAGACTCTCTTAGCCACAATAGCATCACCTACGGGAGTAGAGACATGAAAGGGATTAGAAAGGATTTCGGGGCCAATATCAAATATCATGGTCACATAAGGAGTAATAAATGAGAAAGTAGCACCCGGATCAAGTAAGGAATAAGCATAAAGATGAAAGACTTTCAACATACCGATTACCACATCGGAGAACCCTCGTGATACTGTCGAGTCTAAAGAGCATAAAATCTATTTTTCTTTGGAGCACCAAATATAAACCACTAGGTTGAACTTGTCTACGATCCCTTCCGTTTGTAGCCATCAATGGACAATCTCTCATCTTGTTATCACTCTTTTCACAACTAAAAAACCATCCGTACCGGTCAAACAATTGCCATCATGTTTCTTACCACACCGAGTGCAAGCGGGGGTAGAAGATCCATTACCCCCATTTCCTCCTTGAGGCTTAGGATTAGACACCCTATCTTTATTGAACTTAGGAGTCGGTGCTTTAGAAGAACCTTGACCAGAGAACTTTTTCTGCAATTGAGGACAGCCATGTCCACTGAACCTAGAATGTGAAAAGTTACCATCACCGGTCGTTGCTCTCTTGGACTCTTTTGTCCTTCCCTTTAGCTTCTCCTCATCAACTTTTTGGGCATGTATCATCAAACGAGAAATATCCATTTCCTTAATCAACATGGCGGTGTGACACTCTTTGACAACCAAGTCGGACACACCCGACATAAACTCACTCATCCTTGCCCTAGAGTCGGCAACCATAGTTGGAGCATACTTAGCCAATTGAGTGAACTTTAAAGCATACTTCTTCACACTCATATTTCCTTGGGAAAGGTTAATGAACTCAAGAACTTTCGCTTCTCTCATTTCAAGAGGAAAGAAACGATCAAGAAAAGCACCCTTAAATTTCTCCCAATCAAGAGGACCACCATCAACCGCCCTCTAACTTTTGCATTGTTCAAACCACACTTGAGCAACATCCTTAAGTGGATAAGCGGCCAACTCCGCCTTTTCAACCGTAGTCAATACTATAATACTCACTATCTTGTAAACCTTATCAATGAATTCTTGAGGATTCTCATCAACTTGAGAACCATAAAACTCTAGAGGATTCATCCGAGTGAAGTCCCTTTTCCTTGCCGCCGTCGTACCCACATTTGGGTTCATGAGAGCATTCGCCTCTCTATTCACTTGAGCTGTCATAGCTTGAGCCAACACTTGGAAAGCAACTCAGAATTCAGCATGAGTCACCTGCTCAGCCAAAGGATCAACCGAAACTTGAGGAACCTCGGGCTCCACATTCTCATCCGCATTCTTTCTAATATAAGCTCTTCGAGGGGCCACATCCTGAAAAAAATCAAACACGATTTAGGAGAAGGATCTTTATAGACATAGACTCTATGGCACGACTTTAGAGTCATAAAAGAAGTGGAGTTTCTTAAATGATTTGTAGCCTCCTATTCATAAATTTGGCGGCCTTCACACTCCTGAACAAGACTCTACTCCATGCGGCTTGTTGGACTTCCTAGGACCTTTTTCTAAAATCTTGTGCTCTGAGCACCAAGTTTGTCACAACCCAAAGTACACCCTAGACGTGACATGGTGTATAGAATCCCAAGAGGCCATACACAAACCACTTGACATACATATACACAACATTATTGAGAAAAGCAAGAAATCTCATAAGAATGCAAAGAGTTTGACATATAAGTAGAAGTACATCAAAGTCTTGACAAGCCATCTATTATATCAATAGAGTGGTCGAGACATAACCTGTACACCACATAAAAAGTTTGAAACTAAAATATATGGAAAGCAATAAAAATGACATTGTCCTCAAAGTATGAGGACTCACCAAATCTTCAAAATATCCGAGTTAATATCTCAAAAGGTCACTCAACTATGACAATTTATGTTGCGAAGTCATTGAATTTTATTTTGTACCAATAAAATCACTCAACTTTGAAATTTTATTTTACAAAATCACTCAACTAAATTTATCATTAACAAATCCAACATGGCGAAATGAATTAATTCTTTATATTATATAATATATTTAACGAGTATTTTAGCAGGAAGTAAAACTCTAAAACTGTGTATGTTATTAATAAGAGAAAAATAATTACTAATGTAATAATTAAAAAGTTGAACTAGTAAAAGACATCACAGTAAAGTTAAAATATTCTAAAATCTGATATCTAATAAGTAACTTATTGATAAAACAAAGTTAAAGTCAGCGAAAAAGAAATATGTATTGCACGCATTTGAAATTTGTAAAATTTATTTAATACTGTATGATATGTGTTTCTAAAATAAATTTATCTAATTTAACTACAGTTAATCATAAATAAATAAAAGGTAAAAATGGCATATCTTTTGCTAAAATGCTCACTGAAAATATTTACTTACCAATCTAGCTAAATCCATTGTTTTAATTTGCAGATGGTGGGTGGGTGGTATAAAAGAAATAAGTTTTCTTTAATTTTGTTTATTTGTGGAATTCATATTTATATGACATAAACAAATAATTTATTGAGTAGATTTTTTAATGATAAGTTTGGTCGAGTGATTTTGGAAGAAAAAGGTCCAAAGTTTAGTGACTTTACAACATAAATTTTCATAGTAGAGTGACATTTTGAGATGTTAACGCAAATATCTAAGTGCTCACTAGCCACGAACAAAGGGAGAAGAGTCGTCAAGCCCTACATTAGTGAAACAATGTACGCACAAGTATGCATTAGTACATGGAATATACTAAGTATGCGGGGAATGCAATAAAACATGAGACATGATCACAAAGGGTCATAATAGAAGACATGCTATTCATGACCAAGCTAACATAGTAAAAACCTTTCAATAGAATCATAATCATAAACATGGTCAATGAATCTTGAAATCATAAGAGGAAGTTTCATAAAACATTTGAAAGCAACTTAGTTCATTTTGTAGGATATTTACTATTAACCGACATAGACCATGTGAGCTATAACATGGAATCTAGTGTCTTGCTCCCACACAAAAAATAGATGTCATTGCTTGCCAAGGCAATAACCTTAAAGTTCTAGCTTAGGTGGATCCACTAGTTATGTCACTTAAGACAACCTATGGGGGCACGTAGTTAGGGACAAGAAGATTGCTATAAATTTATCTAATTTAACTACAGTTAATCATAAATAAATAAAAGGTAAAAATGGCATATCTTTTGCTAAAATGCTCACTGAAAATATTTACTTACCAATCTAGCTAAATCCATTGTTTTAATTTGCGGATGGTGGGTGGGTGGTATAAAAGAAATAAGTTTTCTTTAATTTTGTTTATTTGTGGAATTCATATTTATATGACATAAACAAATAATTTATTGAGTAGATTTTTTAATGATAAGTTTGGTCGAGTGATTTTGGAAGAAAAAGGTCCAAAGTTTAGTGACTTTACAACATAAATTTTCATAGTAGAGTGACATTTTGAGATGTTAACGCAAATATCTAAGTGCTCACTAGCCACGAACAAAGGGAGAAGAGTCGTCAAGCCCTACATTAGTGAAACAATGTACGCACAAGTATGCATTAGTACATGGAATATACTAAGTATGAGGGGAATGCAATAAAACATGAGACATGATCACAAAGGGTCATAATAGAAGACATGCTATTCATGACCAAGCTAACATAGTAAAAACCTTTCAATAGAATCATAATCATAAACATGGTCAATGAATCTTGAAATCATAAGAGGAAGTTTCATAAAACATTTGAAAGCAACTTAGTTCATTTTGTAGGATATTTACTATTAACCGACATAGACCATGTGAGCTATAACATGGAATCTAGTGTCTTGCTCCCACACAAAAAATAGATGTCATTGCTTGCCAAGGCAATAACCTTAAAGTTCTAGCTTAGGTGGATCCACTAGTTATGTCACTTAAGACAACCTATGGGGGCACGTAGTTAGGGACAAGAAGATTGCTACTAGAGACCTGACCTCTACTAATGGGAGAGCCTCCATCGCAATATCCTCTTGGTGCTAAGTAAAAATCTCAATGAAACAGTCATAAAAAAAATCATTATCATCTATGGAAAATCACAAATTAGATACTAATCTAAGCTAGAAACATCATAGAGTAGCTCCTTAAAGTATGTGTGAGAAAACCTTTCACAATTCATGATTTCTTAAATATGTGAGAAAATCTTTCACAATTCATGCATATGTGAGAAAACCTTTTACAATTTTATAGATGCTTATCTTAAAGCAACCTAGATCATAAATCTTTCTTCGTCATAAATCATGCATAAGTTCATGAAAACACATTCATAGATTCACAGTTCTTCTTCAAATTCATGTAATTAAGGTTCATAGTCAAAATCATAATCAATGCATGGGTTCACATGGAATTGATTCAAAAACATGTAATTGAGTCTAAATAGTCATAATATGATCAAAATACAATAATTGAATCCATACAAATAGAACCCATGAGGAATTGAATGAAAACCTAACCAATTGAATTGGAGAATTGAAGAATCTATGGGGACTCAATGGGTGAATGGAACCCATTTATGAACTCCCTACATAACTTGGTTGAAGCCCTAAGCAATGATGAAGAAAGAAGACTTGAACTTGAAGAATCCTAGCTTCTTCTTCCTTGATCTAGAGAGAAGATATTTGGAGAGAACTTTGGAGAAAATTTTGCATTTTTGGAGAATGATTTTAGAATTGGTATTTTTAGGACTTAAAATACTTATATAGGGCTTAGAGTAGGGGTCAAAATGATATAGCTTAGGTATTAGACGCATAGGAAAAGATTAAAATGTCCTTGAGTTACAAACTGACGGGACCCCTTTAGTGGAGGCCTTCACGATCCGTGAAGATGATCATGAACCAAAAGGAGAGTTGGGATTTCTAGTCGATCAACACGGCCCTATAAACGGACCGTTTACCCTTCCACGGACCATTAAGGCATCTGTGAGGGATCAAGTTTTCCTGAGCCTTAGGGAGTCTGGTTCATGGTTTGGCTAACAGGTCGTGGACCTCTTCACGGTCCATGAACATGCTCGTTAAACCCACATTACATTTCCAAGACAAACTTACCAAATTCTAAGGTGTTAAAATATAGTGACAAAAAGAGATGTTTTCATAGATTATCGAAGAATTTCACAAGGATCCAAATGGGTGTATGTAGAAAATAACTTCAAAGGGGAAGTCAAAGAGATTGGTACCTGCAAACTTGATATACTGGTGGCCGAACTCTATATCTACATGATGTATTAATTGCCTGTTAATTCATCCAAATCTAGTCTCCGTCACAATGTTGATTATGTTAGAATTTATTTTTTTCTTTCATGAACATAGTCTGAATATGTATTTGGCAAAGACAATGTATGGAACTGATTATTTTTATGATCGGTTTTGGTATTAGATGCTATTTAGAGTTCCAATAATAATAATACTATTTGTTTTTCCTTATTTGCATCAACTTCTAATTGTGAAAATGATGCAAGTACATGGATTGCTAGGCTTGGACATATTGGTCAACAAAGAATGAATCACTTAGCAAAAGAAGGTATGCATGGCACAATAGATAAAGTAGAATTGTCTACTTGTGAATCTTGCCTAGCTGGAAAATAGAAAGAAAACCATTTAGGAAAGGCACAAAAGTTGATCTTGTTCAGTTACGAGAGGTTGCATTTTAGTCATAGGTTATATGTTTAAGGAATCATTGGGACTGGAGTTGGGCTTTGCCTTGGGCTGAGTTGCTTATATAGACCCTTGCCACTCTCCTATGTTAAGGTGGAGCATGTTATTCTTTCGAGATCTGTGTTAGCGTGATTATTTGGGTAAAATTCAAATGGTGCTCGAGAGTTTTAGTAGGGCTTAGGATGGATAGGATGCTCTTAATGGCTCCTTATGTTGGATTTAAAGCATATGACAAACAATCTGGTATGTGAGCTAGTTTACATCTCCCCTTGTCTTGTGGTTGTGCAGTTATGTGGTATAAGTGTTGTATTTGTATAATTTAGGTCGTCTGATGCTCTCAGTCGAGTTCAGTTTAATTGGGAGAGACCCAAAGTCGAAGGAAGGAATTAGGGGCCTATTTTGAGTTTACGAGAGAAGAAGTGAATTTGGGAGATTTCTCTTAGCTGGGGTTTTGAGTTGGCATTGTTCGGTTTGAGAGGGTTTCTGGGGGTATAGTTGAGCATGCGATCCTGATACCCTTATCTTTTCGTGCCTTCAGGTTTTTTTCTGTCCATTAACTTTTGAGGACAAAAGTCCTTTTAGCAGTGGATGTTGAATGACCCTCCAGGTCATTTCCTCTGTTTTCCAATCTTTTCGATGTCTAGAGCTTTTCTATAGTAACCCTAGGTCATTTATGACTTGCTAGGACAGACAGTTTGATCGCGTGATCGTTCTTTTGAGTTTTGTGCAAGTTTTTCTATTTTGGAGTTTTTGAAGTTTGAACGGTTGGCTTCAGTCAAAAATCCAGATAGATGGCCTCAGAATGGGGTTCTAATGGTTCCATTAGCTTTGGAACATCAAATTTGGTCTAGAAGGACCTTTGGTGCACATCCCAATGCTTCTGGGCTCATTCAAAGCTACCTTGTGGATTATGGCTTAAAATAGAGCTTGGGTGTGGGACCCATTTTTTGTTTAGACAAACTTGGTTGGAAGTTTTGACATCTATATTGAGTCTGCTCAATTTGGTGGGTTGGCATATCTTGTTTACGTGCATGAGGTTACAAATGCATCCCGAGCACCCATCAAGGAATTCATGAACTTGATGTTCTAGCTGAAACAATAACATCTGGTGCAAGTGGCTTCCTTCATCGTGGTTGTGATGAAGCCTCTATGATCACAAAGGGAATTGAATCTGCTCATCGCGGTTGCGTGGCCTTCGGTTCACGAATGCGATGGGTATTTCTGCTTGATTGATCATTTTGGTCAATGCGATTGCTAGGTTTGAACTCTACGATTGCAGTGCTCATTTTATTTTGGGGTCACGAGTGCGACCCTGGATGTCGCAGTAACAAAGAAGAACTTCATCTTTTAGTAAAACCAGTCCCTAAACCTTTCAGCCTTCTTTCAAAAATTGAAAACTCAATTATGGGAGCTAGGAGACTCTAAATTTGTTGATTTCAGTTGTGTTGAGTTGGGTTTTGGTAAAGTTTTGTGTTTTATTCATCGGGGAAGTGTGTGGGACTCGTTTTGAAGGTAATTGCTCACTCCAAAGACCTTTCTTGCCTCTTTAATGGTGAATTCTGATGAACTTTCTTGCATGTGCTATTTTATCTTTTTTTCGAGCTCGAATTGTGCCCATTTTTAGGGAACAGGTTCCTTGAGCTATTTCTGGCCAATTGACAAAGTCAATTTTAGGATTCCTGGCCTAGGATCTACAATTCTATTTTGACTCGATTTTTGGCCAGTCTCTAATTACATTGATTTTGGTGTCTAAACATTTGTATTGACATTGTGATCAACTTTATGATAGTGTGGTGGTAATCAAAGATGATTTAGGAAGGGAAAGCTCCAGTTTAGTGGATTAGGAGCGCGTGTGATCGGCTTCGTGGTAGGATATGATCTACTTATCTTGTGTGTTTTACGAAAACAGGGTTTTTGACCTTTTACTTTATTAAAAAACTATTTTTTATGGGAGTCATACTACCTTTACTACTTGATATATAGACTTGAGATAAAGAGGCACCGATGATGGACTCACATTTTACTTGATCAATCGGAGAGTGGATGAGTGGGAGATTTTCACTCATTTGAGGCTCTCTTCTCATTAGTTTTGGCTTGCTTTTGGTAAGAATTGGTGCTTTTAATGTGGTTTTCTTCATATTTTCAAGAAAATAAAAAGGAGAGTTGATTGAGAATGCATTTGAAGAAACCAAATGAATTTGAGGCAAAAAGATAACAAAAATTGAAAAAGTAAATTTTGGCAAAGAAACTGTTTTCTATGAACGCAGTCAACTAACACGCGAATGCGGATACTTTGTCAACAGAGTACCATGAATGTGGTGGAAACCAGCTGCAAACGCAGCCTTGAAGTCAATAGAGGACCTCGAACATGCCCCATAAGACCACGACCGTGCTAGTCAAGTCAATGAAGGTCCGCGAACGCGAACAATATTCCACAAACGTGGAGAGTAATTTTTCAGATGACTGGCAGAATTTGAATTTCACTAAATTGATTCCAAAAAAATCTTTTTTACACTCATTAGACTCATTTTTAGATTATCATTCGTAGAATTCAGATTGTATCTCATATTGTAGAGAGAACTTTTAGGGTTTATTTTTTGGGTTAAGACTGTCACGCCCCGAGACTACACCCTGGATAAGGCCGACACTCGAGAACCATTGTTGGTCCCCAAGAGAACCCCTTGGCATGGCTGACTACTTAGCGAAAGACTTACTCAATCGATAATATGCTTAAAAATAAAATTTAGAACATTTAAACTCAAAGTAAATACTTAACTCCAACTGTCTGTAAAATACTCAACGACATAAGTATAATAGTTTGCAAAAATATCTCAAAGAAAGGTAAATACTGAGAGACTCCTCAACTTTATATATCTATGAAGCCTCTATGACTCAAGATGGATGTTGGGACAAGACACATGACATCTCAAGACAACTGACTAGAAAATAAATGTGAAGTCCCCTGGAATGCAAGGAGGCTCACCAAAAGCTAGCTGAAGTGTAGAGTGATCTAAACGAAGCACCTGTTGATGATCCTAAACGCCTGTATCTGCATCATAAAAAGATGCAGGTCGAATGACATCAGTACATTGAATATACGAGTATGTAATATAGCCGAAGCGAAATAACTGAATAAAAGGACTGCAATAGATAAAATATACTCAAGCTGGATGTAAAGAAATAAAGGAGTCAAATCATTTAAAACTTCACAAAATACTTACTGATCTCTGAACTCAACATAATAAGTGATATATTAAAATATATTTTTACTCTATTGAGAGATTCTCTAACTGACAACCATCACTATGAACTACGTGATGATACAACGTCTTTCCCACGCTGCCAAAACTATCCTATACCGTGGCAGGGGTATAGAACCTCTCAACTTAGTGGATCCACTAAGCAATAAGGATTCATCTAAAGAGTATGATCATGTACCCAAGTTGGCAATACATGGTTTATGAGGATTTTTAGTTGTCTGAACTCATCCCCATATCGGTGCTCAATACTACTCCCAATAATATATATACTCATGTTCAAATGTATAAAACATACTCTTTCTCTGATTTGAGATAATTTCTCAAACTATCCTCTTAAAAGAGGTAACTGCTCTGAAATATCTCTGAACTCATTGCTCATTTAGAAAGCAAGGTTTTCTCTTTTCTCAATGTAAATATACTTTCTTTGGGTTGAGATAATTACTCAAAAGGGCTTCTTTAAGAGGTAAATGCTCTGTACTCAATCTTTCTGAAAACTCTTTTACTTTTCTCAAAATAATAATCTCTTTCATCATGTAAAAATGAAACATTTAGGAAATACTTAGTTCCCTTATACTCTTGCTTAAATCTTGGTTAAAACTCTTTCTCAAACTCTTCTTTACTTTCTAAAAAAAATAGTTTAAAGCTAATGTCTATTGTGATTTGATCATTGATGACTCCGAAAGTCATACTGCATAAACATTGATGGCATATCTAGATGTCATACTGCTTATACATTGATGACATACTCGATTGTCATACTAATCATGAATCATAATTCTCTTTTCAATGTAAAAATATTCTTTTGGAATCATTTGTGTTCCCTTAAAGTTTACTCAAAAATTCTCTTTAAACTCTACTCAAACTCTGCTTTACTTTCTCAAAAACTCAGGTTATAACTCAAAATAGGGTTCATGCTGAAATATAAACATGAACGAATCAACTCAAGGATCTCAATGGATCACATATAACAATTTAATAATTAGGAATAAAATTTCAAAAAGAATCAGGAACTCAAGAACTTAGAACTCAACATCAACTCATCTCAAGAATGCTCAAATCTAACGATAGAACCCTAGATTACTCTTTTACTGATTTGAAAGTAGATGTAGGGCATGAGAACGAACTAGTCCAACACTATGATACCCTTACATACCTGAAAGAATAAATTTCTTGGTAAAATTGATGAAGCTCGAAACCCTAGCTTTTCTCCTCCTAGAAACTTGCTCTAATGACTTAAGGTGTTAATGAATGTAAAAGAACCGATTAATACTTTTTAAGCCGTTAACTAGGTGAAAATGTCATGGTTTAGGCTTAGAATAGGGATTAAGATGACGTAGCTTAAGTACCAAACACATAGGAGAAAGACCAAAGTGACCCCAACTAAAAAACTGACGGAGTGCCTTAAAAGGAAGGCTTCATGGACCGTTTAGGGCTCCTTGGTCTGTGAAACACTTCACCGTCCATCAAGCCTTCCGTGAAACTTTTACTACCTAACAAGGCTTCACTAAAATGTGCATAACTATTTACTCCGAACTCGAAATGGAGCAAACTTGGTAGAGTTGGAAAGAGGACTCATAGACCTTTAATTTGTTAGGTCATGAGCCATCTAAGGCATTATATTCTAAGAGATATGATCGTTTGAAGTTGAACAAAGTAAAATCTCATATTGAGACTCAATCTGTAAGAAAGCTTTCAACTCAACTTTGTATTAGGGGATTCTAGTGACCTTAATTCAATCCAAAATCCATTTCCACACTAAATAATTGACCTTTATACATATGAACAATTTAAGAATCACCCGATACAACCTTACCTGTAAATGGAGAATAGTTCGGGTCTTAACATAGGAATGTTTGGGGTGTTACAAAGACTTTGAAGGTAAGTTGCCTCACAATTTATCTTTTGGATTGCAGACTGTGTTCTTCATAGTAATAATTCTTATCCTATCTTATTTCCCTTGCTTTGTTTTGCATGAGTACTGAGTGTAATTGCTAATTGAAATTGGGGTTTTGTGCTAGAAATAGACAAATCTTTTGGGTCCTTAATTTCTCATTATATTTCTTTTGTAATTGATTCGATGCTTCTTATTCATGAAATGGGTTTAGTCTAATTATCATTTTTTCATTTATGATTTTAGAGTGCACGCTCAAATCTACCTTAGATCTTCGTGGATTTCTTGAAAGAAAATTCGTGAAGTGGAGAATTAGATTGATAATTATATATTAGCATTGTATCTTGAGTTTGCTCAAAAGAGAGATTTAGATCTTCATTGTTGAATGCTAGACTTTCTTGAAAGAGAGGCCTATATTAAGGTAGTAGGTTGTTTTGTTGAATTATATGATTGAGACCCAAAGGAGATTTCATGATATTGCACAATGAGATCGAAAGAAGATTTGTGTTGTTGAAGATGACCTAGCCTACCTACGATTCAATTAGCATGTGTTGAGTTGAAATGGATTGCTTGAATGAGTATTGAGTTCCAAATTTTCCAATTCCCAATTATCCTTTGCTTGATTAGATTTTTACCGGATCTTGATTTTTTTACTTAAACCAATCTCTTTTTCATAATTGTGTATTGTTAATTTAGATTCAAACTAGTATCTTGTAATTCTTTGTCTTTTCGATTGCCGACTAATTATTTCCTGTGGGATTCGATTCTGACTCTCTTGTTGAGTATTTTATATTGCTATTTGGGAGTAATTTGAGCGTTATCGTCTGACCCTTTCTATGCTGAGTTGGTTCTATATATTTCCGGTCACCATGATGAAGTGGATCCAAGAGGATCAATTATGAAATTCCCAGATCAGGACCAGGCAGGTATATATGGACTTCTCGAGTCCCCTATTGATCTTCTGTCAATGTGACCCACTGAGCAGGAGGAGGGATGGACATAGGTCCTACCTAGCATACCGAAGGCATGAGTAAGGTGTATATACTTGGTACTTGGCATTGATGGTGCTACTAATTTTAATGCATAACTCGCATTCATATGCATTGCCTATCACCAATATAATTAGTTGTTTACACATGTCGATCATATAGGGGCCGACTGTAACACCTTGGATTTGAAATAGGCTACAAAGGGAAATTAGGAAAGGTCCACGAACCAAAAATGGACCATGAACCCTTCATGACACACTAGACGGTCCGTGAAGGGGACCACGACCCGTTAAATGGTTCATGAACATGTTCCCAGAGTTGGCCTGAATGATGTCCCTTCCACGGACGCCTAGATGGCTCGTGGTGAGATTCACGGGACATGAGGTTGCCCACTCAGGAAGGGCTTCTCCCCTAGTAGCTGGTCAAGGACCACGGACGTCTAAACGGTCCGTGAAGCACCACACGGATCGTGAAGTCATCCGTCAAGAAGACTTGTTAAACTTAGAGTTTAGGGTCAACTTCAAACAATCATATCTGTTATCATAAAATTAATTAGTGGCCAATGACCTATAAAATTAAAGGTCTTTGAGTCCTCTTTCTAACGCCACCAAGTTTGCTCCATTTGAATTTTGGAGTAAAAATTCAGGCCCAATTTAGTGAAGCGCTGTCAAGCTGAGAAATCTTCACGACCCACTGTACGGCTCGTGAAGCACTGTATGGCTTGTGAAGCCTTTCTTGAAGCCATTTTGACAGTTTTTAAGTCAGGAGCTATTAGGTCTTTTCCCAATTATTTTAACTCGATACTACATCATTTTTCCTTCTACCGTTAGCCTTATTCAATGATTTTTACCCCCAAAATCACCCAATTCAATTCATTCTATGAAATCCCAAAAAGGAGACCAATTCATCCTCTCCAAATATCTTCTCTCTAGAATCAAGGAAGAAGAAGAAGCTAGGGTTCTTCAAGTTCAAGCCTCCATTCTTCATCATTATTTAGGGCTTCAATTGAGGTATGTAGGGAGTTCATCAATGGGTTTCATTCACCCATTGAGCCCCCAAGGTTTTTTTCAACTCTCCAATTCAATTTCCCAAAATTGAACAAGGTTTTGACTTCATTCTTCATGGGTTCTATTAATCTTCTCTCTAGAATCAAGGAAGAAGAAGAAGCTAGGGTTCTTCAAGTTCAAGCCTCCATTCTTCATCATTATTTAGGGCTTCAATTGAGGTATGTAGGGAGTTCATCAATGGGTTTCATTCACCCATTGAGCCCCCAAGGTTTTCTTCAACTCTCCAATTCAATTTCCAAAAATTGAACAAGGTTTTGATTTCATTCTTCATGGGTTCTATTTGTATGGATTCAATTATGTACTTATGATCTTGTTTTGATTATTTAGACTCAATTACATGTTTTCAACTAATTCCATGTGAAACCATGTATTGATCTATGAATTGGACTATAAACCCTAATTTTCTAATTAAAGATTGTTCAATCAAAAACTAGGGTTTCTTCTATGTATGTGGGTTCCTTCAATTATGATCAAATTACTTTCAATTATGATTTTCTAAGTATGAATTGAGTTGAATTACATGTTTTAAGATGAATCCCCATGAACTCACATGAATTCCCCTTATTTTGATATTTATGCATTGATGATGGGTTGAATTATGAAGAAGATATAATTTATGAAGTTTATGTGAACTCATGCATGTTTTTATGATTTCAAAAGCTATGATTCATGATGAAATTGATGAATGATGATAAATGGGTTTTATGAAGTATGCATGTTCAATTATGGAAATTATGATGATTATGAATTGCTTTAAGATTGAAGCTTAATTGAAGTTGTTGTTGAGTTGTGAAAGGGTTTCTCACGTAATAATCACATTATGAATTAGAAAGGAACAAGAGGTGATTACCCATGTTTATTAAGGAGATATTCTAAAAGTAGACAAGAGGCGATTACCCATGTTCCCTAAAAGTAGACAAGAGGCGATTACCCATGTTCCATAATGATAGATAAGAGGCGATTACCCATGTTTACTAAAGTTATGATGAATTATGATTTATGACTATTACGTGGGAAATATGCTTAGCACCGAGTGGACGAGTGGCGAGTCCCCATGTTCCATAAACTATGTTCCACCATAGGATTAGCTAGTGGATCCACGTAAGCTAGAAGTTAAGGTCTTACCTTGGCAAGTAAGGCAACCTCTTTTCGGTATGGGGTAGACACCAGATTCCATGTTATATCTCACATGGTCTATGTCGGCTAAGGCTCACTTCCCACAATAATGAACTAAAATGACTTTCAAAGTATTTCACAAGTGATGTAAAAATGTTTAGCTTGCATTGACCATGGTTTATGACTTATGATTTCTAACCCTTTTTACTTCATATTTAGCTTGGTCATTGCATGTCATGAAAATGTCCCTTTTTAGCATGATTTAAATGTTTTATTGCATTCCCCTCATACATGGTACATTCCATGTACTAGCGCATACTTTTGCCTATATTGTCTCATAATGTAGGATTTGGCACTTCTCCATCCACTCGTGGCTAGAGCTTAGTAGAAGGATTGTTGAAGAATTGGTGAGTCCTGATCCATTCGAGGACATAGCCTAGTTGTTATTTCTTTTATGTTCTTCCATTTTGGCATTGTATTGGGTTACGTCCCAAACTTTATTTCTCATTATTGTGATAGATTGGCTTTGAGACATGAGATGTCGACTTCCGCTATTTTTCTTAAAAGGTTTGATATGATATTGTCTATCTTTTGAACTCTCAAATCTCTATGATCTTTTATGTATGTATGCTAAGTGGTTTGTATGAGGCCTTTCGGGATCTTGTACGCCATGTCACGTCTAGGGGGTACCTTGGGTCATGACAAACTTGGTATTCAAAGCACAAGATTTTAGAAAAGATCCTAGGATGTCTCATAAGCCGCGTCGAGTAGAGTCTTGTTCATGAGTGTGAAGTGCGCCATATTTATGAATGAGAAGCTGTAAGACATTTAAGAAACTTTACTTCTTTCATTACTCCTAAGTCGTGTCATAGAGTTTAACTCTATATGTCTCTCTCCTAATCCCTATCCTATGTGTTTCAGGATATGGCTACCCGAAGATCTCATGCCAGAAGAAATGCGGGAGAGAATATGGAACAACAAGCACCTCAAGCTCCGACCGACCTTTTGGCAGAACAAGTGACTAATGCGTAGTTTAGGGCTGCTTTTCAAGTGTTGGCTCAAGCCATGACGGCTCAAGTCAATAGAGAGGTTGTGGCTCCCTTGAACCCAAATGTGGGTACGGTGGCATCAAGGGTAAGGGACTTCACTAGAATGAACCCTCCGGAATTTCATGGTTCTAAGGTTGAGAAGGATCCTCAAGAATTCATTGATGAGGTATACAAGGTGCTAATGATCATGGGTGTGACGCTGGAGGAAAAGGCAGAGTTGGCCGCTTATCAACTCAAGGGTGTGGCTCAAGTGTGGTTCAACCAATGGAAGAGTGAGAGGGCGGATGATGCGGGTCCTCTTGATTGGGAAAAATTTAAGGTTGCTTTTCTTGATAGATTCTTTCCCCTTGAGATGAGGGAGGCAAAGGTACTTGAGTTCATTAACCTTCGTCAAGGGGATATGAGTGTGAAGGAATATGCTTTGAAGTTCACGCAATTGTCTAAGTATGCTCCTACCATGGTTGCCGACTCTAGTACAAGGATGAGCAAGTTCGTTTCGGGTGTGTCCAAAATGGTGGTCAAGGAATGTCGTACCGCTATGCTTATCCATGATATGGATATTTCTCGTCTTATGGTTCATGCTCAACAAATAGAAGAGGAGAATCTTAAGGAGAAAACTAGGGATTCTAAGAGGGAAAGAAGGAATGATGGTGACTCTTCACATTTGAAGTCCGGTGGAAGTAACCATTCTCAAGGTAATGATTCTAGTAAGCCAAAAGTGTCTGAGTGTCGGAAGCGTGGAAGGAGTTATTCAGGTGATTGTCTAGCTAGTTCGAATGCATGTTTTGGTTGTGGAAAAATTGATCATAAGATAAGGAATTGTCCTTCGGTTTCTAGGAATGAGGGAGATAAACGTAGGTAGGGTCTACCTTATCCATCGCAACAAAGTAGGGCATATGCACTTCGGGCTCGACAAGATTATGAGGGTTCCCAGATGCGGTAATTGGTAAGTTATGTTCTTTTAGCTTGTGATTATGCATTGTTTGATGTTGGGTGATTTGTGGCTATGATAAGACTCTATGTGTGGTTAGTGTAATTAAGGTTGACTTTGAAATCCTTGTGGAGACTTCTTAGGTGTTTACTTGTAGCAATGGTTCCGTGGTTGTTACAGTTTTGGTACTATATTTGGATTGAGGGAGATGGATTCGAAAACATTAGAGAGGTTTTCTCCCAAGAGGGAGATAGTGTGCTTCATGGTTGAAATATGTGAATAGACCTATGTTGATTTTGGAAGGTTCCTTGCTTTGGGTTGGTATGTGAAAGGCCAGAGGCGATGTGATGTCCTAGTATCCTTATTTCTTTCCTTCTATCTTCGGGTCTAGCTTGAGGCCTTAGCCCCTCATGGTTCACTCTTAAGGATATTAGCGTTCTAGTCACTCCCATGTTTTCCTCATTAATGCATGCTCATGAAAAAAATGATTTTCAAAGATATGATTTAGCTTGATTGATTGGTTTATGATTATGTGCATTTGAGTATGATTTGCATGTATGTCTTATGAAATGATGTTTTGCATATGTTTAGCTTGGAGTCGAGGTTCCTCCTTGGTTATGTGCATTTTGATGAAGTTGCATTAATGTTGGGTTGTTAGTTTCTCTCCTACTCTTTTCGTGCTAGTTCGAGTTCCATTCGAGGATGAATGTTCCCAAGGGGGAGATATTGTAACACCTCAGATTTGAAATAGGCTACAAAGGGAAATTGGGAAAGGTCCACGAACCCAAAATGGATCATGGACGCTTCACGACACACTAGACGGTCCGTGAAGTGGACCACAACCCATTAAAGGGTTCGTGAACATGTTCATAGAGTTGGCCTGGATGGTGTCCCTTCCACAGACGCCTAGACGGCTCGTGGTGAGGTTCACGGGCCATGAAAGGGATCGTGAGGTTGCCCACTCAGGAATGGCTTCTCCCCTAGTAGCTGGTCAAGGACCACGGACGTCTAAACGGTCCGTGAAGCACCACACGGATCGTGAAGTCATCCGCCAAGAAGACTTGTTAAACTTAGAGTTTAGGGTCAACTTCAAACAATCATATCTTTTAGCATAAAATTAATTAGTGGCCCATGACCTATAAAATTAAAGTTCTTTGAGTCCTCTTTCTAACGCCACCAAGTTTGCTCCATTTGAAGTTCGGAGTAAAAAGTCAGGCCCAATTTAGTGGAGCGCTGTCAAGCTGAGAAATCTTCACGACCCACTGTACGGCTCGTGAAGCACTGTATGGCTCGTGAAGCCTTTCTTGAAGCCATTTCGACAGTTTTTAAGTCAGGAGCTATTGAGTCTTTTCCCAATTATTTTAACTCGATACTACATCATTTTTCCTTCTACCATTAGCCCTATATAATGATTTTTACCCCCAAAATCACTGAAATCCCAAAAAGGAGACCAAATTCATCCTCTCCAAAAATCATCTCTCTAGAATCAAGGAAGAAGAAGAAGCTAGGGTTCTTCAAGTTCAAGCCTCCATTCTTCATCATTATTTAGGGCTTCAATTGAGGTATGTAGGGAGTTCATCAATGGGTTTCATTCACCCATTGAGCCCCTAAGGTTTTCTTCAACTCTCCAATTCAATTTCCCAAAATTAAACAAGGTTTTGATTTCATTCTTCATGGGTTCTATTTGTATGGATTTAATTATGAACTTATGATATTGTTTTGAGGATTTAGACTCAATTACATGTTTTTCAACTAATTCCATGTGAACCCATGTATTGATCTATGAATTGGACTATAAACCCTAATTTTCTAAGTAAAGATTGTTCAATCAAAAACTAGGTTTTCTTCTATGAATGTGGGTTCCTTCAATTATGATCAAATTACTTTCAATTATGATTTTCTAAGTATGAATTGAGTTGAATTACATGTTTTAAGATGAATCCCCATGAACTCACATGAATTCCCCTTATTTTAATATTTATGCATTGATGATGGGTTGAATTATGAAGAAGATATAATTTATGAAGTTTATGTGAACTCATGCATGTTTTTATGATTTCAAAAGCTATGATTCATGATGAAATTGATGAATGATGATAAATGGGTTTTATGAAGTATGCATGTTCAATTATGGAAATTATGATGATTATGAATTGCTTTAAGATTGAAGCTTAATTGAAGTTGTTGTTGAGTTGTGAAAGGGTTTCTCACGTAATAATCACATTATGAATTAGAAAGGAACAAGAGGTGATTACCATGTTTATTAAGGAGATATTCTAAAAGTTGACAAGAGGCGATTACCCATGTTCCCTAAAAGTAGACAAGAGGCGATTACCCATGTTCCATAATGATAGATAAGAGGCGATTACCCATGTTTACTATAGTTAAGATGAATTATGATTTATGACTATTACGTGGGAAATATGCTTAGCACCGAGTGGACATAGTAACCCGTACACTACATACAAAGTCTGAAACTGAAACATATGGAAAGCAATAAAAGTGATATTGTCCTCGAAGTATGAGGACTTACCAAGTATTCAAAATCTCTAAGTGCTCACTAGCCACGAAGGAGGGAGAAGAGTCGTCAAGCCCTACATTAGTGAAACAATATAGGGACATGTATGCATTAGTACATGGAATGTACTAAGTATGAGGGGAATGCAATAAAACATGAGACATGATGAAAAAGGGGCATAATAGAAGACATGATATGCACGACCAAGCTAACATAGTAAAAACCTTTAAATAGAATCATAATCATAAACATGGTCAATGCATCTTGAAATCATAAGAGGAAGCTTCATAAAACATTTGAAAGCAACTTAGTTCATTTTGTAGGATATTTACTATTAACCGACATAGATCATGTGAACTATAACATGGAATCTGGTGTCTTGCTCCCACACCTAAAAGAGATGTCATTGCTTGCCAAGGCAACAACCTTAAACTTCTAGCTTAGGTGGATCCACTAGCTATGTCACTTAAGACAATCTACGGGGGCACGTAGTTAGGGACAAGGAGATTGCTACTAGAGACCCGGCCTTGTAACACCTCGGACTTTGGAAAAGGTTAAAAACGGGGTTAACGGGCAGGTCCATGTTATGGATGATGAATTGATTGTGATTAATGACTATTCCGTGGGATTTTACTTAGCACCAAGAGGATACTGAGATGGAGGCTCTCCCGTTAGTAGAGGTTGGGTCTCTAGTAGCAATCTCCGTGTCCCTAACTACGTGCCCCCGTAGCATGTCTTAGCTCGTGGATCCACGTAAACTAGAAATTATGATTGTTTCCTTGGCAAGCAATGACATCTCTTTTCGGTGTGGGATAGACACCAGATTTCATGTTTTAGCTCAAATGGTCTATGTCGGTTAATGGTAAACTTCCCACAATAATGAACCATGTTACTTTAAAAGTATTTCACAAAGTGTTTTTAATATGTTAAGCTTGATTTGACCATGATTATGATTTATGTTTCTAACCCTTTTTCTTATGAGTTAGCTTGGTCATTGTATGTCAAGTAAAGTCTTTTTAGCATGATTTCATAACTTTTATGCACTGCTATCATACTTGGTACATTCCATATACTAATGCATACTTGTGCCTATATTGTTTCCCTAATGTTGGGTCCGACGCTCCTACCTCTCACAGTCGTGGCTAGTTGATCTTTTGGCACTCAAGGATTAGTGAATCATCATGTTTCGAGGACCGAGACACTCTTATTTCTTTCTGTATTTCAGTTCTCAGACTTTGTATGTGATGTATAGATTATGTCCCAATTACTTCCTTATGATGTAATAGATGTCTTGTTAAGACTGTGTTAGAGTTCCGCTTTGTCAAAATCTTTTATGATATAAGACTATGATTTTTGAAATCTTTATTTTTATTATATTTGTATGATGTATGCTACGTAGCTTGTGTAGGGTCTTTCAGGATTCTATACATCATGTTACACCTAGGTTATACTTTGGGTCGTGACAGGCCTCTACTAATGGGAGAGCCTCCATCTCAATATCCTCTTAGTGCTAAGTAAAAATCCTAATTTTGGAGTAGTCATAGACATAAAATCATTATCATCCATGGAAAAGCACAATTTAGATACTAATCCAAGCTAGAAACATCATAGAGTAGCTCCTTAAACCATGTGTGAAAAAATCTTTCACAATTTCATAGATTCTTATATTAAAACAACCTAGATCATATATCGTTCTTTATCATAAATCATGCATAAGTTCATGAAAACACATTCATAGATTCATAGTTCTTCTTCAAATTCATGCAATTAGGTTTCATAGTCAATATAATGATCAATGCATGGGTTCACATGGAATTAATTGGAAAACATGTAATTGAGTCTAAATAGTCATACTATGGTCAAAATCAAACAATTTAATCCATACAAATAAGACCCATGAGGATTTGAATGAAAACCTAACCAATTGAATTGAAATTGAATTAGAGAAGTGAAGAATCTTTAGGGACTCAATGGGTGAATGGAACCCATTTATGAACTCCCTATATACCTTGGTTGAAGCATAAACAATGATGAAGAAAGGAGACTTGAATTTGAAGAACCCTAGATTCTTCTTTCTTGATCCAGAGAGAAGATATTTGGAGATAACCTTGGAGAGAATTTTGAATTTTTGGAGAATGATTTTAGAATGGGTAGTTTTAGGACTTCAAATACTTATATAGGGCTTAGAATAGGGGTCAAAATGACATAGCTTAGATATTAGATGCATAGGAAATGACTAAAATGGCCTTGACTTAAAAACTGACGAGACCCCTTTAACGGAGGCCTTCACGGACCATTCACTTCATGGTCCGTGACGATGATCGTGAACCTAAGGGAGAGTTGGGATTTCTAGTCGATCAGCATGGCCCTATCAACGGACCGTTTACTCTTCCACGGACCGTTTGGGCGTCCGTGAGGGATCAAGTTTTCCTGAGCCTTAGGGAGTTTGGTCACGGTTGGGCTAATAGGTCATGGACCTCTTCATGGTCCGTGAACCTACCCATTAAACCCAAATCAAATTTCCAATCCAAACTTACCAAATTCTAAGGTGTTACAATATCTCCCCCTTGGGCACATTCGTCCTCAAATGGAACTCAAATTAGCATGGATGGAGTAGGAGAGAAACTAACAACCCAACATGAATGCAATTTTCATCAAAATGCACACAAAACATGGAGAATTACTCCAAGCTACTTCATAACATAAAGATCAAGTTTTCATGAACATTCATGCCTATGGAAACATGAGAATGACTAAAACACATGAATCTAAAAGATTGAACCATGAGGAGCTAATACCTCCAGCTAGAGCAGGAGCAGAGGGAAAGAGATGAGGATAAAGAGACATCATATTGGCTTCTGCCACCCAAGTAGCACCCTCAACTAGTTGATTTCTCTAAAAAACCTTCACAGAATCAACTTCTTTGTTTCTCAACTTCCGTGCTTGCCGATTCAAAACTTCAACCGAAACCTCTTTATAAGAAAGATTCTCTTAAACTCCAAAACCTTCCAAAGGAACAACATATTTCGGATCTGCAACACACTTCTTCAACAAAGAGACATTAAATATCGGATGTACCGATGCTAAATCATTAGGCAACTCAAGTTCATAAGCAACCTTACCAATATGCGTCAAAAAATGATATGGGCCCACATACTAGGGACTAAGCTTCTCTTTCTTTCCAAACCTCATGACACCCTTCATGGGTGAAATTTTTAATTAGACCCAATCACCAACATCAAATTCTAGTTCTCTTCTTCTAACATTGGAATAAAACTTTTATCGACTCTGAGCCATTTTCAACCTCTCACGAATAAGTCAAATCTTTTCCATAGCTCCATGCACCAACTCGAGCCCTATCAAAGAAACCTCACAAACTTCAAACCAACCAATAGGAGACCTACACCTCCTACAGAAAGAGCCTCAAACAATGTAATCCCAATATTAGAATGATATCTATTATTATAAGCAAACTCAATCAACGGCAAGTGATCATCCAAATTTCCTTTGAAGTCAATTACACAAGTTCTCAACATATCTTCCAAGGTCTGAATTGTACGCTTGGCTTGCCCATAGGTCTAAGGATGGAAAGGCGTGCTAAGTTTCACTGGAGTACCAAGACCTTTCTAAAACAACTTCCAAAATTAAGATGTAAACTGAGTACCTCGATCATAGATAATGGAGAAAGGTACTCCATGCAACCTTACCATTTCTCTAATATAAATCTTGGCATAATCCTCTGATGAGAATGAAGTCTTAACGGGATGAAAGTGAGCCAACTTCGTCATTCAGTCTACAATAACCCAAATCGAATGAAACTGTCAATAAGTGTGAGGTAAGCCCGTAATGAAGTCCATATTTAAATCCTTCAACTTCCATGTAGAAATAATAATGTCTTGAGCTAAACCACTCAGTTTCTGATGCTCAACATTTACTTGTTGACAATTCAGACATTTAGCCATAAATTCCATAATGTCCTTCTTCATCCCATTCCACCAATAGACCTCTCATAAATTACAATACATCTTCGTGGCTCCCAGGTGAATAGAATACTGAGAACTATGGGCTTCTGTCAGAATATGATTTCTCAACTCCTCAACATTTGAAACACATAACCTACCCTAGTATCGAAGGACACCATCTCCCCCTTGGGAGAAAGCCTCAATGGCTTTTTCAGAAATTGACTTCTTCAAGTCAACTAATACCGGATCAAGATCTTGCTTAGCTTTCACATCCAACACAAAAGACGATGCCGAACCATTATGAACAACTACACCACCTTCGTTAGAATCGACCAACCGAACACCTAATCAGGTCAATCTATGAACATCACAAATTAACACCTTCTTATTATCCTCGACATGAGCAACATTTCCCATTGATCACCGACTAAGAGCATCCACCACCACATTCGCCATAGAGGACACTCATGTCATAATCCTTTAGCAACTCAAGCCACCTCCTTTGGCGAAGATTCAAATCTTTTTGAGTGAACACATACTTCAAACTTTTGTGGTCGGTTAACACATCTACATGAACACCATACAAGTAGTGTCTCCAAATCTTTAGAGAAAATACCATCGCTACTAACTCCAAATCATGAGTCAGATAATTCTTTTCATGCACTTTCAATTACCTTGAAGCATAGGCAATGACTTTCCGATGTTGCATCAAAACACAACCAAGGCCTACTCGTGAAACATCACAATAAACCATAAAACCATCTGATCCTTCTGGTAGTGTCAATATAGGAGCCGAAGTGAGTCTATCCATCAACTCTTGGAAACTCTTCTCACAAGCTTCCGACCATAGGAATTTCACCTTCTTTTGAGTCAATGTCATCAAAGGAGAGCGATACATGAAAATACTTCCACAAACCTTCTATAATAATCGGCCAAACCCAAGAAACTCCATATATCAAAAGCGGACAAAGGTCTAGGCCAACTTACGACCTCAATTTTCTTAGGATCGACTTGAATACCTTCACCGGAGACAATATGGCAAAGGAAAAGAAACAGACCTCAACCAAAACTCACACGTGTTAAACTTAGCATACAACGCACGATCCTTGAGAATTTGCAACACAATCCACAAATGCTCAACATTCTCATTCTCACTCCACGAGCAAATCAAAATGTCATCGATAAATATAATCACAAACATGTCGAGATATTGTTTAAAGACCCTATCCATCAAATTCATAAACGCTGCCGGGGCATTAGTCAAACCAAATGATATTACCAAAAACTCATAATGACCATACCGAGTTAAAAAAGCCGCCTTTGAAATGTCACTCTCTTTCACCCTCAATTGGTGATAACCCGACTGAAGGTCAATCTTAGAGATATAACTTGCTCCTTGGAGTTGATCTAACAAATCATTTATGCTTGGAATAGGATACTAATTCTTAATGGTAACCTTATTCAATTATCGGTAGTCAATACACATTTGGAGCGAACCATCCTTCTTTCGAACAAACAACACTAGAGCACCCCATGGTGAGATACTCGGTAAAATAAAATCCTTATCCAACAAATCTTTTAATTGGTTCTTTAACTCCTTTAGTTCTGCCCGGGGCATACGGTAATGAGGAAAAGAGATAGGCTGCATATCTAGGAGAAGGTGAATACCAAAGTCTATTTCCCTTTTGGGAGGAATACTAGGAAGATCGTCGCGAAAAACTTCTAAAAACTCATTTACAATGGGAACTGACTCAAGAGTAGGGGTTTCAGAATCTATATTCCTAACCCGACTTAGATGAAAAATGCAACCCTTAGAAATCATCTTTCTAGCTTTTTGGCAAGATATAAAATGACTCTTAAGAACATAATTTCCCCCTTCCCATGACATGATAGGTTCATTTGGAACCTTGAATATGACCAATTGGGTCCTACAATCTATGGAAGCATAACATGCATGAAGCTAATCCATCCCAATAATAACATCAAAATCTAATATATCAAGCTCTACAAGATCAACATGAGTGATCATATGTGAAATAGACATAGGATAATTTCTATAGACTCTCTTAGCCACAATAGCATCACCCACTGGAGTAGAGACATGAAAGGGATTAGAAATGATTTCGAGGCCAATATCAAATCTCTTGGTCACATAAGGAGTAACAAATGACAACGTAGCACCCGAATAAAATAAGGCATAAGCATCAAGATGAAAGACTTTCAACATACCAGTTACCACATCCGGAGAACTGTTACGATGCTGTCGAGTCTGAAGAGGATATAATATATTTTTCTTTGGAGCACCCAAACTGGAACCACTTGGTTGAACTTGTCTACCATCCCTTCCCTTAGTAGCCAGCAATGGACATTGTCTCATCTTTGGACCATTATTTCCACACTTAAAGCAACCATCCGAACCGGCCAGACACTTGCCATCATGTTTCTTACCACACCTAGTGCGAGCGGGGGTAGAAGATCCATTACCACCATTTTCTCCTCGAGGCTTAGGATTAGACACCCTATCTTTATTGAACTTAGGAGTCGGTGCATTAGAAGAACCTTGACCGGAGAACATTTTCCGCAATTGAGGACACCCATGTCCACCGGACCTAGAATGTGAAAGTCACCATCACCGGTACTGTACCTCTTTGACTCTTTTGCCCTTTCTTTTAGCTTCTCTTCTTCAATTTACTGGGCATGTATCATCAAACGAGAAATATCCATTTCCTTAATTAACATGGAGGTGCGTCACTATTTGACAACTAAGTCGGACACACCCAACATAAACTCACTCAGCCTTGCCCTAGAGTCAGCAACCATAGTTGGAGCATACTTAGCCAATTGAGTCAACTTCAAAGCATACTCGTTCACACTCATATTTTTACTTCTCTCATTTCAAGAGGAAATAAATGATCAAGAAAAGCACCCTCAAATTTCTTCCAATCAAGAGGACCCGCATCAACCCCCCTCTCACTTTTCAATTGTTCAAACCACACTTGAGCAACACCTTTAAGTTTATAAGCGGCCAACTCCGCCTTTACAACCGTAGTTAATCCCAAAATACCAACTATCTTGTAAGCCTCATCAATGAACTCTTGAGGATTCTCATCAACCTTAGCACCATAAAACTCTAGAGTATTCATCTGAGTGAAGTCCCTTATCCTTGCCGCCGCATTTGGGTTCATGAGAGCATTAACCTCTCTATTGGCTTGAGCTGTCATAGCTTGAGCCAACACTTGGAAAGCAGCTCAGAATTTTGCATGAGTCACTTGCTCGGCCAAAGAATCAACCAAAACTTGAGGAACCTCGGGCTCCACATTCTCACCCGCATTCTTTGTCACATAAGCTCTTCAACGGCACATATCCTAAAAAGAATTGAACACGATTTAGGAGAAGGATCTTTATAGACATAGACTTTATGGCACTACTTTAGAGTCATAAAAGAAGTGGAGTTTGTTAAATGCTTTGTAGCCTCATATTCATAAATTTGGCGCCCTTTACACTCATGAACAAGACTCTACTCAATGCAGCTTGTCGGACTTCCTAGGACCTTTTTCTAAAACCTTGCGCTCTGAGTACCAAGTTTGTCACGATCCAAAGTACACCCTAGACATGATATGGTGTATAGGACCCCGAGAGGCCCTACACAAACCACTTGACATACATATACACAACATTATTGTAAAAAGCAAGAAATCTGATAAGAATGTAAAGAGTTGGACATATAAGCAGAAGTACATCAAAGTCTTGACAAGCCATCTATTACATCAAAAGAGTGGTCGAGACATAACCCGTACAACACATACAAAGTTTGAAACTAAAACACATGGAAAGCAATAAAAATGACATTGTCCTCAAAGTATGAGGACTCACCAAGTCTTCAAAATATCTAAGTGCTCACTAGCCACAAACAGAGGAAGAAGAGTCATCAAGCCCTACATTAGTGAAACAATGTAGGAACAAGTATGCAATATTACATGGAATGTACTAAGTATGAGGGGAATGCAATAAAACATGAGACATGATCACAAAAGGGCATAATAGAAGACATGATATTCAAGACCAAGCTAACATAGTAAAAACCTTAAATAGAATCATAATCATGAACATGATCAATGCATCTTGAAATCATAAGAGGAAGCTTTATAAAAAATTTGAAAGCAACTCAGTTCATTTTGTAGGATATTTACTATTAACCGACATAGACCATGTGAGCTATAACATGGAATCCAGTGTCTTGCTCCCACACCAAAAAGAGATGTCATTGCTTGCCAAGGCAATAACCTTAAACTTCTAGCTTAGGTGGATCCACTATTTATGTCACTTAAGACAACCTACGGGTGCACGTAGTTAGGGACAAGGAGATTGCTACAAGATACCTGACCTCTACTAACGGGAGAGCCTCCATCTCAATATTCTCTCGGTGCTAAGTAAAAATCTCAACGGTATAGTCATAAAAGTAAAATAATTGTCATCTGTGGAAAATCACAATTTAGATACTAATCTAAGCTAGAAACATGACAGAGTAGCTCCTTAAACCATGTGTGAGAAAACCTTTCACCATTCATGATTTCTTAAGTATGTGAGAAAATCTTTCACAATTCATGCATATGTGAGAAAAACATTTACAATTTTATAGATGCTTATCTTAAAGCAACCTAGATTATAAATCGTGCATAAGTTCATGAAAACACATTCATAGTTTCATAGTTCTTCTTCAAATTCATATAATTAAGGTTCATAGTCAAAATCATAATCAATGCATGGGTTCACATGGAATTAATTCAAAAACATGTATTTGAGTCTAAATAGTCATAATATGAACAAAATCAAAATAATTGAATCCATACAAATAGAACCCATGAGAAATTGAATGAAAATCTCACCCAATGAATTGAAATTGAATTGGAGAATTGAAGAATCTTTAGGGACTCAATGGGTGAATAGAACCCATTTATGAACTCCCTAAGCAATGATGAAGTAAGGAAACTTGAACTTGAAGAACCCTAGCTTCTTCTTCCTTGATATAGAGAGAAGATATTTGGAGAGAACCTTGGAGAGAATTTGGAATTTTTGGAGAATGATATTAGAATGGATAGTTTTAGGACTTAAAATACTTATATAGGGATTAGAATAGGGGTCAAAATGATATAGCTTAGGTATTAGATGCATAGGAAAAGACTAAAATGACCTTGACTTACAAACTGACGGGACCCCTTTAACGAAGGCCTTCATGGACCGTTCATCACTTCACAGTCCGTGAAGATGATCATGAACCAAAGGGAGAGTGGGGATTTCTAGTCAATCACTACGGCCCTATGAATGGACCATTTACCTTTCCATGGACCATTAAGGTGTCTGTGCGGGATCAAGGTTTCACGAGCCGTAGGGAGTCTGGTTCACGGTTGGGCTAACAGGTCATGGACCTCTTCATGGTCCATGAACCTACCCGTTAAACCCACATTACATATCCAAGACAAACTTACCAAATTCTAAGGTTTTATAATTTAGCGACAAAAAGAGATGTTTTCATAGATTATCGAAGAACTCCATAAGGATACAAATGGATGTATGTAGGAAATAACTTCAAAGAGGAAGTCAAAGAGGTTGGTACCCGCAAAATTGAAATACTGGTGGCCGAAGTCTATATCTACATGATATATTAATTTTCCTGTTAATTCATCCAAATCTAGTCTCTATCACAATGTTGATTAAGTTAGGATTTATTTTTCTTTCATGAACATGGTCTGAATATGTATTTGGCCAAGACAACGTATGGCACTAATTATTTTTATGATTGGCTTCGGTATTACATGTTATTTAGAGTTCCAATAATAATACTATTTGTTTTTCCTTATTTGTATTAACTTCTAATTGTGAAAATGTTGCACGTACATGGCTTGCTAGGCTTGGACATATTGGTCAGCAAAGAATGAATCACTTAGCAAAAGAAGGTATGCTTGGCACAATAGATAAGGTAGAATTGTCTACTTCTGAATCTTGCCTAGCAAGAAAGACAGAAAGAAAACCATTTAGTAAAGGCACAAAAGATGATCTTGTTCAGTTACGAGAGGTTGCATTTCATTCATAGGTTGTTTGCTTAAGAAATCATTGTGACTGGAGTTGGGCTTTGCCTTGGGCTGAGTTGCTTATATAGACCCTTGCCACTCTCCTATGTTAAGGTGGAGCATGTTATTCTTTCGAGATTTGTGTTAGCGTGGTTATGGTGGTAAAATTCAAATGGTGCTACAGAGTTTTAGTAGGGCTCATAATAGATAAGATGCTCCTAATAGGTGGGAAATATTGGATTTAGAGCATATGGCAAACAATATGGTATATGAGCTAGTTTGCATCTCCCCTTGTCTTGTGGTTGTGAAGTTTTATGGTATCAGTGTGGCATTGATATAATTTTGGTTGTCTGATGCTCTCAGTCGACTTCAGTTCAATTGGGCGAGAGCTGGAGTCGGAGGAAGGACTTAGGGGCCTATTTTGAAATTTTGAGTGAAGACTTGAATTTTGGAGTTTTCTCTTAGCCTGGGTTTTGAGTTGGCATTGTTCGATTTGAGAGGGTTTCTGGGGGTATAGTAGAGCATGCGATCTTGATACCCTCATTGTTTCGTTCCTTCAGGTTTTTTTCTGTTCGTTGACTTTTGAGGAAAAAAGTCCTTTTAGCAGTGGATGTTGTGATGACCCCCCTAGGTCATTTATGACTTGCTAGGGCTTACTGTTTAATCGCGTGATCATTCGTTTTAGTTTTTTGCAAGTTTTTCTGTTTTGGAGATTTTGAAGTTTGAATGGTTGACTTCGGTCAAAACTCAAGGTAGATGGCCTCAGAATGGGGTTCTAACGGTTCCATTAGGTTTGGAACATTAAATTTGGTCTAGAAGGACCTTTGGTGCACATCTCGATTCTTCTGGGTCATTCAAAGCTACTTTGTAGATTATGTCTTAAAATAGAGCTTGAGTGTGGGACCCACTTTTTGTCGAGACAAACTTGGTTGGAAGTTTTGACATCTACGTTGAGTTTAGAATGCTAAATTTGGTGGGGTGGCATATCTTTTTTGCGTGCATTAGGTTTTGAATGCATCCCGAGCACCCCATCAAGGAATTCGTGAACTTGATGATCTAGCTGATTCAATAACATCTGGTGCAAGTGGCATCCTTCATCGTTGTTGTGATGAAGCCTCCGCGATCACAAAGGGCATTGCACCTGCTCATCGCAGTCACGTGGCCTTCAATTCACGCTGTGATGGGTATTTCTACTGGATTGATCATTTCGGTCAATGCGATTGCTAGGTTTGAATTCCACAATCGCAGTGGTCATTTTATTTGGGGTCACGAGTGCGACCCTGGATGTCGCGATAATGAAAAAAAACTTCGTGTTTTAGTAAAACCAGTCCCTAAACATTTCAGCCTTCTTTCAAAAATTGAAAACTCAATTATGGGAGCTAGGAGACTCCAAATTTGTTGAGTTTTGTTTTGGTAAGGTTTGTGTTGTGGTCAATGGGGAAGTGTGGGGGACTAGTTTTGAAGGTAATTGCTCACTCCAAAAACTTTTCTTGCCTCTTTAATGGTGAATTCTTATGAATTTTCTTGCATGGTCTATTTTATCTTGTTTTCAAGCTCGGATTGTGCCCATTTTCGGGGAACAGGTTCCTTGAACTATTTCTAGCCAATTGACAAAGTCAATTTTAGGATTCCTAGCCTAGGGCCTACAATCCTATTTTGACTCGATTTTTGGCCCATCTGTAAGTACATTGATTTTGGTGTCTAAACATTTGTATTGACATTGTGATCAACTATATGATAGTGTGGTGGTAATCAAAGATGATTGAGGAAGGGAAAGCTCCAGTTTAGTGGATTAAGAGCGCGTGTGATCGGCTTCATGGTAGAATACGATCTACTTTTCTTGTGTGTTCTATTAGATAAGGTTTAGTATGAATTGCATGTGAATTAGGATTGTATGTGTCAGGTTTAGAAATTATTCCTTTATTTCCATTTTTCTTGATTCTCGTAGTAGCCTTAGACTAGTATTGCATTATGAAATCCTTAGCTTAGACTGGTAATTCCTTTCTTATGATTTAGTTTAGCATTGTTATCCTTTTTAGAGTTAATACTTGAAGCTTTAGAATAGTTGGTGATTTTAGTGCCTCAGAATGACTTTTTAATGATCTTTTGGTTGATATGGTTGCTCCGTGTAGAATTTTCTTTGTTGGGAACTCCACCCTAGTAGGCCCGTAGACCTGATATTGATCCATAATTGAGATTAGGCTTTAGAACCTTACTTTTTTACTATAGTCGTAGATTGGCCTTAGTTGTGCTTAACAATCTTTTGAGTAGTACCTTCAGGTAGATGTGGAGACCCCCGAGTTACTCTTTCATCTTTTGATCCTTTATAATTCCCTTTGTTTCCTGAGTAGTGATTATCTTTTTGTATTTTTTTTGAGATTGTTGGAATATTTTTGGGCTCGAGACATTGGTCCAGGACCAGCTATATTCCAGGTTAGTTTTTCTATGCTCTAAGAGCAAGGTGATTGTTGTTTTATACCTTAGGTAGTTTAAATGTTATTGTTTTGATGCTGGTGATGGCATGAATTTCCTTGAAACTCATTCTCATATGTTTTGTAGTATGAACCCGGTGCATGCATTGGTTTTTCACCACCTTTTTTAAGAAAACAGGGTTTTTGACCTTTTACTTTTTTATAAAACTATTTTTATGGGAGTTGTACTACCTTTACTACTTGATAAATATACTTGAGAAAAAGAGTCACTATAGATGCGCTCACGTTTTACTTGATCAGTTGGAGAGTTGATGAGTGGGAGATTTCCACTCATTTGAGGCTCTCTTCTCGTTATTTTTGGCTTGCTTTAGGAAAGAATTGGTGCTTTTAATGTGGTTTTCTTCATATTTTCAAGAAAAAGAAATGGGAAGTTGATTAAGAATGCATTTGAAGAAACCAAGTGAACTTGAGGTAAAAGGAGGACAAAAACTAAAAAAAGTAAATTTTGGCAAAGAAATTCTTCACCGTGAACGCAGTCAACTAACAAGCGAACGCGGAGACCTTGTCAATAGAGTACCATGAACGTGGTGGAACCGAGCTGCGAGCGTAGCCTTGAAGTCAATAGAGGACCTCGAACACGCCCCACAAGACTGCGACTGCGCCAGTCCAGTTAATGAAGGTCCACGAGCGCAGACAATTTTCTTCAAACGCAGAGAGTAATTGTTCAAACGCCTAGGAAGAATTGGAATTTCACCAAATTGATTCCAAAAAAACCTTTTATACACTCATCAGACTCATTTTTAGATTATCATTCATAGAATTCAGATTGTATCTCATATTGTAGAGAGAACTTTTAGGGTTTATTTTTTGGGTTAAGACTGTCACGCCCCGACCTACACCCTGGACAAGGACGACACTCGAAAACCATTACTGGTCCCCAAGCAAGCCTTTGGCATGGTTGACTACTTAGCTGAAGACTAGTCAAGCGATAATGGGCTTAAAAACAAAATTTAGAACATTTAAACTCAAAGTACTCAACGACATAAGTATAATAGTTTGCAAAAACATCTCAAGGAAAAGTAAATACTGAGAGACTCCTCGACTCTATCTATCTGTGAAGCCTCTATTACTCAATAAGGATGTCGGGACAAGACACATGACATCTCAAGACAACTGACTAAAAAATAAATGTGAAGTACCCCAGAATGCAAAGAAGCTCACCAAAAGCTAGATGAAGTGTAGAGTGATCTCAACAAAGCACCTGTTGATGATCCTGAACACATGTATCTGCATCATAAAAAGATGCAAGTCAAATGACATCAGTACATTGAATGTACGAGTATGTAATATAGCCGAAGCAAAATAACTGAATGAAAGGACTGCAATAGATAAAATATACTCAAGCTGGATGTAAAGAAATAAAGGAGTCAAATCATTTATAACTTTACAAAATACTTATTGATCTTTGAACTCAACATAATAAGTGACATATTAAAATATACTTTCACTCTATTGGGAGATTCTCTAACCGACAACCATCAGTATGAACTATGTGATGATACAACGTCTCGCCCACGCTGCTAGAACTGTCCTATACCGTGCCGGGATATAGAACCTCTCTACTAATTGGATCCACTAAGCAATAAGGATTCATCAAAAAATTATGATCATGTACTCATGTTGGCAAGATATGGTTTATAGGATTTTGAGTTGGGTGAACTCATCTCCATATCGGTGCTCAATACTACTCCTAATAATATATATACTCATGTTCAAATGTATAAAACATACTCTTTCTCTGACTTCGGATACCTGCTCAAACTATCATTTTAAAAGAGTTAACTGCTCTAAAATATCTCTGAACTCATTACTCATTTAGAAAGCAAGGTTTCTCTTTGCTTAATGTAAAAATATTCTTTCAGGGTCGAGATAATTACTCAAAAGGGCCTCTTTAAGAGGTAAGTGCTCTGTACTCAATCTTTCTAAAAACTCTTTTACTTTTCTCAGAATAATAATTTCTTTCTTCATGTAAAAATGAAACATTTAGGAAATACTTAGTTCCCTTATACTCTTGCTCAAATCTTGGTTAAAACGCTTTCTCAAACTCCTCTTTACTTTCTAAAAAATAGTTTAAAACAAATGTTTATTGTTATCTGATCATTGATGACTCGGGAAGTCATACTGCATAAATATTGATGACATATCTAGATGTCATACTGCTTACACATTGATGAGATACTCGACTGTCATACTAATTATGAATCATAGTTCTTTTCTCAATGTAAAAATATTACTTTTGGAACCATTTGTGTTCCCTTAAACTTTACTCAAAAATTCTCTTTAAACTCTACTCAAACTCTGCTTTACTTTCTCAAAAACTCAGTTTATAACACAAAATAGGGTTCATGCTTAAAAATAGACATGAATGAATCAACTCAAGAAGGCTTGATGGACTGTGAATAGACCTATTCATTTATGATTTAATTATCATAGAAATAGGTTTAGTCTAATTATCATGTTTTCATTTATGATTTAAGAGTGCACGCTCAAATCTACCTTTGATCTTCGTGGGTTGCTTGAAAGAGAATTCATGAAGTGGAGAATTAGATTCATAATTATATATTAGCATTAAATCTTGAGTTTTCTCAAAAAAGAGATTTAGATTTTCATTGTTGAATGCTAGACTTTCTTGAAAGAGAGGTCTATATTAAGTTAGTAGGTTGTTTTATTGAATTACATGATTGAGTCCGAAAGGAGATTTCATGATATTGCACAATGAGATCGAAAGAAGATTTGTGTTGTTGAAGATGACCTAGCCTACTCACGATTAAATTAGCATGTGTTGAGTTGCAATGGATTGCTTGAACGAGTACTGCGGTCCAAATTTCCCAATTCCCAATTACCAATTATCCTTTGCTTGATTAGATCTTTACCCAATCTTGATATATTTACTTAAACCAATCTCTTTTTGGTAATTATATATTGTTAATTTATATTTAAATTAGTATCATGTAATTCTTTATATTTACGATTGCCGTCAAATTATTCCTTGTGAGATTAAACCCCGACTCTCTTGTTGGATATTTCATATTGCTAACAATCACTTACTTGTTAGCTTGTTTTGGGAGTAATTTGAGCGTTATCATTTCTGACCCTTTCTATGCTGAGTTGGTTCTATATATCTTCGGTCACCATGATGGAGCGGATCCAAGAGGATCAATTATGAAAGTCCTAGATCGAGACCAGGTAGGTATATATGGACTTCTCGAGTCCCTTATGGATCCTCTATCAATGTGGCCCTCTGAGGAAGATGAGGGATGCAAATGGGTCCTACCCAGTATACCGAGGGCATGAGTAAGGTGTATATACTTGGTACTTGGCATTGATGGTACAACTAATTTTAATACATAACTCACATTCATACGTATTGCCTATCACTAGTATAATTAGTTGTTTGCACATGTTGATCATATGGGGCAGACTAGGTTATGGTTGCTATTGTATACCTTATGTGCTTAAGAGGACTCGATGAGGTTATTTTTTTTATTATGATTGTGTTGCTTGTGGAATTATGGCGGGTGATTTATATGATAGGTTTAGATTCTCCCTTGTTCTCTCTATTTGATACTTTTAGACTGGGTTGGATTGGTTTGGTCTATATGATGTTTTGCAGTTGACTTCCTTAGTAGATTATTACCATAAATAGTTTTTTTGGACTAGCAGCTCAAGGTATGTTCCTTTGTCTTATTTACCTGCTTCGTTTATCCTTTTTTCTTCTCTCTGCTTGCTTTTTTGGTGGCTTCTCTTTCTTTCTTTAGCTACTAGTAATATATGTTCCTTTCTTACCTGTTATTTATGCTTGCATTATCTTTGGAGATCATTCGGTCTATGCCTACTGAGTACCACTTGTTGGTACTCATACTACACTTCTTCACCTTACACATCATAGTATGAGTTCTCACCTTTGATGTGTGCCTCATGTAGAGCAACTTTGGATCCAGAGGCTGGGTGAGCTCCTAGTGTCCGGAGTTGCCATTCTCCATTTGTTATGACTAGGACAACTCTTTAATTTGTCTTCGGAAACAGTTCTATATATTGGTACTATTATTGTAATCCTATTTTAACTAGTAGCTAAAATACCAAGTGTTATCAAGTCTTGGGGTTTATATTTTGTATTTATTTGATTTTCTCTCTTTCCTTTATTTGGATAATTGTCTTTTATCTTCTACATTCTTCTCTTCCATGTGATATCCTTTTGCTTCTAGTTCAAGGGTATAGGTTTGGCTTACCTATTGGTGGGTCGTAGTAGGTGTCAGCATGACATGAGATTTTGCTTCGCTACAGTAAGACTTGAAACCATAACTTTTGCTTTTCTTGCAATTTGTTTTTATGGGTTTGGAGAGTTGAGAGAGTAGAAAAGAAAGAAAACTTAGTAATTGATGAAATATATTCCCTTAATATAAGCTAAAACATCGTGGGTTAGGCTGAAGAGGAATGGGAAAAGATCAAAACAACACCAATTAAAAAGCTGTCAAAAACCTTCAGCGAGGGCCATCTAAAGTTCATGATTTGATCTACGAGCCGTAGATCCCATCCGTGGAAGTCAGGTTGAAATTCAACTTTCTGAAGTTCATTCTATGGACCTAAATTACAGCCCTTTATTGGGTTTATGACACTTAATAAGATCCGTGACTTCATTTACTAGCCCAAATTATGGCCTACAGATGGATTTATGACCTATAGTTTGGTCCATGAAAATCAGACCAAAAAAGAGTTTTTGAAGTTGGTTTTATAAGTTTAAACTACGGGTCATACTTCATGTCACGGCCAGTAAAATGGGCTTGTAAAACTTAGGCCCAGATTTTCGGTTGGGAATGTCTCTGTTAAAATGGTCATAACTTTTTACTTCAAACTTTGACTGATGCAACTTGGTGGTGTTCCAAAGAAGACTTATATACCTTTCATTTGATGGGCCACCTAATTCTTTATGTTCTAATAGATATGATCATTTGAAGTTGACCTTTGCATGAACTATTACAAAAAACTTAGCCGGCAGGAATGCTTTGAACTCAACTTAGTGC
Organism: Solanum appendiculatum; assembly: GCA_018342035.1. Taxonomy (NCBI): domain Eukaryota; kingdom Viridiplantae; phylum Streptophyta; class Magnoliopsida; order Solanales; family Solanaceae; genus Solanum; species Solanum appendiculatum. Next base: position 779,330 of record JAGDQO010000766.1, on the reverse strand, counting down.
TAGAGGTACCTTGTGACTCTAAACCACCTCCGATACACTTTCCACACCTAGGGATGGACCTTAAGCATATATACTTCTATGACATTGCTTGGTTCAAGGTCGTATACTTACGACGAATGGTTCAGACCATTAGCATAGAAGTTTGCAAGGTGTTACATTAGATTGTAACCATTTTTGGGGCACAAATTCCTTGAGCTGGTTGGGATCCCTTGATAGAGTCAATTTTGGGATTCTTTGCGAGGGTCCTATAATGCTATTTTGGCTCGATTTTAGACCACATTTAATTGGTCAGATTTTGGGTATCAAAATGATGTTATTGACATTGGGATCACTATTTTGATAGTGTGGCATCATTCAGAAGTGGCTTGGAAGGGAAAGGCACCAATTTAGAGGTTTGAAGCACGGATGTTTGGCTTTGAGGTAGGCTATGACTTACTATATTTAGACCTTTCTTGTTGATTGTCCTCACATGATAATTTTTTAAGTGTTGGGTTGATATTTAGCATGATACTTTGTTTTTATTGTTATTTGATTTATTTATCCATTTTTATTGGGTTGATCATTAGTAGTTTGATGTTATATCTATTCTCGTGAGTTGTGAATAAGACAAATGGCCTCGTTGTGACATTTGGATAGCCCTAATAGTACATGTGATTGCCTGGCTGTGGTGAGATGACTACCTAGACTCGTTTAGGACCCTATTCTTTATGTGAGACAGTTGAACCGAGATAAGATTTTTGGAGGGTCTAGTTAGTGTTGTTGCTATTCAGATTTAAGATTTCGAGATATGCTAGAGTTCTGCATAGCTGATCCCATATATGATTCAGGGAGCTGCTAGGTGTAAGTGTAACACCTCAGAAATCAGAAAGTTGAAAAGGAAAGGAAAAGTGTTGTTTGTTTGCACTGACTAGTGCTCTACGAGACAGACCTATGAATCGTAGGAAGTCCTACGGGCCGTAGGATGGGAACTGTAGAACTAGAGTTGAGTTTTTGGAATTTCAAGTTTCTGAAGTTTGACTTATGAATGAATAGGATGAGCCAAGAAATTTTGACGAATCATAGATGGGTCCCATAGGTGTATTCCAGACTTTGTAAGATTATAGGTCAAAGTGAGGTCTACGAATCGTAGAAATTTAGACGGTCTGTAGAATAGTGTCGTAGGAAGTTGTCCAATTTTAAGCCCCAGTAACTTGACCTACGGTTGACCTGTATGGTCCGTAGATCCAAACCGTAGGGTCTTTTAGCAGTTATATCTTAAGGATATTCAGGACTTTTCCTACGTATTTAATACCCATACTATGTCATTTTTACCCTAATTTTAAGTCCTATAATTACCCTTTTACTCCTTAAATTACCCCAACTCCCTCATTCTCTCAAAACCCCAAATCCCATCCACATTCAACTTCTCCAATTCTCTTTCAAGTTCAAGAAGAAGTCTAGGGTTTCAAGATTCAAGTCTCCTATTCCTCCATTAATTTCTGTCTTTGATCATCAAGGTATGTAGGGTTTCATCAATGGATTCCATTCATCCATTAAATCCTAAAGATTTATCAATCTCCAAGATCAATTTCATCAATTTAATTAGGTTTTTATTCAATTTTTCACGGTTTCTAATTGTGTTGATTTAATCTTATCATGATTGTTTTGACTCAGCTACATGCGTTCCAATTTATTTCATATGAATCCATGCATTTTTCATGATTTTGACTATGAACTCTTAAAGGCATATATTTATGAAGAAGTTATAAATCTATGAATGATATTTTCATGGAAGTTTATGCATGATTTATGAAGAAGAATGTTTTATGATCTAGGTTGCTTCAAGATAAGCATCAATGAAATTGTGAAAGGATTTTCTCACATATTAAGGAATCATGATTGGTGAGAGGTTTTTTCACACATGGATGATTCATGATTTAAGGAGCTACTCTATGATGATTTAAACTTAAATTAGTAACTAAATTATGCTTTTCCATGGATGAAGATATATTTTATGAATATGACTATTCCGTTGGGATTTTACTTAGCATCGAAAGAATATTGAGATGGAGGCTCTCCCGTTAGTAGAAACTGGGTCTCTAGAAGCAAACTCCTTGTCCCTAACTATGTGCCCCCATAGGTTTGTCTTAGAAAGACATAGCTAGTGGATCAACCTAAGCTAGAAATTTAAGGTCCTTTTCGTGGAAAGTAAGGACATCTCTTTTTGGTGTGGGAGCAAGACACTGGATTTCACGTTATAGCTCACGTGGTCTATATCGGTTAATGGTAAATATCTCACAAAATGAACTAAGTTTCTTTTAGAGGTTTTATGAAGCTTTTAATAAAATGTTAATATGCATTGACCATTTTCATGATCTATGATTCTTCTTTAAAGGTTTTTTACTATGTTTTAGCTTGGTCATGCATATTATTCTTTCATTTATGTCCCCTTATGATCATGTTTTTACGTTTTATGCATATCCCTCATACTTAGTACATTCCATTTACTAATGCATACTTGTGCCTATATTATTTATCTAATGTAGGATTCGACGATCTGCCTCCTCCCGCTTGTGGCTAGTGGATTGCTTTTAGATTAAAGACTTGGTGAGTCCTCATGTTCCGAGGACCTTGACACCTATGTTTACATTATTTTATGTCTTTAGTTTTCCAGCATTGTATGGTGTATGGGTTATGTACCAACCACTTTTGATGTATAAGGTTGGCCTGTCGAGACCATGATTAGACTTCCACTTTTATGTCAAACTCTTTTATGATATGAGACGCTCTTATTAAATTCTCATATTTTGTATTTTGTTGTGTTGTATGTATATCGAGTGGCTTGTGTAGGGCCTCTTGGGCTCTTATTTGCCATGTCATGTCTAGGGTGTACTTTGGATTGTGACAAACTTCGCATTCAGTGCACAAGGTTTTAGACAAAGGTCCTAGGATGTCTGACAAGCCATGTTGAGTAGAGTCTTGTTCGTGAGTGTGAAGTGTGTCATATTTATGAATAGGAGGCTACAAAACATTTAGGAAACTTCACTTCCTTTATTACTCTAAAATCATGCCATAGAATCTATCTCTATAAAGACTCTTCTCCTAAATCTTGCCCGATGCTTTTCAAGATATGTCCCCTATAAGAGGTTACGTGAGAAGGAATGCGGGTGAGCATATAGAACCCGAGGTTCCTCAAGTTCTGGTTGATCCTGTGGCCGAGCAAGTAACCCATGCCAAGTTCTGAGCCTCTTTCCAAGTGTTGGATCAAGCTATGACAACCCAAGCTAATAGAGAGAACACTATCCCCGTGACCCCAAATATGGGTGCGTCGTGACGAGGATAAGGGACTTCACTAGGATGAATTCTCAAGTGTTTCATGGGTCGAAAGTGGATGAAGATCCTCAAGAGTTCATTGATAAGGTGTATAAGATAGCAGGAATTATGAGATTTTCTACGGTGGAGAAGGTAGAATTGGCCTCTTATCAACTAAAGGGTGTTGCTCAAGTTTGGGTCAACCAATAGAAGAAAGAGAGGGCAGTTGATGCGGGTCATCTTGATTGGGAAAAATTCAAAAGAACTTTTCCTGATAATTTATTTCCTCTTGAAATGAGAGAAGCAAAATTGCTTGAATACTTTGAAGTTTACTCAATTGGCTAAGTATGCTCCAGCTATGGTTGCGACTCTAGGGCGAGAATGAGTAAGTTTGTGTCGGGTGTTTCTGATTTGGTTGTGAAAGAATGTCGTACCATCATGTTGATTATGGAGATGGATATCTCCCATTTGATGATACACGCCCAAATAATTGAAGAGGAAAAACTTAAAGAAAGGGCAAGAGAGTCCAAGAGGGAAAGGACCAGTGATGGTGACTTGTCTCATTCTAGGTCTTGTGGACATAAGCATCCTCAATTCTAGCAAAAGTTTTCTGGTCAAGGTTCTTCTAATGCTCAGACCTCTAAGTTCAACAAAGATAGGGTGTCTAACCCTAAGCCTCAAGGAGGAAATAGTGGTGGATCTTCTATATCTACTTGCACTAGGTGTGGCAAGAAGCATGATGACAAAAGTTTGGCTGGTACAGATGGTTGCTTGAGTTGTGGAAAGAATGGTCACAAGATGAGAGATTTCCCCTTTCTTGCTACTAAGGAAGGGATGGTAGGCAGGCTTAGCCTCGTAGTTCTAGTTTGGGTGCTCTAAAGCAAAATAGATTCTATGCTCTTCAGACTCGACATGATCATGAGCATTCTCCGGATGTGGCGACCGGTATATTGAAAGTCTTTCACCTTGATGTTTATGATTTACTTGATCCAGGTGCTACCTTATCATTTTTAATCCTTATGTGGCCATGAGGTTTGATGTTGGTCCCGAAATGCTTTCTAATCCCTTTCATGTCTCTACTCCCATTGGTGTCTATTTTTGCTAAGACAGTTTATTGAAATTGTCCTATTTCCATTTTTCATAGAGTCTCTCATGTTGATCTTATAGAGCTTTATATATTAGATTTTGATATTATTCTTAGGATGAATTAGCTTCATGCATGTTATTCTTCCATAGATTATAGGACCCGATTGGTCACTTTCTAGGTTCCGACCGAACCTATAATGTCATGGGAAGGGGGAAATTGTGTTCTTAAAGGTCAACTTATATATTGCCTAAAGGCTAGGAATATGATTTCTAAGGTTTGTATTTATCTTCTTGTTAGGATAGGGATATAGATTTTGAAATCCCTACTCTTGTGTCAGTTCAATTGTAAATGAGTTTCCAGAAGTGTTTCTCGATGATCTTCTCGGTATTTCTCCTGAAAGAGTAATAGACTTTAGTATTGACCTTCTCCTAGATACGTAACCTATCTCTATTCCTCCTTATTATATGGACTCAATAGAACTTAAGAAGTTAAATGATCAATTGAAAGATTTGTTGGAAAAGGGTTTCATCAGATCGAGTATCTCTTCATGGGGTGCTTTGGTATTGTTTGTTCAAAAGAAGGATGATTTTTCTGAATGTGCATTGATTATCGACAATTGAATAAGGTTACCACAAAGAATAAGTATCCCATTTCAAGGATGATGACTTGTTTGCTCAACTCCAAGGAGTGAGTTACTTCTCTAAGATTAACCTCCAGTCGGGTTATCATCAATTAAGGGTAAAGGAAAATGACATTTCGAAGAAGACTTTTCAAGCCCGGTATAGACATTATTACTTATTGGTGATGTCTTTTGGTTTGACTAATGCCCTGTTGATGTTTATGGCTTTGATGAATAGGGTCTTTAAGCAATATCTTGACATGTTTGTTATTGTGTTTATTGATGATATTTTGATTTATTCTCAAGGTGAGGATGAACTTGTTGAGCACTTAAGGATTGTGTTGCAAATTCTCAAGGATCGTAAATTGTACGCCAAGTTTAGTAAATGTGAGTTTTGGTTGAGATCCATTGCTTTTCTTGGCCATATTATCTCTGGTGAAGGTATTCAAGTCGGTCCTAAGAAAATCGAAGTAGTTAAAAATTGGCCTAGACCTTTGTTCACTTCAGATATATAGCGTTTCTTGGGTTTGGCTTGTTACTATAGAAGGTTTGTGGTAGGATTTTCCTCTATTGATTTGCCTTTGAAAACATTAACAAAAAATAAAGTGAAATTCCTATGGTCGAAAGCGTGTGAGAAGAGTTTACAAGAATTGAAAGATAAACTCACTTCGGCCCCTATTTTGACATTACTGGAAAGATTGGATAGTTTCGTAGCATATTGTGATGCTTCACGGATTGGATTTGGTTGTGTTTTAATGTAACATGAAAAAGTTATTGCTTATGCTTCAAGGCAATTGAAGGTGCATGAAAAGAATTATCCAACCCATGATTTGGAGTTAGCGATGGTGGTGTTTGCTCTAAAGATTTGGAGGCATTACCTATATGGTGTTCATGTAGAAGTGTTTACGAACCACAAGAGCTTGAACTATATGTTTATTCAAAAGGATTTGAATCTTTGCCAGATGAAATGCCTTGAGTTATTAAAGAATTATGACATAAGTGTCCCATACCATCCCAGAAAGGCGAATGTGGTGGCAGATGCTCTTAGTCAACTATCTATGGAAAGTGTTGCTTATGTTGAGGATGATAAGAAAGGGTTAGTTCATGATTTTCATAGATTGGCCTGATTGGGGGTTTGCTTGGTTGATTCTAACAAATGTAGTGTAGTTGTTCATAATGGTTCCGAATCATAGTTTGTATTGGATATGAAAACGAAGAAAGATCTTGATCTGGTACTAGTAGAGTTGAAGAAGTCAATTTCTGAAAAAGCCATTGAGTCTTTCTCCCAAGGGAGAGATGGTGTCCATTGATATCAAGGTCGGTATTGTGTTTCGGATGTTAATGAGTTGAGAAACCAGATTATGGTAAAAGCTCACAGTTCTCAGTATTCTATTCACCCGGGAGAAACCAAGATGTACTGTGATTTGCAGGTAGTCTATTGGTTGAATGGGATGAAGAAGAATATTGTGAAATTTGTGGCTAAATGTTTGGATTATCAACAAGTGTAAGTTGAGCATCAGAAACTAGGAGGTTTGGCTCAAGATATTAGTATTCCTACATTGAAGTGGGAAGATTTGAATATGAACTTCATTACGAGTTTACCTTGCACTCATAGTCAGCTGAAGAGTATGCCAACGTTTATATTCGAGAAATGGTAGAATTACATAGAGTGCCCTTGTCCATTATCTCCGATCGTGGAACTCTATTTACATCTTAGTTTTGGAAGTCGTTCCAAAAGGATCTTCGTACTCAAGTGATACATAGCATGACTTTCCACCCTCAAACCAATGGACAAGCCAAGCGTACCATCCAAACTTCAGAAGATACGTTAAGAGCTTGTGTAATTGATTTCAAGGATAATTGGGATGATAATTTTCCTTTGATTGAGTATGCTTATAAATAATAACTGTCATTCTCGCATTGGAATGGCACCGTTTGAGGATCTTTATGGTAGTTGGTGTAGGTCTCATATAGGTTGGTTTGAAGTTTGTGAGGTTGCTTTGATAGGGCCCGAGTTGGTGCATAAGGCTATAGAAAAGGTTCAACTTATTCATGAAGGGTTAAAAATGGCGCAAAGCCGACAAAAGTCTTATGCCGATGTTAGAAGAGAACTTGAATTTAATGTTGATGATTGGTTCTATTTGAAAATTTCACCCATGAAGGGTGTAATGAGATTTGGAAAGAAAGGAAAGCTTAGTCCTTGTTATGTGGGCCCATATCAAATTTTGAGGCATATTGGTAAGGTTGCTTATGAACTTGAGTTGCCCAGTGATTTAGCATTGGTACATCCGGTATTCCATGTTTCCTTGTCGAAGAAGTGTGTTGGAGATCCGACATCCATAGTGCCTTTAGAAGGATATCTCTTATGAAGAGGTTCTGGCTGAGATTTTAGACCGACAAGTTCGAAAGTTGAGAAATAAAGAAGTTGTTTCTGTGAAGGTTCTTTGGAGGAATCAATTAGTTGAGGGTGCTACTTGGGAGGCCGAAGCCAATATGATGTCTCAGTATCTGCATATTTTTCCCTCCGCTCCCATTCTAGCTTAAGGTATTATTTTCACATGGTTCATTCATTCGAACTCATGCGTTTTAGTCATTCTTATGGTTTCATATGCGTGCATGTTCGTGCAAAACTTGATTTTTGATGTTATGATTTAGCTTGGAGTGATTATCCATGTTTATGTTCATTATGATGAAATTTGTATTCATGATTGGGTTGTTAGTTTCTCTCCTACTCTATTCATTTTAGATTAAGTCTCATTCGAGGACGAATGTTCCCAAGGGGGAGATATTGTAACACCTCAGAAATTGGAAAGTTTAAAAGGGAAGGAAAAGTGCAGTTTTTTTGCACTAGTCTAGTAGTCTACAAGACAGACCTACGGACCGTAGGAAGTCCTATGGGCCATAGGAATGGAACCGTAGAACTAGAATTCAGTTTTTGGAATTTTAAGTTTCTGAAGTTTGAGCTACGAATGAACAGGATGAGTCGTAGGAATTTGACGAATCGTAGATGGGTCTCATAGGGGTATTTCAGACTAAGTAAAATTTTAGGTTCAAAGTGAGGTCTATAGATAGTATCTATGGACTGTAGAAATTTAGACGGTCCGTATAATGGTGTCGTAGGAAGTTGGCCAATTTTAGGCCCCAGTAACTCAACCTACGGTTGGCCAGTACGGTCTGTAGGTCCAAAACATAGGGTCCTTTGATAGCTATTACTTAAGGGTATATGAGTCTTTTCCTATGTATTTAATACCCATACTATGTCATTTTGATCCTAATTTTATGTCCTATAACTACCTTTCTACACCTAAAATTACCCTAACTCCCTCATTCTCTCAAAACCCCAAATCCCATCCACATTGATCTTCTCCAATTCTCTCTCAAGTTCAAGAAGAAAGCTAGGGTTTATAAATTCAAGTCTCTTATTCCTCTATTAATTTTGTGGTTTGATCATCAAGGTATGTTGAGATCCATCAGTGGGTTCCATTCATCCATTGAGTCTCAAAGATTTCTCATTATCAAAGTTCAATTTTATCAATTTGATTTGGTTTTCATTCAATTATTCATGGGTTCTAATTGTGTTGATTCAATTGTTTAATTTTTATCTTATCATGATTGTTTTGACTCAATTACGTGCTTTCCAATTAATGTCACATGAACCCATACATTTTTCATGATTTTGACTATGAACTCTTAAAGACATGAATTTATGAAGAAGCTATGAAACTATGAATGATGTTTTCATGAAAGTTTATGCATGATTTATGAAGATGAATGTTTTATGATCTAGGTTGCTTCAAGATAAGCATCAATGAAATTGTGAAAGGATTTTCTCACATATTAAGGAATCATGATTGATGAAAGGTTTTTTCACACATGCATGAGTCATGATTTAAGGAGTCACTCTATGATGATTTAAGCTTGGATTAGTAACTTAATTGTGCTTTTCCATGGATGATGATATGTTTTATGAATATGACTATTCCGTTGGATTTTACTTAGCATCAAGATGATATTGAGATGCAGGCTCTCCCGTTAGTAAAGGCCGGGTCTCTAGAAGCAATCTCCTTGTCTCTAACTACATGCCCCCATAGGTTTGTCTTAGAAAGACATAGCTAGTGGATCCACATAAGCTAGAAGTTTAAGGTCCTAGCCTTGGCAAGTAAGGACATCTCTTTTCGGTGTCGGTGCATGTAACACCTCGGATTCAAAAATGAGGAAAATTTCTGGTTCTTCAAGTTTAGTGCCAGTACTAACGGAGGCCACCTAGGAACCGTAGATTGACTCACGGGCCGTAGGTGGGAACTGTAGATGGCAGGGTAAATATTTTGAAAATATCAAGTTTCAGGATCCCATTGATGGTTCACCAGGATTGCCTATCATTTCATGAACGATTCGCAGGTAGGTCTCGTAGGCCACTCTCAGGCTTAGTGAAATTTAAGGGTCAAAGTTGGGATCCTTGGCTGGTATGTACTGTCCGTAAGTAGACCCACAGACCGTACATGGCAACCATCCTTGAAGCTCAAAATTTCTAGTTTTTGAGTCCCATTGACGATTGAATAGGACGGTCCTTAGTTGGACCTACGGACCATAGGTTTGAACCGTATGTCGAGATTTGACAATTATTTTTAAGGGCTTTTTCGTCATTTCCCTAATTGATCTATTCCTAATCTAAGTCGGTTAAGCCCTAATCCTAGACCCTATATAAGGTTTCTAAGCCTAAATTCTACCCTCTCTAATCACTTCTTAAAGTTTCCCCAAATCCCTCCAAATTTCCCCAATTATTTCTCTCTCTAAAAGATTGAAGAAGAAGAAAAAGGTTCTAGGGTTTCCTTTCAAGTATCCTAAGTTCTCCATTGATTTCAAGCTTTTAGCATCAAGGTATGATAACTTTCACCTATGGAGTCTTTTCCTCCATAGGGTTCCTAAATTCTCCAATTTGCGAAGTTAGAATTCTCCAATTGAAATTAGGGTTTTGTTCTATCTTATGGGTTCTTTCAAATTATGATCTAATGAGTTGAATTAAGTCTTTCTATGCATAAATTGAGTTAATCGCATGATTTGAAGTTGAATTACCATGAACCCATGCATGATTTATGATTTCCAAGCTATGGGTCTATGATGAAGTTATGAATGATCAAAGGATGAATTTTATGAAGATATGCATGTTAAATTATGAAATTGGTGATGATTTAATTTGCTTGAGAGTGAAGCATTATTATTGTTGTTGTTGTGAAAAGATTTTCTCACATGAAGGATTCATAGGATTGAAAGGTTTTCTCAACTAAACTTGAATCAAAGATTAAGGAGCTATTCTAATGAATTCTAATTTGGATTGGCCAATTGATGTGCCTTCCATGAATTAAGGGACAAGAGGCGATTACCTATGTCTATTAATGATAAGATAAGATATGAATTATGACTATTCTGTGGGATTTATGTTTAGCACCGAGTGGACAAGTGGCGATTACCCATGTCCCATAAACTATGTTCCACCATAGGTTGTCTTGATAGATATTAGCTAGTGGATCCACTTAAGCTAGAAGTTATGGTTCTTACCTGGGCAAGTAAGGGATCCTCTTTCCGGTGTGGGGTAGACACCAGATTCCATGTTAGAGCTCACATGGTGTATGTCAGTTAAGGCTAATTTCCCACATAATGAACTATAGTTACTTTCTAAAGATTTTTTAAGCATATTTTGTTTTAAGATGACTTAATTGTATTGACCATGAGTTTTACCTCATGTTTTTTATCATGTCATCATATGATTTAACTTGGTCATTGTATCTTTTGTAAAGCCCTTTTTGCATCATTTTGTAACCTCTATGCATAGTTTTCATACTTGGTACATTCTTGTACTAACACATACTCTTGCCTACATTTTCTTATAAGTGTAGGATCCGGCTTATCTCTATCCACCCATGGCTAGTCGTTGCCTTCGAGAGTTAAAGATTTGGTGAGTCCTCATACTCCGAGGACATTGCCACACTTATCCTTTATGTCATTTCATTTTAAGATTTGTATGGGTTACATCCCACTTTCATTTCATTGATGTATTAGATGACTTTGAGACTATGTTTCGGCTTCCGCTACTTTTTGTAAACTCTTTGATATACAAGTTGACTTTTGAACTCTATCTGCTATTATCTTGTATGATGTATGCTAAGTAGCTTGTATGGAGCCTTTCGGGGTCTTGTACGTCATGTCACGTCTAGGAGGTACTTTAGGTCGTGACAGTGCAAGACACCAGATTCCACTTTAGAGCTCATGTGGTCTATGTCGATTAATGGTAAATATCCCACAAAATAAACTAAGTTGCTTTTAAAGGTTTTATGAAGCTTTTAATAAGATGTTAAGATGCATTGACCATTTTCATGATTTATGATTTTTAATTAAAGGTTTTTACTATGTTTTAGCTTTGTCATGCATATCATGATTTCATTTATGTCCCTTTATGATCATGTTTTACGTTTTATGCATATCCTTCATATTTAGTACATTCCATGTGCTAATGCATACTTGTGTCTACATTGTTTAACTAATGTAAGGTGCGATGATCATCCTCCTCCCTCTTGTGGCTAGTGGATTACTTTGTAGATTGAAGACTTGGTTAGTCCTCATGTTTCGAGGACCTTGTCACCTATCTTTACATTCTTTTATGTCTTTAGTTTTTCGGCATTGTATGTGATGTATGGGTTACGTCCCAACCACTTTTGATGTATTAGATTGGCTTGTCGCGACCCTGATCAGACTTTTGGTTTTATGCCAAACTTTTTTATGATATGAGACGCTCTTCTTAAATTCTTGTATTTTCTATTATGTTGTATTGTATGCATGTCAAGTGGCTTGTGTAAGGCCTTTTGGGGTATTATACGTGAAATTACATCTAGGGCGTACTTTGGGTCATGATAGTAAGATTCTAGGAAGGACTAACTATTCCAATGTAAGATTCTAGGGTGTGCTATGGTACGAGAAAGGCTTTCCAATGGATGTTTCTGGGACATACTAGCTATTCTGATGTAAGATTATGGGGTGTGCTAGGTTCTTGCAAGGATTTTCAATGTAAGATTCTGGGAAGGATTGTTATTCCAACATAAGATTTTTGGAGATGCTAGCTTACCTGGTGTTATCCCGATGTTAGACTTTGGGAAGGTATTCGTGGTCATTTCTATGTTGGGCCTTGTAGTGTAATTCTTGTATGTACTCGCCGAGCTTATTGGGGTTCCGTCAAGTTATTAATTGTTTGATTGTTACTGCTATGCGTTTGTTTGTGCCATCTTGATTTATGGGGTCTAATTAGGTTTATATGATTTTATTGGTTTCACCATTAACCTGTAACGACCCTTCTGGCTGTAACGGGTAAACCAATGGTGAAAGAAATTGGGTAAGAAAACTTTTGGAATAGCAAATTGGAAATTTTAGAGTAGGCTAGTCTTAGATAAAATTTGTGCAAGATGAGGTCTAGGGAAATCCGAGAAAGGATTGAATAAAATGTCTAAAATTGGGTTGTTGTTTTTTTGTTAGGTAAAACATTAAGGAGTCTGTTGGGGTGTTCAAAATTGAATTTGGGTGAGTAGAACTCCCAATATCGAACTTCGCATGAATGTGTTAGTTTAGAACGTCAAGGTTCAAAGGTGTGTTGCCAAACATGGACTTTTGAGTAGAATTGTGACTTTTTGTCTTGTGCAAGCTGCTATAGTGGGTGTCACATCGCCGTAGCAAGGGAATTAATTCCCATTATAGCGAGTGATCCCACTAATGCGGTGCCGCTATAGCAGGTTGGGGCCGCTATAATGGGGTTAAGTCAGAGTTTATACTAAAATTTCCCTAAACCACCCATTACTCTGCAAAACTTATTTTTGGAAGAGAAAAGGGTGACCTAGGCTATTTCTTTTAGTTTTCGATTAATTTCATCAGTAAAGGTAAGTAATTCACTCCCCTACCCTGCTATTTGATTTTTATCCTTAGAATCCTTGGAGGATGATCTTAAGGGGGAGGTTTTGTTCATTTAATGATGGAAAATACCATGATTTGTGAGGGATGATCATGAAACTTGCATGGGTTAGAATAAAGTTATAATCCAGATATAATTCAGCCATGTTGGGTTTATTTTATGTATTGTTATTATCATTTGTAAACCTAGAACAAGTCAGGATTCGCAGCAAGGGAAAGGCTTAGGTTTAGGTTCAATAGAGCTTCCAAGTCTTGATTCGAGGTAGGTAATGGTTGTTATTTTCAAAGTTTATGTACATATGTATGTTAGCTGTCTCTATAGTGAAACTTGTACAATGAATGTTGGGGAAAACACAAGGGTTGAATGTGAAACGATGAATTATTATAATTTCATGCAATGACGATGTTTGTTACTTGTATTTACAAGTGTGTTTTTATTTCATTGTGCTTGTGATTGTGTGTCTATGACTAACGGTTGGCTCGGGTACGATGCCTGGTACAATATATTCCCATTGTTGGCTCAGGTACCATGCTAGGTATATACTAACGGCTGACTCGGGTAGCAAGCTGGTACGGGATATCTATATGGTTGGCTCTGGTCCACGCTGGTACAAATTACTAATGGTTGTCTCGGGTACCACGCTGGACATATGTTTGACTATTCTCTTGTTGTTGGTTCCTTTAGTGAAGCGGGCTTGTTTGTGATCATGTGGGTCATGCTTCATGTAAATGTTAAGTCAAGATTGGTGACTGATAGTATTGTTGTATTGTTTTCTTGGTTGATGCATGGGTTCTCTTGGTTGTACTATTTTTTAGTTATGGGTTTACATTCATACCATTGGAGCTGGCCGATGATCCAACCAGTACACTCTGATTTGTGTGCTGATACTGCACTTGTTCTTTCTTTATTGAGTACATGACATATTTATGCGGCTGCTTCATGACCTCAACTGTGATCCCATCGTTAGCTGAATCCTAGGGTGAGTTATTCCTCTGGGTGGCCATGGATTCGCCTTGCTTTTCTAGTCCATTTCCAAGACTTACACTCTCTTTAGTTCATTTGTTTTAGGGTTTCATCCCCGTACTCTAAACTAGGAATAGGTGTTTTGGTATGCGACTTTCAAGTTCTAGGGGGAAATATTTTCGCTATTGTTTTGTGACTTGGTTATTATTTTATGAAAGTTTCTTTTAAAGATTGAAAAAATGTTTTACCTATAAATATGTTGTTCTAGAGTTGATTTATTGCTGGTGTATTGGTAGAAAGTTGGTTTTTCCATCGAGGGTTTAGTGTGGGTGCTACTCATGGCGGGTTGAGGTCGTGACATTACCTTTGTATCCTTATTATGATTCATGATTAGACATGCATTTACTTTTGCTTTATTATCCCGCTATTGACTCCCTTGTTATTATGTTATTGCAATCAAAAGCTCGGTCGGCCTATAATGCTTACTGAGTACCCTTTATTTGGTACTCATACTACACTCTGCATCTTTTTCCTTGATGAAGATCCAAGCGCTAGTCGACCCTTTTGATCCTCGAGCTGCTATAGACGGTATTCTAGAGATTGAGGTGAACTTATTTGTGTTCGTTATTGACTCATCTCCTTCTCTACATTCTGGGCTAGTATTTTATATTTCGAGAGAGTCTGTATATTTCGTGTATATGTCTAGTCTATACTCGGTCTTTAATAGTAGCTTTGCACTAGCATCCACTAGATTTTGAGATGGATCTTGTATTGTTTTTATACTTTTTTGAAGGTTGTGTATATATATATATATATATATTATTTTTTTTTCTTATTTCTATTTTTTCTACTTTTAACCTATGTTAGTGTCCTTCTGTCTATTTCTTCCACTCCCCAGGCCAGTTATTATTAGTTTCGAGCTAATAATTGACTTACCTACTGATGGGATTTAGTAAATTCCATCATGATCGTAGTTAATGGATCGTGGCATGATGTTAGATTATAGTCTAATGTTTTTCAGTGCCAACAATTATATTTTCACAACATTTAAAAATAGTAGGGAAAAATTCAAAAAACAACCTATAAAGTGATATTTATTTAAGTCATCCTTACCAAATTATACATGCAGTTTATATGCGCCCTTTTATTTGTTGATATTATCCAGATGCATAAGTGATGCAAAAGTCATAAATATAGTTAGCAAGAAGGGTACGTATAGGAACATTCTCCTTCACTTTAGTTTTGAATATTTTACATTAATTTAAGGTTTTATGGCATGTTTCCTATCTTGAATAATTATTTATTTGACCCTTTTTCCACTTAATAACACTATTAAAAACATGATTGAACTTGCAAGGTCATACTCATATGCCTCCACCGGTCTCTTTCATGTCCACACCGGTCAACACTACCAATCAAGGCTATACCATGATGACTCTACAACATAACCCTGCTTAATAAAGTAAGGATCCTCCACCACCTAGGAAGGCCTAGGCAGATGAATGGTTATTAGAGGTTCATCATTGAACATGAGGAGTTCTGATAAAATATTGTTACTATCTTAAAAGGTGTAAGAATATTATTTGAGATTCTTTATATCTATTATTAAAGTTGGTCAAAAGAATTAATTATATATTATTGCCCCATATTGGTTTACTATGGAAGTGAATTAATTGCCTTTATGGCATTTATCAAATTGATTGTGCACAAATTTGAAGGAATATTTTATAATTGAGTTAATAGCATTTATACCAATTATTACTCATGGAATGTCATTTTTTGCATGGATTTGAAGCTCTCAGTTTGTGATTTCTATATATAGTATATTTGTGGTTTTAGCTAAGGAAGTGAAAAAAAATAACAAGAAAAACTTTCTTTCTTATTTTGTATTTCTAGGTTTTCTTTAAGTAAAATATTTCTTTGTTAGGTTCTGGCTGCTATTTTTAATTCTAGAAGAGCTTGTTAAATCCTGGGGGATATACCTTTACCGGTGAAATATCCTTAAGGATAGTGTCATAGACATGCCTCAAGCTACAACATTTCTGTGATTTCCAATATTTTCTAACAATCTTAAGGATATTTTTGTCAAGACCTGAAAACTCCAGCATGATGACACTTACCATAACCCACTCATAGGTAAAATAGCCCATATCCCGGAACCACAAGTAACAAACATATTGGGTAGCAACAACCCACGAGAAATTAAGAAAACATAAGGAAAGCACAATGGAAATGAGAAAATAACATAAATATAATATATACAGAGTACATGATCCAATCTCATGACCTGGTGGGCAAAAGTACAAAGCTACTACAAGAGTACAAGTCCCAAAAGTAGACCAAAAAGTATAGACTTGTCTCGAATACAAAAGACTAGTAAAATTTATATACAGATGGAGATAAGTCAAACTAGGATGCCATCAGCTCACCCTCTATATCCGAAGACATTCTCCAAGGCTCGAAACATCGTTGTTGGCTTATTCTCGGATATGTATCGAGAAAATGGATGCAAAACATGAGTACCAAAGCAATAGGTACCCAGTAGGTATCATGGGCCATCTGATCATGGAAAGTAAATACAATATGAAAAGTGAGGAAGTAAGCAGTAACTAGAACTCACGTAAATGAAGAAATAATGAAAAGTCTAACTATATAGCTCATGAGTCTAGAAAGGATGAAGTGATAAAGTACAATAATTATCTATAACCTAATTGGACCCCATAATCCAAGAAGATAAATTTGTGCGCAATTTAAAAGTAAATAACCCAAACGGGTCCCCATAAGTCATATGGGAACGTAAAAGAGCTAAAGATAGCACTAGCAAAGGCCAAAAGTACAATACTAAAATGACTAACCCCAAATTCTAACCCCAGTGTAGGTAACCAGAAGAACCTAATACAACCACAATGTCAAGACTCGAACCCAACTAATAGAAATGTGCCCAGACTCTAACCGAGGCTAATAGAGATGTGCCAGGGCCTCAAATCATGGCCAAAAGAGATACGCCAGGGTCTCAAACTGTGTCTAAGATAGATACACCAGGGCCTTGATGCGTGGCTAAAAGAGATATGCCAGGGCCTTAAACCATAGCTAAAAGACTTCAAATGTCTCCCAATTAACCGTTCATCCTCATGCGGAAATTTACCATAGAGAAAAACAACATTTAGAGTCACCAGGGACCCACTCCAGCTCAAAACCCAAGACCCATTCCAAAATTACCAACAAGGCCCAAAATCGCAAAGCAAACACACCGAGGCCGAAACATAAGGGATGTTATGGATGAATAGATATGAGAGCGTATAGCTGAGTTATCGCCTAGCTAAGGATCAATACTATTTGACCCAAGTCTGCTATATTAGTCTACTTGGTGCTAAGTCATCCGAACTGACGTTGGAAGATTTGGAAGTCATAACAACTCCAAAATGAAAGTCTAAGGCAATCAGTTGCCTATGAATAGGCTAAGGCCAAGAGCAAGCCACCAGTATCAATACACCATACAAATAGAAACTACATAGCATGATAAAACAATGCACACAAGCTAGACAAGCTCAATTTCCTGAAAACTACCCAAAAAGAAGCTAAGTCATGAATTTATCCACTAAACATGATATGACCGAGAAAACCCTCCCAAAACTAGCTAAACAACATAAATTTACCAATACAAACTTAATCTAAGAACAGTAAGCCATAGCCTACCTCAAAGTCGATCGCGCACTCTAGTTCCAATAAACCAAAGCTTTAACCTTCCAAATTGCCTTCGATCACAGCCATGTGATCAAACGTATGACCATAACACCCATATAGACGTTTTGACACCCAAATAGCAATAACTTAAGATGGGACAAAAATTGAGTCAAAAACTATATGTAGGACACATGTCAAGAATTTCAAAATTGATTCTGTCAATTAGCCCCATACAACTCTAGGAACTTGTGCCTTATAAATAGGAACAATCCGACCCCCAATCGCATTCAAAATAGTTCATGCAACAAGAATTCACAAAAACACAATTAAAGGCTAAAACAGAGGAAGTTGAGAGATAATTACGGGTCTAGGAGCGTGAAAGACAACCTTGTCAACACCCCAACACACTTCCCACATCACTTCAAAGAATTCCTTGAGAAATCATCATAGATTGAGCTCTCAAAGTCCCAAAATGAAATTAGAAATTAGAGGAAAGAACAATGACTTCAATAACTATAAAGCATTGGCAAACCCCGATGTCACAGGTGTAACAATGCATGTGCAGAAAAGATTCACCGGTGTGGAATTCCAGTGGTCAACCAACCTCGCAGGAGCGGACCTTGGCTTCGTAGGCGCGTGGTCGCAAGTACGACCAAGGCTCTGCAGGAGCGTTGCCTGCTGACCTAGGCACCTTCGCAGGTGCGACTGCCTATCTGCAGGAGTGAACCTAGGCTCTGCAGGACTGGTTGCACCATCTCTTCCATTAACACCCCAAGTCTTAACCAGATGTTCAAAAATTGATCGGGGTCCCACCAATACGAAATGAATATGCTACCCAATAAAAAATAACATTCCAGACTCAAAGGAACTATTGAAACTTCCAATGAAGGTCGTTTCGACAAAGAGTGGGTCCCACACCCAAGCGTTGTTTACAGCCAAAATCTACTCGATAGCTTGAAATGACTCCAGAAGCCTGAGATCCCGCACCAAATGTCCTTCTAGACCAAACTCGATGTTCTAGAGCTAAGAAACTATCAAACTTGCATTCTGACGTCGTCTACCTAATGTTTTGACCGAAGTCAACAATTCAAGTTTCAAAAGCTCAAAAACACCTAAACTCGCATGAAAATAAAACAAACGACTAAGTGACTGAACAATCAGTCCCAACAAGTCATAAATGACTTGTGGTCACTATAGAAAAGCTTTAAGAACAAAAAATAATGCAAAATTAAGGAAATGTCCTAGAGGGGCATTACAACATTCACTACTAAAAAGACTTATATCATCGAAATTACAGAATCGAGAAGTACCTTAAGGCCCAAACAAACACGGATATTGAACTCGCATCTCGTGCTCGATCTCCCAAGTAGCCTCCTCAACTGGATGATGCCTCCACTGGACCTTAAAAATAGGAATGGCACTTGAATGCAATCGCGTCATATCTCTGGCCAAAGTAGCAACTGGCTCCTTCACGAAGGTGAAACGATCTACAGACTGAACTAAGTCATATCGGAACACATGAGACTTATCACGAACATACCAACAAAGAATAGAAACATGGAAAACTGGATGAATAGATGAAAATGTAGGAGATAATGCCAACTCATAAGCAACATCACCAAGAATCTAGAGAATCTCAAAAGGCCCTATACACTTGAGGCTAAGCTTGCTCTGCCTCCCAAATCTCATCACGCCTTTCATGGCAATACACAAAGGAATACTCAGTCACTAACTCCAAATCTCAAAGGTCGTTGCCTATGGTCAGCATAACTCGTATGCCTTTAGTGTGCTGAACTTAGGCTATCCTAAATCACCCAAACTCTATCCAATGCCTCCTAAAGCAAATCAGTACCATGCGGTATACGCTTTGAAGACCCAAACCAACCAACCAGTGAGTGAAAACACCTACCATATAAAGCCTCTAATAGGGCTATTTGAATACTCGAGTGGTAGTTGTTGTGTTACCCAAACTCCACAAAGGATAAGAACTAGTCCCATTGACCTAAAAAGTCCAATACATATGTCCGCAGAATATCCTCTGGCTGCCTATCATTATATGGGTGAAAGGGTGTGCACAGATGTAATACCCCGGATTCAAAAAGGGCAAAAAAATTCAATTTTTTAAAACTTTGGTGACCTACTACTTGACCAACTAACCATTGGTGGACTTATTAGCAGTAGGTCAAGGGGGTAGGAACCGTTGGTAAGGCTTCCTAAGGGAAGAAGTTGGAAAAAAATTCTAAGGAGTGACCTACTACATGACTTACCAATAGTCGTTTGACTTACTAATAGTAGGTCAAGACGGGGGGGGGGGGGAGATCGTTGATGCTACTGGTTGGAAGGAGGAATTAATTAATTTTTTGGGGCTAAGGCAGTATGACCTACGGTTGGTCACCTATAGGCAGTAGGTTGACCTACCAACCGTAGGTCATGTAGTAAGTGGGTCGTTGGTGTAGTTCTTAATGAGGGATCGTTTGGTCTTTTCACCTAATGGCCTATTTACTAATCTAAGTCGGTTTATAACTTCTCCTGACAATATATAAACCCTTTTAATCCTAAAATCTACCCTTCCAAATCACTTTACAAGTTTCCCAAACTCTCTTCTCTCAAATATTTCTCTCTCTAAAATCAAGAAGAAGAAGAAGTCAAGCTAGGGTTCTTCAAGTTCAAGTCTCCATTCTTCATCATTGTTTAGGAATTCAATTGAGGTATGTAGGGAGTTCATCAATGGGTTCCATTCACCTATTGAGCCCCCAAGGTTTTCTTCAACTCTCCAATTCAGTTTCCCAAAATTGAACAAGGTTTTGATTTCATTCTTCATGGGTTCTATTTGTATGGATTCAATTATGTACTTATGATCTTGTTTTGATGATTTAGACTCAATTACATGTTTTTCAAATAATTCCATGTGAACCCATGTATTGATCTATGAATTGCACTATAAACTCTAATTTTCTAAGTAAAGATTGTTCAATCAAAAACTAGATTTTCTTCTATCATGCGAGTTCTTTCAATTATAATCAAATTACTTTCAATTATGGTTTTTGAAGTATGAATTGAGTTGAATTACATGTTTTAAGATGAATCCCCATGAACCCACATGAATTCCCCTTATTTTGATACTTATGCATTGATGATAGGTTGAATTATGAAGAAGATAGAATTTATGAAGTTTATGTGAACTCATACATGTTTTTATGATTTCAAAAGCTAGTATTCATGATGAAATTGATGAATGATGAAAATATGGGTTTTATGAAGTATGCATGTTCAATTATGGAAATTATGATGATTTATGAATTACTTTAAGATTTAAGCTTAATTGAAGATGTTGTTGAGTTCTGAAAGGTTTTCTCACATTTAAAGGATTCATAACTTGTTGAAAGGTTTTCTGAACTAAAGTTGAATCAAAGGTTTAAGGAGCCATTCTAATGACTTAAGCTTAGACTTGTACATGGAATATGAAATGTCTATATGCATGATCTAGATGTTATGGATCCTACCTTGGCAAGTAGGATGGCCCTTCTGATGTAGGGAGTATGTCGGATTCCATATTCATAGCTCACATGGTCTTTAAATGTCCGTTAAGGTAATTTCCCACAATAATGGACTTAAGTACCTTTAAAAGGTATCTCACAAATGATTTAAATATGTTTAGCTTTCATTGACCTTGGTTTATGACTTATGCTTTTCACCCCTTTTTACTTCATGTTTAGCTTGGTCATTGCATGTCATGAAAATGTCCCTTTTTAGCATGATTCAATGTTTTATTGCATTCCCCTCATACTTGGTACATTCCATGTACTAACACATACTTTTGCCTACATTGTCTCATAATTTAGGATTTGGCACTTCTCCATCCACTCATGGCTAGAGATTAGTAGAAGGATTTTTAAGACTTGGTGAGTCCTCATCTATTCGAGGACATAGCCTAGTTGTTATTTCTTTTATGTTCTTTCATGTTGGCATTGTAATGGGTTACACCCCAACTTTTCATTCTATGAGTTTAGATGGCTTTGAGACTATGTTTAGTTTTCTGCTACTTCTATCAAACTCTTATGATATGAAACTTACTTTCGTACTCTTTGATTCTATAATTTTGTATGTATGTATGCTAAGTGGCTTGTATGAGGCCTTTCGGGGTCTTGTTCGCCATGTCATTTCTAGGGGGTACCTTGGGTCATGACAAACTTGGTATTCAGAGCCAAAGATTTTAGAAAGATCCTAGGATGTCTCATAAGCCACGTCGAGTAGAGTCGTGCTCATTAGTGTGAAGTGCGCCACACTTATGAATGAGAGGCTATAAGATGTTTAGGAAATTCCACTTCTTTCATTATTCTAAAGTCGTACGATAGAGTTTAACCTTATAGGTCTTCCTCTCCTAACCGTTGTTTGTACTCTTTAGAATATGCCTCAACGAAGGAATCTCGTGAGAAGGAATAGGTATGTTGGTGCAAATGAGAGACAAGAGGTTACCTAAGTGCCAGTCAACCCTTTGGCCGAGAAAGTGACTAATGATGAGTTTCGAGCCATATTTCATGCATTGCCCCAAGCTATGACGACCCAAGAAAATAGGGAGGTGGTGGCTCCCGTGAACCCAAATGTAGGTACGGCGGCATCAAGGGTGAGGGATTTCACTAAAATGAACCCTCTAGAATTTCATGGTTCTAAGGTGGAGGAAGATCCTCAAGAGTTCATTGATGAAGTGTACAAGGTGCTAATAATCATGGGTGCGACGCCAGAGGAAAAGGCGGAGTTAGCCGCTTATCAACTTAAGGGTGTTGCTCAAGTTTTTTTCAACCAATGGAAGAGTGAGAGGGCTGATGATGTGGGTCCTCTTGATTGCGAGAAATTTAGGGTTGCTTTCCTTGATAGGTTCTTCCCCCTTGAGATGAGGGATGCAAAGGTACTTGAGTTCATTAACCTTTGTCAAGGGGATATGAGTGTGAAAGAGTATGCCTTGAAGTTCACGCAATTGTCCAAGTATGCTCCAACTATGGTCGCCGATCCAAGGGCAAGGATGAGTAAATTTTTGTCGGGTGCTTCAGAGTTGGTGGTCAAAGAATGTCTAACCGCCATGCTTGTTAAGGAGAAGGATGTCTCCCGCTTGATGGTTCATCCACAACAAATAGAAGAGGAGAAACTTAAGGGAAGGTTTAGGGATTCAAAGAGGGCAAGAAGGGATGATGGTGAATCTTCACATTCAAGGTCCGGTGAAGGAAATCGTTGTCAAGGTAATGGTTCTAGTGAATAAATGGTATCCGAGTGTCAAAGGTGTGGAAAAATACATAGAGGCAAGTGTTTAGCCGGTTCAAATGCATGTGTTGGTTGTGGAAAGAGTGGTCACAGGATGAGAGATTGTCCATCTCTCACGACTAAGGGAAGGGAAGGTAAGCAAGCTTCACCTAGTGGTTCGGGTTTAAATGCATGCTTTGGTTGTGGAAATATGGATCATAAAATATGGAATTGCCCCTCGGTTACTAGGAATGAGGGGGATAAACGTCGGCGGGCTTGACATGATCGTGAGGGTTCCCCGGATGCTATAATTGGTAAGTTATGGTCTTTTTGCTTGTGGTTATGCGTTGTTTGATGTTGGGTGATTTGTTTGCTATGATAAGACTTTATGTGTTGTTAGTGTGTTTATGGTCGACTTTGAAATCCTTGTAGAAACTTCTTAAGTGTTTACTTGTATCAATGGTTTTGTGGTTGTTAAGACTTTGATGTTATGTTTGAGTTAAGGGAGAATGATTCGAAAAGACTAGAGAGGTTTGCTCCCAAGGGGGAGATGGTGTGCCTCATGGTTGAAATATGTGAATAGAACTATGTTGGTTTTGGAAGGTTCCTTGTCATGGAGTGGTATGTGAAAGGCCAGAGGTGATGTGATCACTTAGTATCCCTATCTTATTCCTTCTACCTTTGGGTCTAGCTTGAGGCCTTAGCCCGTCATGGTTCACTCTTAAGAATTCTTGTGTTTTAGTCATTCTCATGTTTTCTTATGCATTCATGCTCATAAAAATTTGATTTTTCAAAGATATGATGTAGCTTGATTGATTTCTTGATTATGCATGTTCATGAAGAGTCTAAATTTTGAGAAAAATGAGCTATCTTAATTGATTTCTTCATAGTTATGTGCATTTGAGTATGAGTTGCATTAAGCCTCCATGAAATGATATTTTTAACATGCATTAGCTTGGAGTTGATGTTTCTTCCTCGGATATGTGCACTTGTGTGATTCCATTTTTGGTTGGGTTGTTAGATCTTGTTTCTACCTTCTTTATGATGTCTTGATTCTCGTTCGAGGACGGATTTTCCCAAGAGGGAGATAATGTAATACCCTGGATTCGAAAAGGGCGAAAATTTTCAATTTTTGAAAACTTTGGTGACCTACTACTTGACCTACTAACCGTTGGTGGACTTACCAACAGTAGGTCAAGGGGGTAGGAACCGTTGGTAAGGCTTCCTAAGGGAAGAAGTCGGAAAAGAATTCTAAGGAGTGACCTACTACATGACTTACCAATAGTCGTTTGACTGACTAATACTAGGTCAAGAGTGGGGGGGAGGTCGTTGATGCTACTAGTTGGAAGGAGGAATTAATTTAATTTTTTGGGGCTAAGGCATATGACCTACGGTTGGTCACCTATAGGCAATAGGTTGACCTACCAACCGTAGGTCATGTAGTAAGTGGGTCGTTGGTGTAGTTCTTAATGAGGGATCGTTTGGTCTTTTCACCTAATGGCCTATTTACTAATCTAAGTCGGTTTATAACTTCTCCTGACAATATGTAAACCCTTTTAATCCTAAAATCTACCCTTCCAAATCACTTTACAAGTTTCCCAAACTCTCTTCTCTCAAATATTTCTCTCTCTAAAATCAAGAAGAAGAAGAAGTCAAGCTAGGGTTCTTCAAGTTCAAGTCTCCATTCTTCATCATTGTTTAGGAATTCAATTGAGGTATGTAGGGAGTTCATCAATGGGTTCCATTCACCCATTGAGCCCCCAAGGTTTTCTTCAACTCTCCAATTCAGTTTTCCAAAATTGAACAAGGTTTTGATTTCATTCTTCATGGGTTCTATTTGTATGGATTCAATTATGTACTTATGATCTTGTTTTGATGATTTAGACTCAATTACATGTTTTTCAAATAATTCCATGTGAACCCATGTATTGATCTATGAATTGCACTATAAACTCTAATTTTCTAAGTAAAGATTGTTCAATCAAAAACTAGATTTTCTTCTATCATGCGAGTTCTTTCAATTATAATCAAATTACTTTCAATTATGGTTTTTGAAGTATGAATTGAGTTGAATTACATGTTTTAAGATGAATCCCCATGAACCCACATGAATTCCCCTTATTTTGATACTTATGCATTGATGATGGGTTGAATTATGAAGAAGATAGAATTTACGAAGTTTATGTGAACTCATACATGTTTTTATGATTTCAAAAGCTATGATTCATGATGAAATTGATGAATGACGAAAAAATGGGTTTTATGAAGTATGAATGTTCAATTATGGAAATTATGATGATTTATGAATTACTTTAAGATTGAAGCTTAATTGAAGATGTTGTTGAGTTGTGAAAGGTTTTCTCACATGTAAAGGATTCATAACTTGTTAAAAGGTTTTCTCAACTAAAGTTGAATCAAAGGTTTAAGGAGCTATTCTAATGAAGTAAGCTTGGACTTTTCCATGGAATATGAAACGTCTATATGCATGATTTTAGCTTGGATTGGTAACTCTAGTTGTACCTTTCCATGGATAACAAGATAACTAATTCCGTGGGATATGTACTTAGCACCGAGAGGGTATTGAGATGGAGGCTCTTCTGGTAGAGGAGGCGGAGTCTCTAGTAGCAATCTCTTATCCCTAAACTATGTGCCACCATAGGATGATTGTCTTTAAGTAGACCTTAGCTAGTGGATCCACGTAAGCTAGATGTTATGGGTCCTACCTTGGCAAGTAGGATGGCCCTTCCGATGTAAGGAGTATGTCGGATTCCATGTTCATAGCTCACATGGTCTTTAAATGTTGGTTAAGGTAATTTCCCACAATAATGGTCTTAAATGCTTTTAAAAGGTATCTCACAAATTCTTTAAATATGTTTAGCTTTCATTGACCTTGGTTTATGACTTATGCTTTTTACCCCTTTTTACTTCATGTTTAGCTTGGTCATTGCATGTCATGAAAATGTCCCTTTTTAGCATGATTAAATGTTTTATTGCATTCCCCTCATACATGGTACATTCCATGTACTAACGCATACTTTTGCCTACATTGTCTCATAATGTAGGATTTGGCGCTTCTCCATCCACTCGTGGCTAGGGCTTAGTAGAAGGATTTTGAAGACTTGGTGAGTCCTCATCTATTCGAGGACATAGCCTAGTTGTTACTTCTTTTATGTTCTTTCATATTTGCATTGTAATGGGATACGCCCCAACTTTTCATTCTATGAGTTCAGATGGCTTTGAGACTTTGTTTAGTTTTCCGCTAATTGTAAACTCTTGTGATATGAAACTTACTTTCGTACTCTTTGATTCTATAATCTTGTATGTATGTATGCCAAGTGGCTTGTATGAGGCCTTTCGGGGTCTTGTACGCCATATCATGTCTAGGGGGTACCTTGGGTCGTGACATAAGATAGACTTGGGTACCCATATCCTCTTATAAGGTCCTATAAAAGATAGAAGTGAAATAAGAACCCTTATATGAAGTAATTTACAAAAGCACCCCATGAAGATGAACTACTTCCTAAATATAGACGTGATCCAACCTCTCAGCACTGAAAGAAAACTAAACGAGAAGGAAGTTTGTTGACTTGTTTATTCAATTCACGATTACCCAAATGCTATCAACACCTCTATATATCTGAGGCAACCCTATAAAATTATCCGTAGTGATGCACTCCCACTTCCATTCCAAAATGGGCAATCTCTAGAACTCACCACCAGGCCTTAAATACTTGGCCTTCACCTGCTAGTAACATAGGTAATGAAACAGATAGTCTGCAATATCTCTCCTCATACCACTCCACCAGTAATGCTTCCACAAATCATGATACATCTTTGATGTCTCCGAATGAATATAGTATCTAGAATCATCGGCCTCACAAAGTATCAACTAAATCAAGTTTCCAACCTTAGGAACACAAATACGACCATCAAATCTCACAACACCATCTATATCCAAGGTGGCTTGCATGATGTCAACTCGCAAAACCTAATCTTGAATAGCAGCTAATGCATTATCCTCAAATTGTAGACCACGAATCCACTCTAATAGTGATGACTGAACACCATTATAACCAAGAACCCACCTAGAATCTGATATATTAAGGTGAATGATCATGTTGGCTAAAGACTGGATGTCTATAGCCAAAGGTCACTTTAAAGCAGAAAGTAAGACTAGACTACCACACTCATCGCCTTCAAACTCAAGGCATGCGCTACCACATTCACCTTGCTCAGATGGTATAGAATAGAGAGGTCATAGTCCTTCAAGAGCTTAATCCACTTACACTACCTCGAATTAATGTCTTTCTAACTCATAATGTTAAAAAAACTCCTATGATTGGTGTAGATCTCACAACGGACTCCATAAAGGCAATGCCTCAAAATCTTAAACACGAATACCCTCGCCACCAACTCCAAATCATGAGTGGAGTAGTTGCACTCAAGCACCTTAAATTGCCTTGATGCATAAGCAATAAAATGGCCTTGCTGTATCAACACACAACCCAAACCAACACCGGATGCGTCATAATACAAAGTGAAGTCCTCGCCCTCAACTAGAAGAGTCATAATAGGAATGATAGTAAGCAACTCCTTGAACTTCTAAAAGCTCAACTTACATTGATCAGACCACTTCAAGGGTGATGCGATCAATGAGAAGCCCTCCACAAACTATTTGTAGTAACCAGCTAACCTGACGAACCTCCAAATCATAGTAATTGAAGTGGCCTATTCCAATCACAAATAACCTTAATGTTCACTGGATCAACCATAATTCCATCCTTGGACACCACCTGCCCCTAGAATGTGATAGACTCGAGACAAAACTCATACTTTGAGAACTTGGTATAAGTCATTGATTGTTCAATGTCTCGAGCACAATCCTTATATGCTACTCGTGTTGCTCCCTACTCCACGAGTATACCAGAATGTAATTAATGAACACAATGATGAAGGAATATATATACTACCTAAATACATACATTATAAAGTCCATGAGTGATGCAGGCATTGGTCAATCCAAAAGATGTTACTAGGAAGTCATAATGATTGTAACGAGTCCTAAAAGTTATCTTAGGGGTGTCTACTGCCATAAGCCTCAACTGATGGTAGCCAGATATGAAATCAATCTCATACAACACCATGAAATCGTAAAAATTGTCAGGCAAATGATTGATATGAGGCATAGGATAGCTATTCTTCATCATCACCTTGTTTAACTACCTATAATCGATATAGATATGCATAGAGCCATCTATCATCTTCATAAAAATATTGGGGCACCCTGAGGTGAATTGCTTGGTCAAATGAATTCCTTACCCAAGAGATCCTAAGGCATAATAATGAGCTCATTGAGCTCTGTAAAGGCCATACGATAAGGCATAATAGAGATAGGATGAATGGCCGGATCAAGGCCAATAGCAAAATCAATATCATGCTTCAAGCGAAGTCCAAGTTTATCAGTAGGGAAAACATCCGTGAACTCTCACACAATAGGAATATAATCTACTGTAGGTCCCTCCCTACTAACATCTACACATATGCCAAATAAGGTAAGCACTCGCTAGATTCCAATCTCTATGCCCAAACATAAGAAATAACCTAGTAAATGTGTGGCTACAAGAACCCTACCAGACCACCAAAGGGACACCCGGCATGGCTAAGGTAACTGTCTTAGCAGAGAAATCCAAGACCGCATAGTAGGGGATAAAAAGTCCATGCCAAAAATTACATCAAAATCAAGCATATCCAATATAATAAGATTAGCCCAAGTGTCACACCCCTGGATAGTCACAAAACATGATCAATACACCTGATTCACTACTAGAGACTCACCAACGGGGGTCAAAACATGTAACATTGCTGATAGAGTCTCACAATACAAACTCAACCAGGAAGCATAATACATAGAAAGATATAAAAATGTAGAACTTAGATAAAATAAATCCAATATGAGCTGATGGCATAAAAAAATCATACATGTAATGACAGTGTTCGATGCCTCAGCATCCACCCTTGCTGGAGCTACATATAGATGACCCTATCCACCTTTGAACTTAGAATCCAATCTACTCCCTAACCTACCTTCATAGGGTCCTCCTCGAGCCCTCTCGTGACCACCACGTTGATCCTGACCTTTGGCACCGCCTCTAGCCGAAGGTGCTATTGCTGAAATTGGTTGAGTTAAACATGGAGTAGGTGTAATCATCCATCGCGGAGATAATCTCTAGACTAGTGGCTAAACTCTCCATACTCAAAAACCCTATGAGAAGTATGGCCCTGAGAAGAACAACCACCATGGCCTGAAGAACCCAAATATGAGCATCTAGAACTCTAATACACACCACAACCACCCCGACTATACTGCTCACTCTCTGAGGTCTAGACTGCTGCTTGAATAGGCCGGATAGACTTAACCTGATGGTGGCGTGCAAGTGAGGCATATCATAGGAGTCCCTTCCCCTTAAATAGGACCCACTATAGTTGCCCTGGTGACAAGCGCTCTTGTCACTGCCTCCTTGAGTCTCTGATAGAGCTCCTCCTTAGTACAAGTGTTATCAACCACATCAAAGAATGGTCTCAATCCACGGATGAAGCAATAAACTCTATCCAGCTAAGTAGGTAAAATCATAGAAACATGTCTAGTGAGCTTATGGAATCTAGCTTCATACTCCGACATGGTTGTGGAGACCTTCTCCAACCTAAACTGATCCTGGAGTCGAACCCTAATGCTCTGCGGTATGAATCTGACCAAGAAAGTCTCTAGACTTAGTCCAAGACACATGAGGTGACCCAACTAGTCTACAATCAATAAACTAATGCCAACACTGCCTGGCTGGTCTGTCAAGCTGATAAGCATTAAAGTCAACTCCTTCGACTCTAATAACACAAAAGTGTACAACCTCTCCCTACAGGTCATCAAGAACTCATGGGAATCCTCGTCTATTGCCTTAGAAAACCTCGGAGGGGATAGTGTCAAAAATACTCAAAGTATCTTCTACTCTTTTAATGGCATAGCTCTAGGTGTGATAATGGATTGAGTGACAATGGGTGCTGGTGGCATCTCATTATGGGATCCACTATTTCCTGTTCAACATGTGGTGCTGGCATAACTATAGTTGGGGCTTTCTACATGCCCCCTAGTACGCCTAATAGTTGAGTGATAGTCGCATTCAAATTTGGTGCCATAGTTGTTCTAGGTGTGGTGTGTAGGCTGGTCCCAACCCCTCTAATTGTGGAGGAATAGGAGTTGGTTGAAGCTCCGCAACTAGCTCCCGAGTCATTTGTCTACCCTGGTCTTGAAATAGTGCTATGGCTCACACTTAACCTTGGGGTCATCCTCAGCCCTTAGGTGGGGTTCTATCTGCTGGCTTGAGAGCAACACCCCCAGCTGCCAAACCATGCGTATGAGCCATCCTATGAAAAAGTAAAACAAGTAAGATTCCAGAAACAAAATAAGACACCCAGATGCACGACAACGTACCAAAGAAGGAACCTTCCTAAATATTTCTTGTAGCTCCCGATAGGATACAGAAGCCTCCGCACCGATACACAAGACTCTACTAGACATTAGATTGTAACAACATCACTGATGAACCTTGGGCTCCAATATCAACTTTTTCACAATGCGAGAACTCTATGTGATGGCACCTACCATACCCTATTAGTAGGTAAGCCAACCTATATCCCAGAATTACAAGTAACATGCATATTGGGTAGAATTAACAACCAATAAGAAATTAATAGCAACATATGGAAAGCACAATATAAATGAGAAATAACATTAATATAATATATACATAATACATGATCCAATCCCATGACCTTGTGGATGAAAGTACAAAGCTACTGCAATATTACAAGTTCCAAAAGTAGACCAAACTGTACAGACCTCTGTTGAATACAAAAGACTAGTCAAAACGAAGTGGATTACAAATGGAGATAAGTCGAACAAAGACACCATCAACTCACCCTCTATCTCTGAAAATATTCTCCAAGGCTCGACACCATTGTCAGCTGGTGCCTGAATTTGCATCAAGAAAATAGATGTAGAGTGCAGCATGAGAACAAAAACAACAAATACTCAGTAAGCATCATATGCCAACTGAGCTTGGAGACTAAATACAATATGAAATGCGAGGAAGTAAACAATGACTAGAGGTTAGGTAAACGAAGCAATAACAGAAATTCTAACTATATAGTGATAACGCTCAAATTACTCTAAAACTATTAGAAGAATAAGCAATCGTCACCGATAAAAAATATCCAACAAAAAGTTGGAGTCGAATCTCAAAAGGAGTGGTTTAGTGATAAGAATTCAACTAAGAAATTAAGAATGCAAACTAATTCATTGTATTCATTAGAACAAGTGGGTGGATGATTCCACCAAATTCACAAAAAGGGTTTTGAGTAACAACTATAACAATTTAACTAAAACCAGGGATTTCAGAACAAACGATCTAGGGGTGTGGGATTAGTATTAATGTCAAATAGGGGTACAAGTTATTGCTTAATAGTGCTAGACAGACATGGATAGGCTAGGTAATCTTCAATGACACTAGGCCTAGGTCAAGGGAGATTGGATACAGGGGTAGGTCTAGACGAGGTGGAGGGGGACGCTGAATTACATGGTATGGAAGGAGGCTAAGGAGTACTTGATGGCTCCACAGAAGGAGAAGGATGAGCACATCAGCCTCAAGAAGAGTAGGATCTACTACTGGAGTGGTTTCTGGTGATGGTGACTTTCTCTAAGCCGCATCATCTCTCAAATAATCTTCCTCTATCCTCCTAATGTCGTTGGAAGAGGCAGGGGCAACAAGAACATTTATCCTCTCTCTGTAAGGCACTCCAGCAACCTCACACAATTGTGTGTTCAGGACTGGGAATGGGAGCATTGTCTTCTCCTGGTGTGCTCTCATCAACATCTCCTCCGCAATAATAGCACCGGCGTAGATCTCCTTCTGTTCAATAATGGTACAACCTAGTACGGCCTTCGGGAGCCGGAGGATGGATTTGTGGAAAGTTGGATCGGATGTCCATCCTCTTCTTGACCTTGACTTTCTTTGGTGCCTCACTCACACGCGTAGAGATACGCAGAGTAGTTTGTTGTTTTTCGGAGGTCTCATTTATTGTGATCCTTCTATTACTTTTAGAAGGAGGTGAACGAGTAGACTCATGGTTAGAGTCAGATGATACCACTCTCTTACCCTTGGATTTACCCATTTCCTGAAAGGCACAGCAATTCAAAACACAAATTGAGTGAAGGTTAGTTGAAACAAAATCAAAAGCAAACATAGTTGAACACATATTTTGAGGCTCACCGACTAGGAAGGTGATTCCCTTAACAGGTAAGGTGAGCTCAGACGAGCTCACCAAAATTGATAGAATAAACTTAATTTCCACTCAGGCATAATGGGTGAAGTCAACTCCAACTCGATGATCCGCCGAGTTGGTTTCAATGGGCTAAGATAAGACCGCCAAAAGTGACAGTGCAAATTAAAAAAGGAACCGGCAGAAGGGTGATTTGCACTCCAACTTGGCGATCCTCCGAGTTGGTTTCGGCGAGCTAAGATAAGCCTACTGAATGAGACAAAACACAAGTTACATTTTCAAACTCAAAAGGTGATTGGAGCTTACTCGACAATTCACCTAATCACCTTGGCGAACTAAGACAAGTCCACCGAGTTGGTAATTTCAGCCCAATGCCTATTTTTTACAAATTAAACACTAACATTCAACAATACCCAGTACCCAATCAATTTTACAAGCTACTCACATGCTAAGCTACCCATGGGTACTCCCTCAACAATCACAAAGCATTGCCCAATTCGATGATTTGCCCTTAAGATAGACATCACCCTATCCATCATTGGGGGAATACAAGTCGTCAGGACAATATTGGCCTAATCAAACTTCAGCCATATCTATTTCAATCAAAGCCCAGTCACATTATATGACAAATTCCAACGTTTAAACTTCACAACTCATTCTAACAAATTTAGGCACAAAGTTAACCATCCTAGTTCATGGGCATAGTTCAATCGACTACATTTAGCAAAAGTTCATGGGCATAGTTCAATCGACTACATTTAGCAAAACCCAATCAAATTAGATAGCACAACACTATCATCAAGCCCAGTTCAAAATACACCAATCTAAAGTAAGGGCAAAAAAATAACTCAAAAACCAACCTCAAATTAGCACAAATAGCAAGAATGAAGGAGGTAGAGTTTGGGAGTCGAGAATCTCGATAAAACACGCACTACAAGCAATGAAATTGAATCACAATAAGGACTCACTAGTATTTAATAAAAGGTTTAGAGTTTAGGAAGTGAAAATGCACTAAAAAGATCAAAAGTTTCTTTTATAACTTGAAAAGACTCTTGGCCTTTTTATGTTAGGCCAACTTGTCCGCCTATGATTTACATCACTGAATGTGTTCGCTGAATCACCGAAGGAGCTTAAGCTCACCGATGATGCCTGAACAACTTCCAAACCTGGCATTTAAATCGGTGGACCCGATGCAGTTTTCCTAGTGTAACTTGGTGCATCGCTGTATTGGTCCATGTTAGCCGAATGCAATAGTACTATTTGTTCACAATTTTTGGCGCAGAAAGCAAACTTGAAGAAGTCCGCGCAATACTTTTGGTGCATCGCCGATTGGATATTTGCAATGCCCAATTCATCCTTTTCAACTTTTTGACTTCATTTTACCCTGCACTGACAACACACGTTATTGAAAGCAATAAAATAAACTTGGGTTTCCTCCCAAGAAGCGCCTTATTTAACATCGTGGCATGACACAATTCTTACTCCTCAACAATTATTTTTGGGATTGGGGATGGTGTCACTAGTCAATGTTCCCTTTTGCCTTGGATTAAATGGGTGGAGATCTGACACATTTGTGTTTCTAGCTGCTTGATTGACACTGAGAAAGAAGTGACCATTTGAGTCAAAGTAGAGAAGTCATTTTTCAAATCTTTCAACACTTTGTCTGACCTTTCAACCTTGTTAAAGATCCTTGTTAGCATATCATCAGTTTGGTTTCCTTCCGATTTAACTTCTTTTGGTTTTGAACGATCATGAGGTGGGATCTATCTATCCTATTCAAG
This sequence comes from Solanum appendiculatum, assembly GCA_018342035.1. Taxonomy (NCBI): domain Eukaryota; kingdom Viridiplantae; phylum Streptophyta; class Magnoliopsida; order Solanales; family Solanaceae; genus Solanum; species Solanum appendiculatum. The sequence continues at coordinate 745,389 of JAGDQO010000766.1, read as the reverse complement.
TTCACATTCTCTCCAGTTTCCACCTCGATCTCTCCGGTCTAGCCAACCATTGTCTCGATCCTTGTTCCAACCTTGGTTCCCACCCGGTCTTGGATAGTTCAAATGAGAACCCCCCATTTGGTTCCCCATGAAGTTAACTACTTCATTGTATAATGTCTCAAACTTGGCATCTTTCAGGCACTGCCCACAACTTGTTCAAATTGCATTCACCGTTTTAAATTCGTCTCCCATAACATGTTTTGATAGCAAATTGAGTTGAGTCATCATTTTGGTCATATTTTCATCACGCACATGGTTCTTCTCCATTTGTTCCTTACTTATACTACATTGTAGAGGATGCAATTGATCCTCTCTAGTATGCCATGCTCGGTTGATCTTAATTATATAATCAAGAGACAATGTTGCTACATTAAATGATTGTCGCATCAGCCCACCTTGAGTAAGTTGATCAGCTAACCCTTTGTTGACCGAATCAAAGCTATAATTAAAGTATTGCAGCAACAAATTGTCCGGAACACCATGTGTTGGCATTTTAGTAACAACTTTTGGAACTGCAACCATGTCTCATGAAGAGGTTAACCTTTTCTCTATTAAAGTTTTGGATACTGTCCCTCAACTTTACCATTTTCAAGGGAGGAAAAAATCCCTCAAGAAATGCTTCGGTTAATTCCGCCCACCAAGTGATAGAATCATTTGGCAATTCGGCCAACCATCTTGTAGCTTCCCCGTTAAGGAGAATAGAAGTAATCTCAGCCGAATAGATTCTTGTGAAATGTTCTTGATGACGAACAACCCACAAATATCCACTATATTTTGGAGGTGTTCATGAGGATCTTCATGAGCTAGACCCCCAAACATTCCTCTCATTTGGAGCTGTAGCATTGTTCCGATTATGTGAAACATTGCTCTCCTTGTTAAAGGAGACAATCAGATTGCTCCATTTCTCTCAATGACATTCACGTGCATGTCATTCATTTAAGCCATCTAATCATTCTGCCGATAGTGACTAGCATCGTCACTACCATTTTTTCTTACGTTTATACCTGCAAATGGGCAAAATAACACACCAAACAAAAATCTAGTACAACTAAACAAGTTCACAAACTAATTTTACAAACTGAATTTTTAGCTACTACTCCCCAGCAATGGCGCCATTTTTGATAATGATCAAATTACTCTAAAAAATAATTAGAAGAGAGAGCAGTCATAAGCAATCAAAATACCCAATAAAGAGTCAGGTGGAATCCCACAAGGAGTGGTTTAGTTATAAAAATTTAACTAAGAAATGAAAAATGTAAATTGATTCATTGTAGTCATTAGAACAAGTGAGTGGATGATTCCACCAAATTCACAAAGGGTTTTGAGTAACAACTATCGCAATTTAACTAAAAATAGGGATTTCACAAGTAAGAGACGGTCTAGGGGTGTGGGGATTGGTATTGATGTCAAATAGGGGTTCAAGTTCTTGCTCAATAGTGCTAGACAAACATGGATAAGTTAGGTAATCTTCAATGTCATTAATCTTCTTTCTATCTCATAATACCATATCATAGAAACTCCTTTCAGTCTCATCTATGTGAATCAAAAATTAACCCATTACTTTATGGAAATCTCTCTTTTGAGCAGATTTGGCAACTAGAAATGAACCATAATTTCTCTTTCGAGCAACCAATAGAAATCAAACCTAATTGGCATGCATCAAGTTATTTACCCATTTCAATTCATCTCTTCTGAGCATCAAACAAAGATCTAGACTAGGATTAAGTTTGCAACCTTAACCCATGAATTAACCCCATGCTAAATAACCTAAATCCACATATGAACAACAATAAAACAAAGCATAGCACAAGATCCACTACATTAAATCAACACTCAACCCCATAATCACACCCTTAAAGTTGGGGTTTTAGCCACACATCATAAAAAGAAAAGAAATTATACCTATGATGTTACCAGCCATTAATTTGTTTAAATTAAGCAAAAATCTTCAACACCCACTTCGATTACAACCCTCAATTCTCAATTACAAGAGAATTTGAAAAACCCCAAAACTAAGAAAAGAGTATTTCAATATCCAAAAGCTAACTATGAAATTAGAGAAAAGTTTTTTGTTCCAGATCTCAAATCCCACATTTTCTCTCACTTTTGGGCTATTTATAGTTTCCCAAAATTCCATATGCTACCCATTCGGTGACATTAGTCGAGCTCGCCTAACACATTCGGCAAATCGATGTTTGCTCTTTAGCTCGCCCTTCTTTTTCTTCAAGCTTAAGGGGTTTGAACCTCAATTGGCGAACTTTATTGAGTCAGCCTTTCATATTGGGTAGATCACCGATTACTGCCCTATTCACCCATTCTTCTTCCATTTTTACTCAGAAGTCTGTCACCTTTAGCGATGGAACTTTAGCTCGCCCAATCTACTTCGGTGAATTGTCATTTCAACTCTAATTCGCCAAACTACCTTGAATATTTTCAATTTTAAACACTGTCTACTTCGGCTAGGTGTGGTCAATTGGGCGATATGCCCTTTTGGTTTGGCAACTACCAGTTGAGAGTTTGTACTCCTTTCAATGGTTTTGGCCTTTTTTTCATATATTCATCCTTGCCTTGTCCTTTAGCCTTCATAGCTACAAAACATCAAAATATCATCAGAACAGCACATATATAGTCATTGATAACACTAATTGTTGAACTAAAAAAGGCCTCAAATGAATGCAAATCTATCACTCATCATATAGCTAACGAGTCTATAAATGATGAATTGGTAATGTAAAGAAACTATCTATAACCTAACGACCCCCATAAACCCATAAGGTATACTCTTGCGCAATTTGAAAGTAAAACACCCAAATAGACTCCATAAGGCCAATGAGTACACAGAAGATCTAAAGATAATACTAGGTAAGATAAAAAGTACTCAAGAATTGAAGTGACAGACCCCAAACTCAAACCGCAATGAAGGCAACCTGATGAACCCGATAGCACCACAATGTCAAGACTCGAACTCAACTAATAAAAGTGTGCCCATACTCAAACATGGTATAATAGAGATTTTCCATGGTCTCGAACCGTGCCTAAATGATATATGTCAGAGCCTCAAACTATGGCTAAAAGGGATATGCCAAGGCCTTGATCCGTGGCTAAAAGAGATATGCCACGACCTTGAAGCGCGGTTAAAAGACTATGAATATCTTCAAATCATGCGCTCTTCCTCATGGGGGAACATATCATAGAGTGAAACCACCTTCAAATTCACCAGGAACCCACTCTAGCTCAAAACCCAAAACCTAATAAAAAATTACCGATAAGTCTTGAAATCGCAAATAAAACACACCAGGCCCAAAACATAAAGGATGTTATCAATGAATGCTTACAAGAACTGAGTTGTCGCCTAGTTAAGGATCATACTATCAAACCCAAGTCTACTATATCATTCTATCGGGAGCTAACCTGTCTAAAGCAACGTTGGATGGTTTCTAAGGTGTAATGGCTCCAAAATGCTAGTCTGAGGAAATCACTAGCCTACGCCTAGGCTAAATCCAAGAACAAGACACCAATATAAGTACAACCATAGAAATAGACACAACGTGGCATGATACAACAACAGACACAAAGTAGACATTCTCAATTTCCTTAAAACTATCTTAAATGAAGCTAAGGCATGTATTCTATCCTCTAAACATGATATGATCTAGAAACCCCTCCCAAAACTAGCTAAACAACATGAATTTACCAATACAAGCCCAATCTAAGATTGGTAATCCATAGCCTACCTCAAAGTTTGCCGCGCGCCCTCTTTTTCCACTAAACTAGAACTTTACTCTTCCAAACTGCCTATGGTCGCTATCATGCTATCCAATAAATAAGTACAACATCAATATAGATATTTTGACACGCAAATCACAATAATTACAGATGGGACAAAGATTGAGTCAAATATAACATTGTGGGACCCATGTTCGGAATCCAAAAATTGAATTCGTCAATTAGTCTCATATAGCTCAAGGAACTTCTGCTCTGAAAATTTGCACAATTTGAGCCCCAAATGGAGCCAAAACTGTTCATGCAACAAGAATTAACAAAAACACAATTAAAGGCTAAAATGGAGGAAGTTGAGGGAGACTTAAGGGTATAGGAGCGTGAACGATAACCTTGTCAACACCCAACACATATTCCATCTCACTTCAAAAAATTCCTTGAGAAATTGAGCTCTCAAAGTCTAGAAAAAAATTTGAAATAAGAGGGAAGAACATTGATTTTAATCACTGTAAAGGCTATTGAGATCTCAATGTCCCGAAACTGGTGACTATGATGTCGTAGTTGCGACATTACAGGTGCAGAAAAGATCCATCAGTGTGGAGGTCCACTAGTCAATAGGCTAGGTAGGAGCGGGCCTTGTCTCTGCAGGCACAAGGTCGACATTGAGACAAAGGCTCCATAGGAGTGAGGCCTGTTGACATGGCACCTTCGAGGTGTGATTACCTTTACGCAGGAGAGGCTGCACCAGCACATGGGATTAGCACCCCAAGTCTTACTAGATCTCCAGAAATTGATTAGGCTCTCACCAACGCAAAATGAATATGCTACCCAATCAAAAATGATATTGTGGACTCAAGGGAACTATCTAAACTTCCAATGGAGGTTGTCTGAAAAATTAGGTCCCACACTCAAGCTCTGTTTTAAGTCAAAATCCAATCTATAGCTCAAAATGAGTCTAAAGGCCTCGGGGACTGCACCAAAGGTCCACCTAGAACAAACTCGATGTTTTGGAGCTAATGGAACCATTAAAATTGCATTACGAAGTTGTCTAGTTGATGTTTTGACCAAAGTAGACCATACAAGTTTCAAAAGCTCCAAAATATGCAAACTCACATGAAAACCAAATGAAGAGCAAGTGACTAAACATTTAGTCCCAGCAAGTTATAAATGACTTGAGGTCGCTATTGGAAAGCCCTAACACCAATAATAATGTAAAATAGATGAAATTACCTAGAGGATCATTACAATTTTTTGTTATCATGGTTCATACAAATGATCCATATGCTACTATTACTGATAATACCACCGTTGCTGCTCAAACATCTCATGGTGTTAACCCTGATGTGCCTTCGCACAACTTTACCAAATACTTGCCTAATATTTTAAAAGTGGAAGTTTTTGGTAGATAGAATTTTAAGAGATAGCAAGAACATATTTTCTTTGCTCTTGACATGTATAGAGTGGCATCTGCGCTAATAGATTCAAAACCAAATGATCTTCTTTAGATCAACTAAATCAATGTATTTATGCAAACAAGGTACGTAAGCACACAATACTAAGTACTCTTTCTAATGAATTGTTTGATGTGTATTGTTCTAATAAGGAAGCAAAGGAGATTTGGGAATCACTACTTGCTAAATAAACTACTGAAGATGCTACAATACAACAGTTTGTTATTGGTAATTTTTACAAATGGCAGATGACAAAGGAGAAAAGATGTGAAGGTACATATAATTGAGCTTCACAAACTAGTTGTAGTTCTTAAATCAGAGAAAATTATTTTACTGTAGTAGTCCTTGGCTGGTGAATTGATTGAAAAACTACAGCAAAAGAACTCGCAACAAAAGCCAATCTTATGGAGGACAATAAGTCTCACAAGATAATATGTATGAAAAAGAACTTGATTACAAACTCAGGGTCAACAATCAAACTTTCAAGAAAAAAGGCAATTGCTTTGTGTGTGGCAAACCAGGCAACCATGCAACTCATTGTAGAAACAAAGTTGGGAAAAAGGACAATCCAACTAAGCCAAGAGTAAGTCTGACTGAAGCAAATGATATCATTATGATGGTCATTTCTCAAGTGAACCTAGTGGCCAATGTGATACACTGGGTGATAGATTCAAGTGCTAATAGGCATATTTACACCAATAAAACAAATTTTGTGGCTTACACCTAAGTAAATGAGGGAGAAGAAGTTGTGCATCTTGGTGATTCTACAACCACTCAAGTCCTTGGAAAATGAAAAGTTCTTCTCAAGCTCACATCCGTAACGATGTTGGCATTAATTGAAGTGTTGCATGTTCCTAGTATCCGAACCAATCTGGTTTTAGTGGGATTATTAGTAAAAGTGAATGTGAAAGTCACATTTGAGACTTGTAAGGTAGTAATAACCAAGAATAATGTGTTTATTGGTAAAGGGTATAGTAATCATGACTTATTTGTTCTTAATGTTTCTCAAGTCATGAGTGCATGTAATGACCCTCCAGGTCATTTCTGTATTAGTGCCTTATTTTTATCATTTAGAGTGTTCCTATAGCGACCTCATATTATTTTTGACTTGTTGGTCATTCGTTTAGATTCTTGCAAGTTTATGTGTTCCGGAGCTTTTGAAACTTAAAAAGTTGACTTTGGTCAAAAGCTCAGGAAGATGACCTTAAAATGCAATGTTGTCGGTTCCTTAAACTCTAAAATGTTGAGTTTGGTTTAGAAGGACCCTTGGTGTGGATCTCAAAGCTTTTGGGCTCATTTTGAATTCCAAATTTGGTGGGCTAACCTATCTCATTTGCACACATGGGGTTTCAAATGAATCTCGAGCATCCTATCAAGGATTTTTAAATTGATCAAAACTAACTGAAGTGCATCAGCTAGTACAGGCCATTTTTCCTATTCCCATACGGGGGAAGTAAGCCACGTTTGTGGAGGGCAGAGAGTTGGTCTACACATTTGCAAGGCCCTTGTTGCGTTTGCAAAGACAAGGCATAGTTTCGCATTTGCGGAGGCCTGATCAGTTGCCTTTTGTGTTTGCAGGCCCTCCTCTGTGTTTGCGAAGGCCAAGGTGGCTGACCCTTCATATTCGTGAGCCACCCCTCTGCATTCACGATGGTCAATTTGACTGGTCTTTTAATTAAAAGACTAGTCGTAATTAGCAAAGGGGTGGAACTTCAAATTCGAATTTGTCAAGTTCTAGAGCTCAAAATTGGTTGATTTTTGTTGCATTGCATCGGCTAGTTTGTGGCTACGTCTTGGAGTGATCAGGGAACTTCATACAGTATGTATTTGCAGTAAAACTTATCCCAAAGGGACTGCCCAACCCTTCTTCTCTGTGTTAAATTGGAGAATTATTGGTTGTCTATTTTTACTGCCCTTCCGAGCCCCAAATTTTGTTTTTTTTTGAGAAAAACGTTTGGGAAGCTTAAGGGGACCTTTTGATGGAGTCAATTTTGGGATTTTCAATGTGGATCCCACATTCCTATTTTTGACTTAATTTTTGGCCCATCTCATATTATTCTCTGTTTTGTATCAAAACATTTTTTTTGATGTTATGGCTATGTTTTTGATAGCGTGGTAGTGTTCGGAGGCCGTTCAGAAGGGTAAAGCTCTGAAATTGGGATTTTGGAGAACACATGGTCTGTGCTGAGGTATGTTATGGCTTCCTAACCTTTAGATTGAGCTAAAAAATGTAAATTCATGATTATTAGTTGGAATTTGGGTTGGGTTGCTAGTTGATGATGCTCCATTTATTTAGAATTTATGTTTTAGGCCTTACTTTTAGTTTTTTTGGGATTGTTAGCATGTTATTCCCCCTCTATGTGATCATCCATACCTTGTGAATGTCGACTGTACATATTTGTGTTTGTTGATAGCATGTTATTTGCCTTAAACTAGGTTTAGGCTAGTGATTACCTTATTGTTGTGTTTTAGATCGATAGGCCTTAAATTTGCTCCAACACCACTTTAGATGGCTTAGTTATCTATAGACTGATGTAACAGACGTGGGTCTAATAGTTTGATCCTTAGCTAGGCGATAACTCACCTTTGATGACCTTTCATCCATAATAATCTTATTGTACGGACCTTGTTATTCTCCAATGTGATTTTGGGATTTGTATGACAATGTGGGATTGGATCCGGTTTGGGCTTGGAGTGGTTTGTTGGCACTATGGGGTGGACATCATTCCTTGGTAAATTTATAGTGACTTGACATGGGACTCTTTCAGGAAACTCTTTTGGTTACAGATTCAAGGTCTGGTCATGCTGCTCTATATAGTCACAGATTCAAGGTTTTTGCACTTTATTTTTAGCCATAGTCTGAGTTTTGGGCACATTATCCTTTATTGTGTTGATACCTAGCAGCATGGTTCTACTTTTTACTTAGGGTGTGCTATCCGAAGTTTGAGGTCCGAGTTATGCACTCTCATGTCGTGGACTCACCGATTTTCATACTCCATAACTATAGTTCTTTTATATACCTATCAGGCTTGTGGGGTTCCGTTTAGGTTATTTACTTAAACTTGTGCACAAGTGTATCTTCTTGGCTTATGGGGGTCCAGTTAGGTTGTAGTTAGTTACTTGCTTTCATTTCACTCTTTCCTAGACTCATATGCATTCTTGTTAGATCTCCGTTCAATGACCTTTGAAGTGTTATCTACTCTTGGTTTTCATACTACCTTTACTTTTTAAGCTCAGTCGGCCTATGATGCTTACTGGGTACCTGTTGTTTGGTACTCATACTACACTTTGAATTTGCTTCATGATGTAGGTCTGAGTACCAGTTATCAGTGTTACTTCGAGCTGATTGCATAAGGTACCAAGGACAACGGTGAGCACTATGGCATTCTAGATCATACTTGTCTCCATCTGTATAGTTTGACTAGTCTTTTGTTTTTTGTGACAATATATTTTTGGTATACTTTTGGGACTTGTACTCTTTTGTAGCAGCTCTGTACATATTACAACCAGTTTTTGGTTGGATCTTATATTTATATCATGTTGGTTTCTATCTTATCCTTCGCTGTCTCCTTAAAATTATTTATTTATTTCTTGTTAATTGTTGTTTCTACCATGTATGCATATTACTAATCATCTCGGGTTACAGGGTGGCTCACCTACTGGTGGGTTATAGTAGGTACCATCATTGCTCGAGTTTTGGGTCGTAAGAAGTTCGTATCAAAGCTCCAAGTTCGCCAGTGTCACATGTACAATGCTAATGCCATGTAGATCGGTGTAAAAATGTACATAATTTGTTTTCGGGAGGCTATTGGACATCATTAGGAAGATTTTCTCTTTTGTATCACTTTCATGCATCGTGTGTATTATTAGTTTCTTGGAATCTCACTAGTTTTATTATTTCACAAGATTGCTCGTACGCGAGGCTCAATGACCAGGGGTGATGCACTTGGGCTTGATGGTAGTTCCCCTGGGCAAAGGACGAGCTCAACATCATGTGAGGGCTGCAATACCACCTCTAACTAGGGTGGTGCCTAGGGTCAGGACCTATGAGGCGCTCATCAAGAAGATTGAGAAGGACATCGGGAAGGTAGGTCAAGTGGTGGGAATAATGCTCGGGGCAGAGGGGGACATGGCCACCTATATGCAGCACTAGAGAGGGTGAAGGCCAAAGCATTATATGATGTTATCACATGTACATTTCTTTTATGCCAACAACCCACCTTGAATTTATTTAATCTGGTATCTGCTTTTTAATATGTGTCTATGTCTTATGCTTCCCGATTAAGTATGAGTTCTGAGCCTTTGGCAGTTCCGTTGCATATTTCAGTCCCTAGGGATGAGTCTTCAGAAATGGATTGAATGAATAGATCATAGTTGGTTGCAATCTAGGCGTGGGACACTCTAGCTGACCTTAAATTACTATATATGTTGGATTTTGATGTTATCCTGGGCATGGACTGGTTTCCCCCCTGCCATGCGGTCTTGGATTATTTTGCTAAGACCGTGACCTTAGCCATGCCCGGTGTTTCTTCGATGGTGTGGCAGGGCTCTTGTCGTCACACGCCAGTTGGGGTTATATCCTTTGTAGGTTGGTTGCTAGAGGATGTCTAGCTTATTTGGCCTATGGTAGATTCAGTATCTATTGTGTGATATTTTGTGGATGTTTTCCCTACTGACCTACCCCCAGAGGATGATATTGACTCTACTATTGACCTGAGCCAGGCACCCATCCTACTTCTATTTTGCCTTATTGTATGGCCACTATAGAGCTCAAGGAGCTCAGTGTTCAGCTTCAAGATATCTTGGGTAAGGGTTTCATTTAGCTGAGTGTGTTCCCTAGGGATGCCCCAGTCCTATTTGTGAAGAAGAATGACATGTGTATGTAGATGTCTATTGATTACAGGCAGCTAAATAAGGTAACAATGAAGAATAATTATCCTATAACTTGCACTGATGATTTTCTTGACCAATTTTATGATGCCATTATGTTTTCTAAGATTGACGTGTGATTCGGTTACCATCAGCTGAAGATTCAGGTGACCGACATCCCTAAGACCACAGTTAGGACTCGGTACGGTCATTTTGAGTTCTTGGTGAAGCCTTTTGGGTTGACTAATGCCCATTTGGCCTTTATGGACTTGATGACACATGTGTTCAGGTCGTACCTTGATTCCTTTGTCATCATGTTCATTGATTACATTTTGGTATACTCGTGGAGCCCGGAGGAGCATGATCAATATATGAGGGTTGTGCTCAAGACTTTGAGAGATTATCGGCTTTATGCCAAGTTCTCAAAGTGCAAGTTTTGGCTTGAGTCTGTAGCATTCTTGAGGCACGTGGTGTCCAAGGAAGTCATTATAGTGGATCTGGGGAAGATTAAGGCTATTCGTGATTAGGCTGGGCCCACCACTATTACTGAGATTTAGAGCTTCATCGGATTAGCGGGCTAATACACAAGGTTTTTGGAGGGCTTTTCGAATACTACAACACCTTTGAACCAGTTGAATCATCTTGATGTTCCTTTTGAGTTGTTCAAGGAGTGTGAGTTGAGCTTTTTAAAGCTCAATAAGTTTCTTACTACTTCTCCTATTTTGACTCTTCTAGTTGAGGGAGAGGGATTCACGTTGTATTATGACGCATCTAAAGTTGGCTTGGGTTGTATACATATGCAAAAAGGTCAGGTTATAGCTTATGCAGTGAGGCAGCTTAAGGTGCATGAGCACAACTACCCCACTCATGATTTGGAGTTGGTAGTAGTAGTTTGTTGCTTAAGATTTGGAGGCACTACTTGTATGGTGTTTGAAGCAAGATCTACACTGATCAGAGGAGTCTTACGTATATTATGAGCAAGAAGGATCTTAATTCAAGGCAGCGCAGGTTGATTAAGCTCCGAGAGGACTATGGCCTCTCTATTCTATACCATCTGAGCAAGGTAAAGGTGGTAGCGGACGCCTTGAGTAGAATGGTGGTGAGTAAGGTTAGTTTAGCCTTCCTTTCAGTTTTGGAGCGACCTTTGGATTTAGACATCCAGACTTTAGCCAATAGGATGATTCAGCTCAATATTTCAAATTCTAGGCTGGTGTTAGCCTATGTGGGAGTTCAGTCTTTTCTGTTGGAGCTGATCCATGATCGTTAGTTTGAGGATGAGCCTTGGTGGCTATGAAAAATTGGGTTTCGCAAGGTGATGCCAGGTAGGCTACCTTATATTATTTTTGGTTTATGAGCTTTGATGGTCGTATTTATGTTTTGAGAGTTGGAGATCTGATTCAACTTATCCTTTGTGAGGCCCATGATTCCAGATATTCCATTCATCCTAGCACTGCAAAGATGTTTTGTGATCTAAGGCAGCATTACTGGTGGAGTAGTATGATGAGAGATATTGCAGACTATGTGTCCCATTGCTTGTGTTGCCAACAGGTGAAGGCCGAGCATTTGAGGCCAGTTGGTGAGTTCTAGAGATTGCCCATTTTGAAGTGAATGTGGAAGCGTATCACCATGGACTTTGTTATGGGGTTGTCTCGAACTTCTATAGGTGTTGAAAACATTTGGGTCATAGTTGATCAATTGACCAAGTAAGCACACTTCCTACCCATTCAGTCTTTTTTTAGCACCGAGAGGTTAGATTGTATTTACATTTGGAAGGTAGTTTGTCTTCACAGGGTGCGGTATCCATCATTTCAAATAAGGGTTCTTAGTTCACTTCAAGCTTCTTCAGGACAGTTCAAGATGAGTTGGGTAACTGTGTTAACCTTAACACAACTTTTCATTTGTAGAACAAAGGGCAGTTAGAGCGTACTATTCAGGTTTTGAAAGATATGTTGTAGGCATAGGTTCTTGATTTTTGATGTTAGTGAGACAAGTTTTTGGCTTTGGTGGAGTTTACATACAACAACAACAACTTCCACTTGACTATTCAGATGGCCTCATTCGAGGCCTTATATGTAGGATTTGTCACTCTCCAGTTGGCTGGTTTGAATCTTCAGAGCCTAGGCCATGTGGTACTAATTTTCTTCAGGAGGCCTTAGATCATTTGGAGGTGATTTAGGATAGGCTCAAGACAGCTCAGAGTAGGCCCCATAGTTATGTTGATCTTAGGCATTGAACTTTAGATTCAGGGTAGGTGATTGGGTGTTCCTTAAAATATCGCCTATAAAGGGCATGATGAGATTTTTTAGGCAGGCAATCTTAGCCCTAGGTATATAGGGCCATTTTGAGATTTTGTGGACTATTGGTGATGTCGCTTATGAGTTAGCCCTACCTCTTGCATATTCAGCTATTCATTTGATTTTCCATGTTTCTATGCTTTGCCGGTATGTTCTTGATGAGTCTCATGTGCTCCGATATGATTTAGTTGAGTTGGATGACCATTTGACCTTCATGGAGGTTCCAGTTGCCATTCGAGCAAGATATGTACGATGGTGGCATTTGAGAATTGTTCATGTGGTTAAGGTATGTTAAAGGCATCATCTAGTCAAGGAGCCAACTTGGGAGATTGAGCATGAGATGCGAGAGTAGTTTTCCCACTTGTTTAACCTTTATGTACTTCTTTACTCTTACTTTTGCAGATGAAAGTCCCTTTTAGCTGTGGATGTTGAAATGACCCTCCAGGTCATTTCTCTGTTATTGCCTTCTTTTAGTCGCTTAGAGCATTCCTATAACGACTCCAAGTCATTTATGACTTGCTGGACTAACAGTTCGGTCACCTGGTCGTTCATTTGGATTCTATGCAAGTTTCTGTATTTTGGAGGTTTTAAAACTTGAATGGTTGACTTCAGTTAAAAGTTCAAAAAGACAACCTCAAAATGCAATTTTGACAGTTTCATCAGCTCATAAACGTTCAGTTTCGTCTAGAAGGGCCGTTGGTCCAGATCCCAAAGCTTCAGGGCTCATCTTGAACCTTTTTGTAGAATTTGGCTTGAAATAGAGTTTGTGTGTGGTACCCACTTTTCATCGAGATACCTCGATTGAATATTTTGTCATCTCAGTTGAATCCGGAATGCCGAATTTGGTGGGTTAGCATATCTCATTTGCTTGTACGGGGTCCCAAAAGAATACCGAGCACCCCATCGGGGATTTTTAAGTTGATCAAAACTAACTAGTGCAGGACCTTTTTCCTCTTCGCGTTAGCTGGCAGTAGGCCGCATTCACGGTGGCCAGAGGAAATGGTCTCCGTGTTTGCAAGGCCCTCGCCTTGTTTACGAAGACCAAGCATGGTTGCCTTGAGCGATCGCGGGCAGGCTACCATGTTCGCGGAGGCTTGAGCAATTGCCTTTCGCATTTGCGGGCCCTCTTCTACATTCACAAAGGATATAGTGGCTGACCCTCTGCGTTCACAGGTCGCCCCATCGTGTTTGCGATGGTCTATTTGACCGGTCTTTTAATTAAAAGACCAGTCGTGTAAACTAAGGGGAAGAACTTAAATTTTGAATTTCCCAAGTTCTAGAGCTCCAAGTTGGTCAATTTTTATTGCATTCCATCCGGATTGTTTGCGGCTACATGTTGGGGGTGATTGGAGAACTTCGGAAAGTGGCATATGGTAAAACTCATCACAAAGGAACTACCCAACCCTTCTTCTTGATGTTAAATTGGAAAATTTTGGCATGTATGTGTTTACTGCCCTTTCGAGCTCTGAATTATGTTCCATTTTAAGACGCAAGTTCGGAATGCTCAATAGGACCTTTTGACAGAATCAAATTTGGAATTCTTAGAGTGGGTCCCATATTCTCATTTTAGACTCAATTTTTGATCCACCTCCAATTATTGTGTTTTTTTGTGTTGAAATGATTGTATTAACATTGTGGTTGTATTTTCGATAGTGTGGCAGCATTAGGAGGCCGTTCGGAAAGGTAAAGCTCTAAAATTGTAATATTGTCATGCGTGTGGTCTGCGTTGAGGTAGGATGTGGCTTCCTAGTCTTTAGATTGAGCTCAAGAATGTAAATCCATAATCATTATTTGGAATTTTTGTTAAGTGGATAGTTTATCATGTTTAGTTTATTTAGAAATCATGTTTTATGCCTTATTTCAGTTTTTTCGAGAGTTTTAGCATGTTGTTCCCCTTTCTGTGATCATTTTTACCTTATGGATCCCGATTGTAATTGTTTATTTTTGTTGATAGCATTTTATTGGCCTTAGCCTAGGTATAGGCTAGCTATTGCCTTAGACTTGCGTTTCAGAGACGATAGGCCTTAGAATTGCTCCAGCGTCGCTACAGATGGCTTAGTTCCCTGTAGGCTGATGTAGCAGACTTAAGTCTAATAGTATGAGCCTTATCTAGGTGGTAACTCACCTCCGATGATCTTTCATCCATAACTCCCTTCTTTTACCGCCCCAGTGATTTATTATGGTAACTTGACATGGGAATCTTCCCCAAAAACTCTTTTTGTTACAGATTCAAGGTATGGTCATGTTCCTTTATATAGTCGCAGATTCAAGGTATGGGCCCTTTATTTACAGCTGCAATCCGAGTTTCGGGCCCTTCATTTACAGCTGCAATCCGAGTTTCGGGCCCTTTATCCTCTATTAAGTTGATACCTAGTATCCTCTATTGAGTTGATACCTAGCGGCATGGTTCTACTGGTTACTTTGGGTTTCCTATCCGTGGTTCGAAGTTTGATCTATGCACTCTCCTATTCTGGACTCACTAGTTTTCATACTCCATAGCTATAGTTCATTTGTGTATACGTCGGGCTTATGGGGTCTGTTTGGGTTATATGCTTAAACTTGCACACGAGTGTACGTTCTAGGCTTATGGGGTCTAGTTAGGTTGTAGTTAGTTACTTGCTTTCATTACGTTCTTTCCTTGACTCGTGTGTATTCTTGTTAGATTTTTGTTGGTTGACCTTTGTAGTGTTATCTATTCTCGCCTTTCATACTGCCTTTACTTTTCAAGCTCAATCGGCCTATGATGCCTACTGGGTACCTGTTATTTTGGTACTCATACTACACTCTTCATCTGTTTCGTGATACAGGTCTGAGCACCAGTTATCAGCGTTTATTCAAGCTGATTGCAGGAGGTACCAGAGACAAGGGTGAGCACTATGACGTTCTCGATCATACATGTCTCCTTCTGTATAGTTTGACTAGTCTTTTGCTTTTTGAGACAAGTTTGTATATTTTTGGTCCACTTTTGGGACTTGCACTCATTTGTAGCAGCTTTGTACATATAACTACCAGGTTTTGAGTTGGATCTTTTATTTATATCATGTTGGTTTCTATATTATGTTGCGATGTCTCCTTTAAACTATTTTTGTATTTCTTGATAATTGTTGTTTCTACCTTGCATGTCTGTTACTAATCGGTTTGGGTTACGGGATGACTTACCTAATGGTGGGTTATAATAGGTTCCATTTATATCATGGCTTGAGTTTCGGATCGTGACAGTTAAGTTGCTAGTACTTAATTATTTATTTTTGGCATGGTAAAATTTGGAACATATGAATAAATAAGAAAATTTTTATTTTTGATTTATTAATCTTTTGGTAATAAAATTCTCTCCTATGTTAATGTTGTTTTCAAATCGCAATGTTTGAATATAATTTACGTGTTTACTATGTGGTTGAGACCTGTAGAAAAGGAAAAAATAGGCACCAGTTCTTTTTGTGTTTTAATTGAGGATTTCAGAAAAAAAAATAGTTTTAGAGTATAAAAATGACAAGTAGGAAAAGTATATTCTTCTTAAATAATGATGAGCCTTACCAAACTGGGTATATCTTTTTGACAAGAATTTAGATGGGAAAAAATAATCAAAAAGTATGTTGTACTTTTGGTGATTTATTTTTTTCTAAAATTTAATTTGTATTGTTGATGAGTGGATTTATACTCATTTGAGGCCTTTTAAGTTCAACAATTAGTGTCCTCAAAGCCTAATTATGTCCTATTCTGATGATATTTTGATGATTTGTAGCTATGAAGGCTAAAGGACAAGGCAAGAATGAATACTTAAAAACAAAGGCAAAAAATATTGAAAGAAGTGTACACTTCACACTGTTGGTCGCCTAACCAAAAGGGTGGATCGCCCAAGTGGTCTGGCCTCACCTAAAATGACAATGCTCACAGTTGAAAATGTTCAAGGTAGGCCGGTGAACTGAATAATGAAACGATGACTCACCGAAGCTGAAGGTCAAACCAGACGACCATCGGCAAATGTGATAGTACTCTAATGAAAAGTGAAAGCTTGAAAGGCAAACTAAGGTGGTAAACAGCGATCCTCCAAGTGTGAAAGGTAGACTCAATTGAGTCTGTCAACTAAGGTTCAAACACCTGAAGCCTAGAGCAAAAGAAGGGTGAGCTAGAGAACAAATGGTGATCCGCCGATCATGTTTGGCGAGCCTGACTAATGTCGCCGAGTTGGTCACGCAGTGAATTTTGAGCCAAACTTTGGGGAACTATAAATAGCTCAAAGGCGAGAGTTTTTGAAATGCTTTTTGGAGAGTTCTGAGAAGTGAATATTTTGAGAGCTTTTGTGTATACGATATTTCACCTTGCAAAGAACATCTTGAGTTCTGGGATTTTCAATTTTACTTTTGAAATTGGCAATTGGAAGTTGAAATCAAAGTGGGTGTTGATTATAATTGCTTAATTTTATCACATCCATAGGTGCTCTCATGATAGGTACAATTTCTTTACTTTTTGTGATGGTGGCTAAAACCCCAATTCTAAGGGTGCAATTATGGGATTGGGTGTTGATTTAATGTAGTGAGTATTATGTTTTTCTCTATTTTATTGCTATACATTCATAGATTTGGAATAATTAGCATGGGGTTAATTCATGGGTTAAAATTGCAAACTTAATTCCTATTTTCGATCTTCGATTGATGCTCGAAAGAGATTAATTGAAGTGGGTAATTAGTTTGATACATACAATTTAGGTTTGATGTCTATGACTTGCTTAAAAAGAGAGGTTATAGGTCGGATCTAATTGCCCAAATCTGCTCGAAAGAGTAAGGTAAGGGGTTGATTTGTAATTCACATAGATGAGACCGAAAGGAGATTCTATTAAATGGTGCTATGACATTGAAAAAAGATTAGTGTCATTAAAGATTACCCAACCTATCCATAAGTATTTCACATAATTGAGCAACAAAACTACCCTTATGTGACATCGATTTCAATCCCCGCACCCCTAGATATTCTCTTAATTGCTTGATTCCTTGACCTCTAGTTTGATTGTGATACTTTACACTTAAATTTTTTAGTAAATTTGGTGGAATCATCCACTCTTTTGTTCTAACATAATACAATGCATATGTACACATTTTCAATTTTATAGTTGAATTCTTATCACTAAACCATTCCTTGTCGGATTCGACCTCGACTCTTAATTGGGTATTGTTATTGATAACAATCGGTTATGCTTCTAATTTATTTTTGAGAGTACTTTGAGTATTATCAACACTAGTGTAAAAAAATAAATTTTAAAATGATGATATATAGTATTTGAGTGAAGCTATTTTATCAGCTTATGATTTATATGATGGAATGCCTTTATGAAAAATTGGTTGAACTTGCTATGTAGAAATATGTTTTTCCAAATTAAACTTTTGGACATATGGGGGGGGGGGGGTAAAGCGTCTTATTAAAGTTATGTCATGAATATTTAAAGTGAGAAGATTTCACTTGATCTTGCTATTCAAAGTTCAATATGTGTTCATCCAGTGTGTGGATGATTTAAAATCCGCTAAATATAATGGAGTTGAATGATTATGGTGCTAAGTGATTAAGTAATTTCTTAACGAGTATTTATGTTAATATAAAATCAATGAACCTCCATATAGAGATTACATTGATTTGAGACAAAGAGTAATAGAACATCTTTTAAGAGATGGAATTATATCCATCAATTGTGTGAAGTTAAAAGTGAATTTGGTCAATTCTTTGACTAAAGATTTGGGAAAATATTAATAGATGAAGCTTCAACGAGAATAAGACTATTGTCAAGTTGTATATTGAACATGATGGTAACTCAACCTATGTGATTGGAAATCCCATGAATTAGGTTCATACGCATAATAATAAGTCATTGTTTGATCTTCTGCACTATAAACTTTTGTCCTATCTGTGATCTATTATAGTGTGCATTTAATGCAAATGTGTAAGGAAAGTGAGGTTGAGTTGTAAACTCTTAATCCATTATCATATCCTTTATAGGTCTTGTAGAGCATAATACACTTGACGGATGGACCTATGTGAGTATGAATTGGCGCTGCTTCTATGAAATTGTGACACATTTCTAAAGAACTCATGAATACCAGGACAGACACACGACCTCTTCGAGTAAAACCGCGATAACGACAAAAATTGTGCAAGTATAATGTGATAGAATAAGACTATTAGTTTACAAAAGGATTTTTGGTTCATAGAAGTTCTACACTTCACCATTTGTTCGGCTATTTTAATCTTATTTTTTCTAGTCTGATTCATAGTCTACGAGACACCAGACTCGACACATTATCCTTCTTTTTGAAAACTCAACAATACTTATATTTTATACATAATATTCATTAATATTCTTTTTAAGATATATGGGAAATATTGATAAAATATCTTTATTATATTAAAAAGTATAGAAATAATCTTTGAAATTCTTTATATCTATTAATAAAGCTGGTCAAAAGAATTAATTATTTATTATTGTCTAATATTATATTAGCCTTAATGGTATTTTATTAAGAACTTTTCAAACGGTTATTTGGTTTAATATGACAGTGAATTAATTGTCTTTATGGCATTTATCATATTGATTGTAAATAGATTTGAAGGAATATTTTGTAATTGGGTTAATAGCCTTTATTTTAATTACTACTCATTGAATGTCATTTTGTGCAAGGATTTGGAGCTCTAAATTTGTGATCTCTATAAATAGTAAATTACTACACTATTTTTATAAATAATGTGAATATTATTAAATAGAAAAATTAAGTAAACAATTATAAAATGAATGATAAAGTATAAAATTTCTCCTCCCTCCCCCATAATGCATTACTTAGTTATTATTGTATTGTTTGAGTTATTACTTTTAATATAATATAATATAAATAAATATTGATATGAAATATAGAAGATATACTAAATTGGATGTTTTAGTTGGAGTATTATATTAATTTAACATTCATGTTAGGGAGTGTTCAAATATCACTGAACTTTGAGATTGTTAACGTCTGTAATTTAAACTTGAGTTTTTAAGAAGAGAAGAATAGAAAACATAAAAAAAAACGTAGTTTAAAAATGAGAGGAAACCCTTCCATTTATAGTTAAGAAAGGATAGTATGAGCATGTTCATATTGTTTCTTATCTTAAAAGTCACAACCCTTCGGAAAGGTCACAACTCATCGGAAAAGTCACAACTATTTGGAAAAGTCATAACCATTCAATGTGAAATAATGGTGTCTTCTTTTAATATAATATAATATAATATAAATAAATAAATAAAATATAAAATATAGAAGATATACTAAATTGGGTGTTTTAAGAAGAACAACAACAACAATGAAAAACTTTTAAAAATTGTAGTTTAAAGTTTTTAGGAAACCCCTCTTTTAATAGCCAACAAAGGGTAGTGTATGAAAAATGCTTATTGTGCCTTATCAAAAAAAAGTCGCAACCCTTTAGAAAAGTCACAACCCTTCAAAAAGGTCACAACTCATCGGAAAAGTCATAACTCTTTGGAAAAGTCACAACCCTTCGAAAAAGTCACAACTCTTTAGAAAAGTCTCAACCCAGTAGAAAGTCACAACCCTTCGAAAAGGTCACAACTCATCAAAAAAGTTATAACTCTTTGGAAATATCACAACCCTTCAATGTGAAAAGAAGTCTGTTTTTAATAGATACATACATATATATATATATATCAGTTACATTCATTAATATTCTTTTTAAGATATATGGGGAATGTTGATAAAATATCGTTATTATATTAAAAAGTATAAGAATATTTTTTTATTATATCTATTATTAAAGTTGATCAAAAGAATTAATTATATATTAGTGTCCCATATTATATTAGCCTTAATGGTATTCTATTAAGAATTTTTCGAACAGTTATTTGGTTTAATATGACAGTGAATTAATTGTCTTTATGACATTTATCAAATTGATTGTGCACATATTTGAAGGAATACTTGGTAATTAGGTCAATAGCCTTGATGTCAATTACTACTCATTGAATGTCTTTTTGTGCAAGGATTTTTTATTATATCTATTATTAAAGTTGATCAAAAGAATTAATTATATATTAGTGTCCCATATTATATTAGCCTTAATGGTATTCTATTAAGAATTTTTCGAACAGTTATTTGATTTAATATGACAGTGAATTAATTGTCTTTATGACATTTATCAAATTGATTGTGTACAGATTTGAAGGAATATTTGGTAATTAGGTCAATAGCCTTGATGTCAATTACTACTCATTGAATGTCTTTTTGTGCAAGGATTTGGAGCTCTCAATTTGTGATATATATATATATATATATCAGTTATATTCGTTAATATTCTTTTTAAGATATATGAGGGAATGTTGATAAAATATCATTATTATATTAAAAAGTATAAGAATAATCTTTGAGATTCTTTATATCTATTATTAAAGTTGATGAAAAGAATTAATTATATATTATTGTCTCATATTATATTAGCCTTAATGGTATTTTATTAAGAATTTTTCAAATGGTTGTTTGGTTTAATATGACGGTGAATTAATTGTCTTTATGGCATTTATCATATTGATTGTGCACGAATTTGAAGGAATATTTCGTAATTAGGTCAATAGCCTTTATGTCAATTACTACTCATTCAATGTCATTTTGTGCAAGGATTTGGAACTCTCAATTTTTTATATCTATAAATAGTAAAATTGTGGTTTTAGCTAAGGAACTGAAAAAGAATAACAAGAAAAACATGTTTTCTCATTTTGAATTGCTGGGTTTTCATAAAGTAAAATATTTCTTTCTTAGGTTCTGGATCCTAGGTTTAATACTAGAAGAGATTGTTGAATCCTAAGAAATACACCTTAACCGGTGAAATATCTGTAAGGACAGAGTCATAGGCACACCTTAAACTAGGAGATTTCCGTGATTTTCAATATCTTCCAACATAATTTATCTATTTTTACATCTTATGATAATGTTAGTTTTCTAATTCATGAATTTGAATTTTCAATATTTTAATTGTTATATTGTTGATGTAATCCATGCTGCATGAGATAGCCAAGGTTATTACATCTTCTATTGGAAAGATTTTTGATGTCACATACTTGACGTGGGTTAAGATTCAACAAATCTTTAATGAGTTTAAGAAGTATATGAACTTATTATTTCAATTAAAGCACTATATATAATGTGATTCGTTCCTAATGTGAGATATTCTGAAAATAAATTTAGGAAAAGTGTGTATGGTTTCCCCCTCATGACAAGCAAATCACAACTAACTTTGCGAAAAGAGTAAGTCATAGAATATCATACTCGCTTATAATGATCGCTAAAAAGGTAGGATTCCTAAGTGGTCTAAACCAAGTATATGCGAAGATTTTGCCAACAGTGAAATAATCATAAGTTTTTTAAGAAAATGAGCAAATAGAGAAACAAAGCTTGAGCATTTATGAGAGGGGGATCCTAGCAAACATGAGGTGTTGTCAACATAGTGGAACAATCAAATTTATTTAATTTCAAAGTGAACTTCAAATTTTGACTCTAATGGTAGTTTAGTAATTTTAACGAGTTTCATATAAACTAGGGTAATATAGTTTAATTGTGTTATATTAAAGGACTACTCAAGGGGATTTGTATTGTAGCACACTGAAGCCATCTTTCAATTTGAGCTTCAGGTATGATTTTGTCTCTGCCTTTATTATTGATTTTAGTCTTGTCGAGATGACAATATTATGATGAACCAATGATCAAGTAATTGAATATGATAATCATTAATAACATATAAATGAAATATGATAGTTGATTTCAAAATTTGTTGCTTAATAGAGAAGGGGAAAACTAGGGACATAATTATTGCTTCAGTTTTGACATTTTCATTTTTTTAATGAAGAAACATTAATTTTATTCTATGTTTAATATCTTGGGATATAATTATTAATCATTTGAATCTTGAATGGTGATATCGAGGTATGTTTTCAACCTTTATGAACATGGTATGTAAGGAATATTGAGACTTATCCTTTATCATGAAATAGAAAAATAAATTAAAATTTTCCAATCAACAACCATGATTGACACCCAGCAAGCACCTATCCATGTCAAGTGAACCAATATTCATCTTATTAGATACCAAATACCAATAGAAAATTTGCTAAGAATCTCGTATAGCAGAAGCATTCCAATAGTTATGTAATCCATCAAACAATCTACCAACAAAAATAGAATATCCACTATGAACAATAGTAGCATGAAAATGACCTCATGTCCAGAAACACTAAAATATCATAATCTATCTCCCAAAATCTAGTGAAGGAGTATCTTATTCAAATCAAAATACAAGAGTCTAGGGGCATAACCCAATAATACCTAAAAGAAAAAAAGAAGGAAAGAGTAAAGGCTCCACCATGATTAGTATGTGGTTTGCTCACCTACACTTGAAATACTAAGTGTCTCAAACTAGGACAAAAAGGAATCAGTGTGGTGCTTGTAGTTGCATATGTAAAAGCAGAAAAACAACAAGGGTGACCATAAAGATTAACCAGATCTCTGTTTTCTCCTCTTCTTAAACAACTTATGATTACTCTACTGTCGGCATAGATCTTTCCAAATATTTAATTTACACCACTTGAGAATTCTACCTTTTATGTGACCATTGTAAAATGAGTCTACTATTCTATGACTTGCTCTTTTCTCAAAGTTAATTGTGATCTGCTTGTCATGAAGGGGAAGCCATACACACTTCTCTGGATTTGTTTTTAAAATATATCACATTAGGAATGAATCACAACACGTATAGTTTAAATTTAAATAATAAATTCATATATACCTTAAACTCATTAAAAATTTGTCTCATGACTGATAGTGGAATCTCCCCCCACATCAAGTATGCAACATCAAAAACCTTTTCAATAGCAGATGTAATGACCTTTGCAGTCTCATGGCGTGAATTAAACCTGCAATATAACAATCAAAATATTGAGAGGTCAAATTCATGAATTAGAAAACAAACACTATTATAAGATGTAAAAATAGATAAACCATACTCAAACCCCTCAGGTTCAATGATGAGCCTCTGGTAACAATGTATCAGCCTAGGCACTAGGGGATCCTAACCTTGTAATGCAGGGTTACGTTGTAGGGGGGTCATTGAGGTATAGCCTTATATAGAAGTGTAGTTGTAATGACACGATCCATTTTTACTCAAGGTCATCTCGTGCGAAATTCCAAAAATTCTAGAAATTTCGTGAAAGAATTTTAAAATTTGATCACACAACGAATTTGGCTCATTTTGAAGTTGATTGGACTGACATCAACCTACCATAGTGGGAGGCTTCCAGCTATGACGGTGCCTCTATAGCGCTTGCATGACCACTATAGAGGGATGAAAAGAATTCAACAACCTAGTTATATAAATTTTTTATTTTGCTTCCCACTTTTGAATGAAGAAAACACACGAGGGATGCTCTAAAACCCTCCAAAGTCACATGGGGCATGGAAGAAATGGAGGGTAGATATTTCAATGCAAGGGAAGTGAAAGCCCAAGGAATTTCGGTGCTCATTCATCATGGTTTGCTATCACGAAATCGGAAGGTCATGGGCAAGGTTCATCAGCTGATGCGTGGCACCCAGGTAGGCTAGGTTTTCTATAAATTGAGCAAATAGACCTATTTTTACCTCATTATTTATTGTAGCTTTACAGATATTGCATGTATAGGCCTTCAGACATGGAGTCTAGATGACTAAGGATTGTTGTTATTGCTCTTATGGCGGGGAAAAGAGAATGACTAAAGGGAGGTTTTTTAGTTCTTGATTGTTAACCTTGAGTTTTGTTGCTCTGGTGGTTGGTGGTAATTGTAAGGTTAGGTTTTATGAAACTGCTGGGTTATACCCATTTCAGGGACTTATGGTAATCAAGGGGAACAAATGTATGCTCATAATGGGTTCAGTATAAAGCCATTTATATATAGGTTATTTGTGTTGTCTAATATATGTAAGTTTGTTTACTGCTTCAAGGTATCACTTGTAATGCCTGTAGGGGAAACCAAAGGGAAGGATATATATTTGACATCGTCTTGATAATCTCATGCAATGAACCTTTTTCCTTTACTTGTGAGCTTCAAGTGTTATTGTTCATTGTGATGGTGTTATGCATAATTGTTTGTGATTGTGATATGCTCGAGTACCATGAAAGTATAGGAATACTGGCAGTTGGCTCAAATACCACAATGATATGAATACTAATAGTTGGCTCGAATACCACATCTGGTATACATACTAATACTGGTTGACTTTGGTACCGCACTGGTATACTAATAGTTTGTGTGTGGGTTCCATGAGAGAATCAGGTTGTTTATTGTTTTATATTTGTCACACTTTGGTCTATGAATG
Organism: Solanum appendiculatum; assembly: GCA_018342035.1. Taxonomy (NCBI): domain Eukaryota; kingdom Viridiplantae; phylum Streptophyta; class Magnoliopsida; order Solanales; family Solanaceae; genus Solanum; species Solanum appendiculatum. The sequence continues at coordinate 720,645 of JAGDQO010000766.1, read as the reverse complement.
GTCGGGTTTGTGTTTAAGTGTTGGGATATGGTTCTTGTATAGACTAGGTTTGCATGTTAAGCATTATGATAATGTTTAAGAGATCATTGGTAGTTTTGATTACTTGAAAGGTGTGATGAATTATGTACAGATTTTATATGATCAGGAGGGACATGTTTTCATGTGAATGTTAACTCAGGGTAAGGATTGAGAGTTCAGGATATGTTATACATGTGATTATATTGGTATGTTATTTGCTATCAAAGTGGTGGTTACTAAGTTAGGCAGATGACCAAGAGGTCTGATGCATGGTTTAAGTGATGGGATTGGTTATGGTGTTCAGTATTTTTAACATTTATGATAATAGGGACGTAAGTCAAGATGGATGAGTTGATCTAAGGAGCCTATTTCAGGTACTATTCCGAAAGGGTTGTGTGGGCATGAGAACGTGAGAGAAAGTAGTAGGTTGGTTGATAGGGATGGTGGTGACCTTGCTTTCGAGAATCATATGGTGATAGAAGGGCTAGGTTTTGACACGAATTGAGCAGTGTAATCCTTCCTCATTTAACACGAATATAAAAGGCTAGATATGACCTAAACTGATGTAGCTTGAATTGAGGTGCGTGATAGCAAACTACAGCTTCCTTCACCTCTGGGCTCTGCCCATTCTTACAATATTTTTTGATGTGATAAAACTGAATCCTCTCTGCAAACATAGTTTTGGAGGGGCCGTACTTCCAAAACTTTCCCCTATACTTTAATCTTTGCCTATTCTTTAACCTTGAATGCTATCTGAACAGCAAAACTAGCTCTGCTAAGTGTGGACAACTACTATTTCGGTTCAGTGCTTGCCTATACTAACCACATGTTCGTATTCCATAGGAAAAACTTACATATTAAAGTACTACGTTTCAAACATCTATAATTTAAAATCTGCAAGAGATGATTGAAAAATAATAGTTTAAGTAAAAATTAGTTTAAGTCTACACAATATTATTACAGTATATTAGTAGACAGAAATGGTGATTCTTTTCATGGCAGTTCTCTATGAAGTCTGAAAAAGGTACTCTAAGTAATTAAATCCTAATGTAAAATTGGTCTGAAAGATTGTTCCTTAACACTTTAGTCCTGCATTTTACAAAAAGTGCGCGCATAGATTTGATAGTAATAATCTTCTAGCTATACAAAGAGACTAACCCTTTTAACAATTTTATACACTATAAGTCCCTGTTTCTTGATTTCAGGCACTAACAAACAGAAGGTTTTTAAGTGTAAGGCATAGGGCAATGGTGAATTCTTGTAGAAGGAGGATGTCAATGGCTTACTTTGGTGATCCAGCACCCAATGCCAAGATAGCTTGTCCCCCTGAGCTACTCTCGCCACACGAACCTAATATGTACAGGCCTTTCACTTGGGATGAGTATAAGAAAGCTACTTAATCTAGGAAGCTCGGAGACACTCGCCTTCACTTCTTTAGGGTACAATCAGATCATGATGATCTTACTGAATGATCTCAATACCTTTATTATTAGAAGGAAAAAAAAATGAGGCTTGAAAGGTTCTGTAGATCCCCAAAAGGGGAGTTTTGTTTCTGCACATTACCTCTTTATGTTTGGTTTACTAGGTTTTAGCTACATTTTACTTGGACTACTAGCTTTAATATTCAATTTACAAAAAGAATGTGGATGTGATTTTCTCTTGTACTTTGATGAAGGGAAAATGTAATTTCTGTGTGGTTTCAATTTTCAACTCAAACTAGTAAAAATAAACTCCTTTTAGTAAAACCATTTCTGATATTAGTGAAAGGGACTGAGAAATGACGAGTGTTTCAGTTCAATGAATCACCCTCACTTTTCACTGATAGGCCGAGAGTTCAAGTCAAATAGTAAGAGTTCAAAGGCACTAGCATGCATGAGAATTGAATGAAAAACATCATCCAACATTGACACAGAATATTAGATTCAAAATCAGAATATTTATTAATGAATGGTGAAAAATTCTCAATTCTACCACCTTAGATGATGCATTCTGATTAGAGAGAAAGAAGAAATGAGCTGGGAGATATTTCTCATTATAAGAAGTGCAATGTAATAGTGCACTGAGTACATACACATATAGCCAAGCTACAATTTAACTAACTACTTTAACAACCTGTCATAAATGTACAACTGTCATTTAGTTAAAAGAATTAATTACACCTAATTGCACCTAATAATTGACTACTCAGAATGTTAGCTAATTAATCAACTAGTCAGTAGAATCAAGTAACTCCTTCTTCCTCAATACTCCTCCTCAAACTATGTGTGGTCAAAATATTCAAAAAACCAAGTTTGGAGAGTAAAAAATCATGTTGCAATTTTCCCAAGGCTTTGGTTAGTATGCTGGTCTTTAGTGGGAACATATATAGTGCTTATAAGTCCTTGTTAAATCTTCTCTCTGATGAAATGGCAATCAATCTCTTTATGCTTTGTTCGTTCATGGAATACTGGGTTTGCAACAATTTGGATTGCTGCTTTACTGTCACAAAACACAGAGACTGACTGTTCAATCTCAATGCCCAATTCTTTGAACAAACTTGTTACCCAAACAATCTCAGCTACCAAACAGGCCAAGCTTCTGTATTCTGCTTCTGTAGAGCTCCTTGAGACTGTGGCTTGCTTCTTGGATTTCCATGAAATAAGAGAGTCTCCAAAGTTCAAGAAGTACCCTGTCACTTATCTTCTGGTATTTGGGCATGCAGCCCAATTAGCATCACAAAAACCAGTTAAACACATCTTCTTTTGTGAAGACATGAGGAGTCCCAAGCCTGGTTGATTCTTAAGGTACATAAGGACCCTGAGAGCAGCTTCCCAGTGTTGGACCTTAGGTCTTTGTAGGAACTAACTCAAAGTTTTTATTATGTAGGCAATGCCAGGCCTAGTAATAGTCAAATACAACAGTTAGCCAATCATCCTTTGATACTGAGAAACATCATGAAACAACTCCTCCTCACCATAGATTCTTCAGAGGCTGTAGTGAGTTTGATGTTGCACTCTAGAGGGGTAATAGCTAGTTTACCTGCAGTCATACCAGCTTCAGCCAAAAGCTCCAAAGCATATTTTCTTTGCTAAACTCAATGCTCAAGAAGAATTTCAATTCTCCAAGGTCTTTGATCTTGAACCATTTTTGCAGTACATCCTTTGTTTCCTGAATAAGTTTTGCATTGTTGCAAGTGATAAGAAGATCATCAACATAAACCAAAATGATAACCAAACTGGCACTTTGCCTCTTAGTGAATAAGGGATAGTCCAAATGACTTTGGCTATATCTAGATTGCAATAAGTCCTCTGTGAGTTTGAAATTCCATTGCCTTGAAGCTTGCTTGAGTCCATAAAGGGATTTCACAAGTCTGCATACCATAGGCTATGTGTGAACCGATGCTACTGATAACCCTTTAGGCAATTCCATGAACACTTCTTCTGTGAGATCACCTTGCAAGAAGGCATTATAGACATCCATTTGGTATAAACACCATTTTTCTGCAGCAGCTAATACAATAATAGTTCTTACTATCACCATCTTCACTATTGGAGAAAAAGTCTCCTGGTAGTCTATTCCAGTTGTTTGACTATATCCCTTAGCCACTAATCTGGCCTTGTACCTTTCTACTTCACCATTCATTTTGTATTTGATCTTGAAAACCTATTTGCATCCTATCACAAGCTTTCCTTGTGGCAAAAGAAACCAAGTTCCAAGTACCATTATCTACTAGGGCTTGAAGCTCTTGTTGCATTGCATCTATCCATTTAGCATCGTGCATTGCTTCTTCATAGGACTTAGGCTCAGTAACAGCTGAAAACTTACTTAAACAAGCTTTGTACTCAAGAGATATTCTTTGATAAGAAATAAAGTTAGACAATGAATGAGGCTATGGAATTGTCTTCTTGTGGCAGTCATATAATCTTGATGCCAAACTGGCTTGATCACAACTCTAATGGATTTCCTTATAATAGGAGGCATGATTGCATGTTCCTCAACATTATCCTGTGTCCTTTCACCATCTTCCTCAATAGCATCTTGTATTCTTTCATTATCACTGCCATCCTATACAATTGTAGGCATCCCATCTGTGTTGTGAACTTCCATGTCAGGTTCATGATCAACTATGACCTCTGCAGGTGGTATCAACTCTAACTCTGTTAGCTGAGAGGTGTCAGGGAACAAGGTCTGTGGTGAAGCACTAAGCAAGTGCTTGAATGGAAATGCTAATTCTTTGAACATCACATCCCTACTAACAATGAAACTTCTATCAGTATCATTGAAGAGAAGATAACCCTTTTGAGTGAGTGAATATCTAGCAAAACACAAGCACTAGCCCTGGCAAAGAACTTATCTTTCCTCACAAGTGTGGTAGCAAAGCACAAGAGACCAATGGTCCTGAGATGATCTAAGATGGGTTTTTTCTTGTAAAAAACCTCATAAGGTGACTTGTCTTTTAATGTAGAAGTAGGAAATCTGTTGATCAGGTACACAATAGACAAGACACATTCCCCCCAAAACTTGATAGGTATGCCACCTTGAAATCCGATGGCCCTTGCCACCTCCAACACATGCCTATTTTTCTTTCCACCACTCCATTTTGTTGTGGAGTGTGGGAACAACTTCTTTGATGGATAATGCCTAGGGACTCAAACAGTGCATTGCATTCAATATTAAAAAATTCACCTCCATTATCTCATCTATCAATCTTTACACAATGATCAAATTGAGTTCTAACCATTTGGAAGAAACACTCCAAACCTGTTAGAACATCAGATTTCAATCTAAGCAAGTACAACCATGTAATTCTTGAACAATCATCAACAACAATCAAAAAGTACATGTAACCAGCATGAGTGTTGACTCTATATGGACCCTAAACATCAATATGGAGTAAGTCAAATATAAAACTACTTCTGGTAATTGATACAAGAAATGGGAGTCTTGTTTGCTTCGCAAAAGGACATCTAGGCAATCATCTGGATGCCTATTTTTAGTAGGGATCAGTTTTCTCAAAGTGGCAAAAGAGGGATGACCAAGTCTTCTATGCCATAACATGTTCTCATCCTTAGTGGTTTTGAAATGCATTAACTTTTCTCCAGCAACTTCAACCTTAGCCGTCATAGTTTTATTCAAGTGGCTTCCATCTCTAACACCTTTATTCAATAAAAAGTAAAGACCTCCAGTTTCCTTACAAATCCCCTTGACCTTCCCAGTTGAGAGGTCCTGGAAAACACAAAACTCAAGGAAAAACCTTACTGAGCAGTGAAGTTACCTGGTTAGTGGAAATTAGGGACTACTATAACATTAGTTAACACATCACCATTACCCCAATTGTAACTGCTAATATGAGAAATTGAGATGGTAGCACCATTAGGCAATAGTACATGTGTGTGATCACCCTGCTCTAAAGCAATTATATCAAATAGTTTTTTTTTAAAATTGGTAACATGTTATATTCATCAGCACCCTACAAAAAGGCCTGGTATATCATATCTACAGATATAGCCTAAAACAAAACTTACAAAGAGGCCATAAAATCTAGTAATGATTCAGCATCATCAACTAACTTTTCTTTACACCAAAAATAAAGAGGAGAAATGCAAGGGCTCTTGATCTTCTAGATTGAACTGTACCTGCCTTCAAAACATCTTGCATTCCTCTCTTTCCAAATTGTCCACCATATGCAAGCTGGAACAATCTTTCACCACTCTTTGTGACAAGTTTCTCCTTGTATATTGTTCCAACTACATATTAGGTCGAACGTACTCTGGGCATCACCCAAACAGTTTGAGCTAAAGCTAGAGAAAGTTGCCATATTTTTCTGGTAATTGAACAGTGCAAGAAAAGATTCCCATTGGTTTCAGCTTCCTCTTGGCATAGAAAACACCTAGAACAGAGTTGAAAACCCCTTCTTTGAAATTTATCATAAGTGAGAAAGGCTTTCCAAACAACTAGCCAAGTAAAGCAAACCATTTTGAAAGGAGCTCTTGCTTTCCATATCTCTTTCCATGGCCATGGGTCATTTAACTGCTCCAAATCCATTAAGTAGTTGTAAGCTTTTTTGACAGAGAAAACAGATTTGGTGCCGCCTATCCACGTGAGAGAATCCTCCTCCTCCTTTAAGCCTGAGAAACCTTCGAGTTTACCAAAGAGATCAGTAACTCTAGGGATCTCCCAATCATTAACGAGCCTTCTGAATACAATATTCCACCCTTGTGGAGTCCAAAGTTCTTCAACTGTAGCATCAGGAGAGGAAGATAAAATAATCAAATCATGAAATTGATCTATCAAAGGCCCATTCCCTAACCAGTCATCTCTCCAGAAAGAGATTTTCTTCTCGTTGCCCAACCTGACCCCTGTATTTGCTATAAACACCTCCCATAGGTTCCTGATGGATTTCTAGTTCCCCACTCCATAGGCAGATGTCCCTGGTTTGGTAGTCCAGTGACCCATTTGTTCATGCCTGCACTGTATAACCTGTCTCCATAATGCTTGCTCTTCAGTGTTATATCTCCAAAGCCATTTAAATAATAGGCTTATATTCTGTATTATGAGATATTTGATTCCTAGTACTCCCACCTTCTTTCTAGAAATAAGAATCTTCCAATTGACCAAATGCAAGCGTTTGCTATCCTCGTTCCCCTCCCAAATAAAGTTTCTCCTCATCTTATCTATGCTTTTTCTGACTTTGTCTGGAATAGGAAATAGAGACATTACATAGGTGGGAAGGGAGTCCAGAACACTGTTGACAAGAATGACCCTTCCCCTTAATGACAAGTATTGTGCTTTCAATCTAGCAAGCCTCCTTTCACATATGTCAAGTACCCCTTCCCATATATGAACAGCTTTGTTTTTTTGAGCCCAATGAAAGACCCAAATATTTAGTAGCAAGAGCACCCCCCTCACAACCTAGAATACCGACAAGAATTAAACAATTTGGGACTTCATTGACTGGAATCATTTGGATCTTTCTGCAATTTACATGAAGGTCAGAGATACCTTCAAAAACAGTAAGAATCAGCCTCAAATGCATCAGTTGGGAAGGCTCTACATCACAAAGTATCGAAGCGTCATCTGCGTAAAGAAGATGTGAGATCTCTAAGATATTTTCCCTGTTTTGAACAGTGAACCCCCTCAAATCACCATTGGTTGTAGAGATTCTCAACATACTACTAAGCCCTTCCATGGCTATGATGAAGAGAAAAGGAGAAAGAGGGTCTCCTCACCTTAATCCCCTTTCGGATTGAAAAAATCCTTCAGGGGATCCGTTAATAAGAATAGAGAACTTCACTGTACTAATGCAATAATAAATCCATTTAAGCCATTTGTCCCCAAAACCCATGACCCTCATAATATTGATCACATACTTCAAGCTAACATGATCAAACGCCTTTTCAATGTCTAGTTTACAAAGGACTCCAGATTTCTTAGCCTTCTGCCTAGCGTCAACACATTTATTTGCAATAAGGAAAGCATCAATAATTTGTCTACCCTTAATGAAGGCCATCTGGTGTTTGGTTACTAACTTCTCGATCACCCTTATCATTCTTTCATCTAGAGTCTTGGAGATAATCTTGTAAATACTACTAATCAGACTGATTGGCCTATAATCTCTCAATTCTTTGGCCCCATTTTTTTTGGAATAAGAGCCACATATGTAGCATTAAGACTTTTCTCAAAAAAAGCATGAGAGTGAAAATTTTCCATAGTCTGGAGAATATCCACCTTCAAAAAGTCCCAACAAGCACTGATAAATCCCATTGAATAGCCATCTGGAGCGGGGGCTTTGTCTTCTGCGCATAATTTGATACTGTGGAGCACCTTCTGCTCTTTAAAAGGCCTCTCCAACCATATGTTTTCCTCATCTGTGATTGTGGGCTGATTCTGGATTGTAAAACTGGGTCTCCATGATTCAAATTCGGAATAGAGCTGTTTGTAGAAAGTGATTATTTCTTCTTAGATAACATTTAAATCACTGACTTCCTCCCCATTGATCTCCAGTTTGTCTATAGTGTTTAATATCCTATGAGCATTTGCCATCCTGTGAAAGAACTTAGTGTTCTTGTCTCCCTGCCTTAGCCATAAAATTCTTGATTTTTGCCTCCAAGAAGATTCCTCATACTTGGAAATTTCCTCAAAGTCCATTGATAAGTTGGCTTTGTGAACCAATTCATCATCACTGAGGTTTCTTTGTTCCTACAAAACATCAAAATTTGTTAGTTGGGCCAGCAACTCTGATTTTCTCCTTGCTAGGTTGCCAAAATTGTCTGCATTCCACTCATTTAGTTTAGCTTTCAACAATTTCAGCTCTGAAGCTAAAACAAAATCTGGATGGCCTTGAACAGCAAAGGAGAGGCCACCAAGAGTTAACCATTTCTTTGAACCCCTCTACCTCCAACCACCAATTAGCAAACTTGAAATAGGATTTCCTTTGATCCCAATCCCCACAGGCAAGCTGGATAGGACAGTGGTCTGAAGCAATCCAGGGCAACAAAATTTGCTTGATCTTGTTGAATTGTATATCCCATTCAGTTGAGAAAAGAAACCTATCAATTCTTGAAGCAACACCTTGGTTGTTCCCCTTATTCCAGGTGAAAGAACCCCTAGTAAGAGGAAGATCTACTAGCTCTAGTTCATTGATTGATTCAGAAAAATATTTCATAGCTCTTGTGAGACTGTGAGTGTTGCTCCTTTCACTAGAAAATCTGGTAGTGTTAAAATCACCACAAATCACCCATGGTCCATTAAACAGGTCCCTTGAAGCTGCTAACTCCCACCATAATTTTAACCTCTCCCTTCTGTTGTTAGATCCATACACCCCTGTGATGAACCAAGTGAAGTCTAGTCTAGAGTCTATAAACTTACAAGTTATACTTTGACTACCAGACTCAACCATTCACCTACCAATACCCTTTTGTCCCACATAATGAAAATACCCCCACTATTGCCGATTGCCTCAAGATTGACAAAATCTACCCATCTGCTGCCCCATACTTGTCTAGCTATGTTGGTAATGTCCCCTTCTATTTTTTATTTCTCGTAGAACCACCACTTCATATCTCCATTCATTGAGCAGACTTTTAATTAATCCTCTTTTTTCCCATCATTCAATCCCCTTACATTGCACGATAGAATGTTTATCTTCATTAATCCACTTTGAGATTGTCCCTCCCCCTGCTCCTTGGTTTCCCATCCTTGTACTTAATTCCTGAGATCAAACCTTTCAGTTTCTTTTGTCCCTTTGACTTGAATTCAGGTGTTGTGCCTGCAGAGCATTCTCTCATCTTCTTTTGTCTTCTACTATCCATCTTCATTAGAAGAGACAGAACATTCTCTTCACACCCTTCTAAGTAAACTCCAAATTGTTTGCTAAGTTTGATGATATTCAGGTGCACCCACAGTGAAGCTTCTGATTCAACCTTTTCAATGAGAAGTTCTGTAGAAGGAGTTTCTTCAAGATTGCATGGTGATGGTTCCCCGTAAAACACCATCTGTGAATCCCCTTCAACACCATGAAAAGTCTCCCCAATATTAGTGGGTTCAGAGACTTCCATCACCTGAATGGATTGGGAGTCTGAGACTTGATTTTTCGTTACATAAATTTCAGGAACCAGAGAACAAAAGAGGAAGAGGAAGAAGAGACTTCCAATTGCATGGGATCGAAAAATTCTACCATAGGTTTCGACGGGCTCGCTGACTTAAACATAATAGCTGGCTCTCTATTCTCAAGGTTGGGGTCTTTTATCTTGGTTGATGGGCTGTTGGCTGTCATAATAATTGGGCTTAATAAAACTGGCCCAAAAATAGAAATTGGGTCAGGGCTTAATGAAACTTGCCCAACAACAGAAATTGTCTAACCCAATTGGACTTCTTTAAGTGTGCACGTGCCTGTTGTCTCTTCTCCACGTAAGAGGGGTTTGAAATTCAAACCCTTATCTTTGCCCGAGGATTGCACTTCTCTAGCCCTAGCCTCTGCATAGGATTTGGAAGGCCCTGCGTCTGCAATAGTATTTTCCATTGAGCGTTGCCGGAGTTTCAGCCCAGAGAGGGAGAGTGCAGTGATACCCTTCATGTTGTATCTCCACTATCCTAGGAATCGACTCAGGTGAGCCTTTGACCTTTATTCTTGCCCATCTTAAATGGTTTTTGAGAGTTGATTCCTCCTCTGTCTCGATCCATCCACCACAATAATCCCTAATTTCTTTCATGACATTTGGGGTCCAGAGGCTGAGAGGAAGCCCTAGAATCCTGACCCAAGACCACTCAAGACTGACCCTCTCATCTACACACCCAGAAATCGGCGTCCACCATGAAAAGTCTAGTGTAGCTTGTTGTATACTTCACTGGTCAAGCTTGACTTGCTCTGCTAAAGATCGAGAAGGGAATTCGAAAAGAAATTGAAACCCGTTCATGTCGAACACACCAACTATGTTGCCCTATTTGCTCAACACCCATCTTCTCACTTCTTCTATGCTGGGAACGAGATAGCAATCACCAGAAAAGCAGCCCACTAAATATCTGTTGAGTATGTCCTTCTCCGAAAGACCAGAAAAACCACTAATCTAGATACATCTATTTTCGTTGTTCGAAATTTCCAGATTCCCATTTTTTTTCTGCCATCGGTGTCTTGTTATAGTTTCTGCAAAGGTTGAGCTCCTCTTTGGTTGATGTAAAATTACCTTATGTTTTGGGGGACCCCTCCTATTAATGAATACTTCAATTTTTTGTGCCAACATCTACCAGCCCCCATTAAATACAGACTCTGGTATAATAATGACGGATCTCCGTTGACATTGGACTGCTATGATGCTGATGAATCTCCCTGCTCTATTAAATTTCTGAGAGCAAAAGTAGTTGGAAGGGTGGTCCTTCATTCTCCGTCTATTGACTCTGTTACCGCTGACTTTGGACACCAATCACATTAAATGAGATAACCAAAGTAAGACTTTCTTGCTTAGAATCATGGTTCTTAATGTTGACCTACCCCTTTGTACTCAATCATACCAGAATTTTGAAGAGGAGTAGCTCTCAACAATGTCATATGATTTATCCCCTGCCCGAAAATATAATTTGTTATCCATTTGGCTGGTTGCTGGAGTGAAAGGCTGGAAGTTACCACAGAAGGTGGTAGCTTACAGAGATTAGACAAATAAAGATTTTTTTCCGGCTGAAGAGTTACCGGAAAAGGTGTTCTGCACCCTTAAGAAGTAGGAGAGTCACCGAAAAAGGTGTTCAAACACTAAATATAATCAACATTGAAGATTCCAAAGGAAATTTTGTGATTATTTTATGACGATATGATCTCATAAAATACTACAAAATAACAATCTTTATTTATTTTTTGAACTGACTTCCAAACTCTTCTATGACATCTTCAACTTTCAGAAACGTTGTTGATTTCATCTTTATACTTTTGTCCTTCTACAAATACTATACATAATTTCGTTTCCCCCCCCCCCTTTCTCTCTCACCTTTTGCTCTCCCTATCTCTGCTACAGTCCCAATTATATCAAATAGTTCATCTAGCGATGCAATAGTATGCTTAGTTGCACCAGAGTCCACTTTTACCATATTACTCATGTGTGAATACAGGAGCTGCTGGTCCAAGTCTATTATCCTCAATAACATTTACATCAGCCATCCTATTACCATTGCCATTATTACCATACCTCGCAGGTGGACCAAACTTCTTCTTAAATTTTTAGTCTGGTGGGCACCCAATGACTCGATAACATGTCTCTTTAGCATGGCCTTTCAACTTGCAGACATCACATTGTAAGGTGTAATCCTTCTTCTGGTTGTAAAATGACCGTTATTGGTTACCTCTACCAACATACAGTGCAGTAGAAGTGGAAGCACCAATATCACGCCCAGAAGATGAACCACTACCAACAAAATGCCTTTGAGAGGTAGAAGCACCTACATCCTTACCGGCATATAGGGTTGTATGGATACCTAAGTCTCCTCTAGAGTAGGAGCCAGCTGTTACTCTTCATCAGAGATCACCATCTAGTAAGCTTTGTTCACAGAGGGTAATGGGAACGCAACCAAGTGAAATAAGCAGATACAAATGAGGTACCTTGTGTGATGGTGCAGATCTCGCGATGAAGCTGATAGCCTCGTGATCCATCCACTTTGTCGAACCTCTCTTTCAGATCTGCCCACACTGTTGCAGCATCAGATGCATAGATTATCTCACTCATCAATTCCTTCAAAACTGAGTTCAAAATCCATGAGAAGACGAAGGAATTGCACTTTCCCCATTGTTCTCCCAAAGCAGCAACATAGTCACTCTTTTTACAGGTTCCAAAAACAAATCATGCCTTGCTCTTGGCTTGGAGAGTTAGGACCATCGATCAACTCCATAACGAGTAATTCTCCACACCTGTGAGCTGGACTGTTGTCAACAAGGATCCTGGAGAGTCAGACTGCAGAAGATAATAGTGGATGATTGTGATTCTTCTCAACATCATCGATTGTATATGTGCTCACCATTTTCTGAGAAAATCAAATCGTGAAAGAATAAAAAAAATAGAGAATCAGAGAAACGCAGGGAATTGAGTGCCGACGATCAATGGATGAACCAAACAATGATTCGTGGCTCTGATACCATGACAAATTCTCAATTCTACCACCATAGATGATGCATTCTGATTAGAGAGAAAGAAGAAACGAGCTGGGAGATATTTCTTATTATAAGAAGTGCAATGTAACGGTGCACTGAGTACATACATATATAGCCAAGCTACAATTTAACTAACTACTTTAACAACCTATCACAAATGTACAACTGTCATTTTGTTAACAGAATTAGTTACACCTAATTGCACGTAACAATTAACTACTCAGACTGTTAGCTAATTAATCAACTAGTCAGCAGAATCAAGTAACTCCTTCTTCCTCAATAAATGGCACCTATCAGTGTCATGTTTCTGATTTAATCAAAAGGTACGATGATATACTACAACACAAGCTTTAGCAATTTATTTTGAACAGAGAACACAAACTCTCTGTTAAACCAGTAAAGGTTAATTTCTAACAAGAAAATGTCTTTAATTCGATGGTAAAAGTGCATGGAATTGTAGAAATGGGGAGCATTTAGAGGCCTACTTGAGATCTGGCAGCAGAGGACGAACATTTCCTATGACCATTTGGTCTTTGTGTGCAAACACAATTCTCAAGGAGTTCATAATCCTCATTCCAGAACAACTTGGATGCCATGTCTGGATTTTGCAACAGCATCTTTGAGGTCAAGAATCCAGCAATTGTCCAAGTCTGACACAATCGAGCTTGCTTGCCAATGAATCTCCCATGCCTTGTACCATAATATTCAGGCCAGTGGTCTGCTGAAAGTCTCTTTTCAGCCAAATCCACTGCGTTTTGTGCTAGTTGTGGTCTTCCCGTTTTAATACAAGCAAGGGTAAACTATGAATGAAAAATTAAAGATGGTTAAGATGGCTTATCAAGGACATTCTAAAGATTAATATCATAAATTCTAGTTCTGATATATATATATTTGCTGGCATATCATCTTTCTCATTTCAATTCCATAATGATCTAAGAAATTCATAGGGAGTGTACCTGCCACAGTAGAGTAGGCCATGAACCGCCATTATGATATGACCATGGGCTGCAGAAAACACGTTGATTAAGCTTGTGAACAAACCTTTTAGGATTATCAGATTATTTTGAATGTACTAAATGAGCTACCACCACAAGGTACAGAGAAATGGGATAGTGGGAAGCAAAAAGGGAGAAGCCAGAGCCTCACGTATTCTTAGGTTCACTGCCAGTGATAATGCGCCATTCTTCATGTTCTAAAGCTGGGTAACAAATCTGTAGAGGCATTTTCCCCATGAGGTCATCCCATTTGTCTCCAATCAAATTCAAAATAGATTCATTCTGTTCATGAGATCCTAGTGATGAAATAATGGTCCATATATTTCCATGAGAGAAAAAACCAAAATCCATATGTGCAGGTTGTAAATTGCCAACAAGATATCCACCAATCTCTGGAATCCAATCCACAAGCCAAGAGGGCATTTGGTCTGGGTAGATATTGAACTTGTTGATGGCATCTGTAGAATATTCTTCTGTTTTATAGTGATATATCTCATTAATCTTTTTCCTGTCCAACCAATAATACTCCCTCATGTGAAATGATAGTGCACTGAGACGGTTATTGATGGCAGCAACAAGACTTTTTGTGGAGTCGTTGATGGTGAGCATCTCACGAGAGCATCGTAAAGCTGAATAAAACAGGGCCTGGAGAAATAATGTATTAGTTCAGTAAATCGGCAAGTAAAAGTACTAGCTGAAGCTATACACCCCACAGCATATACTACTCAGGTCGACAAAAAATAGGGCAAGCTGTCTCCTAAGAGTTAAAATCTGAAATATATGGTAGGGGAGAAATTCTCAAATGTAACCAACAGTGAGCACCAATTTAACTAGATGCTAAACAAGACCCAATGTGACAGTAAATCTGTAGATAAAGCAACATATTCTGCGTAATACTTACTCTCACTACACCAAAATGTCCATGTAAACTCATGTCATGCTATGCTATACTACGCCAGACTTACACACGTGGTGACTCAATCTCCCTGCTAACAAAACAAAACATCTGATAATTCTCTCAACATTTTTTGACATCATAGAAATGCATCAGTGAATTTTGCTCTCATCAAATTGCCCGTGCCTGGGGACACCCATCAACATTTTGAGATATTGCCACAGATTTGGGAAGGAAAAAGGAAGAACAACAAGGTGATACACAGTCCCTGGCCCCTGCATGCATTTGGTGGACTGTTTTGTGTAAAAGAATTCTAGATGCTCTTAAGACAAGTTCAACTTTAGAGCCTGTTTGGGTTGGCTTATTTTAGGTGCTTTTAAGTTAAAATGTCTTAGAAGCATTTTTGTAATGTTTGGTTAAAATTAAAAAGTGCTTTTAAGCACTTGTTTTAAGTCAAAATAGCAAAAATAAGCCAAAAGCCATAAGTTAGGAATTCTAACTTATGACTTTTGACTTATAAGTAAAAAATAATAAGCTAATCCAAACGGGCTCTTAGTGGGATTTCACTCGGTATGTTGTTGTTGTTTAAGGCAAGTTCAACTCTATCAAAAAGATGACGTTCAAGTGTAGTTTGTCTTTTTAGTTTTGGTGTAAGAAGAAAGATGTAGAAGAAATACATCCAATACTTGATTTGATGGAACCCTCCAAGGCCAGAAGAAGGATATGTAGTGAGCACACTTTTATTATCTACTTATATTCTCAACACACCCCTCACGTGCAAACCTGATTCTTTCTCATGGGCCAAGTTGAAGTGTGTGACCATCTCATCTAAAAGGTTAAGCTGTTAGAGAGAGCACACTTTTAATATTTAATTATATTCTCAGCAGGTACTAATTACCTTTTCTGGAAAAAGAAAGAAAGAAAAGGAATTGCTTTAGTGAAAGTTCTTTAATCTTATTAGAGAAGCACTAATGAAGGGAAGCCTTGGAGCAATGGTAAAGTTGTCCCCGTGTGACCTATAGTAATGAGTTCGAGCCGTGGAATTAGCCACAGATGCTTGGATCAGATAGGTTGCCTACATTACATTCCCTTAGGATGCGACCCTTCATGGGAATCTGCATGAAAGAGATTCTTGGTGCACCAGGCTGACCTTTAGAGAAGCATAAATTCAAATAACAGCAAAAGCAAAACTACAAAAAATATGAGCGGCTTAGGCAAAGAATGACACGCAGTCCTGTTGAACTCAGAGCCAACCAAGATTCTAATTAAATTCCATCTCGTATGTTATCTTACTTGGATCTCAAGTGGATGACCATGAATACCCATCCTCCTATCAATCATGCAGGACCCATCAGTGACCAAGAGAGTAGGAAACATGTCAAAACCATCACTTAAGCACAGGTTAAGTATCAGACATATGCCTGTCTGAACATCCACCCTCTCTTGCAAAGTATAGTCCCCTGTGATCCTTCCATAAGCTCTTAATAAGATAATCCACCACAACCCTGTAAAAGTACAATAAAACAGCACTTAATCCGAGCAGGCCCATTAAACAGAGTTTTGGATCATGAATGGGTACTGAGAAATATCCTAAGGTCAGTGGGCACAACACAAAACCTGGTAGATAATGAGCATTCCCCCTCTACCGTTCCTCACTGGACTACCAGGCTTTGTCTGCAGCAGGGTATTCATGCCGTGAAGTATCATTTGATAAAGGGTTCAAATTGTTGATATTGACAAATGAATGTAATAAACAACAAAAATCAGAAGAGACAACTAATCGGCCAGCAAAATGATTAACAGTAATACATTACATTGAACTATCCTCTTACCAGAATCAACAGGTGCAACACGTCCAATTGCAGATTCACCAAAGTCTGGGTCCAGCACATCTTCAAATTCACCATTACTTCCATCAAGAGGCACAGTTCTGACTTTAAAACTTGCGAGCATCAATCCTTCTCCAGGGTTATAGCAGTCCACAGTTTTCTCCCAGCTCTAAGAAGCACAGAAAATAGATGTTTCACTTACCATGTGGATTGCAACTTGCCAAGAAAAGACTTGATAATTACAGGGATGTGAATCGTGCCAAATGTTAAATATCACAAACAAGGAAATCAACAAGCTTTTTTGCAATACAAACTTGAGTGAGAAATGTATAGTCTAAAAGCATTTTAAAAATAAAGCCGCAATCCTTCATGGAAATGTCAAACTGATTCTGAGATTTCTCAGTCGACACACATACACACATGAATGCCCACAAGGTCCTTCAATGGATTCTCAAAGCATAAACAAACAGTGGTCTGCATTATAGGCAGCAATTGGTTTGCAGAAATCAACACAGATTGTGAGAATGGCAGCTCAAAACAGAAAAGGAAAGCTTAGATGTTTTTTACACAATTATTAAAAAGTATTACATTACCAATTGTGGAAATGACACTCTCAACTTCAAATGACACAGCTCAAAGTAAAAAAGCGAAACAAAGAATGATTCAATGGTTTCACATGATTATTAAAATATACGTAACAGTTCGTTATAATTATAACAAAAGCCAACTTCAACACCACATTATTATAGAAGATACTTGCCACATTGTGTAAGAAATGCATACCTGCAGTTGCAGAGTGTGGAGCAGAAAATTCTTGACAATCTCCCCCTCTCCATTCATCAAAAAAGCAAGAGCCGATGGGACAAAATCACGTATAAACACTTGATGTAGTTAAGCGGCTGCTTATCAGCTGCATCATTAGCTGCCACAGTCCCAACGGGGAAGCCACAATAGTTTACAACTGCTCCCTAAGCAAATTCCATGCTTCCTTTTCCACTTCAAATAACTCTTTCTCATGCGGTGATTCAGAAACACTCTTGTTGGATATATACTATTAACCATATGTTTAGATATAGTATTTATTATAGAATAATTATGTATTCAGTTTTAATAGATCATATATTCGTTTATGGTGTCTATTTACTTATATAGTAGATGATTTAGTGTATAGAGTTTTAGCTTATACACAAAGGATTAAATCATCGGTTCTTATAAGTATAGAGTTTTTTGTTCACAATCTAGGATGTAAATTGGACATGTCATCGGTATCATTGTAGTACAAGATTATATATAATTTATCTTGATTATGGGAACGGTATAGTTCCAACTTCTTGTGCTAGTGCATTTTGTATGTATTGAACGGGACCAAGCAGACATAGTTGCTTTAAACTGACTGACAAAAACATATTCTCTAAACTATTAAATGTACTTATATTCTTAATCCTGATATAACTATTATGATCTGTATATATTAATTATCGTTTTGATTTATTAAAAGGTGAGATTCTGAGATGGGTCAATATGTCTGGTAGATTGGATGGTAATAATATGTATTGGTGAAATAATAAGTTAGTTGATGGAATCCATATCTCGATATAGAGATTGATGATATGTCTTTTTGAGAAGCTTATAAGTTTTCATCATGTCAAACCTTGCAAGTGTATTTTTGAATCCGGCACATGAAATAAGTTAAGCAGTGCTCTAAAGGAAATTAATCATTGAATTAAATTCGTCAGTAATTTAATTTGTTGATTAGTATCTGTAATCTTAACATGGGGAATTACATAAGTGTTTAATGGGGAATTTCGAAATGGAAATAGAGGAATGCAATTACGAATTTTTAGTGGAATGATTTGTAATTTACTATGGTAAGAATAATTCAAATTAATTATTTAGAATTATTTCCATAATAGGAATGTTCAGTAATTAATTCAATTAATTTTTTGGTCCCTCCAGTGCCCATATTTAACTAGAACTCAGAATCATATGGGAAAATGAATTATAAGAAAACTGGAATTTCTTCTCCTTTTTGGATTGGAAGGAAATCTCTATAAATAAAGATTCTCCTAACCTAGAAAAAGAAATTGAAGGTTTTTTATTGATACTTGCCCACCCAAGTATTGAGAGAGTTCAGATGTGAACTTGGGATCACTGTAAAAGACTGTGGATTTGCTTGAATGTCTGTCTAATTTGTGGACTCACTTGAAGATATTTGTTCACGCTTCAAGAGGTAATTCTTGAATTAAATTTTACCAAGTTTATGTGTTCTAGCATGTTTATACGTGTTCTAGCATAAATGTATTGGTTGTCTATTATTCATGTAAGCAGTATGATTATGGATATGCTTTCGCTGTGCATATAATTTTTCAACAATTGACATCAAGAGCCACGCTTACATCTTATTAGATAACATGATATATGTATATATATGTTTTCTGACATATACATAAATATATAGTTTTGACTTGAGTTCTGTGTATAGCCAAGATCAATTTTTGTTTAATTATTAATTGTTGCTAATGGTGGTACATTACCGTTGTTGCATATGTAACTCAATCTTAAAAACCTTTGTTACTGTAAGATTAGTTATATTGCTTTAATATTAAAAGAAGAGAAGGAAACGGAGTGCTGAAAATTAGGACAGAGATAATTTGCAGACTAAATTTTGCATAAGAATCACGGATTTCAATTTTCAGCACTGTTTTTTTGGTTTTTTTCTGTAATAATTTTTTATTATTATTAAACATAAAAGGAAGTGCACATTGCTTATGTCACTGCGGCTTCTAACTTTGGCTGAATGCATGTTTAATTTTTGCTCAAATTTGTTAAAACATGTATAGGCGCTTAACGTGCCTTTCTTTTATTATTAGCAGAAAAATATATTTTTTTAATTATTTGGGCATTGGTTTTATAACATAAACTTTTTTTTCTCATATATATGATATAATAAATTAAGAATTTAGTGATAAATAAATAGTAATCATTGCTTATGACTTATTTATTTGGAGTCTCTAAAGTTCTTAAAGATTTATTTATATGTGCATGTGAGATTACAATACATGAATTGAGAATTATGATTAATAAATAGAATTTATTATTATGGTCTATTTATTTGAGTCAGTAAAATATGTTCAACATATCATGTGTAATTGTTCTAAATAAGTGTATATTAGTGATGGCATTTTATCTACTGAAAGGAGATTATCTTTAGCCACTAGTAACACTTAATTAATTCATGAGAAGAGATATTAAATGTTTTCACCGGTCCAAAAGGGAAGAACATAATATCTTGAATTCTCAGGTGTATTAATAGAGATAACAATTTATTGTAAAGAGGTGTTGTGTGTCTTAGTAAAAGGAATGACACAACGCATGTCTTGTGCTCATGGAATAATTATAAAGGTGGATGAAACTCTAAATCAATTTTTTTTTTAATCTTTAACTATGTCTAAAACATTTATTTTTCAAATTTGGTCATAATTTAGGTGGTCATATTTTTTTTTGATCTCTGATTGACTTGAAATTTGATGATTCCATTTAAAATCGTTTAGATGGATTTTAGGTAGTTTGTCAGATTAAATTTTGAATTGATATGTGATAAGAATGTAGGTCATATTGTTTTAATTCTAAAGATGCTTAAATCACTTGAATTTGAATTTGGTCATAACTTTGGAAATAAAGATATTTTTAGACTCCAATTGACCGAAAATTTGGTAAGTTCATTGGAAACGGCCTAGCAAGAAATACTCATTGCTATGCGGTTATGATTTTTGTGGTCGTTAAGATGGTTTTTAAGTTGTTCTTTCGAATTAAAATGTGACTTAGTATGAAAATAATCCTTTATATCGATTTAATTTATGTTAAATGTGGTGCATGATTACACGTGATGATTTAACATGAATTGATATATGATAAGGATATAGATCTGATTATTTTCCCTTAAATCTTTTGAATCTGAATTTGATCATTGTTTTGGAGATAAAAATTATTTTGAACTCTGATTGATCTGAAATTTGATAGTTTCATCAGAAATGATCAAATTGAAAATATTCATGGTTATGCAGTGATTTGGCAATTTGAGATCGTTTAGATAATGTTTTTGAATATTTTTTTGTATCTTGAAATTTAATTTTAATGAAAATTACTCGACTATGATATAGTGGTGATAGAGTTTGTTCTCTATGGTCTTCATGACTAAATTTTAGTGAAGTATTAAGTTCATGTGCTGGCTTTATACCTTCCTCCATATCGGATGAAATTAATACACGTCACTAGATTTAATCTGATATCTAGTTTTGATAATCTATATTGACTCTCCCTATCTGAGTAATATATGATTGGATCAATGGATCTAGGGATAATGATATTCACTTGACTTAATTTAACATATACTCTCCATCTGAGTTAGCTTTTGTTCTATATTTATTAGAGTGAATATCTCACACCACATATGTATGTTGTATGAGTAGCTATTTTTTCATCAAAATTTATCGTTCAAGATTCATGGATATCTATGAGGTGCGTTTTGAATTTTAATATTCAATGTATACATAAACATGCTGATTTTTGGAAAATAGTACTCAAATATTGCAAATATTTTTTAGAATTTGTTTTTTTGTTCTTGATTCATATATCTATTTGATAATATGTGATAAGAATTACTGAACGGAAAATTTTAAATTCTATTATGGCCAAACAACGTGTTCAACCAAATTGATCATAGTTTTGAAATTAAAAAAAAAGGGACTATGATTGATCTAAAATTTGGTAGAATCATAAGAACAACCTAGTAAGAAATATTATTTTTTCGGATCGTTATATGAGTTTTTTGGTCATATTTGGTTATAGGGTTCCCTCCCTTGATTGCCAAGATTAAATAGTAGTGAAGTATTAGTTTCATGTGCTGAATTAGACCTTCCTCCCTATCGGATGAAATTAATACAAATCACTATGTATTTAATCGCTAGTTTTGATAATCTGTATTAACTCTCCTAAACTGAATAATATATGATTGGATCAATGTAACTAGAAGATTTTCACTTGACTTAAACTAACAGTAGACTCTCCATTTGAGTTAGGTCTGTATAAGTTTATGGAGTGAATAATCGGCCATTGTACATGTGTATTGCATGAGTAGTTCTCAAATCCCATCGATTGACTATTTTAGATGCATGGATATATATATATGTATAAATGAGCCCTAAATTTTATTATTTGGGATTATTCGATATATTATGATCTATTTAGTGTATTATTTCTCAAATTCTCAATAGACTTTATGGACCCACTTAATACTCAGGCATTTTTTTTCCGGTAGAGATAAGATATTAATTCAACGAATGCATTGTACATGTACCTTATGTTAGAAGAAATTATTTTCAGTTTCTAACTAGATAAGTGATAGATACTTAATATATTTTCTTGTAACTCTCTTATTATTGAGTTTGATGAATATTTTATCTCTTGTGGTATATTGATGCATGATTTTTTTAATTATTATTATCTCTCATGAATTGAATTATATTAATCTGTCTCATAAGAGAAAATATCTTTTAAATTGAATTAAACTTATCTGTACACTAGAGTCTAAGTCATTTGTTCTGAATAGAACTTCGAGGTTGGTTAAAGGATGGACATAACGGTTCATTGAAAGTGAAGTCACTACCAACATGTTAGTCCTGTTTAGAAGGAAAAATGACCAAGAGACCTTTTCACTTAAAAAGGAAATAAAGGTAGTGAAAAGTTAGAATTAATCTATTCTGATTTGTGCGGTAAATGGACATTTAGGCAAGAGGTGAGTTTGAGCATTTTGAAATTTCCAGAAGGTTACTCATGTTATAAACATATATTTTTGATGTTTTGTAAGTTTGAATGTGTTGATAAACTCAAAATATTTAAGATAGAAATTAAAATAGCATCATGAAAAATATATATATGAAGCCACTGCAATGTGATTGTAGTGACGTATACCTCTCTGCAAAGCTCATGAGTCACTTATTTGATAGAATAATTGCATTTCAATTGTGTACACCAGATACTCTATAATAGATTGATGTAAAAGATAAAAGAAATAGACTCTTATGAAGATGATAAGATTAATGATTGACTTATTCGTAGTTATTTTGTTTCTTTTGGGATATGTTCTAAGAACTACATATCACATTCTGAATTTAATTCCTTTCAAATCAGTACCTTGGACAACTATAGAACTAGTTGAATTTGACGTAAGTCTAATCCGTGACATGTTCAGTTATAAGATTGTCCAGCACATGTGCTGAGAGGGAGAATAAGCAAATTGAAATTAAGAATGAGATGTGTGTATGTGTTAATTGGATATCCAAAAGAATGAAAGAAGGTTTATTTTACTGTCCTAAAGAAAATAAGGCAATTGTTGACGCAAGTGTCAGATTTTCTAGAAAAGGATTATCTAGTAAACCATGTTCCTAAAAGTAAACTAGTTTTACAACAAAGAAATAACTAATGAGTCAGTTGTAAATTCAGACGCTCAAGAACATCTAACCGATATGTCAGAATTGACATTCCATTGCATTTAAGTAGTAGGAGAAACGTTACTAGACATAAGAAAATCTACTACCTCAAGTAGTGGGAGTGATGTTGAGCAAATTAAAGAACACTACATGAAGAAGTTATTAATATTTCAATATTGAAAGGTTTTGAAGAAAATATTAAGACTCAAGGACATGAAAGTGGGACTATTGTAGTAGTACTTAGTGGTAGTGGGAGAATCATAACGAAGATTGATTTGTTTTGTATGCTTGAGAGAACTTTCAAACTCCTGAAAAGAAGTACACTCATGGAGGGTTTCATGATTAGGTCCCTCAAGATCTAGTACAAAATCGATTTGTTACGACGAAGCACTACTAGACGAAATTGCATTTATAAAATAACTTGGTAAAAATTCTTTCAATATGAATTAAAGGAATGCCTGTGAAAGTTGTAAATGCATAGTTAAGAGTCTAAGTGGGAGATTGTTAGGGTATATACTATTAGTCATGTGTTTCGACATAGTATTCTAATAATTTTCAAGATTAAATATCTAAGTGGGAGATTGTTAGGGTATATACTATTAACCATGCATTTAGATATAGTATATTATAACAATTGTGATGGTTAAAAGTCTAAATGGGAGATTGTTGGGATATATACTATTAACCATATATTTAGATATACTATTTATTATAGAATAATTATTTATCCAGTTTTAATAGATCATATATTCGTTTATGGTGTCTATTTACTTATATAGTAGATGATTTAGTATATAGAGTTTTAGCTTATACACAGAGGATTAAATCATCGGTTCTTATAAGTATAAAGTTTTTTGTTCATAATCTAGTATGGAAATTGGACATGTCATCGGTACAATTGTAGTACAAGATTATATATAATTTATCTTGATTATGGGAACGGTATAGTTCCAACTTCTTGTGCTAGTGCATTTTGTATGTATTGAACGGGACCGAACATAGATAGTTGCTTTAGACGGACTGACAAAAACATATTCTCTAAACTGTTAAATGTACTTATATTCTTAATCCTGATATAATTATTATGATCTGTATATATTAATTATCGCTTTGATTTATTACAAGGTGAGATTCTGAGATGGGTCAATATGCCTGATAGATTGGATGATAATAATATATATTGGTGAAATAATAAGTTAGTTGATGGAATCCATGTCTCGATATTGAGATTGATGATATGCCTTTTTGAGAAGCTTATAAGTTTTCATCATGTCTAACCTTGCAAGTGGATTTATGAATCCGGCACATGAAATAAGTTAAGCAGTGCTCTAAAGGAAATTAATCATTGAATTAAATTCGTCAGTAATCTAATTTATTGATTAGTATCTGTAATCCTAACATGGGGAATTACATAAGTGTTTAATGGGGAATTTTGAAATAGAAATAGAGGAGTGCCATTACGAATTTTTAGTGGATTGATTTGTAATTTATTATGGTATGAATAATTCAAATTAATTATTTTTTATTATTTCCATAATAGGAAGCCTCAGTAATTAATTTTGTGGTCTCTCCAGTGCCTATATTTATCTAGAACTCAGAATTCTATGGGAAAGTGAATTATAAGAAAACTGAATTTTCTTCTTCTTTTTGGATTGGGAGGAGATCTCTATAAACAAGGATTCTCCTAACCTAGAAGAAGAAATTGAAGGTTTTCTATTGATATTTGTCCACCCAAGTATTGAGAGGGTTCGGATGTGAACTTGGGATCACTGTAGAGGACTGTTGATTCGCTTGAAAGTCTGTCTAATTTGTGGATTCGCTTGAAGATATTTATTCACGCTTCAAGAGGTAATTCTTGAATTAAATTTCAGCAAGTTTATGTGTTCTAGCAAAAATGTATTGGTTGTCTACTATTCATGTAAGCAGTATGATTCTGGTATGCTTCCGCTGTGCATATAATTTTCCAACAACTCTCCCTATTTAAATAATTATCAGGATGCTTTACATTTACACCTGATCCATCATATATATCTTTCCTAACTTCTTCTACTTTAGCTACGTCTTTACCAGATTCTATTATGTCAATGACTAAAGGCTTTACATTTAAGCCCCCCTGTATGTAAAACTTATCGAAGCACTTCTCATTACTTTGAGCTTCAATTGAAGTTGAATGATTCCTTACATCAGATGCAACATTTGCATTGACAGAGTCACACCTAGTTTCCTTATTCAACCTAAAACCCAAAAGAATCCTAGAATGCCTCCAATTCGAATCGGATCCACAAAAAACACTCCGATTCGAACCAATAACCCCGATGACCTTATTAGCATAATTAGAAACCCTATGTATAACATCTGATTTGCAGTGCGGATTTGACAAATTATCATTAATTAAACGATGACATTTCCCAAATGAGGATGAACCTTTACAACTGCTCAGGATTCTACAACATGGTGTCATGGTTGAAATACCAATGCAACTGCTAGTATTCATACTAAAATGCTGTTCTTTTTGTGGTCAATTGAATTCCAATTTGAAGTTAACTAATTGTAGTATGTATATACACATATATAGATCTGTTAATTATGAAAAACAAATCAACAGATATATATATAGCTAGAAAATTAGATATACAAAAGAAAAAAAAAGATTAAACAATGAAATATAAACTTACAGTTCAAATGGGGAAGAATTGTTTCTGAAGAAGAAAAGAGATTTTTCAAACAGTAAGGGGCCGTTTGATTACTGGTTAGAGTTATGCAGGATTTAGTTATGTATGTATTAGTTATCCAGGTATTAGTTATGCATGTATTAGTTATGCAGGGTTTAGTTATGCAGGTATTAGTTATGCAGGTATTAGTTATACATGGTCTAGTTATGTGAATATTAGTTATGTGAGTATTAGTTATGCATGTATTAGTAATGTAAGTATTATTTAGTTATGTAGAGATTACATTATATGAATTATTAACTATTGAATATTGAATTTAATATAGATTAATATATATTATTTACAAATAAATAAGCAAGCAAATAGTATAAAATCTCTCTAAAAAATAGAGAAAAGAATTTTCTCTATACTTAAATAGGAATTCTGTTTGTTTTTTTTCTCTCTATTTTTTAATGTTTAAAGCTTATAAAAATAAAATATTATTAATATTAAGTACATTATACTACCCTATTTTATATAATGTAAATTTCTATCAATATGTTGCATGTATTGTTTGTACATTTTTAGTATACCAACTATATGAATTATATATAAATTCACACTCTAAATAAAAAAAATAACACATGATAATTCAATATGTGGAATATATTTAGTAATATATAGTGCTAATATATAATTAGTATATGCGTGTTCAAAATTGTACATTCCGATTCATAATATTAATAAAATCTTTATATTTTAATTTCAAAATGAAAACAAATAAAAAGTTGTTCATATACAAAAAGAAATAAGAAACAAAAATAGTTAGGAAAATTGAATAGTTATGTAAAGTTTTCAATAAAAAAGATTTAAAAATAAATTAATAGGGATAAATGTGTAATTTAACATTTTAATACATGTATAAATAATAACACATAACATATTCCACCTTCTATCCTGCATAACTTATACATAGATTCCCTCATAAGTTAAGTAGGTATTAATTATGTAGGATTACAAAAAATGCAACCAAACACCGTATAAAATTAATACATGAATAACCTTTATACAATATTTAAAAACCTATCAACCAAACATGGTACAAGTCATGTTGACTTTTCTACCTAATACATAACTTTTACCAAACATAATATAAACTAATACAACTTTTTATACATGAATAAGATGCATCTTATACGGTAACCAAATGGCCCCTAAAGGTTTTGATACTTATGAGGGGTTTATATAGGTTCCAGGGAGACTTTGGACTGAAGTTGGATAAGGTAACAAACAAATCAAACGGTGTCGTATTTTGTTATTCTAATGCTCGACCTTTCCACTTGTTTGCTGGTTTTTCTATCGATCATATTAATTTTACTGGAATACTCATTTCTAAGGGTGTCAAAAGAATATGAAAACCGATCGAACTGACTGAACCTAACCGAATCGAACCGATTTATGTTATTTTTTCAATAAAACCGTGGATTTTAATTTAAGTGTATAACCGTCCCGAACAATTGGGATGGTCTTTTTAATTTATGAAAAAAATCAAAAAATTTCCGAACCGAACTTAATAACTTTACATGTATGTAAATATATTTTATATATTAACAATATGTTAAATTTAATATATAAATATATTTTATAACATTTTTCAAATATAAATATAACCTAGGTCCTAGGCCTCTAGTGATTAGGTGACTTTGACTCTTTGCTCTTTAATTAGCCAAAATTAATAGATACTATAATAGATACTCTATCAAACAATACAACAAAACCTATGCAAACACTCCTATTAAATGTTTAAGATCAAACAATACGGCTACAAGGTTTTAAATTCTTGTCTTCTTGGTGAAGAATTAAAGTGCTTCTTAAAGAATATATTTGTGAAAGAAATTTTTTAATAGTTGTATATTTTGAGGTGATATTTTAAAAGAAAAAACCAAAAATTAACTGAACCGTACCGATACCGAAGAGAAACCGATATGATTTGGGATGGTTTAAAAACTCTAATTTTGGTTATGTATTATAAAATACCCAAAAAATTTGGGATGGTACAATTTTTTAAAAATAACCGAGCGAACCGTACCATTGATACCCCTACTCATTTCATTTGATCACGTCTTTTGGTCTACAAAGATAATAGAACAAACAAATTACTTGGTCAAACCATATTATTTCAATTTATTTTCTAAAATGAAAATTATGTTCTTTCAATGTAAGTTACGTTTTAATAAATATCCCCAGGAAAAATTACTTACATACACAACTTATTTTATCATATTCTCTAAAATTCTCTATCATTTGAAAAAATATAAAAATATTTACTATCTCCAATTATTGGATACATCACTTTACGCGATGTATCGAGACGTAATCTCTACTCTCTTCTATTATTGGATACATCATTTTACGCGATGTATCGGGACGTACGCAATGTATCGGGACGTAAACCCTACTCTCTCCTATTCTCGGATACATCACTTTGCACGATGTATCACGACATACGCGATGTATCAGGACGTAGAATGATGTATCCAAAATCAAGACGCGATGGATCAGAATGTTGACTGATGTATCGGGATTCGCTGTATCGAGACATTTTGGGATGTATCCGGATTCCACCAAATTTAAGTGATTTTTGTAATTTAAAAAAGAGTAGGAATAAAATGTAATTAACTCTTAACACTATGAGATTTGAACGTCATTCTGTTCTACAACTACAACACTTAATATTTATTATTAGTATTAAACATCTTAATAGTATAACTACTTTCGTACTACTAAACAAGGAAACCTTCCACTCCCTTTGTTTGAATAAACGCCGCTTATTTTAGTTTACATTCAAACCAAAGTATGTAAAATTGCCCCTATTTTATTAACCTAAAGTTAAATATATGATTTTTTGATGATTCGTCAAAGAACATAAGTATATAGTAAAAGTGTATAGCCCCTTAACTTTTTAAGCTTACAAATTTTGATAATATGTAACAAATTTGAGGGCTGTATAAGAACCGACATGGTCTATATAAAGTGTTTGAAACACACACACACACACACATACACACACACACACACATATATATATATATATTAACAGTCGCACACAATAAAAGAAAGAGTAGAGGAAAATAAAACTTAATGGAATTGCCAAGTGGCCAAACCCTACAAAGTGAAAGAAACTTGAATTAGTACGATATAGAAATCTTATTCACGTTAGCAAACATCAACAGAAACTAAATTTACTTGAAGCAACCTTTAGCTGCATTCGACAGGGTGAGCAAAGAAATTTGGAAAAAGATTTTGATTTCAAATGTTGAAGAAACAAGGGAATTATAATTAGAGACAAAGGCAAAACAAGCACAAATATTAAAGCACATGCTGAGTTATACATGCAAAGTTGCCATTCAAATTTTGTTGGCACACATAGAAGTTATTAATTTTCTTAGGAAGGAAGAATCTTGAAGTGAGTATAACACTTTTTTATTTTACTAAAGTTCATTTTTCACAAACATTAATACGCCATACTTATAAGATTTTTAGTTAAATGTTTTTGAATGATTATTTGAATTAATTATTTAGAGCTAGTAAGTTCACAATTTTATATGTCATAAAATTATTAAATAAGTGTTCTTTAATGTTTTCCAAGTTATGTGTCCAGGTTTCCGGTTAATGATAAAATTATGTAAATTTAAAATTTTCTTTATACTTTCTATGAAACGTGTGGAGGTTTGATTCTTTTCTTACTTTAAAATGGAGAATGCTATGATGTGCTTCAAATGACATAACCACGTTAAAGTTGAAAGATTAAGGATTTAATTTAATGTTTAACGAAATGATAATCACAAAAAAGTTTTACGACTTACAAGTAACCATATATAAAGGCTTACTAATTTTGCTATAATAAGAGACAACGTACATGATAATCGCACAAAGGATCTTTAATTTTTTCATAATGAGGCACAACTTGAATGGTAACAGTATACAGAGTTACGAACAACCGTACAAAGGGGTGATAATTTTGCCATAATGAGTTAAAACATGAATGGTAACCATATAAAGAATGATGAGCATTTGTAAAAAAGGTTGTTAACATTGTCATAACTAGGCACATAATATTTGGTAGCCGTATAAAGAGTTATGAGTAATCGTATTGTAATGACCCTTCAGGTCATTTGTGTGTTTGTGCCTCTTTTCTGTTGTTTAGAGCATTCCTGTAGCAACCCCAAGTCATTTATGACTTGCTGGCACTGTAGGTTTTGTTACCTGGTCGTTCGTTTGTTTTTTAGTTCTGTTTTCCTGTTTTGGAGCTTTAAAACCTTGAAAAGTTGATTTCGGTCATAAGTTCAGGTAAACGACCTCAGATGGGAACTCTGACGGTTCCATCAGATCCGGAGAGGTCAAATTAGGCTAGTAGCATGGTTGGCCTGAGTCCCGGGGCTTTTGGTGTGATTTTGGGGCCACTTAGCTCTTTAGCCTTCAAAGTTTGACTTAAAGTTGACTTTGGTCAACATTCTTGGTAAATGCGCTCGGATGAAAATTTCATAAGTGCGGTTAGTTCCATAATTCCAAGTTTTGTCTTGAATGAACCTTCGAGAACTTTCGGGAGATTCCGATCGAATTCCGAGGCCTCCAGTAGAATTTAGCTAAAATGGCCCATTGGGTGTGGGACTCACTTTTCATCAAAACAATATCGTATGGAAATTTTGACTGCACCATTGAGTCTAGAATGTTGAATTTGTTGGGGTAGCATATCTCATTTGCATGGACGCGGTCCCAAACGAATCCCAAGAACCCCATTCGAGTTTTGGAGTTGTCCAAAACTCAGCTGGTACAGCTGATATCTGCAGACACCTCTTCTCTCTGCATTCGCGGGATCAGCTCCACGCTCGCGGAGGTGTAAGTGTGTCTACTCCACATTCACGGAGGTCTGACGTATCCTATTTCGCGTTCGCGGATAGAGCTCTGCGTTCGCGGAAGTCTGGGAGGCTGGGGAGTCTTCTCTCCGCGTTCACGGATAGTGTTCCACGTTCGCGGAAGTGTGAATCCCTTCTCTCTGCATTTGCGGGCCCCTGGCCGCATTCGCGGAGTAGTGTTTTTTTTCTCTCCGCGTTTGCAGGCCCATGGCCGTGTTCGCGGAGGTCAGCGGGTTGTAGTGGCTTATAAAGGGAGGTCGAGGCTCATTTGGAGGAATGTTTAGAAATTCATATCTCCCTCATCTTTTGTCGATTTTTGGTTATTCAAAGTCCCGAGTGCTCAGATTTGTGTTGGCTGTGTGGATCTTCATTCAAAGAGTGGTGGGTATTCCTCAATTTCCATAAATTCGAGGCGTAAGTTGTTACTCTAGGCCTATTTTGTAAAGTTTTACAGTTTTTCTTATTGTTGGCTGTTTGGAGCTGATCCGTACCCCGATGGGTGTTTTGTTTTGGAATACAAGTTTGGGGGAGGATTTGGGACCTCTTCACGGAGTCAATTCCAGAAAATCCGAAGCGGGTCCCACATTTCCTAATTTTTAATCCAAAATTGGTCTATCTCCGATTTTGCTGATTTTAGTGTCTAAATGATCGTATTGACACAGTGACTCTATTTTTGACTACGTGGCAGCAGTCTGAGGTCGTTCCAAACGGGAAAGCTCCGCCAAAGTGACTTGGACAACGCGTGATCAGCCTTCTAATAGCTTACAACTTCCCTTCTTCCTAGATTGAGCTTGAATGCGTGATTACTTGTCGACTTTTGTGAATTTGGGTTGTTGACTTTAGTGTGGGTTGTTGACTTGGGATGTCGATGATTAGTTGTGGGTTATCTGTTGGGTGGTTATCTGTTGTTGCATGCGTGGGTTCAGGTTATTTTCTTGTGTTTTGTTGATTGCGGTGATTTTCGACCTTAGAATAGGTTAGGGTAGTGTTACCTTAGTCCCATACACCTGGTTGACTTGAGTATGTATCCGACGTCGATTCGGATGGACTAGATCCTTGTAGACTGGCATAACAGACTTGAGTCTGATAGTGTGGGCCTTAGTCTAGGCAAACTCGTGGCTTTTTAGACCTTCTATACTTTCTCTTCCTATCTCTGCGGTTCTGGGGTGCTGCCAGAAGATTTTGCTATTGCGCCGATTGACGGTTGGGTTGTGCTTGGCTGAGAGCCTTCGGTTGATATCCTTGTGCAGGCGGCGTCCCGCAGTGTCTAGCCTTGTGTTGAGTTGGTTGGTTGTGGCTTGGTTCGGTTTGAGGAGGCTAGCTCCAGTCCGAGGCTGACGTTACACGGTTAGAGTCTGTTATTTCCAGCTTGTCACTGTTGAGCGAGGGCTGCTAGCTCTAGTCTGAGGCTGACGTTACACGGTTAGAGTCTGTTATTTCCAGCTTGAGACTGTTGAGCGAGGGGTGTTATTTCTAGTCCGAGGCTGACGTTACACGGTTAGAGTCTATTATTTCCAGCTTGAGACTGTTGAGCGAGGGCTGCTAGCTCCAGTTCAAGGATGACGTTACACGGTTAGAGTCTGTTATTTCCAGCTTGAGGCTGTTGAGCGAGGGGTATTATTTCCAGTCCGAGGTTGACGTTACACGGTTAGAGTTCGTTATTTCCAACTTGAGACTGATGGTTGTGTTCGAGGCCTAGGTGCTATCTTTATTGGGCTCGAGGCTCATGGGTGTTAAGGCTTTTGGAGTTAGGTTCCCTTGTTTCCATAGCGTAGATTCTCTGTTTATCTATCGGGCCTATGGGGGTCCGTTTGGGTTCTTGCTTGTCTGTGCTTGAGTGTGCCTAGCGGGTCTTATGGGGGGCCCAGTTGGGTTTAGTTGCGACATTATTAGTGTACTTTCCGTTTACTCTATTCCAGTTCTATGACCTCTATTGTGTTGATTCTATCTTGTCTGCTTGTTTTTACCTTTTTTGCTTAGTCGACCTATGATGCCTACTGGATACCTGTTGTTTGGTACTCATGCTACACTCTGCATCCATTTTCGTGATGCAAGTCCGAGCACCAATTCTCAGCGTTGAGTTCGAGCCTGTAGCTATCTATTCAGGAGACGAGGGTGAGCACATGGCGTTCTGGGATTACCTGTCTCCTTTTTGTAGTTATATTTTTACTTGTCTTTTGCTTTGAAGAGAGTTTGTTTCTGTGGTCCACTTTGGGGACTTGCACTCTTGTTAGTAGTTCTGTACTTGTGACTTCCAGGTTCTGGGAGGTGTCTTGTATATATATATAGTTTTTCTCCGCCTTCTCTTGTGTGTTCTCATTTTATATTTCCGCTTAGTTGAGGTTAGTTTCAACCCTTAGTCCCATTACTGTTATGTTCAGGGATAGGGTTTTTGCTGGCCTACTAGTGGGGTGGTAGGCGCCATTATGACTCGGGAGATCTGTTCGTGACACATATAAAGGGTTACTAACTGTCACAATTGAGGATAACTAAGAAAAGTTCAACCGACTAGAACTATTTTAAAGTTAAGAAGGAAAAAATGTACTTAACTAAGATATACTTCGTGATGGTCGCTTAAATGTGATAGATATAATTTATGTAATGTTTTTTTATAAATCGTTCACTTTTAGAGTTATATTATTACATACATATTTATTTAAACCTCATTTTAACTTTGGTGAGGAGAATATTAAGACTTTGGGTACCTTTGAAGATATTCTGGAAGAAAATTTTACTGTCCAAAAGACTTGCGTCTAGATTTTGTTAAGTCTATTCTTGTACACATGAAAAAAATTAAGTGACAATATGTATTTAGTTTTTACAACGATTATTTATATGTGACATGACTTGTATTACTTATCATTTAATTATTGATGATTAATTATTGTTATTGAGTGTTTATATATCTGTTATAGAATTAATGCTTATTTAATCTAGAATTTATGTGATTTAAGATAAGTATTTTTTAGATAATTAATTATGTTAGATTTACAACATCTTAGAATTCAGATGATGATTGGGAACTTAGTGAACTTTCGATTCTAAACTCGATATGAAATGAATATTGACATAGTTAATTGTTTTAAGAAATATTATGTATATGAATTTAGGCTACAATCATTAACATAATTGTCTCATGTAACTTTATACTTGTTTAAATCAGTATGTCAATAGCTTCAAAAAAATATTGTTGCTGAGCTTAACAAATGTGATAAGCTTAACAGTGATAACTATGAAATATGTTTTGGAAGAGCAAGAGACTCTTGAAGCGCTTTATGTGTCTATGACACTTCCTGAAAATGGTGATTTTCCTCAACATAATAAGAGAGATCTTGAGGCATATCATGCTTTGAAAAAGAAGAATTCTCTTGCTTGCATAACGTTGATGAGCAGCATGGATAATAATATTATGAGAGAATTTTTACAATATGACGATGTTAAGGACATGTGGTCCAAATTAATAGACAAGTTTGGTCATAGTTCAGTTGCCTAGTTAAGAGCCCTTATATTAAGTTTGATACTTATAAGAAGCTCCCTGATCATACTATACGTAAACATCTTCATCATATATAAAATATGGTGAATGAACTAAAATATGTCGGTCATGTGTTGACCGAAGAGCAACAACTCCAAGATGTGCATGATACGCTCCTTACCTTAAAGTTGGGAAATATGAAATACATTTAACCAGTAATGTTAGTATTGAAACTGTGAAAGATACTAAGCGTCATTTGGAACTCAATAAAGAGCGCCTCGGGGTTTACAATGTTACCAACAAATGTGTATATGACTAGTTCTTGTTCAAAATATGGACATGACACGAAACACAAACATGGTGGATTTTCTCATAAGAAGAGGAAAGGAAAAGTCTCAAAGAATTCTAAGACTAATCAACAAGGAAAGAAAAATATTTTTGCTCCAAAGAAAAAGGTGGATATGGCTAAGCTTAAGTGCTAGAACTGTAAGAACAAGGGACACTCTGCTCGTGATTGTCTTGAGCCTAAAAAGTTACATGACCTTATTAGTAATTTACATAGTGATGTAAATGTTTTTTGTTCTATTTTTTTAACTGAATCACTTCCTATGTGGATTGTAGACTCGGGATCCACCGAACATATATGTCACGGCCCAAAGTACACCCTAAATGTGACATGGCATATAGGACCCAGAGAGTCCCTACACAAGTGACTTGACACACATATACACAACATTATAGGGAAAAGCAAGAAATCTTGTAAGAATGTAAAGATTTTGACATATAAGTGGAAGTACATCAAAGTCTTGACAAGCCATCTATTACATCAAAAGAGTGATCAGGACGTAACCCATACACCATATACAAAGTCTGAAACTAAAACATATGGACATCAATAAAAGTGACATTGTCCTCGAAGTATGAGGACTCACCCAGTATTCAAAATCTCTAAGTGCTCACTAGCCACGAATGGAGGGAGAAGAGTCGTCAAGCCCTATATTAGTGAAACAATATAGGCACAAGTATGCATTAGTACATGGAATGTACTAAGTATGAGGAGAATGCAATAAAATATGAGACCTGATCACAAAGGGGCATAATAGAATACATGATGTGCACGACCAAGCTAACATAGTAAAAATCTTTAAATAGAATCATAATCATAAACATGGTCAATGCATCTTGAAATCATAAGAGGAAGCTTAATAAAACATTTGAAAGAAACTTAGTTCATTTTGTAGGATATTTACTATTAACCGACATAGACCATGTGAGCTATAACATATAATCTGGTGTATTGCTCCCACACCGAAAAGAGATGTCATTGCTTTCCAAGGCAACAATCTTAAACTTGTAGCTTAGGTGGATCCACTAGCTATGTCACTTAAGACAACCTACGGGGGCATGTAATTAGGGACAAGAAGATTGCTACAAGAGACCTGGCCTTGTAACCCCTTAGACTTTGGAAAAGGTTAAAAAGGGGGTTAATGGGTAGGTCCACGGGCATAAAACAAACCATGGACCATTCAAGAAAGCCTAAACGGCTAGTGAAAGGGACCACGACCCATTTAGGGGAGTTAGCTCAGATATTAAAGGCTGCCAGGACATGGGGTCTCCTGGACGGTTCCCTATACGGTCAGTGGTGCCCTATACAGACCGACCATCCTTCCATATAAGTCACCCCATCAGTTTTTAAGTTCGGGTCATTTTGATCCTTTCCCTATGTCTTCAACACCTAAGCTATGTCGTTTTAACCCCTATTCTAAGCCTTATATAAGTGATTTAAGTCCTAAAACTACCCATTCTAAATCATTCACCTAAATTTTAATTTCCCTCCAAGTTCATCCTCAAAAATCTCTCTCTAAAGCTAAGGAGGAAGAAGAAGGGTTTCACTTCAAGATCCTGAATTCACCATAGCTATTGGGCCTTGATCACTAAGGTATGCTAGTATTCACCTATGGAGTCCTTTCCTCCATAGGGTTCCCAAAATCTCAATTTTACAAGTTAGATTCTCAATTCAAAAGTTAGGGTTTTATTCAATATTTATGGGTTCTCTTCAATTGTGATTTTATTTATTAATTTCTATCTTCTAATGCATGAATTGAAGTAATTACATGATTTTGAGTTGAATTCATATGAACCCATCCATGATTCATGATTTTTCACTATGATTACATGATGAAGCTTATGAACTATGAACGGTGAATTTATGAAGATATGCATGTTTTTAAGAAGTTGATGTAAATGTTTTGAGGATACTTTGAGAGTAAAGTATCAATAATTGTGAAAGGTTTTCTCACATAAGAATTCATGAGGTTTAAAGATATTATCACCTAAGTTGAATAAAGATTTAAGAAGCTATCCTAATTAACTTTAGCTTGGATTGGTAATGTGATTGTGTCTTTCCATGGATGATGAATTGATTATGACTAATGACTATTCTATGGGATTTTACTTAGCACCGAGAGGATATTGAGATGGAGGCTCTCCCATTAGTAGAGGCTAGGTCTCTAGCAGCAATCTCCGTGTCCCTAACTACGTGCCCCGTAGGATGTCTTAGCTAGTGGATCCACGTAAGCTAGAAATTATGATTGTTGCCTTGGCAAGCAATGACATCTCTTTTCGATATGGGATAGACAATGAATTCCATGTTTTAGCTCACATGGTTTATGTCAGTTAATGGTAAACTTCCCACAATAATGAACCAAGTTACTTTCAAAGTATTTCACAAAGTGTTTTTAATATGTTAAGCTTCTTTTGACCATGATTATGTTTTATGTTTCTAACCCTTTTTCTTATGAGTTTGCTTGGTCATTACATGTCATGTAAAGTCCTTTTTAGCATGATTTCATAACTTTTATGCATTGTTATCATACTTTGTACATTTCATGTACTAATGCATACTTGTGCCTACATTATTTTCATTAATGTAGGGTCCGATGCTCCTGCCTCTCACACTCGTGGGTAGTTGATCTTTTTGCACTCAAGGATTGGTGAGTCCTCATGTTCCGAGGACCGAGACACTCTTATTGCTTTCTTTATTTTAGTTTTCAGACTTTGTATAGTATGTATGGGTTACGTCCCAATGACTTTCTTATTATGTAATAGATGGATTGTTGAGACTATGTTATACTTACACTTTGTCAAACTCTTTTATAATATAAGACTATGATTTTTGAAATCTTTATTTCTATTACCCTTGTATGATGTATTCTAAGTGGTTTGTGTAGGGACTTTCGGGATTCTATACCCCATGTTACACCTAGGGTATACTTTGGGTCATGACAAACTTGGTATTCATAGCACAAGATTTAGAAAAGTCCTAGGATGTCTCAAAGCCACGCCAAGTAGAGTTTTGTTCATAAGTGTACGCACCACATTTATGAATAAGAGGCTATAAGATGTTTAGAAAATTTCACTTCTTTCATTATTCTAAAGTCATACGATAGAGTGTAACTCTATATGTCTCTCTCCTAATCTTTATCCAATGCTTTTCAGGATATGGCCCCTCAAAGAGCATTTGTTAAAAGGAATACTGGTGAAAATATGGAATAAGAAGCTCCTCAAGTTTTGGCCGATCCTTTGGTCGAGGAAGCGACTCATGCCAAATTTTGAGCCGCTTTTCAAGTGTTGGCTCAAGCTATGACGGCTCAAGCCATTAGAGAGGTTAATGTTCCCATGAACCCAAATGTGGGTACGACAGCGACAAGGATAAAGGATTTCACTAGGATGAATCCTCTGAAATTCCATGCTTCTAAGGTTGATTAGGATCCCCAAGAGTTCATTGATGAGGTTTACAAGATAGTGAAAATTATGGGAGTGACTACGATTGAGAAGGCGGAGTTGGCCGCTTGTTAACTTAAGGGTGTTGCTCAAGTTTGGTTTGAAAACTGGAAGGAAGAGAGGGCGGTTAATGCAGGTCCTCTTGATTGAGAGAAGTTTAAGGTTGCTTTTCTTGATAGGTTCTTTCCCCTTGAGATGAGGAAAGCAAAAGTTCCGACAATTGCAATGGCTTCTTTATTTCTTCACAACTCATGGATGCCATCATCTATATGCACCCTAGCAGTTATAAGCATAATTCTCATGAAACATGCATCTCTTATGCAAGCTATTCATATTTATGCATATCTTATGCAAGCTATTCATATTCATTCATCTCTTATACAAGCTATTCATATTCTCATAAATCATGATCAAGTATGGGTACATGTCAATTCATCTTAGAATCATGCATCTTTCATCAATTTCATAAGTTCATAAATGCATGGATCGTACTTCATTATGAATTCAAAGCTAGGAATCATGCCTCATGCATGGGTTCATACAATTTCTACTCAAATCATATAAATCACGCTAATTCATGCACTAAATTATGTTATCACGCTAGATCATGCACTAGGAATCATAAAATTAGCAATTGGAATCATAATTGAAGAGCCCATAAGAATTGATCAAAAACCCTAACTCAATTTGGGGAAATTAACCTTGAAATTGGAAGCAAAATAGGGACCTAATGAAGGAAAGGGCTCCATTGGTGAATGCTAACATACCTCAATAAAACCCACAAGAAATTGTTAAGAATTGATGACCTTCAATGGAGAATCCTAGCCCTTTTTCTTCCTTGAGAATTGAGAGAACTTTCTTGAGAGAGAAATATGTTGGGGAAGTTGGGAATTTGAGAATGAATTAATGAAGGAAGATTTGGGAGGAAAGACATATATAGTGGGTCAATCTAGGGGTAAAGTCGGAATTAAAAGGACTTAAAAGAATTGGGAAAAGACTTAAAGACCCCTGAAAAATAACTGTCGGGCAAGGTCTATGGCTCAAACCTATGGTTCGTAGGTGTTCCTACGGACCGTCCTGTCGAACCGTAGACAACTTCAGAAACCCAGATTTTTAGGACACTTTCGACGACTTCGATCTACGGCCCGTAGACCCAACCCGTAGAACCCAACTTGACCCTCAGAATTTTGACTAAGTCTGGAACAATTGACGGGAC
Organism: Solanum appendiculatum; assembly: GCA_018342035.1. Classification (NCBI taxonomy): domain Eukaryota; kingdom Viridiplantae; phylum Streptophyta; class Magnoliopsida; order Solanales; family Solanaceae; genus Solanum; species Solanum appendiculatum. The sequence continues at coordinate 681,772 of JAGDQO010000766.1, read as the reverse complement.
CTTTCTACGGTCCGTGGAAAGACCTACGGTCCTTCCAGCTAACTCATAGACTCGACTTCAGAAACTTGATTTTCAAAACTTTTTAACCCTCTTTCTACGGATGCATTCTACTGTTCGTCAACTGATCTACGACCCGTAGACTACGTCCGTAGAAGTTACTCTGGGCCCAAAACTGGACATTTTCTCTTTTGAAAAACTGAGGTGTTACAGTATCTCTCCCTTGGGAACATTCGTCCCCGAATGAAACTCAGCTAGCAACAACAAGAGTAGGAGAAACAACAATTCTATGATTCCAATCATGAATGCAACTACATAATTCACATATCCGAGGAGGAAAATCAACTCCAAGCTAAAGCTTGCTTTATCACAAAATGTCAAGCTATAAACACCTAATGAATGCATGCATAAGGAAACATGAGAATGACTAAGGCACATGCATCCTATAAACAAACCATGAGGAGCTAAATACCTCAAGCTAGGGAAGACTCAAAAGGAAAGCGATGAGGATAACGGGATATTATATCGGCCTCGGCCTCCCACGTAGCACCCTCAACTAATTGATTCCCCCACAATACCTTAACGGAAGCAACTTCTTTGTTTCTCAACTTCCGGGCTTGTCGGTCTAGAATCTCAATCGGAGCCTCTTCATAAGATAAACTCTCTTTGATGCCAAGACTTTCTAAAGGCACTATGGATGTCGGATATCCAACACACTTCTTCAAAAGAGACACATGAAAAACTGGATGAACCGATGCTAACTCATTAGGCAATTCAAGCTCATAAGCAACCTTGTCAATGCGTCTCAAAATATTATACGAGCCTACATACCGAGGACTAAACTTCCCTTTCTTACCAAATCTCATGACACCCTTCATGGGCGAAATTTTCAAATAGACCCAGTCATCAACCTCAAACTCTAGATCCCTTCTTCTAACATCGGCATAGGACTTTTGTCAACTTTGAGCTGTTTTCAACCTTTCTCTAATAAGTCAAACTTTCTCCATAGCCTCATGCACTAATTCGGGACCCATCAAAGCAACTTCACCCATCTCAAACCATCCTATAGGAGACCTACATCTCCTACCGTAGAGAGCCTCAAATGGAGCCATACCAATACTTGCATGGTAACTATTATTGTAGGTAAACTCAATCAAAGGCAAATGATCATCCCAATTACCATTGAAATCAATCACATAAGCTCTTAGCATATCCTCTAAGGTTTGGATAGTACGCTCCGCTTGCCCATCGGTTTTGGGATGAAAAGTCGTGCTAAGCTTAACCTTGGTACCAAGACCCTTTTGGAAAGACCTCCAAAATTGAGAAGTGAATTGGGTACCTCTATCGGAGATAATGGATAGGGGCACTCCATGCAACCTAACCATCTCCCTAATGTACAACTTAGCATAATCTTCCCCCGAAAAGGACACCTTGATGGGAATGATGTGAGCCGACTTCGTCATACGGTCTATTATAACCCATATAGAATCATGTTGCCAGCGAGTATGGGGTGAACCCACTATGAAGTCCATACTGACATCTTCCCACTTCCAAGTAGGAATAGCTATATCTTGGGATAAGCCTCCCGACCTTTGATGTTCAACCTTAACTTGTTGACAATTTGGGAACCTTGCCACAAATTCCGCAATATCTTTCTTCATTCCATTCCACCAATAGACCTCCCGCAAATTGCGGTACATCTTTGTGGCTCCCGGATGAATGGAGTATCAGGAACTATGAGCTTCTTCCAGAATTTGCTCCCTTAGGCCATGAACATTTGGCACACACAAACGACCTTGATATCTAAGGACACCATCTCCCTTTTGGGAGAAAGCCTCATTGGGCTTCTTTAGAACCTCTTCTTTCAATTCAATCAGTATCATATCAAGGGTTTGCTTAGCCTTAACATCCACCACAAAGGATGATTCTGACCCATTCTGGACAATTACACCTCCCTCATTAGAGTTAACCAACCGAACACCTAGCCGAGCTAGTCTATGAACATCCCAAACCAATTCCTTCTTATCATCTTCTACATGTATAACACTATTCATCAACAACCGACTCAAGGCATCGACCACTACATTAGCTTTGCCTGGGTGATAGAGGACACTCGTATCATAGTCCTTTAAGAGCTCTAACCATCTACGATGTCGAAGATTTAGATCCTTCTGCTTGAACACGTATTGCAAACTTTTGTGGTCGGTAAATACATCAACATGAACACCATACAAATAGTGCCTCCAAATCTTTAGGGAAAAAACAACTGCCGCAAGTTCTAAATCATGGGTAGGGTAATTCTTTTCATGAATCTTAAGTTGCCTTGAAGAATAAGCAATCACCTTCCCATTTTGCATAAGAACACACCTTAAGCCAACCCTTGAAGCATCACAATAAACCACAAAGCCATCGGAACCTTCTGGCAATGTCAATATTGGAGCGGAAGTGAGCCTATCTTTCAATTCTTGGAAGCTCTCTTCACAAACCTTCGACCATAAAAACTTAGTCTTCTTTTGATTCAACGAGGTTAATGGAGAGGCAATAGAAGAAAACCCTTCCACAAACCTCCTATAGTATCCGGCCAACCCAAGAAATTATGAATATCCGAAGGAGATAGAGGTCTAGGCCAATTTCTAACCACATCTGTCTTCTTAGGATCTACCTCAATACCCTTATCGTACACAATGTGACCATGGAAAGCCATATATCTCAACCAAAACTCACATTTATTGAACTTAGCATATAACTCATGATCCTTAAAAACTTGCAATATAATTCTCAAATGATCGGCATGCTCTTCCTCACTTCAGGAGTAAATCAAAATATCATCAATGAATACAATCACGAACATATCAAGGTATTGCTTAAACACCCTGTTCATCAAATCCATAAAAGCCGCTCGAGCATTAGTCAATCCAAATGACATAACCACAAACTCATAATGGCCATATCTTGTTCGAAAAGCCGTCTTTGGAATATCACAACTCCTCACCCTCAATTGGTGATAACCCGATCGGAGATCAATCTTAGAGAAGAAACTAGCACCTTGGAGTTGGTCAAACAAATCATCTATCCTCAGAATCGGGTACTTATTCTTAATGGTAACCTTTTTCAATTGCCGGTAATCAATACACATTTGGAGAGAGCCATCTTTCTTACAAACAAACAACACCAGAGCACCCCATGGAGAAATACTTGGTCGGATGAAACCCTTATCCAACAAATCCTTCAATTACTATTTCATTTCCTTAAGTTTCGTCGGAGCCATATGGTAAGAAGGAATAGAGATAGGTCACGTATCGGGAAGACGGTCAATACCAAACTCTATTTGGCTTTTGGGAGGAATACCGGGTAGATCATCGGGAAACACTTCCGAAAACTCATTTACCATGAGAAACGACTCAAGACTAGGGGTTTCAGAATCTATATCCCTCACCCAAATAAGATGATAAATGCAACCCTTTGAGATCATCTTTCTAGCTTTAAGACAAGAAACAAACCGACCTCTAGGCATAGAATTTCCCCCTTTCCACTCTATGACGGGCTCATTAGGAAATTAAAACTTAACCACTCGGGTTCTACAATCAATCGAGGCATAACAAGAATGAAGCCAATCCATCCCAAGAATGACATCAAAGTCTATCATATCTAGCTCTCCAATAGGTGACTCAATGGAACAAGGAAATGGGACGCTTTCTATAGACTCTTTTAGCCACAATAGAATCACCAATTGGAGTAGAGACACAGAAGGGGTCTAATAACACATCCGGGGCAATATCAAATCTCATAGCTACATATGGCGTCACAAAAGATAAAGTAGCACCGGGATCAAGTAAAGCATATACATTAAGATGGAAGACTTTCAACATACGGGTAACCACATCGGGAGAACCTTCTTGCTCTTGGCGAGTTTGGAGTGCATAAAATCGGTTTTGCTTGGGAGCACTAGAACCCGAACCACTAGGAGCACCTTGTTTACCATCTTTCCCCTTTGTAACATTCATTGGACAATCCCTCATTTTGAGACCACTCTTGACACAAGTGAAGCAACCATCCGATCCGGCTAAGCATCTCCCCTCATGCTTCCTTCCACACTTTCGACATGGGGAAAGTGGAGTTCTATCACCACCACCATTGCCTCCTTGAGGCTTAGTGTTAGACACCTTATTCTTATCAAACATAGGCATAGGAGCATTTGAAGACCCTTTTTTTGAAAACCTTTGTCGAAACTTAGGACGGCCTTGTCCTCCGATCCTTTGGTTTGAGAAGTCACCATCACCGGTCCTAGCCCTCTTTGCCTCTTTGGACCTCTCCTTTAGCTTTTCTTCCTCAATTTTTTGTGCATGTACCATCAACCATGAGATATCCATTTCTTTAATAGGAATGGAAGTCCTACACTCCTTGACCACCAAGTCAGACAACCCCGACACAAACTTACTCATTTTGGCCCTTGAATCAGCCAACAAGGAAGGCGCATATTTTGACAATTGAGTGAACTTTAATGCATATTCTTTGACACTCATACCTCCTTTCTTCGAGTTAATGAACTCGAGAACCTTAGCCTCTCTCGTCTCAAGAGGAAATAATCGATCAAGAAAAGCTTCCTTAAATTTCTCCCATTCAAGAGGACCTACATCTATAGCCCTCTCACTTTTCCATTAGTTAAACCACACTTGGGCCACACCCTTCAATTGATAAGCGGCCAACTCTGCTTTCTCTTTCGGCATCACCCCCATGATCATGAGAATCTTGTAAACCTCTTCAATGAACTCTTGTGGATCCTCCTCCACCTTGGAGCCACAGAATTTTGGAGGGTTTATCCTTGTGAAATCTCTCACTCTTGCCACCACCACGGGTTCACGGGGACCACAACTTCCCTATTGGCTTGGGCCGTCACGGCTTGGGCCAATGCGTGGAAAGCGGCTCGGAACTCCGCATTAGTAATCTTTTCGGCCAAAGGATGGGCCAGAACTTGGTTAGCCTCTTGTTCAACATTCTCCTTTGCATTTCTCCTTGCAAAAGCTCTCCGAGTTGCCATTTCCTGAAAAGTGTAGGACATAGATTAGGAGAGGAACGCATAGAGTTAAACTCTAAAGCATGATTCTAGAATATGAAAGAAGTGGAATTTCCTAACATCTTGTAGCCTTCTATTCATAAATGTGGCACGCTTCACACTTATGAACAAGACTCTACTAGACGTGACTTTGAGACATCCTAGGACCTTTCTAAACCTTGCGCTCTGAATACCAAGTTTTTCACGATCCAAAGTACCCCCTAAGTGTGACATGGCGTATAGGACCCCGAGAGGCCCCACACAAGCCACTTAGCATACATATACATAAGGTAAAGACAAGAATGAGGAAAAGATAGACAATCTCATAAAAGTAAAGCGTTTACAAGCAGAAATCTTAACTATGTCTCAAAAGCCATCTAATACAATAGAATGATCAGGACGTAACCCATACATCATATACAAGACTGAAACTAAAAAGTAAAGAAAAAGCAATAAAGTCTCTTAGTCCCCGAAGCATGAGGACTCACCAATGCTGATAGCTCGAACTCAGAAAGCAACTAACCACGAGAGTGTGAAGGATGACTGTCTGACCCTACATTATAAGAGAATGTAGGCCCAAGTATGCATTAATACATGGAATATACTAAGTATGAAGTAAATGCATATAAAAACATAAATAATGCCAATGAAATGCTGTCAAATAAGAAATCATGCTAGTGAGATATCAACGTGAACACAGGTTCATTCCACGGAGTGTGAGGGACCGCCTCTCTGATGAGTTCTAGAGATTGGAACAGGGCTCCATGACTGTATCTAAGTACGAGGCTTGATTTCTGGAGTTGTCTCGTCATGCTACTATGATCCTGCCCACAAAGGAGGAGAGAGTCCAATGCTTCGTGAGAGGGTTGAGACTGCAGCTGAGGATTGAGTCTCAGTCACTGTTGGCAGCAGGTTGTTCATTTTTGGAGGTGGTGGACCATGCTCGTACTATTGAGCACCTTCGTCACGAGGCCCAGGGGGGTAGCAATAAGAGGTTCAGGCTGGATAGCAGGGCTAGTGGATCCCATCGCAGACCGAGGGTTGCTCAGGAAGATGTTACTCAGGGGTTCCAGCCAGGGCAGTCCAGTCACCCATTTCAGGCAGCATTACAGACTTCTCCTGGTGACCAGTTCATCCATAGCAGTTCTAATGCCGGTCCGAGTCAGGGCCGAGGTGGGTTTTATCCAGGTTCGTCGAGTCGGGGTGACCGACCTCCAGCAGCTAGAAAGTCTTCTCAGGGAGTGCCCTTCTTTTTCCAGAGAAGCTTTACCAGCACCACAGGTAGCTAGGCCGGTATCAGCAGTGGCACCTCCAGCCAGAGGAGGGGGTCAACATCAGGAGGCCCGGGGAGGTCCCAAGGGAGGCAGGAGTGGTAGCAAAGTTGATGCGAAAGGTAGAGGTGCCCAGGGCCACCTTTATGGAGCTCCAGCTAGAGCAGAGGTTGAGGCGTCTGATGACGTGATCACAGGTACGATTCCCTTATACCACATGCCCGCTTTGGCATTATTTGACCCATGTTCTACCTATTCATATGTATCAGCTTATTGCGTGCCTAGACTAGGAGTGAGCCCTGAGTCCTTACCTGTGCCCTTGCATGTTTCGACCAGAATAGGGGATTCTTTAGTAGTGGATTAGGTGTGTAGATCCTATGTGGTGGCTATTAGAGGGCAGGACACTCTAGTCGATCTTATTGTGTTGTGTATGGTAGACTTTGATGTGATCCTTGGTATGGATTGGTTGTCCTCTCATCGGGTTTTCTTGGACTATTATGCCAAGATCCTGACTTTACCCCTTCCCGGTATCTCACCGGTGGTGTGGCAGGGCTCTTGTAGTTGCACACCGGTTAAGTTGATTTCTTGTATTCGAGCTCAGAGGTTGGTAGTAGACAGCGGGTGTTTGGCATACTTGGCATATGTTAGAGACGGGAGTAGGGAGGACCCTGCAGTTGATTCAATACCTGTTGTTCGAGAGTTCCCAGATGTATTTCCTACCGATCTTCCTGGTCTACCCCTAGATCGGGACATTGATTTTGGCATAGACTTGGAGCCGGGTACTCGTCCCATTTCTCTCCCCCCTTATCGGATGGCACCTGTAGAGCTCAAGGAGCTTAGTGATCAGCTCCAGGACTTATTGAGTATCGGGTTCATCAAACCCAGTGTGTCACCTTGGGGAGCCCCAGTCCTATTTTTGATGAAAAAGGACGGCTCCATGCGGATGTGCATCGACTACAGACAGTTGCATAAGGCGACGGTGAAGAATCGTTATCCTATGACTCGTATAGATGACTTATTTGATAAGCTTCAGGGAGCAGCGATGTTTTCGAAGATAGACCTGAGATCCGATTATAATCAGTTGAGGATCCGAGCAGAGGATATCCCTAAGACATTTTTTAGGACTCGATATGGCCATTATGAGTTCCTGGTTATGTCTTTTGGGTTGACTAATGCCCCTGCCGCATTTATGGATCTGATGACTCGAGGGTTCAGGCAGTACTTAGACTCCTTCGTCATTGTCTTCATCGATGACATCTTGGTATACTCGCGGAGCCATAGTGATCATGAGCAACACTTTAGGACAGTGCTCCAGACTTTGAGAGACCATCGGCTTTATGCCAAGTTCTCAAAGTGCAAGTTTTGGTTGGAGTCTGTAGCATTCTTAGGTCACGTGGTGTCCAAGGATGGCATTATGGTTGATCCGACGAAGATTGAGGCTATTCGTGGTTGGGCTAGGCCCACTTCTGTGACTAAGATTCGGAGCTTCATCGAACTAGCGGAGTATTAGAGACGCTTTGTAGAGGGTTTCTCCACATTAGCAGCTCCTTTGACGCGGTTGACTTGCCAGGATGTTCCATTTGTATGGTCGGAGGAGTGCGAGAGGAGCTTTCTGAGATTTAAGGAGTTGCTTACTACCACTCCTATCTTGACTCTTCCAGTTGAGGGTGAGGGCTTCACGGTCTACTGTGACGCATCCGGCGTTGGTTTGGGATGTGTTTTATGCAATAGGGCCGAGTTATTACATATGCGTCGAGGCAGCTTAAGCTGCATGAGCGCAACTACCCCACTCATGACTTGGAGTTGGCGGCGGTAGTTTTTGTGCTTAAGATTTAGAGGCACTACATGTATGGAGTCCATTGTGAGATTTACACTTATCACATGAGTCTCCAGTACATCATGACTCAGAGGGACCTTAATTCTAGGCAGCGTCGATGGATTGAGCTCGTGAAGGACTATGACTTGTCTATTCTCTACCATTCGGGCAAGGCGAACATCGTAGCAGACGCATTGAGTCGAAAGGCGGTGAGTATGAGTAGTCTAGCCTTCCTTTCTATTGCGCAGCGACCCCTGGCTTTTGACATTCAGTCCTTAGCCATTCAGATGATTAGACTGGATGTTTCATATTCTAGCAGAGTATTAGCTTATGTTGGGGTTCAGTCATCTCTGCTTGATTAGATCTGCAGTCGTCAGTTTGAGGGCGAGTCTTTGGTAGCGCTCATAGATAGGGTATGGGCAGGTGATGCAGCGTAGGCTACCTTAGATTCAGATGGGGTTTTGAGGTTTGCTGGCCAATTGTGTGTTCCTAAAGTTGTTGATTTGATCCAGCTGATTCTTAGCGATGCCCATGATTCCAGATATTCTATTCATCCGGGCACAACTAAGATGTATTGTGATTTGAGGCAGCATTACTAGTGGAGCGGCATGAGGAGGGACATCTCAGACTATGTGTCCCACTGTTTGTGTTGCCAGCAGGTTAAGGCCGAGCATATGAGGCCTGGTGGAGAGTTACAGAGATTATCCATTCCCGAGTGGAAGTGAGAGCGCATCACCATAGACTTTGTTGTTGGGTTGCCACAGACTCTTAGGGGTGTTGACAGTATCTGGGTCATCGTGGATCGATTGACCAAGTTAGCACACTTCATCCCTGTTGATACTTCCTATCATGCGGAGAGGTTAGCCCGTATCTACATCCGGGAGGTAGTCCATCTTCATGGTGTGCCTGTTTCTATCATCTCAGACCGGGGCCCACCGTTCACTTCCTATTTTTTGAGAGCATTTCAGGGGGAGTTGGGCACCCATGTGGATCTTAGCACAACATTTCACCCGCAGACTGATGGCCAGTCAGAGCGTACTATTCAGGTTCTTGAGGATATGTTGCGGGCCTGTGTTATAAACTTCGGAGGTCAGTGGGATCATTTCTTGCCCTTGGCGGAGTTTGCGTATAATAATAACTACCATTCCAGCATCCAGATGGCCCCATTTGAGGTCTTGTATGGTAGGCGTTATCGCACTCCAGTCGGTTGGTTTGAGCCTACGGAGCCTAGGCCGCATGGTACAGACTTATATAGGGCCTTTTGAGATATTGAGGGCAGTTGGCGAGGTGGCTTATGAGTTAGCCTTACCTCCAGCATTTTCAGCCGTGCATCCAGTTTTCCATGTCTACATGCTTCGTCGGTATGTTCCAGATGAGTCACATGTTCTCTAGTACGATGCAGTTGAGTTGTATGACCGCTTGACCTATACAGTGGAGCTAGTTGCTATTTTGGCCAGAGATATGAGGCAACTGAGATCGAACGTCATTCCTGTGGTTAAGGTCCATTGGAGGCATCGTCCAGACGAGGAGGCTACCTGGGAGATTGAGCGGGGGATGCAGGAGCAGTTCCCCAGCTTGTTTAAGCCCTCAGGTACTTCTTTATCCTTACTTTCACAGACGAAAGTCCTTTTAGTAGTGGATATTGTAATGACCCTCCAGGTCATTTCGGTGTTAATGCCTTCTTTCTATCGTTTAGAGTTTTCTTGTAGCGACCCCAAGTCATTTATGACTTTCTGGCACTGACTGTTCGATCGCCTGGTCGTTCGTTTGGGTTTTATGCCTATTTTTCTATTTTGGAGCTTTTGAACCTTGAAAAGTTGACTTCGGTCATAACTTTAGGTAAACGACCTCAGATGAGAATTCTGACAGTTCCATCAGCTACGGAAATGCCAAATTAGGCTACGGAAATGCCAAATTGGGGCCGATTAGCTCTTTAGCTTTTGGAAATTGACCTAAGATTGACTTTGGTCAACTTTCTTGAAAAATGCACTCAGATAAAAATTCCAACAGCGCGGTTAGTTCCGGAATGTCGAATTTGGTCTAGAACAACCTTTCGAGAATTAATGAGAGTTTCCGATCAAAATCCGAGGCCCTTCGTAGAATTTGGCAAAAATGGCATATGGGTGTGGGACCCATTTTTTTTATTGAAACGACTTGGTATGGAAATTTCGACTGCTCCATTGAGTCCGGAATGTCGAATTTAGTGGGTTAGCATATATGGTTTATTTTCATCGGGTCCTGAACGAATTTTGAGGGTCCGTTCGGAGACTTTGAAAAATAGCAAAAATCTGGTTATTGGTGCAAACCTTTAGCGACCAGAATTTAGACTTTTAGCGACCAGTTTCGGGTTTTATAACCCAGAAATTTCAGCTTTCAGCCCTCATTTTCAAATGGCGATTTCTCCCTCATCCGAGCTCCGATTTGAATGATTCGAAGTCCTGTATGATCGTGGAGATTGTAGCTACACAGTGGAGTGATTGGAATGTGTTGGTGAACCCTCGTTTGTGGTGAATTTCAGCTCGAAGCGGCTGCCCATCAGGTGATTAGTTTATGATTTCTTCTTCACTTTCGAACTTCGATATCTCGAGTTCTAGAGCTCCATTTTTGGTGATTCAAAGTCCCAAGTATTCGGGTTTTCATTGGCTTCGTGGATTTGAGGTTGGGGTTTGTTGGGTGTACCTCATTTGGCGTGAAATCGGAGGTTAACCCCTTATTTGGCCTATTTTTGTTAGTTTTAGATTTGTTATTAATTGGTTTATTGGGAGTGAATCCGACCCCTATTTGATAAACTAATTTAGGATTAGTATTGGTGGAAGGATTTGATACCTTTTGACGGAGTCAATTCCGTGAAATTTGGAGCGGGTCCCACTTTGTCCGATTTTGACCCAAAAATTGGTGTATCTCCAAATTTGATGATTTTGGTGTGTAAACGACCGTTTTGATGCTGTGATTCTATTTTTGATAGAGTTGCAGTAGTCTGAGGCCGTTCGGCAAGGGAATGCTTGGGTTGAGTGACTTGGAGCGCGCGTGATTGGCTATTTGGTAGGTTACGGCTTTCTTTCCGTTTAGGCTGAGCTGGAATGTGTAAATACGGTTAGATGACAGTAAATCTGGGGCGGTTAGCTAGGAATGCTATCCTATTCTCTATTTACCTCAGTTTGGGATTGGTTGTTTGTTGATTTGGATTAGTATCATGTTATAGGTTGGGTTGTTGACTTGATTTGTTGTATATACTGTTGCGGGGTATTTGTTGGTGATTATTTGATGTTGCATGAGCGGGTATGAGAACTGTGTTTTTTATTTGCTGCTTATTGAGATTGTGTCTTAGAATAGGCTGTTGTGATGATGACTTAGTCCCACGTACCTTGTTGACTTGAGTATGTATCCGACGATGATTCGGATGACCTAGATCCTTGTAGAATGATATAGTAGATTTGGGTCTGATAGTGTGAGCCTTTGTATAGGCGTTCTCGTGGCTTTCGTACCTTTCGATTTTTCCCCTCTATTTTCTGAGATCATGGGATGCTTCTGGAAGACGTTGCATTGAGTCAATTGACAGATGAATGGTGTTAGGCTGGGAGCCTTCGTTTGACGCGGCGGCCCGTGATGGTTAGCCTTACGATGCGATGTTCATAGTGGCTTTATCTGGTTTGAGGTTGTTAGCTCCACTACGAGACTGAGGTTACGCTGTTCACATTCGGTATTTGTAGCGCTAGGCTATCTGCTCCGGTTCATGACTGACGTTATACAATTACAGCCAGTTATTTCCAGCACGCGTTCGTGGAGCGTAAGCTACTAGTCCCAGCTCGTGTTTTGACGTTACTAGGACGAAATCAGTATTTCTAGTGATTGGACTGTTGAGCGTGGATTGATTAGCTCCCATTCGAGACTGACGTTCCCGGTTCGAGTCCGGCATTTCTAGCTCGAGATCGTAGAGCGAGAGGTATTATTCCAGTCCGGACTAACATTTCCGATTAGAGTCCGGTATTTCCAGCTCGTGACTAATGATTTGGGCTGGGCCCATGTGTTGATGGTCGAGCGGGGCTCGGATATGGTTTATGATCGAGCTGGGCTCGAAGGTTGATTTTGATTGAGCTGGGCTCAGGTTTTGGTTGGGATTAGGCTGGGCCCAAATGATGGTTTCAGGGTCCGGGACCCTTGGTTCGAGGTTTATGGAATCGGTATTACTTCGCTTATGTAGTTAGCTCTTCTGTGTACCTGTCGAGTGTATGAGGGTTTGTTCAGGTAATTATTTAAACTTGCGCACAAGTGTGCCTAGCGGGTCTTATGGGGGGCCCGCTGGGTTTAGTTAGCTAGTTATTTTATGTTGGTTTTCGTTGTTCGGTTTTCGTTCTATTGACCTCTGTTGTTATTGTTGCTGATTCTATCTTGCCTGCCTTCGTTTACCTTTCTTGCTCAGTCGGCCTATGATGCCTACTTGGTACTTGTGGTTTCGGTACTCATACTACACTCTGCATCTATTTTCGTGATGCAGGTCCGAGCACCAGTTATTAGCTTTGAGATCGGGCCGGGAGCTGTCAGTTCGGGAGACTAGGGTGAGCACTTGGCGTTTTGGGATCACCAGTTTCATTCTTTTTATATATTTTTGCTTGTCTTTTGTTTTCGAGACAGTTGTTTCAGTGGTCCACTTTCGGGACTTGTACTCTTTTTAGTAGTTCTGTACTTGTGACTTCCAGATTTTTAGAGATGTTGTATATATATTTTGGTCGTGTTCCAACTTTCCTTATATGTTCTATTGTATGCTTCCGCTTGGTTATGGATTAGTTTCCACTCTTAGTCCTGTTACTTTTAAGTTCCGGGATAGAGTTTGGCTGGTGTACCTGAGGGTCGTAGACGCCATCATGACCTAAAAAATTAGGTCGTGACACATAATAAATAGACACATATTAAAAAGTAGATCTCGAATTAAATAAAGTCGAGGTGGGTTGTTGGCATAAAAGAATTGTACATGTAATAACATCGTCTGATGCGTTTACCTTCACCCTCTCTGGTGATGCATATAGGTGGCCATGTCCACCTCTGCCCCGAGGATTATTCCCACCACCTGACTTACCTCCCCGATGTCCTTCTCAAGCTCCTTGTTGACTGCCTCATCGGTCCTGACCCCCTAGCTGGAGGTACTACTGCTATAGCTAGTCTAGCTGGGTGTGGAGCAGGTGCTATCGTCCCTTGCTGGGACAGCCTCTGGACCAATGATCAAGCTCACAACAATCATAATAACCCTATGAAGATTGGCTCGCAAAATAATGGTCACCATGGCCTGAAGCACCCGACTATGAATCCCTCAAACTCTGGCCCATAATAGTGTCACCCTCTAAAGTATGAAGCATTGCTTGAACAGGCCGACTAGACTGACCCTGCTGACATTGCTAGTGAGGCCTATTTGAGGAGTCCTTGCCCCTTGACTAGGACCCATTGTAGCTTCCCTAACTCAAGCTCTCATGTTCCTGGCCTTATGGGACTCGCGAAGGAGCTCTTCTACTATGTGAGCATGATAAAAAACATCCAATAAAGAGAAATCCGTTGAAAGCATAATCTTGATCTCAATCCTCAGTTGAAGTCTTAACCCATGAACAAAACAATGAACCATTTCCTGCTCGATAGGCAGTTATATCGTATCATGTCTAGAGAGTTGTGAAACCTCACCTCATACACATATCCAGTCATGGAGCCATGCTTGAACCTCGAGAACTGACCATGAAGTTAGTCTCTGACACTCTACAGGATGAATCTAGCAAATAATACCTCTGAAGCTCAACCTAAGAAATCGGAGATGATTCAACTGGTCTACCCTCTAAGTATGAATGCCACCGCTGTCAGGGTAGCCCGTTGAACTAATAAGTGTTGAAGTCGGCTTTTCTCGACTCCACTAACACCAATTTATACAATTGCTCATGGAAAGTTGTAAGAAAGTCATGGGCATCCTCCCCAATCACCTTAGAAAATCTTGGAGGTGACAATCTCAAGAATATTCCAAGTTTCTTTTTCTCCTCAAGGAGCATAGCTTTAGCCGCAATAACTGGTTGGCAGCGTCGGATGTTGGTGGCACCTCGACCTGTGGAGCCATTATAGCAGGATAACCCTGCAGTGCTAATGAAACTAGAGTTGGTCTATTGCATGCCCCCTAACATAACCAATAGCTATGTGATAGCCGCCTGAAGTTCTGGAACCAAAGCAGATCTAGCAGGTGGTTGAGTTGGTCCTAGCCCCACCGACAGAGGGAAAACTAGAGCAATTTGAGTCTCCACCACAGGCTCCAGTGTCCTCTATCTATCTTCAGCTTATATTGCAGCCCTCACATGACATTGAGGTCATCCTCTTCCCTTAGGTGGGGCACTACCATCAAGCCCAAGTGCATCACCCTTGGCCGCTGAGCCTCGCGTACGAGCCATCTTGCAAAATAATAAAAACAAGTGAGATTCCAAGAAACTAATAAGACACACGATGCACGAAAGTGATATAAAAGGGAAAATCTTCCTAATGATGTCCAATAGCCTCCCGAAAATAAATTATGTACATTTTTACACCGATCTAGATGACTCTACTAGACATTAGCTTTGTATAGGTGACACCGGTGAACCTGGGCTCTGATACCAACTTCCTACGACCCAAAAGTCGAGCCATGACGGCACCTACTATAACCCACCAGTAGGTGAGCCACCCTGTAACCCAAGATGACTAGTAACATGCATACAAGGTAGAAACAACAATTAACAAGAAATACATAAATAATTTAAAGGTGATAGCGGAAGATAAGATAGAAACCAACGTAATATAAATATAAGATCCAACCAAAAACTAGTAGTCATATGTACAAAGCTGCTACAAAAGAGTACAAGTCCCAAAAGTGGATCAAAAATATATTGTCACAAAAAACAAAAGACTAGTCAAACTATATAGAGAGAGACAAATATGATCTAGAATGCCATAGTGCTCATCCTTGTCATTGGTAACTCATGCAATCGGCTTGAAGCAACACTAATAACTGGTACTCTGACCTGCATCATGAAGCAGATTCAAAATAAAGGATGAGTACCAAACAACAAGTACCCAGCAAGCATCATAGGCCGACTGAGCTTGAAAAGTAAAGGCAGTATGAAAAGCAAAAGTAGATAACACTTCAAAGGTCATTGAACGGAGATCTAACAAGAATGCATATGAGTCTAGGAAAGAATGAAATGAAAGAAAGTAACTAACTACAACCTAACTGGACCCCCATAAGCCAACGTGTCCTTTGCCTGAAGCGTGATATTGATTTTGCTATTGGCCTTGAGCTGGTTACTCATCCTATCTTTATTCTGCCTTATCGTATTGCCTTTACAGAGCTGAAAGAGCTCATTGTTATGCCTTAGGATCTGTCGGGTAAGGGATTTATTCGACCAAGCAATTCATCTCAGGGTGCCCTAATTTTTTGAAAAGAAGATTGATGGTTCTATGTGTGTCTATATCGATTATAGGCAGCTGAACAAAGTGATGATGAAGAATAGGTACCCTATGCCTCGTATCAATTATTTGTTTGACCATTTTTAGGATGTCATGGTGTTGTATAAGATGGATTTCACATATGACTACCATCAGTTGAGGATCATGGTATTAGACACCCCTAAGAAAGCTTTTAGAACTCGTTACAATCATTGCGAGTTCCTAGTGACGTCTTTTGGATTGACCAATGCCTCTACATCACTCATGGACTTTATGATGTATGTATTCAGGTAGTATATAGAATCCTTCATCATTGTGTTCATTAATTACATTCTAATATACTCGTGGAGTAGGGAGCAACATGAGTAGCATTTAAAGATTTTGCTCGAGACATTGAACAATCAATGACTTATGCCAAGTTCTCAAGGTGTTAGTTTTATCTTGAGTCTATCACATTCTAGGGTAGGTGGTGTCCAAGGATAGAATTATGGTTGATCTAGTATATATTAAGGTTATTTGTGATTGGAATAGGCCACTTCAATTACTATGATTTAGAGGTTCGTCAGGTTAGCTGGTTACTACAAATAGTTTATGGAGGGCTTCTCATTGATTGTATCACCCTTGAAGTGGTCTGATCAATGTAAGTTGAGCTTTTAGAAGCTCAAGGAGTTGCTAACTATCATTTCTATTATGACTCTTCTAGTTGAAGGTGAGGATGTAACTCTGTATTATGACGCATCTGGTGTTTGTTTGAGTTGTATGTTGATGCAGCAGGGCCATTTGATTGCTTATGCATTGAGGCAACTTAAGGTGCATGATTGCAACTACTCCACTCATGATTTGGAGTTTGTGGCGAGAGTATTCATGCTTAAGATTTAAAGGCATTACCTTCATGGAGTCCGTTGTGAGATCTATACCAATCATAGGAGTTTTCGGTACATTATGAGTTAGAAAGACCTTAATTCGAGGCAGTGTAGGTGCATTGAGCTCTTGAAGGACTATGAGCTCTCTATTCTATACCATCTGAGCAAGGTGAATGTGGTAGCACATGCCTTGAGTTGGAAGGCGGTGAATGTGGTAGTCTAGTCTTACTTTCTACTTTAGTGTGACCTTTGGCTATAGACGTTCAGTCTTTATCCAACATGATCATTCACCTTAATATTTCAAATTCTAGGTGGGTTCTAGCCTATATAGGGGTTCAGACATCACTATTAGAGTGGATTCGCGGTCTACAATTTAAGGATAATGCATTGGCTGCTATTCAAGATTATGTTTTACGAGGTGACATCTTGCAGGCCACCTTGGATATAGATGGTGTTGTAAGATTTGATGGTCTTATTTGTATTCCTAGGGTTGGGAACTTGATTTAGTTGATCCTTCATGAGGTCCATGATTCTAGATACTCTATTCATCAAGACACATCAATGATGTATCATGATTTGTAGTAGAATTACTGGTGGAGTGGTATGGGGGGAGTTATTATGGACTATGTGTCTCATTTCCTATATTACCAGCAGGTGAAGGCTGAGTTTTTAAGGCCTAATGGTGAGTTCTAGAATTTGCCCATTTTGTAACGGAAGTAGGAGCACATCACTATGGAAAATTTTATAGGGTTGCCTCAGATATCTAGAGGTGTTGATAACATTTGGGTAATCATGGATCGAATGAACAAGTCAACAAAACTTCCTTCTCGTTCAATCTTCTTTCAATGCTGAGAGATTGGATCATGTCTATATTAAGGAAGTAGTTCATCTTCATGGGTTGCTTGTGTCAATTATTCATATAAGGGTTCTTATTTCACTTCTATCTTTTATAGGACCTTAAAGGAGGATTTGGGTACCCGAGTCGACCTTGGCCTACCTTTTCACCCATAAAATGATAGGTAGTCAGAGCGTACTACTCAAATTTTGGAGAATATGTTGCGAACATATGTATTGGACTTTGGAGGTCAATGGGACTAGTTCTTATCCTTTTTGGAGTTTGGGTATCACAACAACTACCACTCGAGTATTCAAATGGCTCCATTAGAGGCTTTATATGGTAGGCGTTGTCACTCACCGGTTGGTTGGTTTGAGTCTTCAAAGTGTATGCCACATGGAATTGATTTACTTTAGGAGGAATTGGATAGAGTTTGGGTAGTTTAGGATAGCCTTAGTTTAGCTCAGTGAAGGCATACGAGTTATGCTGACCATAGGCCACGACCTTTGAGATTTGGAGTTAGTGATCGAGTATTCCTTTGAATATCTCCCATGAAGGGCATGATGATATTTGGGAGGTGGGACAAGCTTAGCCTCAAGCGGATAGGGCCTTTTGAAACTCTCTAGATTCTTGGTGATGTTGCTTATGAGTCGGCATTACCTCCTACATTTACATCTATTCATCCATTTTTCCATGGTTCTATGCTTTGTTGGTATGTTCCTGATAAGTTTCATGTGCTCCAATATGACTCAGTTCAGTCAGATGATCGTTTCACCTTCGTGGAGGAGCCAGTTGCTAATTTGGCCAAAGATGTGGCGCGGTTGCATTCAAGAGCCATTCCTATTTTTAAGGTCTAGTGGAGGCATCATCTAGTTGAGGAGAATACCTGTAAGATTGAGCACGAGATGCGAGTTCAATATCCCCGCTTATTTGGGCCTTAAGGTACTTCTTGATTCTGTAATTTTGATGATAAAAGTATCTTTAGTAGTGAATATTGTAATGCCCCTCTAGAACATTTCCTCAATTTTACATTACTTTTTTATGCTTAAAACTTTTCTATAGAAACCACAAGACATTTATGACTTGTTGGGACTGACTGTTCAGTCACCTAGTCGTTTGTTTGATTTTCATGCGAGTTTGCATGTTTTGGAGCTTTTGAAACTTGAATTATTGAGGTCGATCAAAACTTTAGTTAGTCGATGTCAGAAGGCAAGTTTGTTAGTTTCGTTAGCATTGAAACGTCGAGTTTGGTCTAGGAGGGCCTTTTGTGCGGGACCTGAGGCTACTAGACTCATTTTAAGCTATCGAGTAGATTTTGGCTATAAATAAAGCTTGGGCGTGGGACCCACTTTTTGTCGAAACAACCTTCATTGGAAGTTTTAATTGTTCCTTTGAGTCTGGAATGCCATTTTTATTGGGTAGCATATTCATTTCGTATTGGTCGCACCTGCGAAGGTGCCCAACTTAGTAGGCATCGCTCCTGCAGAGCCTTAGTCGCACGTGCGACCACACACCTACGGAGCCAAGGCCTGCTCCTGCGAATTTGGTTGACAAGTGGATTTCCACACCGTTGAATCTTTTTTGCACATGGAATGTCACACCTGCGACATCGGGGTTGCCAATGCAACCTTATAGTTAATGAAATCATTCTTCTTCCCTCTTATTTCTAATTTCATTTTAGGACTTTGAGTGCTCAATCTGTGATGATTTCTCAAGGAATTATTTAAAGTGATGTGGGTAGTGTGGTGGGTGTTGACAAGGTTGTCTTTCACGCTCCTAGACTCGTAATTCTCCCTTAACTTCATATGTTTTGTCCTTTAATGGCATTTTTGTGAATTCTTGTTGCATGAACTATTTTTGATGCATTTGGGGGTCGGATTGTGCTTATTTTTAGGGCACTAGTTCCTTGAGCTGTGTGGGAAAAATTGATAGAATCAGTTTTTGAATTCTTGACATAGGTCCCCATGTAGTTTTTGACTCGATTTTTTCCCATCTTAAGTTATTGTGATTTGGGTGTCAAAACGTCTATATTGGTGTTATGGTCATTTATTTGATAGCATGGTAGTGATCAAAGGTGATTTGGAAAGGTAAAGCTTTGGTTTATAGGCAGTAGAGCATGCGCCATCGGCTTTGAGGTAGGCTATTGCTTACTGATCTTAGATTAAGTTTGTGTTTGTAAATTTATGTTGTTTAGCTAGTTTTGGGAGGGGTTTCTCGCTCTTATCATGTTTAGTGGATAGATTCGTGACTTAGCTTCTTTTCGGGTAGTTTTTCAGAAATTGAACTTGTCTACTTTGTGTGTGTTGTTGTATCATGCTATGTAGTAGCTATTTTATGGTGTATTGATATTGGTGGGTTGTTCTTGGCCTTTGCCTAGGCATAATCAACTGATTGCCTTAGACTTGCATATGACTTCAAAATCTTCCAAAGTTAGTTCGGATGACTTAGCTCCTTGTAGACTGATATAGCAGACTTTGGTCAACTAGTATGGATCCTTAGCCAGGCGAAAACTCAGCTCTCATAACCATTCATCCATTGCATCTCTTATGTTTCAGCCTCGATGTGTTTGCTTTGCAATTTTGGGCCTTGTTGGTAATTTTAGATTGGGTCTTGGGTTTTGAGCTAGAGTGGGTCCCCGGTGCCTCTGAATGTTTTTCTGCTCTATGGTACGTTCCCGCATGAGAAGGAACGGCTAATTGGGAAACGTTTGAAGTCTTTTAGCCACGATTTGAGGCCTTGGCATATCTCTTTTAGCCACACATGAAGGCCATGGTGTATCTCTTTAGACATAGTTTGAGGCCCTGGCGTATCTATTTTTTCCACGATTTGAGGCCCTAGCACATCTCTATTAGCCTCGATTAGAGTCTGGGCACATTTCTATTAGTTGGATTTGAGTTTTAACATTGTGGTGGTATTGGGTTCTTTAGGTTGCCTACAATGTGGTTCGAATCTGGGGTCAGTCATTTCAGTATTGTACTTTTGTTCTTAGCAAGTATTATCTTTAGCTCTTTTACGTTCCCATCAGACTTATGTGTGCCCGTTTGGGTTATTTACTTTTAAATTGTGAACAAATGTACCTTCTTGGACTATGGAGGTCCACTTAGGTTATAGATAATTGTTGTACTTTATCACTTCATCCTTTCTAGACTCGTGAGCTATATAGTTAAACTTTTCATTATTTTTTCATTTACCTGACTTCTAGTTACTGCTTACTTCCTCGCTTTTCATATTGTATTTACTTTCCATGATTAAATGGTCTATGATGCCTACTGGTACCTATTGATCTGGTACTCATGTTGCAATCTGCACCCATTTTCTCGATACATATCCGAGCATCAGCCAACAATGATGTTTCGAGCCTTGGAAAATATCTTTGGATATAAAGGGTGAGCTGATGTCATCCTAGTTCGACTTATCTCCATCTGTATATAGTTTTTACTAGTCTTTTGTATTCGGGATAAGTCTGTACTTTTTGATCAACTTTTGGGACTTGTACTCTTGTAGTAAGTTTATACTTTTGCCCACAAGGTCATGATATTGGATCATTGTCACGACTTGAAGTACACCCTAGACGCGATATAACGTATAGGGCCCCAGAGGCCCCACACAAGCCACTTAGCATACATCACACAAGATAATAGAAGCAGAAGAGTTTAAGAACAACATTTCATAAAAAGGAGTTTGACAAAAAAAATAGAAGTCCAAATAAGTTTCAAAGCCATCTAATACATCACCAGTAAAGTGATTGGGACGTAACCCATACATCACATACAAAAGTCTGAAAACTGAAATGACATAAAGCTATAAATGTGACATCGTCCTCAAAGTATGTGGACTCACCAAGCCTTCAATTCTCTAATACTATCACTAGCCACGAATGGAGGGAGAAGCGTCGGATCCTACATTAGTGAAACAATGTATACAAAAGTATGAGTTAGTACATGGAATGTACCAAGTATGATAGCAATGCATACGAGTTATGAAATCATGCTAAAAGGGGCTATAAATGACATGCAATGACCAAGCTAATTGATAAAATAATCATGCTAAAAAACCTTAGTCACAACCATGGTCAATGCAAGCTAATCATCTTATAAGACACTAGTGAAGTTAGCCTTAACTGACATAGACCATGTGAGCTGTAACATGGAATCTGGTGTCTATCCCAAACCGAAAAGAGATTGTCCTACTGTCCAAGGTAAGGACCATGAGTCTTGAGCTAAAGTGGATCCACTCGCTAATGTCCATCTAAAATAATCATCCTATGGTGGCATATAGTATATGGGACATGGGTAATCACCTCTTTTACACTCAGTGCTAAGCATAATTCCCACGGAATAGTCATTAATCATATTCATCTAATTATCCATGGAAAGGCACAATTTAGTAACCAATCAAAGCTAGAGTTCATTTCAATAGCTCCTTAGTCGTTAATTCATTTTAGGTGAGAAGACCTTTCAACCTTATGAATCCTTTTATGTGAGAAACCCTTTCACAATCATGTTTTGAGTAGTGTGTGAGAAATCCTTTCACAGCAGCAACAACAACATCGATGCTACACTCTCAAAGCAACCTCAAATCAATTATATCAACTTCATGATAAAACATACATATCTTCATAAATTCATCTTTCATAGTTCAAAATCCTCATCATATGTTCATAGTCTAAAAATCATAGATCAAGCATGGGTTCATGTGAATTTAACTTAATAACATGTAATTACTTCAATCCATGCATAAAAAGGTATAAAACAATCGATTGAATCATAATTGAAAGGAACCCATGAGATTGAAGAAAACCCTAATTTCAATTTGGAGATTCTAACTTGTAAAATTGGAGAATTTAGGAATCCTATGAAGGAAAGGACTCCATAGGTGAATACTATAATACCATGTTGCTAGAAGCCAAAAAGAATGAAGGATTAGAGACTTGAATGAAACCTAGCTCTTCTTCTTCTTCCTTGGACTTGAGAGGCTTTCGGGGATGAACTTGGTCAATCTTTAGGGATTTAAGAGAATGAGTTGAAGTGGGTGAATTGGGGGTTCAAAACATTTATATAGAGCTTAGGGTAGAAGACAAAACGACATAGTATTAGGTTAAAAAAATTAGGAAAATACCCAAAAGCCTTCTTAAAATAACTGCCGGACTCGACCTATGGTTTGGACCTTTTACGGACCATCCTGGTCAATCGTAGAAAGATTCAGAAATTTATTATTTGGACCAACTTTTGATGGAACCCATGTACGGCTTGTAGGCCTTCCTACGGTCCGTACATGCCAACCATAGAAACCCACTTTAGGCCTTAAATTTAACTAAGTCTTGGAGTGACCTATGAGACTTACCTATGACTCATACAAAGGTTGACGGACCATCCTGGTGAATCGTAGAAAGGGGTTCTGAGACTTTATTTTAGAAAATTATCTTCCCACTTCCTACGGTTGCCATCTACGGTTCGTAAAAGCTTCTACGGTACGTAGATGGGAACCGTAGAAACAGCCTGCACCCTAGAAATTTTATTTTATCTCTTTTCAAAACATCCAGGTGTTACAATACCCACCCTTGGGAACATTCTTCCTCGAATGGAACTCAAGGCAACATAAATAGGGTAGGAATAAGATCTAATAACCCACCAAGAAAGCAATTTCATCAGCATCACTTAACCAATGAGGAACATTAACTCCAAGCTCAAACATGCTCAAAACATCATATCATAAGGTATCCATGCAAGTCATACTCAAATGCACATAATCATGAAGAAACCAATCATAGCCAATTTCAAAATCTCCAAAGCAAGTATTCAGGAGCATGTATGCATGAGGAAACATGAAAATGACTCAAACATGAGGAAAAACCATGAGGAACTAAATACCTCAAGCTATAGTAGGATCGGAGGGAAAGAGGTGGGGGTAATGGGATATCATATCGACTTCGGCCTCCCAAGTAGCACCCTCAAATCTTTGATTCCTCCATAAAACTTTTATGGATGCAACTTCCTTATTCCTTAACGTCTTAACTTGTCGGTCTAAAATCTCACCCAGAATCTCTTCACAAGAAAGACTCTCTTTTATACCAAGATTCTCCAATGGTACTATAGATGTCAGATCACCAACACATTTTTTCAACAAAGAGACATGGAAAACCAGATGAACCAATGTCAAATCATTAGGTAAATCAAGTTCATAAGCAACCTTGCAAAATACACCCCAAAATCTGATATGGGCCCACATAATGGGGACTAATCTTCCCTTTCTTTCAAAACCTCATTACACCCTTCATGGGAAAAATTTTCAAGTAGACCCAATCATTAACATCAAATTCTAGATCTCTTCTTCTATCATCGGTATATGACTTTTGTCGACTTTGAGCCGTTTTCAACCTTTTTCTTATAAACCAAACTTTCTCCATAGCCTCATGTACCAACTCGGGACCTATCAAGGCGACCTCACCAACTTCAAACCAACCTATAGGAGATATACACCTTTTACCATAAAGAGCCTCAAATGGAGCAATACCAATACTCGAATGATAGCTATTATTATAAGCAAACTCAACCAAAGAAAAATGATCATCCTAATTACCTTTGAAATCAATCACAAAAGCTCTCAACATATCTTCCAAAGTTTAGATAGTACGCTCCACTTTCCCATCGGTTTGAGGATGAAAGGTCGTGCTAAGCTTAACATGAGTACCAAGGGCCTTTTGGAAAGATTTCCAAAACTGAGAGGTAATTGGGTACAACGATCAGAGATAATGGATAAGGGCACTCTATGCAACCTAACCATCTCCCTTAGGTAGAACTTAGCATAGTCTTCCGCCGAGTAAGAAACCTTGACGAGAATGAAATGAGCCGATTTAGTCATATGATCCACAATAACCCACATTGAGTCATGTTGTCACCAGGGGCGGGGTAAACCAACAATGAAGTCTATATTCAAATCTTTCAACTTCCAAGTAGGAATGCTAATATCTTGGGACAAGGCTTTTGATGCTCAACTTTTACTTGTTGACAATTGGGACACTCAGCTACAAATTTCACAATATCTTTCTTCATCCCATTCCACCAATACACCTCCTGCAAGTCACAATACATCTTGGTGGCTCCCGAGTGAATGGAATGCCATTAACTATAGGCTTCTAATAAGATCTGCTCCCTCAAATTATCAACATTAGGGACACACAAATGACCCTGATATTGAAGCACACCATCTCTCCCTTGGGAGAAAGCCTCAACGGACTTTCTGAGCACCATTTTCTTTAATTCTATCAAGATTGGATCAAGATCTTTCTTTGCTTTCACATCTGACACAAAAGACGATTCTGAACCATTATGAACCATAACACCCCCTTCAATAGAATCAACCAGTTGAACACCCAACCGGGCCAATAAATAAATATCATGAGCTAATTCCTTTTTATCGTTCTAAACAAGAGTAACACTACCCATAGATAACTAACTAAGAGCATCCACCACTATATTCGCCTTATCGGGGTGATAGAGGGCACGCATATTGTACTCCTTTAGCAACTCAAGCCACCTCCTTTGGCAAAGATTTAGATCCTTTTGCTTGAACACATATTGCAAACTTTTGTGGTTGGTAAAGACATCAACATAAACACCATATAAGTAATGCCTCCAAATCTTTAAAACAAATACAACTACTGCTAGCTCTAAATCATGGGTGGGATAGTTCTTTTCATGGATTTTAAGTTGCCATGAAGAATAAGCAATAAATTTTCCATTTTGCATAAGAAGACATTCTTCTCCAACCCTTGAGGCATCACAATAACCTACAAACCCATCGGACCCTTTCGGTAAAGTCAACACCGGAGCGGAGGTAAGTCTATCTTTTAATTCTTGGAAACTCTTCTCACACACTTCTAACCAAACAAACTTAACTTTCTTTTGAGTTAGTGTTGTTAATGGAGAGGCAATTAAAGAAAATCCTTCCACAAATATTCTATATTAACCAGCCAAACCCAAGAAAATTTGAATATCCGAAGGGGATAGAGGTCTTGGCCAACTCTTAAGCACATATGTCTTCTTTGGATCTACCTCAATACCCTTACAGGAAACATTGTGATCAAGAAAAGACACGGATCTCAACCAAAACTCACATTTACTAAACTTTACAAAGAGTTGTTGGTCCTTGAGGACTTGCAGCACAAGCCTCAAATGATTGGTGTGCTCATCTTCACTCCTCGAGTAAATCAAAATATCATCGATGAACAACACCCCAAACATGTTTTTGTATTGTCTAAACACCCTATTCATCAAATCCATAAATGCAGCCGAAGCATTAGTCAAGCCAAACGACATAACCAAGAATTCGTAATGACCATACCGAGTTCGAATGCCATTTTTTGAATGTCATCTTCCTTCACCCTCAATTGGTAATAACTCGATTGCAGGTCAATCTTAGAGAAGTAACTCGCTTCTTGGAGTTGATCAAACAAATCATCTATTCTTGGAAGAGGATACTTATTCTTAATGGTAACCTTATTCAATTGACGATAGTCATTACACATACCAAGTGAACCATCTTTCTTCCGAACAAACGAAACTAGGGCACCCCATGGAGAGATACTCAGTCGGATGAAACCCTTATCCAACAAATCTTTCAATTTCTCCTTTAATTCCTTAAGTTCTGCTGGAGCCATTTGGTAAGGAGGAATATAAATAGGTTGCGTATGTGGGAGAAAGTCAATACCGAAGTCTAATTCCCTTTCGGGAGGAATACCGAGTAAATCATCGAGAAACACTTCCTGAAACACATTAACAACAGGAAACGACTCAAAGATAAGGGTTTCAAAATCCATATCCCTAACCCAAATAAGATGGTAAATGTAACCCTAAAAAATCATCTTTCTATCTTTCAGACGAGAAACAAACTGACTCTTAGGCATAGAATGTAACACCCCAAGCTTCCAAGGGATTTTAAAATGCACAACTCACCTGAAGACAGTGACCTATGGAGGCCACCTACGGGCCGTAGATGGATTGACGGGCTGTAGGTGGGAACCGTCAATGGCACTGTGAAATTTTAGGATTTCCAAGTTTTTGAACTTTGACCTACGGAATAGTAGAACGGTTCGTAGTTCAGTTGACGGGCCGTAGATGGGTTCCAGAGATGGGTTCCGTATATGTCTTCCAGACTTAGCCAAATTTTCCGCCCAAAATGAACTTTCTGAATAAACTGACGGAAGAACAGGACGGTTCGTCAATTGATGTATGGACCATAGATCATGTCCGTCGATTGGCCCCGACAGTTTTTAATTAAGGGTTTTTTGGTCTTTTCCCTAATTACTTACCTATTAAGCTTAGTCTGTTATACCCTTAATCTAAGACCTATAAATACTTTCTAAGCCTAATTCCTTTCATTCTAATTCATTCCAAAACTCTCCTCTCTCAAATATTTCTCTCTCCAAGAAGAAACTCTTTCAACTCCCCCATTTAAGACATTCAATCTTCTCCAATTTCTTGTGGATTTCTTTGAGATATGATAGTGTTCACCATTAGGAGTCTTTTCCTCCAATGGGCCCTTCCTCTTCTTCATGATATTCAAAGGTTTATTCTAACCTAATTGAATTAGGGTTTGTGATCAATCATTGTGGGTTCTTCAATTATGATTCCAATTATTGATTTTATGATTCCTATTGCACAATTTAGCGTGATAAAGTAACTTAGTGCACGAATTAGCGTGAATTACATGATTTGATGTAAAGATTGCATGAACTCCAATGATCCCAAGTTAATTCTCCCTAATTTGATTATCTATGCTTTGATTGTTGGGTTGAGTTATGATTTGATGAAGTTTATGAATTATCTATGAAATCAAGCATAAATTATGAATGAATTGAGGATAATCCTATGAATTTAGCGTGATCAAGTTAAAAGCATGATTTTCCTCTATTATGTGAGTTCCTTCAAGTATGGGTAAATTGTCCTAATTATGGTTTTCTAAGCATGAGCTTGCATTGAATTGCATGATATGAGTTGAACTTGCATGAACCCATATGAACTCTATGAACTATGAAATATGAGCATGATGTATTAAGGGTGCTTTGAGAGTAAAGTACCAAAGTTATGATATGATGAAGCTATAGCTGAGTTGTGAAAGGTTTTCTTACATGATACTCCCAATATGACTTAAAAGAACAAAGAGGTGATTACCCATATTCTTAAGGAGCTATTCTAATGACGTAAGCTTGGACAAGGTCCATGGATGATGAAACATCTATAAGCATGATTTTAGTTTGAAATGGTAACCCTAGTTGTACCTTTTCATGTTTAATGATATAAATATGTTAATGACTAATCCATGGGAATTATGCTTAGCACCGAGTGGATATTGAGATGGAAGCCCGACCGTTAGTAGAGGCCGGGTCTTCTAGTGAAAGCTCTCCCGTTAGTAGAGGTCGGGTTTTCTAGATGGAGCTCTCCCTTTAGTTGAGGCTGAGTCTCCTAAAGCAATCTCTATCCCATACACTATGTTACCACCATAGGATGTTGTCTTTAAGTAGACATTAGCTAGTGGATCCACGTAAGCTAAGAATTTCATGGTCCTATCTTGGCAAGTAGGACACCTCTTTTTGGTGTGGGGTAGACACCAAATTTCGTGTTAATAGCTCACATGGTCGTACACGTTGGTTAAGGCTTTTCCCCACAAGTTAATGAACAAGTCTTCTCATAATGAAGTAAAGAAAAGAATGAAAGATGATTTAGCTTGCTTTGGCCTTGATATATGCTTTATGTTTCATGTTTCTCATGTTTATCATGTTTTTAGTTTGGCCATTGCATGTCTGATTATGTCTCTCTCTCTAGCATGATTTTTGTGTTTATGTGCATTGCTATCATACCTAGTACTCAATTGTTCTAACGCATACTCTTGCCTTCATTAACTTCTTTGGTGTAGGACGTGGAGATTCACCTTTCACTCGTGGCTAGGGCATTGACTTAGAGGTGAGAAGAAGACTTGGTGAGTCCTCATCCATCCGAGGACATAGCCTTGTTGGATTTTACATTTTTTATGTCTTTCCTTATGTTGGATATTGTATTGGGCTGCGTCCTTATCACTTTTATTTGCATTCGATGATATTAGAAGGCTTTGAGACATGAGTTGTAGACTTTCGTTGTTTCTTTTAAAAGCTTTGATATGAAATTCTCTTTCAAACTTTTATTCTCTATTATCTTGTATGTAATGTATGCTAAAGGCTTGTATGAGGCCTCTTGGGGTCTTGTACGCCATGTCACATCTACGGGGTACCTTGGGTCGTGACAAAACTTGGTATTCAGAGCGCAAGGTTTTAGAAAGATCCTAGGATGTCTCATAAGCCGGGTCAAGTAGAGTCTTGTTCATGAGTGTGAATCACGCCACATTTATGAATGAGAGGCTATAAGTCGTTTAAGAAATTTTATTTCTTTCATTACTCCAAAGTCGTGCCATAGAGTTTAACTCAATATATCTCTCTCCTAATCCCTATCCTACGTGTTTCAGGATATGGCGACTCGAAGAGCTTACGCTAGAAGAAACATGGGAGAGAATGTGGAACAAGAAGCTCCTTCTCAAGTTCTGGCTGACCCTTTGACGGAACAAGTGACTAATGCGGAGTTTAGGGCTGCTTTCCAAGTGTTTGCTCAAGCCGTGATAGCTCAAGCCAATAGAGAGGTTGTGGCTCCCGTGAACCCAAATATGGGTACGGCTGCGTCAAGAGTGAGGGACTTTACGAAGATGAATCCTCTGGAATTCCATGGCTCTAAGGTTCAGGAAGATCCTCAAGAATTCATTGATGAAGCGTATAAGGTGTTGATGATCATGGGTGTGACGCCAGAAGAAAAGGCGGAGTTGGCTGCTTATCAAAACAAGGGTGGTTCCCAAATTTGGTTCAATTAATGGAAGAGTGAGAGGGTGGTTAATGAGGGTCCTCTTGATTGGGAGAAATTCAAGGTTGCTTTACTTGATAGGTTCTTCCCTCTTGAGAAGAGAGAGGCTAAGGTGCTTGAGTTTATAAACCTTCGACAAGGAAATTTGAGTGTGAAAGAGTATGCATTGAAGTTCACACAATTGGCTAGATATGCTCCATCCATAGTTGCCGACCCAAGGGCAAGAATGAGAAAATTTGTGTTGGGAGTGTCCGATATGTTGGTGAAAGAGTGCCGCATCCCATGCTTGTGCATGACATGGATATTTCTTGCCTCATGGTTTATGCCAAACAAATTGAAGAAGAAAATCTTAAGGAAAGGTCTAGGGAGACCAAGAGGGCTACGACCGGAGATGGTAACTCTTCGCATGCAAGGTCCGATGGACATGGTCGTCCTAGATTTCGATAAAGGTTCTACGGCCAAGGCTCATCCAATGCTCCTCCAAAGTTAAACAATGATGTGGTGTCTAACCCCAAGTCTCAGGGAGGTAATAATGGTGGTTCTTTATTTGCCGGTACGGATGGTTGTTATAATTGTGCAAAGAGTGGTCACAAGATGAGGGATTGTCCATCTCTCACGGCCAAGGGAAGAGAAAATAAGCAAGCTCCACCTAGAGGATCGGGTTTAAATGCTCCGAAGCAAAACCGATTTTATGCACTTCAGGCTCGTCATGAGTAAGAGAGCTCTCCCGATGTGGTTACTGGTATGTTAAGAGTTTTCCATTTTGATGTTTATGCTTTGATTGATCCCGGTGCTACCTTGTCTTTTGTGATGCCATATGTGGCTATGAGGTTTGATGTTGTTCCGGATGTGTTGCTAGATCCTTTTCGTGTTTCCACTCCGATTGGAGAATCTATCATGGCTAAGAGAGTTTATAGAGATAGTCCCGTCTCATTATCCCATAGAGTCACTCTTGTTGATCTTGTAGAGCTTGATATGCTAGATTTTGATGTTATTCTTGGGATGGATTGGTGGCATGCTTGTTATGCCTCTATTAATTGTAGGAGCCGAATGGTCAAGTTTCAGTTTCCAAATGAGCTATCCTAGAGTGGAAGGGAGGAAATTCTATGTTTCGAGGTCAATTTGTTTCTTATCTAAAAGCTAGAAAGATGATCTCAAAGGGTTGCATTTACCATCTTGTTAAGGTGAGGGATATAGATTCCGAGACCCCTACTCTCGAGTCGGTCCCCGTTGTTAATGAGTTTCCGGAAGTGTTTCCCGATGACTTGCCTGGTATTCCTCTCGAAAGGGAAGTAGACTTCGGTATTGACCTTCTCCCAGATACGCAACTTATTTCTATTCCTTCTTATAGAATGGCTCCGGCGGAACTTAAGGAACTAAAAGAGCAGTTGAAAGATTTGTTGGATAAGGGTTTCATCCGGCCAAGTATTTCTCCATGGGGTGCTCTGGTCTTATTTGTAAGGAAGAAAGATGGCTCACTCCGTATGTGTATAGACTATCACCAATTTAACAAGGTTACCATTAAGAATAAGTATCCTCTACCAAGGATAGATGACTTGTTTGATCAACTTCAAGGGGTTAGTTATTTCTCAAAGATCGACTTTCGTTCGGGCTATCACCAATTAAGGGTGAAAGAAGATGATATTCCGAAAATGGCTTTCCGTACTAGGTATGGTCACTACGAGTTCTTGGTAATGTCGTTTGGGTTGACAAATGCTCCGACCGCATTTATGGACCTGATGAATAGAGTGTTTAAGCAATACCTTGACATGTTTGTGATTGTGCTTATTGATGAAATTTTGATCTCCTCAAAGAATGAGGGTGAACATGTTAATCATTTGAGGATTGTGTTGCAAGTCCTCAAGGACCAACAAGTCTTTGCGAAGTTTAGTAAATGTGAGTTTTGGTTAAGGTCCGTGGCTTTTCTCGGTCACATTGTTTCCGGTAAGGGCATTGAGGTAGATCGTAAGAAGACGGAAGCGGTTAAGAATTGTCCTAGACCTTTATCACCTTCGTATATTCGTAGTTTCTTGTGCTTAGCCGATTATTATAGGAGGTTTGTTGAAGGGTTTTTATCCATTGCTTCTCCATTGATGGCTTTGACTCAAAAGAAGGTTAAATTCGCATGGTCTGAAGCATGTGAGAAGAGTTTTCAAGAATTGAAGGATCAACTTACTTCGGCTCCAATATTGACTCTATCGGAAGGACCCAATGGTTTTGTGGTTTATTGTGATGCATCGAGAATTGGGCTAGGATGTGTTCTTATGCAAAATGGGAAAGTCATTGTTTATGCTTCAAGACAACTTAATGTGCACGAAAAGAACTATCCTACTCATGACTTAGAATTAGCGGCAGTTGTGTTTGCTTTGAAAATATGGCAACATTATTTGTATGTGGTACATGTAGATGCCTTCACCGACCATAACAGTTTGCAATATGTGTTTAAACAAAAAGATTTGAATCTCCACCAAAGAAGGTGGCTCAAGTTGTTAAAAGACTACGATATGAGTGATCTCTATCACCCCGGTAAGGCTAACGTATTGGCGGATGCTCTTAGTCGATTTTCTATGGGTAGTGTTGCTCATGTTGAGGATGGTAAGAAAGAGTTGGTTCGCGATATCCATAGATTGGCCCGATTGGGTATTAGATTGGTTTGTTCTACTAAAGGTGGTGTTACGGTTCACAAGGGTTCTGAATCCTCTTTTGTGCATGATGTGAAAGCAAAGAAAAGTCTTGATCCTAACTTGGTAGAACTAAAGGAAGCGGTACTTAAGAAGTCCATAGAGGTTTTTTCCTAAGGGGGAGATGGTGTGCTTGGATATCAAGGTCGTTTGTGTGTTCCCAATGTAGAGGGCTTAAGAGAGAAAATTTTATCGGAAGCCCATAGTTCTCAATATTCCATCCACCCAGGAGCTACCAAAATGTACCATGATTTGTAGGAAATTTATTGGTGGAACGGAATGAAGAAACATATTGCGGAATTTGTAGCTAAGTGCCCTAATTGTCAACAAGTGAAAGTTGAGCATCAAAGGCCGGGAGGTTTGACCCAAGATATTAGTATTCCTACTTGGAAGTGGGAAGATGTAAATATGGATTTTATTGTGGGTTTACCTCATACGAGGCTACAATATGATTCGATTTGGGTTGTTGTTGATAGAATGACAAAGTCAGCCCATTTCATTCTCGTCAAGGCTTCTTATTCGGCGGAGGATTATGCTAAGTTGTATTTGAGGGAGATGGTTAGGCTGCATGGAGTGCCTTTATCCATTATCTCCGATCGTGGTGCACAATTTACTTCTAGATTTTGGAAGTCATTCCAAAAAGGTCTTGGTACTCATGTTAAGCTTAGTACGGCCTTTCATCCCCAAACCGATGGGCAAGTAGAGCGTACTATTCAAACTTAGGAAGATATGTTGAGAGCTTGTGCAAATGATTTCAAGGGTACTTGGGATGTTCACTTGACTTTGATTGAGTTTGCTTATAACAATAGCTACCATTCTAGTATTGGTATGGCTCCATTTGAGGCTCTCTATGGTAGGAGGTATAGATCTCCTATAGGTTGGTTTGAATTTGGTGAAGTTGCTTTGATAGGCCCGGAGTTAGTGCATGAGGCTATGGAGAAAGTTTGACTTATTAGGGAGAGGTTGAAAATGGCTCAAAGTCGACAAAAGTCCTATGCTGAAGTTAGAAGAAGAGAATTAGAATTCGATGCGGATGATTGGGTTTACTTGAAAGTCTCACCCATGAAGAGTGTAATGAGATTTGGGAAGAAAGGGAAGCTTAGTCCCTGTTATGTAGGCCCATATCAGATTTTGAGACGTGTTGGTAAGGTTGCTTATGAGCTTTACTTGCCTAATGATTTGGCATCAGTGCATCCGGTTTTCCATGTCTCATTATTGAAGAAGTGTTTTGGTGATCCGACCTCTATAGTGCAATTAGACAATCTTGGCATAAAGGATAGTCTTTCTTATGAAGAGGTTCCGGTTGAGATTTTAGACCGGCAAGTCCGGAAGTTAAGGAATAAGGAAGTTGCTTCTGTGAAAGTTCTATGGAGGAATCAATTGGTTGATGGTGCTACTTGGGAGGCCGAGGCCGATATGATGTCCTGATATCCTCATCTCTTTCCTTCCGATCATACTCTAGCTTGAGGTATCTTGATCCTCATGGTTCATTCTTTTGTCTCATGTGTCATAGTTGATTTCCATGATTCCTTGATTGTGCATGTTCATGAAGAGTCTTATATGATTATGTGCATTTGAGTATGAGTTGCGTAAAGTCTTCATGATATGTTGTGTGGATCATGCTTTAGCTTGGAGTTGAGGTTTCCTCCTCGGATATGTGCATTTATAAGATTGCATGCTAGGTTGGGTTGTTAGTCCATGTGTATTACACTTCTCAAGATGTTTTGATTCTCATTCGAGGAAGAATGTTCCCAAGGGGGAGATATTGTAACACCCCAAGCTTCCATAGCATTTTAAAATGCAGAACTCACCTGAAGACAGTGACCTACGGAGGCCACCTACGGGCCGTAGATGGATTGACGGGCCGTAGGTGGGAACCATCAATGGCACTGTGAAATTTCAGGATTTCCAAGTTTCTAAACTTTGACCTACGGAATAGCACGACGGTTCGTAGTTCAGTTGACGGGCCGTAGATGCCTTCCAGACTTAGCCAAATTTTCAGCCCAAAATGAACTTTCTGAATCAATTGACGGAAGAACAGGACGGTCCGTCAATGATGAACGGACCGTAGATCCTGTCCATCGATTGGCCCCGACAGTTTTTAATTAAGGGCTTTTTGTTATTTTCCCCAATTGTTTACCTATTAAGTTAAGTCGGTTATACCCTTAATCTAAGACCGATAAATACGTTCTAAGTCTAATTCCTTTCATTCCAAAACTCTCCTCTCTCAAATATTTCTCTCTCTAAAAAGAAATTCTCTCAACTCTGATGGAAGAAGAAGAAGCTTGAATCCCCCATTGAAGACCTTCAATCTTCTCCAATTTCTTATGGATTGCTCTGAGGTATGATATTGTTCACCATTAGAAGTTTTTTCCTCCAATGGGCCCTTCCTCTTCTTCATGATTTTCAAAGGTTTACTCTAACCCAATTGAAGTAGGGTTTGTGATCAATCATTATGGGTTCTTCAATTATGATTCCAATTATTGATTTTATGATTCCTAGTGCACGATTTAGTGTGATAAAGTAACTTAGTGTAAGAATTAGCATGAAATACATGATTTGATGTAAAGATTGCATGAACCACCATGATTCCAAGCTAATTATCCCCAATTTGATAATCTATGCTTTGCTTGTTGGGTTGAGTTATGATTTGATGAAGTTTATGAATTCTCTATGAAATCAAGCATGAATTATGAATGAATTGAGGATAATCCTATGAATTTAGCATGATCAAGTCAAAAGCATGATTTTCCTCTATTATGTGAGTTCCTTCAAGTATGGTTAAATTATCCTAATTAGGGCTTTCTAAGCATGAGCTTGCATTGAATTTCATGATATGAGTTGAACTTGTATGAACCCATATGAACTCTATGAACTATGAAATATTAGCATGATGAATTAAGGGTGCTTTGAAAGTAAAGTACGAAAGTTATGATATGTTGATGATATGGTTGAGTTGTGAAAGGTTTTCTCACATGATACTCCCACTATGACTTAAAAGAACAAATAGGCGATTACCCATGTTCTTAAGGAGCTACTCTAATGACGTAAGCTTGGACAAGGTCCATGGAAGATGAAACGTCTATAAGCATGATTTTAGTTTGAATTGGTATCCCTAGTTGTACCTTTTCATGTTTAATGATATAAATATGTTAATGACTAATCCGTGAGAATTATGCTTAGCATCGAGTGGAAATTGAGATGGAAGCCCTCCCGTTAGTAGAGGCCGGGTCTTCTAATGAAAGCTCTCCCGTTAGTAGAGGCCGGTTTTTCTAGATTGAGCTCTCCCGTTAGTTGAGGCCAAGTCTCCTAAAGCAATCTCTATCCCATGAACTATGTTGCCACCATAGGATGTTGTCTTTAAGTAGACATTAGCTAGTGGATCCACCTAAGCTAAGAAGTTCATGGTCTTACCTTGGCAAGTAGGACACCTCTTTTCGGTGTGCGGTAGACACTGGATTCCGTGTTGATAGCTCACATGGTCTTACATCTCGTTTAAGGCTTTGCCCCACAAGTTAATGAACAAGTGTTCTCTTAATGAAGTAAAGAAAAGAATGAAAGATGATTTTGCTTGCTTTGGCCTTGATATATGCTTTATGTTTCATGTTTCTCATGTTCATCATGTTTTTAGCTTGGCCATTGCATGTCATGATTATGTCTCTATCTAGCATGATTTATGTGTTTATGTGCATTGCTATCATGCTTAGTACTTAATTGTGCTAACGCATACTCTTGCCTACAATAACTTCTTTGGTGTAGGACGTGGTGATTCACCTTCCACTCGTGGCTAGAGAATTGACTTAGAGTTGAGAAGAAGACTTGGTGAGTCCTCATCCATCCGAGGACATAGCCTTGTTGGATTTTACATTTTTTTATGTCTTTCCTTATGTTGGATATTGTATTGGGCTGCGTCCCTATCACTTTTATTCGCATTCGATGATATTAGAAGGCTTTGAGAAATGAGTTGTAGACTTCCGTTGTTTCATTTAAAAGCTTTGATATGAAATTCTCTTTCGAATTTTTATTCTCTATTATCTTGTATGTAATGTATGCTAAGGGCTTGTATGAGGCCTCTCGGGTTCTTGTATACCATGTCGTGACATAGAATTTCCCCCTTTGGCAAAGTTTCTTATGAGCTAGATTTGCCTAATGATTTAGCATCGATTCATCCGATTTTCATGTTTCCTTGTTTAAGATATGTCTTGGTGATCCGACATCTATAGTGCCATTGAAAAATCTTGGTATAAATGACAGCCTCTCTTATGAAGAAGTTCCAATTGATATTTTGGACCGACAAGTTCAGAAATTGAGAAACAAAGAAGTTTCTTTCGTATAGGTTCTTTGGAGGAATTACTTAGTTGAGGGTGCTACTTGGGAGGCCGAGGCTGATTTAATGCCTCGTTATCCTCATCTCTTTCTCTCTGTTCCTACTCTTGCTTGAGGTAATTCGTTCCTCATGGTTTACTCTTTTGGTCTCATGCGTCTAATCTATTCCCATGATTCCTCATTTTTGCATGTTCATGAAAAGCTTGAATTTTGAGAAAATGAGTTTACTTGATTTATTTCTTCATGTTTATGTGCATTTGAGTATGAGCAGCATATAGACTTTATGAAATGATGCGTTGAACATGCTTTAGCTTGGAGTTGATGTTTCTTCCTCAAATATATGCATTTATGTGATTGCATTCATGTTGGGCTGCTAGGTCTAGTTCCTACATTCCTTTTTATGTTTTGAATCTTATTTGAGGACGAATGATCCCAAAGGGGAGATATTGTAACACCTCGGAATAGAGAAAAACTAGAAAGGAGTCAATCGAGTAAGTCAAGAGCCAATAATGGACCATGGACCCTTCACGACAACCTAGAAGGTTTGTGAAGGGGACCACGACCCGTTAAGGGCCTCGTGAACTCTTTTCAAGAGCTGCCTCAGACAGGGGCCACTTGACGGTGACCTAGATGGCCCGTGGTGGACTTGACAGCCCATCAAGTGGGTCGTACAAGTCACCTAGTTGGTAGGGTGTGACCCAAGGTCACTGGTCAAGGACCATGGAAGTCTAAACGGCCCGTGAAGCCCCACATGGACCATGAAGTCATCCGTGAAGGGGGTTTGTCAGACTTAGAGTTTAGGGTCAACTTCAAACAATCAGATCTTTTATCACAAAATGAATTAAGTGGCCCATGACCTATCAAAATAAATACCTCTGAGTCCTCTTTCCAACGCCACCGAGTTTGCTCCATTTGAAGTTTGGAGTCAAATGTTATGCCCAAAATAGTGAATCCCTGTCACGCTGATGAATCTTCACGACCTGCTCGACGGGCCATGGTGATTATGACGGCCGTGAAGCCCTTCTTGAAGTCTTTTCGGCAATTTTTAAGACAGGGTCATTCCATTCTTTTCCCAATTGTTTTAACTCGATCCTCCATCGTCTTGCCTTCTACCTTATGCCCTATATTAACACTTTTACCCCCAAAATCACCCAAACCAAGTCATTCTCTTAAAATTTCAAAAGTGATCAAGCCATCCTCTCAAATATTCTCTCTCTAAGGAAGAAGAGGAAGTCAAGTTAGGGTTTCAAGATCAAGTCTCCAATTCACCAATTGCTTAAGGGCTTTGAACTCCAAGGTATGATAGTATTCACCTATTGAGTCCTTTCCTCCATAGGGTTCCTAAATTCTCTAATTTTGTAAAGTTAGATTCTCCAATTGAGTTAGGGTTTTATTAAATTGACATGGGTTCCTTTCAATGTTGATCCAATTGATTGTTTTATGTCTTTTTATGCATGAATTGAAGAAATTGCATGTTTCTAAGTTGAATCCCCATGAACCC
This sequence comes from Solanum appendiculatum, assembly GCA_018342035.1. Lineage (NCBI taxonomy): Eukaryota > Viridiplantae > Streptophyta > Magnoliopsida > Solanales > Solanaceae > Solanum > Solanum appendiculatum. Next base: position 644,104 of record JAGDQO010000766.1, on the reverse strand, counting down.
ATGTGAAACCCATCTTTTCTAGAATTGATCATATGATGAAGCTTTTTAATCATGAAAGATGAGTTTATGAAGTTATGCATGTTCTTTATGAAAATGGTGTAAATGTTTTAAGGATGCTTTGAGAGTGAAGTATCAATGTGATTGTTGTTGTTGTGAAAGGATTTCTCACATACACATGTAATCATGATTGTGAAAGGGTTTTCTCACATAAAGGATTCTTAGAGTTGAAAGGTTCTTTCAACTAAACTTTGAATCAAGACTAAGGGGCTATTCTAAATGACGTAAGCTTGGACTAGTCCATGGAAGATAAAATGTCAATTCTAATGAACTTTAGCTTGGATTGGTAACTCTAGTTGTACCTTTCCATGGATGATAAAATGAATATGATTAATGACTAATTCCGTGGGATTTTTGCTAATTAGCACCGAGGAATTTGAGGTGGAGGCTCAAGAGTCTCTAGAAGCAATCTCTTGTCCCTAAACTACATGCCCCAATAGGTTTGCCTTAAGTGGCCTAGCTAGTGGATCCACCATAGCTTTAGCTCATATTTATGGTCCTTACCTTGGCAAGTAGGACACCCCTTTTCGGTGTGGGCCAGACACCGAACTCTATGTTATAGCTCGCATGGTCTATATGTTGGTTAAGGTAAATCTCCCACAAGAATGAACTAAGGTTACTTCTAGAAGTATCTCACAAATGTTTTAAAGATGTTCGCTTGCATTGACCATGTTTTATGACTTATGTTTTCTAGCCTTTTATCTTTTGATTTATCTTGGTCATTGCATGTCATGAAAAGTTCTCTTAGCATGATTTCATATCTTTTATGCATTGCTATCATACTTGGTACATATTTTTACTAACACATACTCTTGCCTACATTCTTTTTAAAATGTAGGGTTCGACGCTCCGATTTCGCATTCCCGTGGCTAGAGGTTGTCTTAGTAGATACTGAAAATTGGTGAGTCCTCATGTTCTGAGGATCGAACTTTATGGCTTATTGTCTTTACTTCTTTTTAGTATTGTATGTCATATACTGGTTACATTCCAATCACTCTTGATGTACTTGATGGCTTTGTGACTAGGTTAGACTTCTGCTACATTTGATGAACTCCTATGATTTGAAATTGTATTTTAAAATCTCTTGATTTTCTATTATCTTGTATGATGTATGCTAAGTGGGTTGTGTAGGGCCTCTCAGGGTCTTATATGCCATGTCACATCTAGGGTATACTTTGGGTCGTGACACAAGTACCAAGTATATACACCTTACTCATGCCCTTGATATGCTAGGTAGGACACATGAGCATCCCTCCTCCTGCTCAGTGGGTCACATTGACAGAGGATTCATAGGGGAGCCGAGAAGTTCATATATACCTGCCTGGTCCCTATCTAGGACATTCATAATTAATCCTCTTGGATCCGCTCCATCATGGTGACAGGAGATATATAGAACCAAGTGAGCATAGAAAGGGTCAGAAACAATAAAGCTCAAATTACTTCCAAAACAAGTTAACGAGTAAGTGATTGGTAGCAATATATAATACCCAACAAGAGAGTCGGGTAAAACCCCACAAGGAATAATTTGTCGGCAATCAAAAAGACAAAGAAGTACAAGATACTATTTTGAATCTAAATTAACAATATACAATTATCAAAAAGAGATTGGTTTAAGTAAAAAAATCAAGATTGGGTAAAGATCTAATCAAGAAAAGGATAATTGGGAATTGGGATATTTGGAACTCAATACTCATTCAAGCAATCCATTGCAATTCAACACATGCTAATTCAATTTTAGGTAGGCTAGGTCATCTTCAGCAACACAAATCTTCTTTCGATCTCATTGTGTAATATCATGAAATATCCTTTCGGTCTTAATCATGTAATTCAACAAAACAACCTACTACCTTAATGTAGATCTCTCTTTCAAGCAAGTCTAGCATTCAACAATGAAAATCTAAATCTCTCTTTTGAGAAAACTCAAGATTCAATGCTAATATATAATTATCAATCTAATTCTCCACTTCACGAATTCTCTTACAAGCAACCCACGAAGATCTAAGGTAGATTTGACTGTGCACTCTTAAATCATAAATGAAAACATGATAATTAGACTAAACTGATTTCATGAATAAGAATCATGGAATCAATTACAAAAGTAATATAATGAGAAATTAAAGACCCAAAAGATTGGTTTATTTCTAGCACAAAACCCCAATTTCAATTAGCAATTACACTCACAACTCATGCAATACAAAGCAAGGGAAGTAATTAGAAGGATAAGAAATATTACTATTAAGAACACAATCTGCAATCAAAAAGATGAATTGTGAGGCAACTTACCTTCAAAGTCTTTGTAACACCCCAAAAATTTCTACGTTAAGACTCAAACTATTCTTCATTTACAGGTAAGGTTTTGTCGGGTGATTCTTCAATTGCTCATATGTGTAAAGGTTAATTCTTTAGTGTGGGAATGGATTTTGGATTTAATTAAGGTCACTAGAATTCCCTAGAACAAAGTTTAGTTGAAAGCTTTCTTACCGATTGAGTTTTAATATGAGATTTTACTTGGGTCAACTTCAAATGACCATATCTCTCAGAATATAATGCCTAAGGTGGCTCGTGACCTATCAAATTAAAGGTCTATAAGTCCTCTTTCCAACTCTACCAAGTTTGCTCTGTTTTGAGTTTGGAGTAAAAAGTTATGCTCATTTTAGTAAAGCCTTGTTAGGCAGTTGAAGTTTCACGGAAGGCTTGATGGAAGGTGAAGTGTTTCACAAACCAAGGAGCCCTAAATGGTTCGTGAAGCCTTCCTTTTAAGGCACTCCGTCAGTTTTTCAGTGGGGTCATTTTCGTCTTTCTCCTATGTGTTTGGTACTTAAGCTACGTCATTTTAATCCCTATTCTAAGCCTAAACCACGACATTTTCACCTAGTCAAGGGCTTATAAAGTGTTAATCAGTTTGTTTACGTTCATTAACACCTCAAATCATTAGAGCAAGTTTCCAAGAGGAGAAAAGCTAGGTTTTCGAGCTTTCTTTGAGCTTCGTCGATTTCACCATGAACTTTGTTCTTTTAGTTATGTAAGGCTATCATAGTGTTGGACTAGTTCATCCTCACGCCCTACATCTACTTTTAAATCAGGTAAAGAGTAATTTATGGTTCTATCCTTAGATTTTAGTATTCTTAAGATGAGTTAATGTTGAGTTCTAAGTTCTTGAGTTCCTGATTCTTTTTGAAATTATATTCCTAATTATTGAATTGCTATATGTTTTGCATTAAAATTTTTGCGTTGATTCGTTCATGTCTATATTTCAGCATGAATCCTATTTTGAGTTATAAACTGAGCTTTTGAGAAAGTAAAGTAGAGTCTGAGTAGAGTTTAAAGAAATTTTTTGAGTAAAGTTTAAGGGAAAACAAATGGTTCCAAAAGTAGTATTTTTTACGTTGAGAAGAAAACTATGATTTATGATTAGTATGACAGTCAGGTATGTCATCAATGTGTAAGAAGTATGACATCTAGATATGCCATCAATGTTTATTCAGTATGACTTTCCGAATCATCAATGATCAGATCACAATAAACATTTGTTTTAAACTATTTTTTTTTAGAAAGTAAAGAAAAGTTTGAGAAAGAGTTTTAAACAAGATTTGAGCAAAAGTATAAGGGAACTAAGTATTTCCTAAATGCTTCATTTTTACATGAAGAAAGAGATTATTATTTTTAGAAAAGTAAAAGAGATTTCAGAAAGATTGAGTATGGAGCATTTACCTCTTAAAGAGGCCCTTTTGAATAATTATCTCAACTTAGAGAAAGTATTTTTTCATTGAGCAAAGAGAAACCTTGCTTTCTAAAGAAGCAATGAGTTTAGAGATATTTTAGAGTAGTTACCTCTTTTAAGAGGATAGTTTGAGCAATTATCTCAAACCAGAGAAAGAGTATGTTTTATATATTTGAACATGAGTATATATATTATAGGGAGTAGTATTGAGCACTGATATGAGGATGAATTCAGACAACTCAAAATCCTCATAAACGATGTCTTGCCAACATGGGTACATGATCATACTTTTTAGATAAATCCGTATTGCTTAGTGGTTCCACTTAGTTGAGAGGTTCTATACCCTGGCATGAAATAGGACAATTTTGACAGCGTGGATAAGACGTTGTATCATCACGTAGTTCATAGTGTGGTTGTTAATTAGAGAATCTCCCAATAGAGTTAAAGTATATTTTAATATATCACTTATTATGTTGAGTTCTGAGATCAGTAATTATTTTGTAAAGTTTTCAATGATTTGACTCCTTTATTTCTTTACATTCAACTTGAGTATATTTTATCTATTCCAGTCCTTTTATTCAGTTATTTCGCTTCGGCTATATTACATAGTCGTACATTCAATGTACTGATGTCATTTGACCTGCATCATTTTATGATGTTCGGGAGCCTATAAGTGGAACGTTTGCTATGCTATAAGGACTGTGCTTTCCTGGAATAAGAAAGCCTAAAGGTGACTTAACTACTTTTTTTTGGAATTTATCTTGTCTTCCAGGCGACCGAGTGCTCCATGAACAATGAGCGCCCCCCTTCTCTTACTTAGATGGAGAAATAAGTAAGCAAGACTTTCTACCCTACTTTTCTTTTCTTAAAAAAATGGCGAATTACACCAAATTTTGCCAACAGGTGTTCAGGATCATCAACAGGTGATTCGCTGAGATCACACTACACTTCAGCTAGCTTTTGGTGAGCCTCCTTACATTCCGGGGGACTTCACATTTATTTTCTAGTCAGTTGTCTTGAGATGTCGTGTATCTTGTCGCGACATCCATCTTGAGTAATAGAGGTTTCATAGATAGATAGAGTTGAGGAGTCTCTCAGTATTTACTTTTCCTTGAGATGTTTTTGCAAACTATTATACTTATGTCATTGAGTATTTTACAGACAGTTTGAGTTAAGTATTTACTTTGAGTTTAAATGTTCTAATTTTTATTTTTAAGCCTATTATAGCTTGACTAAGTCTCCCGCTAAGTAGTCAGCCATCCCAAGGGTTCGCTTGGGGACCAGCAATGGTTCTTGAGTGTTGGCCTTGTCCAGGGTGTAGGCTCGAGGCGTGACAGTCTTAACCCAAAAAATAAACCCTAAAAGTTCTCTCTACAGTATAACATAGAATCTGAATTCTATGAATGATAATCTAAAAATGAGTCTGATGAGTGTGAAAAAGGTTTTTTTTTTAATCAATTTGGTGAAATTCCGATTCTACCCAAGCGTCTGAACAATTACTCTCCGCATTTGCGGAAAATTGTCCACGTTCACAGACCTTCATTGACTTCACTAGAGCGGTCACGGTCCAGTTGGGCATGCGAGGTCCTCTATTGACTTCAAGGCTACGTTCTTGGCTGGCTTCCACCATATTCATAGTACTCTGTTGACAAGGTCTCCGTGTTCACGGAGAACAATTTCTTTGCCAAAATTTACCTTTTTCAATTTTTATCCTCTTTTTGCCTCAAGTTCACTTGGTTTCTTCAAATGCATTCTCAAACAACTCTCCATTTCATTTTCTTGATAATATGTAGAAAACCACATTAAAAGCACCAATTTTTACCTAAAGCAAGCCAAACCTAACGAGAAGAGAGCCTCAAATAAGTGGAAATCTCCCACTCATCAACTCTCTAACTGATCAAGTAAAAAGTGAGCGCATCCTCGGTGCCTCTTTATCTCAAGTCTATTTATCAAGTAGTAAAGGTAGTACGAGTCCCATAAAATAGTTTTTTAAAAAAGTAAAAGGTCAAAAACCTTGTTTTTTTAAAAATGGCAGTGAAAAACCAATGCATGCACCGGGGTCATACTACAAAACAAATGACATTGAGTTTCAAGGTAATTTATGCCATCACCAACATCAAAACAATAACATTAAAACCACTTCAGGTATAAAACAACAAACACCTCGTTCCTAGAGCATAGAAAACTAACCTGGAGTCTAACTGGTCCTGGACCAATGTCTTGAGCCAAAAAATATTCCAACAATCTCAAAATAAAAAATACAAAAATATTATCACTACTCAGGAAACAAAGGGAATTATGAAGGATCAAAAGATGAAAGATTAACTCAGGGGTCTCCACATCTATCTGAAGGTATTACTCAGAAGAATGCTAAGCACAACTAAGGCCAACCTATGCTATAGTAAGAAACTAAGGTTCGAAAGCCTAATATAAATTATGGATCAATATCAGGTCTACCGCCTACCAGGGTGGAGTTCAAAAAAATGCCACAGAAAATTCTACACGGAGCAACCATATCAACTAAATAATCATTAAAAAGTCATTCTAAGGCACTAAAATCACCAACTATTCTAAAGCTTTAAATATCAACTCTAAAGAGGATAACAATGCTAAACTAAATCATAAGCAAGAAATTACCAGTCTAAGCTAAGGATTTCACAATGCAATACTAGTCTGAGGCTACTACGAGAAACAAGAAAAATGGAAATAAAGGAATAATTTCTAAGCCTCACATATACAATCCTAATTCACTTGCAAATCATACTAAACCTTATCTAATAGAACACACAAGAAAAGTAGATCAAATCCTACCACGAAGCTGATCACATACGCTCCTAATCCACTTAACTGGAGCTTTCCCTTCCTAAATCATCTTGGATTACCACCACACTATCATATAGTTGATCACTATGTCAATACAAAAGTTTAGACACCAAAATGGATGAACTTAGAGACGGGCCAAAAATTGAGTCAAAATAGGATTGTAGGTCCTAGGCCAGGAATCCTAAAATTGACTTTGTCAATTGGCCAAAAATAGCTCAAGGAACCTGTTCCCCGAAAATGAGCACAATTTGAGCTCGAAAACAAGATAAAATAGGTAAAGAGGAAAGAAAGGTCATTGGAGTGAGCAATTACCTTCAAAATGAGTCCCCAACACTTCCCTGATGACCACAACACAAAACCTTACCAAAACCCAACTCAACACAACTGAAATCAACAAATTTGGAGTCTCCTAGCTCCCATGATTGAGTTTTCAATTTTTGAAAGAAGGCTGAAATGTTTAGGAGCTGGTTTTATTAAAACACGAAGTTCTTCGTTATCATAACATCCAGGGTCGCACTCGTAACCCCCAAATAAAATGACCACTGCGATCGTGGAGTTCAAACCTAGCAATAGCATTGACCAAAATGATGAATCCAGCAGAAATACCCATCGTGATCGTGACCCAAATATCACGCGACCGCGAAGAGTAGGTGCAATGCCATTTATGATCGTAGAGGCTTTATTACAACCACGATGAAGGATGCCACTTTCACCAAATGTTATTGTATCATCTAGAACATCAAGTTCACGAATTCCTTGATGGGGTGCTCGGGATGCATTCGTAATCTCATGCACGCAAACAAGATATGTCGCCCCACCAAATTCAGCATTCCAGACTCAACGTAGATGTCAAAACTTCCAACCAAGTTTGTCTCGACAAAAAGTGTCTCACACCCAAGCTCTATTTTAAGCCATAATCCAAAAGGTAGCTTTGAATAAGCCCAAAAGCATCGGGATGTGCACCAAAGGTCCTACTAGACCAAATTTGATGTTCCAAAGCTAATGGAACCGTTGGAACCCCATTTTAAGGCCATCTACATGGAGTTTTGGCCGAAGTCAACCGTTTAAACTTAAAAAGCTCTAAAATAGAAAAGCTTACACAAAACTCTAATGAACGATCATGAGATCAAACTGTCAGTCCTAGCAAGTCATAAATGATCTAGGATTACAACATAAAAGCTTTAGACATCGAAAAGATTGGAAAATAGAGGAAATGACTTGGAGGGTCATTATAACATCCACTGCTAAAAGGACTTTTGTCCTCAAAAGTCTATGGATAGAGAAAAACCTGAAGGCACGAAAAGATGAGGGCATCAGAATCGCATGCTCTACCATACCCCCAGAAACCCTCTCGAATCTAACAACGCTAACTCATAACCCAGGCTAAGAAAAAACTCCCAAATTCACTTCTTCTCTCCAAAATTCAAAATAGGTCTTAATTCCATCATTAAACTCTGGATCTCACCCAATTGAACTAAACTCCACTGAGAGCATCAGACAACAAATATTATATGAATACCAACTGATACCATAAAACTGCACAACCACAAGACAAGGAGAGATGTAAACTAGCTCACATACCGGATTGTCTACCATATGCTCTAAATCCAACATTTCCTAGCCATCAGGAGCATCCTATCCATCCTAAGCCCTTCTAAAACTCTCTAGCACCATTTAATTTTTTCTCACATGACCACGCTAACACAAATCTGGAAAGAATAACATGGTCCACCTTAACATAGGAGAGTTGCAAGGGTCTATATAAGAAACTCGGCCCAAGTAAAAGCCCAACTCCAGTCCCAATGATTCCTTAAACAAACAACCTATGACTTTAATGCAACCTCTCATAACTGAACAAGATCAACTTTTGTGCCTTTTCTAAATGGTTTTCTTTCTATTTTTTCGGCTAGGCAAGATTCAGAAGTAGACAATTCTACTTTATATATTGTGCCAAGTATACCTTCTTTTGCTAAGTGATTCATTCTTTGCAGACCAATATATCCAAGCTTGGAAAGCCATGTACTTGCATCATTTTTACAATTAGAAGTTGATGCAAATAAGGAAAAACAAATAGTATTATTATTGGAACTCTAAATAACATCTAATACCAAAGGTGATCATAAAAACAATCATTGCCATATGTTAGCCAAATACATATTCAGACCATGTTCATGAAAGAAAAAAAAATTCTAACTTAATCAACATTGTGACGAAGACTAGATTTGGATGAATTAATAGGGCAATCAATACATCATGTAGATATAGAATTCGGCCACCAGTATTTCAAGTTTGCAGGTACCAATGTCTTTGACTTCCTCTTTGAAGTTATTTCCTACATACACCCATTTGGATATTTGTGGAATTCTTTGATAATCTATGAAAACATCTCTTTTTGTCGCAATATTGTAATACCTTAGAATTTGGTAAGTTTTCTTGGAAATGTAATATGGGTTTAATGGGCAGGTTCATGGACCATGAAGAGGTCCACGACCTGTTAGCCCAACCGTGAACCAGACTCCCTAAGGCTTAGGAAAACTTGATCCCTCACCGACGGCTTAACGGTCTATGGAAGGGTAAACAATTTGTTGATAGGGCCGTGGTGATCAACTAGAAATCCCAACTCTCCCTTTGGTTCATGATCATGGACCGTGAAGTGATGAATGGTCCATGAAGGCCTCCGTTAAAAGGGTCCCGATAGTTTGTAAGTCAAGTCCATTTTAGTCTTTTTCTATGAATCTAATATCTAAGCTATATCATTTTGACACCTATTATAAGCCCTATAAAAGTATTTTAATTCCTAAAACTACCCATTCTAAAATCATTCTCCAAAAATCCCAAATTCTCTCCAAGGTCTCTCCAAAAATCTTCTCTCTAGATCAAGGAAGAAGAAGCTAGGGTTCCTCAAGTTCAAGTCTACTTTCTTCATCATTGCTTAGGGCTTCAACAAAGGTAGGGATTTTATAAATGGGTTCCATTCACTTTCATGACCCAAGGTACCCCCTAGACGTGACATGGTGTACAAGACCCCGAGGGGCCTCATACAAGGCACTTAGCATACATACATACAAGATCATAGAGAAATAGGGGTCCAAAGACAATTTTTATATCAAAGCTTTAAGGAGATAGCGGAAGTCTACATCAATGTCTCAAAGCCAATCTAACATAAGAAAGTAAAATAAGGTTTGGGACGTAACCCAATACAATGTCAAAGAAAGAACATAAAGATAAGAACAACTAGGCTATGTCCTCGGATGGATGAGGACTAACCAAGTCTTCAAAATTCATCAACTAAGCTCTAGCCACGAGTGGATGGTGAATCGCCAAGTCCTACATCAATAAGTCAATGTAGGCAAGAGTAAGTGTTAGTACAATCAAGTCCCAAGTATGATAACCATGCACATAAATCATTTAAACATGCAAAAAAGGGGACATACTCATAAACATGCAACGACCAAGTGAGAATATGATAGATATGAGCAGAAAAGCACGAGAGTCATCATTTAAGGTCAATGCAAGCCATACATACTTCAATTACTTGATAAAAGCCTTTCAGTCACTTTAGTTCATTAATGTGGGAAATAGCCTTAACCGACATATAAGACCATGTGAGCTACCAACATGGAATCTGGTGTCTACCCCACACCAAAAAGCAGTGTCCTACTTGGCAAGGTAAGACCATGAGCTTTTAGCTTACGTGGATCCACTAGCTAGTGTCTACTTAAAGGCAAACATCCTATGGTGGCACATAGTTTATGGGACATGGGTAATCGCCACTTATCCACTCGGTGCTAAGCATAAATCCCACGGAGTAATCATAGTTCAAAAATCAAGAGTAGACATGGGTAATCACCTCTTGTCTACATTAGGGAGCATGGGTAATCGCCTCTTTTCCATTACTTAGAATAGCTCCTTATTGATCAATTCAAGTTTAGTTGAGCAAGCCTTTCAACAAGTTATGAATCATTATATGTGAGAAAACCTTTCACATTCATGGGTTGATCAAAATATAAGAAATCCATTCATAACTCAACAATAACATCAACTTATCATAAACTGTGGTGGTTCAATCTCAAAATACCCTTAATTCATCATTAGCTTCATAAGAGACATGCATAATTTCATAGATTTCATCTTTACATATTTCATCATGCTCATAATTCATAGATCATAGAATTCACATGGGTTCATAAGAATTCAACTTACATCGTGCAATTAAATACCAATTCATGCTTAGGAAGCCATACTTAAAGTAACATGATCATATACGAAAAAACGCACATCATAGAAGAAAATCATACTTTTGAAATCATAATTAAAGATCATATATCACGCTAGATTGTGCACTAAACTACTTTATCACGCTAGATCGTGCACTAGGAATCATAAAATCAACAATTGGAAATCATAGTTGAAGAACCCATAAGAATTGATCAAAACCCTAATTCAATTAGGGAATGGAACCTTGAAAACTTGAATAAACTAGGGACCCATTGGCGGAAAGGGCTCCAAATTGTGAATGCTAACATACCTCAACAAAGTCCACAAAAAATTGCTAGAAATTGATGACCTTAAATGGAGGATACTATCCCTTCTTCTTCCTTGAGAGTTCAGAGAATTTCTTAGAGAGAGAAATATTTGAGAGGGGAGAATTTGAGAATGATTTAGAATGAGTAAAGTTCGGCTTAGGAAGTTTCTATAGGGTTTGGGTTAAGGGCATAACCGACTTAGATTAGAAGTTAGATATTTAGGGAAAAGACCAAAAAGCCTTGAAATAAAAACTGCAAGGACCCATTGATGGTCAAGATTTACGATCCGTAAGTCGACCTACGGACCGTCCTGTTCCTCCGTCGATTGGTTCAGAGACTGCCAACTTAGGCCTTCAATCGACGACACCCATGTAAGGCTCGTGGTCCCAATGACAATTTGTCCTATTGCTTCGTAGGTCAGGGTTCTGAGACTTCACATCCTAGGACTTTCAGAGGCAAACTACGGTTCCCACCTACGGTCTGTCGTTCCATCTATGGCTAGTAAGTGGTCTCCGTCACTGGCACCAGAACCCAGAAAATTCAAAAAATTTCCACTCTTGAATCTGGGTATTATATTATCTCCCCCTTGAGAACATTCATCCTCGAATGAGAATCCAGACATCATAAGGAGGGTTAGAACAAGAACTAACAACCCAACCTAGAATGCAATCACATAAATGAACATATCCGAGGAGGAAACATCAACTCCAAGCTAAAGCATGTTCAACACATCATTTCATGAAGACTTTATGCAACTCATATTTAATGCACATAATCATAGAGAAATCAATCAAGTTAACTCATATGCATAACATTTAGACTCTTCATGAAAATTCACAATAAAGGAATCATGGAAATGACTAAGACACATGAGACCAAAAGAATGAACCATGAGGAACTAGGTACCTCAAGCTAGAGTAGGATCGGACGGAAAAAGATGAGGATATTGGGACATCATATCGTCCTCGGCCTCCCAAGTAGCACCCTCAACTAATTGATTCCTCCAAAGAACCTTCACGGAAGCAACCTCCTTATTTCTTAACTTTTGGACTTGCCGGTCTAAAATCTCAACGGGGACTTCTTCATAGGAATGACTATCCTTTATGCCAAGATTCTCTAGTGGCACTATAGACGTCGAATCACCAACACGTTCTTCAACAATGAGACATGGAAAACCGGATGTACCAATGCCAAATCATTAGGCAAATTAAGTTCATAAGCAACCTTACCAACACGTCTCAAAATCTGATATGGGCCTACATAACGGGGACTAAGTTTACCTTTCTTCCCAAATCTCTTTACACCCTTCATAGGTGAAATTTTCAAGTAAACCCTATTATCAACATCAAATTCTAAATCTCTCCTTTTAACATCGGTACAAGACTTTTGTCAACTTTGGGCCATTTTCAACCTCTCTCTAATAAGTCAAACTTTCTCCACCTCATGCACCAATTTGGGGCCTATCAAAGTGACTTCACCAACTTCGAACCAACCTATAGGAGATCTACACCTCCTACCATAGAGAGCCTCAAACGGGGCCATGCCAATACTAGCATGGTAGCTATTATTATATGCAAACTCAACTAAAGGCAAATGTTCATCCCAATTACCTTTGAAATCAATTACACAAGCTCTCAACATATCTTCCAAAGTTTGGATAGTACGCTCCGCTTGCCCATCGATTTGAGGATGAAAGGTAGTACTAAGCTTAACACGAGTACCAAGACCCTTTTGGAAAGATTTCAAAAATTGAGAAGTAAATTGGGCACCACGATCGGAGATAATGGATACAGGCACTCCATGCAACCTAACCATTTCTCTCAAGTACAACTTAGCATAATCTTCCGTCGAATAGGAAACTTTGAAGGGAATGAAATGGGATGATTTCGTCATATGATCCACAATAACCCAAATCGAATCATATTGTCGCTGGGTGTGTGGTAAGCCAACAATGAAGTCCATATTCACATCTTCCCACTTCCAAGTAGGAATACTAATGTCTTAGGTCAAACCTCCCGGCTTTTGGTGCTCAACTTTCACTTGTTGACAATTAGGACATTTAGCCACAAACTCCGCAATATCCTTCTTCATCCCATTCCACCAATAGACCTCCCGCAAATCATGGAACATCTTGGTAGCTCCGGGGTGAATGGAATATCGAGAACTATGGGCTTCCGATAAAATCTATCCTCTTAAGTCATCTACATTGGGAACACACAAACGACCTTGATATCGAAGCACACCATCTCCCCCTTAGGAGAAAGCCTCAACCGACTTCTTGAGCACCGCTTCCTTCAACTTGACCAAATTAGGATCAAGATCTTGTTTAGCCTTCACATCATGTACAAAAGACGATTCGGAGCCATTATGAAACATAACACCACTTTTAGTGAAGTCAACCAACCGAACACCCAATCGGGCCAATCTATGAACATCATGAACCAACTCTTTCTTATCATCCTCGACATGAGCAACACTACCCATAGACAACCGACTAAGAGCATCCGCCACTACATTAGCCTTACCAGGGTGATAGAGGACACTCATTTCGTAGTCCTTCAACAACTCAAGCCACCTTATTTGGTGAAGATTTAGATCTTTTTGTTAAAACACATATTGCAAACTCTTGTGGTCGGTAAAGATATCAACATGTACCCCATACAAATAATGCCGCCATATCTTTAAAGAAAATACAATCGCCGCTAGCTCTAAGTCATGGGTAGGATAGTTCTTTTCATGGATCTTAAGTTGCCTTGAATCATAAGCAATAACTTTCCCATTTTGCATAAGCACACACCCTAACCCAATTATTGAGGCATCACAGTAAACCACAAACCCATTGGCCCCTTCCGGCAAAGTCAATATCGGAGCCGAAGTAAGTCTATCTTTCAACTCTTGGAAACTCTTCTCACATGCTTCGGACCAAGTGAACTAAACCTTCTTTTGATTCAAAGCCGTCAATGGAGAAGAAATCTAACAAAACCCTTTAACAAATCTCCTGTAGTAACTGGCTAAGCCCAAGAAACTACAAATATCCGAAGGTGATAGAGGTCTAGGCCAATTCCTAACCACATCCGTCTTCTTAGGATATACTTCAATACCTTTACCGGAGACAATGTGACCAAGAAATGCCACAGACCTAAGCTAAACTCACATTTACTAAACTTTGCAAAGAGTTGTTGGTCCTTGAGGACTTGCAAGACAATCCTCAAATGATCGGCATACTCACCCTCACACCTTGAGTAAATCAAAATATCATCAATAAACACAATCACAAACATGTCAAGATACTGTCTAAACACCCTATTCATCAAGTCCATAAACGCGGTTGGAGCATTTGTCAACCCAAATGACATTACTAGGAATTCATAATGGCCATATCTAGTCCGGAAAGCCATTTTCAAAATATCATCTTCCTTCACTCTCAATTGGTGATAAGCCGAACGAAGATCAATCTTAGAGAAGTAACTAGCCCCTTGAAGTTGATCAAACAAGTCATCTATTCTTGGAAGAGGATACTTATTCTTAATGGTAACCTTGTTCAGTTGGTGGTAGTCAATGCACATACGAAGTGAACCATTTTTCTTTCTTACAAACAAGACCGGAGCACCCCGTGGAGAGATACTTGGTCGGATGAAGCCCTTATCCAACAAGTCTTTCAATTGCTCCTTTAGTTCCGCTGGAGAAATTCTATAAGGAGGAATATAGATAGGTTGCGCATCCAGGAGAAGGTCAATACCGAAGTCTATTTCCCTTTCGGGAGGAATACCGGGTAAATCGTCGGGAAACACTTCCAGAAACTCATTAACAACTCGGACCGACTCAAGAGTAGGGGTTTTGGAATCTATATCCCTCACCCTAACAAGATGGTATATCCAACCCTTAGAAATCATCTTTCTAGCTTTAAGACAAAAAACAAATTGACCTCTAACCATAGAATTTCCCCCCTTCCACTTTAGGATAGGCTCATTTGGAAATTGAAACTTGACCATTCGGGTCCTACAATCAATAGAAGCATATCAAGAATGCAACCAGTCCATCCCAAGAATAACATCAAAATCTAGCATATAATTCTCTACAAGATCATCATGAGTGACTCTCCGGGATAAGGTGACGGGGCAATTTCTATAGACTCTCCTAGCCATAATACATTCACCAATAGGAGTAGAGACATGAAAAGGATCTAACAACACATCCGGCATAACATCAAACCTCATAGCCACATATGGCATCACAAAAGAAAATGTAGCACCGGGATCAAGCAAAGCATAAACATCAAAGTGAAAGACGTTCAACATACCGGTAAACACATCGGGAGAACCCTCTTGTTCTTGATGAGCTTGAAGTGCATATAACCGATTTTGCTTTTGGTTTCCACTAGAGCCCACCGGGTTTTGAGGTTGAGTCTGTCGACGATTATCTTCTCCCTTCTTAGCCACTAAGGGACACTCCCTTATCTTGTGATCCGTCTTACCACAATCGAAACATGCATTCGAGCCGGCAAGACATTTACCCTCATGCCTCTTTCAACACTTGGCACAAGTGGTCGATGAAAAGCCACTACCATTCCCTCTTTGAGGCTTAGGGTTAGATACCCTATCTTTGTTATACTTAGAAGGAGCATTAGAGGAACCTTGACCAGAAAACCTTTGTCGAGGCTTGAAAAGGCCTTTTCCCTCGGACCTAGAGTGCAAAAAGTTACCATCACCAGTCTTAGCCCTCTTTGCCTCTCTAGACCTTTCCTTGAGTTTCTCCTCTTCTATTTGTTGGGCATGAACCATGAGACGAGAGATATCCATATCATTGAAACAAACTTACTAATTCTTGCCCTACGATCAGCAACCATATAAGGAGCATATCGGGATAATTGTGTGAACTTCAAAGCATACTCTTTTACACTCATGTTTCCTTGTCGAAGGTTAATAAACTCAAGCACCCTTGCCTCCCTCATCTCAAGGGGAAATAACCTATCAAGGAAAGCAACCTTGAGTGTCTCTCAATCAAGAGGTCCCTCATTAATCGCCCTCCCTTCCTTCCATTGGGTGAACAAAGTTTGAGCAACGCCCTTAAGTTGATAAGCGGACAACTCCCCCTTTTCTTCTGGCGTCACACCCATGATCATCAACACCTTACAAACCTCATCAATGAATTCTTAAGGATCTTCCTCAACCTTGGAACTGTAAAACTCCAGTGGGTTCATCCTTGTGAAGTTCCTCACTCTAGACTCCGCCAAACCCACATTTGATTTCACAAGAGCCACAATCTACCTATTGGCTTGAGCTGTCATGGCTTGAGCCAACACTTGAAAGGCAGACCTAAACTCCGCATTAGTCACTTGTTCGGCCAAAGGGTTGGCCGGAACTTGAGGATCTTGAGGAGGAGCTTCTGGTTCCACATTCTCTCCCGCATTTCTTCTAGCATAAGCTATCCGATTCGCCATATCCTGAAACGCATAGGATAGTGATTAGGGGAGAGAGACATATAGAGTTAAACTCTATTGCACGAATTAGGAATAATGAAAGAAGTGAAGTTTCTTAAGCATCTTATAGCCTCTCATTCATAAATGTGGCGTGCTTCACATTCATAAACAAAACTCTACTCGATGCGGCTTATGAGACATCCTAGGATCTTTCTAAAACCTGGCTCTGATACCAAGTTTGTCACGACCCAAGGTACCCCCTAGATGTGACATGGAGTACAAGTCCCCGAGAGGCCTCATACAAACCACTTAGCATACATACATACAAGATCATAGATAAATAGAGGTTTAGAAGACAATTTTTATATCAAAGATTTAAGAAGATAGCGGAAGTCTACATCAATGTCTCAAAGCCAATCTAACATAAGAAAGTGAAATAAACTTTGGGACGTAACACAATACAATGTCCAAGAAAGAACATAAAGGTAAGAACAACTAGGTTATGTCCTCGGATGGATGAGGACTCACCAAGTCTTCACAATTCTTCAACTAAGCTCTAGCCACGAGTGGATGGTGAATCGTCAAGTCCTACATCAATGAGTCAATGTAGGCAAGAGTATGCGTTAGTACAATCAACTACAAAGTATGATAACCATGCACATAAATCATTTAAACATGCAAAAAAGGGGACATACTCATAAACATGCAACGACCAAGTGAGAATATGATAGATATGAGTAGAAAAGCACGAGAGTCATCATTTAAGGTCAATGCAAGCCATACATACTTCAATTACTTGATAAAAGCCTTTAAGTCACTTTAGTTCATTATTATGGGAAATAGCCTTAACCGACATATAAGACCATCTGAGCTATCAACATGGAATATGGTGTCTACCCCACACTGAAAAGAGGTGTCCTACTTGCCAAGGTAAGACCATGAGCTTTTAGCTTACGTGGATCCACTAGCTAGTGTCTACTTAAAGACAAACATCCTATGGTGGCACATAGTTTATGGCACATGGGTAATCGCCACTTGTCCACTTAGTGCTAAGCGTAAATCCCACGGATTAATCATAGTTCAAACATCATGAGTAGGCATGGATAATCGCATCTTGTCTACATTAGGGAGCATGGGTAATCACCTCTTGTCCCTTACTTAGAATAGCTCTTTAGTCATCAATTCAAGTGTAGTTGAGGAAGCCTTTCAACAAGTTATGAATCATTATATGTGAGAAATCCTTTCACATTCATGGGTTGAGAAAAATATGAGAAATACTTTCAAGACTCAACAATAACATCAACATATCATAAACTTTGGTGGTTCAATCTCAAAATACCCTTAATTCATCATTAGCTTCATAAGAGAAATGCATAATTTCATAGACTTCATCTTTGCATATTTCATCATGCTCATAATTCATAGATCATATAATTCACATGGGTTCATAAGAATTCAACATACATCATACAATTAAATGCCAATTCATGCTTAGGAAGCCATACTTAAAGTAACATGATCATATATGAAAGAACCCACAAGATAGAGGAAAATCATACTTTTAAAATCATAATTGAAGATCATATATCATGGTAGATCGTGCACTAAATTACTTTATCACGCTAGATCATGCACTAGGGATCATAAAATCAACAATTGGAAATCATAGTTGAAGAACCCATAAGAATTGATCAAAACCCTAATTCAATTGGAGAATTGAAATTTGGAAACTTGAAGAAACTAGGGACCTATTGGAGGAAAGGTCTCCAAATGGTGAATGCTAACATAACTCAAAAAAACTCACAAAAAATTGCTAGAAATTAATGACCTTCAATGGAGTATCCTAACCCTTTTTCTTCCTTGAGAGTTGAAAGAATTTCTCAGAGAGAGAAATATTTGAGAGGGGAGAATTTGAGAATGATTTAGAATGAGTAAAGTTAGGCTTCGAAAGTTTATATAGGGTCTGGGTTAAGGGTGTAACCGACTTAGATTAGGAGTTAAATATTTAGGGAAAAGACCAAAAAGCCCTTAAATAAAAACTGTCGCGATCCATTAATGGTCACGACTTACGGTCCGTAAGTCGACCTACGGACCGTCCTGTTCCTCCGTCGATTGGTTCAGAGAGTGCTTACTTAGGCCTTCAATCGACGACACCCACATACGGCTCGTGATCCCAATGACGGTTCGTCTTGTTGCTCCGTCGGTCAGGGTTCTGAGACTTGGTATCCTAGGACTTTCAATGGCCAACTACGGTCCCTACCTACGGTCCGTCGTTCCATCTACGGTCCGTAGGTGGCCTCCGTCACTGGCACCAGAACCAGAAAACTCAAAAAAATTCCACTCTTGAATCTGGGTTATTACATTCGCCCATTGAGTCCATAAAGATTCTTCAATTCTCCAATTCAATTGGTTAGGTGTTCATTCAATTCCTCATGGGTTCCCTTTGTATAGATTCAATTGTTTGATTTTGATCATATTATGTCTATTTATACTCAATTACATATTTTAAATCAATTCTATGTGAAACCATGCATTCATTATGATTTTGACTAGAACCTTAATTGCATGAATTTAAAGAAGAACTATGAATCTATGAATGTGCTTTCATGAACTTATGCATGATTTATGCTGAAGAACAATTTATGATCTTGGTTGCTTTAAGATAAGCATCTACGAAATTGTAAAAGGTGTTCTCACATATGCATGAATTGTGAAAGCTTTTCTCACATACTTAAGAAATCATGAATGGTGAAAGGTTTTCTCACACATGGTTTAAGGAGCTACTCTATGATGTTTCTAGCTTGGATTAGTATCTAAATTGTGATTTTCCATAGATGATAATGATTTTATTTTTATGACTATTCCATTGAGATTTTTACTTAGCACCGAGAGAATATTGAGATGGAGGCTTTCCAGTTAGTAGAGGTCAGGTCTCTAGTAGCAATCTCATTTTCCCTTACTATGTTCCCCCGTAGGTTATCTTAAGTAACATAACTAGTGGATCCACCAAAGCTAGAAGTTTAAGGCTATTGCCTTGGCAAGTAATGACATCTTATTTTGGTGTGGGAGCAATTCACTGGACTCCATGTTATAGCTCACATGGTCTATGTCGGTTAATAGTAAATATCCTACAAAATGAACTAAGTTTCTTTCAAATGTTTTATGAAGCTTCCTCTTATGATTTCAAGATGCATTGACCATGTTTATGATTACGATTCTATTTAAAGGGTTTTACTATGTTAGCTTGGTCATGAATACCATGTCTTCTATTATTCCCCTTTGTGATCATGTCTTATGTTTTATTGCATTCCCCTCATACTTAGTACATTCCATGTACTAATGCATACTTGTTTCTACATTGTTTCACTAATGTAGGGCTTGGTGACTCTTCTCCCTCTTTTCATGGCTAGTGAGAACTTAGATATTTTAAAGACTTGGTGAATCCTTATACTTTGAGGACAATGTCATTTTTATTGCTTTCCATATGTTTTAGTTTCAAACTTTGTATATGGTGTACGGGTCAAGTTCAAATTTTGGGGGCTCAAGAAAACTAGTATTGTATGTCCCTGGAACTACAAAAAGAGGGGAAAGTACCATTGAATGGACAAAAAATAAACATTCTCGATAAGTCTTCAACATTTGATCAAAACCAAGAAAGTATGAAAGAGCCAGTTGTGATACAATTCGCAACACAACTTCCGATAACAAACACAAGAACCGTTCCCTTGAACTATAACAAAGCTACTGTTACTCACAATGGAAAAGATATCATTAAAGAATCAAATGAATCAAGAGGTTTAACCCATTCAAGAAGGTGTTACGCTCAAGAAAAACTAAGGAGAGACAAATAAGCTAAAGAAAATAAGTTGCCAGTAAAAAAACCTGTCACTAAGGAAGAGGCTGAAGAGTTCTTGAAAAATATGAAAGCTCGAGATTATTATATTATTGATCAGTTGAGAAAAACTCGTGCTCAAATCTCATTGCTATCATTACTTTTACATTCTGAAGAGCATCGTGAGGTTTTAACTACAATCTTCACTTAGGCACATATGTCAAAAAATATCACAGTAAGTCACTTGGAAATGATGGCCAACTGAAAATTTGAGGTAAACAGAATCACTTTCACTGACGATGAGTTGCTTTTGGAAGGACCTGGGCATAACAAAGCTCTACATTTAAATGTAAAATGTGAAGAACATTATGTGAAGAGGGTCATGGTCAACAGAGAATCAAGAGTAGGCCTATGCCCCCTTTCCACTCTACAGAGTTTGAGAATTAACACTGATAGGATCCGTACTAACAACATGTGTGTATGAGCATTTGATGGTGCAAAACGGGACACACTTCGTGAAATTTACTTAACTGTTACCATTGGACCAGTGGAGTTTGAGATCACTTTTCAAGTAATAGACATGAACACTTCCTACAACATACTTTTAGGGAGGCCATGGATCCATTTGGCTAGAGCTGTTCCATCTACTCTGAACCAAGTGGTCAAATTTGAACATGACAAACAAGAAATCATTGTCCATGGTGAGGATGATCTCCCAATCAATTGAGATCCTTCCATACCGAGCATCGAGGCCAACAGAGGCTGTGAATCCCTCAATTATCAAACTTTTGAGATAGTAACAATCAATCAGTTTATGGAAGGAAAGCCTATCCCACAACCTCATCTCTCCTTCACTTCAGTTATGGTGGTGGCCCAAATGATGAAGAATGGTTATGAACCTAGAAAGGGACTAGGGGTGTCTTTGCAAGGAATCGTAGATCCCATCAATCCAATGGGTAATCAAGATACATTTGGCTTGGGTTTCTATCCAACTAGAGATGATAAGAAATAGGCAAAAGATCGTAAAAAGAATGTTTGGAATTTGCTGAAGCCAATCCCCTATATTGCTCAATCTTCCAATAAATCTCGAGGTGAACTGAGTCTAGACTTATCTATCCAAAATGATGTGGATGAAATGTGTCAAGGTCTCAAGGAAATGTTTTATGAAGTAAACATGACTCAAATGGGTAAAGGCACTAATCATATGGAAATGCAGTTTGTCAGCCCGAATGTCCAGCTCAACAACTGGGAAGCCACTCTTCTTCCTAAAAGGAAGGAGTCTTGGTAGTTTATTTTTCTATTTTTTATTTTATTTATTTTTATTATTCTCAGGGTTGTAATTTAGACATCCTAATTGTTTTACTGGTGTTAACCTTTCTATATTTTCCAATTCAATGCAATGAAGTTTCAGTTTAACATTCAGATTCTATCATTATTTTCTCCTTTCTCCTTCTAATATTTTTCATTTTATTTCAATTTTAGTTACGCTAAAGTCGACTTTAATAATATGACATGCATGTGGAGTTTACGGCCAAATCCTAAAAAGTTGTCTGATCTCGAAACAATGAATCCAAAGTCTTAGGAATATGATGAAGATGAAGCTTACGAAGAAATAAGAAGGGGATTGGATCAATTTGAAAATAAGCCTAAACCTAATTTAAGTGAAACCGAGACAATTTGGGAACTCCTAAAGAAGCTAGAGAAGTAAAGATAAGTAATCATGTCGATCAAAATATTTGAGACGACATAATTTAAGTTTTATTTAAATATTAAGACATCTATGCTTGGTCCTACGACGACATACCGGGCTTAAGCATTAATTTTGTAGTTCACAAACTTTCCATACATCCTGATTTCCCACCTGTCCAGCAAAAACAAGAAAGTTTAAGACAAACATGAGTGATAAAATTAAAGAGGAAATCATGAAGCAACTGAGTGCAAATGTGATCAGGGTCATCCAATACACTACTTAGTTGGCTAATGTTGTGCCAGTGCGAAAGAGAGATAGACTATCCAGAGTTTGTGTTGATTATAGAAATTTAAACAAAGCAAGTCCAAAGGACGACTTTCCCTTTGTGACACCCCAAGTTCTCTAAGAAAGGAAAGTGCAGATTTTAACTGCTACGAGTAACCTATGGAGGCCACCTACGGACTGTAAGTGGAATAACGGGCCGTAGGTAGGGAACCGTCGATGGCAGTGCGTACTTTAGGAATTCCAAGTCTCTCACTATTGACCTACGGAGCAACAGGACGAGGCGTAGTCCGATTGACGGTCCGTAGATACGTCTCGTAGGTGCCTCCCAGACTTAGTCAATCCTTGAACCAAAAGTATTGATTTACAACTTCCATGTACAATCCGTCGATGGACCCACGAGCCGTATATTGGAGTCATCATTCCAGGGTCCAAAAATAGTACTCTTTGAATCTTGTGACGGAGGAACAATATGGTCCGTTGTTTGACCAACGGACAGTAGGTCCCCAACGTTGATTTCCATTGACAGTTATTAATTAAGGGCTTTTTGGTCTGTTTCCTAAATGTTTAACTTTTAATCTAAGTTAGTTATACCCTTAACCCAGAACCTATAAATACTTTTTAAGACTAATACTATTCCTTCTAACTCCTTCCTAAATTCTCCTCTCTCAAATATTTCTCTCTCTAAAAAGAATTCTCTCAAGCTTGAAGGAAGAAGAAAGCTAGGATCCTCCATTGAAGACCATCAATTTTCTTCAAGTTCTTAAGGGACTTGTTGAGGTATGATAGTGTTCACCATTAGGAGTTCTTTCCTCTAATTGGTCCTCACTTTTCTTCAAGATTTTCAAGGTTAAATCTTCCCCAATTGAATTAGGGTTTTTGATCAATTCTTGTGGGTTCTTCAAATTATGATTTCAATTGTTGATTTTATGATTTGTAGTGCACGATCTAGCGTGATAAAGTAACTTAGTGCACGAATTAGTGTGAATTACATGATTGGATGTAAAGATTGCATGAACCCCCGTGATCCCAAGCTAATTCTCCCCAATTTCATAATATATGCTTTGATTGTTGGGTTGAGCGATGAATTGATGAAGTTTATGAAATCTCTATTAAATTATGCATAAATTATGAATAAATTGAGAATGATCTTATGAATTTAGCATGTTCAAGTCAAAAGCATGATCCTTCCTCTATTAAGTGAGTTCCTTCAAGTATGGGTAAATTGTCTTAATTATGGCTTTCTAGGCATGAGCTTGCATTGAATTGCATAATAGGAGTTGAACTTGAATGAGACCATATGAACTCTATGATCCATGAATTGTGAGCATGATGAGATAAGTAAAGAAGAAGCTAATGAACTTATGCATGTCTCATATAAAGTAAAAGATGAATTAAGGGTGCTTTGAGAGTAAAGTACCAAAGTTATTACATGATGATGCTATGGTTGAGTTGTGAAAGGTGTTCACACATAATACTCCAATTATGAGTTAAAAAGAACAAGAGGCGATTACCCATATTCTTAAGGAGCTATTCTAATGACGTAAGCATGCACTAGTCCATGGAAGATGAAGCGTCTATAAGCATGATTTGGCTTGGATTGGTAACCCTAGTTGTACTTTTCCATGGTTAATGAGGTGAATATGTTAATAACTAATCTGTGGAAATTATGCTTAGCACTGAGTGGTTATTGAGATGGAAGCCCTCCCGTAGTAGAGGCCGGGTCTTTTAGTTAAAGCTCTCCCGTAGTAGAGGCCGAGTTTTCCATGTGGAGCTCTCCCGTAGTAGAGGCCAAGTCTCCAAAAGAAATATCTATCCCATAACCTATGTGCCAGCATAGGGTTATGGTCTATGTTAGACACTAGCTAGTGGATCCACGTAAGCTAAGAAGTTATGGTCTTACCTTTGCAAGTAGGACACCTCTTTTCAGTGTGGGGTAGACACCAGATTCCATGTTGATAGCTCACATGGTCTTATATGTCGATTAAGGGTATTCCCCACAACTAGTGAACACAAGTGTTGCTATGATGATCAAAAGTAAAGTAAAGAAAGATTATTTAGCTTGCTTTGGCCATGGTATATGCTTTATTGCTTCATGCTCTTTATGCTTTATGATGTTTTAGCTTGGGCATTGCATGTTCTGATTATGTCTCATTCTAGCATGTTTTATATGTTCATGTGCATTGCTATAATAACACTTGGTACTTAATTGTACTAACGCATACCCTTGCCTACATTAACTTCTTTGATGTAGGACTTGGCGATTCACCATCCACTCGTGGCTAGAGCTTTGTAGTAGAAGATTGATCGAAGACTTGGTGAGTCCTCATCCTTCTGAGGACATAGCCTAGTTGTTCTTATTTTCATGTTGTTTCTTTCATTTTGGATTGTATTGGGTTACGTCCCAAACTTTATTTCTTTATATTATATTGGCTTTGAGACATGAGATGTAGACTTCCGTTGTTTCTTTTGAAAGTTTTTATATAAAATTCTCTTTTGAGCTTTTATTCTCTACTATCTTGTATGTAATGTATGCTAAGTGGATTGTGTGAGGCCTCTCAGGGTCTTGTACACCATGTCACATCTAGGGGGTACTGTGGGTCGTGACAAACTTGGTATTCAGATTGCAAGGTTTTAGAAAAGATCATAGGTTGTCTCGCGTCGAGTAGAGTCTTATTCATGAGTGTGAAGCGCGCCACATTTATGAATGAGAAGCTATAAGACGTTTAAGAAAGTTCACTTCTTTCATTATTCCTAAGTCGTGCCAAAGATTTTAACTCTATATATCTCTCTCCTAATCCCTAACCTACGCGTTTCAGGATATGGAGACCCGAAGAGCTTATGCTAGAAGAAACATGGGAGAGAATGTGGAACAAGAAGCTCCTCCTCAAGCTCGTCAAGTTTCGGCCGACCCTTTGGCCTCACAAGTGACTAATACGGAGTTTAGGGCTGCTTTCCAAGTGTTGGCTCAAGCCGTGACGGCTCAAGCAAATAGAGAGGTTTGAGTTCCCGTGAACCCAAATATGGGTACGATGGCATCAAGAGTAAGGGACTTTACTAGAATGAACCCTCTAGAATTTCATGGCTCTAAGGCTAAGGAAGATCCTCAAGAGTTCATCGATGAAGTGTACAAGGTGGTGATGATTATTGGTGTGACGCCGGAAGAAAAGGCGGAGTTTGCCACTTATCAACTCAAGGGTGTTGCCCAAATTTTGTTCAATCAATGGAAGAGTGAGAGGGCGGTTAATGAGGGTCCTCTTGATTGGGAGAAATTCAAGGTTGCTTTCCTTGACAAGTTCTTTCCCATAGAGATGAGGGAGGCAAGGGTGCTTGAGTTCATCAACCTTCGTCAAAGGAATATGAGTGTGAAAGAGTATTCTTTGAAGTTCACACAATTGTCTCGATATGCTCCTTCCATAGTTGCCGATCCTAGGGCAAAAATGAGCAAGTTTGTTTCGGAAGTATCCAAAATATTGGTTAAAGAGTGTCGCACCATTGTGCTTGTTAATGATATGGATATTTCTAGCCTTATGGTGTATTCTCAACAAATAGAGGAAGAAAAGCTTAAGGTAAGGTCTAGAGAGACCAAGAGGGCTTGGACCGGTGATGGTAACTTTTCGCATGCAAGGTCTGATGGGCATGGTCATCCTAGATTTCGACAAAGGTTCTCCGGCCAAGGCTCATCTAATGCTCCTCCTAAGTTCAACAAAAATAGGGTATCTAACCCTAAGCCTCAAGGAGGAAATAATGGTGGTTCTTCGCTGGCTACTTGTGCTAAATGTGGAAGAAAGCTTGAGGGTAGATGTCTAGCCGGTACGGATGGTTGTTATGGTTGTGGAAATAGTGTTCACAAGATGAGGGATTGTCCATCTCTCACAGCTAAGGGAAGAGAGAATAAGCAAGCTCCACCTAGTGGATTAGGTTCAAATACTCCTAAGAAAAACTGATTTTATGCACTTCAAGCCCGTCATGAGCAAGAGAGCTCTCCCAATGTGGTCACCGGTATGTTGAAAGTTTTCATTTTGATGTTTATGCCTTGCTTGATCCCGGTGCTACCTTGTCTTTTGTGGCGTCATATGTGGCCATGAGGTTTGATGTTGTTTTGGATGTGTTACTAGATCCTTTTCGTGTCTCTACTCCGATTGGCGAATCTAACATGGCTAAAAGAGTCTATAGAAATTACCCCGTCTCCTTATCCCATAGAGTTACTCTTGTTGATATCGTAGAGCTTGATATGCTAGATTTTGATGTTATTCTTGGGATGGATTGGTTGCGTGCTTGTTATGCCTCTATTGAGTGTAGGACCCGAATGGTCAAGTTCCAGTTTCCAAATGAGCCTATCCTAGAGTTGAAGGGGGAAATTCTATGTTTCGAGGTCAATTTGTTTCTTATCTAAAAGCTAGAAAGATGATCTCTAAGGGTTGTGTTTACCATCTTGTTAGGGTGAGGGATATGGATTCCGAAATCCCTACACTTGAGTCGGTCCCCATTGTTAAGAGTTTCTGGAAGTGTTTCCCTATGATTTACTGGGTATTCCTCCCGAGAGGGAAATAGATTTTGGTATTGACCTTCTCCCGGATACGCAACCTATTTCTATTCCTCCTTATAGAATGGCCCCGATGGAGCTTAAGGAACTAAATGAGCAATTAAAAGACTTGTTGGATAAGGGTTTCAACTGACCAAGCATTTCTCCATGGGGTGCTCCAGTTTTGTTTGTAAGGAAGAAAGATGGTTCATTCTGTATGTGCATTGACTATCGCCAATTGAACAAGGTTACCATTAGGAAAAAGTATTCTCTTCCAAGGATAGATGACTTGTTTGATCAACTTCAAGGGGCTATTTATTTCTCTAAGATCGACCTTCGTTTGGGCTATCACCAATTGAGAGTGAAGGAGGATGATATTTCGAAAACGGCTTTCCGGACTAGGTATGGTCACTACGAGTGCTTGGTAATGTCGTTTTGATTGAAAAATGTTCCGGCTGCATTCATGGACTTGATGAATAGGGTGTTTAAGCAATACCTTGACATTTTCGTGATTGTGTTTATTGATGATATCTTGATCTACTCAAGGAATGAGGATGAGCATGCTAATCATTAAAGGATTGTATTGCAAGTCCTCAAGGATCAACAACTGTTTGCGAAATTTAGTAAATGCGAGTTTTGGTTAAGATCCATGGCTTTTCTTGGTCACATTATTTCCGGTAAAGGTATTGAGGTAGATCCTAAGAAGAAGGATGCGGTTAAGAATCGGCCTAGACCTCTATCACCTTCGGATATCCGTAGTTTCTTCCGCTTAGCCAGTTATTATAGGAGGTTTGTTGAAGGTTTTTCTTTGATTTCTTCTCCATTGACGTCTTTGAATCAAAAGAAGGTTAAGTTCATATGGTCCGAGGCATGTGAGAAGAGTTGAAAGATAGACTTACTTGGGCTCCGATATTCACTCTACCGAAAGGATCTGATGGCTTTGTGGTTTATTGAGATGCCTCGAGAATTGGGTTAGGATGTGTTCTTATGCAAAATGGGAAAGTTATTGCTTATGCTTCAAGGTAACTCAAAATGCATGAAAAGAACTATCCTACTCATGACCTAGAATTAGCAGCGGTTGTGTTTGCTTTGAAAATATGGCGGTATTATTTTTATGGGGTACATGTGGATGTCTTTACCGACCATAAGAGTCTAAAATATGTGTTTAAGCAGAAAGATTTGAATCTTCACCAAAGAAGGTGGCTTGAGTTGTTGAAAGACTATGATATGAGTGTTCTCTATCACCCCGGTAAGGCTAATGTGGTGGCGGATGCTCTTAGTTGACAATCTATGGGTAGTGTTGTGCATGTTGAGGATTGTAAGAAAGAGTTGGTTCGTGATGTTCACAGTTTGGCCCGATTGGGTGTTCGGTTGATTGATTCCGCTAAAGGTGGTGTTACGGTTCACAATGGTTCCGAATCCTTTTTTGTGCATGATGTGAAGGCTAAACAAGATCTTGATCCTAACTTGGTTGAATTGAAGGAAGCAGTACTCAAAAAGACCATAGAGGTTTTCTCCCAAAAGGGAGATGGTGTGCTTCGGTATCAAGGTCGTTTGTGTGTTCTCGATGTAGATGAGTTAAGAGGACAGATTTTAGCGGAAGCCCATAGTTCTCGATATTCCATCCACTCAAGAGCTACCAAAATGTACCGTGATTTGCAGGAGATTTATTGGTGGAACGGAATGAAGAAGGATATTGAAGAATTTGTGGCTAAGTGTCCTAATTGCCAACAAGTAAAAGTTGAGCATCAAAAGCCGGGAGGTTTGACCCAAGATATTAGTATTCCTACTTGGAAGTGTGAAGATGTGAATATGGATTTTATTGTTGGTTTGCCTCGCACGAGGCGACACTATGATTTGATTTGGGTTATTGTTGATAGAATGACGAAGTCAGCCCATTTCATACCCGTCAAGACTTCTTATTCGGCGGAGGATTATGCAAAGTTTTACTTGAGGGAAATGGTTAGGCTACATGGAGTGCCTTTATCCATTATCTCCGATCGTGGTGCACAATTCACTTCTCAATTTTGGAAGTCGTTCCAAAAAGGTCTTTGTACTCGCGTTAAGCTTAGTATGGCCTTTCATCCCCAAACCGATGGGCAAGCGAAACGTACTATTCAGACTGTGGAAGATATGTTGAGAGCATGTGTAATTGAATTCAAGGGTAATTGGGATGATCATTTGCCTTTGATTGAATTTACTTATAATAATAGCTACCATTATAGTATTGATATGGCTTCATTTGAGGCTCTCTATGGTAGGAGGTGTAGATCTCCTATAGGTTGGTTTGAAGTTGGTGAAGTTGCTTTGATAGGCCCCGAGTTGGTGCATGAGGCTATGGAGAAAGTTCGGCTTATTAGTGAAAGGTTGAAAATGGCCCAAAGTCGACAAAAGTCCTATGCCGGTGTTAGAAGGAGAGAATTAGAATTTGATGTTGATGATTGGAATTACTTGAAAATTTCTTCCATGAAGGGTGTGATGAGATTTGGGAAGAAAAGGAAGCTTAGTCCCCGTTATGTAGGCCCATATCAGATTTTGAGATGAGTTGGTGAGGTTGCTTATGAGCTTGACTTGCCTAATGATTTGGCATCGGTGCATCCGGTTTTCCATGTCTCATTGTTGAAGAAATTTGTTGGTGATCCGACATATATAGTGCCATTAGAGAATCTTGGCATAAAGGATAGTCTTTCTTATGAAGAGGTTTCGGTTGAGATTTTAGACCGGCAAGTCCAAAAGTTTAGGAATAAAGAAGTTGCTTCCGTGAAAGTCCTTTGGAGGAATCAATTAGTTGAGGGTGCTACTTGGGAGGCCGAGGCCGATATTAAGTCCCGATATCCTCATCTCTTTCCTTCCGATTCTACTCTAGCTTGAGGTACCTAGTTCCTCATGGTTCATTCCTTTGGTCTCATGTGTAATAGTTGATTCCCATTATTCCTTGATTATGCATGTTCATGAAGAGACTAGTATGATTATGTGCATTGAGTATAAGTTGCATAAAGTCTTCATGAAATTATGTGTTGAATATGCTTTAGCTTGGAGTTGATGTTTCCTCCTCGGATATGTGCATTTATGTGACTGCATGCTAAGTTGGGTTGTTAGTCCGTGTCTATTACACTTCTCATGGTATTTTGATTCCCATTCGAGGATGAATGTTCCCTAGGTGGAGATAATGTGACACCCCAAGTTCTCTAAGAAAGGAAAGTGCAGATTTTAACTGTTACCAGTGACCTACGGACCGTAAGTGGAATGACGAGCCGTAGGTAGGGAACCGTCGATGGCACTGTGTACTTCCAGAATTCCAAGTCTCTGACTATTGACCTAAGGAGCAACAGGAGAGGTCGTAGTCCGATTGACGGTCCGTAGATACGTCTCGTAGGTGTCCCCAAGACTTAGTCAGTCCTTGAACCAAAAGTATTGATATACGACTTCCATGTACGGTCCGTCGATGAACCCACGAGCTACACTGGAATCATCGTTGTAGGGTCCCAAAATAGTAATCTCTGAATCTTGTGATGGAGGAAAAGTACGGTCCATCGTTTGACCTACGGACAGTAGATCCCCACCGTCGATTGCCCCCGACAGTTATTAAGGGCTTTTTGGGCTTTTCTCTAAATGTTTAACTATTAATCTAAATCAGTTATACCCTTAACTGGGACCCTATAAATACTTTCTAAGCCTAATTCTATTCCTTCTAACTTCTTCCTAAATTCTCCTCTCTCAAATATTGCTCTCTCTAAAAAGAATTCTCTCAAGTTTCAAGGAAGAAGAAAGCTAGGATCCACCATTGAAGACCATCAATTTTCTTCAAGTTCTTAAGGAACTTGTTGAGGTATGACAGTGTTCACCATCGGAGTCCTTTCCTCCAATTGGTCCTCCCTTTTCTTCAAGATTTTCAAGGTTTAATCTTCCCCAATTAAATTAGGGTTTTTGATCAAGTCTTGTGGGTTCTTCAAATTATGATTTAAATTGTTGATTTTATGATTTGTAGTGCACGATCTAGCGTGATAAAGTAACTTAGTGCACGAATTAGTGTGAATTACATGATTGGATGTAAAGATTGCATGAACCCCCGTGATCCCAAGCTAATTCTCCCCAATTTCATAATATATGCTTTGATTGTTGGGTTGAGCGATGAATTGATGAAGTTTATGAAATCTCTATTAAATTATGCATAAATTATGAATAAATTGAGGATGATCTTATGAATTTAGCATGTTCAAGTCAAAAGCATGATCCTTCCCCTATTAAGTGAGTTCCTTCAAGTATAGGTAAATTGTCTTAATTATGGCTTTCTAGGCATGAGCTTGCATTGAATTGCATGATAGGAGTTGAACTTGCATGAGACCATATGAACTCTATGATCCATGATTTGTGAGCATGATGAGCTAAGTAAAGAAGAAGCTAATGAACTTATGCATGTCTCATATAAAGTAAAAGATGAACTAAGGGTGCTTTGAGAGTAAAGTACCAAAGTTATTACATGATGATGCTATGGTTGAGTTGTGAAAGGTGTTCTCACATAATTCTCCAATTATGAGTTAAAAAGAACAAGAGGCGATTACCCATATTCTTAAGGAACTATTCTAACGACGTAAGCATGGACTAGTCCATGGAAGATGAAGCGTCTATAAGCATGATTTGGCTTGGATTGGTAACCCTAGTTGTAATTTTCCATGGTTAATGAGGTGAATATGTTAATAACTAATCTGTGGAAATTATGCCTAGCACCGAGTGGATACTGAGATGGAAGCCCTCCCATAGTAGAGGCCGGGTCTTTTAGTGAAAGCTCTCCCGTAGTAGAGGCCGAGTTTTCCATGTGGAGCTCTCCCGTAGTAGAGGCCAAGCCTCCAAAAGAAATATCTATCCCATAACCTATGTGTCACAATAGGGTGATGGTCTATGTTAGACACTAGCTAGTGGATCCACATAAGCTAAGAAGTTATGGTCTTACCTTTGCAAGTAGGACACCTCTTTTCAGTGTGGGGTAGGCACCGGATTCCATGTTGATAGCTCACATGGTCTTATATGTCGATTAAGGCTATTCCCCACAACTACTGAACACAAGTGTTGCTATGATGATCAAAAGTAAAGTAAAGAAAGATTATTTAGCTTGCTTTGGCCATGGTATATGCTTTATTGCGTCATGCTCTTTATGCTTTATCATGTTTTAGCTTGGGCATTGAATGTCCTGATTATGTCTCATTCTAGCATGTTTTATATGTTCATGTCCATTGCTATAATACTTGGTACTTAATTGTGCTAACGCATAACCTTGCCTACATTAACTTCTTTGATGTAGGACTTGGCGATTCACCATCCACTCGTGGCTAGAGCTTTGTAGTAGAAGATTGATAGAAGACGTGGTGAGTCCTCATCCTTCCGAGGACATAGCCTAGTTGTTCTTATTTTTATGTTGTTTCTTTCATTTTGGATTGTATTGGGTTTCGTCCCAAACTTTATTTCTTTATATTAGATTGGCTTTGAGACGTGAGATGTAGACTTCCGCTGTTTCTTTTGAAAGCTTTGATATGAAATTCTCTTTAGAACTTTTATTCTCTACTATCTTGTATGTAATGTGTGCTAAGTGGCTTGTATGAGGCCTCTCAGGGTCTTGTACGCCATGTAACATCTAGGGGGTACCTTGGGTCGTGACACCATTACTTAACATTCACATCCTTTATTATAATTGTGCCAAACATGAAATTTAATCTTTTGTGGATTGTTATACCAGACATCACAAAATTCTGATGGATGAAAAAGATGTAGAAATGACTGCTTTCACCACCCCATGGAGTACTTATTTTTATAGAGTCATGCCATTTAGTCTAAAGAATGCTGGAGCAACCGGCATGAGAGCTATGACTACCATATTCCATGTCATGATGAATAAAGAAGTTGATGTATATGTTGATGATATTATCATTAAATCCATAACACAAGCTGACCATGCGCGTGACCTAAGAAAATTCTTTGAAAGATTGAGAAAGTACAGCCTCTAGGTTAATCCAGCTAAATTCGCATTTGGAGTTCCATCAGTCAAACTTTTGGATTTTATAGTTAGCTGTAGAGGCATTGAATTGGACCCCTCTAAGATAAAGTCCATTCGAGAATTGCCCCCTCCAAAAACAAAAATTAAAGTTATGAGTTTTCTAGGGAGGTTGAACTATATCAATAGGATCATTGCTCAATTCACCACCACATGTAAGCCAATATTCAAGTTGTTGAAAAAAGACGCTGCTATTAAATGGACAAGTGAGTGTCAAGAGGCTTTCGACAAGATCTAAGAATATATGGCATACCCTAAGGTACTGGTCCCACCAGAATCTGGTAGGCCTTTATTTTTATATCGAAAAAGAGCCTAAAATACCCTTGAACTATTCGAATTGGTACAAAAATATCCTTCATTGACCTATTGGCTCCATAATACCCTTGACGTCAATCTTTACGGCCCTATAATGTCCTTATTACAGATGACTCCATTAGCAAATATAATTAGAATTTTCATTTAATACGTGTCACCGTGTGATTCACTAGAAATGTAATTAAGCTAACAAAATTAAATCTCAACCCACCTATTAATCCTTATCCACACCAACTATAGAACCCATATCTAAAGAGGCAAAACTCATAAACCATGTTAATTTTCTCTTTACTTCTGTGATGGAGAATTCTGGATATAGCTACATGGTTATAACCACATTAAGCTTTTCTGAATTCTCAATTTTGTTCGGAGAAGGCATTTCATTAAAAGACATGCTGCTTGATCTAGTGGCTTGTTAGATATTTGAGAATCAATTTAAGGAGAAAATAGCTTCCCCTTTGCAGACCAAACATTTTTTGAACTTGCAGGATATGTTTTAATTTTTCCAAAATTCTAATCATTGTGTATTTAGTTTTCTTCAGAAACCTCTTTCTTAATATCCATTCCACCAAAATCAACTTCTGTAAAGTACCTTACCTTAGAATTAATTCTCGGTTCCTCACCATATATACGATAGAAAGCTCCACCTTAAAGGTGAAATCTGAACCTTGTATTTCATACATGTCATATTGTATGTTTTCTAAATTGAAGCGTTAATACCCCCATTCATGTCCAGACCAATCAACTCCATTTCTCAACTATGCGTAGTTAAGAGACTTCTCGATCGGAGAACCCATAATCGAAAATATTTTTGTGTGAGGTAAAAAGTGCCCATTTTTATGATTGTTATCGAAAATGTATTCATCCATGGCAAATTCAAACTTGAATCAATGTTTCTTCTACACACAAAAACATAAGGGAAAATGGCGCTTCTAGATGGGGCGGGTAGGGATTTATATATAGATCCGGGGTTGGTTAAAATTTAATTTATTTAGGTTAATTGAATTTCTAACAAATCACAGGATGCCACGCATTAAATGAAAACTCTAATTATATTTGTTAATGGGACTGTTTGTAAAAAGGGTATTATAGGTCCTAAAGATTGACGCCAAGGGTATTATGGAGCCAATAGGTTAACGGAGGGTATTTTTGTATCAATTTCGATAGTTCAAGAGTATTTTAGGCCCTTTTCCGTTTTTATATCTCTCAGTGAGGGATAATTCATTTTATTGTGTTTTAGGACAACATGATGTCACGAGAAAAAAAAAGTCATTTATTATTTGAGCAAGAAGTTCACAAACTATGAGGCAAAGTACACTCTGTTTGAAAAGACGTGTTGCGTCTTAACTTAGGTCGCACAAAAACTGACACACTATTTTTTTCCTACACGACCTACCTCATATCTCGAATGGACCCTATGAAATATATTTTCAAGAACCCATGACCATAGGTAGGCTGGAAAAATAGCTGATTTTACTTACAGAATTTTACATTGTGTATGTCACTCGCACCGCTATGAAAGCACAAGCATTGGCCGATCATTTGGCAGAAAATCTGATCAATGATGAATACGAGCCTCTAAGAACATCTATTCCTAATGAAGAGACCAATTCTATTGAGGAAGAAGTTCCCGATGATCGTCATGTGTGAAAGTTATATTTTTATGGAGCTGTCAATACAAATGGAGTAGGAATTGGAGCAGCTCTTATCTCATCAATCGGGTATCTTTATCGTGCCATAGCACGACTTTGACTCTTTTTTACCAAAAACACAACAGAATACGAAGCTTGCATCATGAGTTTAAATATGGTAATAAATCTAGATGTGCATGAGTATGTGATTTTGGGGGATTCTGACTTGCTCATTTGACAAGCTCAAGGCGAATGGAAAACTCGAGACATTAAGCTCATGCCATACAAGCAATGTTTAGAGAACCTCAGCAAAAGGTTCAAGTTCATTGAGTTTAGATATATTCCTAGGTTTCACAACGAGTTAGCTGATGCTTTGGCCTCCCTAGCCTCGACGCTTCCATACCCAGGTAATACATATATTGACCCATTGGAAATTCAAGTTAGGGATCAATATGGTTATTATAATATAATTGAAGTAGAGCCGGACGGCGACTCGCCAATGGTTTCTTCTTAAGTGGGGAGAGATTATATAAAAGGACTAAAGATTTAAATCTATTGCGATGCATGAATATCTAAGAAGCAGAAACAATTATGAATGAGGTGCATTCAGGGGTATGTGGCCCACACATGAATGGTTATGTTTTAGAAAAAAATATTATTCGTGCAGGGTAGTATTGATTGACCATGGAGCGAGATTGCTTCTGCTTTGCTCGCAGATGTCCTCATTGCCAAATTCATAGCGACTTGATTCACTCACCACCTTTAGAGTTGCACCATGTGCCTGCTCCGTGGCCTTTGGTCGCTTGGGGAATGGACGTTATTGGGTCAATTGAGCCGAAAGCTTCTAATAGGCATCGATTTATTCTAGTTGCCATTGACTACTTTACCAAATGGGTAGAAGTTGTTACTTTCAAATCAGTCACCAATAAAGCAGTGGTGGACTTTGTTCATTCCAACTTCATATGTCATTTCGGCATACCGAAGAACATTATTACAGTCAATGTAGTGAATCTCAACAGCCACCTGATGAAGGAAGTTTGCGAGCAATTTATCAACCCAAAGAAAATGGGATTGTTGAAGCAGCAAATAAGAATATCTAGAGGATTCTTAGGAGAATGGTGCAAGGACACCTTTTGCTCTCTTGGGATATCGCAGGACTAACCGTACGTCAATCGGTGCAACTCCTTACTTATTGGTTTACAGAACTGAGGCTCTCATACCCGTATAAGTTGAAATCCCTTCTCTTTGAATCATTGTAGAAGTAGAAATTGAGGACACTGAATGGGTTAAGTCAAAGTTAGAACATTTAGCGCTGATAGATGAAAAATAGTTGACGGCAATTATCTTTTGTTAAATATATCGGTAGAGGATGTCTAGAACTTCTAACAAGAAGTACGTCCAACGAATTTTGAGGTCGATCAACTTGTCGTGAAATGCATCATTCCCCACCAAGAAGAGGCTAGGGGAAATTTTGCCCCCAATTGGCAAGGCCCTTACGTTGTTAAACAAGTATTATCAAAAGGAACTTTGTAACTACAGATATGGAGGGAAAGGCGATCAACACAATTGTTAATGCATTTTCTAACAAAAGATACTGTGTTTTACACTCTTTGTTTTGAAACCCTTGTGATTAGCATTCTCAAGATGAGATGATGAAAGTACGTCATCCTGTATTTCAAACACCACTTGCACGGGGCTCAAAAAACAAAAAAAATGGTTATTCAACTATGTTCGACATGATTCCTAAAGGAAACATAGGCAGCCCTTCATTGGGGTTCGATCTAATCACTCAATAAAATAATAATCATGTTTTCGGTACGCAAAAGGCTGGGGCATGATTTTGTTATTGGTATTTCATTCAATGGTTACAAGGCTGTAGCTCATTTTAAAGTTCTTTCAAATATTTCTTCGATTATGACCTTCCAATCAATCTTTGGGAAAGGTCGAGTACGGTTGTTGCAATTGTATGATCGAATGGTGACATTTCATCTCGACATGAGCACAATCAATATAGAAACTTCGGCTATAGACTGAAGGGTACAACATGTTTCGTGAGATTTAGACAACTTAGATGGGTCAAACGTTCAGTCCAAAATGCATGTCATGATTCATTAAACTAGTCACGTACTTTTAGATAAGGTTCTCTTCAATCCTTTTTAAATATTTACTTATTTATTCCTTCCTTTTAAAAATATAACTTTTCTTTTATAACCCTTTCATTGTGTCATTTGTACTCGTGTTTGGTATTCTTTGAGTCTCATTCATCATAATCTCGCGTCAAGTGTAAAAATAAAATAAAAGCCACAAAATAGACTACGTTATTTCCAATTAAAGGTTGGGGGCAT
Organism: Solanum appendiculatum; assembly: GCA_018342035.1. Classification (NCBI taxonomy): domain Eukaryota; kingdom Viridiplantae; phylum Streptophyta; class Magnoliopsida; order Solanales; family Solanaceae; genus Solanum; species Solanum appendiculatum. The sequence continues at coordinate 606,892 of JAGDQO010000766.1, read as the reverse complement.
GCACAATATCGACAAGAGTGGTGAATCAATCGACATAAAATGTCCAAAAAAGCAAAATGTTACTTCAAGGTGCCGTGGGAAAATTGTTAAAGTAGAAGAGTTGCTTTCAAAAAATATGAGCCACACAACATACCCAAAGTGGTAGTGGATCAAAGTATTCATGAGGAGTGTTTCAGGGAAAATAAGGACTGTCTCTAAAGTGTCTTCAAGTTATTTGCGCAATAACCAATAGAGTCAATCTTCCAAGCTGCGTGGATTCAAAGTCAAACTCCACACGATATCTGAAGTCACAAACCAACCACCATTTAGTAAAACTAACAAACCATTCTTTGTTCAAAATAGGTACAAGAAAAATCTTGTAAGCAAGTCGCAAGAGACAAACGCCACAAAGGTAAGTTCTTGAATCTTTGTCCCTCCTGCAATATGAACATAATCAAATCAACGCTAGTAAGTATCAGAAGAAAATATATATATATATATACTAATTTTTTTTTAAAAAAAAGGGATTATTTTTCCTTAATAAAATCTGGGGCATTTTATTTTACTTTATTTGTTTGTTTTCTTTTATATTTGGGAATTGTATTTTTTTTAAATAATAATAATAATAAAATGATATATATATCTATATATATATATATATATATATATTTATATATATATAAACAAAAAAATGTATTTTATTTTTATGTCTTCACAAGTCATAATAACCTCTGGTTGCATGTAAGGCATGATAACCCCTAATTTACTTTCATGTCTTCACAGAGAAAAATAACCCTTGGTTGCATGTAGGGCACGATAACCCCTACTTTACTTTTATATCTTCACAGGGCACAATAACCCCTGTTGCATATAGGGCACAATAATCCTTATTTTATTTTCATGTCTTCACAGGGAAAAATAACCCCTGGTTGCATGTAGGGAACGATAACCCCTACTTTACTTTCATGTTTTCACAGAGCACAATACTTGTAACACCCCATACCTTGGAATTGGGAAAATGTAGAAAACTGCTACAGAACTGGTCTACGGGACCGAACTACGGACCGTAGGTAGTTCTACGGACCGTAGGAAGGCAATCGTAGAAACCGGGTTGAGGTTGGAGAATGTCAAGTTTCAGGAGTGATTCTACGGACCAAGAGGTACGAGTCATGGTCTGATCTATGGGCCGTAGACAGGGCCTATAGAAGAGGTTCAGACTTAGAGAAGTTTCCAAGTTTAAAGTTGAGTTCTACGGAGGAATTCTACGGACCGTAGATCGGATGACGGGCCGTACATGGGTGTCGTCAATTGGAAGGCAAAAGTTGCAAACTCTCTTAATCAAACGACGGAGGAATAGGAAGGACCGTAGGTCGACTTACGGAACGTAGGTCACGACCGTAGGTCACGACCGTAGGTCGCGCCGACAATTTTCATTAAGAGTATTTTAGACCTTTCCCCTCCCTTCTAAACCCAAATTCTAACTTTTTCCTCTTAATTACTGGCTAAAACAGCAGAAACTAGTTTAGAATCATTCTAAACACTTAGAAAAATTAGAGAGGAGATTCAAGAGGAGAAAAGGCTAGGGTTCCAAGAATTCAACCAAGAGTCTTCAATTTCGCCAAGATTTTTTATCTTCCAGGTATGTAAGGCTTTCCTCAGTGTTGGGCTAGTGCGTCCACATGCCAAATTTCATCAGAAATTCAGAATTATGAAATTTAGGGTTTCATTTCAAGTTATTGAGGAATTCGAATTTCTGCCTATTCTATTGAATTCTAGTTGAATTCTTGAGAATTGTATCCATATCTTTGAGTAATTATCTTCCTATGGTTTATGCTTAGATTCTGGTATGAACCCTAATTGTTGAGTTGGCTGTCCATATTTAATTTTTTGCAAAGCACCCTATGAATTGTGTATTTATTGAATTATTTTGAGAGTCTTTTAAACTAAACCATTAATTTAAATTGGTTTCTTCTGAGCAAAATAGAGGGGAGTTGTGAGTAGAGTTAAAGAGGCAATTTGAGGAACTTGTAAATGAAACTTTGATTTCCCAACTATTATTTCTGAGTGAGAAAGATGACTTTGATTTTGAGAAAATAACTAAGAGAGTTTTGAGAAGAGGAGTTGAGGCACTTTTTCTTAAAGAGTATCTTTTGAGTAATTACCTCAAAAACAGAGAAAGAGTTATATTTTTTACTTACTTGAGCATGAGTATATTTATTGGGAGTAGTATTGAGCACCGATATGGGGATGAGTTCAGACAACTCAAACTCCCCATAAACAATGTATGCCAACATGGGTAAATGATTCATACTTTTTTGATGATTTCCTTATGTCTTCGGGTAGAGCTTAGTGGATCCACTTAGTTGAGGATGTCCTATACTCTGGCAAGGTATAGGACAGTTTTGGCAGCGTGGGCAAGACGTTGTATCATCATTTAGCTCAGAGTGATGGCTGTCGGTTAGAGAATCTCTCAAATAAGAGTAAAAACTTAATTTGTGATTTATACTTATATTCTTGAGATAACATCTGTATTTTAAAGCTTTACTTGAGTTACTTGAGATTTTATTTGTGCATTAAGTTGAGTTGAGGTGAGTATTCCTTGAGCCCTATCTTTTCTGTTATTGTTGTACTCAGCCGTTTTACATACCAATGCATTCAATGTACTGATATCATTCGACCTGTATCTTTTCACGATGCAGATACAGGTGTTCAGGGTCATAAACAGGCGTTTTGTTGATACCGTTTGCACTCCAGATAGCAGTTGTGGTGAGCCTTCTAGTACTTTCGGAGGATCCATCTTTTTATTTAGTTGCTTTAGTTTTGTTGAGGTGTTGTGGGGTCTGTCCCGACACCCGTCTGAGTTACTTAGAGGCTTCATAGACAGGTCTAGAATTGATGGGTTCCCCCGTACTTGTTCTTATTTTCCCATGTTTGAGTCTTTCTGATGGTTTCAATATTTGAAGTTTGAGTAATCTCAGCATTTAACTATTTTAATATTTCATTTGAATTTATGAGCTTATTCATGATATGATAGGATCCTTTTAGGCTCAAGTTAAGTCTTTCGCTGAGTAGTGAGCCAGGCCAAGGGTTCGCTTCGGGATCAATAATGGTTCTTAAGTGCCGGCCACGTCAAGGGTGCAGGCTCGGGGCGTGACAAACTTGGTATCAGAGCCCAGAGTTTAGAGTCCTAGGGAGTCTATGAAGCTGTGTCGTAGAGTCCTAGTTATCAGTGTGAAGCACGCCACATCTATAATTAGGAGGCTGCGACGTTTAGGAACCTCTCACTTTCTTCTTATTCCACTTCTTGCTATAGAGTTCATCTCTACTAAAAGTCTACCTTCTAACTCGTGCTTACGCGTATCTTTTCAGATCATGCCTCCACGAAGAGCTGTTTGAGGACATCCTGCTAGGAGGAACGTGAACCCTCAAGGTCAAGAAGTTCCAATGCACCAGAAGTGCAACCCCCGCAAGGAGAGGTCACCAATGCTGAGTTCAGAAATCCTATTAAGATGCTGACTCAGGTTGTGGCAAATCAGGCTGGACAACAGAGAGTGGGTCGTCAGGATGTGGCTGATACATCCAGAGTTTGTGAATTCTTGAGGATGAATCCCCAGAATTCACAGGATCGAATATCACAGAGGATCCGAAGAACTTTATGGAGGAACTGCAGAGGGTGTTTGAGGTTATGCGTATTGCTGATGTAGAGTGTGTGGAGCCAGCTTCTTACCAGCTCAAGGGTGTTGCTAGGGTATGGTATGACTAATGGTAGAAGAACAGGGCAGAGGGGGCACCACCTATGAGTTGGGCAGTGTTTGAAGAGGCCTTCTTGGGGCGTTTCTTCCGCCACGAACTAAGGGAGGCAAAGGTAAGAGAATTTCTTAATTTGAAGCAGGGATCTATGAGCGAGCAGGAGTACAGCATCAAGTTCACTCAGCTATCCTGCTATGCTCCAGCAATGGTGGCTGATATGAGGAGCAGGATGAGCCTGTTTGTGTCTGGGCTATCCCGCATGTCAAGTAAGGAAGGTAAGGCGGCTATACTGATAAGGGACATGGACATAGCTAGGGTCATGATCCATGTGCAACAAGTTGAGAAAGATAAGTTGATGGACAGGGAAGAGTTCGGTAGCAAAAGGGCTAAGACAACCAGCCATGAGTCCGGCCACCAGAAGACCGAGAATGGGAATCGGTCCTCTTTCAAGCAGAGGTCATCTGGACCAGCACTATCATCAGCTAGTGCACCTGCACCGAGTAACAGAGGTGAATTCAAGAACCAGAATTCCAGAGCTCAACCTACTCAGTCTCAGGTTAGCGTGGCACCAAGGACAAATTGGATCCCCACATGTACCAGATATGGTAGTGGTAGAGACCACCCGAGAGAGTGTCGTGATGGCTTGAGTGGCTGCTTCAAGTGCGGTCAGCCAGGTCACTTTCTGAGAAAGTGTTCACAGAACAAGCAAGGTAATGGGGGTAATAGAGCCTAGTCTTCTTCATCAGCTCCAGCAGATAAGAGCAACTAGAGGGGATCTACTTCAAGGACAGGTAGAGGTACAAACCGCCTGTATGCTATGGGTACTCGACAGGATCAAGAGAACTCGCCAGATGTTGTTACAGGTATGCTTCGAGTTTTTACATTTGATGTATATCCTTGATTGATCCAGGTGCGAGTCTGTCTTTTGTGACTCCTTTCGTAGCTATGAGGTTCAGCATTTCCCCCGAACAACTTCTTGAGCCTTTTAGTATTTCTACACCTGTTGGTGAGTCTATTCTAGTAGAAAGAGTCTACCGTGATTGTATTGTCTCCGTCTATCACAAGGACATCATGGCTGACTTGGTTGAGTTAGATATGGTGGACTTTGATGTTATTCAAGGCATGGACTGGCTTCATGCATGTTATGCCTTAGTTGATTGTAGAACTTGAGTAGTCAAGTTTCAGTTTCCTAATGAGCCAGTTCTAGAGTGGAGAAGCAGTTCAGCAGTGTCTAAGGGCCGTTTCATCTCATACCTTAAGGCCAGAAAGTTAGTTTCCAAGGTGTCCATTTACCACTTAGTCCAAGTTAATGGCTCTAGTGTTGAGGCACCGCCTATCCAGTTAGTTCCTGTTGTGAGTTAGTTTCCAGAGGTCTTTCCAAATGATCTCTCTGGAGTCCCTCCTGAGAGAGAGAGAGACTTCGGAATAGATATTCTTCCAGATACTCAACCCATATCCATTTTGTATGGAAACCATTGAACTAGTTGCCGGAGAAGGGGAACTTCAACTAAGAAAGAAGAAGAATTAGAAGAATTGCTTAAGTATGGCCATTTTGTGTTCGAATTCTAAATCGGCGAGGCGCTGCTGGATGCTTCTAATCAATAGAACACGAAGACTGTTTATGAATAGCCCTTTTCAGTTCCAATGCGTGGAATCTAAAAAAAGGACTATCTTTCTTTCGGGGTCATAGATCAGAGAATTCCCTATTTCAAGCTTCCTTACATGCAAAAGAGTTAGCAAAGGTACAGGCGAAATCAAATCAGAAGCTATTTCCGCTCTACCATGAATTGTTACTATTTTCGCACCCCTGTCCGGTGGTTTGAGAAAAAAAGTAAAAAAGGGATTCTTATATATATTTTTTAATTACCAGTAGTTCCATGCCACCCAGAATCTTGCACGAGACGTAGATCGGAAATCCCTCTCTTTCTATTAGCTCCTGTAGCTATGGGCCTTTAAGATAACCTATGTATCTTAAAAGGATCATTAGAAGTCTTATCCCCCTGTTCTTCGGATACAATTCGATCCTTTTACGGCCAAATCTCAATTTGTGGAAAGCCTTCGATGGCTTCCTCATGAAAAATCAATTTTTATTTGGGTATAGACGGTATCTCTTTATTCTTCGTGATATTGACCACATTTCGGAGATTTTCCTTTGGATCATTACAACGCTCGTTGAACGGTTCAAGTAGAAGTAAATAGGTAGGAAGTAGAAAGCCTCATATCAATTCATCTCCAATTAGGGTAAAGTGTTCATTCATACCTTCAACAGCACCGAGATATTGGCCCATGACCATGTTTACTTCATCTTCAACAGCAAGAGGAAAAGGTCCGGAATGGCCTATTTTCATGTCTAAATTAGGACTTTACGGGCTCTGTAGGGTCTCCATCTATAGGCTCACTAAAGATACTCAAAAGAAAGGGCTTTCTTTGAATAGAAATATGCAATCTTCCTTTAGCCATCTTTCTGGCCCAAGCTGAGTTAAAAGAGTTGAAAGAACAGTTAAGAGATCTCCTTGATAAAGGTTTCATCCGACCAAGTGTCTCACCTTGGGGCGCTCCAGTCTTGTTCGTGAGGAAGAAGGATGGTTCCCTTAGGATGTGCATAGATTATCGTCAGTTGAACAAGGTCACAATAAAGAATAAGTATCCTCTTCTGAGAATTGATGATCTTTTATACCAACTTCAGGGTGCCACTTGTTTCTCTAAGATAGACCTCAGATCTGGCTATCATCAATTGAGAGTGAGAGAAAGTGACGTCCCAAAAAAAGCTTTCAGGACCCGTTACGGTCGTTATGAATTTCTTGTTATGTCCTTTGGTTTGACTAACGCTCCTGCAGCCTTCATAGATCTGATGAACAGAGTATTCAAGCCATATCTGGACATGTTTGTTATCGTGTTTATTGATGACATGCTGATCTACTAAAAGATTGAGGAGGAACATACTAGTCATCTCAGAATAGTCCTTCAAACCCTCAAGGGTCGAGAGTTGTATGAGAAGTTCTAGAAGTGTGAGTTTTGGCTCAAATATGTGGCTTTCCTAGGCCACATTGTTTCTGGTGAAGGAATTTGAGTTGACACTCAGAAGATCGAGGCAGTGCAGAATTTGCCAAGGCCCACATCTCCAATTGACATAAGGAGTTTCTTGGGGTTGGCTGGTTATTACAAAAGGTTCGTCGAGGGGTTTTCATCTATTTCATCTCCATTGACTAAGCTAACCCAAAAAATAGCTAAGTTCCAATGGTCCGCAGCTTGTGAGAAAAGCTTTCAGGAGTTGAAAACTCGGTTGACTACAGCTCCAGTGTTGACCCTACCAGAGGGTACAGAGGGTTTTGTCATCTATTGTGATGCATACCGAGATGGGCTTGGTTGTGTATTGATGCAGAAGGGTAAGGTGATAGCATATGCCTCCAGACAGCTTAAGATTCATGAGAGAAACTACCCAATCGATGATCTCGAGTTGGCAGCAGTAGTCTTTGCTCTCAAAATATGGTTTCATTATTTCTATGGTGTTCATGTAGATGTGTTCACGGACCACAAGAGTCTCCAGTATGTGTTCAGTCAGAAAGAGCTCAATCTCAGACAAAGGAAGTGGTTGGAGTTGCTCAAGGATTACGACATGAGCATCCTCTATCACCCAGGTAAGGCTAATGTGGTTGATGATGCTTTGAGCAGGTTGTCCATAGGGAGTACAATCCACGTTGAAGAAGGCAAGAAGGAGTTAGCTAAGGAAGTCCATAGGCTGGCACGGTTGGGTGTTCGCTTGTTGGATTCCAGTGAAGGCGGAGTTGTTGTGATGAATGGAGCTGAGTCCTCATTAGTGGCAGAGGTGAAAGAGAAGCAAGACCAAAACCTCATTTTGCATGAGTTGAAGGCAAATGTGCATAAGCAGAAAGTGATGGCTTTTGTACAAGGGGGAGATGGAGTGTTGAGATACCAAGGAAGATTGTGTGTTCCGAATGTAGATGACCTCAAAAAGAGGATCATGGAAGAAGCTCACAGTTCCAGATATTCAATTCATCCGGGTTCCACAAAAATGTACCACGACTTGAGAGAAATTTATTGGTGGAGTAGCATGAAGAGGTGCATCGCTGAATTTGTTGCTAAGTGCCCGAATTGGCAGCAAGTCAAGGCGGAGCATCAGAGACCGTGTGGTGTAGCCCAGAATATACCCCTTCCAGAATGGAAGTGGGAGATGATCAATATGGACTTCATCACAGGTTTACCACGATCTCGCAGGCAGCATGATTCCATTTGGGTGATTGTGGATCGGATGACCAAATCAACCCACTTCTTACCAGTGAAGACTACCAATACAGGAGAGGAGTATGCAAACCTATACATTCGCGAGATAGTTCGACTGCATGGGGTTTGACTATCCATCATCTCAGACAGAGGTGCTCAATTTACCGCACACTTTTAGAAGTCATTCCAGCAAGGTTTGGGCACAAAGGTGAACCTTAGTACTGCTTTCCATCCTCAGATGGATGGTCAAGTAGAACGCACCATTCAGACCTTGGAGGACATGTTGAGAGCCTGTGTTCTTGATTTTAAAGGTAATTGGGATGACCATTTGCCTCTTATCGAGTTCGCATACAACAATAGTTACCACTCCAGCATACAGATGGCTCAGTATGAGGCTTTATATGGGAGGAGGTGTAGATCTCCCATTGGCTGGTTCAAGGTTGGTGAAGCTGAATTGATAGGACCAGATCTGGTTCATCAAGCTATGGAAAAGGTGAAGTTAATTCAAGAGAAGTTGAAGACAGCACAGAGTCGTCAGAAATCCTACATAGATGTTAGGAGAAGAGATTTGGAGTTTGAGGTTGATGATTGGGTATATCTGAAGGTCTCACCCATGAAGGGTGTGATGAGGTTTGGCCAAAAAGGGAAGCTCAGTCCCCGCTACATTGGACCTTATAGGATATCAAAGAGAGTTGGCAATGTAGCCTATGAGTTGGAGCTACCATCAGAGTTAGAGGCACTCCATCAAGTATTTCACATCTCTATGTTGAGGAAATGCTTGAGTGATCCTTCCCTTGTTGTGCCTAATGAGAATATTGGCATCAAGGACAGCCTATCTTATGAGGAGATCCCCATTCAGATCCTTAATCGCCAGGTTCACAAATTGAAGACCAAAGAAGTTGCATCGTTGAAAGTCTTGTGGAGAAATCAATTCGTTGAGAAAGTTTCTTGGGAGGCCGAGGAGAACATGAAAAAGAGATATCTACATCTTTTTTCCACCAATGCAGCCCCAGAGCAAGGTATTAACTCTTAACGAAGTACCCTTTTTATTTTAGCATGTTGAGTTCTTGAATTATTTAAATTGAACTGTAATGTGTTACTTGAAATTGTACTGTGTTGGGTTGTTAGATGTCCCCAACCCTTACAGGCTTAGTACGGGCTCATTCGAGAACGAATGTTCCCAAGGGGGAGATATTGTAATACCCCATACCTTGGAATTGGGAATATGTAGAAAACTACTGCAGAACTGGTCTACGGGACCGACCTACGGACCGTAGGAAGGCAATCGTAGAAACTGGGTTGAGGTTGGAGAATGTCAAGTTTCAGGAGTTGTTCTACGGACCAAGATGTAAGGGTCGTAGTCTGATCTACGGGCCGTAGATTGGACCGTAGAAGAGGTTCAGACTTAGAGAAGTTTCCAGGTTTAAATTTGAGTTCTACGCAGGGATTCTACGGACCGTAGATCGGATGACGGGCCGTACATGGGTGTCTTAAATTGGAAGGTCAAAATGGCAAACTCTCTGAATCAAACGACAGAGGAACAGGACGGACCGTAGGTCGCTCCGACAGTTTTTATTAAGGGTATTTTAGACCTTTCCCCTCCTTTTTAAACCCAAATTCTGACTTTTTCGCCTTAATTACGGGCTAAAATGGCAGAAACCAGTTTAGAAACATTCTAAACACTTAGAAAAATTAGACAGGAGATTCAAGAGGAGAAAAGGCTAGGGTTCCAAGAATTCAAACAAGAGTCTTCAATTTCGCCAAGATTTTTGATCTGCCAGGTATGTAAGGCTTTCCTCAGTGTTGGGCTCATGCGTCCACATGCAAAATTTCATCAAAAATTCAGAATTATGAAATTTAGGGTTTCATTCCAAGTTATTGAGGAATTCGAATGTCTACCTATTCTACTGAATTCTCGTTAAATTCTTGAGAATTGTATCCTTATCTTTGAGTAATTATCTTGCTATGTTTCATGCTTAGATTCTTGTATGAACCCTAATTATTGAGTTGGCTGTCCATATTTAATTTTCTGCAAAGAACCCTATGAATTGAGTATTTACTGAATTATTTTGAGAGTCTTTTAAACTAAACCATTAATTTAAATTGGTTTCTTCTGAGCAAAATAGAGGGAGTTGTGAGTAGAGTTAAAGAGGCAGTTTGATGAACTTGTAAATGAAACTTTGATTTTCCAACTATTATTTCTGAGTGAGAAAGATGACTTTGATTTCGAGAAAATAACTAAGAGAGTTTTGAGAAGAGGAGTTGAGGCACTGTTTCTTAAAGATTATCTTTTGAGTAATTACCTCAAAAACAGAGAAAGAGTTATATTTTTTACTTACTTGAGCATGAGTATATTTATTGGGAGTAGTATTGAGCACCGATATGGGGATGAGTTCAGACAACTTAAACTCCCCATAAACCATGTATGCCAACATGGGTAAAGGATTCAAACTTTTTAGATGATTTCCTTATGCCTTCGGGTAGAGCTTAGTGGATCCAGTTAGTTGAGGATGTCCTATACTCCGGTAAGGTATAGGACAGTTTTTGCAGCGTGAGTGAGACGTTGTATCATCATTTAGCTCAGAGTGATGGTTGTCGGTTAGAGAATCTCCCAAATAAGAGTAAAAACTTAATTTGTGATTTTTACTTATATTCTTGAGATAACATCTGTATTTTAAAGCTTTGCGTGAGTTACTTCAGAGTTTATTTGTGCATTGAGTTGAGTTGAGGTGAGTATGCCTTGAGCCCTATCTTTTCTGTTATTGTCGTACTCAGCCGTTTTACATACCAGTGCATTCAATGTACTGATGTTATTCGAGCTGCATCTTTTCACGATGCAGATACAGGTGTTCAGGGTCATCAACAGGAGCTTCGGTGATACCGTTTGCACTCTAGATAGCAGTTGTGGTGAGACTCCTAGTACTTCCGGAGGATCCGTCTTTTTATTCAGTTGTTTTAGTTTTGTTGAGGTGTTGTGGGGTCTGTCCTGACACCCATCTGAGTTTCCTAGAGGCTTCATAGACAGGTCTAGAATTGATGGGTTCCCCCGTACTTGTTCTTATTTTCCCATGTTTGAGTCTTTCTGATGGTTTCAATATTTGAAGTTTGAGTAATTTCAGCATTTAACTATTTTAATCTTTCATTTGAGTTTATAAGTTTATTCATGCTATGATAGGAGCCTTTTAGGCTTGAGTTAAGTCTTCCGCTGAGTATTGAGCCAGGCCAAGGTTCGCTTGGGGATCAGTAATGGTTCTCAAGTGCCGGCCACGTCCAGGGTGCAGGCTCGGGGTGTGACAATAACCCCTAGTTGCATATAGGGCACAATAACCTTTATTTTATTTTCATGTCTTCACAAGGAACAATAACCCCTATTTCATTTTTAATGTCTTCACAAGGCACAATAACCCCTGGTTGCATGTAGTGCATGATAACCCGTATTTCATTTTCATGTCTTCACATGGAACAATAACCCCTAGTTGTATATAGGGCACAATAACCCATATTTTATAGATATGATCTTATATCTTTCCTTTCTCTCCTATTGTATTTTTCCTTTTAATGTACAACAAGAGCTACGGACCGGAACCTCGACAGAACCTCACTCGACTATTCAACTTATTCTCTTATCCCTCCATATATTTGAAGTGCACCTGACTCCTTGTCACTAACTTAGGATAGGTAATTGGTCCAAAGTCAGGGCTCGGACAAACCTCTTCTTTTTTTACTTATTTTCCCATTTTTGAATAAATGGTTCACTCAAAATTAGTCACATTGTTCAAGTTTTTGCATGAAAACTCATCATATTTCCAAGCAAAGAGTAGCATGCTGTGAACATCTAATTTTTTACCGAACTTAAAGTTTTACACATTTAGTATTTAAATATTTTATAATTATTTTTAGGATTTAATAAAATAAGAGAGTAACTTTATCATTATTATTTTTATTACTACCCGGGCTTTTTAAAATTTTTTTGATTATTTCAACCCTTTATATATTAATTAACTTAGAATTAGTAAGTTTAAATATTTGTAATAACAATTTTTTTAAAAAAAAAGCTGAAAAATGGGAAAAGAAAAGAAAGAGTCAACCTAAACTAAACTACTCACTCCCTCAAATTTTTTTTCATGCTTTCAACCTTAAAATCCTCAACCAAAAAAATGATCCACTCACTCACGTTCCTTATCCTTCCAACAAATTCACATATCTAATATTATATATTCTCAGTCAGCAACAGAAGAAAACAGATGAAAAAGAGAGGAGAAATGGTAGAAGAAAAAATGAGAGAAGAAAACGCCAAGAAAAGTAAGGGAAAGAAAAGAGTGAGCTCTCTTTTGAGAATTAAGTTTAGAGTTCGAGGTTTTGTTCGCGGTTTCGAGTCTGTGGATCTTAACGATAGTCTTGCTAATTTATGAAATCTGTAGATTGTAAGTTACTCTCCATTGTTTAGTCAAAAACAATTTGAATGTATGTTCTTGCTATAGCCTGTTTTTTTTTTGAGAAAAAGTTTATGTAAATTGTATGTTTTGATAATTCATTTATGTAGAATCATGAGAAGATATGTGTCCCAATGAGTTTCTCAATATTCTTGAATAATGTTTCATGTTTATTTTTGTGTAAGTTTCATGGTATCCTCCCCTTTTCTTTGTAATTTAAGAAGACAGTAACATGCTTTATTTGTGACAACTAGATGATAATCCATATAGTTAATCGCATGCTCGCTATGTAATTGCTTGGATATTTGGTTACTAACTGAAGTTATTAGGAGATAAAATATTAGGTTTGCGAGAATAAATTTGTTGTCTTGTAACCTTTTAGATAGAATTAAAAATTTAGTTAATTTACACCTCATGGAAAGAGCGAGAGGAGATATGAATTTTATTTAGGGATTCATTGTCGAAAGAAGAAAGATAAAAAAAAATTAAAAAAAGGATAAGAAAAGGAGGTAGAAAACGTGAGTTGTGAAGAAGAAAAGAAGCAGAGAAGAAGAAAATATTGATAGGAAAAGAAGAAGAAGAAAATTGAATTAAAAAAAAGTAGAAAGAAAGAAAAACGTTCAGAAAAAAAGAAGAAGAAAAAAAGAAACGTAAAAGAGAAGAAAAAAAAAAGAAAAAAAAGGAAAAGGAAAAACGTACAAAGGATCAAAAATAATTTTTTTAAAAAAAAGAAGGAGGAGCAAAACGTTAGAAGCTAAAAAAAATGCAAAAAAATAAAAAAAGGAAAACGTGCAAATAGAATAAAAATGATTTTAAAAAAAAAAAAAATTGGTCGTAATTTATTTAGAACTTTCTTCCTAAAACTAATCCTAAATCCCATTAAATTTTATCTCCTATTTTAAATCCAACTAAAAAAGGCAATCCTAAAATTACTCAAACTCTAAAAATCTCACTCACACATAAATCTTAATTCCTAGCAACTAGATGCCTATATATACTCTAGCCACAATAACACAATAAAAATAAAAAAAACATGCAAACAAAAAGATAAAATAAGGAAAAAAAAAGAAAGAAAAAGAAAATACGGGCATTTCAAGATTCAAATTTGTAAAGGTCCATCTCTTGACTTTACTCTATTTTGTTTGAATAAATTTTTATGCGCTTATACATATTTTTATTAATGGACACACACTAATAAAATAAGCCATTTTTAAATATGCTTATAATTAATCAAAGGAGGGTAATAGATTTTTTATTATTAAGCTAATAAATATAATATATCCAAAATCATCTCAAACCATATAAAAGTCAATAAAGCGACCGTGTTAGAACCACAAAACTCAAGGGGTGCTTGACACCGTCCCCTCATTCAACAGAATACCTTACCTAGACTTTTAGTTTGCAAACCAATAAAATAAAGAGTCAAATTTTCTTTTGATTAGGTATTTAAATAAAGTGACTTGGAACACCAAAATTCAATTTCAAGTGGCGACTCTGTAAAATAAATAATCCCTTTTCAACATGTCACTTTAATTGGAAAAACCTTTTTCAAAACCTTCATGTAAGAAAAATAGGGGTGTGAGACATATTTCATAGTTATCACCGTTAAGCTTATCACCTTTGTTAAGCTCGATAACAATATTTTTTTGCAGCAGTTGACAATCATAATCTGAATTCTAATATGTTCTATATCTAACATAATTAATTATCTAAAAAATACTTATCTTAAATCACATAACTTCAAGATTAAATAAGTATAAATTCTAGATTAGACTTAAAAAAATTTAGACGCAAGTCTTTTGGACAGTAAAATTTTCCTCTAGAATATCTTCAAGGGTACCCAAAATCTCAATATTCTCCTCACTAAAGTTAAAATTAGGTTCAAATAAATATGTATGTAATAACATAAACTCTGAAAGTGAACGATTTCTCATTATATAAATTATATCAATCACATTTAAGCAACCATCACTAAGTATATCTTAGTTAAGTACATTCTTTCCTTCTTTACTTTAAAATAATTTTATTGGGATGAACTTTTCTTAATTATCCCCAATTGTGACAATTAGTAACCCTTTATATGGCTACCAAATATTATGTGCCTTGTTATGACAATGTTATCAACCCTTTGTACGAAAGCTCATCACTCCTTATACAGTTACCATTCATATTTTGACTCATTCTGGTAAAATCATCATCCCGTTGTACGGTTGTTCGTAGCCCTTTATACAGTTACCATTCATATATATGTTGTGCCTCATTATGAAAAAAAAAAAAAATCCTTTGTACGATTATCATGCATGTTGTCTCTTATTATAGCAAAATTAGTAACCCTTTATATGGTTACTAGTAACCCTTTTTGTGATTACCATTTCATTAAACATTAAATTAAATCTTCAACTTTTAACTTTAATGTGGTTATGTCACTTGAAGCACATCATAGCATTCTCAACTTTAAAGTATGAAAAGAATGAAACCTCTACACGTTTCATTGAAAGTATAAAGAAAATATTAAACTTATTAGTGGGGGCATGGACACATAGCTTGGAAAGCTTTAAAGAACACTTGCTTAGTAATTTTATAACATATAAATTGTGAGCTTACTCTCTCTAATTAATTAATTCACAATATCATTCAAAAATATTTAATTAAAAATCTTATTAGTATGACGTATTGATGTTTGTGAAAATGGAACTTTTTCAAGTGTTATACTCACTTCAAGATTCTTCCTCACTAAGAAAATTAACTTCTCTGTGTGCCAACAAAATGTGAATGGTGCCTTTGCATGTATAACTCAGCACGAGCTTTAATATCTGCGCCTGTTTTGCCTTTGTTTCTGATTATAATTCCCTTTTTTCTTCAACATTTGAAACCAAAATCTTTTCCCAAATTTCTTTGCTCAGCGTGTCGAATGTAGCTAAAGGTTGCTTCAAGTAAATTTGGTGTAATGTCCTATTTCTTGTGAACTTGCTTTCAATTGTGAAATGACATTTTTGTCCTTTTCCATGGTATTTTCATGCTTAGTTTATCTTGTGGAAATGGTTGGTGTGGTCTCCGCTGCGATAGGGTGTGTTTTTGGTGATTTTGACCTTTTTGAGTTGAGAATTTTTGGTAGGGTTGACTTTGGTCAATATTTTGAGTTTCAAGCGTCAAATGGTGATTCTGTCAATTTCATTGAATTCAGAACATCGATTTTGGCCTAGTAGGGTAGTCAGTTTGAGTCCCGAGACCTTAGGTTGTGATTTGGGTATGCAGTAAAAAGTTAAATTTTTTGCCTAAATGAGTTCCAAGGGGTATTTTGGTCATAAATATTTTTTTAAATCCGACAATTTTATTTCTTTTGAAACATGTTTATGATGAATTTGCACTATTAATTCGTATTTATAGGGTTCTGGATGAGTTTCAAGGGTCAAAAAGATATTTTAAAGTTTACAAGTACACACTTTTAGTGATGGAAAAATTGACTTTTAGCGACGGAAAATGGATTTTAGTGACGACATTGCTGAGTTAGATATTTATTTGAACCCATTTCATATTTTTGTACATTTTGGGAGCTAGAAAGGTTTGTCTGAGGTGATTTTTGATTCGTTCTTTTTTCATAATCATTGGGTACATAATTATAACCCTATTTTACTCTTTTTTGCCTAAAATATCACTTTCATATTTCATGATTTTTAGCCACAAAATGGAGATTTTAAACCCCCAAAGTAGAGAAATCAAAAAGTGTTGATTTAAAGTCAATTTGGAATGAATTTTTATTGATTTTTGGGATTTAACGTCCTTGTATTATGGGTAAACTGATTTTGAAAAAGTTTTTCCAAAATTTCTTGTTTTAAACCACATTTCAAATGAGGGTTTTGGAGTGTTTCCCCCAAGTTAGGAATATTGGTAATTTCTTCATTTGGAACTCGTTTCTTACTCTATTTTAATGGGGTTTTCAACCACGAATTCCTTTTTACTTGTAGAACTTATTTTTCAAATTAAATTCAAATTTTGCCCTTCCTAATTTCGAAGAGATTTTTGGACTATTTTACCTCTGATTTCTAATCCTATCAGTATGGGTATCATTGGGCTCCTTTTGATGAACTCTATCCATTCTTGGTAGTTGGGGATCATTTTGGTGATAGTGTGGTTGAGGAAGAACTCTGATAAGGTTGTTTGAGTGAAGTTTCGGCATTGAGGTAGGTTTGACTATCACTATTTTAGACTGAGATGAGTAATTAGCCTGTTCTTAGGAAATCAACTGTGAAATGAGTAGTATCATGATTCTTAGAAGTTGATAAATGTTGACCTCCTTGTGTAGTTGGTATGACTACTATTCATGATGTTTAGCCTGTGTGGAGACTTGTATGATTTTGTTAATTGTTGTGGGAAGTATGTGATATTTGAGTATTGCTTGAGTGAGGGGTTGTGTGACTTATCTTCATTTTTACATTGAGATGCCCGAGTTAGGGGCTTGAGTTGATTTTTGAACATCTTGAAATGTATGAAATGTTTTCTAAGTGGCAAAGACAGATTTCAAATGAATTCATCTACTATCCCTATCATTTGAGAATATGTTTTATGACTTGTTGAGTTTGAGGACATGATACAAATTGAAAATCCTTGCTGAACTGATTATTCCTTGTGTTGTACATGTTGTGACGTCTTCATCCTCATGCAACATATCATTGTTCATGGAAATATGAGAAAGTGGAGAACTAATATCTTTTTGAGAAAAAAATGTGACACCTTACTTGTATCCTTGATCATGCTGAGGTGGCAAGTTGATGAGACATTGAGATATTGAGATTGGTATATGGAATGCGAGTCCCCTATGGGTCCTTGTCCGGAAGTTAGAGGCTCGGCAAGGTGTATACGATAGGTTGTGCGATGATCTTGGATTCCTGTGTGATTGTGTTTATTGAAGATATCTTGGTTTATTCCAAGAATGAGGCAGATCATGTTCGACACTTGAGGACCGTACTTCAGAGATTGAGAGAAGAGAAGTTGTATGCAAAATTATCTAAGTGCGAGTTTTGGCTCGAATCCGTGGCTTTCTTGGGTCATGTAGTGACCAAGGAAGGTATTATGGTTGATCTGACCAAGGTTGCAGCATTTTGTGATGGGTGAGACCTACTTCCCCTACCGAGATTCAGAGTTTCATTGGGTTATCGGGTTATTATCATCAGTTTGTTTAGAGTTTCTCTTCTATCGCAGCTCCGCTGACTATGTTGACTCAGAAGACTGTGGTATTTCTATGGATTGATGAGTGTGAGGTGAGCTTTCAAAAGCTCAAAGAACTATTGACCTCAGCACCTATCTTAGCACTACCTGAAGAGGATGTGGCATTTGTGGTATTTTGTGATGCTTCGGGTGTTGGTGTAGGTGGAATATTGATGCAAAAAGGGACAGTTATAGCCTATGCTTCTTGGCAACTGAAGGTACATGAGAAGAACTACCCTACTCATGACTTGGAGCTAGCAGCAGTAGTCTTCGTCTTGAAGTTATGGAGGCATTATCTCTATGGTGTGCATTGTGATATCTTTATCGATCATCGTAGCCTTAAGTATCTCTTTTCTCAGCCGAATCTGAACATGAAACAGTGTAGATAGTTGGAACTATTGAAATATGATGATATCACCATTCTTTTTCATCCGAGCAAGGCGCAAATGTTGTGGCGGATGCTTTGAGTCAGAAGACACCTAGTATGGGTAGCTTGTCCTTTCTTAAGGCGGAGGAGAGACCTTTGGTTTTTGAGGTTCAGTCATTTGCTAGGCATTTGGTTCGACTCGATATTTCTACACCTCACCATGCTTTAGCCTTCGTTGAGGCTAGGTCTTCGTTGATGGATCAGATTCGTGCCCACCAATTTGAGGATGACAAGTTAAGAGTGGTTCAGGACAAGGTGATGAGAGGTGAAACTAAATCAGCATTTCTTGATCTCGAGGGAGTTTTGAGGATTTGGGCCATATTTATGTTTCTAGAGTTGGTGATTGGGTATGTATGATATTGGAGGAGGCTCATTGTTCTAAATACTCTATTCACTCGGGAGTAGCCAAGATGTATCATGATTTGAATCAACACTATTGATGGTGTGGTATGAAGAGAGGTATTGTGGACTTTACGGCCAAGTGTTTGAACTGTCAGCAAGTGAAGTATGAACATCAAAGATCGGGTGGTTAGATGCAAAGGATGCCCATCCCTTAGTTGAAGTGGGAGCGCATCACTATGGAATTTGTGACTATAATACCCTTGAGTTTGGGTAAATTGATTTTGTGTGGGTCATTGCGAATCGATTGACCAAGTCGGTTCATTTCATTCCGGTGAAGACAAGCTATAATACAGAGCAATTGGCTAGGATCTACACCAGGGAGATTGTTCGGTTGCATGGGGTGCCTATTTCTATTGTGTCTAATAGGGGTGCACGGTTCACCTCTCATTTCTGGAGTTCTATGCAAAAGCAGATGGGTACAAAGCTTGAGTTGAGTACCACTATACATCCTCAAATCGATGGTCAGTCTGAGTGGACTATTTAGGTGCTTGAGGATATGCTTCGGGCTTGTGTCATGGACTTTGGTGGTCATTGGGACCAATTCCTACCTCTTGCGGAGTTTGCTTATAACAACAACTACAATTCTAGCATTCAGATGGCATTGTTTGAGGCTTTGTATGGGAGGAGGTGTAGATCTCCTGTTGGTTCATTTGATTTATTTGGAGTTTGACCTTGGGATACTGATTTGTTGAGAGACTCCATGGATAAGGTGAAGTTGATTCAGCAGAGCCTTGTGACCACACAGAGTAGGAAGAAGAGCTAGGCAGATAGACGTGTCGGGGATGTGTCTTTTGCCTTTGGTGGGCATGTTTAGCTTAAGGTGTCACACACCAAGGATGTGATGAGGTTCGGAAAGAAAGAAAAGCTCAGTCAGCGGTTCATTCGCCCTTTTAAGATTTTGAGGAAGGGTGGAGATGTAGCCTATAGGTTGGCCTTACCTCTGAGACTTTCAGCAGTTCACCCCGTGTTTCATGTCTCGAAGCTTAAGCGATATCGTTATGATGATTCTCATGTGATTCAGTGGGATTTTGTTGCTTTGGATAAAAATTTGTCCTTTCAGGAGGAGCCGATTGCTATCTTGGATAGGTAGACTAGACAGTTAAGATCCAAGCATATTGACTCCGAGAAGGTTCAGTGGAGACACCGACCTATTGAGGAGGTGACGTGGGAGGTGGAGTCTCACATGCGTCATAGATACCCCCAACTTTTCACCCCTTCAGGAACCTTATTTTGCTTTTTTGTTTGAGGACAAACACATATTTTAGTGGTGAAGAGTGTAATGTCTCATTTCTTGTGAACTTACTTTTAATTGTGAAATGACTATTTTGCTCTTCCCCATAGTATTTTCATGCTTAGTTTGTGTTGCGAGAATGGTTGGTGTGGTCCCCGATGCGATCAGGTGTATTTTTGGTGATTTTGACCTTTTTAAGTTGAGAATTCTTGATAGGGTTGACTTTGGTCAACATTTTGAATTTCGAGTGTTAAATAGTGATTATGTCAGTTCCATTTAATCCAGAACGCCGATTTTGGTTTAGTAGAGTGGTCAGTTAGAGTCACGAGACCTTAGGTTGTGATTTAGATATTTAGGTAAAAAGTTGAATTTTGGCCTAAATGGGTTCCGAGGGGGTATTTCAGTTATAACAGTTTTTTTTTAAATTCGATGATTGCATTGGTTTCCAAACATGTTTTATGATGAATTTGTACTATTGGTTCTTGTTTATAGGGTTCTGGATGAGTTTCGAGGGTCAAAAAGATGTTTTAAAGGTCGTTGGTTCACACTTATAGCAACGGAAAAATAAACTTTTAGCGACAGGAAATGAGTTTTAGTGAGGAAATCGCTGATTTGAATATCTATTAGATCCCATTTCATATTTTTGACATATTTGGAGCTAGATAGGTCAATTTGAGCTGATTTTTTTATGCGTTTTCTTTCATAATCTCATAATTAATGACCCTTGAAACTCATCCAGAACCCTATAAACAAGTAACATATCATTGTTCATGGAAATATTAGAATGTGGAGAAATACTATCTTTTTGAGAAATGTGATACCTTACTTATATTCTTGATCACGCTGAGGTGGCAAATTGATGAGACATTGAGATATTGAGATTGGTATATCGATTGCGAGTCCCCCGTGGGCCCTTGTCTTGAAGCTAGAGGCTAGGTAAGGTGTATACGATATATTGGCGATGATCTTGGTACCACCACATCATTCCATCATTTTATCATTTTATTTCATCACATTGGCCAGCTTTGTTGTGTTGTGTAACTTATTTTATGTGTTGATTTAGCTATTATCTGCCTTTTTATGTGTTTATTTTATTCACGCCGTTCTAAATAATTTGGCGGCACCGATGCCGGAATAAGACTTTTGAGCGTGCAGGTGAAAGCGTTCATAGTTTATTTCTTAAGTCTATTTAGTTGCTTATACTCAGTCAGTCTAACCTACTAAGTACATGTGGTTTGTACTCACCCCCTACTTCTGTTATCCTTTTGATACAAATCCTAGTCAGGGTGATCATCGTAGCGGCTGATCGGATCTAACGATTTCTTCTCATTCGAAGTTGTGGTGAGATCCTACTTTTCGGATCACCATTGGTCTCCATCTATCATTTACAATGTTTAATTTCCTTTCTAAGACTTGAGATGTATTTCAGAATCTAGAAATGTATTAGATGCGCTTAATACTTATGCTACAAGGTTTTGGGATCTTCTTTGTTGCTTCGTATCAGTTGTGTCCTGACTTTCCTTTGGAATTCTCGTATGTGTTACTTCTTTCGGCTTACACATCATTTTAGAGTTCTCGAGGTGTGTGTCATCATGACCTCGGCTTTTGGGTTATGACATTTGGCTTCGGTTGATATATGTTTGCCAACGTGAATAAGATTCCAATAGCCTATTTATTCATGTTGCTTTCACTTTGTGGGGTTTGGCCAGTTGGGTTATGACATTTGGCTTTGGTTGATGTATATATATATATATGTTTCAAACACTTTATATAGACTATGTGAGTTTTTATACATGTCGAGTACATTAATAATGTCCTCAAATCTATTAGTATATATTATCAAAATTTGTAAGCCTAAAAAGTTAATGAGCTTTACTGTTTTACCATATACTATATTCTTTTACGAATCATCAATATTCATATATTTACGAGATAAGTGTCAAAAACACACCTAAGTTATTCCCTTTTTTTGAGTTTCATATCTAAACTATTGGAAGTGTGAGTTTCATACCTAAACTATCACTTATTAGTTTGAGAAACACACCTAGTGGTGTGTGCAATACACTCTCTCTTTTATTTACAAAAACCTTGCCACATGACATTCCACATAGAAAAAATATGAGTAAATTTTAGGAATAGCAAACATAAAAATTATATTATTGCTCTATAGCTAAAGTTTTGCTATTTGCGCTTCATAGCAAACATACTATGGAGCATCAAATTTGTATAAAATCGCAGGCGGCAGTATCTGATTTGTATAAAATCACAGCGATTTTTATTAATCGGGCTTCTGTGTCTATGAAAATTACGTTTGTATATGTATATGTTCTTTGTGATTGTATATATGCATAAAATTTGAATTCGTATACAATTGAATCGAGTTATACAAACACAAAGTACACATTGTATTTTGTATAATTTGTGTTTGTATAAAGTGAGAAAAAGAGAAAGGAAAAAGAGAATTGGGCCGGGGAAGATTTGTATTTGTATAATTATAAGTGTATAGGATGAATAAATATGTATTTGTATTTGTATATACAGTTATCTCACGCTTTATACAAACACAAACACAATTTATACATTTGTGTTTGTATAAAGTGAGAGAGGCGAGCGAGATTTGCTACGAATTAAAATTAAATGAAAATGTAGTTATAACATTTATTTTGAATTAATAATTTGCTATAATGCACAATTTTCCCATAAAATATTTCACATTGACAAAAATTAAATAAACTATTAATATTAGTTAAAAATTAAAGACTAAAGTATTACTATCCCAATTATTTTTGTTTAAAAAATAAAATTTAAAATATTTTTCTCACCCCATTCAACCATCTCCTACCCCCTCCCCCCGACAATCCCCCCGTCCTTTTATTTTTTAAAATTCTTGTATAAAATATTTTTAAAAAAATTCAAACATCACCTCCTTCCTAAAAAAAATTTTGATACTATTTTTTTTATAAGAACAAAATTAAATTCTAACCCACCCCATCAAACCTTCCGCTCCTAATTTTTTTTTTTTTTACATTTTTCTCGTTTTGTGTTAGATGTGTATATTTACTTTTAGGAAAATATTTTTTTCTACTTACGTACAGAATATAATAGAAATTAAATTATTATTTTTAAAAAAGTCTTGGGGCAAGTAAAAAAATACTTTTTAAAAAAAATATATCTAATACAAAAGGAGAAAAAAATATTGGAAGAAGAGTATTCCAATATTTTAGGTTGAATAAGGAAACTAGGTGTGACTCTGTCAATGCATATGTTGCATCTGATGTAAGGAATCATTCAACTTCAATTGAAGCTCAAGTTAATGAGAAGAGCTTCGATAAGTTTTACATACAAGGGGGCTTAAATGTGAAGCCTTTAGTCATTGACAGAATAGAATCAGGTAAAGACGTAGCTCAAGTAGAAGAAGTTGTTAGGATAGATATAAATGATGGATCAGCTGTTAATGTAACGCATCCTGATAATTATTTAAATGGGGAGAGTGTTTCTGAATCACCCCATGAAAAAGAGTTATCTGAAGTGGAAAAGGAAGCATGGAATTTGCTTAGGGGAGCAGTTGTAAACTATTGTGGCTTCCCCGTTGGAACTGTGGCAGCTAATGATCCAGCTGATAAGCAGCCGCTTAACTACGATCAAGTGTTTATACGCGATTTTTTCCCATCGGCTCTTGCTCTTTTGATGAATGGAGAGGGGGAGATTGTCAAGAATTTTCTGCTCCACACTCTGCAACTGCAGGTATGCATTTCTTACACAATGTGGCAAGTATCTTCTATAATAATGTGGTGTTGAAGTTGGCTTTTGTTATAATGATAAAGAACTGTTACGTATATTTTAATAATCATGTAAAACCATTGAATCATTCTTTGTTTCGCTTTTTTACTTTGAGCTGTGTCATTTGAAGTCGACAGTGTCATTTCCACAATTGGTAATAATGTAATACTTTTTGATAATTGTGTAAAAACATCTAAGCTTTCCTTTTCTGTTTGAGCTGTGTCATTCTCACAATCTGTGTTGATTTCTGCAAACCAATTGCTGCCAATGATGCAGACTACTGTTTGTTTATGCTTTGAGAATCCATTGAAGGACCTTGTGGGCATTCATGTGTGTAGACTGAGAAATCTCGGAATCAGTTTGACATTTCCATGATGGATTGCGGCTTTATTTTTGAAGTGCTTTTAGACTAATGAACATTTCGCATTAAAGTTTGTATTGCAATAAAGCTTGTTGATTTCCTTGTTTGTGATATTTAACATTTGGCACGATTCACATCCCTGTATTTATCAAGTCTTTTCTTGGTAAGTGAAACATCTATTTTCTGTGCTTCTTAGAGCTGGGAGAAAACTGTGGACTGCTATAACCCTGGAGAAGGATAGATGCCCGTGAGTTTTAAAGTCAGAACTCGTGAATTTGAAGATGTGCTGAACCCAGACTTTGGTGAATCCGCAATTGGACGTGTTGCACCTGTTGATTCTGGTAAGAGGATAGTTCTACGTAATGTATTACTGTTAATCATTTTGTTGGCGATTAGTTGTCTCTTTCTGATTTTTGTTGTTTATTACATTTCTTTGTCAGCATCAACAATTTGAACCCTTTATCAAATGATACTCATGGATCACGGCATGAATACCCTGCTGCAGACAAAGCCTGGTAGTCCAGTGAAGAACGGTAGAGGGGGAAGGCCCATTATCTACCAAGTATAGTCCAGGATTACAGGGGACTATACTTTGCAAGAGAGGGTGGATGTACAGACAGGCATATGTCTGACACTTAACCTGTGCTTAAGTGATGGTTTCGACATGTTTCTTACTATCTTGGTCACTGATGGGTCCTGCATGATTGATAGGAGGATGGGTATTCATAGTCATCCACTTGAGATCCAAGTAAGATATCATACGAGATGGAATTTAATCAGAATTTTGGTTGGCTCTGAGTTCAACAGGATTGCATGTCATTCTTTGCATAAGCTGCTCATAATTTTCGTAGTTTTGGTTTAGCTGTTATTTTAATTTGTGCTTCTCTAAAGGTTAGCTCGGTGCACCAAGCATCTGTGGCTAATTCCATGGCTTGAATCCATTACTATAGGTCACACGGGGACAATTTTACCATTGCTCTAAGGCTTCCCTTCATTAGTGCTTCTCTAATAAGATTAAAGAACTTTCACTGAAGCAATTCCTTTTCTTTCTTTCTTTCTTTTTTCGGAAAAAGGAAATTAGTACCTTTCACAAAAGGAGCAGTAAAGTGCTGCAAATCTGTGCAGAGTGCTGCATATCCCTCTTCTAGCCTTGGGGTTCTATCAAATCAAGTATTAAATGTATTTCTTCTACATCTTTCTTCTTACACAAAAAATAAAATGACAAAATACACTTGAACGTCTCTTTTTGATAGAGTTGAACTTTTCTTAAATAACATACCCAGTGAAATTTCACTAAGAGCCTGTTTGGATTGGCTTATTATTTTTGACATATAAGTCTAAAGTCATAAGTTAGAATTCTTAACTTATGGCTTTTGGATTATTTTTGCTATTTTTACTTAAAACAAGTGCTTAAAAGCACTTTTTTAATTTTAACCAAATACTACAAAAATCCTTAAAAGACATTTTAACTTAAAAGCACCTAAAATAAGCTAATCCAAATAGGGTCTATTTTTCCATTTATTGAGTGGTACAGCTTTATCAAAATATATACATAATAAAACCTCAATAAATTAATATAGGTGGAATCATGACATATTATTATTTTACAGTGATGTTATTTAATTGATAAATTAATCTATCTATATATAATAGGAGAAGTGAAAAGTGACACATGTCAGCACCACATATTTCTCAAATTTTTATACATTTAAAATTAATTGTTTTAATTTTTACCTTTTATAGGACCTTATAGGAGGAGTTGGGTACCCAAGTGAAGAAAGGAGACAAATTTACAAACCTTACAAAAAGAGTGAAGAAGGGAGACAAATTCCTAAATGTTTCATAGCCTCTAAAAGATTAAATGTGGATGTGAACACACCAATCCTCAGGACTCTATTCAACATTTTTTATTTTATTGGAGATCGGTAATCTTGGCTATAATACTAAATTGTCACGACAGAACCCACCAGGCCATGCGTGTCTTGCCCCAAGCCTGCACCCTGGACGTGGCCGGCACTTGAGAACCATTACTGATCCCCAAACAAACCCTTGGCCTGGTTCACTACTCAGCGGAAGACTTAACTCGAGCCTAAAAGGCTCCTATCATAGCATGAATAAACTCAAAAACTTAAATGAAAGATTAAAATATTTAAATGCTGAAAATACTCAAACTTCAAGTAACCATCAGAAAGACTCAAACATGGGAAAATAGGAACATGTACGGGGGAACCCATCAACTCTAGACTTGTCTATGAAGCCTCTAAGTAACTCAGACGGGTGTCGGGACAGACCCCACCACATCTCAACAAAACTAAAACAACTGAATAAAAAGACGGATCCTCCGGAAGTACTAGGAGGCTCACCACAACTGCTATCTGGAGTGCAAACGGTATCAACGAAACGCCTGTTGATGACCCTAAAAACCTATATCTGTATCGTGAAAAGATGCAGGTCGAATGACATCAGTACATTGAATGTACTGGTATGTAAAATGGTTGAGTAAAGCAATAACAAGAAAAGATAGGGCTTAAGGAATACTCACCTCAACTCAATGCAAAAAACTAAACTCTGAAGTAACTCAAGTAAAGCTTTAAAATACAGATGTTATCTCAAGAATATAATATCACAAATTAATTTTTTACTCTTATTTGAGAGATTCTCTAACCGACAACCATCACTCTGAGCTAAACGATGATACACCGTCTCACCCACGCTGCCAGAACTGTCCTATACCTTGCCGGAGTATAGGACTTCCTCAACTAAGTGGATCCACTAAGCTCTACCCGAAGGCATAAGGAAATCATCTAAAAAGTATGAATCATTTACCAATGTTGGCATACATGGTTTATGGGGAGTTTGAGTTGTCTGAACTCATCTCCATATCGGTGCTCAATACGACTCCCAATAAATATACTCATGCTCAAGTAAGTAAAAATATAACTCTTTCTCTACTTTTTAGGTAATTATTCAAAAGATACTCTTTAAGAAATAGTGCCTTAACTCCTCTTCTCAAAACTCTCTTAGTTATTTTCTCAAAATCAAAGTCCTCTTTCTCACTCAGAAACGATAGTTGGGAAATCAAAGTTTCATTTACAAGTTACCCAAACTGCCTCTTTAACTCTACTCATAACTCCCCTCTATTTTGCTCAGAAGAAACAAATTTAAATTAATGGTTCAGTTTAAAAGACTCTAAAAATAATTCAATAAATGCTCAATTCATAAGGTTCTTTGCAGAAAATTAAATATGGACAGCCAACTCAATAATTAGGGTTCATACCAGAATCTAAGCATGAACCATAGTAAGATAATTACACAAAGATATGGATACAATTCGAAAAAATTTAACTAGAATTCAATAGAATAGGCAGACATTTGAATTCCTCAATAACTTGGAATGAAACCCTAAATTTCATAATTTCGAATTTTTGATGAAATTTGGCGTGTGGACTCACTAGCCCAACACTGAGGAAAGCCTTACATACCTGGAAGATCAATTTCATTCAATGTGGCCTAGGAAACAATGTGGCCTAGGAAAGCCATGGATTTGAGCCAAAACTCACACTTCGAGAACTTCGCATACAACTCTCGATCCTTGAGGGTTTGAAGAACTAGTCTGAGATGACTAGTATAGTCCTCCTCATTCCTAGAGTAGATCAATATATCACCAATAAACACGATAACAAATATGTCCAGATATATCTTGAATACTCTGTTCATCAGATCCATGAAGGTTGCAGGAGCGTTAGTCAAACCAAAGGACATAACAAGAAATTCATAATGACCGTAACGGGTCCTGAAAGCTATTTTCAGGATGTCACTTTCTCTCACTCTCATTTGATGATAGCTAGATCTGAGGTCTATCTTAGAGAAACAAGTGGCACCCTGAAGTTGGTCGAAAAGATCATCAATTTTTGGAAGAGGATACTTATTCTTTATTGTGACCTTCTTCAACTGACGGTAATCTATGCACATCCTAAGGGAACCATCCTTCTTCCCCACGAACAAGACCGGAGCGCCCCAAGGTGAGACACTTGGTCGGATGAAACCCTTATCAAGGAGATCTCTTAACTGCTCTTTCAACTCTTTTAACTCAGCTGGGGCCATTCTGTATGGTGGAATGGATATGGGTTGAGTATCTTGAAGAATATCTATTCCGAAGTCTATCTCTCTCTCAGGAGGGACTCCGGGAAGATCATCTGGAAAGACCTCTGGAAACTCACTCACAACTGGAACTGACTGGATAGGCGGTGCCTCAACACTAGAGTCATTAACTCAGACTAAGTGGTAAATGCACCCTTTGGAAACTAACTTTCTGGCCTTAAGGTATGAGATGAAACGATTGTTAGGCATTGCTGAACTGCTCCTCCACTCTAGAACTGGCTCATTAGGAAACTGAAACTTAACTACTCGAGTTCTGCATTCAACTGAGGCATAACAAGCATGAAGCCAGTCCATACCTAGAATAACATCAAAGTCCACCATATCTAACTCAACCAAGTCAACCATGGTGTTCTTGTAATAGATGGAGACAGTACAATCACGGTAGACTATTTCTGCTAGAATAGACTCACCAACAGGTGTAGAAACACTATAAGGCTCAAGAAGTTGTTTGGGGGAAATGCCGAACCTCATAGCTACGAAAGGAGTCACAAAAGACAGACTCGCACCTGGATCAATCAAGGCATATACATCAAATGTAAAATCTCGAAGCATACCAGTAACAACATCCGGCGAGTTCTCTTGATCCTGTCAAGTACCCATAGCATACAGGCGGTTTGTACCTCCAGTTGTCCCTGAAGTAGCTCCCCTCTAGTTGCTCCTATCTGCTGGAGCTGCTGAAGAAGTCTTGGCTCTATTACCCCCATTACCTTGCTTTTTTTGTGGACACTCTCTCAAAAAGTGACCCGGCTGACCGCACTTGAAGCAGCCACTCGAGCCATCACGACACTCTCCCAGGTGGTCTCTACCGCATCTGGTACATGTGGGGATCCAATTTGTCCTTGGTGCCACGCTACCCTGAGACTGAGTAGGTCGAGCTCTGGAATTCTTGGAGTTCTGGTTCTTGAATTCATCTCTGTTCCTCGGTGCAGGTGCACTAGTTGATGATGGTGCTGGTCCAGATGACCTCTGCTGGTCCATATGACCTCTGCAGGAAAGAGGACCGATTCCCATTCCCGGTCTTCGAGTGGCCAGACTCATGGCTGGTTGTCTAAGCCCTCTTGCTACGGAACTCTTCCTTGTCCTTCAACTTATCTTCCTCAGCTTGTTGCACATGGATCATGACCCTAGCTATGTCCATGTCCCTTATCAGCATAGCCGCCTTACCTTCCTGACTTGACAAGTGGGATAGCCCAGACATAAATAGGCTCATCCTGCTCCTCATATCAGCCACCATCGCTGCAGCATAGTGGGAAAGCTGAGTGAACTTGATGTTGTACTCCTGCACGCTCATAGATCCCTACTTCAAATTCAGGAATTCTCTTACCTTTGCCTCCCTTAGTTCACGGGGGAAGAAACGCCCCAAGAAGGCCTCTTCAAACACTTCCCAACTCATAGGTGGTGCCCCCTCTGCCATGTTCTTCTTCCATTGGTCATACCATACCCTAGCAACACCCTTGAGCTGGTAAGAAGCTAGCTCCACACTCTCTGCATCAGCAATACGCATAACCTCAAACACCCTCTACCGTTCCTCCACAAAGTTCTTCGGATCCTCTGTGATATTTGACCCTGTGAACTCTGTGGGATTCATCCTCAAGAATTCGTACACTCTGGATGTATCAGCCACATCCTGATGACCCACTCTCTGTTGCCCAGCCTGATTCGCCACAACCTGAGTCAGCATTTGAATAACATTTCTGAACTCAGCATTGGTGACCTCTCCTTGTAGGGGGTTGCACTTCTGGTGCATTGGGACCTTCTTGACCTGGAAGGTTAATGTTCCTCCTAGCAGGACGTCCTCAAACAGCTCTTCGTGGAGGCATGATCTGAAAAGTTGTGCGTACGCACGAGTTAGAAGGAAGACTTTTATAGAGATGAACTCTATAGCACGAAGTGGAATAAGAAGAAAGTGAGAGGTTCCTAAATGTCGCAGCCTCCTAATTATAGATTTGGCGCGCTTCACACCGATAACTAGGACTCTACTGACACGGCTTCATAGACTCCCTAGGACTCTTGAACTCTGTACTCTACTGACACTACTCAGCGGAAGACTTAACTCGAGCCTAAAAGGCTCCTATCATAGCATGAATAAACTCATAAACTCAAATGAAAGATTAAAATAGTTAAATGATGAAAATACACAAACTTCAAGTATTGAAACCATCGGAAAGACTCAAACATGGGAAAATAAGAACAAGTTCGGGAGAACCCATCAACTCTAGACCTGTCTATGAAGCCTCTAAATAACTCAGACGGGTGTGGGACAGACCCCACAACACCTCAACAAAAGTAAAACAATTGAATAAAAGGATGGATCCTTCGGAAATACTAGGAGGCTCACCACAACTGCTATCTGGAGTGCAAACGGTATCAACGAACCACCTGTTGATGACGCTGAACACCTGTATCTGCATCGTGAAAAGATGCAAGTCAAATGACATCAGTACATTGAATGCACTGGTATGTAAAACAGCTGAGTAAAGCAATAACAAGAAAAATAGGGCTCAAGGAATACTCACCTCAACTCAACTCAATGCAAAAAAATAAACTCTGAAGTAACTCAAGTAAAGCTTTAAAATACAGATGTTATCTCAAGAATATAAGTAAATATCACAAATTAAGTTTTTACTCTTATTTGGGAGATTCTCTAACTGACAACCATCACTCTAAGCTAAATGATGATACAGCGTCTCGCCCACGCTGCCAGAACTGTCCTATACCTTGCCGGAGTATAGGACTTCCTCAACTAAGTGGATCCACTAAGCTCTACCCGAATGCATAAGGAAATCATCTAAAAAGTATGAATCCTTTACCCATGTTGGCATACATGGTTTATGGGGAGTTTGAGTTGTCTGAACTTATCCCCATATCTGTGCTCAATACTACTCCCAATAAATATAATCATGCTCAAGTAAGTAAAAATATAACTCTTTCTCTACTTTTTAGGTAATTATTCAAAAGATACTCTTTAAGAAATAGTGCCTTAACTCCTCTTCTCAAAACTCTCTTAGTTATTTTCTCAAAATCAAAGTCCTCTTTCTCACTCAAAAATGATAGTTGGAAAATCAAAGTTTCATTTACAAGTTACCCAAACTGCCTCTTTAACTCTACTCACAACTCCCCTCTATTTTGCTCAGAAGAAACCAATTTAAATTAATTGTTCAGTTTAAAAGACTCTCAAAATAATTCAGTAAATGCTCAATTCATAGGGTTCTTTCCAGAAAATTAAATACGGACAGCCAACTCAACAATTAGGGTTCATACCAGAATCTAAGCATGAACCATAGCAAGATAATTACTCAAAGATATGGATACAATTCTAAAAAATTTAACTAGAATTCAATAGAATAGGTAGACATTCGAATTTCTCAATAACTTGGAATGAAACCCTAAATTTCATAATTCTAAATTTCTGATGAAATTTGGCGTGTGGACGCACAAGCCCAACACTGAGGAAAGCCTTACATACCTGGAAGATCAAAGATCTTGGTGAAATTGAAGACTCTTGGTTGAATACTCGAAACCCTAGCCTTTTTTTCCTCTTGAATCTCCTCTCTAATTTTATCTAAGTGTTTAGAATGTTTCTAAACTTGTTTCTGCTGTTTTAGCCCGTAATTAAGAGGAAAAAGTTGGAATTTGGGTTTAGAAGGGAGGGGAAAGGTCTTAAATGCCCTTAATGAAAACTTTCGGCACGACCTACAGTCTGTCTTGTTCCTCCGTCGTTTGATTCAGAGAATTTGCAACTTTGGTCTTCCAATTGATGACACCCATGTACGGTCTGTCATCTGATCTACGGTCCGTACGTGGCCACCGTCGATCAGGCCCTGAGAATTGAAATTCGACTAAGTCTGGAGGGCAACCTATGGTTCCTATCTACGGCTCATCACTCATTCAACGGTCCGTAGAATCCCTCCGTAGAACTCAACTCTAAACCTGGAAATTTCTCTAAGTCTGAACCTCTTCTACGGGTTCAGTCTACGGCCCGTAGATCAGACTATGACCCGTACCTCTTGGTCTGTAGAACCACTCTTGAAACTTGACATTCTCCAACCTCAACCTGGTTTCTACAATTTCCTTCTTACGGTCCGTAGGTCGGTCCCGTAGACCAGTTCTGCAGCAGTTTTCTGCATTTTTCCAATTCCAAGGTACGAGGTGTTACAAAGTGGACACCTACTCGAACATATCAATAGGAGAATCCTTTACCTCCAAAGTGATTAAAACATGCAAAAAAATAATCAAATAAATATAACACCCTACAATTGTAATGAAAAGCCCTTATCTTGATTTAAAACCAAAGGTATTTGAAAAGAACACACTAACATTCCACCAAGGAATTAGTCTAAATAGGTACAAGATCTACTAAGATGATACAATGTATAAAGAAAAGTAAGACATAGTTCCCACCATAAGGAAAGAGGAGTAAAAGCCTTAGGACCATCACCCTCACCTATGAAATATTACTGAATTCCTGTAACCAGACAATGTCAAGTGGCATAGCAAAAGTAGTATCCGTACAAACACACATACTGGTAGATATCATCGGTCGATCTGAACCTACCACATAATATAAAGTAGACATTCTGAAGGAAACATGTAATATGAAAGTTGCACCACCCCAAGTCTCTATCCACACCCTTTTTACTATCCTAGAGTTAATGCCTATAACCTAATACAGTTGATCCCAACTTCCTACCTCCATCCGCTGCCGACTCCATCATAAGACTTTTGACCCTCTTACCATTCTAAGGCTTCCCAAGTCTACCTGTTATACCACCCTAAGGGTTCCCAAGCATACTTGTTATACCACCCCAATATATCAGGTCAAAACCTAGCCCTTCTATTACCATTATTCCCGAAAACAAGGTCACCACCATCCCTATAAACCAACCTACTACTTGCTCTCAAGTTCTCTTGCCCACACCCTAGCCCTTTCGGAACAGTACCTGAGATAGGCTCCTTAGATCAACTCATCCATCTTGACTCACGTCCCCATTATCATATATGTTCAAAATACTGAACAACCATAACCAATCCCAACACTTAAACCATGCATCAAACCTCTTGGTCATTTGTTTGACTTAGTAACCACCACTTCGATAACAAATAACATACCAATATAATCAAAAGTATAACATATTCTGGAATTTCAATCCTTACCCTGAGTTAACATTCACATGAAAACATGTCCCACATGATCATAAAAAATCCGTACATAATTCATCACACCTTTCAATTAATCCGGACCACCAATGATCCCTAAAACATTATCATAATGTTTAACATGCAAACCTAGTCTATACAAGATCCATATCCCAACACTTAAACACAAACCTGGCCATTCATAGACCAAATTGTGACAAATATAAAACAATAAACAACCCGATTCTCTCATGGAACCCACACAAACTATTAGTCTATCAGTGCGGTACCAAAATCAACTATTATTAGTATTTATACCAAACGTGGTATTCGAGCCAACAGTTAGTATTCATACGGTATTTGAGCCAATTGCTAGTATTCCTATACTTTCATGGTAGCCAAGCATATCATAATCACAAACAATCATGCACAACACCATCACAATGAACAATAACACTTGAAGCTCACAAGTAAAGTAAAAAGGTTCATTGCATGAGATTATATCAAGATGATGTCAAATATATATCATTCCCTTTGGTTTCCCCTACAGGCATTACAAGTGATACCCTGAAGCAGTAAACAAGCTTACACACATATATTAGACAACACAAATC
Source organism: Solanum appendiculatum (assembly GCA_018342035.1). NCBI lineage: Eukaryota > Viridiplantae > Streptophyta > Magnoliopsida > Solanales > Solanaceae > Solanum > Solanum appendiculatum. The sequence continues at coordinate 573,171 of JAGDQO010000766.1, read as the reverse complement.
ACCTCTATATAAATGGCCTTATACTGAACCCATTATGAGTATACAGTTGTTCCCCTTGATTACCACACGTCCCTGAAATGGCTATAACCCAGCAATTTCATAACACCTAACCTTACAATTACCACCAACCGCCTCAGCAACAAAACTCAAGGTTAACAATTAAGAACTAAAGAACCTCCCTTTAGTCATTTTCTTTTCCCCACCTTAAGAGCAATAACAACAACCCTTAATGAGGTAAAAATAAGTCTATTTGCTCAATTTATAGAAAACCTAGCCTACCTGGGTGCCACACATCAGCTTATGAACCTTGCCCATGAGTTTCCGATTCCGTGATAGCAAACTGTGAGGAATGAGCACCAAAATTCCTTGGGCTTTCACCTAGCCTCCATTTCTCCCATGCTCCAGGTGACTTTAGAGGGTTTTAGAGCATCTCTCGTGTGTTTTCTTCATTCAAAAGTGGGAAGAAAAATAAACAATTTATATAACTAGGTTGTTGAATTCCCTTCATCCCTCTATAGTGGTCGTGCAAGCGCAATAGAGGCACCGCCATAGATGGAGGCCTCCCACTATGGTGGGTTGATGTCAGTCCAATCAACTTCAAAACAAGTCAAATTCGCTGTGTGCTCATATTTTAAAATTCTTTCACCAAATTTGTAGAATTTTTGAAATTCCACACGAGATGATATTGAGTAACGACGGATTGTGTCAATACAACTACACTTCTATATAGGGATATACATCAATGACCCTTCAATTTAACCCTGCTTTACAAGGTTAGGATCCTCTAGTGCATAGGCGGATAGATCGTTACCAGAGGCTCACCATTGAACCTGAGGGGTTTGGATATGGTTTATCTATTTTTACATCTTATAATAGTGTTTGTTTTCTAATTCATGAATTTGACCTCCCAATATTTTAATTGTTGTATTGCAGGTTTAATTCACGCCATGAGACTGCAAAGGTCATTACATATGCTATCGAAAAGTTTTTTGATAATGCATACTTGATGTGCGGTGAGATTCCACAATCAGTCAGGAGACAAATTTTTAATTAGTTTAAGGTATATATGAATTTATTATTTAAATTTAATCTATATATATTGTGATTCATTCCAAATGTGGTATATTTTAAAAACAAATCTAGAGAAGTGTGTATCGCTTCCCCTTCATGATGAGCAGATCAAATTTAACTTTGAGAAAAGAGCAGGTCATAGAATAGTAGACTTAGTTTACAATGGTCGCATAAAAGGTAGAATTCTCAAATGGTGTAAACCAAATATTTGGAAAGATCTATGCTGACAGTGGAGTAATCATAAGTTGCTTAAGAAAAGGAGAAAACAGAGATCTGGTTAATCTTTATGCTCACCCTTGTTGTTTTTCGACTTTTACATATGCAAGTTCAAGTACCACACTAATTCCTTTTTGTCCTAGTTTGAGACACTTAGTATTTCAAGTGTAGGTGAGCAAACCGCTTACTAATCATGGTGGAGTCTTTACTCTTTCCTTCCTTTTTTTCTTTTAGGTATTATTGGGTTATGCCCCTAGACTCTTGTATTTTTAGTTGAATAAGATACTCCTTCACTAGATTTGGGGAGATAGATTATGATATTTTAGTGTTTCTAGACATGAAGTCATTTCGTGCGACTATTGTTCATAGCGGATATTCTATTTTTGTGGGTAGATTGTTAGATGGAATTCATAACTATTGGGATGCTTCTGCTATATGAGATTCTTAGCAAAATTTTCTATTGATATTTGGTATCTAATAAGATGAATATTGGTTCACTTAAACTTGATAGGTGCTTGCTGGGTGCCAATGAATATTGGTTCACTTAAACTGGATAAGTGCTTGCTGGGTGTCAATCACGGTTGTTGATGGGAAAATTTTAATTTATTTTTCTATTTCATGATAAAGGATAAGTCTCAATAATCCTTACATACCATGTTCATAAAGGTTGAAAACATACATCGATATCACCATTCAAGATTCAAATGATTATTTATTATATCCAAAGATATTAAAACTAAAGCAATAATTATGTCCCTAGTTTTCCCCTTCTCGATTAAGCAACAAATTTTGAAATCAACTATCATATTTCATTTATATGTTATTAATGATTATCCTATTCAATTATTTGATCATTGGTTCATCATAATATTCTCATCTCGACAAGACTAAAATCAATAATAAAGACAGAGACAAAATCATACCTGAAGCTCAAATTAAATGATGGCTTCAGTGTGCTACAGTACAAATCCCATTGAGTAGTTCTTTAATATAACACAATTAAACTATATTACCCTAATTTATATGAAACTCGTTAAAATTAGTAAACTACCATTAGAGTCAAAATTCGAAGCTCACTTTGAAATTAAATAAATTTGATTGTTCCACTATGTTGACCACACCTCATGTTTGCTAGGATCCCCCTCTCATAAATACTCAAGCGTTGGTTCTCTGTTTGCTCATTTTCTTAAAAAACTTATGATTACTTCACTGTTGGCAAAATCTTCGCATATACTTAGTTTACACCAATTAGGAATTCTACCTTTTTAGAAATCATTATAAACGAGTCTGATATTCTATGAGTTACACTTTTCTCGAAGTAAGTTGTGATTTGCTTGTCATGAGGGGGAAACCATACACATTTTTCCTAAATTTATTTTCAAAAGATCTCAAATTAGGAACGAATCACAATACATCTAGTGCTTTAATTGAAATAATAAATTCATATATTTCTTAAACTCATTAAAGATTTGTTGCCTGACTGATTACGGAATCTCAACCCACGTCAAGTATGTGACATAAAAAAAGCTTTCCAATAGAAAATGTAATAACGTTGGTTGTCTCATGCAGCATGGATTAAATCTACAATATAACAATTAAAATATTGGGGATTCAAATTCATGAATTAGAAAAGTAACATTATCATAAGATGTAAAAATAGATAAATTATGTTGGAAGATATGGAAAATCACTGAAATCTCCTAGTTTCAGGCGTGCCTATGGCACTGTCCTTAAGAATATTTCACCGGTTAAGGTGTATTTCTCAAGATTCAACAATCTCTTCTAGTATTAAAGCTAGGATCCAGAACCTAACAAGGAAATATTTTACTTATTGAAAACCCAACAATACAAAATAAGAAAACATGTTTTTCTTATTATTCTTTTTCAATTCCTTAGCTAAAACCACAAATTTACTATTTATAGAGATCACAAATTGAGAGATCCAAATCCTTGCACAAAATGACATTCAATGAGTAGTAATTCACATAAAGGCTATTGACCTAATTACCAAATATTCTTTCAAATCTGTGCACAATCAATTTGATAAATGCCAGAAAGACAATTAATTCACAGTCATATTAAACAAAGCAACCGTTTGAAAAATTCTTAATAGAATACCATTAAGGCTAATATAATATGAGACAATAATATATAATTAATTCTTTTCATAAACTTTAATAATAGATATAAAGAATCTCAAAGATTATTCTAAATCCTTGCACAAAATGACATTCAATGAGTAGTAATTGACATAAAGGCTATTGACCTAATTACCAAATATTCCTTCAAATCTGTGCACAATCAATTTGATAAATGCCATAGAGACAATTAATTCACTATCATATTAAACCAAACAACAGTTTGAAAAATTCTTAATAGAATACCATTAAGGCTAATATAATATGGGACAATAATATATAATTAATTATTTGGATCAACTTTAATAATAGATATAAAGAATCTTAAAGATTATTCCTATACTTTTTAATATAATAACGATATTTTATCAACATTGCCCCATAATCTTAAAAAGAATATTAAACCATATACTACACTATTTTTAAAAATAATGTCAATATTATTAAATAAAAAATTAAATGAACAATTATAAATGGAATGATAAAGTATAAGTTCCTATGAATAGTGTATGTAAATTTTCTTTTGATTACTACGAAAAGTTGTCAAATCAACATCCAAAAAATACCTATAACTATTTATAATATAAACCTAGATATAGATAAGGTGATCTGACGCTTCTCTATGGCCTCCAATTAAATTTATCTTTTTCCTTTTTTTAAAATTTTTTCTCACTTTAAAATTAATTGTAATATGTAAAAATAAAAAAGTCACTCTTTAAATCTCTTAGTTACACCTCTTAAATATATTTTCTCCTGCCTCCCCTATAGTTCATTACTTAGCTATTATTGTATTGTTGGAGTTCTTACTTTTAATATAATAAAAATAAATATTGATATAAAACATAGAAGATATATTAAATTGTATGTTTTTAGTTGGAACATTATATGAATTTAACATTCATGTTAGGGAGTGTTAAAATTCCATCAAACTTTGAGATTCTCATCGTCTGTAAATCACACTTGAGTTGTTCAGAAGAGAAGAATAGAAAACATAAAAAAATCATAGTTTTAAAATTTGAGGAAACTCCTCCATTTAAAGTTCACAAATGGCAGTATGAGCATGCACTTATTTTTCCTTATCATAAAAGTCACAACCTTTCAGAAAAGTCACAACCCTTCGGAAAGATCACAACTCATCAAAAAAGTTACAACTCTTTGGAAAAGTCATAAGCATTCAATGGGAAAAGACCTTCTTTTAATGTAATATAATATAAATAAATAAATAAAATATAAAATATAGAAGATGTACTAAATTTGATGTTTTAAAAGTAGAACAATAGAAAACTTTAAAAATTGTAGTTTAAAAATGTGTGGAAACCCCTCAAAAAGGTCACAACTCATCGGAAAAGTCATAACTCTTTGGAAAAGTCACAACCCTTCGGAAAAGTCACAACTATTCGAAAAAGTCACAACCCTTTAGAAATGTCACAACCCTTCAAAGATATCACAACTAATCAGAAAAGTTATAACTCTTTTGAAATGTCTCAACCTTTCAATGTGAAAAGCTGTCTGCTTTTAATATAATATAATATAATATAATATAAATAAATAAATATACTATAATATAATGCAACATACAATATAGAAGATATACTAAATTTGGTGTTTTAAGTGCGGGGGGGATTAAGGTAAGGTAGTATAGATAAAAAGATAGATATAGATTTGTCTAATTTTAATTTGATATGAAATTTTAAAAAATAAAAAAGATTTTTAATTTAAGAATATGTAGAATATAAAAAATATCTTTTAACAAACGTGCCCCCTCACCCCCCCCCCCAAAAAAAAGAAAAGGAACATTCTATATTAAACTGAATATAAATAAAAGTATAACAAATAAATTGAAAACACAAACAAGTTTTTGATCAATTTTTTTTTTCCAATAGTTTGAGGTTTTTCGCAGCTTGAACATCAAGTTGTAGTTTGTGCAACATAAAATCATTGAACTTCTTGTCTAGTAGAAGTTGTTGCAAAAGTATATTTATGGCATGAAAATGAGTACATATTAATTATCTAGATAGTCTTCTCGTTTGAAGTTAAGTTATTAAATTCTCCTTGTTGCATCAATTTTTGTTGATATGTCTTATTTAACCATAAAAAATATTATAATTGCATGATTAAACAATTCTCACAATCTTCCTTGTTTTAAGAAAACAAGAATATAAAACTTACAAAATTCGTAGATTTAAAATGTGAAAACCCCCCTCTATTTATAGACATGAAATGATCATCTAAAATTGTACCTATCGTACCTTATCAGATAAGTCACAACCCTTAGGAAAAATTACAACCATTCAGAAATGTCATAACTCATCGAAAAAGTCATAACTCTTTAAAAAAGTTACAACTCTTCGGAGAAGTCAATACCCATCAATGTGAAAATGTGTCAGCTTTTAATATAATAAAGAGCAAATAAATATATATAATATAATATAAAATATAAAATATGTACTAAATTGGTGTTTTAAGTTGGGGTTTTATAGTAATTTAACATTCAAGTTAGAGAGTTCATGCTTTTAAGGTAGTAAGTATAAGTATAAGTATATATATATAAACCATAAATTTACTATTTATAGAGATCACAAATTGAGAACTCCAAATCCTTGCACAAAATGACATTCAATGAGTAGTAATTAAAATAAAGGCTATTAACCCAATTACCAAATATTCCTTCAAATCTGTTTACATTCAATATGATAAATGTCATAAAGACAATTAATTCATTGTCATATTAAACCAAATAACCGATTAAAAAGTTTTTAATAAAATACCATAAAGGCTAATATAATATGGGACAATAATATATAATTAAGTTTTTTTTACCAACCTTAATAATAGATATAAAGAAATTCAAAGATTAGTCCTATACTTTTTTAATATAATAAAGATATTTTATCAATATTTCCCATATATATTAAAAAGAATATTAATGAATATTATATATAAACTATAAGTATTGTTGAGTTTTCATAAAGAAGAATAATGTGTCGAGTCTGGTGTCTCATAGACTATGAAACCTAGTAAAAATAAGATTAAACTAGTCGAACAAATGGTGAAGTGTAGAACTTCTATGAACCAAAAATTCTTTTGTAAACTAATAGTCTTATTCTATCACATTATACTTGCCCAATCTTTGTCATTATCGCAGTTTTACACGAAGAGGTTGTGTGCCTGTCCTGGTATTCATGAGTTCTTTAGAAATGTGTCACAATTTCATAGAGGCGGCGCCAATTCACACTCACATAGTTCCATCCATCAAGTGTATTATGCATAGCTACACACCACCTATAAAGGATATGATAATGGATTAAGAGTTTACAACTCAACCTCACTTTCCTTGCACATTTGCATTAAATGCACACTATAATAGATCACAGATAGAACAAAAGTTTATAGTGCATAAGATCAAACAATGACTTATTATTACGCATATGAACCTAATTCATGGGATTTCCAATCACATAGGTTAGGTTGCGATCATGTTCGATATACAACTTGACAATAGTCTTATTCTCATTGAAGCTTCATTTATTAATATTTTTCCAAATCTTTAGTCAAAGAATTGACCAAATTCACTTTTAACTTCACACAATTGATGCATATAATCCCATCTCTAAAGATGTTCTATTACTCTTTGTCTCAAATCAATGTAATCACTCTATGGAGGTTTATTGATTTTATATTAACATAAATATTCGTTAAGAAATTACTTAACCACTTAGTACCATAATCATCCAACTTCATTATATTTACCTGATTTTTAAAGCATCCACACACTAAATGAACACAGATTGAATTTTGAATAACAAGATCAAGTGGAATCTTCTCACTTTAAAAATTCATGACATAACTTTAATAAGACACTTTACCCCCATATTTCCAAAACTTTAATTTGGAAAAAAAATATTTCTACATAGCAAGTTCAACCAATTTTTCATACAGGCATTCCATCATATAAATGATAAACTGATAACATAGCTTCACTCAAATATTATATATCATCATTTTAAAATTTATTTTTTACTCTAGTATTGATAACGCTCAAACTACTCTCAAAAATAAATTCGAAGAGTAAGCGATCGTTGTCAATAAAAATACCCAACTAAGAGTCGGGGTCGAATCCGATAAGGAATGGTTTAGTGATAAGAATTTAACTAGAAAATTGAAAATGTGTACATATGCATTGTAGTATGTTAGAACAAGAGAGTACATGATTCCACCAAATTTACTAAAGTTTAAAGTGTCAAGTATCACAATTAAACTAGAGGTCAAGGAATCAAGCAATTAAGAGAATATCTAGGGGTACGGGAATTGGAATCAATGTCACATGGAGTAGTTGTGTTTCTCAATTATGCTAAATACTCATGGATAAGTTGGGTAATCTTCAATGACACTAATCTTTTTTCAATCTCATAGCACCATTTCATAAAATCTCCTTTCGCTCTCATCTATGTGAATTACAAATCAACCCATTACCTTACTCTTTCGAGCGGATTTGGGCAATCAGATCTGACCCATAACCTCTCTTTTCAAGCAAGTCATAGTCATCAAACCTAAATTGCATGTATCAAGCTAATTACCTACTTCAATTAATCTCTTTCGAGCATCAATCGAAGATCGAGAATAGGAATTAAGTTTGCAACTTTAACCCATGAATTAACCCCATGCTAATTATTCCAAGTCCATGAATGTATAGAATTAAAACAGAGCAAAACACAATACTCACTATATTAAATCAACACCCAACCCCATAATTGCATCCCTAAAATTTGGTTTTAGCCACCCATCACAAAAAGTAAAGAAATTGTATCTATCGTGAGAGCACCCGTGAATGTGATGAAATTAAGCAATTATAATTAACACCCACTTTGATTTCAACTTCCAATTGGCAATTGCAAAAGTAAAATTGAAAATCCCAAAACTCAAGATAATCTTCACAAGGTGAAATACCTTATACACAAAAGCTATCAAAATATTCACTTCTCAGAACTCTCCAAAAAATATTTCAAAAACTCTCGCCTTTGAGCTATTTATAGTTCCCAAAGTTTGGGCCAAAATTTACTGCGTGACCAACTCGGCGACATTAGTCGAGCTCGCCAAACACGATCGGCTGATCACCATATGTTCCCTAGCTCGCCCTTCTTTTGCACTAGGAATTAGGCATTTGAACATCAGTTGACAGACTTGATTGAGTCTACCTTTCACACTCGGCAGATCGCTGATTACCACCTTAGTTCACCTTTCAAGCTTTCACTTTTCACTAAAGTACTCTCACATCTGGCGATGGTCATCTGGTTCACCCTTCAGCATCGGTGAGTCATCATTTCATTATTCAGTTCACCGACCTGCCTTCAACATTTTCAACTGTGAGCATTGTCACTTTAGGTGAGGCCAGACCACTTGGGCGATCCACCCTTTTGTTTAGGCGACAAACAGTGTGGAGTGTACACTTCATTCAATGTTTTTTGCCTCTCTTTCAAGTATTCATTCTTGCCTTGTCCTTTAACCTTCATAGCTACAAATTATCAAAATATCATCAGAATAGGACATAATAAGGCATTGAGGATACTAATTGTTGAACTTAAAAGGCCTCAAATGAGTATAAATCTACCACTCATCAACAATACAAATTAAATTTTAGAAAAAAATAAATCACCAAAAGTACGACATACTTGTTGATTATTTTTCCCCATCTAAATTCTTGTCAAAAAGATATACCCAATTTGGTAAGGCTCATCATTATTTAGGAAGAATATATTTTTCCTACTCGCTATTTTTATAATCTAAAACTATTTTTTTCTAAAATTCTCAATTAAAACACGAAAAGAAATGGTGCCTGTTTTTTCCTTTTCTAAAGGTCTCAACCACATACTAAACAAGTAGATTATATTCAAACATTGAGATTTGAAAACAGCATTAACATAGGAGAGAATTTTATTACCAAAAGATTAATAAATTAAAAAATAAAAATTTTCTTATTTATTCGTATGTTCCAAATTTTACCATGCCAAAAATAAATAATTAAGTACTAGCATATTCACTTTCACGATCCGAAACTCGAGCCATGATATCAATGGAACCTATTATAACCCACGAGTAGGTAAGTCATCCCGTAACCCAAAACGAGTAGTAACAAACATACAAGGTAGAAACAACAATTAACAAGAAATACAAAAATAGTTTAAAGGACACATCGCAAGATAATATATAAACCAACATGATATAAATAAAAGATTCAACTCAAAACCTGGTAGTTATATGTACAAAGCTTCTACAAATGAGTGCAACCCAAAAGTGGACCAAAAATATACAAACTTATCTCAAAAAGCAAAAGAGTAGTCAAACTATACAGAAGGAAACATGTATGATCGAGAACATCATAGTTCTCATCCTTGTCTCTGTACCTCCTACAATCGGCTAGAATAAACGCTGATAACTGTTGCTCAGACCTGTATCAAGAAACAGATGCATAGTGTAGTATGAGTATCAGAATAATAGGTACCCATTAGGCATCATAGGCTGATTGAGCTTGAAAAGTAAAGGCAGTATGAAAAGAGAGAATAGATAACACTACAAAGGTCAACGAATGAAAATCTAACTAGAATGCACATGATTCAAGGAAAGAATGTAACGAAAGCAAGTAACTAACTACAACATAACTGGACCCCATAAGCCTAGAAGGTACACTCGTGTGCAAGTTTAAGTATATAACCCAAACGGGCCACATAAGCCTGACATGTACACAAATAAACTATAGCTATGGAGTATGAAAATCAGTGAGTCCAGAACAGGAAAGTGCATAGACTGGACCTCAAACCACGGATAGGGAACCCAAAGTAACCAATAGAACTATGCCGCTAGGTATTAACTCAATAGAGGATAAAAGGCCCGAAACTCGGATTGCAGCTGAAAATCAAGGGCCCAGACCTTGAATATGCGACTATATAGAGGAACATGACCAGTCCTTGAAATTGTGACAAAAAGAGTTTTTGGGGAAGATTCCCATGTCAAGTAAACATAATAAATCCATCGTAGAATGGTGTCCACCCCAATGTGCCAACAAACCACTCCAATCCCAAATTGGATCCAATCTCACTTCATCGTACAAAACTCGAAATCACAAGAGAGAATCACGGGGGGGGGGGGGGGGGGGTAAAATAAGGGATTAATGGATGAAAGGTCATCGGAGCTGAGTTACCACCTAGCTAAGGCTCATACTATTAGACTCAAGCCTGCTACATCAACCTATAGGGAACTAAGCCATCTGTAGCGACGTCAGAGCAATTCTAAGGCCTATTAACTCTGAAACACAAGTCTAAGGCCATCGCTAGCCTACACCTAGGCTAAGGCTAATAACATGCTATCAAAAAAAATAAACAAGTACAATCGGGAGCCACAATTTAAGGATGATCACACAAAAAGGGAAAAACATGCTAAAAGTCTCGAAAAAAACCAAAATAAGGCCTAAAACATGATTTCTAAATAAACTAAGCATGATAAACTATCAACCTAACAAAAATTCCAAATAATCATTATGAATTTACGTTCTCGAGCTCAATCTAAAGACTAGGAAGCCACATCCTACCTCTACACAGACCACACGCGCGACATAATCACAATTTTAGAGCTTTACCCTTCTGAATGGCCTACGAATGCTGCCACACTATCAAAAATACAACCATAATGTTAATACAAACATTTTGACATAAAAGTATAATAATTGGAGATGGATCATAAATCGAGTCTAAAATGAGAATATGGGACCCACTATGAGAATCCCAAATTTGAGTCTGTCAAAAGGTTCTATTGAGCATTCCAAACTTGTGTCTTAAAATGGAACATAATTCAGAGCTCAAAAGGGTTGTAAACACAGACATGCAAAAATTCTCCAATTTAACACCAAGAAGAAGGGTTGGGCAGTTCCTTTGGAATGATTTTACCTCAAATCCCACTTTCCGAAGTTCTCCAATCACCCCCAACATGCATCCACAAACAACCTGGATGCAATGCAATAAAAATTGACCAATTTGGAGCTTTAGAACTTGAGAAATTTGAATTTGAAGTTCTTCCCCTTTGTTTACACGGCTGGTCTTTTAATTAAAAGACCGGTCAAATAGACCATCGCAAACACGAAGGGGCAGCCTGCGAACGCAGGGGTCAGCCACCTTGTCCTTCATGAATGTAGAAAAGGGACCACAAACATGGAAGGCAATTTCCCAAGCCTCCACAAACATGACAGTCTGCCCGCGATCGCGCAAGGCAACCATGCTTGGTCTTCATAAATAAGGCAAGGGCCTTGCGAATACGGAGAACAATTCCTCTGGCCACCGTGAATGCGGCCTACTGCCCACTAATTCCAAGAGGAGAAAGGGCATGCACCCGTTGGTTTTGACCAACTTAAAAATCCCCGACGGGGTGCTCAATACTCTTTTTGAACCCCGTACAAGCAAATGAGATATGCTACCCCACAAAATTCAACATTCCGAATTCAATGGAGATAAAAAAATTTCCAATCGAGGTTCTCTCGATGAAAAGTGGATACCACACACGAACTCTATTTTAAGCCAAATTCTACAAGAAGGCTCAGGATGAGCCCAAAGCTTTGGGATCTGCACAAACGGTCCTTCTAGACCAAACTGGACATTTAGGAGCTGATGAAACTGTCAAAATTGCATTTTGAGGTTTTCCTTATGAACTTTTGACTAAAATCAACCATTCATGTTTTAAAAGCTCCAAAATATAAAAACTTGCACAGAAACCAAATGAACGACTATGTCACCGAACTTTTAGTCCCAACACGTCATGAATGAATTGGAGTCGCAATAGGAATTCTCTAAGCGACTAAAAGAAGAATATAACAGAGAAAGGACCTAGAGGGTCATTTCAACATCCACAACTAAAAAGGATTTTCCGCTGGATAAGTAAGAGCCAAGAAGTACCTGATGGTCAAACAAGTGGGAAACTACTTTTGCATCTCGTGCTCGATCTCCTAGGTAGGCTCCTTGACTAGATGATGCCTCTAATAGACCTTAACCATATGAATGGATCTTGAATGCCACCGTCATACATATCTAGCTCAAATGGCAACTAGCTCCTCCATGAAGGTCAAATAGTCATCCAACTAAACTAAATCATATCGAAGCACATGAGACTCATCAAGCAAAGCATAGAAACATGGAAAACCGAATGAATAGCTAAAAATGCAAGAGTTAGGGATAACTAATAAGAGACATCACCAATAGTCCACAAAATACCAAAATGGCCCTATATATCTAGGTCTAAGATTGTCCGCCTCCAAAATCTTATCACGCCCTTTATAGGCGACATTTGGAGGAATACTCAATCACCAACCCCGAATCTAATGATCAATGCCTATGATCAACAAAACTATGATGCCTACTCTGAGCTGTCATGAGCCTATCCTAAATTACCTGCAAAATGATCTTAGGTCTCCTGAAGAAAATTAGTACCACACAGCCCTAGGCTCTGAAGACTCAAACCAACAAACTGGAGAGTGAAAAATCCTACATATAAAGCCTTGAACGGGGCCATCTAAATACTCAAGTGGTAGTTGTTGTTGTATGTAAATTCCGCCAAAGCCAAAAATTGGTCCACTAAAATCCAAAATCAAGAACCCATGCCCACAACATATCCTTCAAAACCTTAACAGTATGCTCTGATTGCCCTTCCATCAATAGATGAAAAGTTGTGTTAAGGTCAACACGGTTACCCAAGTTATCCTGAATTGTCCTGTAGAAGTTGGAAGTGAACTAAGTACCCTTACTGTGAAGACGAACTACCTCCCAAATGTAAATACAATCTAACCTCTTGGTACTAAAAGAAGACTGAATGGATAGAAAGTGTGCTCACTTAGTCAATTGATCAACCATGACCCAAATGTTGTCAACACCACTAGAAGTCCGAGACAACCCCATAACAAAGTCCATGGTGATACGCTTTAACTTTCACTTCAAAATGGGCAAACTCTAGAACTCACCAACTGGCCTGAAATGATTGGCCTTCTCCTGTTGGCAACACAAACAATGGGACACATAGTCTGCAATATCTCTCATCATACTACTCCACCAGTAATGCTGCCTTAGATTACAAAACATCTTCGCAGTGCCGGGATGAATGGAATATCTGGAATCATAAGTCTCATAAAGGATAAGTTGAATCAGATCTCCAACTCTTAGAACACAAATACGACTATCAAAGCTCATAACCCCAAAAGAATATAAGGTAGCCTACCTGGCATCATCTTGCAAAAAATTTCATAGCCACCAAGGCTCATCCTCAAACAAACGATCACGGATCAGCTCTAACAAAAAAGACTAAACTCCCACATAGGCTAACACCAACCTAGAATTTGAAATATCGAGCTGAATCATCCTATTGGCTAAAGTTTGGATGTCTAAATCCCGCTCCAAAATTGAAAGAAAGGCTAGACTACACATACTCACCACCATTCTACTCAAGGCGTATGCTACCACCTTTGCCTTGCTCGAATGGTATAGAATAGAGAGGTCATAGCCCTTCATGAGCTTAATCCTCCTGCGCTGCCTCGAATTAAGGTCCTTCTTGCTTATAATATACCTAAAACTCCTTTGATCAATGTAGATCTCGCATCGAACACCATACATGTGGTGCCTCCAAATCTTAAGTAGAAAACTACTGCCACCAACTCCAAATCATGACTGCATTAGTTGCGCTCATGCACCTTAAGCTGCCTCACCGCATAATCTATAACACAACCTTTTTGCATATGTATACAACCCAAACAAACACTAGATGCGTCATAATACAGCGTGAATCCCTCTCCCTCAACTAGAAGAGTCAAAATAGGAGTAGTAGTAAGAAACTCATTGAGCTTCCAAAATCTCAACTCACACTCCTCAACCTACTCAAAAGGAACATCAAGATGAGTCAATCGGGTCAAAGGTGTTGTAGTAGTCGAAAAGCCCTCCACAAACCGTGTGTATTAGCCTGCTAATTCGATGAAGCTCTAAATCTCAGTAATAGTGGTGGGCCCAGCCTAATCAGGAATAACCTCAATCTTCGCCGGATCCACTATAATGACTTCCTTGGACACCACGTGCCATAAGAATGCAACAGACTCAATCAAAAACTCACACATTGAGAACTTGGCATAAAGCTAGTAATCTCTCAATGTCTATGGCACAACCCTCAAATATTAATCATGCACCTCCGGGCTCCACGAGTATACCAAAATATCATCAATGAACACGATGAAAAAGGAATCAAGGTACGACATGAACATGTGCGTCATCAAGTCCATAAAGGCCGTAGGAGCATTAGTCAACCCAAAAGGCTTCACCAAGAAGTCAAAATGACCGTATCGAGTCGTAAATATGGTCTTAGGGATTTCGATCACCCTAATCCTTAGCTGATGGTAACAAATTCTCAAGTCAATATTAGAAAACACCACAGCACCTAAAATTGGTCAACCAAATCATCAGTGCGAGGTATAGGATAATTATTCTTCATCGTCACCTTATTTAGCTACCTGTAATCAATAGACATCTGCATACACATGTCCTTTTTCTTCACAAATAGGACTGGGGCACCCCTAGGTGAGACACTCGGCCAAATGAAACACTTACCCAAGAGATCTTGAAGATGAACACTGAGCTCCTTGAGCTCTACAGAGGCCATACAATAAGGCAAAATAGAAATAGGATGGGTGCTTGGCTCAGGTCAATAGTAGAGTCAATATCTTGCTCCTAGGGTAGGTCAGTAGGGAAAACATCAACAAATATCGTACAAATAGGCCAAATAAGCTAAACATCCTCTAGCAACCAACCTCTGAACCCGAAC
This sequence comes from Solanum appendiculatum, assembly GCA_018342035.1. Classification (NCBI taxonomy): domain Eukaryota; kingdom Viridiplantae; phylum Streptophyta; class Magnoliopsida; order Solanales; family Solanaceae; genus Solanum; species Solanum appendiculatum. The sequence goes on along the minus strand of JAGDQO010000766.1, from coordinate 557,911 downwards.
AAAAGATATAACCCAAGCTAGTGTATGACTACAAGAGCCCTGCCACACCACTGAAGAAACACCAGGCATGACTAAGGTCATGGTCTTAGCAAAAAAATCTAAGACCTCATGGTGGGGGGAAACCAATCCATGCCCAAGATAACATCAAAATCCAACATATATAGCAATATAAGGTAATCTAGAGTGTCCCACCCCTATATAGTCACTAAACATGATCTATTCACTCAATCCATTTCTAAAGACTCACCCACGGGGACCAAAATATGCAACGGTGCTGCCAAAGGCTCAGAACTCACACTTAATCAGGAAGCATAATACATAGACACATATTAAAAAGTAGATCTCGAATTAAATAAAGTCGAGGTGGGTTGTTGGCATAAAAGAATTGTACATAAAATGACATCGTCTGATGCCTCTACCTTCACCCACTCTTGTGATGCATATAGGTGGCCATGTCCATCTCTGTCGCGAGGATTATTCCCACCACCTGACCTACTTCCCCGATGTCCTCCTCAAGCTCCTTGATGACCGCCTCATCGATCCTGACCCTGGGCACCACCCCTAGCTAGAGGTGCTACTGCTATAGCTGGTCTGGCTGGGTGTGGAGCAGGTGCAATCGTCCCTTGCTGGGATAGCCTCTGGACCAATGATCAAGCTCACAACAATCATAATAACCCTATGAAGATTGACTCACAAAATAACGATCACCATGGCCTGAAGCACCTTATTGTGAATCCCTCGAACTCTAGCCCATAATAGTGTCAGCCTCTAAAGTATGAAGCATTGCTTGAACAGGCTGACTAGACTGACCCTGCTGACATTTCCAGTGAGGCCTATTAGAGGAGTCCTTGCCCCTTGAATAGGACCATTTGTAGCTGCCCTAATTCCAAACTCCCATGTTGCTGGCCTTATGGGACTGCGAAGGAGCTCTTCTACAATGTGAGCATGATAAAAAACATCCAATAATGAGCAATCCATTGAAAGCATAGTCTCGATCTCAATCCTCAGCTGAAGTCTTAACCCATGAACAAAACAATGAACAATTTCCTGCTCGATAGGCAGTATCATCATAGCATGTCTAGAGAGCTTGTGAAACCTCACCTCATACACATATCAAGTCATGGAGCCATGCTTGAACCTCGAGAACTTACCATGAAGTTAATCTCTGACACTCTACAGGATGAATCTGGCAAATAATACCTTTGAAAGCTCAACCCAAGACACCGAAGATGACCCAACTGGTCTACCCTCTAAGTATGAATGCCACCCCTATCAGGGTAGCCCGTTGAACTGATTAGTGCTGAAGTTGGCTCCTCTCGACTCCACTAACACAAATTTATACAGTTGCTCATGGAAAGTTGTAAGAAAGTCATGGGCATCCTCTCCAATCACCCTAGAAAATCTTGGAGGTGACAATCTCAAGAATATTCCAAGTATCTTCTTCTCCTCAATCAGCATAACTTTAGCCGCAATAACTGGTTGGCAGCGTTGGGTGTTGGTGGCACCTCGACCTATCGAGCCGTTGCTGCAGGATAACCCTGCAGTGCTGGTGAAACTAGAGTTTGTCTATTGCATGCCCCCTAAAACAACCAATAGCTAGGTGATAGCCGCCTGATGGTCTGGAACCAACGCAGGTCTAGCAAGTGGTTGAGTTGGTCCTAGCCCCATCGATACAGGGGAAACTAGAGCAATCTAAATCTCCACCACAGGCTCCAATGTCCTCTATCTATCTTCAGCTGGTATTGTAGCCCTCACATGACACTGAGGTCATCCTCCTCCCCTAGGTGGGGCACTACCATCAAGCCCAAGTACATCACCCCTGGCCGCTGAGCCTTACGTACGAGCCATCTTGCAAAATAATAAAAATAAGTGAGATTCCAAGAAACTAATAGGACACACGATGCACGAAAGTGATATAAAAGAGAAAATCTTCCTAATGATGTCCAATAGCCTCCTGAAAATAATTTATGTACATTTTTACACCGATCTACATGACTCTACTAGACATTAGCTTTGTATAGGTGACACAGGCGAACCTGGGCTCTGATACCAACTTCCTACGACCCAAAACTCGAGCCATGACGGCACCTATTATAACACACCGGTAGTTGAGCCACTCTGTAACCCAAGGGAGTTTTGAAGATTTGGGCCATATTTATGTTTCTAGAGTTGGTGATTGGGTGTGTATGATATTGGAGGAGGCTCATTGTTCTAAATACTCTATTCATTCGGGAGTGGCTAAGATGTATCATGATTTGAAACAACACTATTGATGGTGTGGTATGAAGAGAGGTATTGTGGACTTTATGGCCAAGTGTTTGAACCGTCAGCAAGTGAAGTATGAACATCAAAGACCGGGTGGTTCGATGCAAAGGATGCCCATCCCTTAGTTGAAGTGGGAGCGCATTACTATGGACTTTGTGACTATATTACCCTTGACTTTGGGTAAATTGATTTTGTGTGGGTCATTGTGGATCGATTGACCAAGTCGGCTCATTTCATTCCAGTGAAGACAAGCTATAATACAGAGCAATTGGCTAGGATCTACATCAGGGAGATTGTTCGGTTGCATGGGATGCCTATTTCTATTATGTCTAAGAGTGGTGCACGGTTCACCTCTCATTTATGGAGTTCTATGCAAAAGCAGATGGGTACCAAGCTTGAGTTGAGTATCACTTTACATCCTCAAACCGATGGCTAGCCTGAGTGGACTATTCAGGTGCTTGAGGATATGCTTCGGGCTTGTGTCATGGACTTTGGTGGTCATTGGGACCAATTCCTACCTCTTGCAGAGTTTGCTTTGTATGGGATGAGGTGTAGATCTCCTGTTGGTTCGTTTGATTCATTTGGAGTTCGACCTTGGGATACTGATTTTTTGATAGACTCCATGGATAAGGTGAAGTTGATTCAGCAGAGCCTTGTGACCGCACAGAGTAGGAAGAAGAGCTAGGCAGATAGACGTGTTGGGGATGTGTCTTTTGCCATTGGTGGGCATGTTTCGCTTAAGGTGTCACCCACCAAGGATGTAATGAGGTTCGGAAAGAAAGAAAAGCCTAGTCAGCGGTTCATTGGCCCTTTTGAGATTTTGGGGAAGTGTGGAGAAGTAGCCTATAGGTTGGCCTTACCTCTGAGCCTTTTAGCAGTTCACCCCGTGTTTCATGTCTCGAAGCATAAGCGATATCGTCATGATGATTCTCATGTGATTCAGTGGGATTCTGTTGCTTTGGATAAAAATTTGTCCTTTGAGGAGGAGCCGATTGCTATCTTGGATAGGTAGACTAGACAGTTGAGATCCAAGCATATTGACTCCGAGAAGGTTCAGTGGAGACATCGACCTGTTGAGAAGGTGACGTGGGAGGTGGAGTCTGACATGCGTCATAGATACCCTCAACTTTTTACCCCTTCAGGTACCTTATTTTGGTTTTTTGTTTGAGGACAAACACATCTTTTAGTGGTGAAGAGTGTAATGTCTCATTTCTTGTGAACTTACTTTTAATTGTGAAATGACTATTTTGCCCTTCCCCATAGTATTTTCATGCTTAGTTTGTGTTGCGAGAATGGTTGGTGTGGTCCCCGATGCGATCAGGTGTATTTTTTGTGATTTTGACCTTTTTGAGTTGAGAATTCTTGATAGGGTTGACTTTGGTCAACATTTTGAGTTTCGAGTGTTAAATAGTGATTATGTCAGTTCCATTGAATCCAGAACGCCGATTTTGGTTTAGTAGAGTGGTCGGTAAGAGTCACGAGACCTTAGGTTGTGATTTAGATATTTAAGTAAAAAGTTGAATTTTGGCCTAAATGGGTTCTGAGGGGGTATTTCAGTTATAACAATCTTTTTTTTAAATCCGATGATTGCATTGGTTTCCAAACATGTTTTATGATGAATTTGTACTATTGGTTCATGTTTATAGGGTTCTGGATGAGTTTCGAGGGTCAAAAAGATGTTTTAAAGGTCGTTGGTTCACACTTATAGCAACGGAAAAATAAACTTTTAGCAACAGGAAATGAGTTTTAGTGAGGAAATCGCTGATTTGAATATCTATTAGATCCCATTTCATATTTTTGACATATTTGGAGCTAGATAGGTCGATTTGAGCTGATTTTTTATGCGTTTTCTTTCATAATCTCATAATTAATGACCCTTGAAACTCATCCAGAACCCTATAAACAAGTAACATATCATTGTTCATGGAAATATGAGAATGTGGAGAAATACTATCTTTTTGAGAAATGTGATACCTTACTTATATTCTTGATCACGCTGAGGTGGCAAATTGATGAGACATTGAGATATTGAGTTTGGTATATCGATTGCGAGTCCCCCGTGGGCCCTTGTCTGGAAGCTAGAGGCTAGGTAAGGTGTATACGATAGATTGTGCGACAATCTTGGTACCACCACATCATTCCATCATTTCATCATTTTATTGCATCACATTGGCCAGCTTTGTTGTGTTGTGTACCTTGTTTTATGTGTTCATTTAGCTATTATCTGCCTTTTTATGTGTTTATTTTACTCACGCTGTTCTAAATAATTTGGCGGCACCGATGCCGGAATGATACTTTTCTGCGTGCAGGTGAAAGCGTTCATAGTTTATTTCGTAAGTCTATTTAGTTGCTTATACTCAGTCAGTCTAACCTACTAAGTACATGTGGATTGTACTCACCCCCTACTTCTGTTATCCTTTTTATATAAATCCTAGTCAGGGTGATCATCGTAGAGGCTGATCGGATCTAACGATTTCTTCTCATTCGAAGTTGTGGTGGGATCCTACTTTTCGGATCGCCATTGGTCTCCATCTATCATTTACAATGTTTAATTTCCTTTCTAAGACTTGAGATGTTTTTCAGAATCTAGAAATGTATTAGATGCTCTTGATACTTATGCTACCAGGTTTGGGATCTTCTTTGTTGCTTCGTATCAGTTGTGGCCTGACTTTCCTTTGGAATTCTCGTATGTGTTACTTCTTTCGGCTTACACATCATTTTAGAGTTCTCGGGGTGTGTGTCATCATGACCTCGGGTTTTGGGTTATGACATTTGGCTTCGGTTGATATCTGTTTGCCAAAGCGAATAAGATTCCAATATCCTATTAATTCATGTTGCTTTCACTTTGTGGGGTTTGGCCACTTGGCAACTTCATTAGGTTTTATTTTCCTCTACTTTTTCTCTTATTGTTTGTGAGAGTTTATATATATATATATATATATATGTTTTAAACACTTTATATAGACTATGTGAGTTTTTATACATGTCGAGCACATTAATTATGTCCTCAAATCTGTTAGTATATATTATCAAAATTCGTAAGACTAAAAGGTTAATGGGCTTTACAGTTTTACCATATACCATATTCTTTTACGAATCATCAATATTCATATATTTACGAGATAAGTGTCTAAAACACACCTAAGTTATTCCCTTTTTTTTAGTTTCATATAAAAACTATTGGAAGTGTGAGTTTCATACCAAAACTATTACTTATTAGTTTGAGAAACACACCTAGTGGTGTGTGCAATACACTCTCTCTTTTATTTACAAGACCCTTGCCACATGGAAAAAATATGAGTAAATTTTAGGAATAGCAAACATAAAAATCATATTAGCGCTCTATAGCTACAGTTTTGCTATTCGCGCTTCATAGCAATAATACTATGGAGCATCAGATTTGTATAAAATCGCAGGTGGCAGCATCTGATTTGTATAAAATCGCAGCGATTGTATAAATCGGGCTTCTGTGTCTATGAAAATTACGTTTGTATATGTATATGTTCTTTGTGATTGTATATATGCATAAAATTTGAATTCGTATACAATTGAATCGAGTTATACAAACACAAAGTACACATTGTATTTTGTATAATTTGTGTTTGTATAAAGTGAGAAAAAGAGAAAGGAAAAAGAGAATTGGGCCGGGGAAGATTTGTATTTGTATAATTATAAGTGTATAGGATGAATAAATATGTATTTGTATTTGTATATACAGTTATCTCACGCTTTATACAAACACAAACACAATTTATACATTTGTGTTTGTATAAAGTGAGAGAGGCGAGCGAGATTTGCTACGAATTAAAATTAAATGAAAATGTAGTTATAACATTTATTTTGAATTAATAATTTGCTATAATGCACAATTTTCCCATAAAATATTTCACATTGACAAAAATTAAATAAACTATTAATATTAGTTAAAAATTAAAGACTAAAGTATTACTATCCCAATTATTTTTGTTTAAAAAATAAAATTTAAAATATTTTTCTCACCCCATTCAACCATCTCCTACCCCCTCCCCCCGACAATCCCCCCGTCCTTTTATTTTTTAAAATTCTTGTATAAAATATTTTTAAAAAAATTCAAACATCACCTCCTTCCTAAAAAAAATTTTGATACTATTTTTTTTATAAGAACAAAATTAAATTCTAACCCACCCCATCAAACCTTCCGCTCCTAATTTTTTTTTTTTTTACATTTTTCTCGTTTTGTGTTAGATGTGTATATTTACTTTTAGGAAAATATTTTTTTCTACTTACGTACAGAATATAATAGAAATTAAATTATTATTTTTAAAAAAGTCTTGGGGCAAGTAAAAAAATACTTTTTTAAAAAAATATATCTAATACAAAACGAGAAAAAAATATTGGAAGAAGAGTATTCCAATATTTTAGGTTGAATAAGGAAACTAGGTGTGACTCTGTCAATGCATATGTTGCATCTGATGTAAGGAATCGTTCAACTTCAATTGAAGCTCAAGTTAATGAGAAGAGCTTCGATAAGTTTTACATACAAGGGGGCTTAAATGTGAAGCCTTTAGTCATTGACAGAATAGAATCAGGTAAAGACGTAGCTCAAGTAGAAGAAGTTGTTAGGATAGATATAAATGATGGATCAGCTGTTAATGTAACGCATCCTGATAATTATTTAAATGGGGAGAGTGTTTCTGAATCACCCCATGAGAAAGAGTTATCTGAAGTGGAAAAGGAAACATGGAATTTGCTTAGGGGAGCAGTTGTAAACTATTGTGGCTTCCCCATTGGGACTGTGGCAGCTAATGATCCAGCTGATAAGCAGCCGCTTAACTACGATCAAGTGTTTATACGCGATTTTTTCCCATCGGTTCTTGCTCTTTTGATGAATGGAGAGGGGGAGATTGTCAAGAATTTTCTGCTCCACACTCTGCAACTGCAGGTATGCATTTCTTACACAATGAGGCAAGTATCTTCTATAATAATGTGGTGTTGAAGTTGGCTTTTGTTATAATGATAAAGAACTGTTACGTATATTTTAATAATCATGTAAAACCATTGAATCATTCTTTGTTTCGCTTTTTTACTTTGAGATGTGTCATTTGAAGTCGAGAGTGTCATTTCCACAATTGGTAATAATGTAATACTTTTTGATAATTGTGTAAAAACATCTAAGCTTTCCTTTTCTGTTTGAGCTGTGTCATTTTCACAATCTGTGTTGATTTCTGCAAACCAATTGCTGCCAATGATGCAGACTACTGTTTGTTTATGCTTTGAGAATCCATTGAAGGACCTTGTGGGCATTCATGTGTGTAGACTGAGAAATCTCGGAATCAGTTTGACATTTCCATGATGGATTGCGGCTTTATTTTTGAAATGCTTTTAGACTAATGAACATTTCTCACTCAAGTTTGTATTGCAAAAACGCTTGTTGATTTCCTTGTTTGTGAATTTAACATTTGGCACGATTCACATCCCTGTATTTATCAAGTCTTTTCTTGGAAAGTTACAATCCTCATGGTAAGTGAAACATCTATTCTCTGTGCTTCTTAGAGGTGGGAGAAAACTGTGGACTGCTATAACCCTGGAGAAGGATAGATGCCCGTGAGTTTTAAAGTCAGAACTGATGAATTTGAAGATGTGCTGAACCCAGACTTTGGTGAATCCGCAATTGGACGTGTTGCACCTGTTGATTCTGGTAAGAGGATAGTTCTACGCGTAATGTATTACTGTTAATCATTTTGCTGGCGATTAGTTGTCTCTTTCTGATATTTGTTGTTTATTACATTCATTTGTCAACATCAACAATTTGAACCCTTTATCAAATGATACTCATGGATCCCGGCATGAATACCCTGCTGCAGACAAAGCCTGGTCGTCCAGTGAAGAACGGTAGAGGGGGAAGGCCCATTATCTACCAAGTATAGTCCAGGAATACAGGGGACTATACTTTGCAAGAGAGGTTGGATGTACAGACAGGCATATGTCTGACACTTAACCTGTGCTTAAGTGATGGTTTCGACATGTTTCCTACTCACTTGGTCACTGATGGGTCCTGCATGATTGATAGGAGGATGTGTATTCATGGTCATCCACTTGAGATCAAAGTAAGATAACATACGAGATGGAATTTAATCAGAATTTTGGTTGGCTCTGAGTTCAAAGGGATTGCATGTCATTCTTTGCCTAAGCTGCTCATATTTTTCGTAGTTTTGGTTTAGCTGTTATTTGAATTTGTGCTTCTCTAAAGGTTAGCCCGGTGCACCAAGCATCTGTGGCTAATTCCATGGCTTGAATCCATTACTATAGGTCACACGGGGACAACTTTACCATTGCTCCAAGGCTTCCCTTCATCAGTGCTTCTCTAATAAGATTAAAGAACTTTCACTGAAGCAATTCCTTTTCTTTCTTTTTTCGGAAAAAGGAAGTTAGTACCTTTCACAAAAAGAGCAGTAAAGTGCTGCAAATCTGTGCAGAGTGCTGCATATTTCTCTTCTAGCCTAGGGGTTCTATCAAATCAAGTATTAAATATATTTCTTCTACATCTTTCTTCTTACACAAAAAAATAAAATGACAAAATAAACTTGAACGTCATCTTTTGATAGAGTTGAACTTTTCTTAAACAACAACATACCAAGTGAAATTTCACTAAGAGCCCGTTTGGATTGGCTTATTATTTTTGACATATAAGTCAAAAGTCATAAGTTAGAATTCCTAACTTATGGCTTTTGGCTATTTTTACTTAAAACAAGTGCTTAAAAGCACTTTTTATTTTAACCAAACACTACAAAAATCCTTAAAAGACATTTTAACTTAAAAGCACCTAAAATAAGCCAATCCAAATAGGGTCTATTTTTCCTCTTATTGAGTGTGACCGTTTTATCAAAATATATACACAATAAAACCTCACTAAATTAATATAGGTGGAATCATGACATATTATTATTTTATAGTGATGTTATTTAATTGATAAATTAATTTATCTATATATAATAGGAGAAGTGAAAAGTGCTACATGTCAGCACCACATAATTTCTCAAATTTTTATACATTTAAAATTAATTGTTTTTATTTTTACCTTTTATAGGACCTTATTGGAGGAGTTGGGTACCCGAATGAAGAAAGGAGACAAATTTACAAACCTTACAAAAAGAGTGAAGAAGGGAGACAAATTCCTAAATGTTTCATAGCCTCTAAAAGATTAAATGTGGACGTGAACACACCAATCCTCAGGACTCAATTCAACATTTTTCCTTTATTGGAGATCGATAATCTCGGCTATAATACTAAATTGTCACGACACAACCCTCCAAGCCATGCGGACACCTACTCGAACATATCAATAGGAGAACCCTTTACCTCCAAAGTGATTAAAATATGGAGAAAAATAATCAAATAAATATAACACCCTACAATTGTAATGAAAAGCCCTTAACTTGATTTAAAACCAAAGGTATTTGAAAAGAACACACTAACATTCCACCAAGGAATTAGTCTAAACAGGTACAAGATCTACTAAGATGATACAATGTATAAAGAAAAGTAAGACATAGTTTCCACCATAAGGAAAGAGGAGTAGAAGCCTTAGGACCATCACCCTCACCTATGAAATATTACTGAAATCCTGTAACCAGGCAATGTCAAGTGGCATAGCAAAAGTATTATCAGTACAAACACACATACTGGTAGATATCATCGGTCAATCCAAACCTACCACATAATATAAAGTAGACATTCTGAAGGAAACATGTAATAGGAAAGTTACACCACCCCAAGTCTCTATCCACACCCTTTTTACTATCCTAGAGTTAATGCCCATAACCTAATACACTTGATCCCAACTTCCTACCTCCATCCGTTGCCGACTCCATCATAAGACATTGTACCCTCTTACAATTCTAAGGCTTCCCAAGCCTACCTGTTATACCACCCTAAGGCTTCCCAAGCATACTTGTTATACCACCCCAATATATCAGGTCAAAACCTAGCCCTTCTATTAACATTATTCCCGAAAACAAGGTCACCACCATCCCTATCAACCAACCTACTACTTGCTCTCAAGTTCTCATGCCCACACCCTAGCCCTTTCGGAACAGTACTTGAGACAGGCTCGTTAGATAAACTCATCCATCTTGAGTCACGTCCCCATTATCATATATGTTCAAAATACTGAACAACCATAACCAATCCCAACACTTAAACCATGCATCAAACATCTTGGTCATCTGCCTGACTTAGTAACCACCACTTCGATAACAAATAACATACCAATATAATCATAAGTATAACATATTCTGGACTTTCAATCCTTACCCTGAGTTAACATTCACATGAAAACATGTCCCACATGATCATATAAAATCCGTACATTATTCATCACACCTTTCAAGTAATCCGGACCACCAATTATCTCTAAAACATTATCATAATGTTTAACATGCAAACCTAGTCTATACAAGATCCATATCCCAACACTTAAACACAAACCCGGCCATTCATAGACCAAATTGTGACAAATATAAAACAATAAACAACCCGATTCTCTCATGGAACCTACACAAATTATTAGTATATCAGTGCGGTACAAAAATCAACTAGTATTAGTATTTATACCAAACGTGGTATTCGAGCCAACCGTTAGTAGTCATACAGTATTTGAGCCAACCGCTAGTATTCCGATACTTTCATGGTAGCCAAGCATATCACAATCACAAATAATCATACACAACACCATCACAATGAACAATAACACTTGAAGCTCACAAGTAAAGTTAAAAGGTTCATTGCATGAGATTATCAAGACGATGTCAAATATATATCATTCCCTTTGGTTTCCCCTATTGGAATTACAAGTGATACCCTGAAGCAGTAAACAAGCTTACACACATATATTAGACAACACAAATCACCTCTATATAAATGGCCTTATATTGAACCCATTATGAGTATAAAATTGTTCCCCTTGATTACCACAAGTCCCTGGAATGGCTATAACCCAGCAATTTCATAACACCTAACCTTACAATTACCACCAACCACCTCAGCAACAAAATTCAAGGTTAACAATGAAGAACTAAAGAACCTCCCTTTAGTCATTCTCTTTTCCCCACCTTAAGAGCAATAACAACAACCCTTAATCATCCAAACTTCATGCCCAAAGTCTTATACATGTAATATCCGTAAAGGTACAATAAATAATGAGGTAAAAATAAGTCTATTTGATCAATTTATAGAAAACCTAGCCTACCTGGGTGCCTCACATCAGCTGATGAACCTTGCCCATGAGTTTCCGATTCCGTGATAGCAAACCGTGATGAATGAGCACAAAAATTCCTTGGGCTTTCACCTCTTTTTCATTGCAATATCTACCCTCCATTTCTCCCATGCTCCAGGTGACTTTGGAGGGTTTTAGAGCATCCCTCGTGTGTTTTCTTCATTCAAAAGTGGGAAGAAAAATAAATTTTTTATATAAATAGGTTGTTGAATTCCCTTCATCCCTCTATAGTGGTCGTGCAAGCGCTATAGAGGCACCGCCATAGCTGGAGGCCTCCCACTATTGTGGGTTGATGTCAATCCAATCAACTTCAAAATGAGCCAAATTCGTTGTGTGCTTAAATTTTAAAATTCTTTCACCAAATTTCTAGAATTTTTGAAATTCCACATGAGATGATATTGAGTAACGGCGGATTGTGTCATTACAACTGCACTTCTATAAAGGGATATACATCAATGACCCTACAATTTGACCCTGCTTTTCAAGGTTAGGATCCTCTTGTGCATAGGCGGATAGATCGTTACCAGAGGCTCATCATTGAACCTGAGGGGTTTGGATATGGTTTATCTATTTTTACATCTTATAATAGTGTTTGTTTTCTAATTCATGAATTTGACCTCCCAATATTTTAATTGTTATATTGCAGGTTTAATTCACACCATGAGACTGCAAAGGTCATTACATCTGCTATTGAAAAGTTTTTTGATAATGCATACTTGATGTGCGGTGAGATTCCACAATCAGTCAGGAGACAAATTTTTAATGAGTTTAAGGTATATGTGAATTTTTTATTTAAATTTAAACTATATGTATTGTGATTCATTCCTAATGTGGTATATTTTAAAAACAAATCTAGAGAAGTGTGTATCGCTTCCCCTTCATGATAAGCAGATCGCATTTAACTTTGAGAAAAGAGCAGGTCATAGAATAGTAGACTTAGTTTACAATGGTCGCATAAAAGGTAGAATTCTCAAATGGTGTAAAACAAATATTTGGAAAGATCTATGCTGACAGTGGAGTAATCATAAGTTGCTTAAGAAAAGGAGAAAACAGAGATCTGGTTAATCTTTATGCTCACCCTTGTTGTTTTTCGACTTTTACATATGCAAGTTCAAGTATCACACTGATTCCATTTTGTCCTAGTTTGAGACACTTAGTATTTCAAGTGTAGGTGAGCAAACCGCATACTAATCGTGGTGGAGTCTTTACTCTTTCCTTCCTTTTTTTCTTTTAGGTATTATTGGGTTATGCCCCTAGACTCTTGTATTTTTAGTTGAATAAGATACTCCTTCACTAGATTTTGGGAGATAGATTATGACATTTTAGTGTTTCTAGACACGAAGTCATTTTCGTGCTCCTATTGTTCATAGCGGATATTCTATTTTGTGGGTAGATTGTTAGATGGATTTCATAACTATTGGGATGCTTCTGCTATATGAGATTCTTAGCAAATTTTTTTATTGATATTTGGTATCTAATAAGATGAATATTGGTTCACTTAAACTTCATAGGTGATTGCTGGGTGTCAATGAATATTGGTTCACTTATACTGGATAGGTGCTTGCTTATTGTCAATCACGGTTGTTGATGGGAAAATTTTAATTTATTTTTCTATTTCATGATAAAGGATAAGTCTCAATATTCCTTACATACCATGTTCATTAAGGTTGAAAACATACCTCGATATCACCATTCAAGATTCAAATGATTAATTATTATATCCAAAGATATTAAAACTAAAGCAATAATTATGTCCCTAGTTTTCCCCTTCTAGATTAAGCAACAAATTTTGAAATCAACTATCATATTTCATTTATATGTTATTAATGATTATTCTATTCAATTACTATAATGATTATTCTATTCAATTACTTGATCATTGGTTCATCATAATATTCTCATCTCGACATGACTAAAATCAATACTAAAGACAGAGACAAAATCATACCTGAAGCTCAAATTGAAAGATGGCTTCAATGTGCTACAATACAAATTCCCTTGAGTAGTCCTTTAATATAACACAATTAAACTATATTACCCTAATTTATATGAAACTCGCTAACATTAGTAAACTACCATTAGAGTCAAAATTCGAAGCTCACTTTGAAATTAAATAAATTTGATTGTTCCACTATGTTGACCACACCTCATGTTTGCTAGGATCCCCCTCTCACAAATACTCAAGCTTTGGTCCTCTGTTTGCTCATTTTCTTAAAAAACTTATGATTACTTCACTGTTGGCAAAATCTTTGCATATACTTGGTTTACAACAATTAGGAATTCTACCTTTTTAGCAATCATTATAAACGAGTCTGATATTCTATGAGTTACTCTTTTCTCAAAGTTAGTTGTGATTTTCTTGTCATGAGGGGGAAACCATACACATTTTTCCTAAATTTATTTTCAAAAAATCTCACATTAGGAACGAATCACAATACATATAGTGCTTTAATTGAAATAATAAATTCATATATTTCTTAAACTCATTAAAGATTTGTTGCCTGACTGATTACGGAATCTCAACCCACGTCAAGTATGTGACATAAAAAAAGCTTTCCAATAAAAGATGTAATAACCTTGGTTGTCTCATGCAGCATGGATTAAATCTACAATATAACAATTAAAATATTGGGGATTCAAATTCATGAATTAGAAAAGTAACATTATCATAAGATGTAAACATAGATAAATTATGTTGGAAGATATGGAAAATCACTTAAATCTCCTAGTTTGAGGCGTGCCTATGGCACTGTCCTTAAGGATATTTCACCGGTTAAGGTGTATTTCTCAGGATTCAACAATCTCTTCTAGTATTAAAGCTAGGATCCAGAACCTAACAAGGAAATATTTTACTTAATGAAAACCCAACAATACAAAATAAGAAAACATGTTTTTCTTATTATTCTTTTTCAATTCCTTAGCTAAAAGCACAAATTTACTATTTATAGAGATCACAAATTGAGAGATCCAAATCCTTGCACAAAATGATATTCAATGAGTAGTAATTCACATAAAGGCTATTAGCTTAAATACCAAATATTCTTTCAAATCTTTGCACAATCAATTTGATAAATGCCATAAAGACGATTAATTCACAGTCATATAAAACCAAACAACCTTTTGAAAAATTCTTAATAGAATACGATTAAGGCTACTATAATATGAGACAATAATGTATAATTAATTCTTTTCATCAACTTTAATAATAGATATAAAGAATCTCAAAGATTATTCTAAATCCTTGCACAAAATGACATTCAATGAGTAGTAATTGGAATAAAGGCTATTGACCTAATTACCAAATATTCCTTCAAATCTGTGCACAATCAATTTGATAAATGCCATAAAGACAATTGATTCACTATCATATTAAACCAAACAACCGTTTGAAAAATTCTTATTAGAATACCATTAAGGCTAATATAATACGGGACAATAATATATAATTAATTATTTTGATCAACTTTAATAATAGATATAAAGAATCTTAAAGATTATTCCTATACTTTTTAATATAATAACGATATTTTATCAACATTGCCCCATATATCTTAAAAAGAATATTAACGAATATAACTGATATATATATATACTAGTTTCTATGTACGTGCGTTGCACGTGAATATCAAACCATATACTATACTATTTTTAAAAATAATGTCAATATTATAAAATAAAATATTAAATAAAAAATTAAATAAACAATTATAAATGGAATGATAAAGTATAAATTCCTATGAACAGTGTATGTACATTTTCTTTTGATTACTATGAAAAGTTGTCAAATGAACATCCAAAAAATACTTATAACTATTTATAATATAACGCTAGATATAGATAAGGTGATCTGACGCTTCTCTATGGCCTCCAATTAAATTTATCTTTTTCCTTTTTTTAAAATTTTTTCTCATTTTAAAATTAATTGTAATATGTAAAAATAAAAAAAGTCACTCTTTAAATCTCTTAGTTACACCTCTTAAATATATTTTCTCCTGCCTCCCCTATAGTTCATTACTTAGCTATTATTGTATTGTTGGACTTCTTACTTTTAATATTATAAAAATAAATATTGATAGAAAACATAGAAGATATACTAAATTGGATGTTTTTAGTTGGAACATTATATTAATTTAACATTCATGTTAGGGAGTGTTAAAATTCCATTAAACTTTGAGATTCTCATCGTCTGTAAATCACACTTGAGTTGTTAAGAAGAGAAGAATAGAAAACATAAAAAAATCATAGTTTAAAAAGTTGAGGAAACTCCTCCATTTAAAATTAACAAATGGTAGTATGAGCATGCGCTTATTTTTCCTTATCATAAAAGCCACAACCCTTTAGAAAAGTCACAACCCTTCGGAAAGATCACAACTCATCGAAAAAGTTACAACTCTTTGGAAAAGTCGTAAGCATTCAATGAGAAAAGACTTTCTTTTAATATAATATAATATAAATAAATAAATATAATATAAAATATAGAAGATGTACTAAATTTGGTGTTTCAAGAAGTAGAACATTAGAAAACTTTAAAAATTGTAGTTTTAAAATGTGTGGAAACCCCTCTTTTTATAGTCAACAAAGGGTAGTGTATGAAAAATGATTATTGTACCTTATAAAAAAAGTCAAAACACTTTAGAAAAGTCACAACCCTTCAAAAAGGTCACAACTCTTTGGAAAAGTCATAACTCTTTGAAAAAGTCACAACCCTTCGGAAAAGTCACAACTCTTCGAAAAAGTCACAACCTTTTAGAAATGTCACAACCCTTTAAAAAGATCACAACTAATTAGAAAAGTTATAACTCTTTGGAAATGTCTCAACCCTTCAATGTGAAAAGCTGTCTGCTTTTAATATAATATAATATAATATAAATAAATAAATATAGTATAATATAATACAACATACAATATAGAAGATATACTAAATTTGGTGTTTTAAGTGGGGGGTGGAGGGGTTAAGGTAAGGTAGTATAGATAAAAAGATAGATATAGATTTGTCTAATTTTAATTTGATATGAAATTTTAAAAAATAAAAAAGATTTTTAATTTAAGAATATGTAGAATATAAAAAATATCTTTTAACAAACGTGCCCCCTCACCCCCACCCCCCCAAAAGAAAAGGAACATTCTATATTAAACTGAATATAAATAAAAGTATAACAAATAAATTGAAAACACAAACAAGTTTTTGATCAATTTTTTTTTCTCCAATAGTTTGAGGTTTTTCGCAGCTTGAACATCAAGTTATAGTTTGTGCAACATAAAATCATTGAACTTCTTGTCAAGTAGAAGTTGTTGCAAAAGTATATTTATGGCATGAAAATGAGTATATATTAATTATCTAGATAGTCTTCTCGTTTGAAGTTGAGTTATTCCATTCTCCTTGTTGCATCAATTTTTGTTGATACATCTTATTTAACCACAAAAAATATTGTAATTGCATGATTGAACAATTCTCACAATCTTACTTGTTTTAAGAAAAGAAGAATATAAAACTTACAAAATTCGTAGATTTAAAATGTGAAAAATCCCCTCCATTTATAGACATGAAATGATCATCTGAAAATGTACCTATCGTACCTTATCAGATAAGTCACAACCCTTAATAAAAATTACAACCATTCAGAAATGTCATAACTCATCGAAATAGTCACAACTCTTTAAAAAAGTTACAACCCTTCGGAGAAGTCAATACCCATCAATGTGAAAATGTGTCAGCTTTTAATATA
This sequence comes from Solanum appendiculatum, assembly GCA_018342035.1. Classification (NCBI taxonomy): domain Eukaryota; kingdom Viridiplantae; phylum Streptophyta; class Magnoliopsida; order Solanales; family Solanaceae; genus Solanum; species Solanum appendiculatum. The sequence goes on along the minus strand of JAGDQO010000766.1, from coordinate 540,667 downwards.
ATAAAGAACAAATAAATAGATATAATATAATATAAAATATAAAATATATACTAAATTGGTGTTTTAAGTTGGAGGTATTATAGTAATTTAACATTCAAGTTAGAGAGTTCATGCTTTTAAGGTAGTAATTATAAATATAAGTATAAGTATACATATATATATATATATAAACCATAAATTTACTATTTATAGAGATCACAAATTGAGAGCTCCAAATCCTTGCACAAAATGACATTCAATGAGTAGTAATTAAATTAAAGGCTATTAACCCAATTGCCAAATATTCCTTCAAATCTGTTTACAATCAATATGATAAATGCCATAAAGACAATTAATTCATTGTCATATTAAACCAAATAACCGATTAAAAAGTTTTTAATAGAATACCATAAAGGCTAGTATAATATGGGACAATAATATATAATTAAGTTTTTTGACCAACCTTAATGATAGATATAAAGAAATTCAAAGATTAGTCCTATACTTTTTTAATATAATAAAGATATTTTATCAATATTTCCCATATATCTTAAAAAGAATATTAATGAATATTATATATAAAATATAAGTATTGTTGAGTTTCCAAAAAGAAGAATAATGTGTCGAGTCCGGTGTCTCATACACTATGAATCAGACCTAGTAAAAATAAGATTAAACTAGTCGAACAAATGGTGAAGTGTAGAACTTCTATGAACCAAAAATTCTTTTGTAAACTAATAGTCTTATTCTATCACATTATACTTGCACAATCTTTGTCGTTATCGCAGTTTTACACGAAGAGGTTGTGTGCCTGTCTTGGTATTCATGAGTTCTTTAGAAATGTGTCACAATTTCATAGAAGCGGCGCCAATTCACACTCACATAGGTCCATCCATCAAGTGTATTATGCAGAGCAATACACCACCTATAAAGGATATGATAATGGATTAAGAGTTTACAACTCAACTTCACTTTCCTTGCACATATGCATTAAATGCACACCATAATAGATCACAGATAGGACAAAAGTTTATAGTGCAGAAGATCAAACAATGACTTATTATTACGCATATGAACCTAATTCATGGGATTTCCAATCACATAGGTTAGGTTACGATCATGTTCGATATACAACTTGACAATAGTCTTATTCTCATTGAAGCTTCATTTATGAATATTTTTCCAAATCTTTAGTCAAAGAATAGACCAAATTCACTTTTAACTTCACACAATTGATGCATATAATTCCATCTCTTAAAGATGTTCTATTACTCTTTGTGTCAAATCAACGTAATCTCTCTATGGAGGTTTATTGGTTTTATATTAACATAAATACTCGTTAAGAAATTACTTAATCACTTAGCACCATAATCATCCAACTCCATCATATTTAGCTGATTTTTAAAGCATCCACACACTGAATGAACACATATTGAATATTGAATAACAAGATCAAGTGGAATCTTCTCACTTTAAAAATTCATGACATAACTTTAATAAGACACTTTACCCCATATTTCCAAAACTTTAATTTTGAAAAAAAATATTTCTACATAGCAAGTTCAACCAATTTTTCATAAAGGCATTCCATCATATAAATGATAAGCTGATAACATAGCTTCACTCAAATATTATATATCATCATTTTAAAATTTATTTTTTACTCTAGTATTGATAACGCTCAAACTACTCTAAAAAATAAATTCGAAGAGTAAGCGATCGTTGTCAATAAAAATACCCAACTAAGAGTCGGGGTCGAATCCGATAAGGAATGGTTTAGTGATAAGAATTTAACTAGAAAATTGAAAATGTGTACATATGCATTGTAGTATGTTAGAACAAGAGAGTGGATGATTCCACCAAATTTACTAAAAGTGTAAAGTGTCAAGTATCACAATTAAACTAGAGGTCAAGGAATCAAGCAATAAAGAGAATATCTAGGGGTACGGGAATTGGAATCAATGTCACATAGGGGTAGTTGTGTTTCTCAATTATGCTAAATACTCATGGATAAGCTGGGTAATCTTCAATGACACTAATCTTTTTTCAATCTCATAGCACCATTTCATAAAATCTCCTTTCGCTCTCATCTATGTGAATTACAAATCAACCCATTACCTTACTCTTTCTAGCGGATTTGGGCAATTAGTCTGACCCATAACCTCTCTTTTCAAGAAAGTCATAGTCATCAAACCTAAATTGCATGTATCAAGCTAATTACCCACTTCAATTAATCTCTTTCGAGCCTCAATCGAAGATCGAGAATAGGAATTAAGTTTGCAACTTTAACCCATAAATTAACCCCATGCTAATTATTCCAAGTCCATGAATATATAGCAATAAAACAGAGCAAAACACAATACTCACTATATTAAATCAACAACCAACCCCATAATTGCACCCCTAAAATTGGGTTTTAGCTACCCATCACAAAAAGTAAAGAAATTGTATCTATCGTGAGAGAACCCGTGGATGTGATGAAATTAAGCAATTTTAATTAACACCCACTTTGATTTCAACTTCCAATTGTCAATTGCAAAAGTAAAATTGAAAATCCCAAAACTTAAGATAATCTTCACAAGGTGAAATATCTTATACACAAAAGCTCTCAAAATATTCACTTCTCAGAACTCTCCAAAAAGCATTTCAAAAACTCTCGCCTTTGAGCTATTTATAGTTCCCAAAGTTTGGGCAAAAATTTACTGCGTGACCAACTCAGAGACATTAGTCGAGCTCGCCAAGCATGATCGGCGGATCACCATATGTTCCCTAGCTCGCCCTTCTTTTGCACTGGGAATTAGGCGTTTGAACCTCAGTGGACAGACTTGATTGAGTCTACCTTTCACACTCGGCAGATCGCTGATTACCACCTTAGTTCACCTTTCAAGCTTTCACTTTTCACTAGAGTACTCTCACATCTGGCGATGGTCATCTGGTTCGCCCTTCAGCATCGGTGAGTCATCATTTCATTATTCAACTCACCGACCTGCCTCCAACATTTTCAACTGTGAGCATTGTCACTTTAGGTGAGGCCAGACCACTTGGGCGATCCACCCTTTTGTTTAGGCGACCAACAGTGTGGAGTGTACACTTCTTTCAATGTTTTTTGCCTTTCTTTCAAGTATTCATTCTTGCCTTGTCCTTTAGCCTTCATAGCTACAAATCATCAAAATATAATCAGAATACGACATAATTAGGTATTGAGGACACTAATTTTTGAATTTAAAAGGCCTCAAATGAGTGTAAATCTACCACTCATCAACAATACAAATTAAATTATAGAAAAAAATAAATCCCCACAAGTACAACATACTTGTTGATTTTTTTCCCCATATAAATTCTTGTCAAAAAGATATATCCAATTTGGTAAGGCTCATCATTATTTAAGAAGAATATATTTTTCCTACTCGCTATTTTTATAATCTAAAATTATTTTTTTTCTAAAATTCTCAATTAAAACACAAAAAGAATTGGTGCCTCTTTTTTCTTTTTCTAAAGGTCTCAACCACATACTAAACAAGTGAATTATATTCAAACATTGAGATTTGAAAACAACATTAACATAGGAGAGAATTTTATTACCAAAAGATTAATAACCAATAGAACTATGCTTCTAGGTATAGGAGAGTGCATAGACTTGACCTCAAACCACGGATAGGGAACCCAAAGTAACCAATAGAACTATGCTTCTAGGTATCAACTCAATAGAGGATAAAAGGCCCGAAACTCGGATTGCAGCTGAAATCAAGGGCCCAGACGTTAAATATGTGACTATATAGAGGAACATGACCAGACCTTGAAACTGTGAAAAAAAGAGTTTTCGGGGAAGATTCCCATGTAAAGTCACCATAATAAATCCATCGTAGAATGGTGTTCACCCCAATGTGCCAACAAACCACTCCAATCCTAAACTAGATCCAATCTCACTTCATCGTACAAAGCTCGAAATCACAAGAGAGAATCACTGGGGCAGTAAAAGAAGGGAGTTATGGATGAAAGGTCATCGGAGCTGAGTTACCACCTAGCTAAGGCTCATACTATTAGACTCAAGCCTGCTACATCAGCCTACAGGGAACTAATCCATCTGTAGCGACGTCAAAGCAATTTTAAGGCCTATTGACTCTGAAACGCAAGTCTAAGGCAATCGCTAGCCTACACCTAGGCTAAGGCTAATAGCATGCTATTAACAAAAATAAACAAGTACAATCGGGAGCCACAAGTTAAGGATGATCATAGAAAAAGGGAACAACATGCTAAAAGTGTCGAAAGAACAAAAATAAGGCCTAAAACATGATTTCTAAATAAACTAAGCATGATAAACTATCAACCTAACAAAAATTCCAAATAATCATTATGAATTTACGTTCTAGAGCTCAATCTAAAGACTAGGAAGCCACATCCTACCTCAACGCAGACCACACGCGCGACATAATCACAATTTTAGAGCTTTACCCTTCTGAACGGCCTACGAATGCTGCCACACTGTCAAAAATACAACCATAATGTTAATACAAACATTTTGAAATAAAAACATAATAATTGGAGATGGATCATAAATCGAGTCTAAAGTGAGAATATGGGACCCACTATGAGAATCCCAAATTTGACTCTATCAAAAGGTTCTATTGAGCATTCCGAACTTGTGTCTTAAAATGGAACATAATTCTGAGCTTAAAAGGGCTGTAAACACAGACATGTAAAAATTCTCCAATTTAACACCAAGAAGAAGGGTTGGGCAGTTCCTTTGGAATGATTTTACCTCAAATGCCCGCTTTCCGAAGTTCTCCAATCACCCCCAGCATGTAGCCATGAACAACCAGGATGCAATGCAATAAAAATAGACCAATTTGGAGCTCTAGAACTTGAGAAATTAGAATTTGAAGTTCTCCCCCTTTGTTTACACGACTGGTCTTTTAATTAAAAAACAGGTCAAATAGACCATCGCAAACAAGAAAGGGCAGCCTACGAACGCATGGGGTCAGCCACCTTGTCCTTCATGAATGTAGTAAAGGGTCAACAAAAGTGGAAGGCAATTTCTCAAGCCTTCGCAAACATGACAGTCTGCCCGCGATTGCGCAAGGAAACCATGCTTGGTCTTCCTAAACAAGGCAAGGGCCTTGCAAATATGGAGAACAATTCCTCTGGCCACCGTGAATGCGGCCTACTCCCCACTAACGCCAAGAGGAGAAAGGGCCTGCACCAGTTGGTTTTGACCAACTTAAAAATCCCCGACGGGGTGCTCAATACTCTTTTTGAACCCCGTACAAGCAAATGAGATATGCTACCCCACAAAATTCAACATTCCGAATTCAATGGAGATAAAAAAATTTCCAATCGAGGTTCTCTCGATGAAAAGTGGATACCACACACGAACTCTATTTTAAGCCAAATTCTACAAGAAGGCTAAGGATGAGCCCAAAGCTTTGGGATTTGCACAAACGGTCCTTCTAAACCAAACTGTACGTTTAGGAGTTGACGAAACTGTCAAAATTGCATTTTGAGGTTTTCCTTATGAACTTTTGACTGAAGTCAACCATTCATGTTTTAAAAGCTCCAAAATATAAAAACTTGCACAGAATCCAAATGAACGACCAGGTCACCGAACTGTTAGTCCCAACACGTCATGAATGACTTGGAGTCGCTATAGGAATTCTCTAAGCGACTAAAAGAAGAATATAACAGAGAAATGACCTAGAGGGTCATTTCAACATCCACAACTAAAAAGGATTTTCCGCTGCATAAGTAAGAGCCAAGAAGTACCTGAAGATCGAACAAGTGGGAGCCTACTTTATCTTCTCGTGCTCGATCTCCTAGGTAGGCTCCTTGACTAGATGATGCCTCTAATAAACCTTAACAATATGAATAGATCTTGAATGCCACCGTCGTACATATCTAGCTCAAATGGCAACTAGCTCCTCCATGAAGGTCAAATGGTCATCGAACTCAACTAAATCATATCGAAGCACATGAGACTCATCAAGAAAAGCATAGAAACATGGAAAATCGAATGAATAGCTAAAAATGCAAGAGTTAGGGATAACTAATAAGAGACATCACCAATAGTCCACAAAATACCAAAATGGCCCTATATATCTAGGGCTAAGATTGCCTGCCTCCAAAATCTTATCACGCCCTTTATAGGTGACATTTGGAGGAACACTCAATCACCAACCCCGAATCTAATGATCAATGCCTACGATCAACAAAACTATGGTGCCTACTCTGAGCTGTCATGAGCCTATCCTAAATTACCTGCAAATGACCTTAGGCCTCCGGAAGAAAATTAGTACCACACGGCCTAGGCTCTGAAGACTCAAACCAACAAACTGGAGAGTGAAAAATCCTACATATAAAGCCTCGAACGGGGCCATCTAAATACTCGAGTGGTAGTTGCTGTTGTATGTAAACTCCGCCAAAGAAAAAAATTGGTCCACTAACATCAAAAATCAAGAACCCATACACGCAACATATCCTTCAAAACCTGAATAGTATGCTCTGACTGCCCTTCGATCTACAGGTGAAAACTTGTGTTAAGGTCAACACAGTTACCCAAGTTATCCCGAACTGTCCTATAGAAGTTGGAAGTGAACTAAGTACCCTTATCTTAAATGATGGATACTGCACCTTGTGAAGACGAACTACCTCCCAAATGTAAATACAATCTAACCTCTCGGTACTAAAAGAAGACTGAATGGATAGAAAGTGTGCTCACTTAGTCAATTGATCAACCATGACCCAAATGTTATCAACACCACTAGAAGTCCGAGATAACCCCATAACAAAGTCCATGGTGATACGCTTTAACTTTCACTTCAAAATGGGAAAACTCTAGAACTCACCAACTGGCCTCAAATGATTGGCCTTCTCCTGTTGGCAACACAAACAATGGGACACATAGTCTGCAATATCTCTCATCATACTACTCCACCAGTAATGCTACCTTAGATCACAATACATCTTCGCAGTGCCGGGATGAATGGAATATCTGGAATCATAAGTCTCATAAAGGATAAGTTGAATCAGATCTCCAACTCTTAGAACACAAATATGACTATCAACACTCATAACCCCAAAAGAATATAAGGTAGCCTACCTGGAATCATCTTGTGAAATTTTTCATAGCCACCAAGGCTCATCCTCAAACTAATGATCATGGATCAGCTCCAACAAAAAAGACTAAACTCCCACATAGGCTAACACCAACCTAGAATTTGAAATATCGAGCTGAATCATCCTATTGGCTAAAGTTTGGATGTCTAAATTCCGCTCCAAAATTAAAAGGGAGGCTAGACTACACATACTCACCACCATTCTACTCAAGGCATTCGCTACCACATTTGCCTTGCTCGGATTGTATAGAATAGAGAGGTCATAGTCCTTCAGGAGCTTAATCCTCCTGCGCTTTCTCGAATTAAGGTCTTTCTTGCTCATATATACCTAAGATTCCTTTGATCAGCGTAGATCTTGCATCGAACACCATACAGGTGGTGCCTCAAAATCTTAAGTACAAACTACTGCCACCTACTCCAAATCATGACTGCATTAGTTGCGCTCATGCACCTTAAGCTGCCTTACCGCATACGCTATAAGCCAACCTTTTTTCATATGTATACAACCTAAGACAACACTAGGTGCGTCATAATACAGCGTGAATCTCTCTCCCTCAACTAGAAGAGTCAAAATAGGAGTAGTAGTAAGAAACTCATTGAGCTTCCAAAATCTCAAGTCACACTCCTCGAACTACTCAAAAGGAACATCAAGATGAGTCAATCGGGTCAAAGGTGTTGTAGTAGTCAAAAAGCCCTCCAAAACCGCGTGTATTAGCCTGCTAATCCGATGAAGCTCTAAATCTCAGTAATAGTTGTGGGCCCATCCTAATCAGGAATAACGTCAATATTCACCGGATCCACTATAATGACTTCCTTGGATACCACATGCCATACGAATGCTACAGATTCAAGCCAAAACTCACACATTGAGAACTTGACATAAAGCTAGTAATCTCTCAAAGTCTGGAGCACAACCCTCAAATATTAATCATGCACCTCCGGGCTCCATGAGTATACCAAAATATCATCAATGAACACGATGAAAAAGGAATCAAGGTATGACATGAACACGTGCGTCATCAAGTCCATAAAGGACGCATGAGCATTAGTCAACACAAAAGGCTTCACCAAGAAGTCAAAATGACCGTACCGAGTCCTAAATATGGTCTTAGGGATGTCGATCAACCTAATCCTCATATGATGGTAACCAAATCTCAAGTCAATATTAGAAAACACCACAACACCTAAAATTGGTCAAGCAAATCATCAGTGCGAGGTATAGGATAATGATTCTTCATTGTCACCTTATTTAGCTGTCTGTAATCAATGGACATTTTCATACACATGTCCTTCTTCTTCACAAATAGGACTGGGGCACCGCTAGGTGAGACACTCAGCCAAATAAAACCCTTACCTAAGAGATCTTGAAGCTGAACACTGAGCTCCTTGAGCTCTATAGAGGCCATACAGTAAGGCAAAATAGAAATAAGATGGGTGCTTGGCTCAGGTCAATAGTAGAGTCAATATCTTCCTCATAGGGTAGGTTAGTAGGGAAAACATCCACAAATATCGTACAATAGATACTGAATCAACCACACGTCAAATAAGCTAGACATCCTCTAGCAACCAACCTCTGAGCTCAAAAAAAAGATATAACTCAAGCTGGTGTATGACTACAAGAGCCCTGCCACACCACCGAAGAAACACCGGGCATGACTAAGGTCACGGTCTTAGCAAAACATTCTAAGACAGCATGGTGGGGGGAAACCAATCCATGCCCAAGATAACATCAAAATCCAACATATATAGCAATATAAGGTTAGCCAGAGCGTCCCACCTCTATATAGTCACTAAACATGATCTATTCACTCAATTCGTTTCTAAAGACTCACCCACGGGGACCAAAATATGCAACGGTGCTGCCAAAGGCTCAGAACTCACACTTAATCAGGAAGCATAATACATAGACACATATTAAAAAGTAGAACTTGAATTAAATAAAGTTGAGGTGGGTTGTTAGCATAAAAGAATTGTACATGTGATAACATCATCTGATGCCTCTACCTTCAACCTCTCTTGTGATGCATATAGGTGGCCATGTCCACCTCTGCCCCGAGGATTATTCCCACCACCTGACCTACCTCCCCGATGTCCTTGTCAAGCTCCTTGATGACCGCCTCATAAATGCTGACCCTGGCACCACCCCTAGCTGGAGGTGCTACTACTATAACTGGTCTAGCTTGGTGTGAAGCAGGTGCAATCGTCCCTTGCTGAGATAGCCTCTAGACCAATGATCAAGCTCACAACAATAATAATAACCCTATGAAGATTGGCTCGCAAAATAATGGTCACCATGGCCTGAAGCACCCGACTATGAATCCCTCAAACTCTAGCCCATAATAGTGTCAGCCTCTAAAGTATAAAGCATTGCTTGAATAAGCCGACTAGACAGACCCTGCTAACATTGCTAGTGAGGCCTATTAGAGGAGTCCTTGCCCCTTGACTAGGACCCATTGTAGCTGCCCTAACTAAAAGCTCTCATGTTATTGGCTTTATGGAACTCGCGAAGGAGCTCTTCTACTATATGAGCATGATACAAAACATCCAATAATGAGCAATCCATTGAAAGCATAGTCTTGGTCTCAATCCTCAACTGAAGTCTTAACCCATGAACAAAACAATGAAGCATTTCCTGCTCGATAGGCAGTAACATCGTAGCATGCCTAGAGAGCTTGTGAAACCTCACCTCATACACATATCCAGTCATGGAGCCGTGCTTGAACCTCAAGAACTGACCATGAAGTTAGTCTCTAACACTCTAAAGGATGAATCTGGCAAATAATACCTCTAAAAGCTCAACCCAAGACACCGGAGATGACCCAACTGGTCTACCCTCTAAGTATGAATGCCACCCCTATCGGGGTAGCCCATTGAATTGATAAGTGCTAAAGTCGGCTCCTCTCGACTCCAACAACACCAATTTATACAGTTGCTCATGGAAAGTTGTAAGAAAGTCATGGGCATCATCCCCAATCACCCTAGAAAATCTTGGAGGTGACAATCTAAAGAATACTCCAAGTATCTTCTTCTCCTCAAGCAGCATAGCTTTAGCCGCAATAACTGGTTGGCAGCGTCGGATGTTAGTGGCACCTCGACCTGTAGAGCCATTGCTGCAGGATAACCCTGCAGTGCTGGGGAAACTAGAGTTGGTCTATTGCATGCCCCCTAACACAACCAATACCTAGGTGATATCCGCCTGAAGGTTTGGAACCAAAGCAGGTGGTTGAGTTGGTCCTGCCCCACCGACAGAGGGGAAACTAGAGCAATCTGAATCTCCACCACAGGCTCCAATGTCCTCTATCTATCTTCAGCTAGTATTGCAGCCCTCACATGACACTGAGGTCATCCTCTTCCCCTAGGTGGGGCACTACTATCAAGCCCAAGTGCATCACCCCTGGCCGCTGACCCTCGCGTATGAGCCATCTTGCAAAATAATAAAAACAAGTGAGATTCCAAGAAACTAATAAGACGCACGATGCACGAAAGTGATATAAAAGAGAAAATCTTCCTAATGATGTCCAGTAGCCTCCTAAAAATAAATTATGTACATTTTTACACAAATCTACATGACTCTACTAGACATTATCTTTGTGTAGGTGACACCAGCGAACCTGGGGCTTTGATTCGAACATCCTACGACCCAAAACTCGAGCCATGATGGCACCTACTATAACCCACTAGTAGTTGAGCCACCCTGTTACCCAAGATGACTAGTAACAGGCATACAAGGTAGAAACATAAATTAACAAGAAATACATAAATAATTTAAAGGTGCTAGCGGAAGATAAGATAGAAACCAACATAATATAAATATAAGATCCAACCAAAAACTAGTAGTCATATGTACAGAGCTGCTACAAAAGAGTACAAGTTTCAAAAGTGGATCAAAAATATATTGTCACAAAAAACAAAAGACTAGTCAATCTATATAGATAGAGACAAGTATGATCTAGAATGCCATAGTGCTCACCCTTGTCATTGGTAACTCATGCAATCGGCTCGAAGCAACACTAATAACTGGTACTCAGACCTACACCATGAAGCAGATGCAAAATGAAGTATGAGTACCAAACAACAGGTACCCAGCAAGCATCATAGGCCGACTGAGCTTGAAAAGTAAAGGCAGTATGAAAAGCAAAAGAAGATAACACTTCAAAGGTCATTGACAGGAGATCTAACAAGAATGCATATGAGTCTAGGAAAGAATGAAATGAAAGCAAGTAACTAACTACAACCTAACTTGACCCCCATAAGCCAATGTGTCCTTTGCCTGAAGCGTGATATTGATTTTGCTATTGGCCTTGAGCTGGCTTCTCATCCTATCTTTATTCTGCCTTATCGTATGGCCTTTACAGAGCTGAAGGAGCTCATTGTTATGCCTTAGGATCTCTTGGGTAATGGATTTATTCGACCAAGAAATTCACCTCATGGTGCCCTAATTTTTTGAGAAGAAGATTGATGGCTCTATGCGTATCTGTATTGATTATAGGAAGCTAAACAAGGTGATGATGAAGAATAGGTACCCTATGCCTCATATCAATTATTTGTTTTACCATTTTTAGGATGTCATGGTGTTGTATAAGATGGATTTCACATCTGACTACCATCAGTTGAGGATTATGGTAGTAGACACCCCTAAGATAGCTTTTAGGACTCGTTACAATCATTGCGAGTTCCTAGTATAGACTTTTGGATTGACCAATGCCCCAACATCACTCATGGACTTTATGATGTATGTATTCATGTAGTATATAGAATCCTGCATCATTGTGTTCATTAATTACATTATAGTATACTCGTGGAGTAGAGAGAAACACGAGTAGCATTTAAAGATTGTGCTTGAGACATTGAACAATCAATGACTTATGCCAAGTTCTCAAAGTGTTAGTTTTATCTTGAGTCTATCACATTCTAGGGGCAGGTTGTGTCCAAGGATAGAATTACGGTTGATCTAGTATATATTAAGGTTATTTGTGATTGGAATAGGCCACTTCAATTACTATGATTTAGAGGTTCGTGAGGTTAGCTGGTTACTACAAATAGTTTGTGGAGGGCTTCTCATTGATTGTATCACCCTTAAAGTGGTCTGATCAATGTAAGTTGAGCTTTTAGAAGCTCATGGAGTTGCTTACTATCTTTCCTATTATGACTCTTCTAGTTGAGGGTGAGGATGTAACTCTGTATTATGATGCATCTGGTGTTGGTTTGAGTTGTATGTTGATGCAGCAGGGCCATTTGATTGCTTATGCATTGAGGTAACTTAAGGTGCATGAGTGCAACTACTCCACTCATGATTTGGAGTTGGTGGCGAGAGTATTCATCCTTAAGATTTAAAGGTATTACCTTTATGGAGTCTGTTGTGAGATCTATACCAATCATAGGAGTTTTCGGTACATTATGAGTTAGAAAGACCTTATTTCGAGGTAGTGTAGGTGCATTGAGCTCTTGAAGGACTATGAAATCTCTATTCTATACCATCCGAGCAAGGTGAATGTGGTAGCACATGCCTTGAGTTGGAAGGTGGTGAATGTGGTAGTCTAGTCTTACTTTCTACTTTAGAGTGTCCTTTGGCTATAGACGTTCAGTCTTTATCCAACATGATCATTCACTTTAATATTTCAAATTTTAGGTGGGTTCTAGCCTATATAGGGGTTCAGACATCACTATTAGAGTGGATTCGCGGTCCACAATTTGAGGATAATGCATTGGCTGCTATTCAAGATTATGTTTTACGAGGTGATATCTTGCAGGCCACCTTGGATATAGATGGTGTTGCAAGATTTGATGGTATTATTTGTATTCCTAGGGTTGGGAACTTGATTTAGTTGATCCTTCATGAGGCCCATGATTCTAGATACTCTATTCATCCGGACACATCAATGATGTATCATGATTTGCAGTAGCATTACTGGTGGAGTGGTATGAGGGGAGTTATTATGGACTATGTGTCTCATTACCTATATTACCAGTAGCTGAAGGTCGAGTTTTTAAGGCCTAGTGGTGAGTTCTAGAAATTACCCATTTTGTAACAAAAGTAGGAACACATCACTATTGTAAATTTTATAGGGTTGCTTCAGATATCTAGAGGTGTTGATAACATTTGGGTAATCGTGGATCGAATGAACAAGTCAGCAAAACTTCCTTCTCGTTCAGTCTTCTTTCAGTGCTCAGAGGTTGGATCATGTCTATATTTAGGAAGTAGTTCATCTTCATGGGTTGCTTGTGTTAATTATTTCATATAAGGGTTCTTATTTCACTTCTATCTTTTATAGGACCTTAAAAGAGGATTTGGGTACCCGAGTCGATCTTAGCATACCCTTTCACCTATAAAATGATAGGCAGTCAGAGCGTAATACTCAAATTTATGAGAATATGTTGTGAACATATGTATTGAACTTTGGAGGTCAATGGGACTAGTTCTTATCCTTTGTGGAGTTTGGGAATCACAATAGCTACCATTCAAGTATTCAAATGGCTCCATTAGAGGCTTTATATGGTAGGCGTTGTCACTCACTGGTTGGTTGGTTTGAGTCTTCAAAGTGTATGCCGCATGGAACTGATTTACTTTAGGAGGCATTGGATAGAGTTTGGGTAATTTAGGATAGCCTTAGTTCAGCACAGTGAAGGCATACGAGTTATGCTGACCATAGGCCACGACCTTTGAGATTTGGAGTTAGTGATCGAGAATTCCTTTGAATATCGCCCATGAAGGGCGTGATGATATTTGGGAGGTAGGGCAAGCTTAGCCTCAAGTGTATAGGGCCTTTTGAAACTCTCTAGATTCTTGGTGATGTCGCTTATTAGTCGGCATTACCTCCTACATTTTCATCTATTCATCAAGTTTTCCATGGTTCTATGCTTTGTTGGTATGTTCCTGATAAGCCTCATGTGCTCCGGTATGACTCAGTTCAGTCAGATGATCGTTTCACCTTCGTGGAGGAGCCAGTTGCTACTTTGGTCAGAGATGTGGCGCGGTTGCATTCAAGAGCCATTCCTATTTTTAAGGTCTAGTGGAGGCATCATCCAGTTGAGGAGGCTACCTGGGAGATTGAGCACGAGATGCGAGTTCACTATCCCCACTTGTTTGGGCCTTAAGGTGCTTCTTGATTCCGTAATTTTGATGATAAAAGTTTTTTTAGTAGTGAATATAGTAATTCCCCTCTAAAACATTTCCTCAATTTTACATTACTTTTTTGTGCTTAAAACTTTTCTATAGAAACCACAAGACATTTATGACTTGTTGGGACTGACTATTCAGTCACCTAGTCGTTTGTCTTATTTTCATGCAAGTTTGCATGTTTTGGAGCTTTTGAAACTTGAATTATTGACTTCGATCAAAACTTTAGTTAGACGATGTCAGAATGCAAGTTTGTTAGTTTCATTAGCATTGAAACGTCGAGTTTGGTCTAGGAGGGCCTTTTGTGCGGGACCTGAGGCTTCTGGACTCATTTTAAGCTATCGAGTAGATTTTGGCTATAAATAAAGCTTTGGCGTGTGACCCACTATTTGTCGAAACAACCTTCATTGGAAGTTTTAATAGTTCCTTTGAATCTTGAATGCCATTTTTATTGGGTAGCATATTCATTTCATATTGGTGGGACCCCAATCAATTTCTGAACATCCGGTAAAGACTTTGGTGTTAATCCCAAGGGCTGGTGCTGCCAGTCCCGCAGAGCCTAGGTTTGCTCTTGCAGATAGGCAGTCGCACCTGCGAAGGTGCCCAGCTTAGTAGGTATCGCTCCTGTAGAGCCAAGGCCTGCTCCTGCGAAGTTGGTTGACTAGTGGATTTCCTCACCGTTGAATCTTTTTTGCACATGCAATGTCACACTTGCGACATCGGGGTTGCCACTGCAACCTTTATAGTTAATGAAATCATTCTTCTTCCCTCTTATTTCTAATTTCATTTTGGGACTTTGAGAGCTCAATCTATGATGATTTCTCAAGGAATTATTTGATGTGATGTGGGAAGTGTGTTGGGTGTTGACAAGGTTATCTTTCACGCTCTTAGACCCGTAATTCTCCCTCAATTTCCTATGTTTTAGGCTTTAATGGCATTTTTGTGAATTCTTGTTGCATGAACTATTTTTGATGCATTTGGGGGTCGGATTGTGCTTATTTTTAGGGCACTAGTTCCTTGAGTTGTATGGGACTAATTCATAGAATCAATTTTTGAATTCTTGACATAGGTCCCCATGTAGTTTTTGACTCAATTTTTCCCATCTTAAGTTATTGTGATTTGGGTGTCAAACGTCTATATTGGTGTTATGGTCATTTAATTGATAGCATGGCAGTGATCGAAGGTGATTTGGAAGGGTAAAGCTTTGGTTTATTGGAACTAGAGCATGCGCGATCGGCTTTGAGGTAGGATATGGCTTACTGATCTTAAATTAAGTTTGAGTTTGTAAATTTATGTTGTTTAGCTAGTTTTGGGAGGGGTTTCTCGTTCTTATCATGTTTAGTGGATAAATTCATGACTTAGCTTCTTTTCGGGTAGTTTTCCAGAAATTGAACTTGTTTACTTTGTGTGTGTTGTTGTATCATGCTATGTAGTATCTATTTGTATAGTGTATTGATATTGGTGGGTTGTTCTTGGCCTTTACCTAGGCATAGGCAACTGATTGCCTTAGATTTGCATATGACTTTGAAATCTTCAAAAGTTAGTTCGGATGACTTAGCTCCTTGTAGATTGATATAGCAGACTTTGGTCAAATAGTATGGACCTTAGCTATGCGACAACTCAGCTCTCATAACCATTCATCCATAACATCTCTTATGTTTCGGCCTCGGTGTGTTTCCTTTGCAATGTTTGGCCTTGTTGGTAATTTTGGATTGGGTCTTGGGTTTTGAGCTAGAGTGGGTCCCTAGTTACTCTGAATGTTTTTCTGCTCTACGGTACGTTTTTGCATGAGGAAGAATGGCTAATTGGGAGACGTTTGAAGTCTTTTAGCCACGATTTAGGCCCTGGCATATCTCTTTTAGCCACACATCAAGGCCATGGTGTATCTCTTTTGGACATAGTTTGAGGCCCTGGCGTATCTATTTTTGCCACGATTTGAGGCCTTGGCACTTCTCTATTAGCCTCGGTTAGAGTCTGGGTACATTTCTATTAGTTGGATTCGAGTCTTAACATTGCGGTGGTATTGGGTTCTTTAGGTTGCCTACACTGGGTTCGAATCTGGGGTCAGTCATTTTAGTATTGTACTTTTGGTCTTAGCTTGTATTATTTTTAGCTCTTTTACGTTCCCATCGGACTTATGGGGGCCCGTTTGGGTTATTTACTTTTAAATTGCGAACGAATGTACCTTCTTGGACTATGGAGGTCCATTTAGGTTATAGATAATTATTGTACTTTTTCACTTCGTCCTTTCTAGACTCGTGAGCTATATAGTTAAAATTTTCATTATTTCTTCATTTACCTGACTTCTAGTTACTGCTTACTTCCTCGCTTTTCATATTGTATTTTCTTTCCATGACTAAATGGCCTATGATGCCTAATGGTACCTATTGATTTGGTACTCATGTTGCAATCTGCATCCATTTTCTCGATACATATCCGAGCATCAGCCAACAACAATGTTTCGAGCCTTGGAAAATATCTTCGTATATAGAGGGTGAGTTGATGGCATCCTAGTTCGACTTATCTCTATCTGTATATAGTTTTTACTAGTATTTTGTATTCGAGATAAGTCTGTACTTTTTGATCAACTTTTGAGACTTGTACTCTTGTAGTGGCTTTGTACTTTTGCCCACCAGGTCATGATATTGGATCATTGTCAGGACTTGAAGTACACCCTAGACGTGATATAACGTATAGGAGCCTAGAGGCCCCACACAAGCCACTTAGCATACGTCACACAAGATAATAGAAACATAAGAGTTTAAAAACAACTTTTCATATAAAGGAGTTTGACTAAAAAAGCAGAAGTCTAAATAAGTTTCAACGCCATCTAATACATCACAAGGAAAGTGATTGGGACGTAATCCATACATCACATACAAAAGTCTGAAAACTGAAATGACATAAAGCTATAAATGTGACATCATCCTCAAAGTATGAGGACTCACCAAGCCTTCAATTCTGTATTACAATCACTAGCCACGAATGGAGGGAGAAGCGTCGGATCCTACATTAGTGAAACAATGTATGCAAAAGTATGCGTTAGTACATAGAATGTACCTAGTATGATAGCAATGCATAAGAGTTATGAAATAATTCTAAAAGTGGCAATAAATGACATGGAATGACCAAGCTAATTGATAAAATAATCATGTTAAAAAACCTTATTCACAACCATGGTCAATGCAAGCTAATCATCTTATAAGACACTAGTGAGATACTTTAGAAAGTAACCTTAATTCATTATTGTGGGAAGTTAGCCTTAACTGACATAGACCATGTGAGCTGTAACATGAAATCTGGTGTCTATCCCCCATTGAAAAGAGATTGTCCTACTGGCCAAGGTAAGGACCATGAGTCTTGAGCTAAAGTGGATCCACTAGCTAATGTCTATCTAAAATAATCATCCTATGGTGACACATAGTATATGGGACATGGGTAATCACTGCTTCTCCACTCGATGCTAAGCATAATTCCCATGGAATAATCATTAATCATATTCGTCTAATTATCCATGGAAAGGCACAATTTAGTAACCAATCTAAGCTAGAGTTCATTTGAATAGCTCCTTAGTCGTTGATTCAATTTAGGTGAGAAGACCTTTCAACCTTATCAATCCTTTATGTGAGAAACGCTTTCACAATCATGTTTTGAGTAGTGTGTTTGAAATCCTTTCACAGCAGCAACAACAATATTGATGCTTCGCTCTCAAAGCAACCTCAAATCAATTAAATCAACTTCATGATAAAACATACATATCTTCATAAATTCATCTTTCATAGTTCAAAAGCCTCATCATATGTTCATAGTCTAAAAATCATGGATCATGCATGGGTTCATGTGAATTTAACTTAATAACATGTAATTACTTCAATCCATGCATAAAAAGGTATAAAACAATCAATTGAATCATAATTGAAAGGAATCCATGATATTGAAGAAAACCCTAATTTCAATTTGGAGATTCTAACTTGTAAAATTGGAGAATTTAGGAACCCTATGAAGGAAAGGACTCCATAGGTGAATACTATCATACCATGTTGCTAGAATCCAAGAAGAATGAAGGATTAGAGACTTGAATGAAACCCTAGCTCTTCTTCTTCTTCCTTGGCCTTGAGAGGCTTTGAGGGATGAACTTGGTCAATCTTTGGGGATTTAAGAGAATGAGTTGCAGTGGGTGAATTGGGGGTTCAAAACATTTATATAGGGCTTAGGGTAGAAGATAAAATGACATAGTATTAGGTTAAAACAATTAGGAAAATACCCAAAAGCCTTCTTAAAACAACTGCCGACTCGACCTACGGTTCGGACCTTCTACGGACCGTCCTGGTCAACCGTACAAAGATTCAGAAACATATTATTTGGACCAACTTTTGACGGAACCCATGTACGGCTTGTAGGTCTTCCTACGGTCCGTACATGCCAATCGTAAAAGCCCACTTTATGCCTTAAAATTTAACTAAGTCTGGGAGTGACCTATTGTCACGACCCAAGCCTAGGGCCTAGATGTGACCGGCGAATGGGGAACCCGAAGGAACCCCAAACAAGCCTCATAGCGTATCATTACACATCCTTGGTCGCGGAAGCAATTAAATGACCATAAGCGATAAGCATAATCAAGGGGGAAATCGGGACTAAGGGAGCAAAAAAAAGAAATGATACATAAATACCATAGATGAGTCAAGCTCAAGCATAATACACAACTTGTCCAACACCACCTCTAAACATGAGTACTTAGCGGGGGCCAAGACAAACTACCGGGCTCACCCTCATAGTCAAAACATAACTAGAAAGGAAAAGTTTTATACATAGCAAAAGATCATGAGCAACGTCCCCGAAATGGAGGACTCACCAATAACCACTATAGAAAATCGTACTAGCCACGCGGAGGAGGATGGTCAAGCGGTGCTCCGGTCCCTACATGGTGACATCATGTAGGCATAGAGTATGCGTTAGTACATTTGAATGTACTAAGTATATGGGATGCAATGCAATGCTACATTAGATGGACATCATAGGAAAAATGCGTAATCATACCCAATAGATAGCATATTAATGAAATGATATGTATAATGATGCTTACATAAAAATCATATTTAGTGGGACGTAGTACATGTGTGGCGAGTGACCATCAATATAGTATTTCCAAGGCCTACCACCCCCTTGGAGAGGCGAAAGAGGATGGTTACACGGGCCTACACCCCCGAGCCCAAGGTACAACCCCTCAATATGGTTACACGGGCCTACCACCCCCCCGAGCTAGGGACCAAGGTACAAACCCCTCGATATGGTTATACGGGCCTACTACCCCCCGTACTAGGCAACCAAGGTACCAACCCCTCGATACGGTTATACGGGCCTACTACCCCCCGTACTAGGCTGGTCGACTCACAACACTTATATAGAGAAAATCATATACATGTGTCCATTTCATCATCATTTCAGTAATTACATAACCATCCGACTCATAGGACGTACCTTGGACCTTCCCTTTCCTAAGAATTCTATAAATGGGCATTTTATCAAACACAAGGTGGGCAATTGTTCATGTAAATGAAATCATGTATTTCAAGAATACTAAGTCCAACCAATTCCAAAATCCATATAAATCAGCCCACCAACAACATACATATATATATCAACCTTCATAATTTGATCATGGAAGCATGTAAACCATAAACATCACATAATAATTCCATTTCATGATAATATGCAAAATGGACCATAATAGGGTGTGTAGTAGTAATTCCATAATTCAAGAGTTCATAAATAATCATAAGAACCCATAAACTTGAAGTAGAAATAGAGGATAAATGGTTGGACTTGTGGAAAGGAAGGTTTCCACAATCAAACCCACATACCTCAACTTTGGAGAATCCTTGATGAAGATTGGAATGGAGAATCGAAGCTTGAGATTGAGTCTTGAATCCGGAATTAGAGCTTGAGATGTTTGAATTTGGTTGAAGATCTTGTGGAATTTTTGGAGAGGGCTTAGAGAGTGTTTTTGGAGTTAAGAAAAATGACTAAGTATGGGACATATCCCCTTTTTATAAAAAACGTCTCCAACCCGCCTAAGAAAAAAAGCTCACTGGAAATTGCAAATCTGCACAGACAGGTTTTACGAAAATGGTCATAACTCCCTCATCCTAACTCGTACTAAGGTGAAACCAAGTGCGTTGGAAAGCTAACTCAAAGAGATTTAATTTGATAGTTTGCAGCCCTTCCAGTTCCTTGTGTGCTAAGAGATATGCCCCTTTAAAGTTGACCCTCCAAATCGCAATTTTTGCGATTTTCGAATTTTGATACGGTTGCTCTAAAATTCGGGTTAGACCCATTTCCCACTCAATTTGACCCCACAAATAAGAATATGAAGTCGAATTTCCGAAATCATGCACGGATTTTGAGATATATGGAAATTACAATTATAGGTGTTTCCGAAGCACATTTTCGGGCATTTTTGGGGTCGTTTCACCTATGAGACTTACCTATGACTCATACAAAGGTTGATGGACCATCCTGGTGAACCGTAGAAAGGGGTTTTGAGACTTTATTTTAGAAAATTATCTTCCCACTTCCTACGGTTGCCATCTAAGGTTCGTAAAATCTTCTACGGTCCATAGATGGGAACCGTAGAAACAGCCTACAGCCTAGAAATTTTATTTTATCTCTTTTCCAAACTTCGAGGCGTTACAATACCCACCCTTGGGAACATTCTTCCTCGAATTGAACTCAAGGCAACATAAATAGGGTAGGAATAAGATCTAATAACCCAACAAGAAGGCAATTTCATCAACATCACTTAACCAAGGAGGAACATCAACTCCAAGCTCAAACATGCTCAAAATATCATTTCATAGGGTATCCATGCAAGTCATGCTCAAATGCACATAATCATGAAGAAATCAATCATAGCCAATTTCAAAATCTCCAAAGCAAGTTTTCAGGAGCATGCATGCATGAGGAAACATGAAAATGACTAAGACATGAGGAACTAAATACCTCAAGCTATAGTAGGATCGGAGGGAAAGAGGTGGGGGTAACAGGACATCATATCGACTTTGGCCTCTCAAGTAGCACCCTCAAATCTTTGATTCCTCCATAAAACCTTTACAGATGCAACTTCCTTATTCCTTAACCTCTTAACTTGTCGGTCTAAAATCTCACCCAGAATGTCTTCACAAGAAAGACTCTCTTTTATACCAAGACTCTCCAATGGTACTATAGATGTCAGATCACCAACACATTTCTTCAACAAAGAGACATGGAAAACTGGATGAACCAATGTCAAATCATTAGGTAAATCAAGTTCATAAGGAACCTTAACAATACACCCCAAAATCTGATATGGGCCCACATAATGGGGACTAATCTTCCCTTTCTTTCCAAACCTCAATACACCCTTCATGGGAAAAATTTTCAAGTAAACCCCATCATTAACATCAAATTCTAGATCTCTTCATCAAACATTGGCATATGACTTTTGTCGACTTTGAGCCGTTTTCAACCTTTCTCTTATAAGCAAAACTTTCTCCATAGCCTCATGTACCAACTCAGGACCTATCAAGACGACCTCACCAACTTCAAACCAACCTATAGGAGATATACACCTTCTACCATAAAGAGCCTCAAATGGAGTGATACCAATACTCGAATGATAGCTATTATTATAAGCAAACTCAATCAAAGGCAAATGATCATCCTAATTACCTTTGAAATCAATCACACAAGCTCTCAACATATCTTCCAAAGTTTAGATAGCATGTTCCGCTTGCCCATTAGTTTGAGGATGAAATGTCGTGCTAAGCTTAACATGAGTACCAAGGCCCTTTTGGAAAGATTTCCAAAACTGAGAGGTGAATTGGGTACAACGATCAGAGATAATGGATAAGGGCACTCAATGCAACCTAACCATCTTCCTTAGGTACAACTTAGCATAGTCTTCCGCCGAGTAAGAAACCTTGACCAGAATGAAATGAGCTGATTTAGTCATACGATCCACAATAACTCACATTGAGTCATGTTGTCGCCAGGTGCGGGGTAAACCAACAATGAAGTCCATATTCAAATCTTTCCACTTCCAAGTAGGAATGCTAATATCTTGGGATAAGGCTTTTGATGCTCAACTTTTACTTGTTGCCTATTGGGGCACTTAGCTACAAATATCACAATATCCTTCTTCATCCCATTCCATCAATACACCTCTCGCAAGTCAGGGTACATCATGGTGGCTCCCGAGTGAATCGAATGTCATTAACTATGGGCTTCTAATAAGATCTGCTCCCTCAAATTATCAACATTACAAACACACAAATGACTCTGATATTGAAGCACACCATCTCCCCCTTGGGAGAAAGCCTCAATGAACTTTCTAAGCACCATTTCCTTTAATTCAATCAAGATTGGATCAAGATCTTGCTGTGCTTTCACATATGACACAAAAGATGATTCTGAACCATTATGAACCATAACACCCCCTTCATTAGAATCAATCAGTTGAATACCCAACTGGGCCAATCGATGAATATCTCGAGCTAATTCCTTTTTATCGTTCTCAACATGAGTAACACTACCCATAGATAACTGACTAAGACCATCCACCACTCTATTTGCCTTACCGGGGTGATAGAGGACACACATATCGTACTCCTTTAGCAACTCAAGACACCTCATTTGGCAAGGATTTAGATCCTTTTGCTTGAACACATATTGCAAAATTTTGTGGTTGGTAAAGACATCAACATGAACACCATATAAGTAATGCCTCCAAATCTTTAAAACAAGTACAACTGTTGCTAGCTCTAAATCATGGGTGGGATAGTTCTTTTCATGGATTTTAAGTTGCCGTGAAGCATAAGTAATAACTTTTCCATTTTGCATAAGAAGAAATTCAAGTCCAACCCTTGAGGCATCACAATAAACTACAAACCCATCGGACCCTTCTGGTAAAGTCAACACTGGAGCGGAGGTTAGTCTATCTTTTAATTCTTGAAAACTCTTCTAACACGCTTCTAACTATACAAACTTAACTTTATTTTGAGTTAATGTTGTTAATGGAGAGGCAATTGAAGAAAACCTTTCCACAAATATTCTATAATAACCAGCCAAACCCAAGAAAATTTGAATATCCGAAGGGGATAGCCAACTCTTAAGCACATCCGCCTTCTTAGGATCTACCTCAATACCCTTACCGGAAACATTTTGATCAAGAAAAGCCATAGATCTCAACAAAAACTCACATTTACTAAACTTTACAAAGAGTTGTTGGTCCTTGAGGACTTACAACACGACCCTCAAATGATTGGTGTGCTTATCTACACTCCTCGAGTAAATCAAAATATCATCGATGAACACAACCGCAAACATGTCTAGGTATTGTCTAAACCCCCTATTCATCAAATCCATAAATGCAGCCGAAGCATTAGTCAAGCCAAACGACATTACCAAGAATTCGTAATGACCATATCGAGTTCGAAATTCCATTTTTGGAATGTCATCTTCCTTCACCCTCAATTGGTAATAACTCGATCGCAGGTCAATTTTAGAGAAGTAACTCGCTTCTTGGAGTTGATCAAACAAATCATCTATTCTTGGAAGAGGATACTTATTCTTAATGGTAACCTTATTCAATTGACGATAGTCATTACACATACCAAGTGAACCATCTTTCTTCCGAACAAACGAAATTGGGGCACCCCATGGAGAGATACTCAGTTGGATGAAACCCTTATCCAACAAATCTTTCAATTGCTCCTTTAATTGCTTAAGTTCTGCCGGAGCCATTCTGTAAGGAGGAATATAATTAGGTTGCGTATCTAGGAGAAAGTCAATACCAAAGTCTAATTCACTTTCGGGAGGAATACCGAGTAAATCATCGGGAAACACTTCCAGAAACACATTAACTACAGGAAACAACTCAAAGATAGGGGTTTCAAAATCCATATCCCTAACCCGAATAAGATGGTATATGCAACCCTTAAAAATCATCTTTCTAGCTTTCAGACGAGAAACAAACTGACTCTTAGGCATATAATTTCCTCCTTTGGCAAAGTTTCTTATGAACTAGATTTGCCTAATGATTTAGCATCGATTCATCCAGTTTTCATGTCTCCTTGTTGAAGAAATATGTTGGTGATCCGACATCTATAGTACTATTGGAAAATCTTGGTATAAAGGACAGCCTCTTTTGTGAAGAAGTTCCTATTGAGATTTTGGACCGATAAGTTCAGAAATTGAGAAACAAAGAAGTTTCTTTCGTAAAGGTTCTTTGGAGGAATCACTTAGTTGAGGGTGCTACTTGGGAGGCCGAGGCTGATATAATGCCTCGTTATCCTCATCTCTTTCTCTTCGTTCCTACTCTATCTTGAGCTATTTAGTTCCTCATGGTTTACTCTTTTGGTCTCATTCGTCTTAGCTATTGCCATGATTCCTCATTTATGCATGCTCATGAAAAGCTTGACTTTTGAGAAAATGAGTTAACTTGATTGATTTCTTCATGTTTATGTGCATTTGAGTATGAGCTACATATAGACTTTATGAAATGATGCGCTGAACGTGCTTTACCTTGGAGTTGATATTTCCTCCTCGGATATAAGCATTTATGTGATTGCATTCATGTTGGGATGCTAGGTCTAGTTCCTACCTTCCTTATGATGTTTTGAATCTTATTCGAGGATGAATGTTCTAAAAGGGGAGATATTGTAACACCTTCGATTAGAGAAAGACTAGAAAGGAGTCAATCGAGCAAGTCAAGAGCCCAAAATGAACCATGGACCCTTCACGGAAACCTAGAAGGTCCGTGAAGGGGACCACAAACCGTTAAGGGTCTCGTGAACTCTTTCCAAGAGCTGCCTCAGGTAGGGGCCACTTAAAGGTGACCCAGACAGCCCGTGGAGGACTTGACAGCCCGTCAAGTGGGTCGTACAAGTCACCTAGTTGGTAGGGTGTGACCCAAGGTCACTGGTCAAGGACCACGGAAGTTTAAACGGCCTGTGAAGCCCCACACGGACCGTGAAGTCATCCGTGAAGGGGGGTTGTCAGACTTAGAGTTTAGGGCCAACTTCAAACAATCAGATCTTTTATCAGAAAATAAATTAAGTGGCCCATGACCTATCCAAATAAAGACCTGTGAGTCTTCTTTCCAACGCCACTGAGTTTGCTCCATTTGAAGTTCGGAGTAAAATGTTATGCCATAAATAGTGAATCCCTGTCAGGCTGATGAATCTTCACGACGTGCTAGAAGGGCCGTGGTGATCATGACGGCCTGTGAAGCCCTTCTTGAAGTGTTTTCGGCAGTTTTTAAGTCAGGGTCATTCCATTCTTTTCCCAATTGCTTTAACTCGATCCTACATTGTCTTGCCTTCTACCTTAGGCCCTATATAAACACTTTTACCCCCAAAATCACCCAAACCAAGTCATTCTCTTAAAATTTCAAAAGTGATCGAGCCATCCTCTTAAATATTCTCTCTTTAAGGAAGAAGAGGAAGTCAAGTTAGGGCTTCAAGATCAGGTCTCCAATTCACCAATTGCTTAAGAGCTTTGAACTCCAAGGTATGATAGTATTCACCTATGGAGTCCTTTCCTCCATAGGGTTCCTAAATTCTCTAATTTTATATAGTTAGATTCTCCAATTGAGTTAGGGTTTTATTAAATTGATATGGGTTCCTTTCAATGTTGATCCAATTGATTGTTTTATGTCTTTTATGCATGAATTGAAGAAATTGCATGTTTCTAAGTTGAATCCCCATGAACCCATTTGAAACGCATGTTTTCTAGAATGGATCATATGATGAAGCTTTTTAATCATGAAAGATGAGTTTATGAAGATATGCATGTTCTTTATGAAAATGATGCAAATGTTTTATGGATGTTTTGAGAGTGAAGTATCAATGTGATTGTTGTTGTTGTGAAAGGATTTCTCACATACACATGAAATCATGATTGTGAAAGGGTTTTCTCACATAAAGGATTCTTAGAGTTGAAAGGTTCTTTCAACTAAACTTTGAATCAAAACTAAGGAGATATTCTAAATGACGTAAGCTTGGGCTAGTCCATGGAAGATGAAACGTCAATTCTAATGAACTTTATCTTGGATTGGTAACTCTAGTTGTACCTTTCCATGGATGATAAAATGAATATTATTAGTGACTAATTCCATGGGAGTTTTGCTAATTAGCACTGAGGAACTTGAGGTGGAGGCTCAAGAGTCTCTAGAAGCAACCTCTTGTCCCTAAACTACGTGCCCCAGTAGGTTTGCCTTAAGTGGCCTAGCTAGTAGATCAACCTTAGCTTTAGCTCAGATTTATGGTCTTTACCTTGGCAAGTAGGACACCCCTTTTGGTGTGGGGCAGACACCGGACTCCATGTTATAGCTCGCATGGTCTATATATTGGTTAACGTAAATCTCCCACAAGAATGAACTAAGATTACATCTAGAAGTATCTCACAAATGTTTTAAAGATGTTAGCTTGCATTGACTATGTTTTATGACTTTTGTTTTCTAGCCTTTTATCTTAGGATTTATCTTGGTCGTTGCATGTCATTAAAAGTTCTTTTAGCATGATTTCATATCTTTTATGCATTGCTATCATACTTGGTACATATTTGTACTAACGCATACTCTTGCCTACATTGTTTTTAAAATGTAGGGTCCGACGCTCCGATTTTGCATTCCCGTGGCTAGAGGTCGTCTTAGTAGATACTGAAAATTGGTGAGTCCTCATGTTACGAGGATCGAACTTTATTGCTTATTGTATTTACTTCTTTTTAGTATTGTATGTGATGTATGGGTTACATTCCAATCACTCTTGATGTACTAGATGGCTTTGAGACTATGTTAGACTTCTGCTACATTTGATAAACTTCTATGATTTGAAATTGTATTTTAAAATCTCTTGATTTTCTATTATCTTGTATGATATAGCTAAGTGGGTTTTGTAGGGCCTCTCGGGGTCTTATATGCCATGTCACGTCTAGGGTATACTTTGGGTCGTGACACAAGTACCAAGTATATACACCTTACTCATGCCCTTGATATGCTAGGTAGGACCCATGAGCATCCCTCCTCCTGCTCAGTGGGTCACATTGATAGAGGATCCATAGGGGAGTCGAGAAGTCCATATATACCTGCCTGGTCCCTATCTAGGACTTTCATAATTAATCCTCTTGGATCCGCTCCATCATGGTGACAGGAGATATATAGAGCCAAGTGAGCATAGAAAGGGTCAGAAACGATAACATTCAAATTACTTCCAGAACGAGTTAACGAGTAAGCGATTGGTAGCAATATAAAATACCCAACAAGAGAGTCAGGGTCGAACCCCACAAGGAATAATTTGTCGGCAATCGAAAAGACAAAGAATTACAAGATACTAGTTTGAATCTAAATTAATAATATACAATTATCAAAAAGAGATTGGTTTAAGTAAAAAAATCAAGATTGGGTAAAGATCTAATCAAGAAATGGATAATTGGGAATTGGGAAATTTGGAACTCAATACTCATTCAAGCAATCCATTGCAATTCAACACATGCTAATTCAATTATAGGTAGGCTAGGTCATCTTCAGCAACACAAATCTTCTTTCGGTCTCATTGTGCAATATCATGAAATTTCCTTTCGGTCTTAATCATGTAATTCAACAAAACAACCTACTACCTTAATGTAGATCTCTCTTTCAAGCAAGTCTAGCATTCAACAATGAAAATCTAAATCTCTCTTTTGAGAAAACTCAAGATTCAATGCTAATATATAATCATCAATCTAATTCTCCACTTCACGAATTCTCTTTCAAGCAACCCACGAAGATCTAAGGTAGATTTGAGCGTGCACTCTTAAATCATTAATGAAAACATGATAATTAGACTAAACTCATTTCATGAATGACAAGCATGGAATCAATTACAAATGTAATATAATGAGAAATTAAAAACCCAAAATATTGGTCTATTTTTAGCACCAAACCCCCATATCAATTAGCAATTACACTCACAACTCATGCAATACAAAGAAAGGGAAATAATTAGAAGGATAAGAATTGTAAAACCCCAAAAATTTCTACGTTAAGACTCAAACAATTCTTCATTTATAGGTAAGGTTGTGTCCGGTGATTCTTCAATTGCTCTTATGTGTAAAGGTTAATTATTTAGTGTGGGAATGGATTTTGGATTTATTTAAGGTCACTAGAATCCCCTAGAACAAAGTTTAGTTGAAAACTTTCTTACTGATTGAATTTCAATATGAGATTTTACTTGGGTCAACTTCAAATGACCATATCTCTCAGAATATAATGCCTAAGGTGGCTCATGACCTATCAAATTAAAGGTCTATGAGTCCTCTTTTCAACTCTACCAAGTTTGCTTTATTTTGAGTTCGGAGTAAAAAGTTATGCCCATTTTAGTAAGACCTTGTTAAGCAGACGAAGTTTCATGGAAGGATTGACGGATGGTTAAGTGTTTCACAAACCAAGGAGCCCTAAACGGTCCTTGAAGCCTTCCTTTTAAGGCACTTCATCAGTTTTTCAGTTGGGGTCATTTTTGTCTTTCTCCTATGTGTTTGGTACTTAAGCTACGTCATTTTCATCCCTATTCTAAGCCTAAGCCATGACATTTTCACCTACTCAAGGGCTTATAAAGTGTTAATCAGTTCTTTTACGTTTATTAACACCTCAAATCATTAGAGCAAGTTTCCAAGAGGAGAAAAGCTAAGGTTTCGAGCGTTCTTTGAGCATCGTCGATTTCACCATGAACTTTATTCTTTTAGGTATGTAAGGCTATCATAGTGTTGGACTAGTTCATCCTCACGCCCTACATCTACTTTTAAATCAGTGAAAGAGTAATCTATGGTTCTATCCTTAGATTTGAGTATTTTTGAGATGAGTTAATGTTGAGTTGTAAGTTCTTGAGTTCCTGATTCTTTTCTAAATTCTATTCCTAATTATTGAATTGCTATATGTTATGCATTAAAATTTTTGAGTTGATTCGTTCATGTCTATATTTTAGCATGAATTCTATTTTGAGTTATAAACTGAGCTTTTGAGAAAGTAAAGAAGAGTTTAAAGAGAATGTTTGAGTAAAGTTTAAGGGAAAACAAATAGTTCCAAAGGTAGTGTTTTTTACGTTGAGAAGAGAACTATGATTCATGATTAGTATGACAGTCGAGTATGTCATCAATGTGTAAACAGTATGACATCTAGATATGCCATCAATGTTTATTCAGTATGACTTTCCGAATCGTCAATTATCAGATCACAATAAACATTTGTTTTTAGAAAGTAAAGAGAAGTTTGAGAAAGAGTTTTAACCAAGATTTGAGCAAGAGTATAAGGGAACTAAGTATTTCCTAAATGCTTCATTTTTACATGAACAAAGAGATTATTATTTTTAGAAAAGTAAAAGAGATTTCAGAAAGATTGAGTACGGAGCATTTACCTCTTAAAGAGGCCCTTTTGATTAATTATCTCAACCCAGAGAAAGTATTTTTACATTTAGCAAAGAGAAACCTCGCTTTCTAAAATGAGCAATGAGTTCAGAGATATTTCAGAGTAGTTACCTCTTTTAAGAGGATAGTTTGAGCAATTATCTCAAACCAGAGAAAGAGTATTTTTATATATTTGAACATGAGTATATATATTATAGGGAGTAGTATTGAGCACCGATATGAGGATGAATTCAGACAACTCAAAATCCACATAAACCATGTCTTGGCAACATGGGTACATGATCATACTTTTTAGATGAATCCTTATTGCTTAGTGGATCCACTTAGTTTAGAGGTTCTATACCCTGGCATTGAATAGGACAGTTCTGGCAGCGTGGATAAGACGTTGTATCATCACGTAGTTCATAGTGATGGTTGTCAGTTAGAGAATTTCCCAATAGAGTTAAACTATATTTTAATATATCACTTATTATGTTGAGTTCCTAGATCAGTAAGTATTTTGTAAAGTTTTCCATGATTTGACTCCTTTATTTCTTTACATTCAACTTGAGTATATTTTATCTATTCTAGTCCTTTCTTTCAGTTATTTCACTTCGGCTATATTACATAGTCGTACATTCAATGTACTGATGTCATTTGACTTGCATCATTTTATGATGTTCGGGAGCCTATAAGTGGAACGTTTGCTATGCTATAAGGACTGTGCTTTCCTCTAATAAGAAAGCCTGAAGGTGACTTAACTACTTTTTTTGGAATTTATCTAGTCTTCTAGGCGACCGAGTGCTCCATGAACAATGAGCGTCCCCCTTCTCTTACTTAGATGAAGAAATGAGTAAGCAAGACTTTCAACCTTACTTTTCTTTTCTTAAAAAAAGGGCGAATTACACATAATTTTGCCAACAGGTGTTTAGGATCATCAACAGGTGCTTTGTTGAGATCACTCTACACTTCAGCTAGCTTTTGGTGAGCCTCCTTACATTCCAGTGGACTTCACATTTATTTTCTAGTAAGTTGTCTTGAGATGTCGTGTATCTTGTCGCGACATCCATCTTGAGTAATAGAAGCTTCATAGATAGATAGAGTTGAGGAGTCTCTCTGTATTTACTTTTCCCTGAGATGTTTTTGCAAACTATTATACTTATGTCATTGAGTATTTTACAGACAGTTGAGTTAAGTATTTACTTTGAGTTTAAATGTTCTAGATTTTGTTTTTAAGCTTATTATAGCTTGACTAAGTCTCCCGCTAAGGAGTCAGCCATCCCAAGGGTTCGCTTGGGGACCAGCAATGGTTCTCGAGTGTTGTCTTTGTCCAGGGTGTAGGCTCGGGGCGTGACAGTCTTAACCCAAAAAATAAACCCTAAAAGTTTTCTCTACAGTATGACATACAATTTGAATTCTATGAATGATAATCTAAAAATGAGTCTGATGAGTGTGAAAAAGGTTTTTTTGTAATCAATTTGGTGAAATTCCGATTCTACCCAGGCGTCTGAACAATTACTCTCCGAATTTGTGGAAAATTATCCGCGTTCGCAAACCTTTATTGACTTCACTAGCGTGGTCGCGGTCCTATTGGGCGTGTTCGAGGTCCTCTATTGGCTTCAAGGTTACGTTCACAGCTGGCTTCCACCACTTTCATGGTACTCTGTTGACAATGTCTCCGCATTCACGGAGAACAATTTCTTTGCCAAAATTTACTTTTTTCAATTTTTATCCTCTTTTTGCCTCAAGTTCACTTGGTTTCTTCAAATGCATTCTCAATCAACTCTCCATTTCATTTTCTTGCAAATATGTAGAAAACCACATTAAAAGCACCAATTTTACCTAAAGCAAGCCAAAACTAATAAGAAGAGAGCCTCAAATAAGTGGAAATCTCCCACTCATCAACTCTCTAACTAATCAAGTAAAAAGTGAGCGCATCCTCGGTGCCTCTTTATCTCAAGTCTATTTATCAAGTAGTAAAGGTAGTATGAGTCCCATAAAAACTAGTTTTCTAAAAAAGTAAAAGGTCAAAAACCCTGTTTTCTTAAAAATGGCGGTGAAAGACCAATGCATGCACCGAGGTCATACTACAAAACAAATGACATTGAGCTTCAAGGCAATTTATGCCATCACCAGCATCAAAACTATAACATTTAAACCACCTAAGGTATAAAACAACAAACACCTCGCTCCTAGAGCATAGAAAACTAACTTGGAGTCTAGCTGGTCCTGGACCAATGTCTCGAGCCCAAAAATATTCCAACAATCTCAAAATAAAAAATACAAAAAGATTATCACTACTCAGGAAACAAAGGGAATTATGAAGGATCAAAAGATGAAAGAATAACTCGGGGGTCTCCACATCTATCTGAAGGTACTACTCAAAAGAACGCTAAGCAGAACTAAGGCCAACCTACGACTATAGTAAGAAGCTAAGGTTTGAAAGACTACTATAAATTATGGATTAATATCAGGTCTACGGCCTACCAGGGTGGAGTTCCCAAAAATACAAAAGAAAATTCTACTCGGAGCAACCATATCAACTAAATGATCATTAAAAAGTCATTCTAAGCCACTAAAATCACCAACTATTCTAAAGCTTCAAATATCAACTCTAAAGAGGATAACAATGCTAAACTAAATCATAAGCAAGAAATTACCAGTCTAAGCTAAGGATTTCACAATACAATACTAGTCTGAGGCTACTACGAAAATCAAGAAAAATGGAAATAAAGGAATAATTTCTAAGCCTGACACATACAATCCTAATTCACATGCAAATCATACAAAACCTTATCTAATAGAACACACAAGAAAAGTAGATCGAATCCTACCATGAAGCCGATCACACACACTCCTAATCCACTAAACTGGAGCTTTCCCTTCCTAAATCATCTTGGATTACCACCACACTATCATATAGTTGATCACAATGTCAATATAAAAGTTTAGATACCAAAATCGATGTACTTAGAGACGGGCCAATAATTGAGTCATAATAGGATTGTAGGTCCTAGGCCAGGAATCCTAAAATTGACTTTGTCCATTGGCCAGAAATAGCTCAAGGAACCTGTTCCCCGAAAATGGGCACAATCTGAGCTCGAATACAAGATAAAATAGTTAAAGAGGAAAGAAAGGTCATTAGAGTGAGAAATTACCTTCAAAATGAGTTCCCCACACTTCCCTGATTACCACAACAAAACCTTACCAAAACCCTACTCAACACAACTGAAATCAACAAATTTGGAGTCTCCTAGCTCCCGTAACTGAGTTTTCAATTTTTGAAAGAAGGCTAAAATGTTTAGGGACTGATTTTATTAAAACATGAAGTTCTTCGTTATCGTAACATCCAGGGTCACACTCGTGACCCCCAAATAAAATGACCACTGCGATCGTGGAGTTCAAATGTAGCAATAGCATTGACCAAAATGATCAATCCAGCAGAAATACCCATCGTGATCGTGACCGAAATACCACGCGACCGCGATGAGTAGATGCAATGCCCGTTATGATCGCAGAGGCTTTATCCCAACCATGATGAAGGATGCCACTTGCACCAAATGTTATTGTATCAGCTAGAACATGAAGTTCACGAATTCCTTGATGGGGTGCTCGGGATGCATTAGTAACCTCATGCACGCAAACAAGATATGCCACCCCACCAAATTCAGCATTCCAGACTCAATGTAGATGTCAAAACTTCTAACCAAGCTTGTCTTGACAAAAAGTGTGTCTCACACCCAAGCTCTATTTTAAGCCATAACCCAAAAGGTAGCTTTGAATGAGCCTAGAAGCATCGGGATGTGCATCAAAGGTCCTTCTAGACCAAATTTTATGTTCCAAAGCTAATGGAACCGTTGGAATCCCATTTTGAGGACATCTACATGGAGTTTTGGCCGAAGTCAACCGTTCAAACTTAAAAAGCTCTAAAATAGAAAAACCTACACAAAACTCAAATGAATGATCACGAGATTGAACTGTCAGTCCTAGCAAGTCATAAATGATCTAGGATTACTATAGAAAAGCTCTAGACATCGAAAAGATTGGAAAATAGAGGAAATGACTTGGAGGGTCATTATAACATCCACTGCTAAAAGGACTTTTGTCCTCAAAAGTCTATGGACAGAGAAAAACCTGAAGGCATGAAAGGATGAGGGTATCAGAATCGTATTCTCTACCATACCCCCAAAAACCCTCTCGAATCGAACAATGCTAACTCAGAACCCAGGCTAAGATAAAACTCCTAAATTCACTTCTTCTCTCCAAAACTCAAAATAGGCCCTAATTCCTTCATTCAACACCGGATCTCACCCAATTGAACTGAACTCCACTGAGAGCATCAGACAACAAAAATTATACCAATACCAACTGATACCATAAAACTGCACAACCATAAGACAAGGGGAGATGTAAACTAGCTCACATACCGGATTGTCCACCATATGCTCTAAATTCAACATTTCCTAGCATCCTATCCAACCTGAGCCCTGCTAAAATTCAAAATAGAGGAAATGACTTGGAGGGTCATTATAACATCCACTGTTAAAAGGACTTTTGTTCTCAAAAGTATATGGACAGAGAAAAAACCTTAAGGCATGAAAAGATGAGGGTATGAGAATCACATGCTCTAGCATACCCCCCAAAACCCTCTCAAATCGAACAATGCTAACTCAGAACCCAGGCTAAGATAAAACTCCTAAATTCACTTCTTCTCTCCAAAACTCAAAATAGGCCCTAATTCCTTCATTCAACTCTGGATCTCACCCAATTGAACTGAACTCCACTGAGAGCATCAGACAACCAAAATTATACCAATACCAACTGATACCATAAAACTGCACAACCACAAGACAAGGGGCTATGTAAACTAGCTCACATACCGAATTGTCTACCATATGCTCTAAATTCAACATTTCCTAGCATCCTATCCAACCTAAGCCCTACTAAAACTCTCTAGCACCATTTAAATTTTTCCCACATAACCACGCAAACACAAATCTCGAAAGAATAACATGCTCCACCTTAAAATAGGAGAGTGGCAAGGGTCTATATAAGCAACTCGACCCAAGTAAAAGCCCAACTCCAGTCCCAATGATTCCTTAAACAAACAACCTATGACTTAAATGCAACCTCTCATAACTGAACAAGATCAGCTTTTGTGCCTTTTCTAAATGGTTTTCTTTTATATTTTTTCGGGTAGGCAAGATTCAGAAGTAGACAATTCAACTTTATATATTGTGCCAAGCATAGCTTCTTTTGCAAAGTGATTCATTCTTTGCAGACCAATATATCCAAGCCTAGCAAGCCAAGTACTTGCAACATTTTTACAATTAGAAGTTGATGCAAATAAGGAAAAAAAAATAGTATTATTATTGGAACACTAAATAACATCTAATACAAAAATTGATCATAAAAATAATCATTGCCATCTGTTTTCTTAGCCAAATACATATTCAGACCATGTTCATGGAAGGAAAAAATAAATTCTAACTTAATCAACATCGTGACGGAGACTAGATTTGGATGAATTAACAGGGCAATCAAGTTTGCAGGTACCAATATCTTTGACTTCCTATTTGAAGTTATTTCTTACATACACCCATTTGGATCCTTGTGGAATTCTTCGATAATCTATGAAAACATCTCTTTTTGTCGCATTATTGTAATACCTTAGAATTTGGTAAGTTTCTCTTGGAAATGTAATATGGGTTTAATGGGCAGGTTCATGGACCATGAAGAGGTCCACGACCTGTTAACCCAACTGTGTACCAGACTCCCTCAGGCTTAGGAAAACTTGATCCCTCCCCGATGGCATAACGGTCTGTAGAAGGGTAAACAATCTGTTGATAGGGCTGTGGTGATCGACTATAAATCCCAACTCTCCCGTTGGTTCATAATCATCTTCATGGACCGTGAAGTGATGAATGGTCCATCAAGACCTCCGTTAAAAGGGTCCCGATAGTTTGTAAGTCAAGGCCATTTTAGTCTTTTTCTAAGCATCTAATACCTAAGCTATATCATTTTGACACCTATTATAAGCCCTATATAAGTATTTTAAGTCCTAAAACTATCCATTCTAAAATCATTCTCCAAAAATCCAAAATTCTCTCCAAGGTCTCTCCAAAAATCTTCTCTCTAGATCAAGGAAGAAGAAGCTAGGGTTCCTCAAGTTCAAGTCTCCTTTCTTCATCATTGCTTAGGGCTTCAACCAAGGTAGAGAGTTTATAAATGGGTTCCATTCACTGTTACGACCCAAGGTACCCCCTAGACGTGACATGACGTACAAGACCCCGAGAGGCCTCATACAAGCCACTTTGCATATATATATACAAGATCATAGAGAAATAGAGGTTCAAAAGACAATTTTTATATCAAAGCTTTAAGGAAATAGCGGAAGTCTACATCAATGTCTCAAAGCAAATCTAACATAAGAAAGTGAAATAAGGTTTGGAACGTAACCCAATACAATGTCAAAGAAAGAACATAAAGGTAAGAACAACTAGGCCTTGTCTTCGGATGGATGAGGACTCACCAAGTCTTCAAATTCTTCAACTAAGCTCTAGCCACGAGTGGATGGTGAATCGCCAAGTCCTACATCAATAAGTGAATTTAGGGAAGAGTATGTGTTAGTACAATCAAGTACCAAGTATGATAACCATGAACATAAAACATTTAAACATGCAAAACAGGGGACATGCTCATAAACATGCAACGACCAAGTGAGAATATGATAGATATGAGTAGAAAAGCATGAGAGTCATCATTTAACGTCAATGCAAGTCATACATACTTCAATTATTTGATAAAAGCCTTTAAGTCACTTTTGTTCATTATTGTGGGAAATAGCCTTCACCGACATATAAGACCATGTGAGCTATCAACATGGAATCCGGTGTCTACCCCACACCGAAAAGAGGTGTCGTACTTGCCAAGGTAAGACCATGAGCTTTTAGCTTACGTGGATCCACTAGCTAGTGTCTACATAAAGGCAAACATCCTATGGTGATACATAGTTTATGGGACATGGGTATTCGCCACTTGTCCACTAGGTGCTAAGCATAAATCTCACGGATTAATCATAGTTCAAACATCATGAGTAGACATGGGTAATCACTTCTTGTCTACATTAGGGAGCATGGGTAATCGTCTCTTGTCCCTTATTTAGAATAGCTCCTTAGTCATCAATTCAAGTTTAGTTGAGCAAGCCTTTCAACAAGTTATGAATCATTATATGTGAGAAAACCTTTCACATTCATGGGTTGAGCAAAATATGAGAAATCCTTTCATAACTTAGCAATAACATCAGCATATCATAAACTTTGGTGCCTCAATCTCAAAACACCCTTAATTCATCATTAGCTTCATAAGAGACATGCATAATTTGATAGACTTCTTCTTTACCTATTTCATCATGATCATAATTCATAGATCATAGAATTCACATGGGTTCATAAGAATTCAACTTACACCATGCAATTAAATGTCAATTCATGCATAGGAAGCCATACTTAAAGTAACATGATCATATATGACAGAACTCACATGATAGAGGAAAATCAAACTTTTGAAATCATAATTGAAGATCATATATCACGCTAGATCGTGCACTAAATTACTTTATCACGCTAGATCGTGCACTAGGAATCATAAAATCAACAATTGGAAATCATAGTTGAAGAACCCATAAGAATTGATCAAAACCCTAATTCAATTGGGGAATGGAACCTTTAAAACTTGAATAAACTAGGGACCCATGGGAGGAAAGGGCTCCAAATTGTGAATGCTAACATACCTCAACAAAGCCCACAAGAAATTACTAGAAATTGATGACCTTCAATGGAGGATCCTAGCCCTTCTTCTTCCTTGAGAGTTGAGAGAATTTCTTAGAGAGAGAAATATTTGAGAGGGGAGAATTTGAGAATGATTTAGAATGAGTAAAGTTAGGCTTAGAAAGTTTATATAGGGTCTGGGTTATGGGCATAATCGACTTAGATTAGGAGTTAGATATTTAGGGTATAGACCAAAAAGCCTTGAAATAAAAACTGTCGAGACCCATTGACAGTAAGGACTTACGGTCCGTAAGTCGACCTACGGACCGTCCTGTTCCTCCATCAATTTGTTCAGAGACTGCAAACTTAGGCCTTCAATCGACGATACCCATGTACGGCTCGTGGTCCCAATGACAGTTTGTCCTGTTGCTCCGTAGGTCAGGGTTCGGAGACTTGGCATCCAAGGACTTTCAGAGGCAAACTACGGTCCCCACCTATGGTTCGTCGTTCCATCTACAACTTGTAGGTGGACTCCATAACTGACATCAGAACCCAGAAAATTCAAAAATTTTGCACTCTTGAATCTGGGGTATTACATTATCTCCCCCTTGGGAACATTCGTCCTCGAATGAGAATCAAGACATCATAAGGAGGGTAAGAAAAAGAACTAACAACCCAACCTAGAATGCAATCACATAAAAGAACATATCCTCGGAGGAAACATCAACTCTAAGCTAAAGCATGTTCAACACATCATTTCATGAAGACTTTATGCAACTTATATTCAATGCACATAATCATAGAGAAATCAATCAAGTTAACTCATTTGCACAACATTTAGACACTTCATGAACATGCATAATCAAGGAATCATGGAAATGACTAAGACACATAAGACCAAAAGAATGAACCATGAGGAACTAGGTACCTCAAGCTAGAGTAGGATCGGATGGAAAAAGATGAGGATATCTGGACATCATATTGGCCTCGGCCTCCCAAGTAGCACCCTCAACTAATTGATTCCTCCAAAGAACCTTCACGGAAGCAACTTCCTTATTTCCTAACTTTCGTAATTGCCGGTCTAAAATTTCAACCGGGATCCTTTATGCCAAGATTCTTCAATGGCACTATAGACGTCGAATCACCAACACATTTCTTCAACAATGAGACATGGAAAATTGGATGTACCAATGCCAAATCATTAGGCAAATCAAGTTTATAAGAAGCCTTCTAACACGTCTCAAAATCTGATAGGGGCCTACATAACGGGGACTAAGTTTCCCTTTCTACCCAATTCTCTTTACACCCTTCATAGGTGAAATTTTCAAGTAAACCCAATCATCAACATCAAATTCTAAATCTCTCCTTCTCACATCGGCATAAGACTTTTTTTGACTTTGGGCCGTTTTCAACCTCTCTCTAATAAGTCTAACTTTATCCATAGCCTCATGCACCGATTCAGGGCCTATCAAAGTGAATTCACCCACTTCGAACCAACCTATAGGAGATCTACACCACCTACCATAGAGAGCCTCAAACGGGGCCATGCTAGTACTTGAATGGTAGCTATTATTATATGCAAACACAACTAAAGGCAAATGATCATCCCAATTAACTTTGAAATCAATTACACAAGCTCTCAACATATCTTCCAAAGTTTGGATACAACGCTCAGCTTGCCCATCGGTTTGATGATGAAAGGCCGTACTAAGCTTAACATGAGTACCAAGACCCTTTTGGAAAGATTTCAAAAATTGAGAAGTAAATTGGGCACCACGATCGGAGATAATGGATAAAGGCTCTCCATGTAACCTAACCATTTCTCTCAAGTACCACTTAGCATAATCTTACGCCGAATAGGAAACTTTGACGGGAATGAAATGGGCTGATTTCATCATACGATCCACAAAAACCCAAATCGAATCATATTGTCGCCGGGTGTGTGGTAAACCAACAATGAAGTCCATATTCGCATCTTCCCACTTCCAAGTAGGAATACTAATGTCTTGGGTAAAACCTCCAGGCTTTTGGTGCTCAATTTTCACTTCTTGACAATTAGGACATTTAGCCACAAACTCTGCCATATCCTTCTTCATCCCATTCCATCAATAGACCTCCCGAAAATCATGGTACATCTTGGTAGCTCCGGGGTGAATGGAATATCGAGAACTATGGGCTTCCGATAAAATCTGTCCTCTTAAGTCATCTACATTGTGAACACACAAACGACCTTGATATCGAAGCACACCATCTCCCCCTTGGGAGAAAGCCTCAACGAACTTCTTTAGCACCGCTTCCTTCAACTTGACCAAATTAGGATCAAGATCTTGTTTAGCCTTCACATCATGTACAAAAGACTATTTGGAGCTATTATGAACCATAACACCACTTTTAGTGGAGTCAACCAACCGAACACCCAATCGGGCCAATCTATGAACATCACGAACCAACTTTTTCTTATCATCCTCGACATGAGCAACACTACCCATAGAGAACCGACTAAAAGCATCCGCCACCACATTAGCCTTACCGGGGTGATAGAGGACACTCATGTCGTAGTCCTTCAACAACTCAAGCCACCTTATTTGGTGAAGATTCAGATCTTTTTGTTAAAACACATATTGCAAACTCTTGTGGTCGGTAAAGATATCAACATGTACCCCATACAAATAATGCCGCCATATCTTTAAAGAACCTCCAATCGCCGCTAGCTCTAAGTCATGGGTAGGATAGTTCTTTTCATGGATCTTAATTTGCCTTGAAGCATAAGCAATAACTTTCCCATTTTTCATAAGAACACACCCTAACCCAATTCTCGAGGCATCACAGTAAACCACAAACCCATCGGCCCCTTCCGGCAAAGTCAATATCTGAGCCGAAGTAAGTCTATCTTTCAACTCTTGGAAACTCCTCTCACATGACTCGGACCAAGTGAACTTAACCTTCTTTTGAGTCAAAGCTATCAATGGAGAAGCAATCGAAGAAAACCCTTCAACAAATCTCCTATAGTAACCTGCTAAGCCCAAGAAACTACAATATTCGAAGGTGATAGAGGTCTAGGACAATTCCTAACCACATTCGTCTTCTTAGGATCTATGTTAATACATTTACCGGAGACAATGTGACCAAGAAATTCCACGGACCGTAGCCAAAACGCACATTTACTAAACTTTGCAAAGTGTTGTTGGTCCTTGAGGACTTGCAAGACAATCATCAAATGATTGTCATGCTCACCCTCACTCCTTGAGTAAATCAAAATATCATCTATAAACACAATCACAAACATGTCAAGATACTGTCTAAATACCCTATTCATCAAGTCCATAAACGCGGCTGGAGCATTTTTCAACCCAAATGACATCACTAGGAATTCATAATGGCCATATCTAGTCCAGAAAGGGGTTTTTGAAATATCATCTTCCTTCACTCTCAATTGGTGATAACCCGAACGAAGAACAATCTTAGAGAAGTAACTTTTCCCTTGAAGTTGATCAAACAAGTCATCTATTCTTGGAAGATGATACTTATTCTTAATGGTAACCTTGTTCAGTTGGTGGTAGACAATGCACTTACGAAGTGAACCATCTTTCTTTCTTACAAACAATACCGGAGCACCCCATGGAGAGATACTTGGTCGGATGAAGCCCTTATCCAC
Organism: Solanum appendiculatum; assembly: GCA_018342035.1. Lineage (NCBI taxonomy): Eukaryota > Viridiplantae > Streptophyta > Magnoliopsida > Solanales > Solanaceae > Solanum > Solanum appendiculatum. The sequence goes on along the minus strand of JAGDQO010000766.1, from coordinate 499,624 downwards.
CAAGTCTTTCAATTTCTCCTTTAGTTCCGTCGGAGCCATTCTATAAGGAGGAATAGAGATAGGTTGCGTATCCGGGAGAAGGTCAATATCGAAGTCTATTTCCCTTTCGAGAGGAATATCGGGTAAATCATCGGGAAACACTTCTAGAAACTCATTAACAATGGGGACCGACTCAAGAGTAGGGGTTTCAGAATCTATATCCCTCACCCTAACAAGATGGTATATGCAACCCTTAGAAACCATCTTTCTAGCTTTAAGACAAGAAACAAATTGACCTCTAACCATAGAATTTCCCCCCTTCCACTCTAGGATAGGCTCATTTGGAAATTGAAACTTGACCATTGGGGTCCTACAATCAGTAGAAGCATAGAAAGAATGCAACAAGTCCATCCCAAGAATAACATCAAAATCTAGCATATCAAGCTCTACAAGATCACCATGAGTGATTCTACGGGATAAGGAGACGGGGCAATTTCTATAGACTCTCCTAGCCATAATAGATTCACTAATAGGAGTAGAGACATGAAAAGGATCTAAAAACACATCCAGCACAACATCAAACCTCATAGCCACATATGGCATCACAAAAGACAAGGTAGCACCGGGATCAAGCAAAGCATAAACATCATAGAGAAAGACTTTCAACATATCGATAACCACATCGGGAGAACCCTCTTGCTCTTGACAAGCTTTAAGCACATATAACCGGTTTTGCTTTTGGTTTCAACTAAAGCCCACCGGGTTTTGAGGATGAGTCTGTCGACAATTATCTCCTTCCTTCTTAGCCACTAAGGGACACTCCCTTATATTGTGATCCGTCTTACCACAATTGAAGCATGCATTCGAGCCGGTGAGACATTTACCCTCATGCCTCTTTCCACACTTGGCACAAGTGGTCGATGAAAAGCCACTACCATTCCCTCCTTGAGGCTTAGGGTTAGACACCCTATCTTTGTTGTACTTATGCCATGACCTAGGGTAGCCCCTAGATGTAACACGGCGTACAAGACCCCGTGAGGCCTTATATAAGCCCTTAGCATACATAACATACAAGATAATAAAGAAGTAAGAGTTTAGAAGAGAATTTTATATTAAAGCTTTAATCAAAATACCGGAAGTCTACATCTCATGTCTCAAAGCCTTCTAAAATCATAGAATATGAAGAAAAGTGATAGGGATGCAGCCCAATACAATATCCAACATAAGGAAAGACATCAAAGTAAAATCCAACAAGGCTATGTCCTCGGATGGATGAGGACTCACCAAGTCTTCTTCTCAACTCTAGGTCAATGCTCTAGCCACGAGTAGGAGAACTGCCACATCTTACACCAAAAGAAGTTGATGCAGGCAAGAGTATGCGTTAGCACAATAAAGTACTAAGTACGATGGCAATGCATGTAAACTCATAAAACATGCTAGCAACTGAGATATAAATATGACATGCAATTGGCCAAGCTAAACATGATAAGAAATATAAGCAAATAGCATAAAGCATAAACCATGGCCAAAGCAAGCTAATTCATCTTTCTGTTATTTTTCTTTTCTGTCTTTACTCTTAGTAACCCATGCACCATTGTGCAAGCTGAAGTGTGGGAAAAGTCTCAAATCGATCTGTAGACCATGGAATAACTCAATATGGAATCCGGTGTCTGCCTTACACCGAAAAAAGGCCTTTCCACTTGCCAAGGTATAATCCTGAACCATAGCCTACGTGGATCCACTAGCGAAGCTAATATGGGCCTGTTAAAGACCACCTATGGCGGAACATAGGAATAGGACATATGGGGACTTGTCACCCATCCACTCGGTTCTACGCATAATTCCCACTATACAATCATAAATATGACATCCAGGAAAGGCACAACTGGGGTTGCCTATCCAAGCTAAACATGATTTCACCTCCCATGAACTAGTCCAAGCTTACTTCATTGGGTGCTTCTTCTTCCATGGACTTGTCCAAGCTTACACCCCTAGAGTAGCTTCTTTAAGCTCTTGATTCAATTTTAGTTAAGCAAACCTTATAACAAGTTATGAATCATTTACAATGTGAGAAAACCTTTCACAAGCTTAAGTTGAGCATTTCATGAGAAAACCCTTTCAAGACTCAATATCATCATATAATAGATTTCATATAAAACATGCTTGATTCTATAGCTTCTTTCTTCATGATTCTATCATGCTCTTTCTTCGTAGCTAATGGGTTCATATTGCCTTTATTGTAAACCATGCAACTTGATGCAAGCTAGTTCTTAAAAGTCATAATCAAGGCAATTTAGTCATACTTGAAGTAACCCACATAAAAGAGGAAAATCGGGCTCTTTACTTGAACATGCTAACTTCATGCAATTAACCCCAATTCATGCTAAATTTCATCAATTCATATATCAACCCAACAATCAAAGCATAGATTATCAAATTGGGGAGAATTAGCTGGGGATCATGGGGGTTCATGCAATCTTTACATCAAATCATGTAATTCACGTTAATTCGTGCACTAAGTTACTTTATCACGCTAGATCGTGCACTAGGAATCATAAAATCAATAATTGGAATCATAATTGAAGAACCCACAATGATTGATCACAAACCCTATTTTAGAGCAAACCTTTGAAAATCATGAAGAAGCGGAAGGGACCATTGGAGGAAAAGACTCCTAATGGTGAACACTATCATACCTCAAAGCAATCCACAAGAAATTGAAGAAGATTGAAGGTCTTCAATGGTGGATTCAAGCTCCTTCTTCTTCCTTGAGAGTTGAGAGAGTTTCTTTTTATAGAGAGAATTATTTGAGAGAAAAGAGTTTTGGAATGAATTAGAATCAAAGGAATTAGGCTTAGAAAGTATTTATAGGTCAAAGATTACGGGTATAACCGACTTAGCTCAATAGGTAATCTATTAGGAAAAAGACCAAAAAGTCCTTAATTAACAACTGTCAGGGCCAATCGACGGACAGGATCTACGGTCCGTACATCAATTGATGAACCATCCAGCTCTTCTGTCATTTGATTCAGAAAGTTCATTTTGGGCTGAAAATTTGGCCAAGTCTGGAAGGCATCTACGCAACCCATCTACGGCCCATCAACTGGACTACGAACCGTCCTGCTGTTCCGTAGGTCAAGGTTCAGAAAGTTGGAAATCTTGAAATTTCTCAGTGCCTTTGACGGTTCCCACCTACGGCCCGTCAAACCATATACGGCCCGTAGGTGGCCTCCGAAGGTCACTGTGTTCAAGTGAATTATGCATTTTTCATTCCTTGGAAAGCTTGGGCATTACAATATCTCCCCCTTGGGGACATTTGTCCTCGAATGAGAACCTGGACATCATGAGAAGGGCGATAGACTCGGACTAACAACCCAACCTAACATTCAAGCATATAAATGCACATATCCGAGGAGGAAACATCAACTCCAAGCTATAGCATGCTCAACACTAAATTCATGAAGACTTTATGGAACTCATAATCAATGCACATATATCATATAAGACTCTTCATGAACATGCATAAAATCAAGGAATTATGTAAATCAACTATGACACATGAGACAAAAAGAATGAACCATGAGGAACTAGGTACCTCAAGCTAGAAGAGGATCGAAAGGAAAAACATGAGGATAGCGGGACATCATATCGGCCTCGGCCTCCCAAGTAGCACCCTCAACTAATTGATTCCTCTAAAGAACTTTCACGGAAGCAACTTCTTTATTTCTCAACTTCCGGACTTGTCGGTGTAAAATCTCAACCGGAACCTCTTCATAGGAAAGACTATCCTTTAGGCCAAGAGACTCTATTGGCACTATAGAGGTCGGATCAGCAACACACTTTTTCAACAATAAGACATGGAAAATTGGATGCACTGATGCCAACTCATTAGGAAAATCAAGCTCATAGGCAACCTTACCAACACGTCTCAAAATCTGATATGGGCCTACATAACGGGGACTAAGCTTCCCTTTCTTCCTAAATCTCATTACACCCTTCATAGGTTAAATTTTCAAGTAAACCCAGTCATCAACATCAAACTCTAATTCTGTTCTTCTAACATCGGCATATAACTTTTGTCGACTTTGAGCCATTTTTTGCCTTTCTCTAAAAAGCTGAACTTTCTCCATAGCCTCATGCACTAACTCGGGGCCTATCAAAGCCACTTCCCCAATTTCAAACAAACCTATGTGAGATCTACACCTCCTACCATAGAGAGCTTCAAATGGAGCCATACCAATACTAGAATGGTAACTATTATTATAAGCAAACTCAATCATAGGCAAATGGTCATCCCAAGTACCCTTGAAATCAACCACACATGCTCTCAACATATTTTCTAAAGTCTGAATAGTACGCTCTTCTTGCCCATCGGTTTAGGGATGAACGGCCGTGCTAAGCTTAACACGAGTACCAAGACCTTTTTGGAACGACTTCAAAAATTGAGAAGTAAACTGAGCACCTCGATCGGAGTTAATGGATAAAGGCACTCCATGCAACCTAACCATCTCCCTCATGTACAACTTAGCATAATCCTCCACCGAATTAGAAGTCTTGACAAGAATAAAATGGGCTGACTTGGTCATCTTGTCAACCACAACCCAAATCGAATCATAGTGTCGCCTTGTGCGGGGCAAACCTACTACGAAATCGATATTCACATCTTCCCACTTCCAACTAGGAATCTCTATGTCTTGGGTCAAACCTCCCGGTCTCTGATGCTCAACCTTCACTTGTTGGCAATTAGGACACTTAGCCACAAACTTCGCAATGTCTCTCTTCATGCCATTCCACCAATTGATTTCCCGCAAATCATGGTACATCTTGGTAGCTCCTGGGTAGATAGAATATCTAGAACAATGAGCTTCCGACAAAATTTTCCCTCTCAAATCATCAACATCGGGAACACATAAGCGACCTTGGTAACGGAGTACACCATCTCCCCCTTGGGAGAAAACCTCTACGGGCTTCTTCAAAACCGCTTCTTTCAATTCCACAAAATTAGGATCAAGGTCTTGGTTAGCTTTTATATCATGAACAAAAGAGGATTCGGAACCATTGTGAACGGTAACTCCACCTTTAGCGGAATCAATCAACCGAATACCCAATCGGGCTAAACTATGAACATCACGAACCAACTCTTTCTTGCCATCCTCAATATGCACAACACTGCCCATAGACAATCTACTAAGAGCATCCGCCACCACATTTGCCTTGCCGGGGTAATAGAGAACACTCATATCATAATCTTTTAACAACTCGAGCCACCTTCCTTGGTGGAGATTCAAATCTTTCTGTTTAAACACATATTACAAACTCTTATGGTCAGTGAAGACATCTACATGTACTCTATACAAATAATGTCGCCATATTTTCAAAGAAAACACAACTGCCGCTAATTCCAAGTCAAGAGTAGGGTAGTTCTTTTCATGCACCTTAAGTTGTCTTGAAGCATAATCAATGACCTTCCCCTTTTGCATAAGAACACATCTTAGCACAATTATCGAGGCATCACAATAAACCACAAAACCATCGGATCCTTCTGGTAGAGTCAATATCGAAGCCGAAGTAAGTCGATCCTTCAACTCTTGAAAACTCTTCTCACATGCTTCGAACCATGCAAATTTAACCTTGCTTTGAGTCAAAGCCATCAATGGAGAAGCAATGGATGAAAAACCTTCAACAAACCTCCTATAATAACCGGCTAAGCCCAAGAAACTATGGATATCTGAAGGTGATAAAGGTCTAGGCCAATTCTTGACCGCTTCGGTCTTCTTAGGATCTACCTCAATACCCTTACCGGAAACAATGTGACCAAGAAACGCCACGGATCTCAACCAATTTTAACACTTGCTAAACTTTGCAAAGAGTTGTTGATCCTTGAGGACTTGCAACACAACCCTCAAATGACTAGCATGCTCATCCTCATTCTTTAAGTAGATCAAGATATCATCAATAAACACAATCACGAACATGTCCAGGTATTGCTTAAACACCCTATTCATCAAGTCCATGAATGCGGCAAGAGTATTTGTCAACCCAAACGACATAACCAAGAACTCATAGTGACCATACCTTTTCCGAAAAGCCATTTTCGGAATATCATCTTCTTTCACCCTTAATTGGTGATAGCTCGAACGAAGGTCGATCTTAAAGAAATAACTAGCCCCTTGAAGTTGATCAAACAAGTCATCTATCCTTGGTGGAGGATACTTATTCTTAATGGTAACCTTGTTAAATTGGCGATAGTCGATACACATACGGAGTGAACTATCTTTCTTCCTTACAAACAAGACTGGAGCACCCCAAGGAGAAATACTTGGCCGGATGAAACCCTTATCCAGCAAGTCTTTCAACTACTCTTTTAGTTCCTTAAGTTCCGTCGGAGCCATTCTATAAGGAGGAATAGAAATAGGTTGCGTATCTGGGAGAAGGTCAATACCGAAGTCTATTTCCCTTTCGGGAGGAATACCGGGCAATTCATCGGGAAACACTTCAGAAAACTCATTAACAACGGGGACAGACTCAAGAGTAGGGGTCTCGAAATCTATATCCCTCACCTTAACAAAATGGTAAATGCAACCCTTTGAGATCATCTTTCTAGCTTTTAGATAAGAAACAAATTGACCTCGAAACATAGAATTTCCTCCCTTCCACTCTAGGATAGGCTCATTTTGAAAGTGAAACTTGACCATTCGGGTCCTACAATCAATAGAGGCATAACAAGCATGCAACCAATCCATCCCAAGAATAACATCAAAATCTAGCATATAAAGCTCTAGAAGATCAACATGAGTGACTCTATGCGATAAGGAGACGGGACAATCTCGATAAACTCTCTTTGCCATGATAGATTCTCCAATCGGAGTAGCGACACGAAAAGGATCTAGCAACACATCTGGAACAACACCAAACCTCATAGCCACATATGGCATCACAAAAGACAAGGTAGCACCGGGATCAAGCAAAGCATAAACATCAAAATGGAAACTCTTAACATACTAGTAACCACATTGGGAGAGCTCTCTTGCTCATGACGAGCCTGAAGTGCATAGAATCCGTTTTGCTTAGGAGCACCTGAACCCGAACTACTTGGGGCAGCTTGCTTACCCTCTCTTATTTTAGCCAAGAGAGATGGGCAATCTCTTATCTTGTGACCAGCCTTAACATAAGTATAGGAACCATCCGAACCAGCTAGGCACTTGCTTTCATGCCTCCTCCCACATCTAGTACAACTAGACAAAGAAGATCCACCATCGCTCCTTCCTTGAGGCTTAGGGTTTGGTACCCTATCATTGCTGGATCTCGGAGGAACCTTGGAAGAACCTTGATTAGAGAACCTTTGTCGAAATCTTGAACGACCTTGTCCATCGGACCTTGCATGAGAAAAGTTGCCATCTCTGGTTCTAGCCCACTCAGTCTCTCTAGATCTTCCTTTAAGCTTTTCTTTCTCAATTTGCTCGGCATAAACCATGGGGCGAGAAATATCCATATCATTCAAAAGCATGGCGGTGCGGCACTCTTTCACCAACATATCGGACACTCCCGACACAAATTTTCTCATTCTTGCCCTTGGGTCGGCAACTATGGACGGAGCAGATCTAGCCAATTATGTGAACTTCAATGCATATTCTTTCATACTCATACTCCCTTGACAAAGATTAATAAACTCTAGCACCTTAGCCACTCTCTTCTCAAGAAGGAAGAATCGATCAAGGAAAGCACTCTTAAACCTCTCCCATCCTATGGGACCTTCATCATGAGCCCTTTCACTCTTCCATTGATTGAACCAAGTTTGGGCAACACCTTTAAGTTGATAACCGGCCAACTCCGCCTTCTCTTCCCGTGTCACACCCATTATCATCAATTCTTTATAAACTTCATCTATAAACTCTTGAGGATCCTCTTCCACCTTAGAGCCATGAAATTTTGGAGGATTCATCCTTGTAAAGTCCCTTACTCTTGATGCCGCCGAACCCACATTTGGATTCACGGGAGCCACCAACTCTCTATTGGCTTGGGTCGTCACGGCTTGAGCCAACACTTGGAAAGCAGCCCTAAACTCCGCATTAGTAACTTGTTCCGCAAAAGGGTCGGCTGGAACTTGAGGAGCTTGAGGAGGAGCTTCTTGCCCTTCATTTTCTCTTGCATTCCTATTAGCGTAGGCCCTTCGAGATGCAATATTCTGAAACGCGTAGGATAGGGATTAGGAGAGAAACTTATAGAGTTAAACTCTATGCCACGACTCAAGAGTAACAGAAGAAGTGAAGTTTCCTAAACATCATCTAGTCCCTCATCCATAAGTGTGCCGCGCTTCACACCCATGAACAAGACTCTACTCGATGCGGTTTATGAGACATCCTAGAATCTTTCTAAAACCTTACACTCTGAATACCAAGTTTGTCACGATCCAGGGTAGCCCCTAGACGTAACACGGCATACAAGACCCCGAGAGGCCTCATACAATCCCTTAGCATACATAACATACAAGATAATAGAGAAGTAAGAGTGCAGAAGAGCATTTTATATCAAAGCTTTAATCAAAATAGCGGAAGTCTACATCTCATGTCTCAAAGCCTTCTAACATCATAGAATACGAAGAAAAGTGATAGGGATGCAGCCCAATACAATATCCAACATAAGGAAAGACATCAAAGTAAAATCCAACAAGGCTATGTCCTCGGATGGATGAGGACTCACCAAGTCTTCTTCTCAACTCTAGGTCAATGCTCTAGCCACGAGTAGGAGAACTGCCACATCTTACAACAAAAGAAGTTGATGCAGGCAAGAGTATGCGTTAGCACAATAAAGTACTAAGTACGATGGCAATGCATGTAAACTCATAAAACACGCTAGCAACTGAGATATAAACATGACATGCAATTAGCCAAGCTAAACATGATAAGGCATATAAGAAAATAGCATAAAGCATAAACCATGGCAAAAGAAAGCTAAATCATCTTTCTGGTATTCTTCTTTTCTTTCTTTACTCATAGTAACCCATGCACCATTGTGCAAGCTGAAGTGTGGGAAAAGTCTAAAACGGATCTGTAGACCATGGAATAACTCAACATGGAATCCGGTGTCTGCCCTACACTGAAAAAGGGCCATTCTACTTGCCAAGGTAGAATCCTGAACCATAGCCTACGTGGATCCACTAGCTAAGCAGATATGGGCCTGTTAAAGGCCACCTATGGGGGCACATAGGCATAGGACATATGGGGACTTGTCTCCCATCCACTCGGTTCTACGCATAATTCCCACTATACAATCATAAATATGACATCCATGGAAAGGCACAACTGGGGTTGCCAATCAAAGCTAAACATGACTTCACCTCCCATGGACTAGTCCAAGCTTACTTCATTGGGTGCTTCTTCTTCTATGGACTTGTCCAAGTTTACACCCCTAGAGTAGGTTATTTTAGCTTTTTATTCAATTTTAGTTAAGAAAACCTTTTAACAAGTTATGAATCCTTTACAATGCGAGAAAACCTTTCACAAGCTTAAGTTGAGCATTTCATGAGAAAACCCTTTCAAGACTCAATATCATCATATCATAGATTTCATATAAAACATGCTTGATTCTATCATGCTCTTTCTTCGTAGCTAATGGGTTCATACTGCCTTTATTGTAAACCATGCAACTTGATGCAAGCTAGCTCTTAAAAGTCATAATCAAGGCATTTTAGTCATACTTTAAGTAACCCACATAAAAGAGGAAAATCACGCTTTTTACTTGAACATGCTAACTTCATGCACTTAACCCCAATTCATCCTCAATTTCATCAATTCATATCTCAACCCAACAATCAAAGCATAGATTATCAAATTGGGGAGAATTAGCTTGGGATCATGGGGGTTCATGCAATCTTTACATCAAATCATGTAATTCACGCTAATTCATGCACTAGGGTACTTTATCACGCTAGATCGTGCACTAGGAATCATAAAATCAATAAATGGAATCATAATTGAAGAACCCACAATGATTGATCACAAACCCTAATTTAGAGTAAACCTTTGAAAATCATGAAGAAGAGGAAGGGCCCATTGGAGGAAAAAACTCCTAATGGTGAACACTATCATACCTCAAAGCTGTCCACAAGAAATTGAAGAAGATTAAAGGTCTTCAATGGTGGATTCAAGCTCCTTCTTCTTCCTTGAGAGTTGAGAGAGTTTCTTTTTAGAGATAGAATTATTTGAGAGATGAGAGTCTTGGAATGAATTAGAATCAAAGGAATTAGGCTTAGAAAGTATTTATAGGTCTAAGATTAAGGGTATAACCGACTTAGCTCAATAGGTAATCAATTAGGAAAAAGAACAAAAAGCCCTTAATTAATAATTATCGGGGCCAATCGACGGACAGGATCTACGGTCCGTACATCAATTAACGGACCGTCCTGCTCTTCCGTCAATTGATTCAGAAAGTTCATCTTGGGCTGAAAATTTGGCCAAGTCTGGAAAGCATCTACGGCCCGTCAACTGGACTACGAACCGTCCTGCTGTTCCGTAGGTCATGGTTCAGAAACTTGGAAATCCTAAAATTTCTCAGTGCCATTGACGGTTCCCACGTATGGCCCATCAATCCATATACGGCTCGTAGGTGGCCTCTGTAGGTCACTGTCTTCAGGTGAGATCTGCATTTTTCATTCCTTGGAAAGATGGGGCATTGCAACTTAGGAGGAGCATTAGAGGAACCTTGACCGGAAAACCTTTGTCGAGGCTTGAAATGACCTTGTCCCTCGGACCTGGAGTTCAAAAAGTTACCATCACCAGTTTTAGCCGTCTTTGCCCCTCTAGACCTTTCCTTGAGTTTCTCCTCTTCTATTTGTTGGCATGAACCATGAGACGAGAGATATCCATATCATTGATAAGGATAGTGGTGCGGCACTCTTTGACCACCATTTCGGACACTCCCGAAACAAACTTACTAATTCTCGCCCTAGGATCGGCAACCATAGAAGGAGAATATCGGGACAATTGTGTGAATTTCAAAGCATACTCTTTCACACTCATGTTTCCTTGTCGAAGGTTAATAAAGTCAAGCATCCTTGCCTCCCTCATCTCAAGGGGAAAGAACCTATCAAGGAAACCAACCTTGAGTTTCTCCCAATCAAGAGGACCCTCATTAATTGCCCTCCCTTCCTTCAATTGGGTGAACCAAGTTTGAGCAACGCCCTTAAGTTGATAAGCGGCTAACTCCTCCTTTTCTTCCGGCGTCACACCCAAGATCATCAACACCTTATAAACCTCATCAATGAATTCTTGAGGATCTTCCTCAACCTTGGAACCGTAAAACTCAGGAGGGTTCATCCTTGTGAAGTCCCTCACTCTAGACACCGCCAAACCCACATTTGGGTTCACATGAGCCACAATCTCCCTATTGGCTTGAGCTGTCATGGCTTGAGCCAACACTTGAAAGGCAGCCCTAAACTCCGCATTAGTCACTTGTTCGGCCAAAGGGTCGGCCGGAACTTGAGGAACTTGAGGAGGAGCTTCTAGTTCCACATTCTCTACCACATTTCTTCTAGCATAAGCTCTTCAATTCGCCATATCCTAAAACGCATATGATAAGAATTAGGAGAGAGAGACATATAAAGTTAAACTCTATGGCACGACTTAGGAATAATGAAAGAAGTGAAGTTTCTTAAACATCTTATAGCTCTCATTCATAAATGTGGCGCGTTTCACATTCATGAACAAGACTCAACTCGATGTGATTTATGAGACAACCTAAGATTTTTCTAAAACCTAGCTCTGATACCAAGTTTGTCATGACCCAAGGTACCCCCTAGACGTGACATGGTGTACAAGACCCCGAGAGGCCTCTTACAAGCCACTTAGCATACATACATACAAGATCATAGAGAAATAGATGTTCAAAAGACAATTTTTATATCAAAGCTTTAAGGAGATAGCGGAAGTCTACATCAATGTCTCAAAGCCAATCAAACATAACAAAGTGAAATAAGGTTTGGGATGTGACCCAATACAATGTCCAAGAAAGAACATAAAGGTAAAAACAACTAGGCTATGTCCTCGGATGGATGAGGACTCACCAAGTCTTCACAATTCTTCAACTAAGCTCTAGCCATGAGTGTATAGTGAATCGCCAAGTCCTACATCAATAAGTCAATGTAGGCAAGAGTATGCATTAGTACAATCAAGTACCAAGTATGATAACCATGCACATAAATCATTTAAACATGCAAAAAGGGGACATACTTATAAACATGAATATGATAGATATGAGTAGAAAAGCATGAGAGTCATCATTTAAGGTTAATGCAAGCCATACATACCTCAATTACTTGATAAAAGACTTTAAGTCACTTTAGTTCATTATTGTGGGAAATAGTCTTAACCGACATATAAGACCACGTGAGCTATCAACATGGAATCCGGTGTCTACCCCACACCGTAAAGGGGTGTCCTACTCGCCAAGGTAAGACCATGAGCTTTTAGCTTACGTGGATCCACTAGCTAGTGTCTACTTAAAGACAAACATCCTATGAGGGCACATAGTTTATGGGACATGGGTAATCACAACTTGTCCACTCGGTGCTAAGCGTAAATCCCACACATTAATCATAGTTCAAACATCATGAGTAGACATGGGTAATCGCCTCATGTCTACATTAGGGAGCATGGGTAATCGCCTCTTGTCCCTTACTTAGAATAACTCCTTAGTCATCAATTCAAGTTTAGTTGAGCAAGCCTTTCAACAAGTTATGTATAATTATATGTGAGAACCTTTCACATTCATGGGTTGAGCAAAATATGAGAAATCCTTTCAAGACTCAACAATAACATAAACATATCATAAGCTTTGGTGCTTCAATCTCAAAACACCCTTAATTCATCATTAGCTTCATATGAGACATGCATAATTTCATAGACTTCATCTTTACATATTTCATCATTCTCATAATTCATAGATCATAGAATTCACATGGGTTCATAAGAATTCAACTTACATCATGCAATTAAATGTCAATTCATGCTTAGGAAGACATACTTAAAGTAACATGATCATATATGAAAGAACCCACATGATAGAGGAAAATCATACTTTTAAAATCATAATAGAAGATTATATATCACGCTAGATCGTGCACTAAATTACTTTATCACGATAGATCATGCACTAGGAATCATAAAATCAACAATTGGAAATCATAGTTGAAGAACCCATAAGAATTGATCAAAACCCTAATTCAATTGGAGAATTGAACCTTGAAAACTTGAAGAAACTAGGGACCCATTGGAGGAAAGGGCTCCAAATGGTGAATGTTAACATACCTCAACAAAGCCTACAAAACATTGCTAGAAATTGATGACCTTCAATGGAGGATCCTAGCCCTTCTTCTTCCTTGAGAGTTGAGAGAATTTCTTAGAGAGAGAAATATTTGAGAGGGGAGAATTTGAGAATGATTTAGAATGAGTAAAGTTAGGCTTAGGAAGTTTATATAGGGTCTGGGTTAAGGGCATAACCGACTTAGATTAGGAGTTAGATATTTAGGAAAAAGACCAAAAAGCCCTTAAATAAAAACTGTCGGGATCCATTGATGGTCAGGACTTACGGTCCGTAAGTTGACCTATGGTCTGTCATGTTCCTCCATCGATTGGTTAAGAGACTGCCAACTTAGGCCTTCAATCGAAGACACCCATGTCCGGCTCGTGGTCCCAATGATGGTTCGTCCTGTTTCTCCGTAGGTCAGGGTTATGAGACTTGGCATCCTAGGACTTTCAGTGGCACTACGGTCCCTACCTACGGTCCCTACCTACGGTCCATCATTCCATCTATGGCTCGTAGGTGGCCTCCGTCACTGGCACCAGAACCCAGAAAATTCAAAAAAATTTCACTCTTGAATCTGGGGTATTACATTCACCCATTGAGTCCATAAAGATTCTTCAATTCTCCAATTCAATAGTTATTCAATTGGTTAGGTGTTCATTCAATTCCTTATGGGTTCCATTTGTATAGATTCAATTGTTTGATTTTGATCATATTATGACTATTTATACTCAATTACGTATTTTGAATCAATTCTATGTGAACCCATGCATTGATTATGATTTTTACTATGAACCTTAATTGCATGAATTTAAAGAAGAACTATGAATCTATGAATGTGTTTTCATGAACTTATGAATGATTTATGTTGAAGAACAATTTATGATCTTGGTTGCTTTAAGATAAGCATCTACAAAATTGTAAAAGGTTTTCTCACATATGCATGAATTGTGAAAGATTTTCTCACATACTTAAGAAATCATGAATGGTGAAAGATTTTTTCACACATGGTTTAAGGAGCTACTCTATGATGTTTCTAGCTTAGATTAGTATCTAAATTGTGATTTTCCATAGATGTTAATAATTTTATTTTTATGACTATTCCATTGAGATTTTTACTTCGCACCGAGAGGATATTGAGATGGAGTCTCTTCAGTTAGTAGAGGTCAGGTCTCTAGTAGCAATCTCATTTTCCCTAACTAAGTTCCCTCGTAGGTTATCTTAAGTAACATGACTAGTGGATCCACCTGAGCTAGAAGTTAAAGGCTATTGCCTTGGCAAGTAATGACATCTCTTTTTGGTGTGGGAGAAATTCACTGGACTCCATGTTATAGCTCACATGGTCTATGTCGGTTAATAGTAAATATCCTACAAAATGAACTAAGTTTCTTTCAAATGTTTTATGAAGCTTCTTCTTATGATTTCAAGATGCATTGATCATGTTTATGATTATGATTCTATTTAAAGGTTTTTACTATGTTAGCTTGGTCATGAATATCATGTCTTCTATTATACCCCTTTGTGATCATGTCTTATGTTTTATTGCATTCCCCTCATACTTAGTACATTCCATGTACTAATGCATACTTGTGTCTACATTGTTTCACTAATGTAGGACTTGGCGATTCTTCTCCCTCTGTTCGTGGCTAGTGAGAACTTAGATATTTTAAAGACATGGTGAATCCTCATACTTCGAGGACAATGTCATTTTTATTGCTTTCCATATGTTTTAGTTTCAAACTTTGTATATGGTGTACGGGTTACGTCCCGACCACTCTTTTGATGTAATAGATGGCTTGTCAAAACTTTGATGTACTTCTACTTATATGTCAAACTCTTTACATTCTTATGAGATTTCTTGCTTTTCTTAATAATGTTGTTTATATGTATGTCAAGTGGTTTGTGTCGGGCCTCTCGGGGTTCTATACACCATGTCACGTCTAGGGTGTAATTTGGGTTGTAACAAACTTAGTACTCATAGCACAAGGTTTTCGAAAAAGGTCCTAGAAAGTCCGACAAGCCGCATTGAGTAGAGTCTTGTTCATGAGCGTGAAGGGCGCCAAATTTATGAAGAGGAGCCTACAAAGTGTTTAAGAAACTCCACTTCTTTTATGAATCTAAAGTCATGCGATATAGTCTATGTCTTTAAAGATCCTTCTCCTAATTCATGTTTAATTCTTTTTAGGATATGGCCCCTCAAAGAGCTTATGTGAGAAAGAATACATGTGAGAATGTGGAGCTGAGGTTCCTCATGTTCTGGTTGATCCTTTGGCTGAGCAAGTGACTCATGCTGAATTCTGAACCTCTTTCCAAGTGTTGGCTCAACATAGAGAGGCTAATGCTCTCATGAACCCAAATAAGGGTATGACGGAGGCAAGGATAAGGGACTTCACTATGATGAATCCTCTAGAGTTTTATAGTTCTAAGGTTGATGAGGATCCTCAAGAGTTCATTGATGAGGTTTACAAGATAGTGGGTATTATGAGATTGACTACGGTTGAAAAAGCAGAGTTGGCCACTTATCAACTTAAGGGTTTTGCTCAAGTGTGGTTTGAAAAATGGAAAAGTGAGAGGGTGGTTGATGCGGGTCCTCTTAATTGGGAGAAATTTAAGGGTGCTTTTCTTGATCATTTCTTTCCTCTTCAAATGAGAGAAGTGAAAGTACTTGAGTTCATTAACCTTCACCAAGTAAATATGAGTGTGAAGAAGTATGCTTTGAAGTTCACTCAATTGGCTAAGTATGCTCCAACTATGGTTGCCGACTCTAGGGCAAGGATGAGTGATTTTATTTCCGTTGTGTCTGACATGGTTGTCAAAGAGTGTCGCACCGCCATGTTGATTAAGGAAATGGATCTTTCTATTTTGATGATACATTCCCAACAAATTGAAAAGGAGAAGCTAAAGGGAAGGGCAAAAGAGTCCAGGAGGGCAAGGACCGATGATGGTGACTTTTCACATTCTAGGTTCGGTGGACATGGGTGTCCTCAATTGCAGAAAGAGTTCTCCGGTCAAGGTTCTTGTAATGCACTGACTCCTAAGTTCAATAAAGATAGGATGTCTAATACTAAGCCTCAAGGAGTAAATGGTGGTAATGGATCTTCTACCCCCGCTTGCACTAGGTGTGGTAAGAAACATGATAGCAAGTGTTTGGACGGTACGGATGGTAGCATCAAATTTTGGAATAGTGGTCACAAGATGAGAGAGTTTCCATTGTTGGCTACTAAGGGAAGGGATGGTAGACAATTTCAACCTAGTTGTTCCGGTTCGGGTGTTTTAAAGAAAAATAGATTATATGCTCTTCAGACTCGACAACATTGTGAGGGTTCTCCAGATGTGGTAACCGGTATGTTGAAAGTGTTTCATCTTGATGCTTATGCCTTACTTAATCCGGGTGCTACTTTGTCATTGTTAATCCTTATGTGACCATGAGATTTGATATTGGCCCCGAAATCCTTTCTAATCTCTTTCATGTTTCTACTCCCGTGGGTGATGCTATTATGGCTAAGAAATTCTATAGAAATTGTTCTATTTCTATTTAACATAGAGTCACTCATGTTGATCTTGTAGAGATTAATATATTAGATTTTGGTACTATTATTGGGATGGATTGACTTCATGCATGTTATGCTTCCATAGAATATAGGAACCCATTTGTCATATTCAAGGTTCCGAATGAACCTATTATGTCATAGGAGGGGGAAATTATGTTCTTAAGGGTCAGTTTATATCTTGCCTAAAAGCTATAAAGATGATTTCTACGGGTTGCATTTATCATCTAAGTTAGGTTAGGGATACAAATTTGAAAGCCCCTACTCTTGAGTCAGTTCCCATTGTAAATGCGTTTCCAAAAGTGTTTCCCGATGATCTTCCTAGTTTTCCTCCCAAAAGGGAAATAGACTTTGGTATTCACCTTCTCCCAGATATTTAGCCTATCTATGTTCCTCATTACCGTATGGCCTTAGCAGAACTAAAGGAGTTAAAGGACCAATTAAAGGATTTTTTGGATAAGGGTTTTATTTGACCGAATATCTTACCATGGGGTGCTCTGGTGTTGTTTGTTCGATAGAAGGATGATTCTCTCCAAATGTGTATTGACTATCAACAATTGAATAAGGTTACTATTAAGAATTAGTATCCCATTCCAAGGATAATTGATTTTTTTTATCAACTCCAAGGAGTAAGTTATTTCTCTAAGATTGACCTCCGGTGGAGTTATCACCAATTGAGGGTGAAAGAGAGTGACATTTAAAAGATGTCTTTTTGAACTCAATATGGTCATTATGAGTTTTTGGCAATGTCGTTTTGTTTGTTTAATGCCCCGGCGCTACTTATGGATTTGATGGATAGGGTCTTTAAACAATATCTCGACATATTAGTGATTGTATTTATCGATGACATTTTGACTTACTCACGGAGTGACGATGAGCATGTTGTGCATTTGTGGATTATGTTGCAAATTTTCAAGGATCGTGAGTTGTATGCTAAGTTTAACAAGTGTGAGTTTTGGTTGAGGTATGTTACTTTTCTAGGCCATATTATCTCCGGCGAAGGTATTCAAGTCGATCCTAAGAAAACTGAGACAAACAAAGATTGTCCTAGACCTTTGTTCGCTCTGGATATACAAAGTTTCTTGGGTTTGGTCTGTTATAATAGAAGGTTTGTGAAAGGATTTTCCTGTATTGCTTCACTTTTGATGACATTGACTCAAAAGAAGGTGAAATTCCTATGGTCAGAAGTTTGTGAGAACAGTTTCCAAGAGTTGATGGATAGACTCACTTCAGCTCCTATATTGACACTACCGGAAGGATCAGATGGTTTTATGGTTTATTATGATGCTTCACGAGTAGGCCTTGGTTATGTTTTGATGCAACATGGGACATTCATTGCCTATGCTTCAAGGCAATTGAAAGTGCATGAAAAGAATTATCCGACTCATGATTTGGAGTTAGGAGCGATGGTATTTACTCTAAAGATTTGGAGACACTACTTGTATGGTGTTCATGTAGATGTGTTCACTAACCACAAGAGTTTTAAGTATGTGTTCACTCAAAAAGATTTGAATCTTCGCCAAAGGAGGTGGCTTGAGTTGCTAAAGGATTACGACATGAGTGTCCTCTATGGAGAATGAGGTGGCGGATGCTCTTAATCGATTATCAATGGGAAATGTTGCTCATGTCAAGGAAGATAAAAAAGAGTTAGTTTGTGATGTTCATAGATTGGCCCGATTGGGTGTTTGGTTGGTTGATTCTAATGAAGGTGGTGTAGTTGTTCATAATGGTTCGACATTGTATTTTGTATCACATATGAAATTTAAGGAAGATCTTGATCTGGTATTAGTTGACTTGAAGAAGTTGGTTTCTGAAAAAGCCATTGAGGCTTTCTCCCATGGGGGAGATGGTGTCCTTTGATACCAAGGTAGGTTATGTGTTTTGAATGTTGAGAAATTAGATTATGATAGAAGCCCATAGTTCTCAATATTCTATTCACTCGGGAGCCACAAAGATGTATCGTGATTTGCGAGAGGTCTATTGGTTGAATGGGATGAAGAAGGACATTATAAAATTTATGGCTAATGTTTGAATTGTCAACAAGTAAAAGTTGAGCATCAGAAACTGAGTGGTTTAGCTCAAGGCATTATTATTCCTACATGGAAGTGGGAGGATTTAAATATGGACTTCATTATGGGTTTACCTCACACTCGTTGACATTATGATTCAATTTGGGTTATTATGGATCGAATTACAAAGTCGGCTCACTTTCTTCCCGTTAAGACTTAATTCTCATCAGAGGATTATGCAAAGCTTTATATAAGAGAAATGGTAAGGTTTCATGGAGTGCCTTTGTCCATATCTCCGATCAAGGTACTCTGTTTACATCTCAATTTTTGAAGTTGTTTCAGAAAGGTCTTGGTACTGAAGATAAACTTAGTAGAGCTTTCCATCCTCAGAAATATAGGCAAGCTGAGCGTACCATCAGACCTTGGAAGATATGTTGAGATCTTGTGTAATTGACTTCAAAGGAATTTGGGATGATCACTTGCCTTTGATTGAGTTTACTTATAATAATACCTATCATTCTAGCATTGGGATGCCACTGTTTGAGGCTTTTATAAAGAAATAAAGTTTGGGACAAAACCCAATACAATCCGAAATGAAATAAACAACGTGAAAATAAGAATAACTAGGCTATGTCTTTGGATGGATAATGACTCACCACGTCTTCTATCAATCTTCTACTATAAAGCTCTAGCCACGAGTGGATGGTGAATCGTCAAGTCATACATCAAAGAAGTTAATGTAGGCAAGAGTATGCGTTAGTACAATTAAGTACCAAGTATGATAGCAATGCACATGAACATATAAAACATGCTAGAATGAGACATAATCGTGACATGCAATGGCAAAGCTAAAACATGATAAAGCATAAAGATCATGAAGCAATAAAGCATATACCATGGCCAAAGCAAGCTAAATCATCTTTCTTTACTTTACTTTTGATCATCATAGCAACACTTTTGTTCATTAGTTGTGGGGAATAGCCTTAACCGACATATAAGACCATGTGAGCTATCAATATGGAATCTGGTGTCTACCTCACACCGAAAAGATGTGTCCTACTTGCCAAGGTAAAACCATAACTTCTTAGCTTACGCGGATCCACTAGCTAGTGTCTAACATAGACCATCGCCCTATGGTGGCACATAGGTTATGGGATAGAGATTTATTTTGCAGACTCGGCCTCTACTACGTGAGAGCTCCACCTTGAAAACCCAGCCTCTTCTATGGGAGGGCTTCCATCTCACTATCCACTCGGTGCTAGCCATAATTCCCACGGATTAGTTATTAACATATTCACCTCATTAACCATGCAAAGGTACAACTAGGGTTACTAATCAAAGCCAAATCATGCTTATAGATGCTTCATCCTCCATGGACAAGTCCATGCTTACGTCATTAGAATAGCTCCTTAAGAATACGGGTAATCGCCTCTTGTTATTTTTAACTCATAATTGGAGTATTATGTGAGAAAACCTTTCACAACTCAACCATAGCATCATCATGTCATAACTTTGGTACTTTACTCTCAAAGCACCCTTAATTCATCTTTTACTTTGTATGAGACATGCATAGGTTCATTAGCTTCTTCTTTACTTAGCTCATCATGCTCACAATTCATGGATCATAGAGTTCATATGGGCTCATGCAACTTCAACTCCTATCATGCAATTCAATGCAAGCTCATGCTTAAAAAGTCATAATTAAGACAATTTACCCATACTTGAAGGGGGAGAATTAACTTGGGATCATGGGGGTTCATGCAATCTTTACATCCAATCATGTAATTCACGCTTATTTGTGCACTAAGTTACTTTATCACCCTAGATCGTGCACTATTAATCATAAAATCAACAATTGAAATCATAATTTGAATAACCCTCAAGACTTGATCAAAAGCCCTAATTGAATTGGGGAAGATTAAACCTTGAAAATCTTGAAGAAAAGGGATGACCCATTGGAGGAAAGGAATCCTAATGGTGAACACTATCATACCTCAACAAGGTCCTTAAGAACTTGAAGAAAATTGATGGTCTTCAATGGAGGATCCTAGCTTTCTTCTTCCTTGAAGATTGAGAGAATTCTTTTTAGAGAGAGAAATATTTGAGAGAGGAGAATTTAGGAAAGAGTTAGAAGGAATAGAATTAGGCTTAGAAAGTATTTATAGGGTCTGGGTTAAGGGTATAACCGACTTAGATTAATAGATAAATATTTAGGGAAAAGACCAAAAATCCCTTAATTAATAACTTCGGGGGCAATCGACGGTGGGGACCTACGGTTCGTAGGTCAAACGATGGACCGTACTGTTCCTCAGTCACAAGATTCAGAGAGTACTATTTTGGGACCCTGCAACGACGACTCCAATGTACGGCTCGTGGGTCCATTGACAGACCATACATGGAAGTCATATATCAATGCTTTTGGTTCAACGATTGACTAAGTCAAGGGGACACCTATGAGTAGTATCTACGAACTGTCAATCGGACTACGACTCGTCCTGTTGCTCCGTAGATTAATAGTTAGAGACTTGGAATTCCTAAAGTACACTGTGCCATTGACGGTTCCCTACCTACGCCCCATCATTCCACTTACGGTCCGTAGGTTGCCTCCGTAGGTCACTGGTAACAGTTAAAATATGCACTTTCGTTTCTTAGAGAACTTGGGGTGTCACATTATGTCCCTCTTTGGAACATTTGTGCTCGAATTGGAATCAAAACACCATGAGAAGGGTAATAGACACGGACTAACAACCCAACCTAGCATGCAATCACATAAATGCACATATCCGAGGAGGAAACATCAACTCCAAGCTAAAGAACATTCAACGCATAATTTCATGAAGACTTTATGTAACTTATACTCAACGCACATAATCATACAAGACTCTTCGTGAACATGCATAATCAAGGAATCAGGGGAATCAACTATGATACATGAGACCAAAAGAATGAACCATGAGGAACTAGGTACCTCAAGCTTGAGTAGAATCGGAAGGAAATAGATGAGGATATCGGGACTTCATATCGACCTTGGCCTCCCAAGTAGCACCCTCAACTAATTGATGCCTCCAAAGGACTTTCACGGAAGCAACCTCTTTATTCCTTAACTTCTGGACTTACCGGTCTAAAATCTCAATCGGAACCTCTTCATAAGAAAGACTATCCTTTATGCCAAGATTATCTAATGGCACTATAGATGTCGGATCACCAACACATTTCTTCAACAATGAGACATGGAAAACCGGATGCACCGATGCCAAATCATTAGGCAAGTCAAGCTCATAAGCAACCTTACCAACATGTCTCAAAATCCGATATGGGCCTACATAACTGGACTAAGCTTCCCTTTCTTCCCAAATCTCATCACACCCTTCATGGGCAAAATTTTCAAATAAACCCAATCATCAACATAAAATTCTAATTCTCTCCTTCTAACATTGGCATAGGACTTTTGTAGACTTTGGGCCGTTTTCAACCTTTCTCTAATAAGCCAAACTTTCTCCATAGCCTCATGCACCAACTCGGAGCCTATAGAAGCAACTTCACCAACTTCAAACCAACCTATAAGAGATTTACACCTCCTACCATAGAGAGCCTCAAATGGAGCCATACCAATACTAGAATGGTACCTATTATTATAAGCAAATTCAATCAAAGGCAAATGATCATCCCAATTACCCTTGAAATCAATTACACATGCTCTCAACATATCTTCCACAGTATGAATAGTACGTTCCGCTTGCCCATCGATTTGGGGATGAAAGGCTGTACTAATCTTAACACGAGTACGAAGACCTTTTTGGAATGACTTCAAAAATTGAGAAGTGAATTATGCACCACGATCGGAGATAAAGGATAAAGGCATGCCATGTAGCCTAACCATTTCCCTCAAGTACAACTTAGCATAATCCTCCGCTGAATAAGAAGTCTTGACGAGTATGAAATGGGCTGACTTCGTCATTCTATCAACAACAACCCAAATCGAATCATAGTGTTGCCTCGTGCGGGCAAACCAACAATAAAATCCATATTCACATCTTCCCACTTCCAAGTAGGAATAGTAATATCATGGGTCAAACCTCCCAGCTTTTGATGCTCAACTTTTACTTGTTGGCAATTAGGACACTTAGCCACATATTCCGCAATGTCCTTCTTCATTCCGTTCCACTAATAAATCTCCTGCAAATCACGGTACATTTTGGTAGCTCCTGGGTGGATGGAATATCGAGAACTATGGGCTTCCACTAAAATCTATCCTCTTAACTCATCTACATCGGTAACACACAAATGACCTTGATACCGAAGCACACAATCTCCCCCTTGGGAGAAAATCTCTATGGACTTTTTGAGTACCGCTTCCTTCAATTCAACCAAGTTAGGATCAAGATCTTGTTTACCCTTCACATCATGCACAAAAGAGGATTCGAAATCACTGTGAACCGTAACACCACCTTTAGCGGAATCAATCAACCGAACACCCAATCGGGCCAAACTATGAACATCACGAACCAAATCTTTCTTACCATCCTCAACATGCGCAAAACTACCCATAGATAGTCAACTAAGAGCATCCGCTACCACTTAGCCTTACCGGGGTGATAGAGAACACTCATATCATAGTCTTTCAACAACTCAAGCCACCTTCTTTGGCGAAGATTCAAATCTTTCTTCTTAAAGACATATTGTAAACTCTTATGGTCGGTAAAGACTTCCACATGTACCCCATACAAATAATACCGCCATATTTTCAAAGCAAATACAACCGCTGCCAATTCTAGGTCATGAGTAGGATAGTTCTTTTCATGCACTTTGAGTTACCTTGAAGCATAAGCAATAACTTTCCCGTTTTGCATAAGAACACATCCTAACCCAATTCTCGAGGCAATACAATAAACCACAAAGCCATCATATCCTTCCGGTAGAGTGAATATCAGAGCCGAAGTAAGTCTATCTTTCAACTCTTGGAAACTCTTCTCACATGCCTCGAACCATATGAACTTAACCTTCTTTTGAGTCAAAGCCATCAATGGAGAAGCAATTGAAGAAAAACCTTCAACAAACCTCCTATAATAACCGGCGAAGCCCAAGAAACTACGAATATCCGAAGGTGATAGAGGTCTAGGCCAATTGTTAACAGCATCCGTCTTCTTAGGATCTACCTTAATACCTTTACCGGAAACAATGTGACCAAGAAAAGCCACGGATCTTAACCAAAACTCGCATATACTAAACTTCGTAAAGAGTTGTTGATCCTTTAGGACTTGCAATACAATCCTCAAATGATTAGCATGATCATCCTCATTCCTTGAGTAGATCAAGATATCATCAATAAACACAATCATGAACATGTCAAGGTATTGCGTAAACACCCTATTCATCAAGTCCATAAATGCAGCCAGAGCATTTGTCAATCAAAACAACATTACCAAGAACTCGTAGTGACCATACCTAGTCCGGAAAGCAGTTTTCGGAATATCATCCTCCTTCACTCTCAATTGGTGATAGCCCAAACGAAGGTTGATCTTAGAGAAATAACTAGCCCCTTGAAGTTGATCAAACAAGTCATCTATCCTTGGAAGAGGATACTTATTCTTAATGGTAACCTTGTTCATTTGGCGATAGTCAATGCACATACGGAGTGAACCATCTTTCTTCCTTACAAACAAAACCGGAGCACCCCATGGAGAAATACTTGGTCGGATGAAACCCTTATCCAACAAGTATTTTAATTGCTCTTTTAGTTCCTTAAGTTTTCCGCCAGATCTATTCTATAAGGAGGAATAGAAATAGGTTGCGTATCCGGGAGAAGGTCAATACCGAAATCTATTTCCCTCTCGGGAGGAATACCGGGTAAATCATCAGGAAACACTTTCGGAAAATCATTAACAACGGGGATCAACTCAAGAGTAGGGGTTTCAGTATCCATATCCCTCATCCTAACAAGATGGTAACAACAACCCTTGAAGATCATCTTTCTAGCTTTTAGATAAGAAACAAATTGACCTCGAAACATAGAATTTCCCCATTTCCAAACTAGGATAGGCTCATTTGGAAACTGGAACTTGACCATTCGGGTCCTACAATCAATAGAGGCATAACAAGCAAGCAACCAATCCATCCCAAGAATAACATCAAAATCTAGCATATTAAGCTCTACGAGATCAACAAGAGTAACTCTATGGGATAAGGAGATGGGGCAATTTCTATAAACTCTCTTAGCCATGATAGATTCTCCAATAGGAGTAGAGACACGAAAATGATCTAGCAACACATCCGAAACAACATCAAACCTCATGGCCAAATATGGTATCACAAAAGACAAGGTATCACCGGGATCAAGCAAGGCATACACATCAAAATGAAAAACTTTCAACATACTAGTGACCACATCGGGAGAGCTCTCTTGCTCATGATGAGCTTGAAGTGCATAAAATTGGTTTTTCTTAGGAGTATTCAAACCCGATCCACTAGGTGGAGCTTGCTTATTCTCTCTTCCCTTAGTTGTGAGAGATGGACAATCCCTCATCTTGTGACCACTATTTCCACAACCATAACAACCATCCGTATCGGCTAGACATCTACCCTCATGCTTTCTTCCATATTTGGTACAAGTAGCCAGCGAAGAACCACCATTATTTCCTCCTTGAGGCTTAGGGTTAGACACCCTATCTAGTTTGAACTTAGGAGAAGCATTAGATGAGCCTTGGCCTGAGAACCTTTGTCGAAATCTAGGATGACCATGTCCATCGGACCTGGCATGCAAAAGGTTACATTCACCGGTCCTAGCCCTCTTTGTCTCTCTAGACCTTTCCTTAAGCTTTTCTTCCTCTATTTTTTGAGAATACACCATAAGGCGAGAAATATCCATATCATTAACAAGCATAGTGGTGCGGCACTCTTTAACCAACATTTCAGACACTCCCGAAACAAACTTGCTCATTCTTGCCCTAAGATCGGCAACTATGGAAGGAGCATATCGAGACAATTGTGTGAACTTCAAAGCATACTCTTTCAAACTCATATTCCCTTGACAAAGGTTGATGAACTCAAGCACCCTTGCCTCCATCATCTCTAAGGGAAAGAACTTGTCAAGGAAAGCAACCTTGAATTCCTCTCAATCAAGAGGTCCCTCATTAACCTCCCTCTCACTCTTCCATTGATTGACCAAATTTGGGAAACACCCTTGAGTTGATAAGCGGCCAACTCCACCTTTTCTTGTAGCGTCACACACATAATCATCAGCACCTTGTACACTTCATCGATAAACTCTTGAGGATCTTCCTCAACCTTAGAGCCATGAAATTCTGGAGGGTTTATTCTAGTGAAGTCGCTCACTCTTGATGCCACCGTACCCACATTTGGGTTCAAGGGAACTCCAACCTCTCTATTTGCTTGAGCCGTCACGGCTTGAGCCAACACTTGGAAAGCAGCCCTAAACTCCGCATTAGTCACTTGTTCGGCAAAAGGGTCGGCTGGAACTTAAGGAGCTTGAGGAGGAGCTTTTTGTTCCACATTCTCTCCCACGTTTCTTCTAGCATAAGCTCTTCGGGTTGCCATATCCTGAAACGCGTAGGATAGGGATTAGGAGAGAGATATATAGAGTTAACCTCTATGGCACGACTTAGGAATAATGAAAGAAGTGAACTTTCTTAAACGTCTTATAGCCTCTCATTCATAAATGTGGCGCGTTTCACACTCATGAATAAGACTCTACTCGACGCGGTTTATGAGACAACCTAGGATCTTTTCTAAAACCTTGCGCTCTGAATACCAAGTTTGTCACAATCCAAGGTACCCCCTAGATGTGACATGGCGTACAAGACCCCGAGAGGCCTCATACAAGCCGCTTAGCATATATTACATAAAAGATAGTAGAGAATAAAAGTTCAAAAGAGAATTTCATATCAAAGCTTTCAAAAGAAACAACGGAAGTCTACATGTCATGTCTCAAAGCCAATCTAATATAAAGAAATAAAGTTTGTAACGTAACCCAATACAATCCGAAATGAAAGAAACAACATGAAAATAAGAACAACTAGGCTATGTCCTCAAATGGATGAGGACTCACCACGTCTTCTATCAATCTTCTACTATAAAGCTCTAGCCACGAGTGGATGGTAAATCGCCAAGTCCTACATCAAAGAAGTTAATGTAGGCAAGAGTATGCGTTAGTACAATTAAGTACCAAGAATGATAGCAATGCACATGAACATATAAAACATGCTAGAATGAGACATAATCGTGACATGCAATGGCCAAGCTAAAACATGATAAAGCATAAATATCATGAAGCAATAAAGCATATACCATGGCCAAAGCAAGTAAAATCATCTTTTTTTACATTACTTTTGATCATCATAGCAACACTTGCGTTCATTAGTTGTGGGAAATAGCCTTAACTGACAGATAAGACCATGTGAGTTATCAACATGGAATCCGGTGTCTACCCCACACTGAAAAGAGGTGTCCTACTTGCCAAGGTAAGACCATAACTTCTTAGCTTACGTGGATCCACTAGCTAGTGTCTAACATAGACCATTACCTTATGGTGGCACATAGATTATGGGATAGAGCTTTCTTTTGGAGACTCAGCCTCTACTACCGGAGAGCTCCACCTAGAAAACCCGGCCTCTACTACGGGAGAGCTTTCACTAGAAGGCCCGGCTTATACTACGGGAGGACTTCCATTTCAATATCCACTCGGTGCTAGGCATAATTCCCACGGATTAGTTTTTAACATATTCACCTCATTAACCATGGAAAGGTACAACTAGGGTTACCTATCATAGCCAAATCATGCTTATAGACACTTTCTCTTCCAAGGACTAGTCCATGTTTACGTCATTAGAATAGCTCCTTAAGAACATGGGTAATTGCCTCTTGTTCATTTTAACCATAATGGGAGTATTATGTGAGAAAACCTTTCACAACTCAACCATAGCATCATCATGTCATAACTTAGGTACTTTACTCTAAAAGCACCCTTAATTCATCTTTTACTTTATATGAGACATGCATAGGTTCATTAGCTTCTTATTTACTTAGCTCATCATGGTAAAAATTCATGGATCATAGAGTTCATATGGGCTCATGCAAGTTCAACTCCTATCATGCAATTCAATGCAAGCTCATGCTTAGAAAGCCATAATTAAAATAATTTACCCATACTTGAAGGAACTCACATAATCGAGGAAGGATCATGCTTTTCACTTGAACATGCTAAATTCATAAGATCATCCTCAATTTATTCATAATTCATGCATAATTTCATAGAGATTTTATAAACTTCATCACCTCATAGCTCAACCCAACAATCAAAGCATAGATTATGAAATTGGGGAGAATTAGCTTGGGATCATGGGAGTTCATGCAATCTTTACATCCAATTATGTAATTCATGCTAATTCGTGCACTAAGTTACTTTTCCATGCTTGATCGTGCACTACAAATCATAAAATCAACAATTGAAATCATAATTTGAATAACCCACAAGACTTGATCAAAAACCCTAATTCAATTGGGGAAGATTAAACCTTCAAAATCTTGAAGAAAAGGGAGGACCCATTGGAGGAAAGGACTCCTAATGGCGAACACTATCATACCTCAACAAGGCCCTTAAGAACTTGAAGAAAATTGATGGTCTTCATTGGAGGATCCTAGCTTTCTTCTTCCTTGAAGCTTGAGAGAATTCTTTTTAGAGAGAGAAATATCTGAGAGAGGAGAATTTAGGAAGGAGTTAGAAGGAATAAAATTAGGCTTAGAAAGTATTTATAGGGTCTGAGTTAAGGGTATAATCGACTTAGATTAATAGTTAAATATTTAAGGAAAAGACCAAAAAACCATTAATTAATAACCGTCGAGGGCAATCGACGGTGGGGACCTACGGTCTGTAGGTTGAACGACGAACCGTACTGTTCCTCCGTCACAAGATTCAGAGAGTACTATTTTAGGACCCTGCAAGGACGACTTCAATGTATGGCTCGTGGGTCCATCGACGGACCGTACATGGAAGTCGTATATCAATACTCTTGGTTCAAGGATTGACTAAGTCTGGGGGACACCTACGAGACATATCTACGGACTGTCAATTGGACTACAACTCGTCCTGTTGCTCCGTAGGTCAATAGTCAGAGACTTGGAATTCTTGATGTACATAGTGCCATCGACGGTTCCCTACCTACGGCCCGTCATTCCACTTATGGTAACAGTTAAAATCTGCACTTTCCTTTCTTAGAGAACTTGTGGCGTCACAAATGGAAAGTTGTCCTTTAGACTTGCTTTGTTTAAATCTCTGTAATCAACACAAACTCTGGACATTCTATCTTTCTTTCACACTGGCACAACATTAGCCAACTGAAACGACCTCAAAAATGCCCGAAAATGTGCTTCGGAAACACCTATAATTGTAATTTCCATATATCTCAAAATCCGTGCTTGATTTCGGAAATTCGACTTCATATTCTTATTTGTGGGGTCAAATTGAGTGGGAAATGGGTCTAACCCGAATTTTAGAGCAACCGTATCAAAATTCGAAAATCGCAAAAATTGCGATTTGGAGGGTCAACTTTAAAGGGGCATATCTCTTAGCACACAAGGAACTGTAAGGGCTGCAACCTATCAAATTAAAGCTCTTTGAGTTAGCTTTCCAACGCACTTGGTTTCACCTTATTCCGCGTTAGGATGAGGGAGTTATGACCATTTTCGTAAAGCCTGTCTGTTCAGATTTTTCAATTTCCAGTGACCGAATTTACTAGGCGGGTTGGAGTCATTTTTTATAAAAAGGGGATATGTCCCATACTTAGTCATTTTCTAAACTCCAAAAACACTCTCTAAGCCCTCTCCAAAAATTCCACCAAGATCTTCAACCAAATTCAAACATCTCAAGCTCTAATTCCGGATTCAAGACTCAATCTCAAGCTTCGATTCTCCATTCCAATCTTCATCAAGGATTCTCCAAAGTTGAGGTATGTGGGTTTGATTGTGGAAACCTTCCTTTCCACAAGTCCAACCATTTATCCTCTATTTCTACTTCAAGTTTATGGGTCCTTATGATCAATTTATGAACTCTTGAATTATGGAATTACTACTACACACCCTATTATGGTCCTTTTTGCATATTATCATGAAATGGAATTTTATGTGATGTTTATGGTTTACATGCTTCCATGATCAAATTATGAAGGTTGATATATATATGTATGTTGTTGGTGGGCTGATTTATATGGATTTTGGAATTGGTTGGAATTAGTATTCTTGAAATACATGATTTCATTTACATGAACAATTGCCCACCTTGTGTTTGATAAAATGCCCATTATAGAATTCTTAGGAAAGGGAAGGTCCAAGGTACGTCCTATGAGACGGATGGTTATGTAATTACTGAAATGATGATGAAATGGACACATGTATATGATTTTCTCTAAATAAGTGTTGTGAGTCGACCATGCCTAGTACGGGGGGTAGTAGGCCCGTATAACCATATCGAGGGGTTTGTACCTTGGTTGCCTAGTACGGGGGGTAGTGGCCCGTATAACCATATCGAGGGGTTGGTACCTTGGTCCCTAGCACGGGGGGTGGTAGGCCCGTGTAACCATATCGAGGGGTTTGTACCTTGGTCCCTAGCACGGGGGTGGTAGGCCCGTGTAACCATATCGAGGGGTTTGTACCTTGGTCCCTAGCACGGGGGGTGGTAGGCCCGTGTAACCATATTGAGGGGTTTGTACCTCTTTCGCCTCTCCAAGGGGGTGGTAGGCCTTGGAAATACTATATTGATGGTCACTCGCCACACATGTACTACGTCCCACTAAATATGATTTTTTATGTAAGCATCATTATACATATCATTTCATTAATATGCTATCTATTGGGTATGATTACGCATTTTTCCTATGATGTCCATCTAATGTAGCATTGCATTGCATCCCATATACTTAGTACATTCAAATGTACTAACGCATACTCTATGCCTACATGATGTCACCATGTAGGGACCGGAGCACCGCTTGACCATCCTCCTCCGCGTGGCTAGTACGATTTTCTATAGTGGTTATTGGTGAGTCCTCCATTTCGGGGACGTTGCTCATGATCTTTTGCTATGTATAAAACTTTTCCTTTCTAGTTATGTTTTGACTATGAGGGTGAGCCCGGTAGTTTGTCTTGGCCCCCGCTAAGTACTCATGTTTAGAGGTGGTGTTGGACAAGTTGTGTATTATGCTTGAGCTTGACTCATCTATGGTATTTATGTATCATTTTTTTTTCTTGCTCCCTTAGTCCCGATTTCCCCCTTGATTATGCTTATCGCTTATGGTCATTTAATTGCTTCCGCGACCAAGGATGTGTAATGATACGCTATGAGGCTTGTTTGGGGTTCCTTCGGGTTCCCCATTCGCCGGTCACATCTAGGCCCTAGGCTTGGGTCGTGACACCAACCAGGTAGTATATTGGACGACCCTGATCACATTTGCACTCAGTTGCTTCATGATTTCCTCTTTAATTTTATCACTCATGTTTGCCTTAAACTTTCTTTGTTTTTGCTGGACAGGTGGGAAATCAGGATGTATGGGAAGTTTGTGAACTACCAAATTAATGCTTAAACCCGGCATGTCGTTTTAGGACCAAGCATAGATGTCTTAATATTTAAATAAAACTTAAATTATGTTCCCAAATTTTCTCGGTTTCACTTAAATTAGGTTTAGACTTATATTAAAATTGATCCAATCCCCTTCTCATTTCTTCGTAAGCTTCATCTTCATCATATTCCTCAGACTTTGGATTCATTGTTTCAAGTTCAGACAACTTTTTAGGATCTGGCCGTAAACTCCACATGCATATCATATTATTAAAGTCAACTTTAACGTAACTAAAATGGAAATAAAATGATGAATATTAGAATGAGAAAGGAGAAAATAATGATAGAATCTGAATGTGAAACTGAAACTTCATTGCATTGAATTGGAAAAGATAGAAGGGTTAACACCAAAGTGAAACAATTAGAATGTCAAAATTACAACCCTGAGAATAATAAAAATAAATAAAATAGAAAATAGCAAAATAAACTACCAAGACTCCTTCCTTTTAGGAAGAGGAGTGGCTTCCCAGTTGTTGAGCTGGACATTCAGGCTGACGAACTGCATTTCCATATGATTAGTGCCTTTACCCATTTGAGTCATGTTTGCTTCATAAAAAAATTCCTTGAGACCTTGACACATTTCATCCACATCATTTAGGATAGATAAGTCTAGACTCGGTTCACCTCGAGATTTAGTGGAAGATTGAGCAATATAGGGGATTGGCTTCATCAAATTCCAAACATTCTTTGTAAGATCTTTTGCCTATTTCTTATCATTTCTAGTTGGATTGAAACCCAAGCCAAATGTATCTTGATTACCCATTGGGTTGATGGGATCTACGATTCCTTGCAAAGACACCCCTAGTCCCTTTCCAGGTTCATAACCATTCTTCATCAATTGGGCCACCACCGTAACTGAAGCGAAGGAGAGATGAGGTTGTGGGATAGGCTTTCCTTCCATAAACTGATTGATTGTTACTATCTCAAAAGTTTGATAATTAGGGGATTCACAGCCTCTGTTGGCCTCGATGCTCGATATGGAAGGATCTCGATTGATTGAGAGATCATCCTCACCATGGACAATGATTTCTTGTTTGTCATGTCCAAATTTGACCACTTGATTCAGAGTAGATGGCACATCTCTAGCCAAATGGATCCATGGCCTCCCTAAAAGTAGGTTGTAGGAAGTGTCCATGTCTATTACTTGAAAAGTGATCCCAAACTCCACTGGTCCAATCGTAACAATTAAGTAAATTTCACCATGTGTGTCCCATTTTGCACCATCAAATGCTCGTACACACATGTTGTTAGTATGGATCCTATCAGTGTTAATTCTCAAACTCTATAGAGTGGAAAAGGGGCATAGGTCTACTCTTGATTCTCTGTTGACCATGACACTCTTCACATAATGTTCTTCATATTTTACAGTTAAATGTACAGCTTTGTTATTCCCAAGTCCTTCCAAAAGCAACTCATCGTCAGTGAAAGTGATTCTGTTTACCTAAAATATTCAATTGGCCATCTTTTCCAAGTGACTTACTATGATATTTTCTGACATATGTGCCTCATTCAAGATTGTAGTTAAAACTTCACGATGCTCTTCAGAATGTATAAGTAATGATAGCAATGAGATTTGAGTAGGAATTTTTCTCAACTGATCAATAATATAATAATCTTGAGCTTTCATCTTTTTCAAAGACTCTTCAGCCTCTTCTTTAGTGACAGGTTTTTTTACTGGCAACTGATTTTCATTAGCTTGTTTGTCTCTCCTTAGTTCTTCTTTAGCGTAACACCTTCTTGAATGGGTTAAACCTCTTGATTCATTTGATTCTTTAATGATATCTTTTCCATTGTTAGTAACAATAGCTTTGTTGTAGTTCAAGGGAACGGTTCTTGTGTTTGTTATTGGAAGTTGTGTTGCGAATTGTATCACAACTAGCTCTTTCATACTTTCTTGATTTTGATCAAATGTTGAAGACTTACCGAGAATGTTTAATTTTGGTCAATTCAATGGTACTTCCCCCTCTTTTTGTAGTTCCAGGGACATACAATAGTAGTTTTCTTGAGCACCTAAAATTTGAACTTGCACCATTTACAATTAACGGTGCCTTTTGTATGGGTTCTAAACCCATACTCGACTCTTTATTTGAGGTCCTTCTTTCTATCTTTGTTCTACCTGTTTGCTTGCATTCTTTATAAATGCTTATTATCCCAATAATATGCTCATTATTGTGAGCATGGAGTGGGTTGTTGGTGACATTTGGTGCCTCCTCACTGCGTATCTAAATTACTTTTTCATCAATAAGATTCTCAATGACTCTCTTTAGAGTCCTAAAATTCTCTATGCTATGACCTGGAGTGATAGCATGATACTCGCATATAACAGTTGGATTGAAGCCTCTTGCATTTGGATTTACAAAATAGGGATTGACAGGTCCAACCAATCTCAATTGTATTAATCTTCATAACAAACTTGTATATGATTCCTCAATTGGGGTGAAGTTTTCTTTCCGACCTTGTTCTCTTGTATAATCTATTCTAGGACGTGGATTATATGGTGCCTGAAAATTTTATTGTTGGGGATGAGAACCTTGTGGGGCAGGTGCCCACCATTGTTTGCATTTAGGAGGTCGGCATATGCCTAGGTGGTGTGAACTTCATATTGAGATGGATAATAATGTTGAGGAGAATTAGACTGTTCTTGTTGGAATTGTAGATAAGGGTGGTTCGTTCCCCTTTAAACACCTCTCAATCCAGACGCTATCATGGACCCTTCCTCCTTCTTTTTCTGATTTCCAAAACTACCTGACCCACTCTGTATTTCTTGTGTAGTAGCTCTAATGGCTGCTTGACCCACGATTTACCGATTTTCTGTCGTTCTCTACCATTTCTCAAATCTTAATTGGTTCGGCGAAGGGCTTTCCTATTGCGACAAGTTGGTAATGAAAGTAGTCAGACTCTTGAGCTTGGAAGAAAACATCAAACAATTCATGATCTTTCATTGGCGGTCTGACTCTAGCTGCCTGCTCTCTCCATTTTTATGGCATATTCCCTAAAGCTTTCGGTTGATTTTTTCTTCATATTAGCGACAGAATTGAGATCTGGAACGATATCGATATAGTATTGAAATTACTGGACAAAATCTTGAGCCATATCATCCCAGACATGCCAATGAGAAATATCTTGATCGATGAACAATTCTGAGGCCACACCCGTTAGACTTTCTCCTAAGTAAGCCATAATGAGTTCTTCTTTTCCTTCTGCTCCCCTTAGTTGATTACAAAATCTCTTTAGATGAGCCACTGGGTCACCACGACAGCTATACTTATTGAACTTTTGTGTTTGGACCCAATAGGTAGGTGAACATTAGGGAACAGCATAAGTCCTTAAAGGAGACACTCTTGTTCCCTCCTAGTCCTTGCATATTCCTTATGTTTTGCTCCAAACTCGTCATCTTTTTAGCAATTTCTTCATGTTCCTTGCTCTTAGTAGTCTTCTCAACCTTGACAGGGAACTGTACTGATGAGTGTGGTGGTAAGAGTTAGGAATTTTAAGAGTCAATTTAGAGGCATAACCTTGGTCATGTTGATCTTTGGCTGGAGGATCATTATTGGGTTTGGTACCAGTACTGGCTGAGGGATTGTATTAGTCTTTGTAGTTTTCATGAAAATTTGATTATTCATCATGGGCATATTCAACAGGCGTACCGTGAAAGTTCTAGTAGTACTAGATGTGTTAACATATGGGCCAAATTCATATGGATAAACTAGGTCGCTTGCCGAGGCTTGGATAGGGAATGACATATTCGTGTTTAGATATTCACGAATTCAAGATGGATGAGCTTGTCCATTCATCCAAGCTTCATACGTTTCATTCATTTGTTGTCTCAACATCTTTACTTCTTCTACCGATACTGATTATTGTGAAACCATTTGATTTTTGACTTCCTCATTGCCAAATTCTATTCCGTCTTTGTGAGATATTTTCTCTTTCCCTTTGACCTCGTATAGTATCGATGAGATGCCAACTTAAGTACAAACCAATAAATTTTAAAGTTTCTTTATAAAAAAAATCAAACGTGTTAGGGTTTAACGATTTGCAAATATTAATCACACGTTGTATGTCATGCACCTAAATTATTTTAATTCCTATAATGAGTTTCAAAAAGCTTTTATGTTTCATTCTAGGTTTAGATGAATTTATTTTAATGATCCTCTAAACTCATTTGGTCGCGTCACTCATTTGGATAATCTTGAAAGCATTTCGATCGAACCCATTTAGGGTTGCCTACGTATCACGTTGAACATGAATTAGAGATCATGAGACTGATAAATAACAACACTTTTTTCAAGAATTATATATATATATATATATATATATATAAACTTACCAAAAACAAATCTTTTTCATTCATTTTCAAATATTCTTAACACAATTATTTGAATAAAAAATAGAAGTACCTAAAATTAAGAAAGAATCGAAATGATTAAAGACAAATAAAATAGCAACTAATGACAAAGAAAAGAAACAAATTCTGAAAGAAACTTAAAACATAACCAAGATTTCTTCTGAATGCGCTTCGGACCTAAATCACCCCCAAGACTTGAATAAATCCCAGACAAGGCTTTTGGTAGATGCGGGGCAAGAGCACGTGCATGTCGTCCCAATCTCTTATCATACTAGTGTAGATAACCGGCATAAACATCATTGAGTGTATCCCTGAGCTGAAGTACTCGATCTTTGGCCTCATTAATATTTTCATGACAGTTTCGTAACCAATGTCGAGTAGTATTGACTTCATGTGTCAAATATTCTTCTTGTTCCTAGAGCTCTTCAATTTGAATGTGGAGTGCATCTCGCTCAACTATCCTTTGACTTCTTTCAATCTCACACTCTACCTGATAAGTAGTGAAACACTTTGCTATTTCCCTTTCCAATTCCATAGAAACCTTCACTTGATTCTGAAGTCTAGACCGTGTGCATATAAGTTGGGCCTTTTCTTCTTTAAACTTTTCTTGTTGCTGTTCCATAGCGCTCGTCATAATGCCCAAGTATTCTTGTAAGGTTAGAATGGTAGACTGATGTTCCTTTCGAACGTTTTTATGAATCAACCTAACTCTTGCTTCGAATATTACATTGCGTTGGGCCAACTCTTATTTAGCATTCTTTAGGTCATTAATTAGGACATCCAAAGTAGACCTATAATTTTCTTCAAACTCGAGTCAAGCTTGCTTGATTCTAACCTCAACTTCCGCTTCTCTATCTATGGGCTCTCGCGCTGATCCTTCGAGCATTACTCTGAGGAGGGCTCGATCAAAGAACCAATGTAGATATGAGGGGTCCACTTCTCCTTAAATACAATCATGTACCATAGCTTTTGAGCTTAAAGTTCGATTACTGGCCTAAATCTTTTGAGCTTATGATTCTAGATGATGATCCTCTGATGCCACCTCCCATACGAAACTTTGTGTGTTCTCGGCCTTAGGTAAAATTTGTCTTTGTCCTAGTTGGTGTAGCACTCGAAGGGGTATGTATGATTGGAATCCTCAAAGGCCTGTTAAAACAAAGAATGGATGATAGGAAGATATAACAATTACCTCAATCGAAGGGAACCAATGATAGTTCTGTGCAATATCAAATGCAGTTAATTTAAGAAGATAATGTATCCATGCTTTGACACCTTTTGGCAATTTGTCTATTAATTTCTTCATCCTGTCTGGGTGATTTAAAATATAATTCATCCAATCATATTTGAAATCTTTCGCAAAATGGTGGAGATACAAGTGCTCCAGAAACCACATTTGCAATCAAAATGCTACATCCTACAAAAAAGTCTTCCCTTTCTCAACATTTGGTCATACCACGATAAATATCAGCCAACATCATCATCAAGATAGTAGAGTTCTTTTTCTTCATCATAACAGTGACTATTCCCAACAGACGAATACTAATTTTTTTCTCTCCTCGAAAAAATCATGGTTCCTAAAAATGCCACCATGAATGCTTCTTGTCTATGCTTTTCTCATGTATGGAGGTGTTGCCTATTTTAAGTTGCTTTCCGTATTCCGGCAATCCTTTTTCCCTTCCATATCTTGAGTATAGGAATTCCAGAGAAACCCACTCATTATCGAAACACTCCATATGAGGATTAATGATGTGCATTTACTATAAAAATTTGTTCCCGCTGACGTTTCTTGGGGCTATGAGTGTCTTACTTCGGAGATTCATGCCTAACCCTGTGAAACCACCCAATTATTCCAATGTGGGTGTCAACTCAAAATTTCTAAAGTGAAAGACACTATTTGTAGAATCCTAAAACGGAATCAAGGTCTAGATCAAATCTCTGTTAGGACTAAACCTCATGATATTTGTGAGAAAACCAAGATGTTTGAATATCTTGGTTCGCCTAAACTGATGCATATCGTTCCACCCGGTCATAAATGGTGGTGGGGTTTTATTTGTGATCATAAATTTTGGAAGATCATTGACCCTTTTGACTGCTTAGTCTCTTGGCCTTTTATCACATCTCATAGGTTTTATGATTACCTGGTTGAGAAAGAAATCGAGATTTAAAACAAGGTTTAACTTATTTAACACAAAAATTTGATCATTCTAAAAGATTCAAAATGAAGTCACGTAAATCAGCATAGAATAAAAAAAGAAAGAGAACAAAAAATGACTCTGAATGCCTAAAGTGGTCACTCTTTCGAAAACGACCCTTGTTAACTTCTTTTAGGGGAAGCTAGGTTGTTTCAGCGAGAATGACCGGAGAAGGAGAAAAACTTGACAAACGAAATTTTACATAATGTACCTTGTTTTCATGTCAAATTTTAAAGTGAATAATGAAGAAGTAAAAAGAAGGTGAGCACTGAAGGACTATCTTTGAAAACAATTTTTAAAACATATATATATATATATATATTTTTTTTTATAAGGAAAAGTACATATGAAAAATATTTTTATTAATTATATTATATGTATATACAAATATGCACTATTGTTATTGTAAAAAAGGACTCTTTATTTTGGTAATAAAAGCAAAAGTTTGAGGTTTTATTTTTATTATTATTTTGAATCATTTGTTGAAAGTAGATAAAAAATAAAATTTTCTGCTTTTAATTTGTTAATTATCCTAAAGCCGGTCAACATTTATTATAGTCTTTCTCATGATGCAACAAGTAGCACAAAAATGTACATGATGGTCTCAAGAAAAGGTACCTGTCCTAGACAGAACCGGTCCCTATGCCAAGTCCCGCAAAGTTAAATGCACATGGTGCATATAAAATGGAACTTACTAGGGATATCATGCCTAGTTTAAGTTCTACTAAGGTTAAAAACTTGATGGATAAAGGTATCTAGGCTGGCTGTAAGACGAACGGACAACTCAAGTCGGGGAGTAGCAACATACCAGTAGCAGCGCTTTCAAGTTTTGTGCGTGGGTGCTCCCCATCTTGAACATGTGTGACTAAAATCCTTCACAATGGACTAAAGATCCACTGACTATCTTGAGAGAAGTGGTGTGCGCAGTCGCAATTCTCGTAATGATATTATTGAAGACTCGGAGGGATGCGCGAGAGAAGACAGTTATATATGGTTCAAATAATATTAAAGTAGTAAATAAGTAGACAATTAGCACATTAAGCCAACAAATATAATATCAACAATTATAAATAAAT
Organism: Solanum appendiculatum; assembly: GCA_018342035.1. Lineage (NCBI taxonomy): Eukaryota > Viridiplantae > Streptophyta > Magnoliopsida > Solanales > Solanaceae > Solanum > Solanum appendiculatum. Next base: position 460,548 of record JAGDQO010000766.1, on the reverse strand, counting down.
AAAAATTTATGCATAAGTCAATATTTATAAGCTCGAATTGTGGTTATCTCTGAAGGTTTTTAAAAAGAGTTTTTCCAATTAAAGTGATAATTTGAAAATGGATTATTTATTTTACAGAGTCATCACTTGGAATTAAGTTTTGGTGTTCCAAGTCACCTTAGTTAAATCCCTAATCAAAATAAAATTTGACTCTTTATTTTATTAGTCTAAGAATTAGAAGTCTAGGTAAGAAAGTCTGTTGACTGAGGGGAAGGTGTCAGGTATCCTCCGAGTCCCATGGTTCTAGCACGGTCTCTTTATTGACTTTTATATGGTTTGAGATAATTTTTGATATATTATATTTATTAGTTTAATAATAAAAATCCTATTTACCCTCCTACTTTGATTTATTATAAGCATATTTAAATCTGTCTTATTTTATTAGTGTGTGTCCACTAATTAAAAATATGTATAAGCGCATAAAAATTTACTTAAACAAAATAGAGTAAAGTCAAGAGATGGACCTTTACAAATTTGAATCTTGAAACGCTAGCATTTTCTTTTTCTTTCTCTTTTTCCTTCTTTTATTTTTTTGTTAGCGTGTTTTTTTATTTTTGTTGTGTTATTGTGGGTAGAGTATATATAGCCATCTAGTTGCTAGGAAATAGGATTTGTGTGGGAATGAGATTTTTAGAGTTTGGGTAATTTTAGGATTGTCATTTTTTGTTGGATTTAAAATAGGAGATAAAATTTTATATGAGATTTAGGATTAGTTTTAGGAAGAAAGTTCTAAAGTAATTAGGGCCAATTATTTTTTTAAAAAAATTCCTTTTTATTCTATTTGCATGTTTTCCTTTTCCTTTTTAAATTTTCTGCATTTTTTTTGCTTTTAACGTTCTCCTCCTCCCTCCTTCTTACTTTTAAATTTTTTTTTTGTTTCTTTGTACATTTTTCCTTTTCATTTATCTTTTCTATTTTTTCTTCTCTTTTACGATTCTGTTTTTTTTCTGAACGTTTTTCTTTCTTTCTGAGTTTTCTTAATTCAATCTTCTTTTCTTCTTTTGTTACTCACATTTTCTACCTCCTTTTCTTATCCTTTTTTTAATTTTTTTTTTATCTTTCTTCTTTCAACAATGAATCCCTAAATAAAATTCATATCTTCTCTCGCTCTTTCCATGAGGTATAAATTAACAAAACTTTTAATTCTATCTAAAAGGTTACAAGACAACCAATTTAATTCTCGCAAACCTAATATTTTATCTCCTTATCACTTGAGTTAGTAACCAAATATCCAAAACAATTAAATAACAAGCATGCAATTAACTACATGGGATTATCATCTTGTTTTCACAAACAAAACATGCTAATATCTTCTAATTTCAGAGAAAAAAGGGAGGATAACATAAGACTAACGTAAAAATAAACTTGAAATATTATTCAAGAATATTGAGAAACATATCTTCTCATGATTCTATATAAATAAATCAAACATACAGTTTACATAAACGTTTTCCCAAAAAAAAAACAGGCTATGGCTAGAACGCACCTTAAAATTTATTTTGACTAAACAATGGAGTGTAACGTACAATCTACAAATTTTAAAAGTTAGCAAGGCTAACTTTAAGATCCATGAACTCGAAACTGCGAACAAAACCTCGAGCTCCAAACTTAATTCTAAAAAAAAAACTCACTCTTTTATTTTCTTTACTTTTAATGGCGTGCTCTTCTCGATTTTTCTTTTCTCGTGTTTTCTTTTCTTTACTTTTCCTAACGTTCTCTTCTCGATTTTTCTTTTTTCTTTTCTTCTACTATTCTCCTCTCTTTTTCTTCTGTTGCTGACTGAGTATATATATATTTGCGAAGGATAAGGAATATGAGGGGTGAAAGATTTTTTTCGTTGAGGGTTTTAAGGTTGAAAGCATGAAAAGAAACGTGAGGGAGTGGATAGTTTAGTTTAGGTTGACTCTTTCTTTTATTTTTCCATTTTCAAATTTTTTTAAAAAAAAATATATCAATACAAATATTTAAACTAACTAATTCTAAGTTAATTAATATATAAAGTCTTGAAATAATCAATTTTTTAAAAAGAATCGGATAGTAATAAAAAAAATAAAGCTATTACCTAATTTTATTAAATCTTAAAAATAATAATAAAATATTTAAATACTAAAAATGTGTAAAACTTTAAGTTCGTTCAAAAGTTAGGTATTCACAATATGGAGCATGAAAATCCAACATATTGTTGGAAGAGCAAGAGGCTCTTGAAGCTTTTAATGTGTCTATGACACTTCTTGAAAATTGTGATACTCCTCAATACGATGAGAGAGATCTTGAGGCATATCAGGCTTGGGTAAAGAAGAATTTTTTTGCTCGCATAACGTTGAGGAGCAACGTGGATAATGATATTATGAGTGAATTTTGATAATATGACGATCCTAACAACATGTGGTCCACATTTAAAAAAACATTTGGTCATACTTCAGTTGCCAAGTTAAGGGCCCTTACTATTAAGTTTGATACTTATAAGAAGTGCTCTAATCATACCGTGTGTAAGCACCGTTGCCATATGTCAAATATGGTGAATGAACTAAAATATGTCGGTCATGTATTGATCGAAAAGCAATAACTCCAAGATGTGATATGCTCCTTACATCAAAGTTGGGAAAAATATAAAATGCATTTAACCCGTAATGTTAGTATTAAAACTATGGAAGATGCTAAGCATCATTTTGAACTCGAGGAAGATTGCCTCGGGTTGATAATGCTGCCAAAAAAGGTGTGTGTGGCTAGATTTGGTTCAAATTATGGACTTGACAAGAAATACAAATATGGTGGATTTTCTCAGAAGAAGGGGAAAGAAAAAGTTTTAAAGAAGCCTAAGACTAACCAACAAGGAGAGAAAAATATTTTTTCTCCAAAGAAAAGGTGGATATGGCTAAACTTAAGCACTACAACTGTGAGAACAAGGGATATTTTGCTCGTGATTTTCTTGAGCCTAAAAAGGTGCATGACAATATTATTGATTTACATAGTGATGCAAATGGTTTTTGTTATATTTTTAAGTGAATCACTGCCTATGTGGATTGTAGAATCGATAGCCACCAAACATATAGTGACAGAAAGAGATGCTTTTGTAGATTATCGACAAATTCCACAAGGATCCAAATGGGTGAATGTAGAAAATAACTCCAAAGAGGAAGTCAAAAAGGGATTGGTATCTACAAACTTGAAATACGTGGTGGTCAAACTTTATTTCTACGTGATGTACTATAACCCCGTTAATTCGTCCAAATCTAGTCTCCATCACAATATTGATTAAGTAAGGATTTAATTTTTTCTTTCATGAACATGGTTTGAATATGTATTTTGCCAAGACAACTTATGACACTGATTGTTTTTATGATTGGTTTTTGTATTAGATGTTATTTAAATTTCTAACAATAATACTATTTCTTTTACTTATTTGCGTCAACTTCGAATTGTGAAAATAATGCAAATATATGGCTTGCTAGGCTTGACCATATTGTAAGAAAAGAATGAATCCCTTAGCAAAAGAAGGTATGCTTTGCTTAATAGATAAAGAAGAATTGTCTACTTGTGAATCTTGCAAAAAAAAAAATAGCAAAAAAACCATTTGGGAAAGGCACAAGAGCTGATCTCGTTCACTTTTGAGAGGTTGCATTTCAATCATAGGTTATTTGTTTCAGGAGTCATTGGGACTGGAGTTAGGCTTTGCCTTGGGCTGAGTTGCTTATATAGACCCTTTTCATTCTCCGATGTTAAGGTAGAGCATGTTATTCTTTTGAGATTTGTGTTAACATGGTTATATGGGCAGGATTCAGCCGGTGCTGGAGAGTTTCAGTAGGGCTCAGAATGAATAGGATGCTCTTGATGGCTAGAAGATGTTGGATTTAGAGCATATGGCAGATAGTCTAGTAAGTGAGCTAGTTTTCATCTCCCTTTGTCTTGTGGTTATGTAGTTCTATAGTATCAGTGTGGTATTGCTATAATTTTTGTTGATTCTAAAGCTCTCGATTGAGTTCAGTTCAATTGGGCGAGAACTAAAGTCAAAGTTGAAGGAAGAAATTAGAGGCATGTTTTGAGTTTTGGAGAAAAGAAATTAATTTTGAAATTTTCTCTTAGCCTGGATTATTAGTTGGCATTATTCGATCCGAGAGGGTTTTAGGGGGTATGGCGGAGCATGCAGGCATTACACCCTCATCTTTTTGTGCCTTCAGGTTTTTTCTATCAATTGACTTTTAAGAACAAAAGTTCTTTTAGTAGTGGATGTTGTAATGACTCTCCAAGTTATTTTCTCTATTTTCCAATCTTTTTGACGTTTAGAGCTTTTCTTTAGCGATCTCAAGTCATTTATGACTTACTGAGACTGATAGTTCAATCGTGTAATCATTCGTTTGAGTTTTGTGCAAGTTTTTCTTCTTTAAAGCTTTGAAGTTTTAAAGGTTGGCTTTGGTCAAAATTCTAGGTAGATGGCCTCAAAATGGGGTTCTGATGGTTCCATTATCTTCAAAACATCAAATTTGATCTAGAAGGACCTTTGGTGTTCATCTCGAGGCTTCTGGGCTCATTCTGAGCTACTTTATGGCTTATGGCTTAAAATGAAACTTGAGTGTGGGACGCACTTTTTATCGAGACGAACTTGATTGGAAGCTTAAGCATCTCCATTGTGTTTGGAGTGCTGAATTTAGTAGGGGTGGCATATCTCATTTGCATGCATAAGGTTACGAATGAATCCTGATTACCCCATTGAGGAATTCGTGAACTTGATGTTCTAGCTGATACAATAACATCTAGTGCATATGGAATCCTTCATCGTGGTTTGATGAAGCCTCTGCAATCACGAAGGGCACGGAAACTGCTAATCGCGGTCGAGTGGCCTTTTGACCACAACCGCAGTGGGTATTTCGTTGGGTTGACCATTTTGGTCAACGCAATTGTGAGGTTTGAACTTCGCGATTGCGGTGGTCATTTTATCTGGGGGTCGCAATTGCGGCCCTAGATTTCGTGATAGCGAATAAGAACTTTATCTTTTAATAAGACTAGTCCCTAAACATTTTTGCCTTCTTTCAAAAATTGAAAACTCAATTATGGGAGCTAGGAGAATCAAATTTTTTTGATTTCAGTTGTGTTGGGTTGAGTTATGGCAAGGTTTTGTGTTGTGGTCATAGGGGAAATATGGGGGACTCATTTTGAAGGTAACTATTCACTCCAAAAGGCCTTTCTTGCCTCTTTAATGGTGAATTCTTGTGAATTATCTTGCATGGGCTGTTTTATCTTGTTTTCGAGCTCGAATTGTGCCCATTTTCGGGAACATGTTCCTTGAGCTATTTTGGGCCAAGTGATGGAGTCAATTTTATAATTCTTTGCCCGGGACCCACAATCTTGTTTGACTCAATTTTGGGCCCGTTTCTAAGTGCACCAATTTTTGTGTCTAAACATTTGTATTGACTTTACGATAAATTATACGATAGTGTGGCGGTAATCAGAGGTGATTCAAGAAGGGAAAACTTCATTTTAGTGGATTCAGAGCTCGTGTGATCGGCTTCGTTGTAGGCTACCGCCTATTTTTCTTGATTGTGTTCTATTAGATAAGGTTTAGTATGATTTGCATCTGAATTAGGTCTGTATGTGTCAGGTTTAGAAATTCTTCCATCATTTCCATTTTTCTTGATTCTCGTAGTAGACTCACACTAATATTGCATTGTGAAATCCTTAGCTTAGGATGGTAATTCCTTCCTTATGATTTAGTTTACCGTTGTCATCCTCTTTAGAGTTGATATTTGAAGCTTTAGAATAGTTGGTGATCATAGTGCCTTAGAATGAGTTTTTAATAATCCTTTAGTTGATATGGTTGGTCAATGTAGAATTTGCTTTGGTATTTTGTCACGACCCAATCCCACCAGTAGGTAAGCCAACCCATACCCAGAACGACAAGTAATGAGTACAAAAATAGAACTGAATAGAAATAACACTAAAAAAAGAAATGACAGAGATGGAAGCAAACTAAAACTAAATACAATAGCAACCCTCCAAAAACCAGGAACTCACGAGTATAGAGCTGTCAAATAAGAACAAATACAAGTCCCTAAAGAGGGCCACAACAAGCCATCTCAAAGGCAAAAGACTAGCTATATAAGTACAGAAGGAGACATGTTGTCCTAGGGCGCCAAGTGGTCACCTTCGTCTCAGATATCCGTAAGCTGCAAAAGACGACACGAATGATCATTGCTGATAGCTGGTACTAGGACCTGCATCACAAAAAAGATGCAGATTGTAGCATAAGTACCAAAACAAAGGTACTCAGTTGGCATCATAGGCCGACTGAGCAGGAAAGGTAAAGACAATCAGAAAAAATAGAATCAAGGCACCAACTGAGGTCAAAGAGGGAAAGAAATAAAGCACACGAACATACCAAAAGTAAATCTAAGTACAGCTAAACTAAACCTAACTACACCCCTAAAAGCCAAGAAGGTACACTCGTGCAAAAGTTTAAATAAAAACCCGAATGGACCAAGCTCGATAGGTACACAAAATAGCAAAGACTATAAAGATAAAGAACCCAATCCCAAGTCCGATAAGAGTCAACCGGGCCTAGAATGCAAAGTGATAGTTTCCCAAAGAAGTAACAGCCTCGAACCTTAAAGAAACAATCTCAGGCTAGAAATAACGCCTCGAACTATAAAATGTTAGCCTCAGATTGGGGATAATGGCCTCAAACCGTAGTACATCGGCCTTGAACAAGAAATACTCACCATAACCCACAAACTCATAACCCCACCAGCAGGAGCACCAAGGCGTATAAAATCCATAGAGAATCCTAATGACAAGCTAAGCAATCGTGGAACGCAGTCCACCTAAAGGTATCAACAGAAGGCTCTAAGCCTAGTACAACTAAATCTCACATCCTCGTGATAGCACAAACATCCAGTAATGCATCGGAGAAGCAAAGATAGGGAGAAAAAATAGAAGGTGTAACAAGCTGCACCAATGCCTAGACTAAGGCTCATCCTATCAGACTCAAGTCTGCTATTTCAGTCTACAAGGATCTAGTCCATCTGAAATGACATCGAAGACATGATAAAACCGTAAGGGTGAAGAGTCTAAGGCAACACTAGTCTATCCTAGACTAAGATAGGACATGCATCAGAAAGCAAGCAACGATTCAAAAAAGAAAAGCAATCATAAAACATCATTTATATAAAAGAAAGCAAGAATAACTAGGTACCCATCCCCAATTCACCCTAATCATCATTATTTTACTCATTCAAGCTCAATCTAGATAGAAAGGATGTCGTAGCCTACTTGTAGGCCGACTGCACACACTCCAAATCACAGGGCCGGAGCTTTTCCTTTTCGAACGGCCTCTAAATGTTGCCACACTATCAAAAATAAGTTCACAACATAAGTACGGTCATTTAGACACCAACAATACACATAACGGAGATGGACCAATTTTAGAGTCAAACAGGAAATATGGGACATGTGCTTGAATTTCTGGAATTGACTCCGTCAAAAGGTCCTAAACTATGCCATGAATTTGTGTTCAAAAATTGGACACAATTCGAGGCATGCAACAGCAGAACAACAATCATGCAATTAATCAACACGCTAAGCAATAAAAGAGGTGGGACAGGTTCACCAACACAGTCATATAACTCCACCTTGTAGCCTCAACATTTACAGATGCGTGGGACTTCAAATTACTAAATTCTGACTTAAAATGGAAGAGATATCGCCTTTGCAAATTCTAAAATGAGATGTCAATGCATCTGTCTTTATTTATAAAGATAGACCTAGGCTCGTCATCACGGTGGCGAGAAAGAGGTCGCAGTCGTGGGTCATGAAGAGATGGACCATCGCGATCACGGATACCCTGCCTCGCGGTCGTGATGATAAAAGAAGGTCAACCTGCCATCGTTATTGCGACAATAGATCACAGGATCGCGAAGCACTAAGGCCCAGGCCTTCATAGACGTAACTAAGGGGCTCATGTATGCGAAGGGTAAATTGGCCTGCACGAGCTTGTGCATATCAGCTGGTTTATTGCAAGTTCCAAATTTCCAATGGGGCATTCCAAATTTGTTCAAAACACTGTACTCACAAACGAGATATGCAACCTTACCAAATTCGATATTCTGTACTAAACAGAGAAGTCAAAATTCCCATATAAGGTCTTTTTGACAAAAAAGGAGTCCCACACCCAAACTCCATTTGATACTAAAATCCACAAGGGGACTCAAAATTATCCCTGAAGCTTCGGGGTCCTGTCACGACAAAAGGTACCCCCTAGACATGACATGGCATACAAAACCCCGAAAGGCCTCATACAAGCCACTTAGCATACATTCATACAAGATAGTAGAAATTAAAGAGTCCAAAAGATAAAATCACAACAGAGTTTAAGAAAAACATCAGCGGAAGTCTCCATCTCATGTCTCAAGCCATCTAACATAATAGAATAGAAATGAAGGTTTAGGACGCAGCCCAGTACAATATCCAAAAGTATAACGGAAAGCATGAAAACGTAACAAGGGTAGAACCTCGGACATAGGAGGCCTCATCAGGTCTTCACTATCACTGGAACTGACTAGCCACGAGTGGGATGAGAAGAACCGCCAAGTCCTACATCAATAGAATCAATGTAGGCAAAAGTATGCGTTAGTACAATCAAGTACCAAGTATGATAGCAATGCACAACGGGCATATAAGCCATGCTAGAATGACATATAATCATGACATGCATTGGACAAGCTAAAACATCATAGAACATAAGAAAACATGAAGCATAAACCATGGCCAAGACAAGCTATTCATCTTTCCTTGACTTTACCTTAGATCATCATCATAACACTTGGTCATTAGTTGTGGGGAAATAGTGTTAACAGACATATGAGACCATATGAGCTATCAACATGGAATCCGGTGTCTGCCCCATACCGAAAAGGGGTGTCCTACTTGCCAAGGTAAGACCATGAACTTCTTAGTTTATGTGGATCCACTAGCTAGTGTCTATCATAGACCATAACCCTATGGTGGAACATAGGTTATGGGACATGGGTAATCACCACTTGTCCACTCGGTACTAAGCATACTTCCCACAGCTTTATCATAGTTCATTTTATCTTAGGTAGACATGGGTAATCGCCTGTTGTCTACATTAGTCATAAACTCATTATTGGTAGACTTGGGTAATCGCTGCTTTGTCTACATTAGGGTACATGGGTAATCGCCTCTTGTCCTTCATTCATTAGAATAGCTCCTTAAGAACATGGGTAATCGCCTCTTGTCTACATTAGGGAACATGGGTAATCGCCTCTTGTCCCTTCATAGAATAGTTCCTTAATCATGGATTCAAGCTTAGTTGAGCAAGCCTTTCAACAAGTTATGAGTCATTTCATGTGAGGAAACCTTTCACATTCATAGGTTGAGAATTACATGAGAAACCCTTTCACAACTCAACAATTTCACTAGCATATCATAAACTTCATAAAACATGCATGAGTTCACAAGATTCATATTTACATAGCTCATCATGCTCTTAATTCATAAATCATGGGTTCATAAGCTTCATCTCAAAACATGCAATTCAGTGCAAGCTAATACTTAGAAAGCCATAAATCAAGGCACTTTATTCATAATTGAGGGAAACCACATAATAGAGGAAAATCATAGATTTTGATTCAACATGCATCTTTTCATAAAATATCCTCATTTCATCATTCATAGTCTTACATGAAATTCATAGCTTGATAATCATAATCCTTAACTCAATTCACAAAGAGTTCATGCAATTCATCTTTTCTCAATCAACCCACAATCATAAACATAATCATAAATTGGGGGAAACATAGCATAAGCTCATGGGATTCATCAAGTTGCATGTAAACCACGCTAAGTCGTGCACTAGCTTACTTTACCACTCTAGATCGTGCACTATCAACCATAGCATCAACAATGGAAAGCATAATGAAGACCCCATAAGAATTTGTCAAAACCCTAGCACTCTTGGGCAAGACTAAACCTTGAAAACCTTAAGGAAAAGAGGACCCATTGGAGGAAAGACTCCAAATGGTAAATACTATCATACCTCAATGCCAATGCCTTGAAATAAAAGGGGAATTGATGAGCTTGATGAGAACCTTAGCTCTCTTCTTCTCCTTCTTGTTCTTCTAGAGAGAGGAATATTTTGGGAGATGAGAGTTGGAAATGAAGGGATTAGGGCTTAGAAAATATAAATAGGGCCAAGGTTAAGGGGCAAAATCGTCTAGTATAAGGAATAAACATTTATGGAAAAAGTCCAAAAAGTCCTTAAATAAAACTGTCAGGGCCAATCGACGGATAGGACCTACTGTCCGTACTTCCACTCACGGACCGTTCTGCTCTTCCGTCAATCGATTCAGAAAATTCGTTTTGGACTAAAAATTTGGCTAAGTCTTGAAGGCATCTACGGAACCCATATACGGCCCGTCAACTGAACTACGAACCGTCCTGCTATTCCATAGGTCAAGGTTCAGAAACTCAAAATTCATATAGTTGGCAGGGCCATCGACGGTTCCCATCTACGGCCAGTCACTTCACCTACGGTCCGTAGATGGCCTCAGTCGTCACTGGCACCAGAAAAATTTTAAAACTGTATTTTTTTCTTTCTTTTCAAAAAATGGGGTGTTACAATGTCTTCCCCTTGGGAACATTCGTCCTCGAATGAGAACCTGGATATCCTAAGAAGGGTGATAGACTCGGACTAACAACCCAACCTAGCATGCAAGCACGTAAATTCACATATCCGAGGAGGAAACATCAACTCCAAGCTAAAGCATGCTCAATACAAAATTCATGAAGACTTTATGCAACTCATACTCAATGCACCTATATCATATTAGACTCTTCATGAACATGCATAAATCAAGGAATCATGGAAATCAACTATGACACATGAGACCAAAAGAATGAACCATGAGGAACTAGGTACCTCAAGCTAGAGGAGGATCGGAAGGAAAGAGATGAGGATAGCGGGACATCATACCGGCCTTGGCCTCCCAAGTAGCACCCTCAACTAATTGATTCCTCCATAGAACTTTCACGGAAGCAATTTCCTTATTTCTTAACTTCCGGACTTGTCGGTCGAGAATCTCAACCGGAACCTCTTCATAGGAAAGGCTATCCTTAATTCCAAGATCTTCTAAAGGCACTATAGTCAACGGATCGCCAACACACTTTCTCAACAATGAGACATGGAAAACCGGATGTACTGATGCAAACTCATTAGGCAAATCTATCTCATAAGAACCTTTACCAACACGCCTCAAAATCTGATATGGGCCTACATAATGGGGACTAAGCTTCCCTTTCTTCCCAAATCTCATTACACCCTTCATAGGGGAAATTTTCAAGTAAACCCAATCATCGACATCAAATTCTAATTCTCTTCTTCTAACATCGGCATAAGACTTTTGTCGACTTTGTGCCATTTTCAACATTTCTCTAATAAGCTGAACTTTTTCCATAGCTTCATGCACTAACTCGGGGCCTATCAGAGTAACTTCCCCAATTTCAAACCAACCTATGGGGGATCTACACCTCCTACCATAGAGAGCTTCAAATGGAGCCATACCAATACTAGAATGGTAGCTGTTATTATAAGCAAACTCAATCAAAGGCAAATGATCATCCCAATTACCTTTGAAGTCAATTGTACAAGCTCTCAACATATCTTCCAAAGTTTGAATGGTACGTTCCGCTTGCCCATCGATTTGGGGATGAAAGACCGTGCTAAGTTTAACACGAGTATCGAGGCCTTTTTGGAAAGATTTCCAAAACTGAGAAGTAAACTGTGTACCACGATCGGAGATAATGGATAAAGGCACTCCATGCAATCTAACCATCTCCCTCAAGTACAACTTAGCATAATCCTCTGCGGAGTAAGAAACCTTGATGGGAATGAAATGGGCTGATTTGGTCATACGATCTACAACCGCCCAAATCGAATCATACTGGCGCCGAGTGCGCGGCAAGCCAACAATAAAGTCCATGTTCACATCTTCCCACTTCAAAGTAGGAATGTCAATATCTTATGACAGATCTCCCGGTCTTTGGTGTTCAACTTTCACTTGTTGGCAATTAGGACATCTAGCCACAAATCCCGCAATGTCCTTCTTCATCCCACTCCACCAATAGATCTCCTGCAAGTCACAGTACATCTTGGTAGCTCCCGGGTGAATGGAATAACGAGAACCATGGGCCTTAATCAAGATTTGTCCTCTTTCTATATTAAGGACACATAAACGACCCTGATATCTGAGCACTCCATCTCCCCCTTGGGAGAAAGCCTCAACGGACTTCTTTAGCACCGTTTCTTTCAATTCGACTAGGTTCGGATCAAGATCTTGCTTAGCTTTCACATCCTGCACATAGGAAGATTCTGAACCATAACACCACCTTGGGTGGAATCAACTAATCGCACACCCAAACGGGCCAATCTATGAACACCACAAACTAGTTCCCTTTTACCATCCTCAATATGGGCAACACTACCCATTGACATCCGACTAAGAGTATCTGCCACCACGTTAGCCTTGCCAGGGTGATAGAGGACATTCATGTCATAGTCCTTTAATAGCTCAAGCCACCTTCGTTGGTGAAGATTTAGATCCTTTTGCTTAAATACATATTGCAAGCTCTTATGGTCGGTAAAGACGTCAACATGGACACCATACAAGTAATGCCACCATATCTTTAGGGCAAACACAACTGCCGCTAGCTCCAAATCATGAGTAGGGTAATTCTTTTCATGCACCTTTTGTTGCCTAGAAGCATAAGCAATGACTTTCCCATTTTGCATAAGTACACACCCTAACACAATTCTAGAAGCATCACAATAGACCACAAATCCATCGGACCCTTCCGATAGGGTCAACACCGGAGCCGAGGTAAGTCTATCCTTCAACTCTTGAAAACTCGCTTCACACCTTTTGGACCAAGCAAACTTAACCTTCTTTTGAGTTAGAGCCGTCAATGGTGAAGCAATTGAAGAAAACCCTTCAACAAACCTTCGATAGTAACCGGTTAAACCCAAGAAACTACGAATATCCGAAGGTGATAGAGGTCTAGGCCAATTCTTAACCGCATCCGTCTTCTTAGGATCTACCTCGACAGCTTTACCGGAAACAATGTAACCAAGGAAGGCTACGGACCTTAACAAAAACTCACATTTCTTAAACTTAGCAAAGAGTTGTTGGTCCTTGAGAAGTTGCAACACAATCCTCAAATGATCACCCTGCTCACTCTCACTCCTTGAGTAAATCAAGATATCATCTATAAACAAAATGAAGAACATGTCAAGGTATTGTCTAAACACCCGATTCATCAAATCCATGAACGCGGCCGGAGCATTAGTCAACCCAAAAGACATCACTAGAAACTCATAGTGCCCATATCTTGTCCGGAAAGCTATTTTTGAAATGTCATCATCCCTTACCTTCAATTGGTGATAGCCCAAACGAAGATCAATCTTAGAGAAATAATTAGCCCCTTGAAGTTGGACAAACATATCATCAATTCTCGGGAGAGGATACTTATTCTTGATAGTAACCTTATTCAATTGGCGGTAGTCAACACACATATGGAGTGACCATCTTTCTTCCTAACAAACAAGACCGGAGCACCCCATGGAAAAATACTTGGTCGGATGAAACCCTTATCCAACATATCTTTCAATTGCTCTTTTAGTTCCTTAAGTTCTACCGGAGCCATTCTATAAGGAGGAATAGAGATAGGTTGCGTATCAAGGAGAATGTCAATACCGAAGTCTATTTCACTATCGGGAGGAACACCGGATAGATCATCGGGAAACACTTCCAAAAATTCATTAACAATTGGAACTGACCGAAGAGTAGGGTTTTTGAAATTCACATCCCTCACCCTAACAAGATGGTACATGCACCCCTTAGAAATCATCTTTCTAGCTTGTAGATAAGAAACAAATTGACCCTTAAGCGAAGAATTTCCACCTTTCTACTCCAGGATAGGCTCACCTTGAAATTGGAACTTGACCATTCGGATCCTACAATCAATAGAGGCATAACAAGAATGCAACCAATCCATCCCGAGGATAACATCGAAATCTAGCATATCAAGCTCTACAAGATCCACATGAGTGACTCTATGAAATAAAGAGACGGAACAATTTCTATAGACTCTCTTAGCCACAATAGATTCACCAATAGGAGTAGAGACACGGAATGGATCTAACAACACATCCGGAACAACATCAAACTTCATAGCTACATAAGGCGTCACAAAAGACAACGTAGCACCGGGATCAAGCAAAGCATAAACATCAAAGTGGAAGATTTTCAACATACCGGTAACCACATCTGGAGAACCCTCTTGCTCATGACGGTCCTGAAGTGCATAGAATCGGTTTTGCTTTTGATTTCCACTCGAACTTGCCGGATTTTTGGGTTGTGCCCTTCGATGATTTTCTCCTCCCTTATTAGTATCCAAGGGACAATCCCTTACTTTATGACCCATCCTACCACATCCAAAACATGCATTCGAACCGGCTAGACAAGTACCCTCGTGTTTCCTCCCACACTTGGCACAAGTAGGCAATGAGGAGCCACCACCATTTCCTCCTTGAGGCTTAGGGTTAAACACCCTTTCTTTGTTGAACTTAGGAGGGGCATTGGAAGGACCTTGATTAGAGAACCTTTGTCTAGGCTTAAAACGACCATGTCCATCCAACCTTGAATGAGAGAACCCACCATCACCGGTCTTAGTCCTCTTGAAGTCCCTAGACCTTTCCTTGAGCTTCTTCTCCTCTATTTGTTGTGCATGAATCATGAGGCGATAAATATCCATATCATTAATAAGCATGGCGGTACGACACTCCTTGACCACCATTTTGGACACTCCCGAAACAAATTTGCTCATTTTTGCCCTAGGATCGGCAATCATAGAAAGAGCATATCTAGCCAACTGTGTGAAGTTCAAAGAATACTCTTTCACACCCATACTCCCTTGACGAAGGTTGATAAACTCGAGTACCTTAGCCTCCCTCATCTCAAGGGGAAATAATCTATCGAGGAAAGCACCCTTGAATTTCTCCAACTCCAGAGGATCTTCATCAGCCGCCATCTCACTCTTCCATTGGTTGTACCAAATTTGAGCGACACCCTTGAGTTAGTAGGCGGCCAATTCCACCTTTTCCATCGGTGACACTCCTATGATCATCAACACTTTCTAAACCTCATCAATAAATTCTTGAGGATCTTCCTCCACTTTAGAACCGTGAAACTCCGGAGCGTTCATCCTGGTGAAGTCCCTCACTCTTGACGCTGTTGTACCCACATTTGGGTTCACGGGAGCCACAACCACCCTATTGGCTTGAGCCACCACGGCTTTGGCCAACACCTGAAAAGCAGCCCTGAACTCTACATTGGTTACTTGCTCGGCCAAAGGATCGGCCAGAACTTGAGGAGCTTGAGGAGGAGTTTCTTGCTCTTCACTCTCTCTCACATTCCTTCGAGTATAAGCTCTTTGAGACACCATATCCTGGAACGCGTAGGATAAGGATTAGGAGAGAGGGGCATATAGAGTAACACTCTACGCACGACTTAAGGATAATGAAGGAGTGGAGTTTCCTAATCATCTTGTAGCCTCTCATACATAAATGTGGTGCGCTTCACACTCATGAACAAGACTCTACTCGACGTGGCTTATGAGACATCCTAGAATCTTTCTAAAACTTTGTGCTCTAAATACAAAGTTTGTCACGACCCAAGGTAACCCCTAGACGTGACATGGCATACAAGACCCCGAAAGGCCTCATACAAGCCACTTAGCATACATTCATACAAGATAGTAGAAATTAAAGAGTCCAAAAGATAAAATCACAATAGAGTTTCCGAAAAACATCAGCGGAAGTCTACATCTCATGTCTCAAGCCATCTAACATAATATAATTGAATGAAGGTTTGGGACGCAGCCCAGTACAATATCCAAAAGTATAACGGAAAGTATGACAACGTAACAAGGGTAGGTCCTCGGACATATGAGGCCTCACCATGTCTTCACTATCAATGGAACTGACTAGCCACGAGTGGGATGAGAAGAACCGCCAAGTCCTACATCAATAGAATCAATGTAGGCAAAAGTATGCCTTAGTACAATCAATTACCAAGTATGATAGCAATGCACAACGGGCATATAAGCCATGCTAGAATGACATATAATCATGACATGTAATGGCCAAGGTAAAACATGATAGAACATAAGAAAACATGAAGCATAAACCATGGCCAAGACGAGTTATTCATCTTTCCTTTACTTTACCTTAGATCATCATCATAACACTTGTTCATTAGTTGTGGGGAAATAGCCTTAACCGACATATGAGACCATATGAGCTATCAACATGGAACCCGGTGTCTGCCCCACACCGAAAATAGGTGTCCTACTTGCCAAGGTAAGACCATGAACTTCTTAGCTTATATGGTTCCACTAGTTAGTGTCTATCATAAACCATCACCTTATGGTGGCACATAGGTTATGGGACATGGGTAATCGCCACTTGTCCACTCGGTACTAAGCATACTTCCCATGGATATATCATAGTTCATTTTATCTTAGGTAGACATGGGTAATCGCCTGTTGTCTACATTAGTCATAAACTCATTATTGGTAGACTTGGGTAATCGCTGCTTTGTCTACATTAGGGTACATGGGTAATCGCCTCTTGTACCTTCATTCATTAGAATAGCTCCTTAAGAACATGGGTAATCGTCTCTTGTCTACATTAGGGAACATGGGTAATCGCCTCTTGTCCCTTCATAGAATAGTTCCTTAATCATGGATTCAAGCTTAGTTGAGCAAGCCTTTCAACAAGTTATGAGTCATTTCGTGTGAGAAAACCTTTCACATTCATAGGTTGAGAATTACATGAGAAACCCTTTCACAACTCAACAATTTCACTAGCATATCATAAACTTCATAAAACATGCATGAGTTCACAAGCTTCATATTTACATAGCTCATCATGCTCTTAATTCATAAATCATGGGTTCATAAGCTTCATCTCAAAACATGAAATTCAATGCAAGCTAATACTTAGAAAGCCATAAATCAAGGCTCTTTAGTCATAATTGAAGGAAACCACATAATAGAGGAAAATCATAGATTTTGATTCAACATGCATCTTTTCATAAAATATCCTCATTTCATCATTCATAGTCTTACATGAAATTCATAGCTTGATAATCATAATCCTTTACTCAATTCACAAAGAGTTCATGCAATTCATCTTTTCTCAATCAACCCACAATCATAAACATAATCATAAATTGGGGGAAACATAGCATAAGCTCATGGGATTCATCAAGTTGCATGTAAACCACGCTAAGTCGTGCACTAGCTTACTTTACGACGCTAGATCGTGCACTATCAACCATAGCATCAACAATGGAAATCATAATGAAGACCCCATAAGAATTTGTCTAAACCCTAGCACTCTTGGGCAAGACTAAACCTTGAAAACCTTAAGGAAAAGAGGACCCATTGGAGGAAAGACGCCAAATAATAAATACTATCATACCTCAATGCCAATGCCTTGAAATAAAAGGGGAATTGATGAGCTTGATGAGAACCTTAGCTCTCTTCTTCTCCTTCTTGTTCTTCTGGAGAGAGGAATATTTTGGGAGATGAGAGTTAGAAATGAAAGGATTAGGGCTTAGAAAATATAAATAGGTCCAAGCTTAAGGGGCAAAATCGTCTAGTATAAGGAATAAACATTTATGGAAAAAGTCCAAAAAGCCCTTAAATAAAACTGTCAGGGCCAATCGATGGATAGGACCTACTGTCCGTACTTCCACTCACGGACCGTCCTGCTCTTCCGTCAATCGATAGAGAAAGTTCGTTTTGGACAAAAAATTTGGCTAAGTCTGGAAGGCATCTACGGAACCCATATACGGCCCGTCAACTGAACTACAAACCGTCCTGCTATTCCATAGGTCAAGGTTAAGAAACTCAAAATTCATAAAGATTGCAGGGCCATCGACGGTTCCCATCTACGGCCCGTAACTTCATTTACGATCCGTAGATGGCCTCCGTCGTCTCTGGCACCACAAAAATTTTAAAACTGCATTTTTTCTTTCTTTTCAAAAACTGGGGTGTTACAAGTCAAAACGAATGGTCGTTCTAGACCAAACTCAACATTTCTGAGCTAATCACGCTGACGGAATTCTCATCTGAGCTCGTTTACTCAGAATGTTAACTAAAGTCAAACTTAGGCCTTAACTTGAAAGTTAAAATGGCTAGTCACACAAACTCGCACTGGAAGCCTCAAAAGTCATACTGACCATGCTACCAGCCTAAAATGACCCTTGCAGAGCTGATGGAATCTTCAGAATTGAATTGTGAAGTAATCTTCTCTAACATTTTGTCAAAACTGACCTTTTAAGATTCAAAAGCTCCAAAACTAAAAACTCGCATAAAAACTAAATGAACGATCGGTGACCAAACTGTCAGTCCCATCAAGTCATAAATAACTTGGGATCACTACAAGAAAGCTCTAAATGACAAACAAGAGGCATAAGCACAGAAATGACCTAGAGGTCATTACAACATCCACTTCTAAAAAGGACTTTCATCCACGCAAGTAAGAGTCAATAAGTACTTGAAGGCTCAAACAAGCCAGGAAATTGTTCCCGCAAATCACACTCGGTCTCCCAGGTAGTCTCCTCAACTGGATGATGCCCCCAACGGACTTTACCCATAGGAATGGCTCTCGAACGCAACTGCTACACTTCTCTGGAAATAATGGCAACTGGCCCCTCCACAAAGGCCAAGCAATCATCCAACTCTACTGCATCATACTGAAGCACACGAGACTCATCTGTAATATATCAGCGCAACATCGAAACATGAAAGACTGGTTGAATAGTTGAGAACATTGGAGGCAAGTCTAACTCATATCCTACCTCTCCAATTGTCCGGAGGATCTCTAAAGGCCCTATATACTTGGGGTTAAGCTTGCCTCGCCTAAGAAATCTCATCACGCCCTTCATGGGTGACACACGAAGAAACACCCTATTAGGAACAAAGAATCTTAAAGGCCGTCGCCTACGATCTGCATAACTCTTATGCCTACTCTAAGCTGTCCGAAGCTTTTCCTGGATCACCCTCACCTGCTCAAACGCCTCCTGGATCAAGTTTGTGCCATGCGGTCTAGGCTCTATAGACTTAAATCAACAAACTAGAGAGTGATAATGTCTACTATATAAGGCCCCGAACGGAGCCATCTGAATGCTAAAATGGTTGTTGTTGTTGTACACAAACTCTGCCAAAGGCAAGAACTGTGCCACTGACTCTCAAACTCTAAGACGCAAGCCCACGACATGCCTTCAATGACCTAGATAGTGCACTCTGACTCACTATTAGTTTTTGAGTGAAAAGTTATGCTAAGGTCAATGCGAGTGCCAACACATCCTGAAAAGTCATCTAGAAGCCTAAAGTAAAGTGAGCACCCTGATCTGATATAATAGAGACCGGCACACCACGAAGATGGACCACCTCAAGAATGTAGATATGGGCCAATCTCTCGACCCTGAATGAAGAATGAACAGGGAGGAAGTGTGCTAATTTTTTCATACAATCAAGGATGACCCAAATGCTGTCAACACCTCTAGAAGTCTGAGGTAGACCTACCATAAAGTCCATAGTGATGCAATCCCACTTCCACTCTGGAATGGGTAATCTCTGAAACTCACCACCAGGTCTCAAATGCTTGGCCTTCACCTACTGGCCACTAAGGCAATGGGACACATAGTCTGCAATATCTCTCCTCATACCACCCCACTCGTAATGCTACCTCAAGTCACGATACATCTTTGTGGTGCTTCGGTGAATAGAATATATAGGAATCATGGGCCTTACAAAGTATCAACTTGTTCAAACCCCCAACTCTTGAAACACAAATATGGCATGCAGACCTTAAAACCCCATCTGAATCTAAGGTAACCTAACCGAAATCACTCGCTAATACCGAATCTTGAAGTGCCACCAAGGCCTCATCCTCAAATTGAGGGCTATAGATCTGATCAAGAAGAAAGAACTGAATTCCTACATAGGTTAGAACATGCCTACACTTTGAAACATCAAACTGAACCATCTGATTAGCTAAGGACTGAATGTCAAAAGCTAAATGTTGCTCCATAGTAGATAGGAAGCCTAGACTACCCATACTCACGCTTTCTGACTGAAGGAGTCTGCTACTACATTTGCCTTGCCCAGATTGTAGAGAATAGAGATGTCATAGTCCTTCAGAAGCTAAATTTAATGACACTGCTTTGAATTAAGGTCTCTTTGGCTCTAGATGCATTAAGGACTCTGTTGATCAATGTATATCTCACAACGTACCCCATATAGTTAGTTCCTCCAGATCTTAAGCGCAAAAACCACCATAGTCAACTCCAATTCATAGGTGGGGTAGTTGCGCTCATGTAGCCTAAGCTGCCTAGACACATAAGCAATAATCCAGCCCTATTGCATCAAAACACAACACAAACCAATGCCGAATGCATCACAATAGACTGTGAAACCCTCACCCTCAACTGCAAGAGTAAATATAAGAGTAGTAGTCAGCAACTCCTTGAGATTTCGGAAGCTCAACTCACACTCCTCAGACCACTCAAAAGGCACATCAAGGTGAGTCAACTCAGTTAGAGGTGCTGCAATGGTGGAGAAGCCCTCCACAAACTGTATGTAGTATCCACTACTAGAAAAAACACCTTTAGTGGCAATTATTTAATTGCCAGTAATTCATTTCTTGAACTCAAGTATTAGAGGTAATTAGACATTAGCCGGGAATACGTACTTTAGTTAAACCTTTTCTTTTATCTTTCCAATTCCTCCACCTCTTCTAAATTTCATGGTAAACCTAGAACAAAAGTTCAGAAATGGCAATTGGTGATTGGTGAATATGCATTCATCGAGGATGTTGTCTCCAACTCTCCGTCACCGGCCGCTGTCACTCTGTCTACTCTCTTTCTATATTAGCTCTCAACCTTGCCGCACTTCAGACTCCGATATCGCCCACTTTCATACTCGACCCCTAAAACCCTAGATTTGGTTTTGTTATATTTTTGGCTTTCACCGATGACACATGAAATTGATGTTCCCGATCTCTCCGATGACGCCGATTACACTGGGTCTGTTCAGATAGTAAGCAATCAAACTTGTAATTCATAAATCATGTTTATATCATATCTATATTCAATCGTAAATTAGCAATTTGCAATGTGTTTTTACAATTGTGTGCATTGGTCTATTTTTTTTAGCTTAATTGGCAACTTTGTGTAAATATTTTGCGGTGAAACTTGATAATTGAGGACTTGAGGCGAACTAACTATTGCTTGTTACTAATATGCATGTTTATCTCATTGTTATATTCAAATCTTGAATCAGCCAAAGGTGTTGTTTTGCATGGAGCAACTTCTATTGACAGGGAACTGGACAAAACAAAGAACAATAGGAGAAGTTTCTAAAGAATTTAACGCACAGACAAAACAAACTGATGGTAATTTTGTTCTTTAAAAAAATTCCTTTCCCTCATATGTTCTCATTTTGTAACTGAAATATTTTAGTTATAATTTAGATTCATTGTATGACTTTGAATTAGTCTTCCAACAAATTCTTGATTGTGTGATTCTTTTATTCTGATTATTCTTGATGAGGACAAAGTAATGTCTAAAGATATATCGTTTGTGTCTCAGAAATCTAGTATCATTGTTGAAAGTGTAGAGTTTGGTGAATTTGTTGTTGCACCTGAGGTAAAGAAAGACAGTGCTCCATTGGTCTCCGTGAACATGATGTCTGATTAGATTATTAAGGAAGCATAAAATGCTAAAATATGGAATCTACTGTTTTCTACCATAAGGTGTGAGTTGCTGATTTCTTTACTTGCTTTCTTCTTTTATATTTCCTCCCCTCTTTTTATCTTGTTATTCTGTTTTGGTATGGCTTATTTGTGATGGAAATGAATTTAAATTTGCATTTTGAGTGACCCCGTTTTAATTTGTTTTAAGTTAGCTGTTTTTCTTCCCATTTCTCCCCAACAATTGATTAATGAACTTACATGTTTACCTCCTTTTCCTTCACCTTTAGGAAGGGAGATTACTCTCTTATTTAGTAGAGTTCAAAAGTAGGGGATGATCTTAAAGATGCGGTTCAACTTTTCTTTTTTACACGTGATCTTGCCTCAACGAAGGTAATTTTCAGTAGTGATATGCTTTTATTATGGCTAGTTCACGTAATTTGGTTTTGTTTTCTTCTTTTGTCTTATCCACCTCCTACCAAGACATGCTACCTGGCCAAACAAGCATTTGATGAAGCTATTGCAGAACTCGTAAGCCTGAAATAGCTTCATTTGATGACCATTTCAGTTAATTATATTTTAATTTGATTTTTCCCTCACAGATTCATAATTTTATTTTTTGATTTTTGTGTATAATTCCTTCTAGACGTTCTCCTAATCAAATCCCTTTGCTGCTGCATCTTCGTCAGTCCTTCCAATTGTGGTGCTACCTCGAGGAATTAAATAATCATGCCTTTCAATTTTGTTGCTACTACGACTGCCATCAGGTAGTTTATGGTGTATTTTCACAGTTACTTTCTAGAAGAACGCTAATACTCAAATATGCAGCAAGATTTTCGGTTCATAACTACAATTGATAACAGGTTACTGTATTTTTAGGTTAATCAGTTAAAAATGTAAGTATTGTATGTACTTATTTTTTCTCGCCTTTGCAACCTATGGTTAGTTCTTGAAAGTCAGTGGTGAATATCCTGTGACATGAAAAAGAGATAAATGTATTGATGAGGTGCTCCAAGAGGCTGATATGGTAATTGTCTACACCGAGAGTGCACTATTGAGTTTCTTATTCATTTATCTATATACATAGTGCTACTGGATTTCTCATTCAAGTTCTGAATGCTTTTGTAGATAAGTCTACATTCAATCCTTGATAAAAAATGTATCACCTAGTAAACAAAAAGTGGCTTGCACTGATGGAGAAGGTATTTTCGGTTGCAAGAATATCTAATGTTCTTTCTGATTTATGTAAGTGTGATGTCTTGATATTACTCCACTGAAACTTGTTCGCAGTGATACTTGTGAACTATAGTAGGTTGTCTGTGATAGATGAGGTAGCTCTTGTTGAGCATCTGAGAGAAAGCCTTATGTTTCGTGTTGTCCTTGATGTGTTTAAGCTAATCACAATACTAGCCTTTTTCTTTTCGGCGATCCGCTTCTCCCATTATAAAAATGTAAAAGACGAATTTGATTGTTGCACATCAACAAGCAGAAAGCTGGCAACTAAACTACTTGTGTAGAGTATGAAATCCTTTTTCTTGTCTTAGCATTCATATAATATGCTTAAATTTGTTTAATTATCATGTTGTATTATGATGAGATCTACATGAGGAGTAGTCTGTCATTCACTAAAATTTTAGGTACATTGTTTTTAGGATGAATTTTCATTTTGTACAAACTGCCGAGCAAGTTAATGGTATTTATGCCGTAACAATGACCCAGAAGTATGTTAGATGGTTACTTTTATCTTTACAGATGTTTGAGTCGTGTTGAAGAATACACTACATGGTTTTGAAAGAGAAGATGGAGGAAGGAACAGAGTAATGAGCATAGCTACCAGTTAGGTTAATGTATTTCTATTATATTTTTTTTATGCTTTTTAATTTTTTTTGTGGTTAATTTTTGTTATGGTCAATGTTAAATTATATTTTCTTAAAAAGAATAGGGTAGTAGGATTTTTGTTTGTTTTATTTTGTTTATTTTTGTGGTTTGGGTGAGCAAGCTGTTGTCCAAACCTACGTGTATGGTTCGAGTTTTTGAGTTTGGAGTGACAGATCATCAGGCTCGTGTTTTTTTTATGGTGATTAGGATGAGTACCACGTGACCCTTGTGTTTGCTCTTTTTAATCAAACAAAGTACATTTTTCACCATCATAAGTGTTTCCTATGAAATAGATGGAAAAGTCTTGGAATGTTGCTAGTAACTAGAGTTCAAATATGGAGAGACAATGATGGAGGAAAAACTAGAAGGTGTTTCATGTTTTTGTTGTGTGTAATGCAGTTCAATGGTAAATGCTTGACTATTGGTTGAGCAAAAGGTGTCTTCTTTCTGCACAATATTTCATGATTTCTCTACTTTGTCACTTTAAATTAGCTGTTTTATCCATTTGCAGTTGAGGGTCTAAAGTTGAATGCTGCGGAAAGTTCACAAGGAGTTCCTTATCTAGCAATTGGCTCTACTAAAAATTTTCCCGATATTGCATATGGTCGTGATCTTCCATAGTGTCACTAGGAAAAATAAATAATAGTTCAATCTCATTGTTTTTCCATTTTTGAACACATTCTCTCCTTTTTTGTTCTTGATAACTTGAACGCATTCTTATTGTTTTGATAATTCATATTTTTTTTATCACTAGAAGAAAAGAATATGGATTTATTAATAGTTCTTGTTTTATATGAATAATAATGTTTGAGTTTGATAATTCTTCTATTATTATTTTTGAATTGGTTTCTCTATTAAATATATGAATTAAGGCGAATTCATGGGTTGCCATAATAGTTGCCACTAAAATAGGTCTCGTTTACCGGCAATTATCGTATTTTTAGTAGCAATACAAATGCCGCTAAATATGAAAGCTTTACTGGCAATAAAAGTAATTATTTTTAGCGGCAATAATATGGGTATTTATCAATACTTGATATAAATGCCACTAAAGGCTTTAGCGACACTGGATGAAATGACATTAATTTCAATGCCACTAAAAGTTTTTGCGGCAATACTAAAAGCGATTTTTGTGGTAGTGAGCCTGCTAATCCGACGAACCTCTGAACCTCAGTAAATGAAGTGGGCCTAGCCCAATCATAAATAGCCTCAATCTTCCCTGGATCTAGCATGATGCAATCCTTGGACACCACAAGCCCCAAGAAAGCTACAGACTCCAGCCAAAACTTGTACTTTGAGAACTTTGCATAAAAGCGCTGATTTCTCAAAGTCTGGAGCACAATCTTCAAATGCTGCTTATGATCACTCTTGCTCCACGAGTATACTAGGATGTCATCTATGAACAAAATAATGAACAAATCAAGATATAGCCTAAACACCTGCATCATCAAGTCCATGAAGGCGACAGGGGCATTAGTCAACCCAAAACACATCTCTAGGAACTCATAGTGGCCATATCGAGTCCTAAATGAGGTCTTAGGGCTGCCCTAATCCTTAGCTGATGGTAACAAGACCTCAGATCAATCTTAAAAAATATTGTGGCACCCCGAAGCTAGTCGGATAGATCATCAATCCTAGGCATGGGGTAACGGTTCTTCATACCTTATTCAACTGCCTATAATCAATAACATGTGCATCATACCGTTCTTCTTCTTCATATACAGAATGGGAAAACCCCAAGGGGAAACACTAGGCCTGATGAACCCCCTACCCAGGAGGTCCTGAAGCTAAACACTGAGCTCCCTGAGCTTTACAGGAGGCATTTGATATGGTGGAATAGAAATAGGCTAAGTACCTGGTTCAAGCTCAATATGGAAATGGATTTGACGGTTTGGGGGGGGTAGGTCAGGTAGGTCGGTAGGAAACACATCTACTAACTCATGGACAACTGGAACCGAATCCACCTGAGGGACCTCCCTACTCACATCACACACATAGGCCATGTAGGACTGACATCCACTAGGCACTAGCCTCCGGGCCTAAATGAAAGAGATAACTCCAATTGGTGTGCTACTAATGGAGCCCAGCAACACCACTAGGGGAATACCAGGCATGGCTAAGGTAACAGTCTTAGAGAAACACTCTTAAAACTGCACGATAAGGAGATAACCAATCCATGCCTAGAATCACATCAAAATAAGGCATATCTAACAATATAAGGCTAGCCCGGGTGTCACGCCCCTGGATAGAAACTAAACAAGATCAAACTACCTGATCCACTACTAAAGACTCACCCATAGGGGAAATGCAATGGCGTGGCCATAGGCTCAGAACTCATGCCATACGAGAAGCAATACACAGACACGTAAGAACAGGTAGAACTAAGATTAAATAAAGCCGAGGCGCGTTTATGGCTTAAAAGAATCGTACCTATGATCATATCATTCTATGCCTCTGCCTTTGTCCTCACTAGGGCTGCATAGAGATGTGCTTCTCCATCTCTGCCGTATCTATCAGTCCTACCACCTAACCTGCCTCCACGGGTACCACCCCAAATACCCTGCAGTCTAGTATGCCGATCCTGACCCTGACCTCGGCCCCTAGCTGGAGATGCTACTTGTGGAACTGGTAGAGGTGATGGGACTACCTTTGGAGTTGAAGCAATCTGCCTATGCAAGAGATAATCTCTATACCAATGATCAAAATCCTCATACTCAAAGCAACCCAAAGATAACCTTCCCCAGAAGAACGACCACCACTGCCTGAAGCACTAGCTTGGGACCCATGACACTGACTAGCGCCAACCTCACTCTTGCTTTATCAACCAACCTCTAGAGCCTGCAATGAAGCATGCACTAACCGGTTGGACTAGCCCCACTGATACTACTTCCTGGGCCCATCATAGGAGCCCCTCTACCTGGAATGGGACCCGCTGTAGTTACCTTTGTGTTTGGCTCTTTTGTTGCTGTCCCCTTGGACCTTACGATGGAACTCCTAAATAGTGCAGGCGTGATCAACAAATCCAGAAAAGTGTGACCCGTAGAGAACATTGACTGAGTCTCAAGCTGAATCTAAAGCCTCAACCCACAAATAAAACACCAAACTTTCTCCTCTTCTTGGTAGAATTGTAGTGGAATGATGGGAGTGGTCATGAAACCTTGCCTCGTACTCTAACACAGTCATGGAGCCTTGCTCTAATATGAAGAACTGATCTTGATGGCGATCTGTGATGCTGCGAGGGATGAATCTGGCCAAGAAAGCCTTAGAGAACTCGATCCAGGTGACCGGAGGGGAACCAGCTCGCCTGATCTCAATGAATGTATGCCACCACTATCTAGCTAGCCCATCTAGATGCTAAGTAGTGAAGTCGGCCCCAGTTGATTCAACCAACCCCAAAGTATACAGTCACTCTCGACAAGTAGTCAGAAACTCGTGGGCATCCTCACCCATAGCCCTAGTAAACCTTGGATGTGAAAGTCTCAGGATACTCTGAGCATCTTCTGCTCCTCTAGCCTCATAGCTCCCGCTGAAATCATAGGCTGGGTGCCCGTAGGTGGTAGTTAGGCCCTGGGTGGCTTTGCAGCAGGCTAATCTTACTGAACTGGCACTGGTGCCGTTATTGGCGCAGGTGCTGGGGCTGGTGCTGATGTTGTAGCTGGGGCCTGCTACATGCCCCCAAGCACTGCCAAAAGCTTGGTAATAGCTGCCTGAAGATCCGGGGCCATAGCTTGTCTGGGTAGTGGCTGAGTTGGCCCTTCGCCCACCGACTGCTCTAGAACCTTAACTGCTAGAGGGTTCGCTGCTATCTTAGGACTCTGCTATCTATCTTCAAGTGGTGTGGCACCCCTACTAAGCAGGGGAGGTCAGCCCTACCCCTAGCCGTCGTGCAACACGTACGAGTCATCCTGTGAAAAGAATGATACAAGTGAGATTCCAAGAAACCAATAACACACAAGCAACATGAAAGCAATACAATAAGAGAGTAATTCCTAAACACACCCTATAGCCTCCCAAAGATAGGATACAAATTTCTCCGCACCAATCCGTAAGACTCTACCGGGTATTAGCTCTATAAAAGTTAGACCAGTAAACCTTGAGCTGTAATATCAACTTATCTCCTCTCGATCCCTTGAGTTATAATGGCACCTATTATAACCCACCATTAGGTATGCCAACTCGTACCTAGAATGTCAAGTAATGAGTACAAGGGTAGAGTTGACCAGAAATAATACTATCAAAAAAAATCACAGAGACGGAAGCAAACAAAAAACTAAATACAAAAGGAATCCTTCTAGAACCTGGAAGTCACGAGTATAGAGCTGTCTAATAAGAATAAATATAATTCCTAAAAAGTGGAACACAACAAGCTACCTGAAAGGCAATAGACTAGCTATATAAGTACAGAAGGAAACAGGCTGGTCTAGGATGCCAAGTGCTCACCCTCGTCTCTGATATCCACAAGCTACAAAAAATGACACAAATGATCACTGCTTATAGCTGTACTAGGACCTGCATCACGAAAAAGATGTAGAGTGTAGCATAAGTAACAAAATAAAGGTACTCAGTAAGCATCATACGCCGTCTGAGTAGAAAAGGTAAAGACAATTAGAAAAGATAGAATCTAGACACAAACAGAGGTCAAAGAAGGAAACAAAGAAAGCACATGAGCTTACAGAAAATAAACCTAAGCATAGCTAAACTAAACGTAACTGACCCCTATACGCCTAGAAGGTACACTTATGCGCAAGTTTAAATAAAAACCTGAACGGACCTCATAAGTCCGACAGGTACACAAAATAGCTAAGACTGTAAAGATAAAGAACCCAATCCCAAGTTCGATAAGAGTCAACTAGGTCTCGAACCCAAAGTGATAGTATCCCAAGGAAGTAACAGCCTCGAACTGTAGAGCAATACCCTTAGGCTGGAAATAACGGTCTCAAATTGTAAAATGTTAGCCTCGGACTGGGATAATGACCTCGAACCATAGTACATCAGCCTCAAACCAGAAACACTCACCATAATCCCCGTACTCATAACCTTGAAAGAAGGAGCACCAAGGAATATCAACTCCACAGAGAATTCCAATGACAAGCTAAGCCATCGTGGAACACCGTGAACCCCAAAGGTATCAACAAAAGGCTCCTAGCCTAGTACAACTCAATCCTCAATTCTCGCGATAGCGTAAACCTTCAGTAATGCATCAGAGACGTAGAGATAGGGAGAGAGAATAGAAAGTCTAACAAGTTGCGCCAACTCCTAGACTAAGGCTTATCCAATCAGACTCAAGTATGCTATTCCTTTCTACAAGGATCTAGTCCCTCCGAAATGATGTCAGAGACATGATAAAACTTGAAGGCTGAAGAGTCTAAGGCATCACTAATCTATCCTAGACTAAGGCCGAACATGCATCATAATATTAGACATTAGTAGATACAATCGTGACCACAGTTTATGGATCGTGACCTAATGTTAGACATTAGTCTAATGTTTTGTCAGTTCCAACGATTATATTTGCACAACATTTTAAAATAGTAGGGAAAATTCAAAAAATAGTCTATGAAGTGATATTTATTTAAATCACCCTTAACAAATTATACATTAAGTTTATATGCACCCTTTTATTTGTTAATATTATATAGACGCATAAGTGATGCAAAAGTTATAAATATAGTTAGCCAGAAGGGCACATGTAGGAACATTCTCCTTCACTTTACTTTTCAATTTTTTGCATTAATTTATGGTTTTATGGCATGTTTCCTATGTTGAATTATTTTTTTTTGTCCCTTTTTTCCACTTAATAGCACTATTAAACACATGATTGAACTTGAAAGGTCATACTCATATGCCTACACCGGTCTCTTTCATGTCCACACCAGGCTACACTACCAATCAAGGCTATACTTTGACGACCCTACAACATAAACCTGCTTAATAAGGTAAGGATCCTCCATTGCCTTGGCAGGCCTAGGTAGATGGATGGTTAACAGAGGCTCATCATTTAACATGATGAGTTCTGGTATAATTTGTTGATAAAATATCTTAATTATCTTAGATGGTGTAAGAATAATCTTTTACATTTTTTATATCTATTTTTAAAGTTGATCAAAAGAATTAATTATATTTTATTGCCCCTTATTATATTAGTCTTAATGATATTTTATTAAGCATTTTTCAGATGGTTATTGATTTAATATGGCAGTGAACTAATTGCCTTTATGACATTTATCAAATTGATTGCGCGCAAATTTGAAGGAATATTTGGTAATTGGGTTAGTAGCCTATATAGCAATTACTAATCATTGAATTTCATTTTGTGCACGGATTTCAATCTCTCAGTTTGGATCTCCATATATAGTAAATTTGTGGTTTTAGCTACGGAAATGGAAAATAATAACCAGAAAAACTTTCATCCTATTTTGTATTTCTGGGTTTTCTTTATGTAAAATATTTCTTTGTCAGGTTCTGGCTCCTAGTTTTAATTCTAGAAGAGCTTGTTGAATCATGTGGGATAAACTTTACCCGTGAAATATCCTTAAGGATAGTGCCATAGACATACCTCAAGCTACGACATTTCCAATATTTTTCAACAATCTTAAGGATGTTTTTTCAAGACCTAAAAACTCCAGTTATGATGATACTTAACATAACCAACCCATAGGTAAGATAACCCATATCCCGGAACCACATCTAACAAACATATTGGGTAGAATCAACAACCATCGAGAAATTAAGAAAACATAAGGAAAGCATAATGGAACTGAGAAAATAACATCAATATAATATATACAGAGTACATGATCCAACCCCATGACCTGGTGGGCAAAAGTACAAAGCTACTACAAGAGTACAAGTATCAAAAGTAGACCAAAAAGTTTAGACTTTTCTTGAAGAGAAAAGACTAGTAAAAACTATATATTTATGGAGATAAGTTGAACTTGAACGCCATCAGCTCAACCTCTATCTCCGAAGTTATTCTCCAAGGCTCAAATCACCAGTGTCAACTAATGGTTAGATCTATATTAAGAAAATAGATGCAAAGTGCAATATGAGTATCAAAACAACAGGTACCTAGAAGGCACCATAGACTATTTGATCTTGGAAAGTAAATATAATACAAAAAGCAAGGAAGTAAGCAATGACTAGAAGTCATGTCAATGAAGAAATAACGAAAAGTCTAACTATATAACTCATGAGTCTAGATGATGAAATGATAAAGTACAATAATTATCTACAACCTAACTGGATCCCCATAATCTCAAAAAGTACACTCATGTGCAATTTGAAAGTTAATAACCCAAACGGGGCCCCATAAGCCCATTGAGAAAGTAAAAGAGTTAAAGATAATACTAGCTAAGACTAAAAGTACTCAAATACTAAAACGACGGACCCTAGACTTGAACCCTAGAGAAGGCAACCTCAAGAACCCAATAGCACCACAATGTCAAGACTCGAACTTAACTAATAAAATTGTGCACAAACTCTAACTGAGGCTTATAGATATGTTCCTGGGTGTTAAACCATGGCCAAAAGATATACGATAGGGCATCGAACAGTTGCAAAAAAGATACACCAGGGCCTTGATCTTTGGCTAAAAGAGACACGTCAGGGCCTTAAACCGTGGCTAAAAACCCTAAACATCTCCCAATCATCCTTTCTTCCTCATTTGGGAATATATCATAAAGAGAAACAACATTTAGAGTCACCAAAGACCATTCGAGCACAAAACCCAAGATCCAATCCAAAATTATAAGCAAGGCCAAAAATCGAAAAGGAAAAACATTAGGGTTGTAGCATAGTTGATGATATGGATGAACAGTTATGAGAGCTAAGTTTTTGCCTAGATAAGGAACCATACTATCAGACCCAAGTCTACTATATCAATCTACAGAGAGCTAAGTCATTCAAAGTGATGTTGGAGGATTTCTAAGGCATAACAAGCCACCAATATCAATACACCATACAAATAACTACTACATGGCATGATACAACTATGCACACAAGGTAGAAAAGTTCAATTTCCGGAAAACAACCAGGAAATAAGCTAAGTAATGAATTTTATCCACTAAACATGATATGAGCGAGAAACCCCTCCCAAAGCTAGCTAAACAACATAAATTTACCAACACAAGCTCAATCTAAGATTAATAAGCCATAGCCTACCTTACAGCTGACCGCGCATGCTCTAGTTCCACTAAACAATAGCTTTACCCTTCCAGACCGCCTCTGATCACTACCACGTTATCAAACAAATTACCACAACACCAATATGGATGTTTTGACACCCAAATCGCAATAACCTAAGATGGGACAAAAATAAAGTCAAGAACTACGTTGTGGGACCTATGTTAAGAATCTCAAAACTGATTTTGTCAATTAGTCACATACAATTCAAGGAGCTTGTGCCCTTAAAATGAGCATAATACGAGCCCAAAATGTATCAAAAATAGTTCATACAACAAGAATTCATAAAAAACCATTAAAGGCTAAAACATAGGAAGTTGAGGGAGACTTGCAGGTCTAGCAAAGAGCGTGAATGACAACCTTGTCAACACCCCAACACTGTTCCCACATCATTTCAAATAATTCCTTGAGAAATCTCCACAAATTGAGCTCTCAAAGTCCCAAAACGAAATTAGAAATAAGAGGGAAGAAAAATGATTTTAATCACTGTAAAGGCCGCACTGGCAACCCCGATATCGTAGGTGTGACATTGCATGTTCGGAAAAGATTCACCTGTGTGGAAGTTCACTAGTCAACCAGCCTCATAGGAATGGGCTTTGGCTCCGTATGTACAAGGTCGCAAGTACGACCAAGGCTCTACATGAGCGACGCCTGTAGACTTGGGCACATTCGCACGTGCGACTACCTATCCGTAGGAATGGCTCCACAGGAGCAAGTGTTAGGCTCTGCGGGAGTAGCTGCACCTGCCCTTGGGAGCAAGACCCCAAGTCTTAACTGGATATTCAAAAATTGATCGGTGTGCCACCAATACAAAATGAATATGATACCCAATAAAAAATGACATTCCAAACATAAAGGAATTGTCAAAACTTCCCATGAAGGTCATCTCAAAAAAGAGTGGGTCCTATACCCAAGTTTTGTTTGAAGCTAAAATCCACTCGATCGCTTGAAATGAGTCCAGAAGCTTCGGGGGCCCACATCAAAGGTCTTCCAAGACCATACTCAATGTTCTGGAGCGAAGAAAACTATCAAAATTGAAATCTAAGGTTGTTTACCTAAAGTTTTGACCGAAGTGAACAATTTAAGTTTCAAAAGCTCCAAAACACGTAAACTCACATAAAAACCAAACGAACGGTCAGGTGATCAAACAGTCAGTCCTAGCAAGTCATAATTGACTTGTGATCGCTATAGGAAAACTTTAAATACTATTAATAATGCAAAATTGAGGAAATAACCTAGAGGGGCATTACAACATTCACTACTAAAAAAACTTTTGTCATCGAAATTACATAGTTGAGAAGTACTTGAAGGAGCAAACAAGAGGGAATATTAGGATCGCATATCGTGCTCAATCTTCTAGGTAGCCTCCTCAAGTGGATGGTGCCTCCACTAGACCTTAAAAATAAGAATGGCTTTCGAATGCAACCACGTCACATCTCTAGCCAAAGAAGCAACTAGATCTTCCACTAAGGGGAAACGGTCATCCAATAGAACTAAGTCATACTAGAGAACATGGAACTTATCAGGAACAAACCAACGAAGTATAGAAACACGAAAAACTAGATGAATAGATGAAAATATAAGGGGTAATGCCAACTCATAAGCAACATCACTAAGATTCTTAAGAATCTCAAAAGGCCCTATATACCTAAGTCTAAGCTTGCCTCGCCTCCAAAATCCCATCACGCCCTTCATGGGCGATAATCAAAGGAATACTTTGTCACTAACTCTGATTCTCAAAGTTCAGCGCCTATGGTCAGCATAACTTGTATGCCTTCTCTGTGCTGACCTAAGGCTATCTTGAATCATCAAAACTCTATCCAACACTTCCTAAAGCAAATCAGTACCACACGGCCTAGGCATTGAAGCCTCAAACCAACAAACAAGAGTGGCCTACAATATAAATGTCATGACATGACTCCCTGAGTCATGATGGCACCTACTAAAACCCACAAGTAGGTTAGCTGACAAGTACCCAAAATGAAAAGTAGTGAGTACAAGGGTAGAACAAAACAGAAAATAATACTAACAATAAGAAAAGACAAAAATGGAAAGCAAATTAAAAACTATATACAATAGATACCCTCCCATTACCTAGAAGTCACGAGTACAGAGCTATCTAACAAGAATTAATACAAGTCCCAAAAGTGGACTACAACAAGCTGTCTCAAAGGAAGAAGACAAGCTAACTTATGTATAGAAAGAGACAAGTTGATCTAGGACGCACATTGCTTACCCACGTCTCCGATATCCCCAAGCTGCAAAAGATGGCATAAATGATCACCGTTGGTAGCTGCTACTAAGACCTGTATCATGAAAAGATGCAAAGTGTAGCATAAGTACCAAAACAAGGTACTCAGTAAGCATCATACGCCGACCGAGCAAAAAAGGTAAAAATAATCAGAAAAGATAGAATCTAGACACTAACAAAGGCCAAAGTGGATATTAAAAGAAGGCACACGAGCATACAGAAAATGAATCTAACTACAACTACACTAAACGTAATTGGACCCTATAAGCCAAAAAGGTACGCTCATGCACAAGTTAAAATAAAATCCGAACGGATCTCCATAAGCCCGATGGGTACACATAATAGCTAAGTTTATGAGATTGAAGAGTAATACAGATCCAAATCAAAGAACCAGTCAATTCCCATCCCAGCTAATCAGAGTGACAATTAACTCAACTAGTCAACTCCCAGCCCAGCTAGCAAGAGTGACAATCAACTCAACCATTCAACTCCCAGCCCAGCTAGCAATAGTGACTATCAACGCAGGCCGCCCAGCCCTACAATCCATTCCCAGCAGCGCCAACTACCCAGCTAGCAAGAGTGTCTCAGGGGCGTGTCAATTTTGTAGAGGCTCTCAGATATTTAGGCCCCCCAGCCACCTAGTTAGAAAGAGTTCCCGGGAGCATATTGACTCCGAAGAGGATCTCAAGTAGGCTTCAAGCCACCGTGGATCGATGTCCACCCTCAACAATATCATAAAAGGTTCCAATTCGGAATCAGTCCAATCTTGAGAAAGTATGAAACCTCCCGTAATGCATCAGACCCGCGAAAATAGGGAGAGGCGATAGAAAGGCTAACAAGTAGTGCAAATGCCTAAGCTAGGGCTCATACTTTCAGACCCAAGTCTGCTATTCCGGTCTACAAGGACCTAGTCCATCCGAAACGACGTCGGAGACAGACCACATTCAGAAGGTGCATGGGTCTAAGGAAACACTAGTGTATGCTAGACTAAGGCCAAAACATGCTCCAAAAATAAGTAAACAAGAAAATAAGTCACATAGCATGCTGTAACACACATACAAACCTCTACAAGCGTGGTACTACCCTCGAGATAGTATTAACCGACCCTAGATCATGGTTTCCAAGAAGAAAAGCAGAAATAATTAGGTACCCGCTCCCAATTCACTCTCATCATCATGAATTTAAACCTTCATGCTCTGTCTATATAGAAAGGAAGTTGTACCCTACTTGTAGGAAGATTATGAGCGCTCTAAATCACAAGCCTGGAGCGCTTCCCTTCCAAGTGGCCTCTGAACACTGCCACACTATCAAAAATAGGATCACGACGTCAATACGGTGGTTTAGACACCAAAACCACCCAAAACATAGACAGACCAATTTTTAGAGTCAAATGGAAATCATGGGATCCATGTCAGAATTTTTTGAATTGACTATGTCAAAAGATCCTAACCTACGCCTTAAATTTTTTTCCCAAAATAGAACACAATTCAAGGCTGGAAAATCAGCTAATACAACAACACAACAAAAACTCAATTCAAAGAGAAGGGGCAACAATTTGCTGGAAAAATTCACCTCGAACGAAATGTCACTGACAGAATCCAAAAACTCCACCAAGTATCTCCGACAAATACGAGCACGTGGAACTTCAACTCACAAAAATTGGAGTTATAACAAGGGGGAAATTGCAATTCTAAATTTATAACTCAGGTTGATCTTGACCATTTTTAAATAGGCCTGATGACTGATAAATGTAAACACGCGTGCCAGTTGCCATCCGTGAACACGGCCGTTGCCATGTGAATGCGGGCGTGCCTGAGTTGACTGAAATGGGATAAGGTCCTAAACTTCAACGGGGTGCCTAGGACTCGTTCAGAATCCTATTCGTGCAAATGAAATATGCTACCTAATCGGAAATGGAATTCAAGACTCAATGGAACCATCATTATTCCCATCCCAAGCCATTTCGATGAAAAGTGGGTCCCACATCAAATTTTCATTGTATGTCAAAATCCACAAAGGGTCTCAGAACTAGCCTGGAAGTTTTGGAACCTAAACGAAGGGTCGCTCTATACCAAACTCAACATTTTGCAGTTAAACGCGCTGTCAGAATCCTCATTGAAGCTCGTTTACACAGAATATTGACTAAAGACAAACTTAGGCCTCAACTTGATAGTTAAAACGCCTACTTGCACAAACTCGCACGGAAAGCCTCAAGAGTCATGCCGACTATGCTACTAGCCTAAAATGAGCCTATTGGAGCTGATGGAATCATCAAATTGTGATTTCTGAGGTCATCTTCCTGGACTTCTAATGGAAAATGATTGCCTAAGGTTCAAAAGCTCCAAAATGCTAAAACTCATATAAAAACTAAATGAATGACCAGGTGACCGAACTATCAATCCCAATAAGTGATAACTGACTTGGGGTCCCTACAGGAAAGCTCTAAATGATGAATAGGAGGCATAAACACAAAAATGACCTGCAGGTCATTACAATATCCACTACTAAAAAGGACTTTCATCCACAAAAGTAAGAGTGAAGAAGTACCCGAAGGCTCAGAAAAGCCTGGAAATTGCTCATGCATATCATGCTCAGTCTCCCAAGTAGCCTCCTCAACTGGATGATGCCTCTTAAAGACCTTAACCACAGGAATGGCTCTCGAGCGCAACCACTGCACATCTATAGCAAGAATTACAACTGGCATCTCCATGAAGGTCAAGAGATCATCCAACTCTACTGCATCATACTAAAGCATATGCGACTCATCAAGAATATACTAGCACAACATCAAAACATAAAAGATCGGGTGAATAGTTTAGAACATCGGAGGTAAATCTAAATCATAGGCAACCACTCTGACTGTCCAAAGGATCTCAAAAGGCCCACTATACCTGGGGCTAAGCTTATTCTATCTCCCAAATCTCATCATGCCCTTCATGGGTGACACATAGAGGAAAACTCTATCACCAACTAAAAACCTCAAAGGCTGCTCCTACGATTAGCATAACTCATGTGCTTACACTGAGCTGTCCAAAGTCTATCCTGAATCACCCTCACCTGCTCCAAAGCCTCCTGAATCAAGTTTGTACCACATGGTCTAGGCCCCATAGATTCAATCGACAAACTGGAGAGCAACAATGCCTACCATATAAGACCTCAAATGGGGCCATCTGGATGATAGAATGGTAGCTATTGTTGTATGCAAACTCTACTAAAGGTAGAACTAGTCCCACTGACCTCCAAACACTAAAGTACAAGCCCGTAACATGTCCTCAAGAACCTTAATAGTATGCTCCAACTGACCATCAGTCTGCGGGTGAAAGGTTGTGCTGAGGTCAACATTAGTGCCAAATTCATCTTGAAAAGTCCTTCAAAAGATAGAAGTAAATTGAGCACACCGATCTGACATAATGGAGACACGCACAAAATGAAGATGAACCATCTCACGAATGTAGATACGGGCTAACCTCTCGACACTGAATGAAGACTGAACAGAGAGGAAGTGTGTTGATTTGGTCAATCAATCAATGATGACCCAAATGTTGTCAATACCTCTAGAAGTCCGAGGCAACCCTACCACAAAGTCCATAGTGATGCCATCCCACTTCTACTCAAAAATGGGTAATATTTGAAACTCACCACCAGGTCTCAAATGCTTGGCCTTCACCTGCTGACAACTCCGGCAACGAGACACATAGTCTGCAATATCTCTCCTCACACTGGCCCACCTTATGCTTCCTCAAGTCACGATAAGTCTTTGTGGTGCCCGGATGAATAGAATGTCTAGAATCGTGGGCCTCCCGAAGTATCAACTGAATCAAACCCCCAACTCTCAGAACACAAATATGGCCTACAAACCTCGAAACCCTATCTGAATCCAAGGTAACCTGACCGATATCACCTACTAACGCTCGATCTGAAAGTGCCAGCAAGATTTCATCTTCAAACTGACGGCTACGGAAATGATCAAGAAGAAGGGGCTGAACTCCCACATAGGAAAGAACACGCCTATAATCTGAAACATCCAACCACACCATCATGTTATCTAATGACTGAATGTCGAAAGTAAAGGTCACTCCATATTAGATAAGAAGGCTAGATTACCCATACTCAGTGCCTTCGGACTGAAGGTGTCCACTACCACATTCACCTTGCCGAGATGGTAGAGAATAGAGAGGTCATAGTCCTTTAGAAACACAATCCAGTGGCGCTGGATTGAATTAAGATCCTTATGGCTCATGATATACTGAAGGCTTATGTGATCAGTGTAGTTCTCATAATCAACTCCATACAGGTAGTGCCTCCTAATCATAAGCGTAAAAACTACCGCCACCATCTCCGAGTTATGAGTGGGGTAGTTGCGCTCATATAGTCTAAGCTAGCTCGATGCATAAGAGATTACCCATCCCTGCTTCATCAATACACAACCCAAACCAATACCGGATGCATCACAATAGACCGTGAAGCCCTGGCCCTGAACTAGGAGAGTTAGCACTGGAGCAGTAGTCAACAACTCCTTGAGCTTTCAAAAGTTCAACTCACACTTCTCAGACCACTCAAAAGGAACATCAAGGTGGCTAAACCAGGTTAAAGGTGTTGCAATAGTTGAGAAGCCCTTCACAAACCTTCTGTAGTAGCCTACAAAATCGATGAACCTCTGAACCTTAGTAATTGAAGTGGACCTAGCCTAACTATGAATAGCCTCAATCATCACCGGATCTACCATGATACCATCCTTGGACACGACGTGCCCCAAGAATGTTACGGACTTAAGACAAAACTGACACTTCTAGAACTTGGCATAAAGCCATTGATCTCTCAAAGTCTGGAGCACCATCCTCAGATTTTGCTCATGATCACTCCTGCTCTGCGAGTATACCAGAATATCATCTATGAACATAATGTTGAACAAATTAAAATATGACATGAACACCCGCGTCATCAAGTCAATGAAGATGGCAGGGGCATTAGTCAACCCAAAAGACATCACTAAGAACTCATAGTGGCCATATCGAGTCCTAAAAGCGGTCTTAGGGATGTCCGATGTCCTAATCCTCAGCTAATGGTAACCAGATCTCAAATCAATCTTGAAAAACATTACAGAACCCTGAAGCTGGTCAAACAGATCATCAATCCTAGGCATGGGGTAACAATTCTTCAGCGTCACCTTATTCAACTGCCAAAAATTAATACACATGCATTCGAACCATCCTTCTTCTCATAAACAAAATAGGAGCACCCTAAGAAGACACACCAGGCCTGATGAACCCATTACCCAGGAGGTCCTGAAGCTAAACACTGAGCTCACCCAGGAGGTCCTGAAGCTAAACGCTGAGCTCCCTGAGCTCTGCAGAGGCCATCCGACATGGCATAATAGAAATAGGCCAAGTACTGGGCTCAAGCTTGATAGGAATGTCAATATCACGCTCCAGGGGTAGGCCAGTAGAAAACACATCTGCAAAGTCACAGACAACTAAAATGGACTCAACTGGAGGAATCACCCTACTCACATCATGCACATAGGCTAAATAAGACAAACACCCACTAGCAACTAGACTTTAAGCCTGAACAAAAGATATCACTCCAACCAATGTGCTGCTAATGGAGCCCTGCCACACCACCGGGGAAACACTAGGCATGGCTAAGGTAATAGTCTTAGAGGAATAATCTAAACACACACGGTAAAGAGACAACCAGTCCATGTCTAGAAGCACATCAAAATTAAGCATATCCAACAATATAAGGTCAGCCTGGGTGTCACGCCCC
Organism: Solanum appendiculatum; assembly: GCA_018342035.1. NCBI lineage: Eukaryota > Viridiplantae > Streptophyta > Magnoliopsida > Solanales > Solanaceae > Solanum > Solanum appendiculatum. The sequence goes on along the minus strand of JAGDQO010000766.1, from coordinate 420,604 downwards.
TGGATAGTAATGAAGCAAGATAAAAACACATGATCCATTAATAAAGACTTACCCATGTGGTCAGCACATGCATTGGTGCGGCCATAGGCTCAGAACTCTTACCCTTACGAGAACCATAATACATAGACACATAGGAATATGTAGAACGAGGGTCGAAAAAAGCTGAGGGGGGCTGATGGCATAATAGAATCGTACCTATGATCACATTATTCGACACCTGGACCTCTTCCCTCACTGGAGCTGCATGGAAATTTCCCTTTTATCCTCTACCCTGGCCATCGGTCTTAACACCCAACCTGCCTTCCCAAGGACCACCCCGAATACTCTGATGTGCACCCCGATGGTACTGACCCTAACCTTGACCTCTACCTAGAGGTGCTGCTGGTGGAGCAGGTAGAGCTGGCTATGGAACTAGAGTGATCCGTCTATGCAAATGGCAATCTCTTTCCCAGTGACCTAACTCAACACAGTCAAAACAACTCGAAGATAATATGCTCCCAGAAGAATTGCTGCTATGGCCTGAAGTACTAGTCTAGGACCCATCTGGCTAGAGCAAACCTCACTCCGAACCGTTCACCCCCTGAACTCTATAATGAGGTCTGAATAGGCCCACTAAACTAACCATACTGAAACTGTTGTCGAGCCTTATCATGTGAATCTCTGGGCCTGGAAGGGGACCCACTATAGCTACCCTCATATCTAGCTCTCTTATTGCTGCCCCCTTGGGCCTCACGACGGAGTTGTTCAATAGCGCGGGCATGATCAACAACATCTAGAAATGAGCCAATCGCTGAGACCATAAACTAAGTGTAACACCCCGGATTCTAAAAGAACAAAAAACTTTGATTTTTAAAAATGTGGTGACCCACGACTTGACCTACTGCCCATTGGTGAACCTACCAACCATAGCTCAAGTGGGGGTGGGGTTCATAGATGCTACTTCCTGGGGGGAGAGAATTGAAAAAAATGTTAAGGGGTGACCAACGACCTGACCTACAATCAGTAGTAGGTGGACCTACCAACCGTAAGTCAAACCGTGGGTGAAGGGTTCCAGGATAAGTTTTAGGGATCCTTCGATCTTTTCACCCAATGGCTTATTTACTTAATTAGGTCGGTTCCCTACTGTCCCTAACACTATATAAACCTTTTTAAGCATAAAATCAACTTTTCAAATACTCTCAAAACCTCTCCAAATATTCTCTCTCTAGAAAAGCTTGAAGGAGAAGAAGAAAAGGTCAAGTTAGGGTTCAAGAAATCAAGCTTTCATTCATCAATTGATTAAGGACTTTGACCTCAAAGTATGATAATCTTCATCTATGGAACCCTTTCCTGCATAGAGTCCTTGAAATTCTCTATTTTACAAGTTAGAAATCCTACATTGAAGTTAGGGTTTTTCGTCGATGCCATGGGTTCTTTTCAATGTTTATTTAATTGATTGTTTTAAGAACTATGAAGCACGAATTGAGTTGAATTTCATGAATTAAGATGAATCCCCATGAACCCATGTGAATTCCCCAATTTCAAAAATTAGGTTATGTTATTGGGTTGAATTGTGAAGAAGATGAATTTTATGAAGTCTATATGAATCCATGCATGATTTATATTTCCTTAAGCTATGATTACATTATGAATTATAAATGATCAAAAGATGGGTTTTATGAAAGTATGCATGTTCAATGATGGAAATTATGATGATTTATGAATTGTTTTGAGGTTGAACCATATTTGATGTTGTTGGTGAGTTGTGAAAGGATTTCTCACTTATTACTTAGCCCATGAATGTGAAAGATTTTCTCACATAAAGGATTCATAATTGGTTGAAAGGATTTCTCAACTAAAGTTGAATCAAAGGTTTAAGGAGCTATTCTAAATGACGTAAGCTTGGACTAGTCCATGGAAGATGAAACGTCAATACTAATGAACTCTAGTTTTGATTGGTAACTCTAGTTTTACCTTTCCATGGATAATACGATGATATGATTAAATGACTATTCCGTGAGATTTATGCTTAGCACCGAGAGAATATTGAGATTGAAGCTCTCCCGGAGTAGAGGCCGGGTTTCTAGTGGAAGCTCTCCCATAGTAGAGGCCGGGTTTCCAAAAGCAATCTCTTATCCCATAAACTATGTGCCATCATAGAATGATTTTCTAGATAGACATTAGCTAGTGGATCCACGTAAGCTAGAAGTTTATGGTCTTACCTTTGCAAGTAGGACACCTCTTTTTGGTGTGGGGTAGACACCAGATTCCATGTTGGTAGCTCACATGGTCTTACATATCGGTTAAGGCTACTTCCCATAATAATGAACTAATGTGACTTTTAAGGTATTTCTCAAGTAATGTAAAGATGTTTAGCTTTTATTGATCATGATTTATAACTTATGATTTCTAACCCTTTTCTCATGTTTTAGCTTGATCATTGCATATTATGAAAATATCCCTTTTAGCATGTTTAAATGTTTTTATGCATGGTTATCATACTTGGTATATTTTTGTATTAACTCATACTCTTGCCTACATTTTCTTATAAGTGTAGGGTCCGGCTCATCTCCATCTTCTCGTGTCTAGATCGTGATAGTAGAGATCTTGAAGAATTTGGTGAGTCCTCATATGTTCGAGGTCGTAGCCACATTTAATTTCATGTCATTTACCTTCTTGAAAGACTTGTATGGGTTACGTCCCAATGCGCTTTCACTTCCTATGCTAGATGGCTCTTGAGACTATATGTAGACTTTTGCTATTTCCTTCAACACTTTTGATGATGAATTTTCTTTCGAATTCTTAAATTGCTATTATCTTGTATGATGCATGCTAAGTGGCTTGTATGAGGCCTTTCGGGGTCTAGTACGCCATGTCACATCTAGGGGGTACCTTGGGTCGTGACAAACTTGGTATTGAGAGCACAAGGTTTTAGAAATGTCCTAGGAAGTGTCATAATCCACCTCGAGTAGAGTCTTGTTCATGAGTGTGAAGCGCACCACATTTCTGAATGAGAGGATATAAGATGTTTAGGAAACTCCACTTCTTTCATTACTCTTAACTCATGCGAAAGAGTGTAACTCTATATGTCAATCTCCTAATCCCTATCCTATGCTTTTCAGGATATGGCTACTCGAAGAGCTCATGCAAGAAGAAATGCGGGAAAGAATGTGGAACGAGATTCTCCTCCTCAAGCTCCTTAAGTTCTGGCCGACCCTTTGGACGAACAAGTGACTAATGCGGCGTTTAGGGCTGCTTTTCAAGTGTTGGCTCAGGCCATGATGGCTCAAGACAATAGGGAGATTGTGGCTCCCGTGAACCCAAATGTGGGTACGACGGCATCTAGAGTGAGAGACTTCACTAGAATGAATCTTCTGGAGTTTCATGGTTCTAAGGTTGAGGAAGATCCTCAAGAGTTCATTGATGAGGTGTACAAGGTTCTAATGATCATTGGTGTGACGCCGGAGGAAAAGGTGGAGTTGATCGCTTATCAAGTTAAGGGTGTCGCTCAAGTGTGGTTTGAGCAATGAAGATTGAGAGGACGGTTGATGTGGGTCCTCTTGATTGGGAGAAGTTCAAGGTTGCCTTCCTTGATAGGTTATTTCTCCTTGAGATGAGGGAGGCAAGGGTGCTTGAATTAATCAACTTTCGTCAAGGAGGCATGAGTATGAAGGAGTATGCTTTGAAGTTCACAAAATTATCTCGATATGCTCCTACTATGGTTGTCGATCCTAGGGCAAGAATGAGTAAGTTCGTTTTGGGAGTATCCGAATTGGTGGTCAAGGAATGTCGTACCGCCATGCTTGTTAATGACATGGATATTTCTCGTCTCATGGTTCATGCTCAACAAATAGAAGAGGAGAAACTTAAGGAAAGGTCTAGGGAGGCAAAGAGGGCTAAGATCGGTGATGGTAATTTCTCATATTGAAGGTCCAATGGACATGGTCGTTTTAAGTCTCGACAAAGGTTTTCCGGTCAAGGTTCCTCCAATGCTCCTCCTAAGTTAAACAAAGATAGGGTGCCTAAACCTAAGCCTCAAGGAGGAAATGGTGGTGTATTCTCATCGGCTACTTGGGCTAAGTGTGGGAGGAAACATGAGGGATAGTGCTTAGCCGGTACGGATGGTTCCTTCAGTTGTGGTAAGTGAAGACATAAGATAAAGGATTGTCCATCTCTCACGGCTAAGGGAAGAGAAGGTAAACCAGCTCCACCTAGTGGTTCGTGTTTAAATGCTTCCAAGAAAAATCAATTTTATGCACTTCAAGCTCACCATCAGCAAGAGGGTTCTCCCGATGCGGTTACCGATATGTTGAAAGTCTTTCACTTTGATGTTTATGCTTTGCTTGATCCCGGTGCTACCTTTTCTTTTGTGACGCCATATGTGACAATGAGGTTTAATGTTTTTCCGGATATGTTGTTGGATCCTTTTTGTGTCTCTACTCCTATTCGTGAATCTATTGTGGCTAAGAGAGTCTATAGAAATTGTCCTGTCTCCTTATCCCATAGAGTCACTCATCTTGATCTTGTAGAGCTTGATATGTTAGATTTTGATGTTATTTTTGGGATGGATTGGTTGCATTCTTGTTATGCTTCGATTGATTGTAGGACTCGAGCAGGGTCAAGTGTCAATTTCCAAATGAGCCTATACTAGAGTGGAAGGGGGAAATTCTATGCCTAAAGGTCTATTTTTATCATGTCTTAAAGCTAGAAAGATGTTTTCTAAAGGCTGTACATACCATCTTGTTAGGGTGAGGGATGTGGATTCAAAAACCCCTACTCTTGAGTCGGTCCCCATTGTTAATGAGTTTTTGGAAGTGTTTCTCGATGATCTATCCGGTGTTCCTCCCGAAAGAGAAATAGACTTTGGTATGGATCTTCTCCCCGATACGTAACATATCTCTATTCCTCCTTACCAAATGGCTCCAGCAGTACATAAAGAGTTAAAGGAGCAATTGAAAGAATTGTTGGACAAGGGTTTCATCTGATCAAGTATCTCTCCATGGGGTGCTTTATTTTTGTTTGTTCGAAAGAACGATTGTTCACTTCATATGTGCATTGACTATCAGCAATTGAATAAAGTCACCATCAAGAATAAATATCCTCTTCCAAGGATAGATGACTTGTTTGATCAACTCCAATGGGCGTGTTACTTTTCTAAGATCGATCTTCGTTCGTGTTATCACCAATTGAGGGTGAAAGAAGAAGATATTCCAAAAATGAATTTCTGGACTAGATATGGCCGTTATGAATTCCTAGTGCTGTCGTATAGGTTGACGAATGCTCCGTCCACGCTTATGGATTTGATGAATAGGGTGTTTAGACAATATCTTGATATATCAACTCAAGGAGTGAGGATGAGCATGCTAATCATTTGAGGATTGTGTTGCAAGTCCTCAAGGAACAACAACTCTTCGCGAAGTTTAGTAAATGTGAGTTTTGGCTAAGGTCCGTGACTTTTCTTTGTCACATTTTCTTCAGTAAAGGTATTGAGGCAGATCCTAAGAAGACAGATGCATTTAAGAATTGTCCTAGACCTCTATCTCCTTCGGATATTCGAAGTTTCTTGGGTTTGACTTGGTATTATAGGAGGTTTGTTGAAATGTTTTCTTTGATTGCTTCTCCATTAAAGTCTTTCACTCAAAAGAAGGTTAAGTTCACATAGTCCAAAGCGTGTGAGAAGACTTTTCAAGAATTGGCAGGGAGGTGGCTTGAGTTGTTAAAGGACTATGGTATGAGTGCCCTCTATCACCCAGGCAAGGCAAATGAAGTGGCAGATGCTCTTAATCGGTTGTCTATAGGAAGTGTCGCTCAGGTTGAGGATGGTAAGAAAGAATTGGTCCGCGATGTTCATAGTTTTGCCCGATTGGGTGTTCGGTTGATTGATTCTAGTGAAGGCGGTGTTATGGTTCACAATGGTTCAGAATCGTCTTACGTGTACGATGTGAAGACTAAGCAAGATGTTGATCCTAATTTGTTTGAGTTGAAGGGAGCAGTGCTCAAGAAGTCCGTTGAGGCTTTCTCCCAAGGAGGAGATGGTATACTTTGATATCAAGGTCGTTTATGTGTTCCCGATTTAGATGACCTAAGAGGACAAATTTTGTTGGAAACCCATAGTTCTCGATATTCCATTCACCCGGAGATACCAAGATGTACCGTGATTTGCGAGAGATTTATTGATGGAATGGGATGAAGAAGGATATTACGGAATTTGTGGCTAATTGTCCTAATTGTCAACAAGTGAAAGTTGAGCATCAAAAGCCAGGAGTTTTGTCCCAAGATATTAGTATTCCTACTTGGAAGTGGGAAGATTTGAATATGAACTTTATTGTTGGTTTATTACTTACCCAGCGACAATATGATTCGATTTGGGTTATTGTGGATCATATCACGAAATCAGCCCATTTCATTCAAGTCAAGGTTTTTTATTCGGCGAAGAATTATGCTAAATTTTACTTGAGATATATGGTTAGGTTGCATGGATTGCCTTTATCCATTATCTCCGATCGTGGTGCATAATTTACTTCTTAATCTTGGAAGTCTTTCCAAAAGGGTCTTGGAACTCGTGTTAAGCTTAACACGGCCTTTCATCCTCAAACCGATGGATAAGCGGAACGTACTATCCAAACTTTGGAAGACATATTGTGAGCTTGTGTGATTGATTTCAAGGGTAACTGGGATTATCATTTGCCTTTGATTGAGTTTGCTTACAATAATAGCTAGCATTCTAGTATTGGTATGGCTCCATTTGAGGCTCTTTATGGTAGGAGGTGCAGATCTCCTATAGGTTAGTTTGAAGTTGGTGAAGTTTCTTTGATAAGTCCCGATTTGGTATATGAGGCTATGGAGAAAGTTCGGCTTATTAGAGAAAGGTTGAAAACGGCTCAAAGTCGACAAAAGTCCTATGCCGATGTTAGAAGGAGAGATTTAGAATTCGATGTTAATGATTGGGTTTACTTCAAAATTTCACCCATGAAGGGTGTAATGAGGTTTGGAAAGAAAGGGAAGCTTAGTCCCCGTTATGTAGGCCTATATCAAATCTTTAGACGTGTTGGTAAGGTTGCTTATGAACTTGACTTGCCTAATGATTTGGCATCGGTGCATCCTATTTTCCACGTCGCCTTGTTGAAGAAATGTGTTAGTGATCTGACATCTATAGTGCCATTGGAGAGTCTTGGCATAACGGATAGTATTTCCTATGAAGAAGTTCTGGTTGAGATTTTACACATGCAAGTCCGAAAGTTAAGAAATAAATAAGTTGCTTTCGTGAAGGTTCTTTGGAGGAATCAATTAGTTGAGGGTGATACTTGGGAGGCCGAGGCCGATGTGATGTCCCGATATCCTCATCTCTTTCCCTCCGATCTTACTCTAGCTTGAGGTATCTAGTTCCTCATGGTTCATTCTTTTGGTTTCATGTGTCTTAGTTATTTCCATGATTATTTGATTATGCATGTTCATGAAGAGTCTAATTTTGAGAAAATGAACTAGCCTGATTAATTTCTCTATGATTATGTGCATTCGAGTGTGAATTGCATTAAGCCTTCATGAAATGATGTTTTTAACATGCTTTTGCTAGGAGTTGAAGTTTTCCTCCTCGGATATGTGCATTTACTTGATTGCATGCATGTTGGGCTGTTAGATCTTGATCTTACCTTCCTTATGATGTCTTGAATCTCATTCGAGGACGACTGTTCCCAAGGGGGAAATAATGTAACACCCCGGATTCGAAAAGAACGAAAAACTTCAATTTTTAAAAATGTGGTAACCCACGACTTGACTTACTGCCTATTGGTGGACCTACCAACCGTAGGTCAAGTGGCAGTGGGGGTCGTAGGTGCAACTTCCTTGGGGGAGAAAAGTGAAAAAAATGTTAAGGGGTGACCAACGACCTGACCTATGGTCAGTAGGTGTACCTAACACCCGTAGGTCCAACCGTGGGTGAAGGGTTCCGAGAAATGTTTTTAGGGATCTTTCAGTATTTTCACCCAATGACTTATTTACTTAATTAGGTCAGTTACCTACTGTCCCTAATACTATATAAACCTTTTTAAGCAAAAAATCAACTTTTCCTAATCACTTTTCAAATACTCTCAAAACCACTCCAAATATTTTCTCTCTAGAAAAGCTTGAAGGAGAAGAAGAAGAGGTCAAGTTAGGGTTCAAGAAATCAAAATTTTAATCAATTGATTAAGGACATTGAACCTCAAGGTATGATAATCTTCATCTATGCAGCCCTTTCCTCCATAGAGACCTTAAAATTCTCTATTTTACAAGTTAGAAATCCTCCATTGAAGTTAGGGTTCTTCTTCTATGCCATGGGTTGTTTTCAATGATGATTTAATTGATTGTTTTATGAACTATGAAACATGAATTGAGTTGAATTTCAGGAATTAAGATGAATCCCCATGAACCCATGTGATTTCCCCAATTCCAAAAATTAGGCTATGTTGAAGGGTTGAATTGCGAAGAGGATGAATTTTATGAAGTCTATATGAACCCATGCATGATTTATGTTTCCTAAACCTATGATTTCATGATGAATTATAAATGATCAAAAGATGGGTTTTATGAAAGTATGCATGTTCAATGATGAAAATTATGATGATTTATTAATTGCTTTGAGATTGAAGCATAATTGATGTTGTTGTTGGGTTTTGAAAGGATTTCTCACTTATTACTCAACCCATGAATGTGAAAGGTTTTCTCACATAAAGGATTCATAACTTGTTGAAAAGTTTTCTCAACTAGAGTTGAATCAAAGGATTAAGGAGCTATTCTAAATGACGTAAGCTTGGAGTAGTCCATGGAAGATGAAACATCAATACTAATGAACTCTAGCTTTGATTGGTAACTCTAGTTGTACCTTTCCATGGATAATAAGATGAATATGATTAAATGACTCTTCCGTGGGATTTATGCTTAGCACCGAGAGGATATTGAGATGGAAGCTCTCCCGTAGTAGAGGATGGGTTTCCAAAAGCAATCTCTTATCCCATAAAATATGTGCCACCATAAGATGATTATCTAGATAGACATTAGCTAGTAAATCCACATAAGCTAGAAGTTTATGGTCTTACCTTGGCAAGTAGGACACTTCTTTTCGGTGTGGGGTAGACACCGGATTTCATGTCGGTAGCTCACATGGTTTTACATTTCGGTTAAGGCTACTTCCCACAATAATGAACTAAAGTTACTTTTAAGGTTTTTCTCAAGTAAATTAAAGATGTTTAGCTTGCATTGATCATGATTTATAACTTATGATTCCTAACCCTTTTCTCATGTTTTAGCTTGATCATTGCATGTTATCAAAATGTCCCTTTTAGCATGTTTAAATGTTTTTATGCCTAGTTATCATACTTGGTATATTTTTGTACTAACGCATACTCTTGCCTACATTTTCTTATAAGTGTATGGTCCGGCTCATCTCCATCTTCTCGTGGCTAGATCGTGAAAGTAGAGATCTTGAAGAATTTTGTGAGTCCTCATATGTTCGAGGCCGTAGCCACATTTATTTTCATGTCATTTACCTTCTTTAAAGACTTGTATGGGTTACATCCCAATTTTCTTTCATTTCCTATGCTAGATGGCTCTTGAGACTATATGTAGACTTTCGCTATTTCCTTAAACTCTTTTGATGATGAATTGTCTTTTTAATTCATAAATTGCTATTATCTTGTATGATGCATGCTAAGTGGCTTGTATGAGGCCTTTCGGGGTCTGGTACGCCATGTCACATCTATGGGGTACCATGGGTCGTGACACTGAGCCTCAATTTGTAGTTGCAGTCTTAACCGAAGAAAAAAGCACCGAACCCTCACCTCCTCAGTAGGTAGAATCATTGTGACTTGACAGGAGAGCTTAAGAAATCTCACCTCGTACTAGCACATTGTCATAGAACCCTGCTCCAACCTGGAAAATGAATTCCTGAGGTGATATCTTATGTTGTAAGGGATGAACCTGGCCAAAAAGGCCTCAGAAAACTCGATCGAAGTGACCAGAGGAGACCCAACTGGTGTAGTCTCAAAAAACGTACGCCTCAACTATTTGGCTGGCCCATCAAGCTAACATATAGTGAAGTCGGCTCCTCTTGACTCCACCAATGCAACCGGTCATGGAAAATAGTCAGAAACTTGTGGGCATCCTCACCCACAGCTCGAAAAAACCTTAGTGGTTAAAGCCTCAAGAACACTCAAAGCATCTTCTACTCCTCTAGCGGCATAGCTCAAGCGACAATCAAGGGTTGGGCACCACGAGGTGGTACCAGGGCTTGAGGTGCCTCTGTTGTAGGCTAATAATGCTGACTTGATGCCAATACTGGGGCTGGTGCTGGTGCTGGGGTCTTCTACATTCCCTTAAGCACTGCCAAAAGCTTAGTAATCGCTACTTGGAGCTCTAGAGCCATAGCTGGTTCGGGTGGTGGCTGGGCTGGTCCTGGCCCCATCGACTGCTCTGAAACCTAGGTTGCTAGAGGATACGCTACTGGCTCTTGACCTTGCTCTCTAACTGGGGTGGTGCTACACCCTTACCTGGAAAGGGAGGTCGACCCCTACCCTGATCCACCACCCGACACGTACGAGCCATCCTATGAAAAGAATAAAATAAGTGAGATTTCTAGAAACCAATAACACACAGGTTGCACAAAAGCAATACAAAAGAGAGGAAATATTAAAGGCACTCTATAACCTCCAAAAAATAGGACTCAAATGTCTCTGCACCGATCCGTAGGACTCTACTAGGTATTAGCTCTATTCAAGTGAGACCGATGAACTTGGCTCTGATACTAACTTGTAACGACACAACTACTCGAGTCATAATGGCACCTACTAAAACTACCAGTACGTAAGGTGACCCATACCTAAAATGTAAAGTAGTGAGTACAAGGGTTGAACTAAACAGAAAATAATACTAACAAAAAGAAAAGATAGAAACGGAAAGCAAATAAAAAACTATACACAATAGATACCCTCCCAGAACCTGGAAGTCACGAGTACAGAGGTGTCTAACAAGAATAAATACAAGTCCCAAAAGTGGACCACAACAAGCCATCTTAAAGGCAAAAGACAAGATAACGTATGTACAGAAGGAGGCAGGCTAATCCAGGATGCCAAGTGCTTACCCTCGTCTCCTGTATCCCCAAGATGCAAAAGATGGCACGAAGGATCACCGTTGGTAGTTGGCACTATGACCTGCATCATGAAAAGATGCAGAGCATAGCATAAGTACCAAAACAAGGTACTCAGTAGGCATCATATGCCAACTAAGCAAGAAAGGTGAAAACAATAAAAAAGATAGAATCTAGACACTAACAGAAGCCAAAGCGGATATGAAAAAAAGGCACACGCGCATACAAAATTAAATCTAAGTACAACTAAACTAAACGTAACTAGATCCCATATACCCAGAAGGTACACTCATGCACAAGTTTAAATAAAACTTGAACGGACCCCCATAAGCCCAACAGGTACCCATAATAGCTAAGTCTACAAGATAGGAGAGTAATCCAGATCCAAATCAAAGAACAAGTCAACTCCCAGCCCGGCTAGTTAGAGTGACAATCAACTAAACTAGTCAACTCCCAGCCCAGCTAGCAAAAGTGACAATCAACTCAACTAGTCAACTCCCATCCTAGTTAGCCAGAGTGACTATCAAGCCTGGCCGCCCATCCATACAATCCACTCCCAGGGGCGCCAACTGCCCAACTAGCAAGAGTGCCTTCGGGGTGTGTCAAATCAATAGAGGATCTCAGATATCGAGGCTACCCAGCTAGCCAGCCCACTCCCAGGGGCATCAGCCACTAGCTTGCAAGAGCGCATAGGGGCATATCAACTACAACTAAGATCTCAAGTAGGCTCTAAGCAATCGTAGATCGACGTACACCCTCAATGATATCATAAAAGGCTCAAAGCTTGAAGTACTCCAATCTCAAGAAAGCTCACAACCTCCGATAATGCATCAAAGCTGCATAATTAGGGAGAGGAGACAGAAAGGATTACATGCAGCGCAAATGCCTAAGCTATGGCTCATACTATCAGAACCAAGTCTGCTATTCCGATCTAGAAGGACCTAGTCCATCCGAAATGACGTAGGAGACATACCATATTCACAAGGTTGATGGGTCTTAGTCAACACTAATCTATCATAAACTAAGGCCAAAACATGCTCCAAAAACAAGTAACGAAGCAAAAAAGTCATATAGCATGCGGCAACACACATACAACCCTCTACCATCATAGTACTACCCTCGATATTAACCAACCCTAGATCATGTATTCCTAGAAGAAAAGCAGAAATAACTAAGTAACCACCCCTATTAACTCTCATCATGATGAATTTACACCTTCATGCTTAGTGTAGATAGAAAGGAAGTTGTAGCCTACTAGTAGGCCGATCACGCGCGCTTTAAATCACTAGGTTGGCGCTTTTCCCTTCCAAGTGTCCTTTAAGCGCTTTCACGCTATCAAAAAGTGGCTTACAACATCAATATGGTTGTTTAAACACCAAAATCAACTAAAACAAAGACGGACCAATTTTTATAGTCAAATGGGAATCATGGGATCCGTGCTAGAAATTCAGAAATTTACTCCATCAAAAAGTCTTAATCTATGCCTTGAACTTATGTCCAAAAATAGAACACAATTTAAGGCTAAAAAATAAGCTAGCACAACAAAAACTCAATTCAATGAGAAGGGGCAGTAGCTTACCAAAAAAATTCACCTCCAACGAAGTGTCATCGACACAATCCAACAACTCCACCACGCAACTCCAATTATTACGAGCACGTGGAACTCCAAACTACCAAATCAGTGTTAAAAATGAAGGAGAAATCACAATTCTAAATTTATAACTCAGGCTAATTGCGACCAGCCTTAAATAGGCCTGACGGCTGACCGGCACGAACGCGGGGTGACCATGCGAACACATGTGCCAGCTGCCATCCGGGATTGTGACACCCGCACATGAACACTCCTGCAAAGGTGTCTGCCGTCCGTGAATCGGTCGTGGCCGCACGAACGCCGGCGTGCCTCAGCTGATAGTAAAAGGTCTAAGGCCACAAAACTTTAAAAGGGTGCTCGAGACTCATTCGAAATCCCATGAGCGCATTCGAGATATGCTACCCCATTGGAAATATAATTCTTGACTCAACGAAATAATCCAAATTCCCATCTGAGGTCGTTTTGATGAAAAATGGGTCCCACACCAAATTTTGATTTTAAGAAAAAATCAACAAACGACCTTAGAATTAGTCTGGAAGCCTTGAGACCTAAAGGAAGGATGGTTTTAGACCAAACTGAACATTTTGGAGATAACCGTGCTAATGGAATTCTCATCCGAGCTTGTTTACCCAGAATGTTGACTAAAGTCAAACTTAGACTTCAACTTGAATGTTAAAATGCCTAATCGCACATACTTGCATTGAGAGTCTCAAGAGCCGTGCCGACTATGCTACTAGCCTAAAATAAGCCTTCTGGAGTTGATGGAATCATCAAAATTAGATTCTAAAATTATCTTCCTATACTTTTGATAAAAAATGACCGTTCAAGGTTCAGAAGCTCCAAAACACTAAAACTTGCATAAGAACCAAATGAACGACCAGGTGACAAAACTATCCTTCCCAGCAAGTCGTAAATGACTTGGGGTCACTACAGAAAAGTTTTAAATGATGAAAAAGAGGCATAAACACATAAATGACCTGGAGGTCATTACAATAAAGCCTCTAATGGATACATCTGAATACTCGAGTGGTAGTTGTTGTGATACACAAACTCCGCTAAGAATAAGAACAAGTTCCACTGACCTCCAAAGTTCAACACATACGCCCACACCATTCCTCCAAAATCTAATACTACTCTGACTGCGTATCATTCTCTAGGTGAAAGGTTGTGCTAAGATCAACTCGGGTACCCAATTTCTCCTATAAGGTCCTATAAAAGGTAGAAGTAAACTAAGAACCCTTATATGAAAAAATGGACACAAGCACCCCATGAAGATGAACTACCTCCCGAATATAGAAACGAGCCAACCTATTGTCATTGAAAAAAGGCTGAATAAGAAGGAAGTGCGCTGACTTGGTCAATCGATGCATAATGACCCAAATGTTGTCCACATCTCTAGATATCTGAAGACCCCCTATAATAAATTCTATAGTGATGCGCTCCCACTTCCACTCTAAAATGGGCAATCTCTAGAACTCACTACCAGGCCTCAAATACTCGCCCTTCACCTACTGGTAGCATAGTCAAAGAGACACATAGTCCAAAATATCTCTCTTGATACAACTCCACCAGTGATGCTACCACAAATCACGATACATCTTTGATGTTCTTGGATGAATAAAGTATTTAGAATCATGGGCTTCGTGAAGGATCAACTGAATCAAATTCCAAACCCTAAGAACATAAATACGACCATCAAACCTCACAGCACTATCTATATCCAAGGTAGCCTACCTATTTTACAAAGCCCAATCTTGAATAGCAACCAATACATCATCCTCAAATTGTAGACCATGAATCCACTCATAGTGATGACTGAACCTTAACATAGGCTAGAACCCGCCTAGATTCTGAAATGTCAAGGTGAATGATCATGTTGACTAAAGACTAAAAGTTTATAGCCAAAGGTCACTCTAAAGTAGAGAGTAAGACTAAACCATACTCACCGCCTTCCAACTCATGGCATGAGCTACCACATTCGCCTTGCTTGGATAGTGTAGAATAGAGAGGTCATAGTCCTTCAAGAGCTCAATCTACCTAAGCTACCTCAAATTGAGGTCTTTCTAACTCATAATGTATTGCACACTCCTATAATTTGTATAGATCTCACAACAGTTCCATAAGGGTAATGCCTCCAAATCTTAAGCACAAATATAACCACCGCCAACTCTAAATCATGAGTGGGGTAGTTATGTTTGTGCACATTAAGCTGTCTCGATGTATAAGCAATCACATGGCTCTGTTGCATCAACACAACCAAAACAAACAGCAGATCTGTCATAATACACAATGAAGCCATCTCTCAACTAGAAGAGTCAGAATAGGAACGGTAGTAAGCCACTCCTCTAGCTTCCAAAAGATGAACTTACACTGATCAAACAATTTAAAAGAAACATTAAGATGAGTCAATTGAGTCAAGGGTGCTGCATTTGATGAGAAACCCTCCACAAATAACCTTAATATTCACCGGATCAACCATAATTCCATTCTTGGACACCACTTGCCGTAGAATATTAAAAAATCAAGCCAAAACTCACACTTTGAGAACTTAGCATAAAATCATTGATTGCTCAAAGTCTGGAGCACAGTCTAGGGGTGTGTATCGGTTGGTTCGGTTAGGTTTTAAGTATTATCGGTTATGTTTATCGGTTTTCAGTTTTTAAATATGTGAAACTGATAACTAAACCAATAAGATATTTGTTATCGATTTTTGGTCGTTAATGGTTTGTTTTTGATTTAACCAATAAGAAAATGTTTTCAAAACAAATATATGACTTATTCAACAATTTGACGTAATACAAGCATACATTGAAACAAGCAAATCAGACTGTTGCAACTATAAAAGCAAAAACACAATATGAATTTATGGTGTTAATCGAATTGCAGACATTTACAATCGTGCAAAAGTTATTATTAGTCAATTATAAACTAAAACTAATTAAAACCAAAAAGTCCAGTTGTGACCCAACTTTGTTCTGGATGTCACATTTCCATAAAGAGTAAATCGGCAATTTATTATCCACTCTCCACAATATTTTTTGTTTGATATTTATGTATGACTAAAAATTAAAATAGTAAATTATTATATTCTTAATGAGTTATCAGTTAACCCAATAACCCAATATTGAAAAACCAATATCAAACCGATAAACCAATAATATTTTTAATAAAACCATTAAATAACCAATAACCCAATAACAATAAACCAATAACACTTTTTTCGATTCAGTTTTATGGT
Source organism: Solanum appendiculatum (assembly GCA_018342035.1). Lineage (NCBI taxonomy): Eukaryota > Viridiplantae > Streptophyta > Magnoliopsida > Solanales > Solanaceae > Solanum > Solanum appendiculatum. The sequence continues at coordinate 404,677 of JAGDQO010000766.1, read as the reverse complement.
CGGTTCTGTTTTTGCACACCCCTAGCACAGTCCTCAAATGTTGCTTATGATGCTCCCTACTCCGTTAGTATACTAGAATGTAATCAATGAACACAATGGAGAAGGAATATACATATGATGTGAATGCATGCATCATTAAGTACATGAATGTCGCTGGGGTATTGGTCAAACCAAACGATGTCATTAGGAACCATAATGATTGTAATGAGTCCTAAAATCTATCTTTGGTATATCCACAACACTAATCTTTACCTAATAGCAACCGGATATCAAATCAATCTTAAAGAACACCACAACACCCTAAAAATTTTCAAATAAATAATTGATATGAGGCATAGGGTACCTATTCTTTATTGTTACCTTATTCAGTTGCCTATTGTCGATACATATATGCATAGACCCATCTATCTTCTTTAGAAAAAAAACTGGGGCACCCCGAGGCAAATCGCTTGGTCGAATGAATCCCTTACCTAATAGATCCTAATGTAGAGGCCATACGATAAGGCAAAATAGATATAGGACGAGTAGCCAACTCAAGGTCAATAGCAAAATCAATATCACACATTAGAAATATAATCTACTGTAGGGCCTTCCTTACTAACATCGTATACATATTCCAAATAGGGTAAGCCCCGCTAGATACCAACCGCTACACCATAACATAAGAAATAACCCCAGTCAATGTGTGGCTACAAGAATCTACCACACCACCAGAGGGATACTAGGCATAGCTAAGGTAACAGTTTTAGTAGAGCAATCCAAGAATGCATAGTATGGGATAACCGGTTCATGCCCAGAATAACATCAAAATCAAGCATATCTAACATAATAAGATCAACCTGAGTGTGAAACCCCTGGATAGCCACCAAACATGATCTATACACCTGATTCACTACTAAGGACTTACTAGTGAGGGTCAAAACATACAACACTTCGGATAGAGTCTCAGAATAAAAACTTAACCAGGAAGCATAATGCATATAGATATAAGAAAATGTAGAACCTAGATCAAATAAAATCGAGGTGAGCTGATGGCATAAAAGAATCATACATGTAATGACAGTCTCTGATGCCTTAACCAACATACTCACTGGAGCTACATATAGATAGCCCTATCTACCTATGAACTTAACATCCGATCTACTCCCTAACTTACCTTCATTGGGTCCTCCTCGATCCACCTGGTGACCACCACATGATCATGACGATCCTGACCTTTGGCATTGCCTTTAGCTGAAGGTGCTACTTTCAAATTTTGCTGAGCTGAACATAGAGTAGGTGCAATCATCCATCACCAGGGACAATCTCTAGACTAGTGGCCAAGATCTCCACACTCAAGAAACCTCTGAGAAGTATAGCCCAGAGAAGACCGACCACCATGGATTGAAGAATTCGAATACGAGCCTATAGAACTCTAATACACAATAGAACCCCCTCGACTATATTGCTCACTCTCTAAGGTATAGACTTCCACTTGAATAGGCGGGCTAGACTTAACCCGATGCTAGTATACAATTGAGGCCTCTAATAGGAGTCCCTACCCTAAAATGGGACCCACTATTGTTACCCTAATGACAAGCACTCTTATCGCTGCCCTTTTGAGCCTCTGATAGAGCTCCTCCATAGTATGGGTATGATCAACCACATCCAAAAATGATCTTCCCGCTGATGGCATAGACTAATTCTTAATCTACAACTGAAACCTCGAACCACAGACGAAGCAACAAACTCTCTTCTTCTAAGTAGGTAAAATCATAGAAGCATGCCTAGTGAGCTCATGGAATCTAGCCTTGAACTTTGATATAGTCATGGAGCCCTGCTATAACCTAAATAGATCCCGAAGTCGATATATGATGCTCTACAGTATGAACCAGACCAAGAAAGCCTATAAAGATTTAATCCAAGGCACATGACGTGAGCCAACTAGTCTACACTCATTAAACAAATTCTAGCACTGCCTGGTTGGTCCATCAAGCTGATAAGTGTTAAAGTCGGCTCCTCTCTACTCTAATAATACCAAAGTGTACAACCTCTCCGTACAGGTCGTCAAGAACCCGTGGGCAGGGGTGTACATGACCGGGTTGGTTAAGATTTTTAAAATATCAAACCAAATCATTTGTGTCAATTTTTTAAATTTATAAAGCAAACCAAACTTATAAAACTTGAGTTTTTCAATCTCTGGTTTTTTGGGTTTGTTCGGGTTTTAAAATATCAAACCAAATCATTTGTGTTAAATTTTTAAATTTTTAAATCAAACCATACTAATAAACCTTTGACTTTTTTGGGTTTTCTGATTTTTCCGGTAAAGTATTCATATAAACATATAATTAAATTGTGCTTAAAATATTTCTTTGGTTCAATGAAAATACAACTATCTAAGGTGTTTCTTTAGAAAATAACACAAAATATGAGATGAGTGATGATATTAAAATATTTAATAAAAATAACAATGAAATCGTATTAAATAAATATTGCAAATTGATACTTCATAATGAAAATGATCTTAATTTAAAAGTACTAAATCATACTAAAATAAGTCTAATAAGTGTTATTTACATGATTAAACATTAAAGAAAAATTAACTTTTTTTTATGTTTTTAAATGTCTAAACCAATGTAAAACTAAAGAATAAATATTCAACATTATTGTCATTCTTAGTGTTGAATTAATTTTTTTGTTAGCATTAGTATTGATTTTATTTTGAATTGAGCTTTATTAGAGTTACTAATATCTATGGACTATAACATTTATTGGACCATTCAAAATTCTAAGTCTAGAAAAACTTGAAAAATATGTAAAAAGATAAAAATTATGAAAACGTATAAGTAATATTTAAACATTACATCAAAGTAAATACATTTAAGTATAAAATAAATTTTTAAAATTATATATATGATATAAGATTGGTTTGGTCTCGGGTTAACTTTTTTAGTTAAAACCAACCCAACCCAAGTATAGTCGGGTTTTTTTTCCAATACTAAACCAAGTCAAACCAACCATTAGTCGGGTTATTTTTTATTTGACTCGGTTTGCAGTTTAGTTCAGTTTTCGGTTCAATTTTGTACACCCCTACCCGTGGGCATCCTCCTCTATTGCTCCAGAAAACCTCGATGGGGATAGTCTCAAAAACACTTAGAGTATCTTCTACTCCTCTAATGGCATAGCTCCAGGTGTGATAATAGATTGAGCGGCGATGGGTGCTAGTGGCACCTCATTATGTGGATCTAGTATTTCCAGTTCATCCTACGGTACTGGCATAAATAGAGTTGGGGCCTGATGCATGCTCCACAGTACAACTAATAGTTGAGTGATAGCTTCCTGCAAATTTAGTGCCATAGCTGGTCCATGTGATGTGTAAGCTAATCCCGGTCTCACTGGCTTTGGAATAATAGGAGTTCGCTGAGGCTCTGCCACTAGCTCTAGAGTCACCTATATACCCTGGTCTCGAGATGGTGCTATGGCTCATACACGACCTTGGGGTCATCCTCTGCCCTTAGGTGGGGCTCTATCTGCTGGCCTAGGAGAATCAACCCCAGCTGCCGAACCATGTATATGAGCCATCTTATGAAAGAGTGAAACAAGTAAAATTCTACAAATCGAATAAGACAACCAGATGCACGATAACAAACCAAAGAAGCAACCTTCTTAAAGATGTCATGTAGCTCCCTAGACATTAGCTTTGTAACAACATCATTGGTGAACCTGGGGCTCCGATATCAACTTTGTCATGATGCAAAAACTCAATTCGTGAAGGCAGCTACCATAACATATTTGTAGATAAGCAAACTTGTAACCCATAATGAAAATTAACATGCATATTTGGAAGCATTAAAAACCAAAAAGATATTAATAGCAACATAAGGAAAGCACAACGGAAATGAGAAATAACATTAATATAATATATACAGAATACAGGATCCAATCCCATTACCTTGTGGACAAAAGTACAAAGCTACTACAAGATTACATGTTGCCAAAGTAGACCAAAAAGAACAGACTTGTGTTGAATACGAAAGACTAGTCAAAAATATATATAAATAGAGATAAGTTGAAGTTGGACGCTATCATCTCACCCTCTATTTCTGAAGATATTCCCTAAGGAACGACATTGTTGTCGGCTGGTGCTTGGATCTGCATCAAGAAAATAGATGCAGAGTGCAGGATGAATAACAAAACAACAACAACCAAGTAAGCATTATAGGCTAACTGAGCTTGGAAACTAAATACAATATGAAAGTCGAGGAAGTAAACAATGACTAGAAATTAGGACGACGAAGCAATAACGGAAAGTCTAACTACATATGTAATACCCCGGATTCAAAATGGTGGAAAATTCTGATTTTCCAGGTTGATTCCAGTAACGACGGAGGCCACCTACGGATCGTAGGTTGACTTACAGCCTGTAGGTGGGAACTGTGGGTGGCAGGTTTGCGATCTCAAAATGTCAAATTTCAGGACCCCAACGATGGATTGCTAGGATGAGCTGTCATTCTATGTACAAGCCGAAGATAGGACCTATCGTTGCAGGGTCCTAGTTGATAGTCTCTGAACCTAACGACGGTTGACCAGAACGGTTTGTGGTTGGACCTACGGACCGTAGGTCGAACCGTCAATGGGGTCTGGTAGTTATATTTTAGAGGGATCATTTGGTCTTTTCACCTAATGGTTTATTTAGTAATCAAGGTCGGTTCCCTTCAACTCCTAACACTATATAAACCCTTTTAATCCAAAAATCTACCCTTCCCAATCACTTTACAAAATTTCCCCAAACTCTCCTCTCTCAAATTTTTCTCTCTTAAGAAGTTAGAAGAAGAAGAAGAAGAGGGAAAGCTAGGGTTCAAGAAATCAAGCGTTTCTTCATCAATTGCTTAAGGAATTGAGACCCTAAGGTATGATATTGTTCATCCATGGAGGCCTTTCCTCCATGAAGTCCCTAAAATCTCCTATTTTCAAAGTATCAAATCCCCAATTTGATTTAAGGGTTTTCTTCTATGATGTGGGTTATTTCAATTATGATCAAATTACTTTCAGTTATGGTTTTTCTTAGTAAGAATTGAGTTGAATTACATGTTTTAAGATGAATCCCCATGAACCCACATGAATTCCTCAAATTTTGATATTATGCATCGATGATGGGTTAAATTATGAAGAAGATTGAATTTATGAAGTATATGTGATCTCATGCATGTTTTAATGATTTCAAAAGCTATGATGCAGATGAAATTAATGAATGATGAAAAGTGGGTTTTTATGAAGTATGCATGTTGAATCAAAAACTACGATTTTTCCTCTATTATGTGGGTTACCTCAATTAAGGTCAAATTGCCTTTTTTATGGCTTTCTAAGCATGAGTTTGCATTGAATTGCGTGATTTGAGATAAATTCTTATGAACCCATGTAAGTTCCATGAATTGTAAGTTATGAGCATGCTGAACTATGTAAAGATGAAGTTTATGAAGTCATGTATGTCTCTTATGAAACTAATGATGAATTAGGGGTGCTTTAAGATTGAAGCATCAAAGTTTATGATATGTTAATGTTATGGTTTAGTTGTGAAAGGGTTTATCACGTAATACTCACACTATGAATTTGAAATGAACAAGAGGCAATTACCCATGTTCTTAACGAGCTATTCTAAGGGACAAGAGGCGATCACCCATGTCTACTAATAATGAACTTATGAATAATGATACACGAGAGGCGACTACCCGTGTCTACTTACGATAATTGAACTATGTCTAATCCATGAGAATTATGCTTAGCACTGAGTGGACAAGTGGCGATTACCCATGTCCCATAAACTATGTGCCACCATAGGATGATGGTTTTTGATAGACACTAGCTAGTGGATCCACGTAAGCTAAAAAGTTATGGTCTTACCTTGGCAAGTTGGGAAACCCACTTTCGGTGTAGGGTAAACACCAGATTTCATGTTATAGCTCACATGGTCTATGTCGGTTAAGGCTTACTTCCATTAATAATGAACTAATGTGCTTTTAAGATATCTCTCATGTGAAGTAAAGATGTTTAGCTTGATTTGACCATGGTTTATGATTTGTGTTGCTAACCCATTTTTTTTTATGTTTTAGCTTAGTCAATGCATGTTTATGAAAATGTCCCATTTTAGCATGTTTATATGATTTCGTGCATTTCTATCATACTTAGTACATTCCCTGTACTAACGCATACTTTTTGCCTACATTGTCTCATAATGTAGGGCAGGGCGACTCCCCATCTATTCGTGGCTAGAGCTTAGTAGAAAGATATTTGAAGACTTGGTGAGTCCTTATCCATTCGAGGACATAGCCTTGTTGATCTTACTTTTATGTTCTTTCATTTTTGCATTATATTGGATTACGTCCAAAACTTTATTTCTCATTCTTATGTTAGATTGGCTTTGAGACATTAGATGTAAACTTCCACTATTTTCTTAAAAGCTTTGATATGACATTGTCTTTTGAACTCTTAAATCTCTATTGTTTTGTATGTATGTATGCTAAGTGGCTTATATGAGGCCTTTCGGGGTCTTGTACGACATGCAATGTCTAGGGGGTACCTTGGGTCGTGACAAACTTTGTATTCAAAGCACAAGGATTTAGAAAGATCCTAGGATGTTTCATAAGCTACGTCTAGTAGAGTCTTGTTCATGAGTGTGAAGCGCGCCAAATTTATGAATGAGAGGCTATAAGACGTTTAGGAAACTTCGCTTCTTTCATTACTCTTAAGTCGTGCCATAGAGTTTAACTCTATATGTCTCTCTCATAATCCCTATCCTATGCATTTCAGGATATGGCTATCCTAAGAGCTTAAGCTAGAAGGAATGTGGGAGAGAATGTGGAACAACACGCTCCTCAAGCTCCGGCCGACCCTTTGGCCAAACAAGTAACTAACGCGGAGTTTAGGGCTGATTTTCAAGCATTGGCTTAAGCCATGACAGCTCAAGCAAATAGAGAAGTTGTGGCTCCTGTGAACCCAAATCTGGGTACGGCAACATCAAGGGCAAGGGATTTCACTAGAATGAACCCTCAATAATTTCATGGTTCTAAGGTTGAGGAAAGCCCTCAAGAGTTCATCGATGAGATGTACAAGGTGCTAATGATCATGGGTGTGACATCGGAGGAAAAGGCGGAGTTATCCGCTTATTAACTAAATGGTGTTGCTCAAGTTTGGTTCAACCAATGGAAAGAAGGGAGGGAGGTTAATGAGGGTCCTCTTGATTGGGAGAAAGTTACGGTTGCTTTCCTTGATAAGTTTTTTCCCCTTGAGATAAGGGAGGCAAGGGTGCTCGAGTTCATCAACCTTCATCAAGGAAACATGAGTGTGAAAGAGTATGCTTTGAAATTCGCAGAATTGTCTCGATATGCTCCTTCTATTGTTGTTGATCCTAGGGCAAGAATGAGTAAGTTTGTTTCGAGAGTGTCCGAAATGGTGGTTAAAGAGTGTCGTACCACTATGCTTGTCAATGACATGGATATTTCTCATCTCATGGTGTATGCTCAAAAAATAGAAGAGGAGAATCTCAAGGAAAGGTCTAGAGAGGCAAAGAGGGCTCGGACCGATGATGGTAACTTTTCACACTCAAGGTCCGATGGACATGGTCGTTCTAGATTTTGACAAAAGTTGTCCGGTCAAGGTTCCTCCAATGCTCCTCCTAAGTCCAACAAGGATAGGGTGTCCAACCCTAAGCTTCAAGAAGGGAATAGTGGTGGTTTTTCATCAACTACTTTTGCTAAGTGTGGGAATAAGCATGAGGGTAAAGGTCTAGCCGATTCTAATGTATGCTTTGGTTGTGGCAAGATGGATCACAAGATAAGGGATTGTCCCTTAGTGTCTAAAAATAAAGGGGATAACCGTCGAAGGACTCAACCTCAAAATCCATCGAGTTCTAGTGGAAATCAAAAGCAAAACTGATTCTATGCACTTCAAGCTCGCCATGAGAAAGAGGGTTCTCCCGATGTGGTAATTGGTATGTTGAAAGTCTTTCACTTGGATGTTTATGCTTTGCTTGATCCCGGTGCTACCTCATCTTTTGTGATGCCATATGTGACTACGAGGTTTGATGTTGTTCCGGATGTGTTGTTAGATCATTTTCATGTCTCTACTCCTATTGGTGAATCCATTGTGGCTAAGAGAGTTTATAGAAATTGTCTCATCTCTTTATATCATAGAGTCACTCATGTTGATCTTGTAGAGCTAGATATGTTAGATTTTGATGTCATTCTCGGGATGGATTGGTTGCGTTCTTATTATGCTTCTATTGATTGTAGGTCCCGAATGGTCAAGTTTCAATTCCCTAATGAGCCTATCCTAGAGTGGAAGGGGGGAAATCCTATGCCTAAAGGTCAATTTGTGTCATGGCTTAAAGTTAGAAAGATGATTTCTAAGGGGTGCACATACCATCTTGTTAGGGTGAGGGATGTGGATTCCGAAACCCCTACTCTTGAGTCGGTCCCCATTGTTAATAAGTTTCCGGAAGTGTTTCCCGATGATCTACCCGGTGTTCCTCCTGAAAGGGAAATATATTTTGGTATTGATCTCCTTCCCGATACGCAACCTCTCTCTATTCCTCCTTATCGAATGGCTCAGGCTGAACTTAAGGAATTGAAGGAATAATTGAAGGATTTGTTGGATAGAGGTTTCATTCGACCAAGTGTTTCTCCATGGGGTGCTCCGGTCTTGTTTTTAAGAAAAAAATGTGGTTCACTCCGTATGTGCATTGACTACCAACAATTGAACAAGGTTACCATTAAGAATAAGTATCCTCTTCCAAGAATAGATAACTTGTTTGATCAACTTCAAGGGGCTAGTTACTTCTCGAAGATCGACCTTCGTTCGGGTTCACACCAATTGAGGGTGAAAGAAGATGATATTCCGAAAATGGCTTTCCAAATTAGATATGGCCATTATGAATTCTTAGTGATGTCGTTTGGGTTGACAAATGCTCCGGCCGCATTTATGGATTTGGTGAACAGCGTATTTAGGCAATATCTTGACATGTTTGTGATAGTGTTTATAGATGATATTTTGATTTACTCAAGGAGTGAAGGTGAGCATACCGATCATTTGAGGATTGTATTGCAAGTCCTCAAAGACCATCAAATATTTGTGAAGTTTAGTAAATGTGAGTATTGGTTAAGGTCTGTGGCTTTTCTTGGTCACATTTTCTCCGGTAAGGGTATTGAGGTAGATCAAAAGAAGACGGATGCGGTTAGAAATTGACCTAGACCTCTATCACCTTCGGATATTCATAGTTTCTTGCGTTTAGCCGGTTATTATAAGAGGTTTTTGAAGGGTTTTCTTCGATTGCTTCCCCGTTGACGGCTTTGACTCAAAAAAAGGTTAAGTTCATTTGGCCTGAAGCATCTGAGAAGAGTTTTCAAGAATTGAAAGATAGACTTACTTTGGCTCCGATATTGTCTTTACCGGAAGGGTCTGGTAGTTTTGTGGTTGGTGGTGATGCTTCAAGGATTGGGTTAGGGTGTGTTCTTATGGAAAATGGAAAAGTTATTGCTTATTCTTCGAGGCAACTCAAGATTCATGAAAAGAACTATCCTACTCATGATTTAGAATTATCGGCGGTTGTGTTTGCTTTGAAGATCTAGAGGCATTATTTGTATGGTGTGCATGTTGATATTTTTACTGACCACAAGAGTTTGCAATATGTGTTTATACAAAAAGATCTAAATCTTCGCCAAAGAAGGTGGCTTGAATTGTTAAAGGACTATGACATGAGTGCTCTCTATCACTCCGACAAGGCTAATGTGGTAGTGGACGCTCTTAGTCGGATGTCTATGGGTAGTGTTGCTCATGTTGAGGATGGTAAGAAAGAATTGGTTCGTGATGTTCATAGTTTGGCCCGATTGGGTGTTCGGTTGGTTGATTCCACTAAAGGTGGTGTTGTGGTTCACAATGGTTTCGAATCGTCTTTTGTGCATGATGTGAAGGCTAAACAAGATCTTGATCCTAATTTGGTTGAGGCTTTCTCCCAAGACGGAGATGGTGTGCTTCGATATCAAGGTCGTTTGTGTGTTCCTGATGTAGATGACTTAAGAGGATAAATTTTATCGGAAGCCCATAGTTCTCGATATTCCATTCACCTGGGAGCTACAAATATGTACTGTGCTTTGCGGGAAGTCTATTGGTGGAATGGGATGAAGAAGGATATTGCGGAGTTTGGGGCTAAATATCCTAATTGTCTACAAGTGAAAGTTGAGCATCAAAAGCCAGGAGGTTTATCCCAAGATATTAGTATTCCTACTTAGAAGTGGGACGATTTAAATATGGACTTTATTGTTTGTTTACCACGCACCCGGCGATAATATGATTCGATTTGGCTTATTGTGGATCGTATGACAAAATCAGCCCATTTCATTCCCGTCAAGGTTTCTTATTCGGCAGAAGATTATGCTAAGTTGTACTTGAGGGAAATGGTTAGGTTGAATGGAGTACCCTTATCCATTATCTCTGATCGTGGTGCACAAGTTACCTCTCAATTTTGAAAATCCTTCTAAAAGGGTCTCGGTACTCGTGTAAAGCTTAGTACGGCCTTTCATCCTCAAACCGACGGGCAAGCGGAGCATACTATCCAAACCTGGGAAGATATGTTGAGAGCTTGGGTAATTGATTTCAAGGGTAATTGGGATAATCATTTGCCTTTGATTTAGTGTGCTTATAATAATAGCTACCATTCTATTATTGGCATGGCTCCATTTGAGGCTCTCTATGGAAGGAGGTGTAGATCTCCTATAGGTTGGTTTGAAGTTGGTGAAGTTGCTTTGATAGGTCCCGAGTTGGTACATGAGGCTATTAAGAATGTTTGGCTTATTAGAGAAAGGTTGAAAATGGCTCAAAGTCGACAAAAGTCCTATGCTGATGTTAGAAGAAGAGATTTAGAATTTGACGTTGATGATTGGGTTTACTTGAAAATTTCACCCATGAAGGGTGTAATGAGATTCGGGAAGAAAGGAAAGCTTAGTCCCCGTTATGAAGGCACATATCAAATTTTTGAGACGTGTTAGTAAGGTTGCTTATGAACTTGATTTGCCTAGTGATTTTGCATCGGTGCATCCGATTTTCCATGTCTCATTGTTGAAGAAATGTGTTAGTGATCCGACGTCTACAGTGCCATTGGAGAATCTTAGCATAAAGGATAGTCTTTCCTATGAAGAAGTTCCAGTTGAGATTTTAGACCGGCAAGTCCGAAAGTTAAGAATTAAAGAAGTTGCTTCCGTGAAGGTTCTTTGGAGGAATCAATTAGTTGAGGGTGCTACTTGAGAGGATGATATGATGTCCCGATATCCTCATCTCTTTCCCTCCGATCCTACTCTAGAGGGTTCTAGTCCATCATGGTTCATTCTTTTGGTTTCATGTGTCTTAGTTATTTCCATGATTCATTGATTATGCATGTTCATGAAGAGTCTAATCTTGAGAAAATGAGCTAGCTTGATTGACATATCTATGATTATGTGCATTGAGTATGAGTTGCATAAATTCTTCATGAAATTATGTGTTGAACATGCTATAGCTTGGAGTAGATGTTTTCCTCCTCGGATATGTGCATTTATGTGATTGCATTCTAGGTTGGGTAGTTATCTCTTGTTTCTTACCCTCCTTATGATGTGTTGGTTCTCATTCGAGGATGAATATTCCAAAGGGGGAGATAATGTAATACCCCGGATTCGAAAGGGTGAAATTTTTTGATTTTATGAGTTGGTGCCACAAACGACGGATGCCACCTACGGATCGTAGGTAACTTACAGACCATAGGTGGGAACCGTGGGTGGCATGTTTGCGGTCTCAAAATGTCAAGTTTCAGGACCCGAACGACGGATTGCCAGGACGGGTCGTCATTCTATGTACGAGATGTAGATAGGGCCCGTCGTTGATAGTCTCTGAACCTAACGACGGTTGATCAGGACAGTCCGTTGTTGGCCTTACGAATCGTAGGTCAAACAATCAATGGGGTCTGGCAGTTATATTTTAGACGGATCATTTGGTCTTTTCACCTAATGGCTTATTTACTAATCAAGGTCGGTTCCCTTCAACTCCTAACACTATATAAGCCCTTTTAATCCAAAAATCTACCCTTCCCAATCACTTTACAAGATTTCCCCAAACTCTCCTTTCTCAAATATTTCTCTCTCTAGAAGTTAGAAGAAGAAGAAGAAGAGGGCAAGCTAGGGTTCAAGAAATCAAGCTTTTCTTCATCAATTGCTTAAGGAATTGAGACCCTAAGGTATGATAGTGTTCATCTATGAAGCCCTTTCCTCCATGGAGTCCCTAAAATCTCCAATTTTCAAAGTATCAAATCCCCAATTAGATTTAAGGGTTTTCTTCTATGATATGGATTCTTTCAATTATGATCAAAATACTTTCAATTATGGTCTTTCTAAGTATGAATTGAGTTGAATTACATGTTTTAAGATGAATCCCCGTGAACCCACATGAATTCCCCAAATTTTGATATTTTCCATTGATGATGGGTTGAATTATGAAGATGGAATTTATGAAGTTTATGTGATCTCATGCATGTTTTAATGATTTCAAAAGGTATGATTTATGATGAAAAGTGGGTTTTTATGAAGTATGCATGTTCAATCAAAAACTACGATTTTTCCTCTATTATGTGGGTCCCCTCAATTAAGGTCAAACTACCTTGTTTATGGCTTTGTAAGCATGAGTTTGCATTGAATTGCGTGATTTGAGATAAATTCTTATGAACCCATTAAGTTCCATGAATTGTAAGTTATGAGCATGATGAACTATGTAAAGATGAAGTTTATGAAGTCATGTATGTCTCTTATGAAGCTAATGATGAATTACGGGTGCTTTGAGATTGAAGCATCAAAGTTTATGATTTGTTAATGTTATGGTTGAGTTGTGAAAGGGTTTCTCACGTAATACTCACACTATGCATTTGAAACTAACAAGAGGCGATTACCCATGTTCTTAAGGTGCTATTCTAAGGGACAAGAGGTGATCACTCATGTCTACTAATAATGAACTTATGACTAATGATAGACAAGAGGTGACTACCCATGTCTACGTACGATAATTTATCTATGTCTAATCCGTGGGAATTATGCTTAGCACCGAGTGGACAAGTGGCGATTACCCAGGTCCCATAAACTATGTGCCACCATAGGATGATGGTCTTTGATAGACACTAGCTAGTGGATCCACGTAAGCTAATATGTTATGGTTTTACCTTGGCAAGTAGGGCAACCCTCTTTCGGTGTAGGGTAAACACCGGATTCCATGTTATAGCTCACGTGGTCTATGTCGGTTAAGGTTCATTTCCCACAAATAATGAACTAATGTGCTTTTAAGATATTTCTCAAGTGAAGTAAAGGTGTTTAGCTTGCTTTGACCATGGTTTATGATTTGTGTTGCTAACCCTTTTTTTCATGTTTTTGCTTAGTCATTGCATGTTTATAAAAATGTCCTGTTTTAGCATGTTTATAAAAATGTCCTGTTTTATCATGTTTATATTATTTGGAGCATTGCTATCATACTTAGTACATTTCCTATACTAACGCATACTTTTTGCCTACATTGTCTCATAATGTATATAGGGCTGGGCGATTCTCCATCTATTCGTGGCTAGAGCTTAGTAGAAGGATAATTGAAGACTTGGTGAGTCCTCATCCATTCGAGGACATAGCCTTGTTGATCTTACTTTTATGTTCTTTCATTTTGGCATTGTATTGGGTTACGTCCCAAACTTTATTTCTCATTCTTATGTTTGATTGGCTTTGAGGCATGAGATGTAAACTTGCACTATTTTCTTAAAAGCTTTGATATGAAATTGCCTTTTGAACTCTTAAATCTCTATGATCTTGTATGTATGTATGCTAAGTGTCTTGTATGAGGCCTTTTGGGGTCTTGTACACCATGTCACATCTAGGGGGTACCATGGGTCATGATAATATAGCTAACGAGTCTAGAAAGGATGAATTGGTAAAGTAAAGAAGCTATCTATAACCTAACTAGACCCCATAAGCCCATAAGATATACTTGTGCGCAATTTGAAAGTAAAACACCCAAATGGACCTCCATAAGGTCTATAAGTACACAAAAGATCTCAAGATCATACTACATAAGACAAAAAGTACTCAAGAATAGAAATGACTGACCCAGACTCAAACCCCAGTGAAGGCAACTTGAAGAATTCAATAGCACAAAAATGTCATGTTTTGAACCCGACTAATAAAAGTTTACCCATACTCGAACATGGTCTGATAAAGATGTGTCGGGGTCTCGAACTGTGCCTAAAAGAGATATGTTAGAGCATCAAACAATGGTAAAAATACATATTCCAAGGCCTTGATTCGGGGATAAAAGAGATATGCCAAGGCCTTAAACCATGGCTAAAAGACTCTAAACGTCTTTAAATCATGTGTTCTTCCTCATGGGGGAACATATCGTAGAGTGAAACCACCTTAACAGTCACTAGGGACCCACTCCAGCTCAAAACCCAAGACCTAATAAAAAATTACCAAAAAGTCTTTAAATTGCAAAGGAAACACATCGGGCGCAAAACATAAAGGATGTATGGATGAATGGTTAAAAGAGCTGAGTTGTCGGCTAGTTAAGGATCATTCTATCTAACCCAAGTCTACAATATCATTCTATAGGGAGCTAAGCCATTTGAAGCGCCGCCGAAGGATTTCTAAGGCATAACGGCCCCAAAATGCTATCTAAGGCAATCAATAGCCTAAACCTAGGCTAAGGCAAAGAACAAGCCATAAATATAAATACAACCATATCCAACTATTCGGTACAATGATCTATTAGATCGTGTCCTTAGGCAAAATAGACACAACATGGCATGATACAACAATGGACAGATGGTAGACATTCTCAATTTCCTTAAAACTACCTGAAAAGAAGCTATTGCATGAATTCTATCCACTAAACATGATATTAGATAGAAACCCCTCCCAAAACTAGCTTAACAACATGAGCTTACCAACACAAGCCCAATCTAAGATCGTTAATCCATAACCTACCTCAAAGTTGACCGCGCACCCTCTAATTCCACTAAACTAGAACTGTACTCTTCCAAACTACCTTTGATCACTGCCATGCAACAAAATAAATGAGCACAACATCAATACAGATGTTTTGACACCCAAATCGCAATAATTGAAGATGGGACGAAAATTGAGTCAAAAACAACATTGTGGGACCTACACTAGAATCCCAAAATTGACTCCATCAATTAGTCTCATACAGCTTAAGGAACTTGTGCCCTAAAGATGGGCACAATCTGAGCCCCAAATGCAGCCAAAATAGTTCGTGCAACAGGAATTAACAAAAACACAATTAAAGTCTAAAATGGAGGAAGTTGAGGGAGACTTATGGATCTGGGAGCGTGAACGATGTCCTTGTAAACACCCAAACATACTTTCCAGTTCTTTTCAAGGAATTCCTTGAGAAATCACCATAAACTGAGCTCGCAATGTCCCAAAACGAATAGAAATAAGAGGGTAGAATAGTGATTTTAATTATAATAAAGGCTGCACCGGTTACTATGATGTCACAAGTGCAAATGTGTGGAATAGATCCATCAGTGCAGAGGTCCACTGGTCAATCGACTATGCATAAGCAGGCCTTGGCTATGCAGGCACGAGGTCGATGGTGAGACCAAGGCTCCATAAGTGTGAGGGTTGTTGATCTGGCCACCATCGAAGGTGCGACTACCTCCACGCAGGAGCGGCTCCGCAAGAGAGGTGGCACCAAAACTTGGGATTAACACCCCAAGCCTTACTGGATCTTTAGAAATTTATCGGGGTCCCACCAACACAAAACAAATATGCTGCCTAATCAAAACCGATATTCCGGACTTAAATGAACTGTCAAAATTTCCAATGGAGGTTGTCTAAAATATTTGGGTCCCAAACTGAAGCTCTATTTTAAGTAAAAATCTATTATATAGCTCAAAATAAGTCTAAAAGCTTCAAGGACCACACCAAAGGTCCGCTTAGACCAAACTTGATGTTTCGAAGCTAACAGAACCATCATAATTATATTTTGAGGCTGTCTGCATGATGTTTTTACCAAAGTTAACCATTCAAGTTTCAAAAGCTCCAAAATATACAAACTCACATAAAAACCAAATGAAGACTAGGTGACCGAATAACTAGTCCCAACAAGTCATAAATGACTTGGGGTTGCTACAGGAAAGCCCTAAACACCAAAAATAATACAAAATAGCTGAAGTAACCTGGAAGATAATTACAAATTTTTTGTTATCATGGTTCATAGAAATGATCTATCTGATACTATTACTGATAATACCATTATTGCTGCTCAAACATCTCATGGTTTTATCCTTGTTGTGCCTTCGCACAACTTTACCAAACTTCCTTATTATTTTAAAAGTAAAATATTTTGGTAAACAATTTTTTAAGATATGGCATGAACATATTTTCTGTACTCTTAACATATATGGAGTGGAATCTATGCTAATAGATTCAAAACCACATGATCCGCTTCTGATCAACTAAATCAATGGATTTATGCAAACAAGGTACGTAAGCATATAATATTAAGTACTCTTTCTAATGAATTATTCGATGTGTATTATTGTAATAAGGAAGCAAAGGATATTTGGGAGTCACTACTTGCTAAATATACTACTCAATATGCTACAATACAAAAGTTGTTTATTGGTAATTTTTACAAATGGTAGATGACCGAGGAGAAAGATGTGCAGCTACATATCAATGAGTTTCACAAACTAGTTGAAGGTCTTAAGTAGGAGAAAATTATCTTACTGGAGTAGTTCTTGGCTGGCATATTGATTGAAAAACTACCACAATCTTGGAGTGACTACAAACAAAAGTAATTATCTCTCGATTATTTGGTGAAACACATCAACATTGAGGATACCAACAAAAAGCAATCAATTTCTACCAAAGCAAAAGAAATCGCAACAAAAGCCAATCTTATGGAGGTCAATAAGTCTGAAAAGATACATGTATGAAAAAGAACTTCATTACAAACTCAGGGTCAACAATCAAACTTTCAAGAAAAAAGGCAATTGCCTTGTGTGTGGTAAACAAGGCTACCATGCAGCTCATTACAGAAACAAAGTTTGGAAAAATGACAATCCTACTATGTCAAGAGTAAATCTGGCTGAAGTAGATGATATCATTGTGTCGGTCATTTCCCAAGTGAACCTAGTGACCAATCTGAGTGACTTGGTGATAGATTCAGGTGCTATTAGGCATATTTATGCCCATAAAACAATTTTTTTGTCTTACACCAAAGTAAATGAAGGAGAAAAAGTTGTGTATCATGGTGATTCTACAACCACTAAATTCCGTGGAAAAGGAAAAGTTCTTCTCAAGCTCACATCCGTAAAGATGTTTGCATTATTGAAGTGTTGTACGTTCCAAGTATCCGAACCAATCTGGTTTCACTGGGATTATTATTAAAGGTGAGGGTGAAAGTCATATTTGAGTCTTTTAAGGTAGTAATAACAAAGAATAGTGTGTTTATGGGTAAAGGGTGATGAGTGGTAGATTTGTACTCATTTCAAGCCTATTTAGTTCAACAATTAGTGTCCTCAATGCCTAATTATGTCCTTTTCTAATGATATTTTGATGATTTGTAGCTATTAAGGCTAAGGGACAAGGCAATGATGAATATTTGGAAGAACGGCCAAAAAATGGAAAGAAGTGTAAATTCCACACTGTTGATGACCTAAAAAGAAGGGCGGATCACCCAACCGGCACGAACTCGCCCAAAGTGACAATGCTCAACACTTAAATTAATTGAGACAGTTGGCAAACTTAAAGAGTAATGATGACTTGCTGATCACAAAAGGGTAAACTTGCTGACCATGACCGAAGATGATAATACTAGAAGAAAAATTAAAAGCTTAAAAGGCAAACAGAGGTGGTACTCAGTGATCCACCAAATGTGAAAGGCAGACTCGAACAGGATCAAAAACCTGGAGCCTAAAGCAAGAGAAGTGAGCTAAGGAAAAATGACGATCTGCCAAATCAGCTTGGTGAGCCCAACTAATGTTCACGTAGTGAATTTTGAGCCAATTTTTGGGCAACTATAAATGGCCCAAAGGAGAGAGAAAGAGGGAGTTCAAAAATATTTTCTAGACACTAGTCAGAATACTTTTTCGCTAGAGTTTTAGAGTGAGAAATACTTTACTTTGTGAAGAACATCTTTAGTTTGGGGTCTTACCTTTTTCAATATAGAATTTTACAAATTGAGGTTGAAATCGAATTGGGTGTTAAATATAATTGCTTAATTTCATCGCATCCATGAATGCTCTCATGATAGGTAAAATTTCTTTACTTTTTTGTGATGGGTGGATAAAAACCCCAAATCCAGAGGGTCAATTATGGGATTGGGTGTTGAATTAATGTAGTGGGTATTTTATTGTACTCTATTTTAAGTCTATTCATTCATGGATTTAGGCTAATTAGAATGGATTTAGCTTATGAGTTAAGATTGCAAACTAAATCCTATTTCTGATCTTCTGATTGATGCTCGGAAGAGATTGATTGGAGTGATTGATTAGTCTAATACTTACAATTTAGGTTTGATGTCTATGATTTGCCTGAAAGAGAAATTATGGGTCAGACCTATTTGCCCAAATTTGCTTGAAAATAAGATTATGTAAGGTAGTGGGTTGTTTTGTAATTCACATATATGTGATTGAAAGGAGATTTTATGAAATGATATTATGAGTTTGAAAGAAGATTAGTGTCATTGATGATGCCAACCTATCCATATTTGTTTAGCACTATTGAGCACCACAATTACTCCTATATGACATTGATTCGAATCCCCGCACCCCTAGATTTATTTTTAATTTATTTGAATTCATAATGTTTTAGTTCAATCTTAACTTGAGATAACAAAATCACTTTATATAAATTTGGTGAAATCATCCACTACATTCTTAATTGCTATAAATGAATGAGTTTATAATCTAAAGTTTCTAATTAAATTCCTTGCCTTACACTATTCTCTGTGGACTTCGATCCTGACTCTTAGTTGGGTAATTTTTTTGACAATGATCGCTTATTCTCCTAATTGTTTTGGAGGATAGTTTTATTTCTATCAAAAATGGCTTTGTTTCCAGGGAATGGTAGCTAAGAATTCAATTGGAGAAGTTAGTTTATAAATTTGTTAAGTTATAGTAGATTGTTGTTTGTTGTTGTGGCTCTCTAATATGAAGGTAAACAACATGAGTGATCATGGTAGTGACAACGATAGTCACTACGGGTAAAATAATAATATGGGTGACTTGAATTATATGCATATGCATGTCATCCAAACCACGGGAGCTATTCGGTTACACCCTACAACATGGAGGAGAGTTTTCCATGTAACCGGAATAATGCTACAGTTTCTCTAAATGTGAGGAATGTTTCGAGAACTTGCTCGTGAAGATCCCCACGAACACCTCAAGAATATTATGGATGTTTATGGGCCATTCACCTTCAAAAACATATCACAAGAGTCCATCCGGCTAAGATTATTTCCGTTTTCCTTAACGGGAGAAGTGAGTAGACGGCTTGCTGAGTTACCTAATGATTCAATCACTTCATAGGATGAGGTAACAAATGCATTCCTAAAAATATTTTCCCTCCCTAGAAGATGATCAAGCTAAGGGTAGCATCCAAAATTTTAAAAGGGTACCTGGTGAACTTCTTTATGAGACATGGGTGCGATTTCAGAAACTATTATTAAATGTCCAACACATGGTGTTTCGGACAACTTATTGTTGCATTAATTCTCTTGTAGCTTTGATTCCGTTAACAAAGGCCTAGCCAGCCAACTTGTTCAAGGTGGGTTGATGAGGCAGCCATATGATGTTGTGGTATTATTGCTTAATGACATGACAAAGATTACCCGTGCATGGAATACTAGAGAAGATCATGTGTTCCCTTTACATGTGGGTATAAGGAAAGAACAGTTGGAGATGACTCCGCCCATTTTACCTGAGTTCAATATAATTGTGCACTGTCCACTTTGGTGAGCTCAGCTGAGCTCGCCTAACCTGTTAGGCAGACCGACTTCCTAGTAGGCGAGCTTCAGAATGTTTTTTTTAATTTATTTCTTGTGGGTTTGATTTCAACTAACCTTCATCGAATCAATGTTTGAGTGATTGTACCTTGCAGGAAATGGCTAAAATAAAAGGAAAGCAAGTGGTGACTTCTGATACTGAATATGATAGAGAATCCTCCCCTCCTCCTCCAAAAAGGTAAAAAACGATAGTCATCAATGAGCCATCTAAGGCTCCACTCCAATAGCAAACCACTTCGTGCTCCTCTACGGATGTTAGTGAGCAACTTAAGAAGGTGGTTGTTAGAAAAAAAATGGGCATCAGGTCCAAGTTGGTCCATCCTCCTCAAGCCCAAGCCCATGCCTCTCGTGTTCTCCCAGTTATTGCTCTAAGGACCCTTAATAGGCTCAAGGTGCTAAAGAACGCGTAATCCTTGAGGAGAGATAACTTTCCACTGATGGTGTCATGAGTGACTACCAAGAGTTTTGGGATATGATTTAGTTTCACAAGTTTGAGGGGTTTACAAATCCTCGGGGTCCTATGTTCTAGCATGGGTGCACGAGTTCTACACGACTTATGCACAGGCCTTGCAAAAGAAGAGGAAGGACACAGTTTGGAAGCCCGTGGATAAAGTTTAGGTGTGTGGCAAGATTGTACAATGCCACGTAGGTGCAATCAATAATGACCTAGGCACTCCAGAAAAATAGGCTAATATGTTTACGATGCGCATGCAACATAATCTCGACACTCTCAAAAGTTAGGTTGCACCACTTATCTCCGATACTTCTCCTCTATGGATGGCGGACAGTGCGATAATAAAGAAGAAAGATATGAATATTGGGCCCGGTACTGGTTTGGTTTTATAAGCAACAATATTATGCCTAAGCAACAATATTATGCCTTCACAAAATGAGTCCATCCTCCGGCACCCAAAGGATATTTTAGTTGGTACAATTATTGACAGAGAGAAGATTAATATGGTTTCGATCATTACTAATGAGATATTGACGAGAGCCTGACAAGAGCAGACATCTCTTCTGTTTAAAGTTTTGATCACACAGCTCTATGAAAATGCAAGAGTTCACTTTCAGGGAAAGCTTGATGTGAGGATCAACCCAGCCTCCTCCAATGACATTTGGAGGATCGAGGAGGATTACTTACAGGGTGATATGGCTCAGAGGAATCCACCACCACCAGATACTATGCTCGTGGTTGATCTTTCCACTCTTGAGGTTGAGTTCACTCCATCGCTTCTTCTGTGGACCAGTCTGGTACACCCCAACCTTCCCCTATTCCCTTTACCTCTATTTCTACTGCTGCTACACCTGGCCCAACTCCTATCTCTCAACCCTCCTGACCAGGGCCATGATCTACCAAATGGGCTATCTTGCTCGGTCTGCGGATGTGAGGGCTGCTAGGGATGATAAGGAAATTTCCAAGTTGATTGATTGGGCAATTGAGGCTGCTTAATCCACTTTAAGAGATAGGTTGGCTCAATGTGAGGCCAGTATTGAGGCACATGGTGTGCGATTGGAGAACCTCACAGTGAGGATAGATACCCAAAATAAGATAAAAGGTAGTTCAACTTCCTTGACTGGGATGAGGGCAAAAACAAGTACTTTGAGGGTTGATATAGACCAGTTGAGGTCTATGGACATATCTATGCTATGGGGTGAAGTTCCTTTGCTCGATGCGCCCGAGTCTATGCCTACTAATGTGCCTAGAGTTAAGCTTCCTCCGAGTGTGGCTGAGCTGCCGAATGTTAGTGGTATGACTGTTGGTCATACTGTGGATGTTGATGATGAGGAGGAGAGGGATGATGATGATTTGGTCGAGGAGACTGATGAGGAGAAGCTCAGGAGAGAGGAGGATGAGCAGTGGATTGCATTGACAATGATAGAGTTGGAGAATCTTGAGGAAACGATGGTCCATGCTACATTGGAGAGATCCCTTAAGGTGACCTCCGTGGTTGGAACAAATGGAGTCTCTTCATACTCCACCATTCCTCCTATTGATGAGACGGGCACTGATGCCCCAGTTGAGCCTACTTTGCTACCTCAAGTGATCACTCTGTCGGGCACTAATGCCCAAACCAATGCCACTCCTTCTGAGACTCCTGATGCAAGCACTCCACAGGCATAGCTTGTTACAGGGACTTTTGCCTCTCATTCCGTACTCTTTTATTTTATTTTACATTGAGGACACTACTGTTTTTATTTTGGTGGGGTGAGGGCACTTGTGCCAATATTAGCCTTTTCATTAGATTTTGTTATTTTTCCAACTTTACTCTTGGATAATTGTAGTATTTTGTTATTTTTGAATTTATTATAGCGGTTTGATGGTTTAGCTCTTTTTGTCTCTCCATTTTCATTTTCCCTATGAGTTTCAGAAGTCTTTGAAATGCTTGCGTATTTATTTATAATTTTAGAGGATCAATTTTGTTCAATATCGATGTCTTAAATAGTACTCATGATGAGAAGTATGTTTATTGTTGAGATTGCAAGAATAAATTAGTCTGGTTGCACTTTTGAGTGATCTTTTTTAATCTTGTGGTGACTAGCTACATTTTGATGTGTGCCTTGCAGTGAACATTTCACGTAAGCTTTTGATCTTGTCGGGCTATAATAAATATCTATGTTTTAACTGCCTTGTGTTGTGAGGTTTTTGTTTGAAATCATGCTTGTGAATCCTTGAATTTGCCTTGTTAGTTCAATTGTCTAACTTTGGTAAATGCAAGAAGTTATCTAGGGCACATACTTTGAGAGAAAACCCAAATTCCTATACCTTTTTGTGACTAACTTGTGACGGTGTGCAACCATCTTGGCACCATTTGAGCCTAAACCATTTTTTGACAACCTTGTGAAACCTCTTGAGCCAAATTATTCCTAACTTCTCACCCATAAATCCTTTTTGAAGCATTGGTTTGTTTGAATAGCAAAAAAATCCTAAGTTGGGGGTGTGGAAAGGGAGGAGGAAAGAAAGTCAAGTGGAAGAAAAAGAAAGAAAAAGAAGGAACCTATCCTTATAAAAAACAAGGGATGAGAAAATATTTGAAAATTGAAATGAAAAAGAAAGAGTGAGGAAATGAACGAGGTGTCCTAGAAAATGATTCACGAGTTGAAGTTTGAGTTTCCAAGTGAAAAGAATTAAAAGAACTTGAGAAGATGTGAAAAAGATTAGAACAATACTTTGAAAAGGTGAAGTCACCAAGCCAAATTAACCATATCTTAACCCTCAGCCCCATTACAAGCCTAAAAGACCCTTGAGATCTTGCATGAACTAGGTTGAATCATGATTGGAAAATATGGGTAAACCTATGGGATGAAGCTTGCATGTATTTCTCTTTCGAAGAGAGAGAGTTGTATTGATTCCTAACTTCGTTATTGATATGCTTTTTTAGAGCGTGGACTCATTCTTGATGTGAGGGCACTTGAATGCATTTGTTGAAACATGGTGTTGCATAAGTGAAGAAGCAATAGTAAGCTTGAGCACAAACTGATACCGGCTAGTAATCATTTGAAGCCTTTTGATTATGATTGAGGGTTGCATTTGCTTGAGAATAGTCTTGTAATAGCACTTGCATATTGGATCTCCTTAAGAACTATTGTAGACACCCTTGTTGAACTAATTGTGTTCTTGATTTACTTAAGGATAAGCAAAAGTTTAAGTTGGGGGTTTTGATGAGTGGCAGATTTGCACTTATTTGAGGCCTATTTAGTGTAACAATAAGTGTCCCCAATGCCTAATTATGTCCTTCTCTGATGATATTTTGATTATTTCAGCTATGAAGGCTAAGGGACAAGGAAAGGATGAATATTTGGAAGAAAGGCAAAAAACTTGGAAATAAGTGTAAGCTCCACATTGTTGTTTACCTAAAAAGAAGGGCGGATCACCCAACCGATACAACCTCACCCAAAGTGACAATGCTCAACACTTGAATTAATTGAGATAGGTCGGCAAGCTTAAAAACGAACAGCAACGCGCCGATTGCAAAAGGGTGAACTTGCTGACCATCGCCGAAGGTGACAAGACTCAAAAAAAATTAAAGGCTTAAAAGGTGAACAAAAATGGTACTTGGTGATCCGCCGAATGTAAAGGAAAACTCGAATGAGCTCGCCGACTGAGGTTCAATAACCTAGAGCCTAAAATAAGAGAAAGATAAGCTAAGGAGCAAACGACTATCCTCTAAATCAGCTTGGAGAGCTTGACTAACATCGCTGAAATGGTCACGTAGTAAATTTTGGGAAACTACAAATGGCCCAAAGGATAGAGAAAGAGAGAGTTCGAAAATATTCTCTAGAGACAAGTCTTAATACTTTTTCTCTAGAGTTTTAGAGTAAGAAACACTTTACCTTGTGAAGAACATCGTTGGTTTGGGGTTTTACCTTTTTCACTTTTGAATTTGACAAATTGAGATTGAAATCGAATTGGATGTTGAATGTAATTGCTTAATTTCATCGCATTCATGAATGCTCTAATGATAGGTATAATCTCTTTATTTTTTGTGATTGGTCGCTAAAAACCCCAAATATAAGGGTGCAATTATGGGATTGGGTGTTTATTTAATGTAGTGGGTATTGTTTTGTGCTCTATTTTTTGTCTATTCATCCATGGATTTAGGCTAATTAATTAGCATGGAGTTTACTTATGGGTTAAGGTTGCAAACTTAATCCTATTTTTGATCTTTGATTGATGCTCAAAAGAGATTGATTGGAGTGGGTATTTAGTATAATGCTTACAATTTAGGTTTGATGTCTATGATTTACTTGAAAGAGAATTTATGGATCAGATCTATTTGCCCAAATCTACCTGAAAATGAGATTTCGTAATGTAGTGGATTATTTTGTAATTCACATAAATGAGCCTGAAAGGATATTGTATGAAATGATATGATGGGATTGAAAGAAGATTAGTGTCATTGATGATGATCCAGCCTATCCATATTTATTTAGCACTATTAAGCACCACAATTACCCCTATATGACATTAACTCCAATCCTCGCACCCCTAGATTGATTTTTAATTTGTTTTGAATTTTTAGTTGAATCTTGACTTGTGATATCAAAATCACTTTATACAAATTTGGTGGAATCATCCACAACTTTCTTAATTAGTATAAATGAATGAGATTTCAATCTAAAGTTCCTAATTTAATTCTTGCCTTACACCATTCTCTGTGGGACTCGACCCCGATTCGTAGATGGATATTTTTATTGACAGCAACAGCTTATTCTCTTAATTATTTTGGAGGATAGTTTGAGTATTATTAATAGGGTATAGTAATCATGACTTATTTTTTCTTAATGTTTCTCTATTTAGGAGTGAATGTAATGAGCCTCCACGTCATTTGTCGTTTAGAGTGTTCCTATAGAGACCTCATGTCATTTATGTGTTACTGGGACTGACAGTTCGGTCACCTAACCATTTGTTTAGATTCTGTGCAACTTTTAAATTTTTGAGTTTTAGAAACTTAAACGGTTGACATCGGTCAAAAATTCAAAAAGATGACCTTATATTTTAATTCTGACAGTTTTGTCATCTTTAAAATAATGAGTTTTGCATAGAAGGATCCTTGGTGTGGATCTCAAGGCTTCAGAGCTCATTCCATTGCCTCTTGTATAATTTGGCTTAAAGCAGAGTTTAGGTGTGGGATCCACTTTTCATTGAGATAACCTATGTTGGAAGTTTTGACATCTCCTATGAGTCAAGAATGCCAAATTTGGTGGGATAGCATATATCATTTGCATGCACAGGGTTCTGAACGAATCTCGAGCATCCTATTGGGGATTTTTAAGGTGTGCAAAACTAACTGACGTAGGCCACGTTCAAAAAAGGCAGAGAGTTGGTCTCCAAGTTCACAAGGCCCTTGCCGCATTCGTACAGACCAAGCATGGTTTCCTTGTGCGATCGTGGGCAAGCTCCCACATTTGCGGAGGCCTGATCAATTGCCTTTCACATTTGCGAGCCCTCTTTTGTGTTTGTGAAGGCCAAGGTGGCTGATTCACCACATTCACAGGCCGCCCCCCTATATTCATGATTTTCCATCTTACTGGTCTTTTAATGAAAAGACCAGTTGAGATTACCAAAGGGGACGAACTTCAAATTCAAATATCTCAAGTTCTAGAGCTCTAAATTGGTCAATTTTTGTTACATTGCATCCGGATTGTTTCTGGCTATGTGTTGAAGTGATTGGGAAACTTTGTAAAATGCACATTTGATGTAAAACTCACCCCAAAGGGACTACCTAATCCTTCTTCTTTGTGTTAAATTTAAGAATTATTGGATGTCTTTGTTTACTGCCCTTCCGAGCCCCGAAGTGTATTTTATTTTGGGAAAAATGTTTGGGAAGCTCAACGAGATCTTTTGACAGATTCAATTTCAAGTGTGGGTTCTACATTTCTATTTTCGACTTGATTTTTGGCCCGTCTCATATTATTGGTTTTTGGTATCAAAACATTTGTATTGATGTCGTGGATGTATTTTTGATAGCATGACAGAGTTTGAAGATCGTTCGAAAGGGTAAAGCTTTGAAATTGTGATTCTGGAGCACTCATGGTTTACGTTAAGTAGGCTATGGTTTTCTAGTGTTTAGATTGAGATCGAGAATGTAAATTTATGATCATTTGTTGGAATTTGTGTTCGGTTTCTAGTTGATGATGCTTAATTTATTTAGAAATTATGTTATAGGCCTTATTTCTAATTTTTTCGGGACTGTTAGCATGTTGTTCCCCCTTTCTGTGATCATCCTTATCGTGTGGCTCTCGATTGTACATATTTATGTTTGTTGATAGTATTTTATTGGCCTTATCCTAGGTGTAGGCTAGTGATTGCCTTAGACTTATGTTTCGAAGCTGATAGGCCTTAGAATTGCTTCGACGTTGCTTTTGTAGGCTTAAATCCCTACAAACTAATGTAATAGACTTGGACCTGATAGTATAAGCCTTAGCTAGGTGGTAACACAGCTCCGATGACCTTTCATCCATAATTCCCTTATTTTACAGCTCCAATTATTCTCCGTGGTGATTTCGGGCTTTGTTTAACAATGTGGGATTGGATCTGGTTTGGGCTTGGAGTTGTTTTTTGGAATTTTAGGGTAGACATCATTCCACAGTGGCTTTATGGTTTTGACTTTTCATGGGACTCTTTCTGAGAGCTCTTTTGGTCACAGATTCAAGGTTTGGGCACTTCATTCATAGTCATAGTCCATGTTTTGGGCCCATTATCCTCTATTGAATTGATATCAAGTGACATGGTTCTATTGGATACTTGTGGTGTGCTATCCAAAGTTTGAGGTTCGAGCTACTCGCTCCCCTCTACTTGACTCATCGATTTTCATACTCCATAGCTATAGTTTTTTTATATACTTGTAAAACATGTGGGATCCTATTCAGGTTATTTATTTAAACTTGTGCGTGAGTGTACCTTTTGGGCTAATGGGAGTCCAAATAAGTTGTAGTTAGTTACTTGCTTTTGTTTCATTCTTTCCTAGACTCGTGTACATTCTTCTTAGATTTCTGTTTATTGACCTTTGAAGTGTTATCTACTCTCACTTTTCGTACTGCCTTTACTTTTCAAGCTTAGTTGGCCTATGATGCTTAATGGGTACTTGGTTTTTGGTACTCATACTACACTTTACATTTATTTAGTGATGCAGGTCTAACCACTAGTTATCCGTGTTGATTCAACTCGATTGCATGAGTTACTGGGGAGAGGGTAGGCACTATGGCATTCCAGATCATACTTGTCTCATTATGTATTGTTTGACTAGTCTTTTGATTTTTGAGACAAGTTTGTATATTTTTTATCCACTTTTGGGACTTCTACTATTTTGTAGCAACTCTTTACATATGACCACCAGGCTTTTAGTTTGATCTTTTCTTTATATCATGTTGGTTTCTATCTTATCTTCCGCTATCTCCTTTAAATTATTTATGTATTTCTCATTAATTGTTGTTTCTACTATGTATGCATGTTACTAGTCATCTCGGATTACCAGGTGGCTAAACTATTGGTGGATTACCTGTAGAGCTTGACATAAGGTGATGTGGGCACTCAAGAAGCTGAATCTTGATTGGGGTGCTGCATCAAGTTAACGGTTGACGGAGCTTAATGAGATGGATGACTTTTGCCTCAAAGCTTATGAGAGTTCAGCCTTGTACAAGGAGAAGCTGAAGAAGTACCATGATCAAAAGATCGAAAAGCGCAGTTTTGCTCCTGGTGATATGGTACTCCTCTTCAACTCAAGATTGCAGTTATTTCCTAGCAATCTCAAATCAAAATGGACGGGACCATTCAGAGTTGTCCAAGTGTTTGCACATGGCGCCGTTGAACTTGAAAACATGGAAGGGACCAAATTCAACTTTCCACCCCTCCATCTACCAATACACCCTTTCACTCACCCCCTCTCCCATCTACATATACTCCCCACCAAATTCCTCTTTCTCTCCTCCTTCTTCTTTTCTTTTCCACCATCATCGATGTTTTCGTTCATCATCTTGTGGGTCCAGAGTCTTCTTCTTGCGTGGTTACTAGTTTTTCGTACACTACATAGCGGCTATGTGTTTTGCTAACCATTTACTTTAATTACTGAACTTGAATTTGGCTTGGTTTTTGCCCTGGGTAATTAGTTTGTTCAAATTGTGATTGTGCTTAGTTTAACCTACTCATAAGATATCCTATGTTGTGGGTACTGCACTACGTAATCCTAATGATGCTTGAATTTGAGTTTGATTGTGTTTTGGACCTAGGGTTTGCGTATATTTAGTGCTTCGAGAGTTAAAGAGTCTACTAGGAGCCTTATGATTCTGTCATTTTTGTGATTCTAGGTTGCTTAGCTTGATTTAGTGTTGTTTGCTTTGTTGAAAATGGTGTTTGTGGGTAAAACTTGGTATAATTGACGTTGTGTGGTCAACGACCATGACCTACGGGTCGTAGGGCAACTTACGGACCGTAGGTCCTTCCCAACATATTAGTCTAAGTCATTTTTGATGTTTCGTAGATCAGTTGACGAACCATCCTGCAGACCGTCAATTGAACTTCAGAAAGTTAAAAATAGGACTCCCCTATCTACGATCAGGTCTACGGCCCGTAGTTCTTTGTACGGTTCGTAGTTCCTTCTCGTAGGTACCAAATACAGTAGCAGTAGTTTTTTTTCTATTCTTTTCTTTTCTTTCTTATTTTCTTTTCTTGCTTTGTTTTTGCATTTTTTTTTTGTTTTAGTTACTAATGATGGTTTTGCAGGTACAATGCCTCAAAAAGTAACACAACACTATAAAAGGAAGGCCCCAGCACCAGCTCCTCCAGCCCGACGTCGGTTGATTATAGATGAGGCTTTTGAGGAGGAGCGGAGTGGGTCCGAATATGACTCACCTTTGAGAGCTAGCTCTCCCAGGTCACCCCGGACGACTAGACAGCAAGCACACCAGACCGCCATAGTATCGGTACCGGGGCAATCTCCCTCCGGAGATGAGAAGCCCACTTCCCAGTTTGATGAGGAGGTACAGAGTTCGAGCAGGGGTGGTGAGGACACTCCTAGCAGCTGTGCCCCAAGTCCACAGCCCGCAGCCTAGTATGAGCTTGGTTCTGCCTTAGAGTCGAAGTCTGACTCCAACTCTGCCTTTGGATCCAGTCTAGAGGATGATGCTGATCGAGATGAACACCCCTTTCAGGTTGCAGGAGAGCCCAACCTATGGTGTGTCCCGGGCATGTTTCATATTTACCAAGAGGCCATCCTTCAGAATGCCCAAAACAAGTCCACTAGGCAGATCGAAGAAGAGTGGCGGGTTCTTACAAGTAGCCTCCACACTATTCCCCAGATACATGAGTTGTTCAGGAAGCGTCGCTGTGAGTGGATAGCTGAGACGCTTACTCGGTATAGTCCGATCATGGTACGTGAGTTCTATGCGTCTTATGTTGCCACCGTACTGGAGACTTTGCCCCGAAGGACAAATCCATTGGAGCAGCCTCCACTCCAGTCTACTCCATTCAGGGACATTCCCGTAGACATTTCAGAGGCCACACTACGCCGTTTTATTTATGGTCCTACACATGCTCAGCCCATCAACACGGCTTAGTTTTACTACAAGATGCAGCAGGTTCGTAGTGGAGTTATGAGAGACGCTGCACAGAGGGAGTCTTTGCTTCGATGGGTAGCGGAGCACATTGCTGATCAGGGAGTACATGCTGAGTGGGTCCGACATATGACCCTTCCGATCAAGAAGGCCACACTGAGCTATGCTGCAAAAAAATTGTTGTCAATTGTGCATACTCGGTTGTCCCCTACTGTGGCAGACAACCAGCTGACTTGGTACCGGGCTATTATAGTCTACTGCTTGATGGTAGGGCATGCGATTGATTTTGCCCGTGTGATTATTGCTGAGATACATGAGCGAGCTTTTTGGAAGACGACTACCATGCCCTTTCCTTGCCTTATCTTCAGATTGTGTCGAGAGGCAGGGGTCCCTATTTACTTTGCCGATTATTATATTGAGGAGTCTATGACCTAGGATATTGGTCTTATTCGGGATGACACATACCCTGCTGCATCGTAAAAAGGTATTCAGGTGGAGCTACCACCCATTAGGGAGGCCTTGGCGCCCAAGCAGGTTGATCATAAAGCTCATGCATCTGCAGATGAGCCACAGAGGTCTGTGCCCCCATCTACTGCTTCAGCTTCTAAAACAAACACACCCCAGGCTCCACTTACTACAGGGGCTGCTCTCCGCCCCATAGCTAGGGTGAGTCAGTTAAAGGCTCATATGGCGGCTCTACTACAGCATATTCACCCGTGGATGCAGGGATCGGTAGAGGAGTCTAAGGTCCGGATAGCTCAGATGGTGTATACGAAGATTCTTACTTTTAACCGACAGATAGATGCTTTTGAGAGCCGAATGATGGAGAGGTCCCAGCTTGGACCGGTGATTGATCTTACATCCTTTCAGGCGGAGCTAGCTAGTCTCCGTGCTGACCTTACCACCCTGGCTGCTGCAGACACTGTTGTTCCGACACCTACACCAGAGCTTGATGCAGATGATCTAGTGCGGACTGCACTGTTTGGAGGAGAGTAGCGGGCTACTGAGCCATTTTGTGGGGCAGGTAAGCGTACCCGTTCTGGTGTTAGCACTGAGGGAGACCCGGATGAGGTGCGGCAAGCCCGCAAGAGAGAGAGACGGGCTCTAGAGACTGCCTAGTGCCAGTCCTTGATTGATGAGCAGATGCGACAGGAGCGCGAGCGGGCAATGACAGCCAGTGCGTCTGGTTCGGGGCTTGCTACTGATGGTGCACCCAACACTACTACTGTGGATACTACTGATGGTGCCCTATTTGATGATCCCGTGGGCTCCGTGCTACCGGACCCACCAGCACTTGAGTGATCTTCGGCTCTTATGCGCCACAGGTTTGTCTCACCCGATGTTCTACTTTTCTTGTGCATTGAGGACATTGCACTATTTTCTTCGTGGGGGTGGGGCAAATGGGTTTGCTTTAATGTAAAGTCTGAGTAGCGTAACTTATAAATCCTTCCTTGGGGTTTTCTTGGCTGTGTTCTTTTTCCCTAAGGAACTATTTAAATTTCTGTTGAACCGGCATGTTTAGGTTTGTGATTGTGTATTAGTAATCTGGAAATAAAGCATGATTGCATTAGTGTGCATGAAACTGATATCCTCCAAATTTTCAATTTTTTGCCTTGTGTTGTGAATGTGAACTGAATGAGTTGAATGTGCTGGATCTTTGCATGACATGATGTAGTATCGGTATGACACTATTACTTAAGCTATAGCATTAACTGGGTTCATTGATCATTCGATAATTGCAACAAAGTGCCATGTGAGTGTGAGAGTTTTGATTATTCATATGAGATGTGCCAATCTAGAACTTGCCCTGTTGGTCTTGCGAAGGTAATTTGAACTGAACACTAGGAGGTGATCATAGGCCATTGATTGTTATTAAGTCCACTCAAGCCTAAAATAAATCAACAAATCCTGTGTAAAAAATATTTCCCTTTGGTCCAAATGTTTGAGCCTAACGAATACCATTCTTTCTTTACACCCAGTTCACCTTCCCTTTAACGTATTGTAAAATATTTGTTTTGGCCCTGATCCCTCCGCGGACATTGTGCACCTCAACATAGACGAAAAGCAAAAGTTGAGGGTGGCTACTGCAAAGTTACCTAAATTCTGGCTCTTGTCTTTTCTGAGGATAATGTGTACCTTAGCTCATGCTAAATGTGTAAGTTGAGGGTGGCTATTATGAAGGAAAGCAAGGAAAAACCAAGGGTATGAATAGAGTTGTGTGTAGAGCAAAGGAAGTTGATCGTACAAGAATGAAAGAAAAAAAATTAGAGTGTTAAGCAACAAAAATAAGTGACAAGAATCAAAAGAAGTGTAATCAAAAAGAAATCACACTCAACCTGATAAAAGTCATAGGGAAAAGAGTATCAAGCAAACAAGAGAATGAAAAGTGGCAGAAAAAGAGAGTTAACGAGCCAAATCAGATGTCAAGGAGGGTAGGGTAAAGTCACTTAATATCCATATATACCACACCTAACCCGGAGCCTACGTTACAAGCCAATAAAGTCCTATAGTGATTCTAGTGAGAAGCATAAAAAGGCAAAGTAAAGAAGATAAGGGCAAGCCAATGGTATTGTGCACATATTGTATTGAATTCGTTCTAAGCGTGAGTGTATATTAAGTCCTGAGATCGATAAGTCAAATTATGTGTGCAAAAGGAATTTCTTTGTAGTGAGGGTACAAGTTGTGATTATTGGAAAGTTGATATCTTGGTCAATTGTTGTATGTGTATGTATGTGTGTCTATTGGTATGTCGATATCATGTATTAATCCACATAATTTAGCTTATTGGGTTTATCATAAAATTGCACTTAGTTGAGAATGAATAAGGAGGAAGAAGATTGAGGAAATTGCTGCGTGATTGCTTGAAGTCTGGGATGCTTATATACTTGTGTTGTTTAGCGTCTGTTGTGTCGCTTGAGGACAAGCAATGGTTTTAAGTTGAGTGTGTTGATGTACCGTGAACTTACGGTACTTTTGATGCATTAAACTTTGAATTTTGCATATTACTTAAGTAAGTTGGTTATTAGATTTAATAGAATTTGTGCTAAGTTTACAGGGAATAGGCCTTTGGAGCAACTAGGAAGAATAATGCAGTAGTGGATTTTTGGTGATGTACGAGACATTCTACGGACCGTGAATTGATTGATGAGCCGTCAGTTAGCATCGTAGGCTCTGGAGCTCGAAGAAATTGGCTAAGTATGGAATGACGGACCAAGATGACGGGCCATAGATCCTTCTACGAACTGTAGATGCCCAACCGTAGAAAACTTCAGAGAGGGTCACCTGCAGAGCTTGAATGGCAAAAGAACAGGACGGGTCGTACATGGAATGACGAACCGTAGATCAGAACCATAGAAAGACGCCCTCAGGATTTTGTCTAACTATTGATTGACGGTTGGAACCTATAAGGCGCAAGTCTGTCTACGAGCTCTAGGTTGCCAACCGTAGATGACACTGCCCAAGCCGAATTTCCCCAGATTTCCTTTTCCTAGTTTAATAAGGATTTATTTTCTATGTATACCCTATGTAAACTTCATTTTAGGGTTGTTGACCAGTGTTTGAATATTATTCTATTACTTTGGGAATTGCTTGTCATCTTTTGGGAAGACTAATTCTTGAAGCTTATTTATGCAATTTTGCTTTCGGTTTTCAATTGAAGATTGTGGAATTCATCTCTATTCACTGTAAGTTCATGATTTATTCAAACCCTATTATGAATTGTGGAAAAACAAACAAGAGTAGCTAAATCCACAACTAGGGTTGTGGGAACCATGAGTAAATAACAAAAGTAAAACTAATAATGTTGTAATTCTTGGATGTGTTTATGCATGCTTTTGTAAATCTCTTTGCTTAGAAAATTTTCTAATGGTGTACAACATTAGAACCCTCCTAATTCATGTTAATTCGGTATAGGTAGTAATGAACATCTAAGAGATTATACAACAGAGATTTAGTCGTCGATAATCCGCTATCTAATAACCCAACCTAGAAATAGTTGTGGGTTAATCTGGGTCAAAGGTAAGGGTTGGTAAATCAACACACGTAGACGGACAAAGTTGCGGAGTGAAATTCCCTATTTAGAAGACCAATCACTTAGGGATACATAACTTACCGATCATGCATGGTAGACATTGAAAAGAATTACCATTGCTAGGTTTACTGCGTTAAGAGCTTATGGGGAACACATAAACCCTAGTTTTATTCTCAGATTGATATCTCAAACTGCAAGTTTTGTGTTTTGGTTACTTGTTACTAATCGAATAGCAAATTATTATTCCTTTCAACTATTTCAAATCCCCCCTTTTTCTTCTTCTAGAAATAATCTGACTAAACGCGCAACTAACTGTTAATTAGCCTAAGTCTAAACC
Organism: Solanum appendiculatum; assembly: GCA_018342035.1. Taxonomy (NCBI): domain Eukaryota; kingdom Viridiplantae; phylum Streptophyta; class Magnoliopsida; order Solanales; family Solanaceae; genus Solanum; species Solanum appendiculatum. The sequence continues at coordinate 370,196 of JAGDQO010000766.1, read as the reverse complement.
ATATTCCTCGTGGGATAGACCCTAACCTCTTTTAGGTTCAATATTTGACAACAACCGCTTATACTTCCTTAGGGAGGTGTAGTTTGGGCGATATCACTAGGCACACTCGTGCGCAAGTTTAAATAAAACCCGAACGGACCCCCATAAACCCGACAGGTACACAGAAGAGCTAATCTACATAAAAGAAGGAATAACAACTCCCGAACTACACCAGGACATCGCACAATCATTACCATCATGGTTCAGCTCAGTCATAAATATCTGAACCGAGCTCAGTCAGAAATATCAGAGCGCAGCTCAGTCAAAATTATCAGAGCCCAGCTCAGTCAGAAAAATAAGTTTCAGTATTACCGCCAAGTAGCATCCTATGCTTGACAGGTCGGCACTGGAAATATCGGTTTCCACCGGACACGTCGGCTGCGTAGGTGGGACACGTAGCCTACGCTCCTCGGACTCATACTGAGATTAACAGCTGCAATAGTGTAATGTCACCTACGGGCCGGAGCAGGTAGCCTACCCCTGACAAATCGCACTAGAAACCCTAGATATTAACCGGTAACATCGGCAGCTTAATGGAGTCTCTAATCCTAAATCTAAGCAAGGAACCAAAGAACATTAACTTAATAACCGTCGCCACAAAAAACTATATGCAAGCTAATTGCACGGGCCACCGCCCTCGTAGGAATATCAACCAAAGGCTCCCAGCCTAGCCTGATCCAGCCGACAATAGGCGCAACAGCGAAATCCCCAAGTAATTAACCCGACTAAGCAGAAACAGGGGGAGAGGAGAAACAACACATCGGAAGCTGCAGATTCGCCTAAACTAAGGCTCAACTATCATACCCAAGTCTTCTACGCTAGTTTACAAGGATCTAGTCCATCCGAATCGACATCGGAAACATACTCAGGTCAATCAGGTACATGGGACTAAGCCAATACTACCCTGCCCTAATCTAAGGCCTAAAACATAAGCAATCAACACAACAACAACAAAATATCCTAATCCCACGCATGCAACAACAGATAACCACACCAACAGGCAATTCACAAGACAAATAGCAACAATTTCAAGCCAACAACCCAACCTAAAAAAAATACTAACCCAAATAGCCCAACAATCGAAATAAAACTAAGAAATCGGGGAGAAGGAGAACAATTCTAGCTACCCAACCCAAGATTCACATGAATCTACGAGAATTTACGCAATCAAGCTCAATCTATAAAGAAAGGGAAGCCGTAGCCTACCAAAAAGCTGATCACGCGCACTCCAATTCAATAAACCAGAGATTTTCCCTTCCGTACAACCTTTGACTGCTGCCACGCTGTCAAAAATAGAGTCACAGCATCACTACGGTTGTTTAGACACAAAAATCAACTAAATCAGAGAAATACCCAATTTTGGAGTCAAAATCGGGATTATGGGACCTGCTCTGGATTTTTTGGAATTGACTCCGTGGAAAGGTCCTAGATCCTCCCCCGAACCTACAGTCCAAAATGGGATGCTAATCGAGGCTTGAATCAGCTCCAACAACCAAAAACAAGATGCAAAACTTTACATTCAAAACAAGGTCAAGAAGCAAGTTATACCTCAAATTCACGACAATCGAGGGTCACCCAATGTTACCCAACCTATTACCCACTAGCTCGATGGAATTCTGAATGCCTGGGACATCGAATCACCGAAAACCGACTTAAGGAGAGAAAGTTATCAAATTTTGAAGTAATGCCCAAATGAAGCTCGACCTTTAATATACATAACGCTACCAGGCCTCGACTTTCCGTGAACGCGGAGAGAAAACTTCGAAAGCTCCGCGAACACGGCCCCTGGCCCATGAAAGCGAAGAACAAATCTCCACACAACACACAGAACTCCATGAACGTGGCCCCACACTCGCGAATTGGGAGAACAAATCTCCACTGACTCCCCTAATCCTTCACGAACACGGAGTGGTATCCGCGAATGTGGAGCACTGCCCAGCAACCCTCCGCGAACGCTGCCTATGGTCTGCGAATGTGTAGAAGACCTCCTCCCTTCTCCGTAAACGCAGATCCTATCACGCGAATGCGGCCTATGGTCTGCGAATGCGGAGAGGAAATTAGCCTGCACTTACCAGCTGCTGCTGCAGCTGAGTTTTGGACTTTCCAAAACTCCGACGAGGTGCCCGGAATTCATTCGGAACCCCAAACGAGATATGCTACCCCGTCGAATTCGACGTTCCGGACTCAATGGCGCAGTCGAAATTTCCATACAAAGAGTAGGTCACACCCCCAAAGAGCCATTTTAGCCAATTCCTACCGGAGGCCTCAGATTTGGATCGAAAGCTCCTGAAGATACTTGAAGGGTTATTCTACACCAAATTCGGCATTCTGGAACTAACCGCGCTGTCAAAATTTCCATCGGAGCATGTTTACCAAGAATGTTGACCGAAGTTAACACTAAGCCAAATATCGAAGGCAAAAGAACTAAATGGCCCCAAATCACACCGGAAACCCCGGGACTCTGGCAAACCATGCTCCTAGCCTAATTAAGCCGCTCCGGAGCTGATGGAACAGTCAAAATTCCCATCTAAGGTCGTTTACCTGAAGTTATGACCGAAATCAACTTTTCAAGGTTCAACAGCTCCAAAATAGAAAAACAGGCATAAAACCTAAACAAACGACCAAGCGACCGAATAGTCAGTGCCAGCAAGACATAAATGACTTGGGGTCACTACAAGAATGCTCTAAATGACAGAAATAAGGCAAAAACATAGAAATGACCTGGAGGATCAGTACAAACTTGCTCATATTTGATGATTTATATTATGATAAAGGGGTAGTAAAAAAAGCAACTTGATGATATATTGACGTGTGATATGGGTGGATGAGTTGAATAGTTCTATTGATTCATTATTAGAATTTATCATGACTGTGTTGATATGGATTGTGTGATAATATGGAATACATCATATTCTCATGCATTGTGTGAACTTTCTTACTTGCATTAATTCTAAAACACTGTGATGAGATCTATTGAGATTAATTATGTCGAAGGGAAATGGTTCCAGCGATGTCGAAGGGAAATGGTTCTGATGGTTGATGATTATTCCAAAGGAAAATAGTTCTAGTGATTGATAATTATGCCAAAGGGAAATAGTGTTGGGAGATACGTGGACCATGTGTGTCCCCCATAGTTTCTTGTGTGAGTCTCAACGGATGTGTATCGTAGGACAGACATACATCACTTTACCTGGCATTGCATTGCATATCCTTTCCATTTGTGAACTTGTGGGGGGTGTTGTGAAACCTGTGATTGATGGATTCAATATTTTGTGTTGATGACTTATATTCGTTCATGTGTTGTTATTATTCTATGTTTCATATGAATTTTGAATGGTTAGGTTAGGCTAATTTCTACGCAGGTTGTAGTTTTTAGAGGGTCAGTTGGGGGGTGTGAGGTGGACTACTCGCATTCTATACTACTTTACATCATGTTTGTGGTTTAGTTGCTGAGTGCCATACGGTTTGGTACTCACTCCTTGCTTCTCGTGTACTTCATGTGGGGCTTCTAATAGTTCAATAAAAAGTGTCATCAATGCCTATTTATGTCCTTATCAAATGATGTTTTGATGTTTTGCAGCTATGAAGAAAAAAGGACATGCAAGGATAAATCAATGAAAAGAGGCCAAAAACATTGAAAAGAGAAGTGTAAATGGTGATTCACCAAACAAGTTGGGCGAAGTAAAAGTTCCATCGCCAAAGCTGACAGACTTTTAAGATAAAAGGAAGGCTGAATGGGCGAACAAGGTGGTAATCGGTGATTTACCAATGTTAAAGGCCAACTCAATCGAGTTCGCCAATTGAGGTTCAAAGACTTAAAGCCTCAAGCCAAGAAAGGACGAGCTGGAGAACAGAATGGTTATATGCCAAATCATGAATGCGAGCCAGAATAATGCTGCTGATCAGGTTGAGCATAGAATTTTAGACTAATTTTTGAGGAATTTATAAATAGCCCAAAGGACAGAAAAAAAATTTCTCGTATAATTTTTTATCATTTTATCAGAGATTATTAATCTCTCATCTATTCTAACTTTTTCATATTGGAATGTAGACCTTTTCTACCTTTCTTTTAATTTCGGGTTTTTAACAATCTTGTAATTGCCAATTGAGGGTTCAATTCAAAGTGGGTGTTGAAAATTATTGTTGATTATCAATAATATAATGACTGAAAACATAATTGGTATAATTTCTTTCCCTTTTATAACGCTTGGTTTAAACTCCAAATTCTAGGGGTATGATTACGGTGTTGGGTGTTAATTTAATTTAGTGAGTCTAGTGTCATGGTTTGTTTTTCTGCTATTCATTCATAGATTTGAGCTAGTTAACATGGGGTTAGCTTATGGGTTAAGGTTGCAAACTTAATCCTAGCTTAGATCTTCAATTAATGCTTAAAAAAGATTAATTGAAGTGGGTAAATAGCTTAATACTTGCAAATTGGATTTGATTGTTGTAGTTTGTTCGAAAGAGAAATTTTAGTTCAATTCTAATTGTCTTAATATGCTCTAAAGAGGGATTTTAGTAAGGTATTGGGTTGATTTGTATTTTGTATGGATGAGACAGAAAGGAGATTCTATGATATGATGCATTTAGATTGAAGGAAGATTTGTGTTATTGACGATTACCTATCTTATCCTTGTTTTTCTAGCATTATTGAGCAAGCACTTGTACCCCCTACTTGATGTTCATATCAACTACCACACCCTTAGATCATCTTTTACTTGATTAAATCCCTGTTTTTAGCCGAATTGTGATAATTGATTCCAAAACCCTTATATTAAATTTTGTGGAATCATCCACCCATTTGTCCTAATTTCTACTATGATATTGTTTGCATCTTAATTTCCTAATTGAATCCTTCGAATTGTATCACTCCTTGTGGGATTCGACCCTAACTCTTTTGTTGGGTATTTATATTGCTAGTGATCACTTACTCATTTAATTATTTTAGTAAGTAATTTGAGCGTTATCAAAAATAACGCCGTTGCTAGGGAGTGATGGTGAAGAATTCAGTTTGTAAAGTTAATTTGTGAACTTGTTTGTTTGTAGTCAAATACACTTTTGTTTGGTGTTGTTGTTGTGCCCCATTTGCAGGTAGAAATATGAGTTAGGATGGAAGTGACGATGCTAGTCACTATGGGAAGAATAACAACATGGGAGATATCAGCGACATGCAAGTTAACATCGTTGAGAGTACAGGGGAAATCTGGTCACCTCCTACTACTGGAAGAGCTATATTTCATGTAACCGAAACTATGTTGCAATTACTCCATATGAGAGGGATATTTGGAGGTGTTGCTCATGCAGACCCCCATGAACATCTCTGAAATTTCGTAGACATTTGCGGGTGTTTCACTTTTAAGAACATTTCATAAAAATCCATACGTCCGAGGTTGTTTCCTTTCTCCTTATCGTGAGAAGCAGCGAGGTGGCTGGCCGAACCACCACAATATTCCATTACTTTATGGGAGGAACTAAGAGAAGTGTTCCTTGAATGATTTTTCCCTCCTTCAATGATGGTGAAACATAAAGAAATCATCAAAAATTTAAAGAGAGTGGATGGTGAGCCTCTCCACGAAACTTAGTTGTGATTTCAAAAGTTAGTGTTACAATGTCTGCACATGGTGTTCCGAACAACCTGTTGCTACAATATTTTTATCGTAGCATTGATACAGTGATAATGGGTTGGCTGATCAACTCATTAAAGGAGCGCTAATGAGACAACCATTTGATGTGGCAACAATGTTGCTTGATGATATGACCCTGATAAACTGAGCATGGCATACTAGGAAGGATCAAGTATCCTCTCTACATTTGGGTCTGAACCAAGGAACATGTAGAGAAGAACCAAGAGCCTGAGAACATGACCAAGATTATGACTCAACTTGACTTGTTATCCAAACATGTCAATAGGGGTAGACTCAAATTGGTAAACGCAGTTGGTATGGGTAGTGGGCAATTCCTGAATGATGCCAAGTTTGAGGAATTGTACAATGAAGAAGTGCAATACATGGGGAACCAAATGTGGGGTTCTCATTCGATTTATCTTAGACCGGGTAGGAGCCAAGGTTAGACTATGAAAAGGGACAATAGCTGGAGAGATTGGTGAGATGGAGGAGGTAATTGGAGAAATCGTGAAGCTGACAAAGATAGATATATACCACCTCATGATCGTTCAAAACCCAAAGAACAAGCTGGACCACAAGGAAATCAAATTTGTGATATGTTGACTAGGATCTTTAACAAGGTTGAAGGGTCTGACAGAGTGTTAAAAGATTTAAAAAATGATATCTACACTTTGTCTCAAATGGTTACATCTCACTCTGTGTCAATTAAGCAGCTGGAAACTCAAATGTGTCAAATTTCCACCCATTTAAATCCAAGGAAAAAAGGGACTTTTCCTAGTGATACAATCCCTAACCCTAAGAATGATGTTTCATGCGTAACAACTATGTCATGCCACAACATTAAATAAGGTGTTTCTTGGTAGGCAACCTAAGTTTACTTTATTGCTTTTAATAACATGTCTTTTAAGTGGAGGTTAAAATGGAGTCAAAAATTGAAAAGGACACCATGGGCGATGCAAATATCAATTTGGCGATCATCCGTGTTACTTAGGCAGACATATTTATATTCACCTTCTTAGCCAACAATTTTGAAAAAATGGTACTGTCAACTTCGGCGTACAAGAACCGATTCAGCAATCCACCAAATGGCATTGGGTGAACAACATCAGGTCCACCGAGTTGAACTTCTAGTTGGGTATTTGTAGAGGTATCATTTTTGAGCTTATTCTCCTTGAGAGATTCACCATACTCATTCGGCAACATTATTCGCAAATCGCTGAATGTGTCTGACAATGAAAGGCCAAGGGTCTTTTCTATTTTAAATAATCCTCTTTTTATCATTTTGAATCTTTTCCATTTCTACACTATATACTCTTACCCTAATTACAATTGTGAGTCCTCTTTGCTTTGATTGGTTGTCGTGGAGTCCATTCTTACATGTGATTCTCTACCCAACCCCTCCTTCTCTTTGTTCAAAATTCATTCTTTATTGAGGTTGGTTTTCGAGTCTATACTTCATGTTTTTGCTTGAAATTGGTGCTTATTGTTGTGTTAACTATAGTGATTGCTAATTTTATGTGTAAATCATGTGGGTATGCTTTAACTTAGTCCAATGAACATTGCCCATGAATTAGAATTGTTTTTTGCCTAGAAGTGCTAAAAAAATTTGTGTGGGTTTTAGTTGAATATCTCAAAGAAGACTCAAACATTTTCTAACACTACTTTCAGTATCTAAAATAAGAAAAAATCACTCTTGACGCATAAATCTCTTAGAGCATGCATAACATTTGATCACAAAAATAAAAAAGAAACAGGGGAAAGGAGCAACTATTACAAGTTGGATATCGAAATATAAAGTTTAGGACATGTCATTTATATCTTAATCAACTATAAAGTGGTGGTGCTACGGCCAAACGTAAAGGAAACTATACATGGTTTCTAAAGGCTTAACATTATTGCAAAACAGAGGAATATATATTCGGTTAACATCACTTAAGTATACTGATAAGTATTTACTCATTTGTCAAACTCCAAGAAAGGCATACTTTCCAAAGAATTTACTACCTAAAAATGAGTCCTAGAAATATGATTTCTAAAAAAAATAACACAATGTTCAAAATAATTTAACATCTGATTTTAACAAAAGCAACAAACATACAGTGAATCTTAGAATCAATGATCAACTAAGTTAAATTTATTCATCATAATGCCAAAACACAAAAGTATTTAAATAAAACTAATAGTAAGTCGAAAACACATTAAAACACAAATTCGTCCTTATCTCATGGAATAAAAATAATGATGGGACCAGATGTCACTGACCTATTTCAGGGCAGCGAACTGGGGCATCTTTAAGCCTCGGATCTACCCCTTTTTGCGAACAAGAGCAAAACTAACTCGAGAAAGTTAAAGTGAAACGAAGAAGGACAAGGATAAAAGAAACTTAAAAAATGTTATCAAACTTTTGGGTGAATGAAGGTGGCTAAAAACTTCTCCAAACTTTTTCCAAACCTTGGCATTTTATAGGAAAAAATTTCTAGGGATAACTCCTTTCAGTGGAAATGAATTTTAAAATTTGAAATTGATCAAAGTACTCATAAAATTTTGAACATTAGGGGTAGTATTTGACAGACATGTAGGGCTTCACTTGATTAAGAAGCTTGTAGCACGGAAAAGGAGTCGTTGAGCTCTGTCCATGGCTGGTGAAACTTGTTTCTTTCCTGAAAATGGCAGAATGAGAGAGGCAGGGGCATTATTGCCCAAGCTTCTGAATATGATGGAAATTGGGCTGAAAATTAAGTCATGTTTGGGTTTAACTCTTGGGCTGCTGCATTTTAGATGGTTTTGGGCAGATTTGGCAGCCCAATTGGCTGAAATATTCGGTCATGTTCCTTCTTTAAATTAATTCTTTTGAGATTCTAATTTAATAACTAACATAATAGATAATTAGTATGTAGAAAATAAAATACTAATATTATATTTTCGGTAATGATTTAAAAAAATATTAACTTATAACTAATTTAATGAGTAAGAACTTTTAAATATGAAGAGGACAATAGAAATTTTAAAAGGCAATTTTATACTAATTCTAAAAAAAACATGATGACAATAATATAACAATAATATAGTAGCAAGTCATAAATATTATAGGAATTAGTGGTCAAAATATTTATTAACCTAGAAGCTCAAAAAATATAATTTGAAGAAAGGAGGGCCAAAATTTGATGTCAACATATGGAAAGTTGTACTATGTGCTGGGACATCGCTCAAGTAGAATTGAAAAGAGCTAGAGTCATAAATGGAACGAAATAGTGAGATGTAGTTTAGTGTTTGGAAGGAAGCGAGAGCAAAGATATATCAGAGTTCGTGTCTAGGTGTTTGACTTGCCAACAGGTACGAGGGGTATCTACAAAGAGAGTTGAGAATTGCTTTCAGAGACACGTGGTTCCATTTAATTTTTGCTCCAGTTATGATAATCGAGTCATGTGTTCATCAGATGGATTCAAAATTGTTGGATAAGATTTGAGAAAGAAGCCTACAGACGTTCGGTTTGAGTGTGGTGATAAGTTCTTTGGTGGTTTCGAGTTTGATAACTTGTATGATTTGAATCAAAATTCAAGCTTTTCGATGTAGGCCTATGTTAGTGGTAGAATGTTTTGTCAAGGTATGAACTGGTAAGTTAAGAAATGATCCATCACATCAGGCATTAAGCATTTGGAAGGACTTGTGCATGGCTTGGGTTGTTACTTTCTATTGTTAAAGGACCTAAAGAAGTGTTTCACTTAAATTTTTGGTCTAGAGTTCGTTGTAAAATGTCATCGGTTGTTAGTCAAAGGATAATATTGTTAAGTGAGTTAGCAAAAAGAATAAGGGTATGGTATATTGAAAAGTTCAAGGTAATAGGGATTTGAATCATGGAAAATCTAATATAGGTGATGAAATAAGATATCTCATATAGACTCTTGGTTTTGAATTAAAGGTAGTATGGATTTTTTCCTTTAAGTTTTGATATGACTATGCAATGTGAACTAATTTGGCACAGACTTACTAGGGGCTTATCGGTGAGTTTTATAAAGATTGGGTTTTGATTTGGGTGACAAAAAGTGATGTGTGGATGATTCTATGTTTTTATGTTGGTTTGGATTGTTCGAATTATGGTAGATGACTTATGGTGGTGTTACGCTATGGATCCACAATTCTACTTGGTTATTAAGGATTTTGAGGGGATTGAAACTACTCTATCAATGGGACTACACAGAATGTCGTGATTTTCCATAGACACTTGCTGGTAAATAGAGGTTATGTGCTCAGAGTATACAGAATTATTGGGGTGATAAAAAATCCCTCCAAGTTTTGGCATGAGGTATATGATGTTTTGAATGGTAGTTGAAACTTGGCATGTGAAAGATTGCATGGAGTTGACCTTGAGTGTGATTCAATAACTTTATTTCAATGGGAAAGTACTATCAGATATGGAATTAGTGTTATCAGCCTTGGGTGGGACCCGTATCTGTTATAGAATGCTTAATGGAAATGGAGGGATGGAGGCGACAATATTTGTCACAACCCATAGTACATCCTTGACGTATATGACCCTGGGAGGCCCTACACAAGCCACTTGGCATACATAATGCATAAGGAATTATAACTAGAGAGAATAGGTAAAAACATCTCATATCAAAACAAGGATCTGAACTTAAGTGCGGAATACTAATGTGTCGGAAATAGCCTTCCTAACATCATAAGAGTGGTTGGGATGTAACCCATATACCACATACAAGTCTTAAAATGAAAAGACAATATAAGAAATAAAGCATCAACGGCTTTGTTCTTGGAACATGAGAACAATTCAAGCTAGTCATGAGCGGAAAGAGGAATGACAGACCCTATATTATAAGACAATATAGGCACAAGTATGAATTAGTACATCGAATGTACTAAGTATGGGAAAATGCATTAAAGCATAGAAGTGATAATATGAGCAACTTTAAACATGATATGCATGATCAAGTTAAAACATCATAAAAAGCCTTTAAGAAATCCATGAATCATAAACAAAGTAAATGCTCATTAACATAAAGAAAGATTTCATAAAAGCTTTGAAGAAAACTTAGTTCATTAGAAGGATATAAGCTTTGACCGACAATAGACCTTGCGTACTATGACATGGAATTCGGTGTAACCCTCACATTGAAAAGAGAGAGCTTACTTGCCAAGGTAGAACTCCGTATCATTCATTTATGCTATGTGGATCCACTAGCTAAGTCAATTAAGACAATTCTATGGGGTCATGTAATTTTGAACTAGAGATTGCTACTAGAGACTACCCTTTTTGAGCCTCTACCTTAAAATTTTCTCGGTGCTAAGTTAAATCCCAATGGAATAGATAAAGTCAATTATTAAAGCATAACATTAGGAGAGGCAATAATCAACAACCAATTCAAATTATAACATCATATAAGAAAAGCTTCTTTCAAAACTATGATTTCATAAAGTAGTTCATAAAGACAATTATCTTTCTAGGCATCTAAATCATGATTTCCTTTCAATTGTGAGAAAAACTTTCACAAATTATTTACACTTAGCTTAAAAGAATACTTAAATCATAAGTTCATATTTTCATAGAACATGAATAAATCTCTTGTAAAGTTCCTAATCACAATTTCATAGTTCATAAGTAGAAATAAAAGTAACAGCATGGGCCATATGAAATCAATTACAAATCATGTATTCAAGTAATATCATGCATAATAAGGTATAAAATCAATAAATTAATCATAATAAATTGGACCAATGAAGATTGACATGAAACCCATAAGAATTGGGTGAAATTGACATTGGAGATTGAAGTTCTTTTGGGAAACCAAGGGATGGAAGGGATCCATTGGTGAATTCCCACATACCTTCGGTAATTAAAGCCCTAGAAATGGATAGGAGAACCTTGGAGCTTGATGAAACCCTAACTTCAAACTTGGGAGCTTGAGATAGAATTTGGAGAAGAAGACTTGAGAAATTTTTGTTAGTTTAAGTGAATAGGAGGGAATGGGTTAGGTTTTTAGGAGTAAATTCAGTTATAGGGGTAGTTATAGGGCCAAAACGACATATCATAAGGGTTAATTAGGTAGGAAAAGACCAAACCGCCTTTATTTAAAACTGTCAAGCTGGGTCTATGGTTTGGACCTACGGTCCGTAAGATTTTCTATGGACCGTACTGGTCAACCATAGAACAAACTTCAAAAACCCAAAATCCATCCAACTTCATGCGAGACCATTCTACGAGTCATTTTCTACTATATGGTCCGTAAACCCCTTTTTGTAGAACTCAAGCTTAAGTCCAAAATTTCATTAAGTCTGGATCGCTCTATGGATCAGCCCTATGACTCGTCAAACATCATACAGTTCATCATGTCCATTCGTACGTTATACATCAGAGACTTGACATTTCCAAAAAATTCAAACAGGGTCCTACGAGTACCTTCCAACGACCCATAGGACTTCATAGGTCTATAGATAGGACTCATAGATCACTACTTCAGTGCTAAACTAAACTTTTTCTTTCCAAATCCAACTTTCTAATTTCCTTGGTGTTACAATGTGTTTGCTAAGAAGGCTTCAATACTTGTGATGGTGTGAGAGTAAAGTAAGTGGTCTGTGTGGTTATGTTGTTTGTTAGTATTAAGAGTGTTGGCTTCAGTGGAGTACTGTGAGAGTATGCGGGGGTTTGATAAATCGAGCATGTGTATAATTGTAATGGGGAACAGTTTGGTGCTAGAATACTTTGGGTTATGTACGAGGAACATTATGAAACTTACTAACATTTCAGAACGTGTAAAAAGTTTTTTGTAGCATTTTTCCGCTGAGTAACTATTTTTATGTTAGAGTGTGGTGAATGAGGCAAGGCTCGCATCTAGTGTGTTGTGTTACAAGTATGTGTCATCTAAATAAAAATCTAAGGTATGTTTTGTAAAGTGGTTCTAAGATCAACTATAGAGTGAAGTGTTGGCTAGTCAAAAACTCGCATATTCAGAATAAAAGAGTAGAGGAAATGAAGATAATAAGATGGGTGTGCAGGCATTCTAGGAGATCTAGGATTAGGATAAAAATATTCAACACAAGGAGGGAGTGGCCTCCGTGTGAAAAAATAAGGGAGGTCAGACTGAGATGGTTTATACATGTGAAGAGGAGATTCTTTGCTTAGGAGGTGTGATTGATTTGCAACAGAGGATATGAGAAGAGGTAGAGGTAAGCTTGAAAAGTATTGGAGAGAGATGATTCGAAAGGATATGACAAACCTATAGTTTACCGTACATGGCCATAGATAGGAGGCTTTTGAGGTTGAGGAGTAGAGTATATGGTTAGTCGGTAGTGGAACATTATCTACTTTCCCTTTTAAATATTATTAACTTTTATTTTTCTTCGATTTTATTATGACTTATAGATTCTTTTGTGTAAGTTATTTCATTAGTTATTGCTATTGCTTTCTTCGAGATTATTTTCAAAATGACTTTCTTTACTATTTTATTTTCTTTCTAAACTTGATTTTTATATACTTTACTTGAATTGAGGATCTATCGAAAATAATCTCTCTACCTTTCAAGGTAAGGATACGGTTTTGTAAACGCCACCCTCCCCAAGCCCCCACACGTAAATTACAATAGGCATGTTAATGTTTTTGTAATAAATTTGTAGTTAATGCAATTCATCTTAAGTGGAAAAAAACGTAACATCTTTAAGATCTTTTCTAATCAATGCTATTTACTAGTATTAGTTTATGTGACGTACGACAAAATTCTATGATTACGTTATACATTTAAAGTTTGAAATAATACTCGCAAGTTTAAAATTACGGCGTAAAATTAAGTTTCTTCATTTTCGAAGCAATATTACTTTTAAAAAGAGTCATTAACCGAAGAGCTTTTCATTGAACGATTGGTTCTTAAATTATATCTAAAAAAATCCCATTTCGTTCATTTCTAAATTAGGGATGAATGAAATAAAATCAACAAGACTATAAGATATTTTTTAAAATCAAAATTTTACCATGTCCATTTATTTATAAAATAAAGGGTCAAACTTGGGTCCAAAATGTGACCCAAGTCAGTCATCTAATAAGAAGACAAATCAATAAACTAAAATTAAAAAAAACTATCTCTAATCAAATTAGGAAACAAAAATAAAAAAAAACTAATAGAGAGACAAGCCGGCGCTTCATCATCTCCAATACATCGATGAAGCCTCGCCGGAGAAACTTCCCTGTTATTGAAGAAAAACCTCCGATGAAAGCAAAGTCCTAAAGACCCATCCTTGATAAACACAACTCTGATTGAAAAAAACCAGGTGCGGGTTGATATCACCTCCACATCAAACGCTCTCACTGATGCCATGATTCAATGACCATTGAGGACTTCTTCTACCCGGATTTATCTCTTATCCATATACCGACTTAAAGATGCAAAGACAATATCAATCGAGATAAGTTCTACCATTAATTCCTTTTGGTCGTTTGTTACACAGCCTTCGATTAGTCTCCTCAAAAGGTTGAACCCAATTGGGATTAATACCCTTGTTTAAGTCGACATTTCTCAGACATTGTAACTCCAACCCTATTGATACGAGATTAAAGGTATTCTACTACATGCCCTTCATATTCCTTAATTTTAATTGAGTTTTCTACATCCTGTTTATTTCTGTTGATTTATCATGTAATTCACCATTGTAGTATTTGTTCTGCACTTTCTTGATTCTTAAATTAGGATTATTTTCCTTATCTAGTTGCAGAATTGTCCTAGCCTTTTGTGGTAACTCCTGCCTGTCTTGATATTGTTGTTTCTCGTTTCCTGCAAAATGACCAAACGATTTAGTAAGAAAATCAGCTAGGTTGTTCCCATCTCAGAGAATATGCATCACCTCCACCACATGAGTAATTATTGTATGCTTAATGAATCTAACTTCCCATGCTATCAACCATGGAACCTCCAACTCTCATGTAATAACTTTCTGAGCTATTAAGGAATCAGTCTCAATGATCAAAGGGAATAAATTTTCTTGAATACAATGTTGTAATTACTCCTTTACTGCCATGATCTCAGCCTTCAAAATAGAGGTATTTTAACCCCTTTAGATTCTGCATACACCAACTCCCCCTCTTCATTTCTAATACAGAATGATATACACCCAACTCCTGCATTACACTGATAAGAAGCATCAGTATTACATTTATACACACCCACATGGGGGTAACTCCATCTCACAATCTTAGCTTTTGTCAATGGTGCATATCCTTCCAGAAACTTGACAATTAAGGGCCATGTTTTAGGGACATTCTTTAACCAGGGGTATCTAAGTTTTGTGAACAAGTAAATGTTCTTATGAATCTCAAGAATCATTGAATTCTGAGACATAACCCCACCATGATTAATCACATTCCTCCACTTCCAAATATGCCAAGTTATGATAGAGGGTATTGCTTTAAACATTGGCATAAGTTTGGAAGCACCATCAGCTTCCCACCAGTCCTCTATGAGTTGTTTGAGTTGAACTATAGGAAAGAGCAACCCTGCAGCATCCCTAAACAGTTACTAACCACTTTGAACAGTAGGACAAAGAACAAATAGATGAGAGAAAGTTTCAGGTGCATTACTATTGCAACAACAACAGTGAACACTTTCTACAATCCTTCTCCTAACCAACACCTCCCCTATAGGGATTTTTCTTAACCATAATCTCCACATAAAAAAGGAAATCTTAAAAGGCAGACCTTTCTCCCAAATTTTGGAGATATTCTCAATAGGATCTCTTCTACTTCTGCATAGATCCCAGGCTGAACTTACCTTGAATTTTCTGTCACTTCTAGGCATCCACCATGCTTTATCCCTTCCTTCCGTAGTAGTGATGTTTCCCAAGACATGACAAATGTGTTTGCAAATGTCATTGTTGAAGTTATTAGCAAGAACCTGAATCTTCCCCCCATCTTCATTGTATAGATCCTTGACATCTTCCAGCTGACATTGGTCTTGTGAGACATTTATCAAATAGTGTAAAGCCCCTAGTTGTTTCCAGTTATCAAACCACACACTAGCTTTCCCTTCTCTAGGTTTCCACTAAATCTCTTGATCAAAAAAATCTCTAGCTTGTAACATAGCTATCCAAACTTGTGATCCACCTTTCCATTCCACAACCTGTGGCCTTTGTCTTTTACAGTACTTGATCCACATGTAATTAGACCAAAGGGTATTTTTAGTTCGAAATTTCCACCATAGCTTAGAAAACAAGGCTTTGGAAACATCAAAAAGTGATCTAAAGCCTAATCCACCCTCCTCCTTAGGTAGACAAATATCACTCCATGTTACCCAGTGAGTAGCTTTACCATCTTCTTTAGCATTCCACAAGAACTTTGCAAAGATCTTGTGAATATCATTAATAACACACTTAGGGGGACTAATAGCAGATAAGAGGTAAACAGGAATACTCTGTAGTACATGATTAATGAGAACTACTTTGCCTCCATAAGATAACAATTTTCCTTTCCACAATTGTAGTTTATTCTGGATCTTCTTAATAAGCTTTTTAAAATGAACCTTCTTCTTCTTAGCATGTCCAATAGGGCACCCCAGATATGTCAAAGGAAAACACACTTTATAGAAGCTTGTACTTTCCTCAACCAATTGTATAGAACTATGGGCTGCTTTGCTAAACAAGTAAGAGAAACTCTTTTCTTTGTTAATGAGTTGTCCTGATTGTTGTTGATACTTCTTCAATGTATCCATTATCATCTGAAGTGATGTCTCATCAGAAGTAGTGAAGATAATTGTATCATCTACATATGATAAGTGATTCAACTGTTCACTTCATTAAGGAAGCCCATATCCTCTAAACTCATCCTTCAGAAACAACTGATTTAATGCTCTAGATAATACCTCAGTAGTTAAAATAAATAAAGCAGGAGATAGGGGATCTCCTGCTTTACCCCCCTTGATGAGTGGAAGAATCCCTGAGCTTGACCATTAATCAGTACAGAGTACCAACTATTAGCAATAATTCTCTAGATCATGTCCAGAATAATATGAATAAAACCCATTTTCTCCAACAATTTGATCAAAAACTTCAAGTCAACCCTATCATATGCTTTTGCCATGTCAAGTTTGATAACCACATTATCAGGTTTGCCGCTCAATCTAATGTCAGTAACAATTTCTTGAGCCAGCAATACATTTTCAGTAATATTCCTTCCTTTAACAAAACCAGATTGATTTTGAGAAATCAATCAAGGAAGAAAAACCTCCATTCTGTCATGAATCAATCTAGAGATGATTTTTTAATGAAATTACTCAGACTAATAGGTCTAAGATCTGAAAAGGATGGTATAACATCCTTTTTAGGTAATTGCACTAAGTTAGTATGAGTAATTGGCTTCGGTAATGTAGCACCTTAAAAAAAGCATGAACCACTTTAATCACATTTGACCCTACAGTATCCCAACAATGTTGGTAGAAACACCTAGAAAATCCATCTGGCCCACAAGAGCTCTCAGCATTTAACTCAAAGACCACTCTTTTAATATATGCTTCCTCAAGTAGCTTAACAAAATCATCATTTTCTCCCTGAGAAATTAAAGGGTTAATATTCACTAATAAAGAAAGCTCTGAAGAAGTTGCCTCGATAGAAAATTGTTTTGTGAAAAACTCAATCCCTTCTTCAGCAATTTCTGTTTCAGATTCAGTCCAGGATCCATCAGCCTTAATAATTCTCTTGAAAGCAAGCCTCTTTCTTCTTCCTCTGACTAGATTGTGAAAGAATTTAGTATTCCTATCCCCTTCCTCAAAAAACAGTATACTAGATTTTGGTATCCAAAACTATTCCTCTAAATGCAAGTATAACTTCGATTCTGAATGAGCCTGTTGAAAGATACATCTGTTAGCAGATGATGGATCTTCTAGAAATAGCTGCTCCTTTAACTTTAATATATCTTCTCTGATTGTTAGCTATTTGAAAATATCTCTAAACTTATCTTTGCTCCACTTAGTCAAAGCCTTCCTAATTCTCTTATGCTTTTACTTAAATTGTACAAAAATATCTTGTGATGAATCTGCCACCCAATTCTGCTCAACCACTTTCTTAAGGTCTTCACTTTCAGTCCAAAATTTAAAAAACTTAAAAGGCTTGACAATATTAATAGTACTGATCCTACAAGAAAGCATCAGAGGAGCACGATCAGAACCAGTTCTTGCCAAGTGTTGTACCCGAGTATTACCATATAGGTCATGAAATAGTTGATTCACAACCGCCCTATACAATCTTTTAAATATGCATTCACCATCTGCCCTACCATAACCACTTGAATTCAAACATATATTAAAATCCTCATACTCCTAAGGATAAATAGGTAAACCACCAATCTTTTTTTCATCACTCATAATCACATTAAACTCCCCCCCAACCATCCATGGTACAGAGACATTTTGCATATATAGAATATGCCAAGAGGTGAACACCATTTTCCAATGTGAGTTGCAAGGTTAGCTGCTGCTCTGAATCTGAAATAACTCCTACATGTACATTCTACCTCACAAACACCAAAATTTGACCATTAACATTGCAGTTGACTTAATGCATCCCCAATCTTCTTTTATATTTCTGAATCTGCCTAGCATTTTGAAATGGTTCCATTAAAGCAATTAGCAAAAACTTATGATGTCTATTTAACATTTGAACTCTATGAAAGGCCTGCTGAGTATTAACAGACCTAATATATCAAAATAGAGCTCTGTAATTCATAGGGAAATTACTTTAGCTCCCCTCTTAGCTTGAACCCTTGTAGGCAAGATACTATTGTTGTCTCCTTTATCTCTGCCTTTTCTTGCTTTTGTTAACAACTTGTGGGATAGACCTGCCTCTTTACATACTTGTATCAGGTTAGACTCATTTTCTCCCTCATCTTTTTCTTCTGTATCTTTAGTACTACTTGTTCTAGATTCTTGAGTTTCCCTACTTTGATCTTTTGTTATCAGTTGATCCATCTAGTGAGAGACCAGAGCATGTAGGGCTTCCATTAGTGCTGATCTGCTAGCATTTGGATGAGTAATGGCTTTATCATTGACACTTTCCTGCATTTCATGTCTGTGATGGTACTGATATTGAACGGTAGCAAAATCACCTCCAGATACCATTTGAAGAGGCTCCTAGTATGTTTCTTTTGCCATATCTTTCATCCTCATTACAACTGATTCATGATTCTGAGGATTCTATTTCATTATCACTGTAGCTTTTTCATTGGTTTGCACCTCATCTTCATGCATATGTTAGTTTTATCTTCTGTCTTTTTCGGACCCTCTATTGCATGTTGTTCACTGATCTCTTCCCTTGCAGGTTCACCATGCTTAGCACACCCCAAATCAGAACTACCCGTATCCCCCAAAGCAACATTTACATCTCCTTCACCTATTTGATCTTCAACACCCTTTTCTATTGAAATTTGCACTAACCTTCCTTCACTTGCAAGAACACTTTGTTCCCCCACAGTACCTGGCATCACAACAATCTCATTCTCCTCATCACTTTGTCCCAGCAAATTACATCCTTTGTTGTCTAATGTTATCATTGTTGCTCTTTGATACTTTCTCCTTCTGTGCAATGTTTTTGTAATCCAGTCTTTTGTAGAGGTTGGCTGCTGGTTGTTTCTCTTAGTGCTTTGATCACTTTTATTGATTGTATCCATATTATACATTGAGCTACCATCATGTGATTGCTTGTGCATTTGTTTCTCATTACTTGTATCTTCATCATTCAGAGCTGCAAAAGAGTTGTTAATACTCACTTCTATACCATAAGTTCTGGGTTCTTCTTGTTTGTGCCTTTGGAGCGTTCTGTTGGTAGGGTGATATTTTTTAAATTTTCTTCCTATGCGAATCACTAGTGTGTCTGTTTGAACACTAATGTTTTCTATCTCATTGTTTTCCTGCTTTTCTGTATCTTCATAGAATGGTTTTCTGAGTTCAAGGTGAAGCACCCTACATTCCTTCTCTGCATGGCCTTGTAATTTGCATTTTTTTGTAGTACTTTGGCAGTAAGTCATACTGAATGTTAACTCTTTCAACCCTTGATGTTTTAGTATCCTCATTCATCACCTCTAACTCATTGAATTTAGGGAGATCAGCCAATAAGTCCACCTGTATCTTCACCCTAGCATAGCTTGGCCGTGTTTTATTTATAGTAGCCAGATCAAGATGTAATGGTTTTCCCACAGCTGAGGCTAGGGAAAAATGGATTCCTTAACAAAAAAAGTAGGTTTTAAATTCGGAAAGGATCGCTTGAGTGGTTTCCTCTTCTACATTAAACTTTGCATCATAGATAAGAGGTCTCATCAAGTATGAGTAGCCGTCCTTGGATGATATATAATAGGCAGGTGTAGACATCATATTGATTAAATCATCCTCTCTATTAAGCCGTATGAGAATATGTCTATTTTGTAATAGCCCTATTTTACAATCCCCTTTAACGTTGCATTGTTTAGGAATTTGAATTCACAATTCATCAATTTCAGGCCAGCCATACAAAAACTTCCCAACAATTGCATGTTGCAAAATTTCTATTATGTTCATCCTTTCAACTTCTTGTTCAGTCCACACGACCCTGGGGACTCCATTGTTATAACATACTTGTTTGATTGGTATTTGTTCTACTTTAGGCTTGTTTATTTTCACAAGTCTTATCAACCTTGAGCATATTAGCATATACGGGTAACACCTTACCATCTGGCCCATTACTGGCACATCCAGTTGACATTGTTGCTTTAGGGTGTTGTAGTATGGGAAAAGAAGAATCAGATAGGATTGCTAACGGTGGACCAGCTCTAGTCGACTGGCCGGCGGCAGCCGTAGCCATTCCGAAAGGATCGATCAGAAAAAAACTAGGGTTGTTGCATGAGAGAGAATAGAGCCTTTTTTTTTGGATAACTTTAAATTTACAAGACTATAAGATAATGATAGGCATTTTAAAAAAAAATTCTCTTGAATTTTTTGTGATTGAAATTAAATTATGCTAGATTATTCTACATCACTCTATGTAATATAATAATGAAAATTATGAGAATTCCTCAAAGTGAAGTTACTTCTTTTTGTAGGATTTTGAGTGAATTAATAAATTTTTAATAAGTGCAATTTACCTCAGATGGAAAAGTAATTATGAGATCAAAAAATTTCTCAGCAATATCATGTATGTGTATAGTTTTTGTAGTTTGTGACAAATTCTAAAACTATATTGGATATTTAAATTTTGAAATATTTCTTCAATTGACATAACTAGGAATTATACTAATCATTATAGAAAATTGAATTTGATGACAAATTATGAGGCTAATTTAAATGATTTTTACCAAATGGAACTAAAAATTAGTTTATATTTTCTGGTTTAGTGGTAAGTTTACAATATTTATTGATCTAATGTCTAACCCTCCTCAACATCATTAGCGTGTAGACATTTGATAGTAAAATTCTTACATATAAGTAATACAAATATTTTATATTTCTAATAAATTATTTACCAAAAAGATTAAAATGAAAACCAAATAACATACCTCACATATGCTAAAAGCTTAGTATCTAATTTACGATACATGACTACATGAAATAAAATGATGATGATTAAATCAAAGAATCTATGTTTTCCACTAAACAATTTGAAATATGTTATTCTATTAAATTCAAATAGCAACCCTATAAAGTTGACCCAAAGAGCACGACAAATGTGCTATATTTTACTTCATCAATGATTTATCATCATCCAAATTAGACAATGAATTGACAGTGACTGAATCTGGAGCACTCATCTAGCAAATCTTGACGGTCATTGAAAAGTACGACAAACTACACATATAAGAAAATGGTAGTAAAAACAAGAACATAAAGGTTGTCAATAATATCTATGTATCTAAATTTTTAAAAGAATAATTGCCACCTCATGGTGCACCTCTTTGATGTCCTTGCGCTCCTTCCAACACTCTTCCAAACTATTCACGAACGATTTAAACTCACGGTCATTTCCTAACTGTTTCTACCAGAAGTTATAAGTCAATAAGGTATGACTAATTTTTTTAAAACAAGAAAAAGGGAGAGCTTTATTATTCAAACCATAATAAAATAGAAAATGTGACCTTTATTTTATTCACTAGATTGGGTGCTTGCTCATGATTAGATATTTTCTTCGGAGGATCCTTATCTTCATCATTGAGGAAAATTTCATAGCCATTGGGAATAAAAAATTGAATCCGAGGAGCAAACCAGGGTGCCCTTTAAACCGTTTTTTCACTCTAGCCATGACACCAACAATATCAATTCTATGAGGAATATTCAAAGATTTAATCTCGCATACATAACCAAATCAGAATAGAAAGTAATGAGGATCTTGAAAATAGGCTAATTTTAGTTGCAAACCTTCGAGCCTTAAAGTCTTTCAAAACATCAAGGAACATGTAACACTTCTCAATTTGGTCTCGAAGCATATCCGTAACTTCTCTCAAATAAGACGATGCGACAACATCACCTATACAACTGCATACCTAATTCATCTGAGAAATAGAAAAAACAAATGCATTAGAACCATAGCCATAACTATCCACTCAAATACATTGCTACAATGTAAAGGATGTGGTCTAACAATCAGAAGAGTGGGTTAAAATATGGAAGATCAAAGGTCAAATTCTAGTAATTAAATATAAATGATATCTTCACACATGACTAAATCTTGGTAGGTTGAGTTACTACAAATGTAGTGGTTGGACATATCAAGTGGAATATTTTAGACGCGCACAAATTTGTAATGCTTATATTAAATTTGTTAGTAAATTTTATGTTAACACTTGATCTATCATCTTTCCAAGAAAGCATCTAAGTATAGCATAATATGTTCAGATTTTTGAAAAAACTTTTGTATGTAATATCAAACATCGTTAGGTAGATAAGTTAACCACATAAAATAATCTACCTCATTTAATTGTACACATCGATATCAATTGCAACATGTTTGAGGTTTGAAGGCTTACTCAGGCCAATGGGTACAATTAAAATAAGTGACATATTTTAAGTGTTTAACATATCAATGTAATTAACACTTGAAAATAGGACAAGAGGTTTCCTAAACTTTAAATTGACAGTGTCTAATAGAGCACTATATGATATATCTAAGTTCTCAGTATAATTGGAACATATTATAGTTTGAGTATCTAAATGAAATTTAATTTAATGGGGCTATTGATGTATTAAGTCAACTTTTAATGTTCTCAAATGCAAGTAGCTGTTAAGTTACACTCTCATCCACTTTAAACCAATTCTTAGTTATGAAAAAAGTAAAAACTTTGGATAATCATGTACATAAAAATCACCAGACACAAATAAAAAATCAATAGAGAACATAGAACTTGGCTCTGATACAAACTTGTCACAACCCTATTTCTCGATTCATGATGGCACCTACTTTAACCCACAAGTGGGTAAGTCAACCTGTCACGCCCTGAGGCTACCCCCTAGGTGCAACACGGTGCTTAGTGTCACAAGTTACCCCAAGCTAACCCTAAATCTGATATATCACAAGCATACTAAATAACTCAAACCAAGCGGAAACATAACTGACTAATGATTATAATCTAAAAGAATTCAACTGAGTATATCTAAAAGAAATAATTTAGTTCAAAGAAGAACAACCCAAATCAACTGAATTTTACTCTATGTCTAAAAGCCTCTAATATTGATGAGCTGCAGGGACAAATCTTCAACTAACTCTAATAAGTCTGAAACTGGAAAGTAAATACTGAAAAGTAAAGCATGTCAATCGTCCTCGAATTAAGAGGTCTCTCCACTGAAGCTTCTGAGTATGGACAGGAAGTCGAGCTAAACGCGGCCTGGATTCTGAGCACATGAACCATATCATAAAATGATAAGCGCAAAAGTATGCGTGAGTACTTTGAATGTACTAAGCATGGGGGATATGCTAAGCTCCCTAAATATATATAAACATGCTAAAAATAGTGGTCAAATATATAGATTGAGATGAACTAAAGTACGTAGGCCCAAGATACAATAATGCATAAAAACTAGAATGCAAGAGTAAACTGGAAGCATGCTGAAAAGCTGAGAACAATTACAACTACGTGCCGAAAGTACCTTATTTAAGCTAATATTGTGGGAGAATCTATCAACCGACATAAACCACATGAACAAAACGTGGAGTCCGATGTATACGCCCCATCGAGAGGACCCAATATATCTTGCCAGGGAATAAAGGCATGGTTGTGGTGTGATCACAAAAATTGATGCCCAACATAAGGGGCTTATAAACCTACGGGGGCACGTAGTTCTAGGACTTGAGGGTACACTGAACCCTAGTCCAACTCAGTGCTAAACACTACTCCCAACATAAAATAAAGCTAAAATGCAACTGTAATACTGAATAGCTCAAAACACTGATAATTATTTTAGAATATATCATAGATATACTGAAAGATATAACATTCGAATTCTGAAGCATGATTTTCTGACTAGTTTGCCTATCAAGTATAATTCCTGAAATACTGACGATTAACACAAGTTATGGTTTCTAGGTTTTATACATGGGACAATACTAATTCTCCAAAACACATGTAATTAATATCATAAAAACTATAACAGTTAAATTACAAGTAATCCCTAAGATTTAAGAACCTTAGGCCTGAATAATTTATGGAGAAGCTGAAGATTAGATTGAATACTAGGGACCTAATGGGTGAAAGGAACCCAGTAGTGAAATCCCACATACCTAGTGAAGAAAACTACGGAGAAATCCTTTGGATTTCGGGGATGAACTTGAAGGAGAGCTTTGCTTTTTCTTGAGAGAAAATTGTCGTCTCTTTCTCTTCTTTTTCTTTCTAAGTTACATGATTTTAGGATAATGAAGGTCTTAGGTATTTTCTAACTAGATTACTAGGCCTAGACGAAGTAAAATGATGTAATTTAAGAACAAAACGACGTAGTTTAAGTACCAAATGTATAGGGGAAAAGACCAATACGACCCTGACTTAAAGCTAATGAAGTGACCTTCACGAGGGGCTTGACGGGCTATCTAAGGCATGATGGCCCGTCTAGTGGGACTTTATGCTGCTTTGCAAGATAGGGCTTCACTATAATGAGCATAACTTTTTATCCTGGGCTCGGAAATAGGAAAACTTTTCTACATTGGAAAGAAGACTCAAAGATCGTTAATTTGATAGGTCATGGGCCACCTAATTCATTTTTTGCTGAGAGATAGGATCATTTGAAATTGGCTTAAAACTCAAAGTCTGATAAGTCCCTTTCACGAATAATTTCACTGTCGGTGTGAACCCTGACAGACAGTCTAGGCATTTGTGCTCCTTAACAGTGGCCTTGGGGTGCAACCTCACTGTCTGGGTGACTTGTACGGACCCCTAGATGGGCTGTCCGAGTCATCACGAGCCGTCTAAGGCATTGTCCAGGTGACTCCTGGCTATGGGCAGTCCTGGATGGTCTCACGATGCCCTTAACGGGTTGTGAACCCCTAAACAGACCATCTAGGATGCCTTAAAAGGTCCATGGTCCATTTTGGTTCGTGGACTTTCCCATTTGTCTTTTCTTGCCCTTTCTCAAAGTCTGAGGTGTTACAATATCTCCCCCTTGGGATCATTCGTCCTCAAATGAAGACTAAACAAGTTGAATTTAGAGAGAAAGACCTGCAATCCCTACCAACTGAGTACTAGAAACTGATACCTAATGGAGTTTAGTCTTGAGGACATGAAAATATGCTGAAATGGAAGAATTCCTGAGGCAAAATGATAGTGAGACTGAATTACACAAGAGTAAACTGAGAGACTGGAGAGGAACTATTACCTCAAGCTGAAACTGAATAGGAGGAAAAGAGGTGAGGGTACTTGGCCATCATGGCTGCTTCGGCTTCCCTAGTAGCTCTCTCTACGGACTGATTTCTCCACAAAACCTTTATTGAAGTGACTTCCTTATTTCTCAACGTACGAATCGGACGGTCAAGAATCTCAACTTGGACCTTCTCATAGGTGAGGCTATCCTTCACAGCCACACTCCTTAAAGGTACTATCGATGCCTGATCACCCACACACTTCTTCAACAAGGAAAAGTGAAAGACTGGATGAACTGCTGCTAGTTCTACTGGAAATTCTAACTCATAAGTTACATTACCACCCCTTTTTAAGATTTCGTAAGAACCTGCATACCTGAGACTGTGCTTTCCTTTCTTTCCAAATCTCATCACCCCCTTCATAAGTGACACCTTCAGAAAAACCCAATCATCGATTTTGAACTCTAACTCCCTTCTCCTCACATCTGCATAGGACTTCTGACGACTCTAAGTTGCCTTTAGTCTATCTCTGATGATCTCAACTTTCCCCATAGCCCCATCAACCGAATCTGGCCTAATCAAGGATACTTCACCTACTTCGAACAAACCAACTAGAGACCTGCATCTATGCCCATACAGTGCCTCATAAGGGGCCATCTGAATACTGGAATGGAAACTCTTATTATGGGCGAACTCTATGAGAGGTAGGTGATCATCCCAACTGCCTTTGAAATCAATCACACAAGCTCTCAACATGTCCTCTAAGGTCTAAACGGTATGCTCTGCCTGACAATCCGTCTGTGGATGAAATGTTGTATTGAGATTTACCTAAGTACCAAGACCTTTTTGAAACGGCCTCCAAAAATAAGATGCAAAATGAGGACTTCTATCTTAGATGATCAACAAGGGCACCCCATGAAACCTGACTATCTCACTGATGTAGAGTTTTGCATAATTCTCCACTGAATCTATAGTCTTGACAGCCAAAAAGTGACTGACTTCGTGACTCTGTCTACTATAACCCAAATAAAGTCATGTTGTCTGCGAGTACGAGGTAATCCCATAATGAAATATGTGTTTATTACTTCCCACTTCTAGGTAGGAATGCTAATCTCCTCAGTCACGTCTTCTGGTTTTTGGTGTTCTACTTTAACCTATTGATAGTTAGGACACTTAGCCACAAAATCTGTGATGTCCCTCTTCATGCCGTTCCACCAATAGACTTCCCGTAGATCGTGGTACATCTTAGTGGCACCCGAATGAATAGAATATCTGGAATTATGGGCTTTAGTAAGGATCTACAGCCTAAACTCACCCACATTAGGGACACATAAACAACTTTGGTAACTAAGCGCACCATCTCCCCCTTGGGAGAAAACCTCAACTCTCTGCTGATGAACTGCACCTTTTAACTGAAGCAATATAGGATCACTATCCAGTTTCTCCTTAACCTCTACTACCAATGAAGATTCTGATCCATTCTGGACTATCACACCACTATCTAATGTGTCCAGAAGGTAATTCCTAAGCAAGCAAGAAAGTAAATATCTCTGACAAATTCTTTCTTCTCTTCCTCAACATGTGCCATACTACCCATGGATAGTCTGTTGAGGGCGTCAGCTACTACATTGACCTTACCCGGATGGTAGAGCACATTCATGTCATAGTCTTTGAGGAAGTCAAGCCATCTCCTATGATGAAGACTCAACTCTTTCTGGGTGAACAAATACGGGAGGTTCTTATGATATGTAAACACATCAACATGAACACCATACATGTCACGACCCAAGGTACCCCCTAGACGTGACATGGCGTACAAGACCCCGAGAGGCCTCATAAAAGCTCTTAGCATACATTACATACAAGATACTAGAGAATAAAATTTTGAAAGAGAATTTCATATCAAAGCTTTTTAAAAGAAACAGCAGAAGTCTACAACTAATGTCTCAAAGCCAATCTATCATAGAAAGTAAGGTTGGGACGTAACCCAATACAATCCAAAAAAAAACTGAAAGGAAAAACATGAAAAAAAAGAAATAAGAGCTAGGCTATGTCCTTGGATGGATGAGGACTCACCAAGTCTTCTATCAACTCTCTAATCAAGCTCTAGCCACAAGTGGAAGGTGAATCGCCACGTCCTACACCAAAGAAGTTAATGTAGGCAAAAGTATGCGTTAGCACAATTAAGTACTAAGTATGATATCAATGCACACAAACACATAAATCATGCTAGAGATAGAAACATAATCATGACATGCAATGGCCAAACTAAAAACATGATAACCATGAGTAACATGACACATAAAGCATATATCACGGCCAAAGCAAGCTAAATCATCTTTCTTTCTTTTCTTTACTTCATCATGAGAACATTTGTTCATAAACTTGTAGGGAAAAGCCTTAACCGACATGTAAGACCATGTGAGCTATCAACATGTAATCCGGTGTCTACCCCACACCAAAAAGAGTTGTCCTACTTGCCAAGACCATGAACTTCTTAGCTTATGTGGATCCACTAGCTAGTGTCTATCATAGACCATCACCCTATGGTGGCACATCGATTATGGGATTTGGGTAATCCCCACTTGTCCACTCGGTACTAAGCATACTTCCCATGGATTAATAATAGTTCATTTTATCTTAGGTAGACATGGATAATTGCCTCTTGTCTACGTTAGTCATAGGCTCATTATTGGTAGACTTGGATAATTGCCGCTTTGTCTACATTAGGGTACACGGGTAATTGCCGCTTTGTCTACATTAGGGTACATGGGTAATCGCCTCTTGTCCCTTCATTCATTAGAATAGCTTCTTAAGAACATGGGTAATCACCTCTTGTTCTTCTATTAGTCATATTGGGAGAATTACGTGAGAAAAACTTTCACCAATCAACCATAACATCATCGAATCATTACTCTGTTACTTTACTCTCAAAGCACCTCTTAACTCATTATCAACTTCATATGGGACATGCATAAGTTCATTAGCCTTATCTCTACTTAGTTCATCATGCTCATAGTTCATAGATCATAGAGTTCATATGGTTTCATGCAAGTTCAACTCATATCATGCAAATTAATGCAAGTTCATGCTTAGAAAGCCAAAATTAAGACAATTTATCCATACTTGAAGGAACTCACATAATGGAGGAAAATAATGCTTTTGACTTGATCATACTAAATTCATAAGATTATCCTCAATTCATTCATAATTCATGCTTGATTTCATAGAGAATTCATAAACTTCATCAAATCATAGCTCAACCCAACAATCAAAGCATAGATTATCAAATTAGGGACAATTAGCTTGGGATCATGGGGGTTCATGCAATCTTTACATTAAATCATGTAATTCACGCTAATTCATACACTAAGTTTCTTTATCACGCTAGATCGTGCACTAGGAATCATAAAATCAACAATTGAAATCATAATTGAAGAACTCACAATGATTGATCAAACCCTAATTCAATTGGGTTAGAGTAACCCTTTGAAAATCATGAAGAAGATGAAAGGGCCCATTGGAGGAAAGGACTCCTAATGGTGAACACTATCATACCTTAGCAAAGGCCACTAGAAATTGGAGGAAATTGGGTTACCTTCAATGGAGGACTTAACTTCTTCTTCTTCCTTGAGCTAGAGAGGATTTCTTTTAGAGACAGGAGAGTTTAGAATAAGTAAAATTAGGCTTAGAAAGTATTTATAGGTCTTAGATAAAGGGTATAACTGACTTAGCTTAATAGGTAATCAATTAGGGAAAATACCAAAAAGTCCTTAATTAAAAACTGTCAGGGCTAATTGACGGACAAGATCTATGGTCCATACATCCATTGACGGACCGTCCTGCTCTTCCTTTAATCGATTCAGAAAGTTCACTTTGTCTGAAAATTTGGCTAAGTCTGGAATTCATCTATGGAACCCATCTACAGCCCGTCGACTGAACTACGAATCGTCCTGCTATTCCGTAGGTCAAGGTTCAGAATTTTGGAAATTCTGAAAGTTCACAGTGCCATTAACGGTCCCTACCTACGGCCCGTCAATCCATCTACGGCCCGTAGGTGGCCTCCGTAGGTCACTGTCTTCAGGTGAGTTCTGCATTAAAAATTCTTTGAAAGCTTGGGGTGTTACAATATCTCCCCCTTGGGAATATTCGTCCTTGAATGAGAATCAAGACATCATGAGAAGGGTAATAGACACAGACTAACAACCCAACCTAACATGCAATCACATAAGTGCACATATCTGAGAAGGAAACATCAACTCCAAGCTAAAGCATGATCAACACATCATATCATGAAGACTTTATGCAACTCATACTCAAATGCACATAATCATATAAGACTCTTCATGAACATGCATAATCAAGGAATCATGGAAATCAACTATGACACTTGAGACAAAAGAATGAACCATGAGGATCAACAGTGAGACATGGAAAACCGGATGCACTGATGTCAAATCATTAGGCAAGTCAAGTTCATAAGCAACCTCACCATCACGTCTCAAAATCTGATGTGGGCCTACATAAGGAGAACTAAGCTTCCCTTTCTTCCCAAATCACATTACACCCTTCATGGGTGAGATTTTCAAGTAAACCCAATCATCAACATCGAACTCTAATTCTCTTCTTCTAACATCGGCATAGCACTTTTGTCGACTTTGGGCAGTTTTCAACCTTTCCCTAATGAGTCGAACTTTCTCCATAGCCTCGTGCACCAACTCAAGGCCTATCAAAGTAACTTCACCAACTTCAAACCAACCTATAGGAGATCTAAACCTCCTACCATAGAGAGCCTCAAATGGAGTCATACCAATACTAGAATGGTAGCTATTATTATACGCAAACTCAATTAAAGGCAAGTGATCATCCAAAGTACCCTTGAAATCAATTACACAAGCTCTTAACATATCTTCCAAAGTTTGAATAGTACGCTCCGCTTTCTCATTGGTTTGGGGATGAAGGTCGTACTAAGTTTAACACGAGTACCAAGACCTTTTTTGAACGATTTCCAAAATTGAGAAGTAAATTGTGCACCAGGATCGGAGTTGATGGATAAAGGCACTCCATGCAGCCTAACCATCTCCCTCAAATACAACTTAGCATAATCCTCCGCCGAATAAGAAATCTTGGCAGGAATGAAATGGACTGACTTTGTCATTCTATCAACAACAACCCAAATCGAATCATATTGTCGCCTTGTGCGAGGCAAACCCATAATAAAATCCATATTCACATCTTCCCATTTCCAAGTAGGAATACTAATATCTTGGGGCAAACCTCCCGGCCTTTGATGCTCAACTTTCACTTGTTGACAATTAGGGCACCTAGCCACAAACTCTGCAATATCTTTCCTCATTCCGTTCCACCAATAAATTTTCTACAAATCATGGTACATTTTGGTAGCTCCTGGGTGGATGGAAATCGAGAACTATGGGCTTCCGATAAAATTTGCTCTCTTAAACCCTCTACATTGGGAATACACAAACGGCCTTGATATCAAAAACCTCAATGGACTTCTTAAGTACCGCTTCCTTTAGTTCAACCAAGTTAGGATCAAGACCTTGCTTATCTTTCACATCATGCACAAAAGAGGATTCAGAACCCTTGTGAACCGGAACACCACCTTTAGTAGAATCAACCAATCTAACACCCAATTGAGCCAATCTATGGATATCGCGAACCAACTCTTTCTTACCATTCTCAACATGAGCAACACTACCCATAGATAATCGACTAAGAGAATCCGCCACCGCATTAGCCTTACCGTGGTGATAGAGAACACCCATATCAAAGTCTTTTAACAACTCGAGCCACCTTGTTTGGTGGAGATATAAATCCTTCTGTTTAAACACATATTGCAAACTCTTATGGTCGGTGAAGACATCTACATGTACCCCATACAAATAATGTCGCCATATTTTCAATGCAAATAAAACTGCTGCTAATTCCAAGTCATGAGTAGGATAGTTCTTTTCGTGCACCTTGAGTTGCCTTGGAGCATAAGCAATGACTTTCCCATTTTGCATAAGAACACATTGATCTGAGGCCAAAAATATATTTTCTTATCATTAATTGCCTCATATTTATTATTTATATTTGTCCTTTTTGAGCATGGATTTTACGAATTGTGCTTATTAGTGTATTTTATTTGTAGGATTAAATTGGTGTGAATATGAAGAAGTTTTGAGCTAAAACGAATTAAAGATGGAAGGTTGAAGAAGAAAATCAAGCAGGCAGCTTAATGGATTAAAGTTAATATTATAATATATATTATACATATATGAAAGTGCCGAAGAAGAATGTTAATTGAAAGAGGCATTACGCCACGTGTCAGGTTTTGCAGACATCACCAATGTGTTGGGTCGGTTACACGGTTCACGTGAATTCCAATTCCTTTTTGGTTTTTGATTCCTAATTTATTTTAGACTCAGTTATTTTATTCAGGGTTTCCTACATCTATATATAGTCCATAGGAATAATTATTTAGGGAATTTTTAGGGAGAGATATATTATGTAAGGAAAAGTTGTGAATACCTTTTAGGTTCTTTTCTTCTTCTTTTTCATAGGTATTAGTAGCTAAAGACCCTTGTTCTGGAGCTGTGGCTATGGGTAATTGTTGAACATCGATTATTTTGAATTAATTATTGGTTATCACTTAAATTACTTTTGTGTTCTTGTTTTAGTATTTCATGCTAGGCCACCATAGAAATAAATCTATTGTTTATTATTGGACTCGAGAGATGAAGAGGTAGATAGACCAGATAATGCAAAGAGCTTGTTATAACTTTGTTTAGATTTGTGTTTAGGAGTGACGCCTGGACGAACACCTCGCTTGGTTACGAAACAAGATGAAATATAAATGCTCGCCAATTAGGACTGTCTATCCCCGCTCAACGATGTAGTTAGACAGCTAGTTGGAGTAGGCGATTAGAGGTCGAGAGATCATGATCATAAAATCAATCCTGTAAATTAGTAATTTGATAACCATATTTAATTCATTACATGAGATGCGATACATGAAACCTTAAGCATGTTGCAGCCATGGAATTGTCCCAATTACTGTAAGTTAATCTATTTATTCTTGCATTCTTTTATTTTTTGATACTCTTAAATAAATAATTAGGCTAGTATAATTTAGTAAATAGTTAATTGACAAGTCCCTGTGGGTTCGATATTCCGGTTCTTAAAGAGCCACTTATTACTTCTGCGACCACGTACACTCGCTGTGCAATTGGGAGCAACAAGTTTTTGGCGCCGTTGCCGGGGGCTTAGAAATTAACTATTCTTCTGGGTTATACTTTTTATTTTTATTTATTTAAATTTTTCTTTTTTTGTTTTATTAATTAGCTTTTTTTTCTGAACAATTAATTTTTTTTCCCTTTGAATAATTTGGTACTCTTATTGATATGGCTTATTGGGATAAACCATGGTTGGGTGAGGAGTATTCTTATAAGTATCCTTGTAACTAATGTAATGGTCCCCGTTTGGATATCGATTGTCATATATGTCATATATGTGGTGGTCAATTTGGTCAGTGGAATGGTTGTCCTAACTCTTAGTCCCCTCCCCCGAACCCCTATTATGATTCTTCTGTTATTTGTGATGTTGATAGGGGTGATGAAGTGGAGAATGCAAAACAAGAAGCTTGCAATGTGAACACATTCATGGAATGTACGGACATGCTGGACAAAGTTAATTTAAAAATCTCAGAACAAATGTTTGAATGCGTGGAAGAGCAATTAAAAATCAGAGAAATGCAGGCTACGCTTGATGATATTGGATTGCAAATTGCAGTCGTAGCTAAAATAGAGGAAGATATTGAATCTCAACAAAGAGAAAGTCGTGAAGGAGCAGAGATAGTGAGCCAATATTAGATACAAGGACAAATTCAACTTCTAAAGTGTCAAAAGTCTATCCGTGATGGTCTGACATACATGACAACCCAACTGATAGAAGGAAGAGTTGAGCTCACACAAGAAATAGATCAATTTGGATCAGATATGCATGACTTGGAGGCTCACTTGAATAAAAAGGTTGAGGCGTCTGATGCCCAATCACCAATTGTTGTGGATGATGACCAACTAGTGGAGCAAAAAGAGGAATTCCAACCATTCAACTATACATTATTCCTTAATGTCGATGTTGAGAAAGAATACAAAAGTGAGAATGTTGTAAATAATGTTGCTTTGGAGTTGAGGCATATTGGACCTCATTCTAAATATTTTTCTACATTATGCTTGGATGACGACATAATATTCGAGTCATCTGAACTAATAGAGGAGTGTCTAGATGAGGAACAAGGCCCCTACATTCTAAAGTTTTCTAATCCACGTAGATAAAATGACATTCCTCACATAAGCGCCAAGAAGTGCAAGATGCAACATTTATTACTTGGTTCCTTTATCTTTATACCACCGCCCCTAGAGAGGAGCAGAAAAATTGATGCAAAGTTAGGGGTACAATTCATAAGTTCAAAGTGGAAAGAAAAGTGGTAAATTTACTTGTGTCGTGCCGTGACGTTAAATTAGGCGCTTATTGGGAGGCAACCCAATTGGTAGTGTAGCTTCTTATTTTATTTTATTTTTAATTTTATAGTGTAATTTTTTCTTTTGGTCTTTTTTTACAGGTTTTGGAGAAGTCTGAGTATCCGAAATTTAGAGCTAAGGAGCACGTTTGAGCTTAAGTGTGGGGTGCGTACGACCCTTGATGGAAAAAGAAAACACGCTACTAGCTAGGCTTAGAGGCCTCAGGGAGTTATCCTAACCCTTGTTTTAAATTTTATTTGATGCTTTGGGGACATAACATCTTTTTAAGTGTGGGGTGGAGGAATGAATTCCTAGTTTTTACTGTTTTATCGAGTCTTTTTGTATTTTTAGGTGGGTTCCTCGGCTTTTGTTTTAGGTACTTTTCCTGAGGATAGTCCCTTTGAACCGACAGGGAGTAATTTTTTTCTTTTTATTTTTATTTTTTTGGAGAGAAAGAAAAGACCCTTTTGAGTTGTGTGATACTTGATATTTAGGCCTAAATTTTGAGTAGTACTTTCTTGTGAATGCTTGATTGCTAATAAAATTGCAGACTCTTTGACACCGATATTCGTGGTTGTGACTTTGTAAATAGCTTATTTTATTTTATAGTTTGTTATGATCCTGTCTCTCTTAGAAGTGGAAATGATCCATCTTGATTGATACTTGTGCCATGTGTGGTGAGAATTTGTTTATTCCATGTTTTGCATCTTAGTCTAGAACTTTCCCTGCATGTTATTGAAGCGAAATAAAAAGTGTTGCT
The DNA here is from genome assembly GCA_018342035.1 of Solanum appendiculatum. Classification (NCBI taxonomy): domain Eukaryota; kingdom Viridiplantae; phylum Streptophyta; class Magnoliopsida; order Solanales; family Solanaceae; genus Solanum; species Solanum appendiculatum. Next base: position 335,457 of record JAGDQO010000766.1, on the reverse strand, counting down.
TTGTTTGGGAGATGATAATAGGCTTTCTTTGATTTGTCTTGTAAATTTTAGCCTTTTCAGATTTTATATCACTAGTTAGCCCTTTTGAGCCTGTAGCCTTTTCTTCATAGCCATATTTTTTCCTTAACTATTTTGTTGAATCCCTAATTTTTGCACCTTGCTTCCTTGAGCACTGTAGCATAGACTTATTATGATTGGTAAATCTAAAGAAAAAAAGGGATAGTTGAATGAAAAAGAAATTAATGATGGCTACAAAGTGATGAAAAAGACCTCTTTGAAAGAATGTAGCATGAAAAAGAAAGAAAAAAAGGGGGAGAAGAAAAAGAAAAATAAATCTTTGAGAAAAAATAAATTATTACTGTGAAAGAAAAAAAAATGATTGAAGTATTCTTGAGATGATGAGAATTACTTGTGAAATAATTGTTGAAGAGAGGGCTGAAAATAAAAGAGAAGAAATTAATGGGTGATGAAGTCTAAAAATACAAAGTGCTTAGGAAAGTGTGAGTCACTATTATATAATTTTCCTACCTGTCCTTTAGCCTACATTACAACCTGTTAAAGTCATATTTGATTCTATTCAAGCATACTTAATTAGTGGAGATGTACATAATGGGCAAGCCTATGGTTCTTTGTGCATATATGTGAATTTTATTTGTGTGTGTGAGAGTTGTTCTTTGATGTGAAGTCCTTATATTATATTCAATCTTTTGAATTGAGTGTGTGGACTATTTCTTTTTGTGAGGTCACTTGTTTCATGATAGATAGGTGATTTTATTAACTTTCTTTGATGAGAGTAGATAAGCAAGCTTAAATTTGATGAGTTCAAAGTCCTTCCTTGAGGTTATGAGGTTAGAGGTTTGTTGTTTATATGGATGTCTTGCATAATGAGCGGGAATTGTACTTGATGTTTTCAAATTTCTTTATGGCCTAATTATTTCTATCAACCAAAGTGATGATGTTCCTAGTATGATTTTTGAGATGAGCTTTAATGTTTGCTCGAGGACGAACAAAAGTTTAAGTGTGGGGTGTTGATCTGAGGCCAAAAATATATTTTCTTATCATTAATTGCCTCATATTTATTAGTAATATTTTTCCTTTTTGAGCATGGATTTTACGAATTGTGCTTATTAGTGTATTTTATTTGTAGGATTAAATTGGTGTGAAAATGAAGAAGTTTTGAGCTAAAATGAATTAAAGATGGAAGGTTAAAGGAAAAAATCAAGCAGACAGCTTAATGGATTAAAGTTAATATTATAATATATATATTATACATATATGAAAGTGCCGAAGAAGAATGTTAATTGGAAGAGGCATTATGCCACGTGTCAAGTTTTGAAGACATCACCAATGTGTTGGGTCGGTTACGCGGTTCACGTGAATTCCAATTCCTTTTTGGTTTTTGATTCCTAATTTATTTTAGACTCAGTTATTTTATTCAGGATTTCCTACATCTATAAATAGTCCATAGGAATAATTATTTAGGGAATTTTTAGGGAGAGATATATTTTGTAAGGAAAAGTTGTGAATACCTTTTAGGGTTCTTTTCTTCTTCTTTTTCTTAGGTATTAGTAGCTAAAGACCCTTGTTCTGGGGCTGCGGCTATGGATAATTGTTGAACATCGATTGTTTTGAATTAATTATTGGTTATCGCTTAAATTATTTTTGTGTTCTTGTTTTAGTATTTCATGCTAGGCCACCATAGAAATAAATCTATTGTCTATTCTTGGACTCAAGAGATGAAGAGGTAAATAGACCAGAGAATGCAAAGAGCTTGTTCTAACTTTATTTAGATTCGTGTTCAAGAGTGACGCCCTGACAAACACCTCACTTGGTTACGAAACAGGATGAAATATAAATGCTCGCCAATTAGGACTTTCTATCTTCGCTCAACGATGTAGTTAGACAGCTAGTTGGAGTAGGCGATTAGAGGTCGAGAGATCATGATCATAAAACCAACCCTATAAATCAGTAATTTGATAACCGTATTTAATTCAATACATGAGATGCGGTACATGAAACCTTAAGCATGTTGCAGCCCTGGAATTGTCCCAATTACTGTAAGTTAATCTATTTATTCTTGCATTCTTTTATTTTTTTGATACTCTTAAATAAATAATTAGACTAGTATAATTTAGTAAATAGTTAATTGACAAGTCCCTATGGGTTCAATATTCCGATTCTTAAAGAGCCACTTATTACTTCTGCGACCACGTACATTGCGTGTGCAATTGGGAGCAACACACATCCTAGCCCAATTCTCGAGGCATCACAATAAACCACAAAACCATCGGATCCTTCCGGTATAGTCAATATCGGAGTCGAAGTAAGTCGATCCTTCAATTCTATGAAAGTTTTCTCACATGCCTCGGACCATACAAACTTAACCTTCTTTTGAGTCAAAGGCGTCAATGGAGAAGCATTAGAAGAAAACCCTTCAACAAACTTCCTATAATAATCGGCTAAGCCCAAGAAACTATGGATGTCTGAAGGCGATAAAGGTCTAGGACAATTCTTAACAACTTCCGTCTTCTTAGGATCTACCTCAATGCCCTTACCGGAAACAATGTGACCAAGAAAAGCCACGGACCTTAACCAAAACTCACATTTACTAAAGTTCACAAAGAGTCATTGGTCCTTGAGGACTTGCAACACAATCCTCAAATGATTAACATGTTCACCCTCATTCTTTGAGTAGATCAAAAGGTCGTCAATAAACACAATCACAAACATGTCAAGGTATTGCTTAAACACTCTATTCATCAAGTCCATAAATGCGGCCGGAGCATTCGTCAACCCAAACGACATTACCAAGAACTCGTAGTGACCATACCTAGTCCGAAAAGCCATTTTCGGAATATCATATTCCTTCACCCTTAGTAGGTGATAGACCGAACGAAGGTCAATCTTAGAGAAATAACTAGCCCCTTGAAGTTGATCAAACAAGTCATCTATCCTTGGTAGAGGATACTTATTCTTAGTGGTAACCTTGTTCAATTGGCGATAGTCGCTAACATACGGAGTGAACCATCCTTTTTCCTTTCAAACAAGACCGGAGCACCCCATGGAGAAATACTTGGCCGGATGAAACCCTTATCCAACAAGTCTTTCAACTGCTCTTTTAGTTCCTTAAGTTTTGCCGGAGCCATTCTATAAGGAGGAATAGAAATAGGTTGCGTATCTGGGAGAAGGTCAATGCCGAAGTCTATTTCCCTTTCGAGAGGAATACCGGGCAAGTCATCGAGAAACACTTTCGAAAACTTATTAACAACGGGGACCGACTCAAGATTAGGGGTCTCAAAATCTATATCCCTCACCCTAACAAGATGGTAAATGCACCCCTTAGAGATCATCTTTCTAGCTTTCAGATAAGAAACAAATTGACCTCGTAACATAGAATTTCCCCCCTTCTACTCTAGGATAGGCTCATTTGGGAACTGAAACTTGACCACTCTGGTCCTACAATCAATCGAGGCATAACAAGCATGCAACAAATTCATCCCAAGAATAACATCAAAATTTAGCATATCAAGCTCTACAAGATCAACATGAGTGACTCTATGGGATAAGGAAACGGGACAATCTCTATAAACTCTCTTAGCCATGAAAGATTCTCCAATCAAAGTAGAGACACGAAAAGGATCTAGCAACACATCTGGAATAACACCAAACCTCATAGCCACATATGGCGTCGCAAAAAACAAGGTAGCACCGAGATCAAGCAAAGCATAAACATCAAAATGGAAAACTCTTAACATACCGGTAACCACATCGGGAGAGCTCTCTTTCTCATGACGAGCCTGAAGTGCATAAAATCAGTTTTGCTTCTGATTCCCACTAGAACTCGATGAATTCTTTGATTGAACGCGTCAACGGTTATCCTGTTCATTCTTAGCTGCTAAGGGACAATCCCTTATCTTGTGATCCGTCTTACCACAACCAAAGCATGTATTTGAACCGGCTAAACATTTGCCCTCATGCTTTCTCCCACACTTAGGACAAGTAGACAATGAAGAACCACCACTATTTCCTCCTTGAGACTTGGGGTTAGACACCCTATCATTGTTGGAATCAGGAGGAACATTGGATGAGCCTTGGCTGGAGAACCTTTGTCGAAATGTAGGACGACCATGTCCATCGGACCTTGCATGCAAAAATTTACCATCTTCCGTCCTAGCCCACTTGATCTCCCTAGACCTTTCCTTAAGCTTTTCTTCTTCAATTTGTTTTGCATAAACCATGAGGTGATAAATATCCATGCCATGCACAAGCATGGCGGTGCGGCACTCTTTCACCAACATATCGGACACTCCGAACAAAAAATTGTTTATTCTTGCCCTTGGGTCGGCAACTATGGACGGAGCATATCTAGCCAATTGTGTGAACTTCAATACATACTCATTCACACTCATATTTCCTTGTTGAAGCTTGATAAACTCAAACACCTTAGCCTCTCTCTTCTCAAGAGGGAAGAACCAATCAAGAAAAGCAACCTTGAATTTCTCTCAATCAAGAGGACCCTCATTAACCGCCCTCTCACTCTTCCATTGATTGAACAAAATTTGGGCAACACCCTTGAGTTGATAAGCGGCCAACTCTGCCTTTTCTTCTGGCGTCACTCCCATGATCATCAACACCTTGTGCACTTCATCGATGAACTCTTGAGGATCTTCCTCAACCTTAGAGCCATGAAATTCCGGAGGATTCATTCTAGTAAAGTCCCTCACTCTTGATACCGCCGTACCAACATTTGGGTTCACGGGAGCCACATCCTCTCTATTGGCTTGAGCCAATACTTGGAAAGCAGCCCTAAACTCTGCATTAGTGACTTGTTCCGCCAAAGGGTCGGCCAAAACTTGAGGAGCTTGAGAAGGAGCTTCTTGTTCCACACTCTCTCCCATGTTTCTTCTAGCTTAAGCTCTTTGGGTCGCCATATCCTAAAATGCGTAGGATAGGGATTAGGAGAGAGATATATAGAGTTAAACTCTATGGCACGACTTAAGAGTAATGAACGGAGTTGAATTTCTTAAACGTCTTATAGCCTCTCATCCATTAATGTGGTGCACTTCATACTCACGAACAAGACTCTACTTGACACGGCTTATGAAACATCCTAGGATCTTTCTAAAACCCTGGGCTCTGAATACCAAGTTTGTCACGACTCAAGGTACCCCCTAGACATGACATGGCGTACAAGACCCCGAGAGGCCTCATACAAGCCCTTAGCATACATTACATACAAGATAATAGAGAATAAAATTTTGAAAGAGAATTTCATATCAAAGCTTTTAAAAAGAAATAGCGGAAGTCAACATCTCATGTCTCAAAGCCAATGTATCATAAAAGTAAGGTTGGGAAGTAATCCAATACAATCAAAAAAAAAACTTAAAGGAAAAACATGAAAAAAAGAAATAAGAGCTAGGCTATGTCCTCGGATGGATGAGGACTCACCAAGTCATCTATCAACTCTCTAATCAAGCTCTAGCCACGAGTGGAAGGTGAATCGCCACGTCCTACGCCAAAGAAGTTAATGTAGCAAAAGTATGCGTTAGCACAATTAAGTAATAAGTATGATAGCAATGCACATAAACACATAAATCGTGCTAGATATAGAGACATAATCATGACATGCAATGGCCAAGCTAAAAACATGATAACCATGAGAAACATGAAACATAAAAGCACATATCAAGGCCAAAGCAAGCTAAATCATCTTTCTTTCTTTTCTTTACTTCATCATGAGAACACTTGTTCATTAACTTGTAGGGAAAAGCCTTAACCGACATGTAAGACCATGTGAGCTATAAACATGGAATCCGGTGTCTACCTCACACCGAAAAGAGGTGTCCTACTTGCCAAGGTAAGACCATGAACTTCTTAGCTTATGTGGATCCACTAGCTAGTGTCTATTATAGACCATCACCACATGGTGGCACATAGGTTATAGGACACGGGTAATCGCCACTTGTCCACTCGGTACTAAGCATACTTTCCACGGATTAATCATAGTTCATTTTATCTTAGGTAGACATGGGTAATCACCTCTTGTCTACGTTAGTCATAAGCTCATTATTGGTAGACTTGGGTAATTGTCGCTTTGTCTACATTAGGGTACATGGGTAATCGCCTCTTGTTCTTCTATTAGTCATATTGGGAGAATTACGTGAGAAAAACTTTCACCACTCAACCATAACATCATCGAATCATAACTTTGGTACTTTACTCTCAAAGTACCTCTTAACTCATTATCAACTTCACATGAGACATGCATAAGTTCATTAGCTTTATCTCTACTTAGTTTATCATGCTCATAGTTCATATATCATCGAGTTCATATAGGTTCATGCAAGTTCAACTCATACCATGCAAATTAATACAAGTTCATGCTTAGAAAGCCATAATTTAGACAATTTACCCATACTTGAAGGAACTCACATAATGGAGAAAAATCATGCTTTTGACTTGATCATGCTAAATTCATAAGATTATCCTCAATTCATTTATAATTCATGCTTGATTTCATAGAGAATTCATAAACTTCATCAAATCATAGCTCAACCCAACAATAAAAGCATAGATTATCAAATTGGGGAGAATTAGCTTGGGATCATGGGGGTTCATGCAATCTTTACATCAAATCATGTAATTTATTCTAATTCATGCACTAAGTTACTTTATCACGCTAGATCGTGCACTAGGAATCATAAAATCAACAATTGAAATCATAATTGAAGAACACACAATGATTGATCAAACCCAAATTCAATTGGGTTAGAGTAACCCTTTGAAAATCATGAAGAAGAGGAAGGGCCCATTGGAGGAAAGTACTCCTAATGGTGAACACTATCATACCTTAGCAAAGCCCACTAGAAATTGGAGGAAATTGGGTGACCTTCAGTGGAGGACTTAGCTTCTTCTTCTTCCTTGAGCTAGAGAGGATTTCTTTTAGAGAAAGAAATATTTGAGAGGAGAGTTTAGGAATGAGTAAAATTAGGCTTAGAAAGTATTTATAGGTCTTAGATTAAGGGTATAACCGACTTAGCTTAATAGGTAATCAATTAGGGAAAATACCAAAAAGCTCTTAATTAAAAACTGTCGAGGCCAATCGACGGACAGGATCTACGGTCCGTACATCAATTGATGGACCGTCCTGCTCTTCCGTCAATTGATTCAGAAAGTTCTCTTTGTCTGAAAATGTGGCTAAGTCTGGAAGGCATCTACGAGACTCATCTACAGCCCGTCGACTGAACTACGAACTGTTCTTCTATTCCGTAGGTCAAGGTTAAGAATCTTTGAAATCTTGAAAGTTCACAATGCCATTGACAGTCCCCCCCTACGGCTCGTCAATCCATCTACGGCCCGTAGGTGGCCTCCGTAGGTCACTGTCTTCAGGTGAGTTCTGCATTAAAAATTCTTTGAAATCTTGGGGTGTTACAATACAAGTAGTGCCTCAAAATCTTTAGGGAAATCACGACGGCTGCATGCTCGAGGTCATGAGTCAGTTAGTTCTACTCATGGACCTTAAGCTGTCTTGAAGCATAAGCTTTGACCTTACCTTGCTGCATCGACACACAACCTACAACAACAAACAACCTAGGTCAACCCTGGATGCATCACAATAAACCACATAATCGCTTGAACCCTCTGGTAGAGTCAAGACAGTAGTTGTAGTGAACCTGGTCTTCAGTTCTAAGAAGATTTTCTCACACTCATCTGACAGCTGAAACTTTACCTTTTCTAAGTGAACTTGGTCAATGGGACAACTATGGATGAAAATCCTTCAACAAACCTCTGGTAGTAACGGGCCAAACCCAAGAAACTTCTGATATTAGTCTGAGAGGTGTGTCTGGGCCAATGCTTTACTGCCTCAATTTTCTGATAATCCACTCGGATCCCTTCACTGGATACCACATGACCACGGAAAGTGATCGACTGTATCCAGAATTCACATTTGTTGAACTTAGCGAATACTTGGTGCTCTTCAAGGGTTGAGTGAACAACTCTCAGATGAGCTGCATACTCTTCTTTATTCCGAGAATAAACGAGGATATCATCAATAAAGACAATGACAAAGAAGTCCAAATACTGTTTGAACACCCTGTTCATTAGGTCCATGAAAGTTGTAGGAGCATTTGTTAGTCCAAAAGACATAACTTCAAATTCATAGTGACCATACCGAGTCCTGAAGGTTGTCTTTGGCATGTCACTATCTCTAATTCTAAGTTGATAATAACCGGATCTGAGGTCTATCTTAGAAGAGAAACTAGCACCCTGAAGCTGGTCGAACAAGTCATCAATCCTGGGGATGGGAAATTTATTCTTGATTGTGACTTTGTTCAACTGACGATAGTCAATGCACATCCTGAGAGAACCATCTTTCTTACGCATGAACAACACTGGAGCACCCCATGGAGAGATACTGGGTCTGATGAAGTCCTTATCTAGAAGGTCTTTCAACTGTTCTTTGAGATCCTTAAGCTCAGTTGGAGCCATCTGTAAGGAGGAATCGAAATTCGATCGGGTATCTTGAAGGAGATCTATTTCGAAATTGATTTCCCTTTCGGGAAGAACTCTGGGAAAATCTTCTCGAAACACTTCTGGAAACTCATTCACCAATGAGACTAACTCAAGAGTTGGGGTTTTGGAGTTTGAGTCCTTAATCTGAACAAGATGATAGATATACCCTTTGGAAATCATTCTCCTGGGTTACTACCCTTCCACTCTAAGACTGGCTCATTTAAATTCCTTGACCTTGGCCTCTCTGCGCTCAAAAGGGAAAAATCGGTCAAGAAAAGCAGTCTTGAAAAGATTCCAACTCACCGGAACTGCATTAGTGCGATGAGATTCCTTCCACTAATGGTACCATGTGTAGGGAACTCCCTTCAACTAATAGGCGGCCAAATCTGCATTCTCGACTAGAGTGACACTCATAAGGTCTATTACTTTCTGGATGTCGTCGAGAAACTCTTGTGGATTCTCTTCTAACTTAGACCCATGAAACTCCGGAGCGTTCATCCGAGTAAAGTCCCAGATTCTTACTTCAATAGTGTTAGTCTACGACATAACTGGGGCCACAGTCTTCTGATTGACCTGGGCGAACATGGCCTGAGCAAGCACTTGGAAAGCAGCCCTGAACTCGGCATGTGTGAAATGCTCATTCAATGGGTCTGCTAGAGCTACTAACTGATTCCTGGCATTAGCTTTTCTTGGAGGCATTTTCTGAAATGCGAAGAGCAGGAGTTTGTAGGAGATTAAATAGAGTTTATACTTTATAGCATGAGATGGAAAAGAAAGAAGGGAAGTTTTTCCTAACGACGTCTCATAGGTCCTCCCCCATAAGTGTGGCACTTCACATCCATGACGAAGACCCTACTTGATGCGGCTTTCAGACAACCTAAGACACTTAAACCTGATGCTCTGATACCAAGTTTTCAAGCCCCGAGGCTACTTCCTAGGCGCAACATGATGCTTAGTGTCACAAGTAACCCCAAGCTAAGCTTGAGTCTTGCATATCACAAGCATATTGAAATAACTCTGACCAAGCAGAAACATAACTAACTAGTGAATATAATCTAAAGGAATTCAACAGAGAATATCTAAAAGAAATAACCGAGTTCAAAGAAGAGCAACCCAAATCAAATGAGTTTGACTCTATGTCTGAAAGCCTCTAATATTGATGAGCTTCTGGGACAAATCCTCAACTAACTCTAAAATTCTGAAACTTGAAAGTAAATACTAAAAAGTAATGCAATCGTTCTCGAACTAGGAGAGCTCACCACTTAAGTTGCTAAGTACGGACCGGAAGTCGAGATAAGCACGGTCTAGATGCTGAGTGCATGAACCTAAATCATACAACGATGTAGCACAGAAGTATGCGTCATTACTTTGAATGTACTGAGCATGAGGGATATACAAAGTTGACTGAATATATATAAACATGATAAAAATACTGGTCAAGTATGTAGACTGACCTGAACTAATGTACGTAGACCCAAGATACAATAATACATAAAAACTAGAATGCAAAAGTAAACTAGAAGCATGATGAAAAGTTGAGAACAATTACAACTACGGGCCTCAAGTACCTTATTGAAGCTAATATTGTGGGAGAGTCTATTAACCAACATAAGCGAGGTGAGCTAAACGTGGAGTTCGATGTATACACCCCATCGAGAGGACCCAATATACCTTGCCAGGGTATAAAGGCATGGTTGTGGCGTGATCACTACAACTTATGCCCAATAGAGGGGACTTATAAACCTATGAGGGCACGTAGTTCTGGGAATTGAGGGTACGCTGAACCCTAGTCACACTCGTTGCCATACACTACCCCCAACTGAAAATAAAGCTAAAAATGCAACTGTAATATTGAATAGCTCAAAACACTGACAATTATCTGAGAATGTATCATATATATGCCGAAAGATATGGCATTCAAATTCTGAAGCATGATTGTCTGATTAATCTGCCTAGCAAGTATAATTCATGAAATATTGATAATTAACACAAGCTAGGTTTTTGGGTTTTATTAATAGAACAATACTAATTCTCCAAGAAACATGTAATTAATTTCATAGAAACTATAGAAGTTAAATTACAAGGAATCCCAAAGATTTTGGAACCCTAGGTCTCAACAATTTATGGAGATGCTGAAGATTAGACTTAATTCTAGGGTCCTAATTGATGAAAGGAACCCACTAGTGAAATCGCATATACCTGGTGAAGAAAACTACGGAGAAATCTTTTTGATTTCGGGGCTGAACTTGAAGGAGAGCTCTGCTTGTTCTTGAAAGAAAACTGTCGCCTCTTTTTCTTCTTTTCTTTTTAAGTTAGATGATTTTAGGAGAATGAAGGTTTTAGGTTGTTTCTGACCTAGACGAAGTAAAATGATGTAGTTCAAGTACCAAATGACGTAGTTTAAGTACCAAATGTATAGGGGAAAAGACAAATACGACCCTGACTTAAAGCTAACGACGTAACCTTCACGAAGGGCTTGACGGGTCATCTAAGGCATGATGGTCCGTCTAATGGGTCGTCATGCTGCCCTGCCTGACAAGGCTTCACTAAAATAAGCATAACTTTTTACTCCAGGCTCGTAATTAGGAAAACTTGATGGCGTTGGAAACTGGACTCAAAGATCTTTAATTTGATAAGTGATGGGCCACCTAATTCATTTTTTGCTGAGAGATATGATCGTTTGAAGTTGGCCCAAAACTTAAAACCTGATAAGTCCCTCTCACGGATGACTTCACGGTCCGTGTGAAGACTCACGGACCGTCTAGGCGTCTGTGGTCCTTCACAATGGCCTTGAAGTGCAACCTCACTATTTGGGTGACTTGTAAGGACCCCAAGACGGGCCGTCAAAGTCACCACGGGCCGTCTAATGCACCATCCAAGTGACTCCTTCCAAGGGGCCATCCTGGATGGTCTCATGATGCCCTTAACGGGCCATGGAACCCTAAATAGATCGTCTAGGGAGACATGAAGGGTCCATGGTCCATTTTGGGTTCATGGACTTGATATTTTGTCCTTTTTTGCCCTTTCTCGAAGTCCGAGGTGTTACACAAATAATAACCCAAAACAACCACCAATGTATATAATGGTAGAAACAATGTGAAGCAATAATTTAACAACAAAAATATGAGAACAGGGGCAAGAAAACAAAACTATATATAGAATAGATCCCTCCCAATAACCTAGGAGTCACAACTACAAAGCTTTCTAATATAAATAGAGTACAAGTCCTAAGAGTGGACCCAAAATACAAAGTTGTTCCCAAAAAGCAAAAGACTAGCTATAGAAATACAAAGACAGACAGGTAAGTCCAGAACACAAAGTGCTCACCCTCGCCTCTAAATTATAGTTGCAATAGGCTCGAATATCAAGGATCTTAGCGGGTGTTCGGACCTGCTTCAAGAAACGGATGCAAAGTGTAGCATGAGTTCAGAAACAACAGGTACTAAGATGGCATCACAGGCCAACTTAGAAAGAGAAGTAAAAGCAATATGAAAAGCGAGAATAAGGCACAAAAAGAGGTCAAAGATGTAAAGTGAAAAGAAATGCATACGAGTGTACTAAGGACTTTAATGAAATATGTACAACTAACTAAACTTAACTGGCCTCCCATAAACCCATAAAGTACACTCAGTGCAAGTTTAAATAATAAACTGAATAGGCCCCATAACACATAATAGCTATAACTACTAAGAGAAGATCACGTTGAGTATAGAGCTAGAAAAAGCGTAGCTTGGACCTCAAACCATTGATAAACTCTTAAGTAACTAATAATAGCCACTCCAAAACTAAGGAGTGTAGAGCCCAGACATAAACACAATGTTAACCTCCAAAGGAGCAATAAGTTATAGCCAAAGTACATCAACTCTGTAGAGGATAAAGAGCAGCATGACCAGACATTAAATTTGCGACTATAATGGCTACCGAAGAAACTCATATGAACTAATCATCATGGAACCACGGTTGAATGACATAGAATCTTAGATAATCAACACAATGTGTCGAGCTCGAAGCATTTCCAGTCCCAAGATAATAAGCAAAGGCCAAAATCCCAAACATATATCATGGGGCTAAAGAAAGAGGGAGAATGGATGGAAGGCCGTCAAGCTGAGTCAACACCTCATCTAAGGCTCATTCTATTAGACTCAAGTCTGATATACAGTTCTACAAGGAGCTAAACCATCCAAAATGAGGTCGAAATAGAAAATAAGGCAACCTGACTCTAAATATCGAAAGTCTATGGAAACACTAGTCTAGGCCCAACAATGCTCAAACAAACACTAACAAAAACTATGGAGGCACACCATAAGGTAAGGATGATCACCTATAATAATTAGCATGACTTTAATCCTGAAAAGCCCAATATAAGTCTAAATATGATTTCTAAGTAAGATAGCATGATCAACTAGGTCTCCACCCCTAATTTACACAAATCAACATGCTTTCACATAATCAAGCTCAATCTAAGGAACGGGAAGTCGTAGCCTACCTTTAGGTGATAACGCTCAAATTACACTCAAAATAAGTTTAAAGAGCAAGCGGTCATTAGAAAAAAAAACAACAAGAGAGTCGGGGTTGAATCCCGCAAGGAATAATTTGTCACTAATTGAAGAGACACAAAATAAATAGATACAGGATTGAACCTAAACATACAATATACAAGATTATCAAATTAAGAGTGATTTTGGTAAAAAATGATGGATTTGTGTAAAGACAATATCAAGCAAATGATATATGGAATTTGGGAAATTTGGAATTTAATCCACACTATAACGATCCATTGCAATTCAACACATGCTAAATCAATCATAGATATGCTAGATCATCATCAATCAACACTAATCTCATTTCGGTTTCAAAGTGTTATATCACAAAATCTCATTTCTATCTCAATCGTGTTCAATAACAAAGCAATCCAATGCCTTAATCTAAACTCCTATTTCTAGCAAGTTTAGCATTCAACAAGGCAGACGTAAATCTTCTCCTTTCGGCCTCAAACTTAGGACTCAGAGTTGGAATATGATTATTAATCTAATTCTCCACTTCATGAATTCTCTTACGAGCAACCCACAAAGATCAGAAGCTATATTCGAGTGTGCACTCTCAAATTATAGATTAAGGCATGAAACTGAGATTATACTCATTTCATGAATTTAAGCATGGAATCAAGGAATCACAAAAGCAATAGAATGATAAATCAAATACTCAAATAGTTTAGTCTTTTTCTAGCACAAAATCCCAATTTCATATATACAATTACATCCACAATCATAGCAATGTGAAACATGGGAAAGAAGATAGGGTAAGAAATAATACTATTAATTACACAATGTTGAATCCAAAAGATTAATTATGAGGCAACTTGCCTTTAAAGTCTCAACCCAAAAATAATAAAATCTAATAATAAGTGTTCTTCCCTATTCAAAGCTAAAAGATAAAATTCAATAATGGAATTGTATGGAATGAATCCTTCTCTTCATCCTTTTGTGAGAATTTGGGTCCAAGGTCAGAGAAATTCTAATTCTGCCCCTGTCCAGGTAGCTAGGCTTTCAAAAGCGTCCAGGAGTTTGCAAAAGCAGATGTCGCAAAACCAAACATCTTATCGCTTAAGCGAACCCCACCTTTTGTGGAATGTTTGTAAAAGCGATTTCACCACGGTCTCGTAAGCAGTGTGTCAACCTTAAGTGACTGTTCGCTTAAGCTAACGTCTCTTCGTAGGTGTGACATCAGAGGTAGTTTTTGTACCAGGTTTAGCTCCTATTTCCACTCTTTTCCATCATGTTCTTTCCAAGAAAAACAATACCTGAAATCATCACAATTCAATGAATAATTAGCCTTTTTCTATACTTGAGTGCCATAAAATCATTAGAAAAGAGCCTCAAATAAGTGGAAATTCACCACTCATCATTAGGCTGACTACACCGCTCCAAATCACATCTCCCAAGCATTTCCTTTCTGAATGACCTCTTAATGCTGCCACACTATCAAATATGAATCACAACATTAATACGATCATTTGACACTAAAATCACATAAAATAGAGATGGACCAAAGTTGGAGTCAAAACAGGAAATGTGGGTCACGCGCTAGAAATTTCAGAATTGACGCCATCAAAAGGTCCTAGTTGCCTTCCAAAACTTATGTTCCAAAATGGAACATAATTCGGGGCTCGAAACAGCTGGAACAACCAACATGCATCAAATTGATAATTAAATAACATAAAGAGGGGTTGAGAAGTCCCCAAACTGCATGAAATACCTCAAATGAAGAGTCTCTAACACCTCCCGATCATACACCCACATACCCTCAAGATTGAGGATCACACTTTGAATAACTTAACTTGGAGCTATAGAGAGAGAGAAATCACAATTTGAAATAAGAAAACTAAGGCTGATAAGGCTGGTATAAAGACCAATACAGGTGCAGCAAAAGCGGCAACTAACGTCGCTAAATCGGCTAGGCAAAAAGGGTTGGCCTTGCTAAATTCAAAATTCTGAACTCAACAGTGTAGTTGAAACTTCCAACCGAGGTAATCCAGATAAAAAGTGGGTCCCACACCTAATCTCCATTTTAAGCCACAATACACAAAGGGGCTCGAAATAAAACTAGAAGCCTCAAGATTCCTATGAAGGGTCGTTCTAGGACAAATATGACATTCCAGAGCTAACTGCACTAACGAAATACTCATTTGTGCACGTCTACCAAGAATGTTTACTGAAGTCAAACTTAGACCAAAGATTCAAAGCAAAAACACCTAATAAAACAAACTCGCACCGAAGGCCTCGAGATCTAGGCCAACCATGCTTCTAGCCTAAAATGACCCTTTTGGAGCTGATGAAGCTGTCATAATTTCATTTTGAGGCCATTCTCCTAAACATTGATTGAAATCAACCGTTCAAGTTTCGAAAGCTTTGAAACACAAAAACTTATAAAAAAAACCAAACAAATGACAAGGTGACAAAGCTATCATGACCATCAAGTTGTAAATGACTTGGAATCGCTATAAGAACGCTCTAATTGACAAAGAGAAGGTTCTAACACAGAAATGACGTGGATGATCATTACAACATCCACTATGAAAAAGAAGTTTTATCCCCGAAAGTAAGAGTCAAGAATTACCCGAACGCTCAACCAAGTCGAGAAACTAGTCTTGTATCTCATGCTCATTCTCCTAGGTAGACTCTCAACTGGATGATTCCCCCAACAAACCTTCACCACATGAATGGCTCTTGAACTCAGCCACCGTATATCTCTGGCAAGAACAGCAACTAGCTCCTCCATGAAGGTCAAGTGATCATCCAACTCGACTGCATAATATTGGAATACATGAGACTCCTCACGAACATGCCGGCATTGCATCAAAACATTAAAACTGGGAGAATAGCTGAAAATGATGTACGTAGAGCTAACTCATATGAAATATCACAAACTTCTCGGAGGATCTCAAAAGGGACAATATACCTACGGCTAATCTAGGGCCTCCCAAACCTCATCAAGCTCTTCACGGGAGACACACTAAGGAATACCCAATCACAAAACTTTAAAGTTTAGCGCGTATGATTAGCACAACTCTAGTATCTACTCTGAGCCATCCTGAGCCCTTCATGAATCACTCGTACTTAGTCTAAGGCCTCCTGAAGATAATCAGTAACACGTAGCCTAGGCTCTGTCGACTCGAACAAACCAACTAGAGAGAGACAACACCTACTATATAAGGCCTCAAATAAGGCAATCTAAATACTAGAGTTGGTAGCTGTTGTTGTACGCAAATTCTGCCAAAGGCAAGAAGTGGTCCTAATGACCCCCAAACTCCAAAACACAGGCCTGTAACATATCGTCAAGAATCAGAATAGTATGCTCCGACTACCCGTCAGTCTAAGGGTGGAATGTTATGGTAAGGTTCACACAAGTACCAAACTCCTCTTGAAAGGTCCTTCAAAAGATATAAGTGAACTATGAACCCCGACCTGAGATTATAGACACGGGCATACCATAAAGAAAAACCACCTCCTGAAAATATATACGAGTAAACCTCTCGGTGCTGAATGAAGATTAAATAGGGAGGAAGTGTGCTAACTTAGTCAATAGATCAAAAATGACCCAGATGCTAACAACACCTCTACAACTCCAAGGCAAACCCACAATGAAATCCATAGTGTTGTGATTCTGCTTCCACTCTTGAATAGGTAATATCTCGAACTCACTACTTGGTCTCAAATGCTCGACCTTCACATGCTTGCAACACAGGCAATGGGACATATAATTTGCAATATATCTCCTCATATCACTCCACCAAAAGTGCTACCCCAAATCACGATACATCTCTGTGATGCACAGATGAATAGAATATCTAGAATCATGGGCCTCATAAAGGATTAAATGAATCAATTCCCTAACTCTCGAAACACAGATACAACCAGTAAATCTAAAAACTCTATCGGAATCTAAGGTAGCGTGATCGGCATCACCTTCCATCACTCGCTCTCGAAGAGACACCAAGGTCTCATTCTCAAACTAGTGACCAAGAATCTGCTCAAGCATAGAAAAATGAACTCCCACAAAGGTCAACACATACCTACAATTTGAAATATCAAATTGAATCATCCTATAAGTTATGGGTAGAATGTCCAAAACCAAGGGTTTCTCCCCTATAGAAAGGAAGGCTAGACTACACATACTTACCGCCTTCTAGCTCAAGGCGTCCGCTACTATATTCACCCTGCCTAGATGATAGAAAATAGAGAGGTCATAGTCCTTCAGGAGCTCAATTCAATGGCACTGCCTCAAATTAAGGTCTCTCTGGCTCATAAAGTGTTGAAGGCTTCTATGGTCAGTGTAGATCTTACAATGAACTCCTTACAGGTAGTGACTCAAAATCTTAAATGAAAAACCTACCACCGCTAACTCCAAGTCATGAGTGGGGTAGCTGAGCTCATGGATCTTAAGCTGCCTCGACACATAAACTATAACCTAGTCCCGCTGCATCAATACACAACCCAAACCAATGCCAAAGGTGTCACAATACACCATGAATCCCTTGTGCTCAGGTGGAAGAGTCAATACAAGAGAGGTGGTAAGCAACTCCTTGAGCTTCAAAAAGCTTAACTCACACTCCTCGGACCACTCAAATGAAACATCAAGATGAGTCATCTTGGTCAAAGGTGTTGCAATGGTAGAGAAGCCCTCCATAAACCGTTTGTAGTAGCCCGCTAATCTGATGAAGCTCCAAATCTCAGTAATTGGGCCTATCCCAATCACAAATAACCTCAATCCTTACTGGATCTTCCATAGATCCATCCTTAGACACTATGTGCCCCAAGAATGCTACAGACTCAAGTCAAAACTCACACTTTTAGACCTTGGCATAAAGCCACTGATCTCCAAAATTCTAGAACACAATCCTCAAGTGTTGCTCATGCTCACCCCTAATCTTTGAGTATAGCCAATATCATTAATGAAGACTATAATGAACGAATCGAGGTAAGGCTTGGAAACTTGCGTCATCAATTCCATAAAGGCGGCAGGGGCATTATTCAACCCAAAAGACATCACAAGGAACTCATAGTAGCCATAACGAGTCCTAAATGCGGTCTTAAGGATGTTCACTTCCCTAATCCTCAATTGATGGTAACTAAACCCTAAATAAATATTCTAAAACCCTATGGTACCCTGAAGTTGGTCAAATAGATCATCAATACGATGCATGGTATAATGGTTGTTCTTCACCGTCACCTTATTCACCTTCTTGTAGTCAATACACATCCTCATGGATCGTCCTTCTTCTTCATAAATAGAATGAGGGCAGCCCAAGGTGATACACTAGGCCAAATGAACCCCTTGCGCAAGAGGTCCTAAATTTGAACACTGAGCTCTTTAATCTCTGCGGGTGCCATCAAACATGGCAGAATAGAAATAGGATGACTGCCTAGCTCAAGGTCAATAGGAAAATCAATAACATGCTCTAGGGGTAGCCCAAGTAGGTCATACAAAACACATCCACAAACTCACGGATAACAGGAACCGAATCAATTGAAGGAACCTCCCTACTCACTTCATTCACATAGGCTAAAAAGATAAACAACCGCTAGCTATTAACCTCTGAGCCTGAATAAATTAGATTACTCCAACCAGTGTGTAACTACAAGAGCCTTGCCACACCACCGGGGCAATACCAAGCATGGCTATGATAAGAGTCTTAAAAAAGAAATCTAAGATCGTGTGGTAGGGTATATAAGTAGTCCATGCCCATAATCATATTAGTGTCTGACATATCAAGCATTACGAGGTCTGCCTGGGTGTCATACCCCTGGATAGTCACCAAACAAGATAAAAATACCTGATCCACTACTAAAGAGTCACCCATGTGGGTCAACACATGCACTGGCACTGCAATAGGCTCTGAACTAATACTTAAACGGAACGCAAAATACATAGATACATATGAAAAAGTAGAGCCCAGATCAAATAAAGCCAAGAAGGGCTAATGGTATAAGAGAATTGCACATGTGATCACATCATCCGATGCCTCAGTCTCCACCCTCACTAGAGTTGCATACAAGTGAGTCTGTCTACTTCTACCACGGTCATCCAGCCTACCACATGATCGACCTCCTTAGGAACCATCCTGAATACCCTAGTGATCACCATGATGGTGCTGACCCTAGCCTCTTCCACTTAGTGGAGGTGCTACTGGTAGGGCTTGTAGAGCTGCCTATGAAGCTAGTGAAATCTACCAATGGAAAGGGTAATCTTTGAACAAATGGTCAAACTCCCCATAGTCATAACAACCTTGTGACGATAGGCCCGCAAAGTATCAACTACCACAGCCTAAAGCATCCGATTGGGACCTATCCCAACCTTCACTCAGGCTAGCATCACTCTGACTATACTAATCACCATCAGAAGCTTGTAGTGAAGCCTAAACAGGCCGACTTGACTGATGCTATTGAAACTGCAGGTGGGGCCTATAATAGAAGCCTCTAAGCCTAGAAAAGAACCCATTGTAGCTAGTATCATGCTTAGCTCTCTTGCCACTACTTCTATGGGCCTCACGATGGAGCTGCTCAATAGTGCAGGCCTGGTCAACCTCATCCAAAAAAGAGTGGTCAGCTAAGACCATAGACTTGTTCAGAATCTACAACTAATGTCTTAAATCTCTAACAAGCACAAAAATCTATCCTTCTGAGTAGGTAGAATCATAGGAGCATGTGGCGAGAGCTCATGAAACCTCACTTCGTACTCAAACACAATCATGAAGTATTGACCAAAAGACTAGAAAAATAATTTCTAAGGGTTGCATTTATCATCTAGTTTAGGTTAGAGATACAGAATCCGAAACCCTACTCTTGAGTTAGTTTCTATTGTAAATGAGTTTCCACAAATGTTTCTTGATGATCTTTGCGGTATTCCTCTCGAAAGGGAAATAGACTTCGATATTGACGTTCTCCTTGGTATGCAACCTATCTCTATTCCTCTTCATCATATGGCCTCGATAAAACTTAAAATTTAAAGGATAAGTTAAAGGGTTGGATAAGGGTTTTATTAGATCGAGTATTTCACTATGTGGTGCTCTAGTGTTGTTTATTCAAAAAAAGGATGGTTCTCTCCGAATGTGCATTGACTATCAGCAATTGAACAAGGTTACCATTATGAATAAGTATCCTCTTCCAAGGATTGATGAGTTGTTTGATCAACTACAAGGTCACCAATTGAGGGTGAAGGAGAGTGACATTCCAAAGATAGATTTTTAAACTCGGTATGGTCATTTTGACTTTTTGGTAATGTCTTTTGGTTTGACTAAAACCCAGCGTTGTTTATGGATATGATAGATAAGGTCTTCAAGCAATATCTTGATATGTCTATGATTGTGCTTATTGATGATATTTTGATTTACTCATGGAGTGAGGATGAGCATGTTGAGCATTTGAAGATTGTGTTGCAAATTCTCAAGGATTGTGTGTTGTATGCTAAGTTTAACAAACGTGAGTTTTGGCTGAGGTCCATTTATTTCCTTGGCCATGTTGTCTCTAATGAAGGTATTCAAGTCAATCCTAAGAAAATTGAGGCGGTTAAGAATTGGTCTAGACCTTTGTCCGCTTTGGATATATGGAATTTCTTGGGTTTGGCCAGTTATTACAGAAGGTTTGTGGAACGATTTTCCTCTACTGCTTTGACTTAGAAACCATTGACTCAAAAGAAGGTAAACTTTCTATGATTGGAGGCTTGTGAGAAGAGTTTCCAAGAGCTGAAGGATCGATTAACTTCAGCCCCTATTTTGACACTACTGATGTACCATGGATTTATAGTACTTTTAATGCTTTAAAGTTGCGGTTTTGCGTGTGTCTTGAGCATTTGTTATTAGATGTGATGGTATTTTGCTAGGATTTTGCAAAAAGTAGGTCTTGGAGCAGTTGGGACTGAAAAGTGGCAGCAACTGTGATTTTTGGTGTTTTACGACTCGACCTATGAATCGTAGGATTGTCCACGAGTCGTAGGAATGAATCCTATATTGAAGAGTACATATCTGGAGCTAAGTGTAAAATGACGGAAGCTTTTCACAAGCCGTAGTTACTTCTACGAGTCGTACATATGATTCATGGAAAATTTTAAAGGAGTTGAGCTGCAGTACTTGGTTGACGAGATGACAGGACAATTTGTAGTAAGTTCTACTGGTCATAGAACATAAACAGTAGAAAAGTTTGAAAGAAATGTTGAAGCTGCTGTTTTGACAGATGGTTCCTACGAACCGTAGGACTTTGTACGGGTCATAGGAAGGAACCATTGATGTGATTTCCCAAGCCGGATTTCCTTATAATTCCTTTTCCCATTCTATTTAGGATTGTGTTTTCTAAAAATATTAGTTGTATTTTTCATTTTTTTGGGTTG
Source organism: Solanum appendiculatum (assembly GCA_018342035.1). Taxonomy (NCBI): domain Eukaryota; kingdom Viridiplantae; phylum Streptophyta; class Magnoliopsida; order Solanales; family Solanaceae; genus Solanum; species Solanum appendiculatum. The sequence goes on along the minus strand of JAGDQO010000766.1, from coordinate 314,061 downwards.
TTGGACGTTTTGAGATACTTACTTTTGGCTTTGAGAATATACTAGCAAACATTTTGTGCAATTGATTCATGAAGTGTTGGTTTATAATATTACTTTGTTTTTGTTCATCAATTGAAGATTTCGGATTTCATCTACTCTAATTGTAAGTTCGTGATTTATTTTATTAACCTTTTTATGAATTATGATCACCCAAGCATGGGTAGCTAAATCCAAAACTAGGGTTGTGGAACCATGAGTAATTAACAACATAAAACTAATAATTAAGTAATTCTATAATAGTATTTATGCATGTATTATTGATCTCATCATTTTGAATATTTTGAATAGTGTGCATTATTATAACTCACCTTATTCCTGCTTTTCCAACCAAGGAAGTAACGAATGGAAAAGAGATTAAGCAACAGAGTTTTAGCGTTCATAATCCGTTATCTAATAGATTAACCCAAATATGTGAGGGCTAATCTAGGGTCAATGGTAAGGGTTAGTAAAGCATACACCCGTAGACAGACCAAGTTGCATGGTGAAATTCCCTATTTGGATGACCAATCATTTAGGAGATACCTAATTTACCGACTTTGCATGTTAAACACTACGAAAGGGTTACTATTATTAGGTTTACTGCGTTAAGAACTTGTGGGGAACACGTACACCCTAGTTTCATCTCATATTGATCTTACAAAAGTTCAAATTCTGTTTACTTGGTTACATGCTACTAAAATCAATTAATCAATATTTTGTGTTACAAAACCCCCCTTTTTAAGGAAATAAGTTGGCTAAAAGTTCAATCGACATTAATTAGCCTAAGTCTAGACTTTGTTCCTCGTTGAATCGACCCTAACCTTTGTTAGGCTTTTTATTTTACAGCAACCACTTATACTTCTTTAGGGAGGTGTAATTTGGGCGTTTCAAATTTAGGCATCGTTGCCGAGCAATAAGGCTTTTAGATTAGAATAATTTCATTATTGCACAGCTAGTCCATTATTTCAAAATTATACGTTTTTTTTTTGTTTTTTTTCTTATAGGTTTTGTTCGACGTATATGACAAATACATGAATTCAAGGCATCCCATGATACCTTACAACCTAGAACTCAGAAAAAACACTATGGCCGAACGAGGCCAAAATGAGGAACGAGAAGATAACATAATTGGGGATGAGGATCAGCAAGCCCAACTCCAAATTCATAGAGTTCGACAAGGAAATCAGGGAAATAATCAAAACAACCCTATGATAGTGCATAATCAACCAGCACCAGGTGTGCACCTTAACTACATGGTTGATCATAACTTTTGGGATCAATCGGTGCTATAGTTTTTTCCCACTACCAACTGGACATATGTTTGTGGTCACTAGTAGCTAGATGCAAATGCTTACATCCAGAGGGTTGTTTGTTGGGTTACCATTGGAGGACCCATATGTTCATCTAAGCATGGTCAAAAGTGTCTGTATAAGTAATGTGAGACAACCAGATTCAGACGTGGATGCGATCGCGTTAAGGGTGTTTCAACTATCATTGACAGGTGACTCTACGGTGTGGTTATTTGAGCTACCATATAACTTAGTCACAACTTGCGACGAGCTACACAGAGTGTTCTTAGATAAATACTTTTCATTATCAAAGAAGATGAAAATGAAAGATAGAATCCATAACTTTGTGGCTACACTTAGGGAATCAGTTAGTGATGCATGGGAAAGATTCATCGGCTATACGATGAGTGTTCCAAACGACCGAATCGATGACAAATCTCTCAAGGAATTCTACTACAGAGGATTAGATGACAATGGAAAAATAGTGTTGGACACTATCACAGGAGGATCATACGGGGCCAACATTTCTCAACAAATAGAGGAGAAGCTAGAAAAGATTACAAAAAACAACAAAGCATGGAGCACTGAAACTTCAATTACCTCAAAGAGCACTTTTTCAATACAAGCCACCCAAAATCAATCCAATGATTATATTCAAAAGAAATGGCACAGTTGTGAACAGAGGAAGTCTAAGTATTGAAACATGTGAGCGAAAATGTAGAGAAAGTTAATACTGTACATTATCAAAATAGAGCTCCACAAGCTGATTGGTATAAATATGAAGAGGATGCAAATTTGGTTATTGACCAGACGAGGGGTTTTCAGACTAACGCCTAAGGATCCAATTAGGATAATTGGCTCCAAGGTCAAGGAAATCAAGGTCAGAACTTTAGTAATTACAATCCTAAAGGGCAATATAATCGTTAAGGGAACTACAATCAGGATAAAAACTATAACAGAAATGGGTAAAATAATAGAAATGATAGGAGTGGCCCATATATCCCACTGGAAAGAGGATCAAGTTTGAATGGCATTAAAGATATGATGGCTAAGATGATGAAAAGATTTGACGCAACTGCTGATAATGTGAAAGAGATCTGTACTAATTTGTCGAGTATTGGCCAAAATACAGATTCATATGAAGTTTCTATAAAGCAGATTGAGCATAAAGTGAGTCAACTATCTTCAAGTATGAATTCGTGTCAACAAGGAACACTCCCTAGCAATACTATCAAAAATTTGAAGAATGATGGGCGTTGCATGGCTGTTACTACTAAGGGTGGAAAGTAAACCATTGACCCTCCTATGATGACTAATGTGGAAAGAGCGAAAGTGCCAGAAAAGGATGAAGCTGACTTAGTGGACCAGCCAAAGGGTTCAAATGAAAAAGAAATGGAAGTGACCCAAAAGGTAATTCCAATGCCTAGGCCCCCGCATTCTTTTCCTCAAAGGTTGGTCAAGAAAACTGGAGAGGGAAAGTATCGTAAGTTTATATCCATGTTGAAGCAGTTGTTGATAAATGTTCCTTTGATTGAAGGACTAGAACAAATGTCCGGCTATGCCAAGTTCATGAAAGATCTTGTGACAAAAAAGAGGGCTGACAATTTTGAAGATGATGATAAACTAAAACATTGTAGCGCCATTGTTACTTGGTCGTATGTACAAAAGAAGGAAGATCCCAGAGCATTCACAATACAATGTACAATTGGCATGATGCACTTTGCGAAGGCCCTATGCGACTTGGGAGCTCGCACAAATCTGATGCTGTTGTCTGTGTTCAAACAGTTGGGCTTAGGAGCCCCTAAACTGACTGTAATGCGGCTATTAATGGTTGATCAAACTGTGAAGAGAGCAATAGGGGTACTATAAGATGTGCTTGTAAAAGTTGAAGCATTTATATTTTCGGTGGATTTTGTGATATTAGACTACGAGGTTGACTTTAAAGTCCCTATCATCTTGGGGAGACCATTCCTTGCTACTGGGCATGTGCTAGTTGATATGGAGAGAGGGAAGATGAAATTTTGATTGAATAATAAAGAGGTGACATTTAATATCAGCAAATCGATGAAGCATCAAAGTGACCTTATAGCAGTAGGTATGGTCAATTATACTATTGAGGAGAAATCATAGGTGTCCATTGAGGAGATATTGGGTGTTGAAGCGCTAGATGTTGTGATCATGAATTTTGATTGAGACGGTATTGACTAGTATTATGAGCTAGCTGCTACACTTGATGTGGTGGATTACCCTCGTCGCCCACCAAAGAAGTTGGATTTAGATTTAAAGAATCGAGAAACTCAGCCTACCAAACCATCTATTGATGCGCCTCTGAAGCTTGAACTAAAGGCTCTCCCATCTCATCTGTGGTATGTGTTCTTGGGCCAAAATAGTACTTTGCCATTATTATGACTGTTGATTTGAATGATAGGCAAGTAAAGGCTTTGATATCGGTGTTGAACCGGTTCAAAAGGGCGATTGGATGGATGATTGGTGATATTATTGGTATTCCAATGGGTATATGTTCACACAAAATCCAACTCATGCCTGATAGTAAACCAAGTATTTTGCTTCAAATAAAATTAAATCCACCAATGTAAGAAGTTGTGAAGAAAGAATTTATCAAGTGGTTAGATGCTACGATAGTTTATTAGATCGTTGATAGTAATTGGCTATGTCTGGTTCAATGTGTGCCATATAAGAGGGGAATCATTGTGGTTCCTAACACAATGAATGAGCTACTTCCTATGAGGCATGTCACTGGTTTGAGGGTCTACATGAACTACCACAAATTATACGAAAAAAGATCACTTCCCAATGCCATTTATTGACCAAATGTTAGATCGTCTTGTTGGAAAAGGTTGGTACTATTTTCTGGATGGGTATTCGGGCTGTAACCAAATATCTATCACACGGGAAGATCAAGAGAAGACTTTTACTTGTCCTTATGGAACATTTGCATTCATGAGGATGCAATTCGGATTATGTAATGCACCGGCTACGTTTCAACGTTGCATGATGTCTATATTCTCTTATATGGTAGAAGATACCATCGAGGTATTCATGGATGACTTTTCTATGGTTAGTGACTCTCTTGATGATTGCTTGACACACTTAGGTGATGTGCTGAAATGGTGTGAAGTGTGTAATCTCGTGCTGAACTGGGAAAATGTCACTTCATGGTCAAAGATGGTATATTAATTGGTCATTGAATCTCTCGAAAATATATCGAGGTTGATAAGGCAAAAGTCCAAGTGATTGAAAAATTACTACCATTGATCTCTGTGAAGGGTGCTAGAAGCTTTTTGGGTCAAGCTGGTTTTTATAGGAGGTTTATTAAAAATTTCTCAAAAATTGCACACCTACTTTGTAAATTTCTTGAAAAGGAAACGAAATTTGTATTTGATAATGCTTGTCTGAAAGCATTTGAGTGGATGAAATAGAAGTTGAATCTTTCACTGATCATTATTTCACCGGATTGGGGATAACCGTTTGAAGTTACGTGAGATGCGAGTGGGATAGCACTTGTTGTAGTGTTGGAAAAAGGCGAGGGAAGATTCTTTATCCCATATATTATGTGAGCAAAGCCCTTAATTGTTCTCAAAAGAAATATACGGTCACCGAAAAAGAATTGCTTTTTATAGTCTTCGCATTTGAAAATTTTAGATCTTATTTGCTTGGTAGTTAAGTCATTGGGCACACTGATCATTCAGCACTTAGATATCTTATGGCAAAGAAGGAAGCAAAGCCGAGACTAATTCAATAGGTGCTATTATTGCAAGAATTCGATTTTGAGGTAAAGGGAAGAAAAGGGAAAGAAAATCAAATGGCTGATCACTTGTCAAGATTAGAGTAAGAAGAAATGTTGAAGTTAACTGATGAAGTCGAAATCAATGATACTTTTCTAGACGAACAGGTTTTGGCTGCGCTGATGGGAAAATCATGTCTAATGTGAAAATGTTTTTCTGCAAAGAGCATTATTAGTTTCGTATTTGCGCTGATGGGATTATTCGTCTTTGTATACCTGAGGTAGAGATGATGAGTATATTAGAAGCTTGCCATTCGTCTCCCTTTAGTGGCCATCATAGTGGTATTCAGATTGCTCATAAGATTTTGCAGTGTGGGTACTATGTAATGACCCTCTAGGTCATTTCTATGTTAATGCCACCTTTCTGTCATTTAGAGCATTCCTGTAGCGACCCCAACTCATTTATGACTTGCTGGCACTGACTGTTTGGTCGCCTAGTTGTTCGTTTGGTTTTTATGCCTGTTTCCTGTTTTGGAGCTTCTAGACCTTGAAAAGTTGATTTTGATCATACCTTCAGGTAAACGACCGCAGAGCGGTTCCATTATCTCCAGAGCGGCCAAATTAGGCTAAAAGCATGGTTTTCCCAAGTCCCGGGGTTTTCGGTGTTAATTTGGAGCGAGTTAGCTCTTTAGCCTTCGAAATTTGGTTTAAAGTTGACTTCGGTCAACATTCTTGGTAAACGTACTTGGATGAAAATTCCGACAGTGCGGTTAGTTTTGGAATGCCAATTTTGGTCTAGAATGACCGTTCAAGAACTTTCGGGAACTTCCGATCAAAATCTGAGGCCTACAGTAAAAATTAGCTAAAATGGCCCATTGGGTGTGGGACCCACTTTTTCTCGTAACAACCTTGTATGGAAATTTTTACTACTCCATTGAGTTCGGAACATCGAATTTGAGGGGATAGCATATCTCATTTGCGTTAAGGGGTTCCGAACGAATCCCGAGTACCCCATCGGAGTTTTGGAGTTGTCCAAAACTTAGTTGTTGCAGCTGTCAAAACTGCAAACCCATTTACTATCCGCGTTCGCGAAGGTCTGAGAGTGTCTACTCAGCGTTCGCGGACCAGAGTCCGCGTTCACGGAGGTCTGTGTCCCTGTGCTCCACGTTCGCGGAAGGTTATCCGTGTTTACGGAGGCCTGTGGAGTGGGGGTGATCTCCTTCTCCACGTTCGCGGTTGGGGATCCGCGTTTGCGATTGGGTATCCATGTTAGCGGAGGTTTGGAGAGCCTAGGGGAGTCTCCTTTCCGCGTTCACGGATAGGGTTCCTCATTCGCGGAGGTCTGAGTCCCTTCCCTCCGCGTTCGCGGGCTCTAGCAGCGTTCGCAGTGCCTTGGGGCCGCGTTCGCGAAGAAGAGCGGGTTTCAGTACTATTTGATGGAGGTCGAGCTCATTTGGATGTTATATTCAAAAATTCATATCTCCCTCCTCAGTTGTCGGTTTTAGGTGATTCGAAGTACCAGGCATTCAGAATCTCGTTGGCTTCGTGGGTTAGTGGTTGGATTGCATTGGGTGTACCTCGTTTTCCATGAATTCAAGGCGTAAGTTGCTATCTTAAGCCTTTTTGTTGTAAAGTTTTGTGTTTCTTATTTTGGTTGCATGGAGTTGATCCGAGCCCCGATGAGTGTTCCATTTTGGGAAACAAGTTCGGGGGAGGATTTTTTACCTTTTCATGGAGTCAATTCTAGAAAATCTGGAGTGGGTCCCATATTCCTGATTTTGACTCCAAAATTGGTCTGTCTCTGAATTTGATGATATTAGTGTCTAAATGACCGTATTGACACAGTGATTATGTTTTTGATAGTGTGGCAGAAATCTTAGACCGTTCGGAAGGGAAAAGCTCCGACAGAGTGACTTGGAGCACGCGTGATCGGTTTTCTTGTAGGTTACGACTTCCCTTCTTTCTAGACTGAGCATGAATGCATAAATGGTGGCTGATGTGTGTGAATCTGGGGTGGGTAGCTAGTACTTCTGTTCTTCTTCTCTAATTTTTCTTCGTTTAGAATTGATTTCTAAGCTGTTTGGGATTTGTATCATGCTTTAGGTAAAGTTGTTGGCTTGGGTTGTTGTTAATTTGTTGTGGATTATCTACTGGATGGTTATTTGTTGATGAATGCAGGGGTTCGGGATAATTGGTTGAATTATGTTGATTTCTATTGGTTTATGTGATTGTTTCGGCCTTAGAATAGGTTAGGATAGTATTGCCTTAGTCTCATCCACCTATTGACTTGAGTATGTATCCGACGTAATTTCGGATGGACTAGGTCCTTGTAGACTGGTATAGCAGACTTGGGTCTGATAGTTAATCCTTAGTTTAGGTGTGTTCCTAGCTTTCGAACCTTCCTATTCCTTCTCTCTTATTTCTGCGATTCTAGGATGCTGCCGAAAGATGTCGCTACTGCATCGATTGACGGTTGGATTGTGCGAGGCTGGGAACCTTCGGTTGATATTCTTGTGGAGGGGTGGGGCGGCATGTGGGGTTTAGTCTTGCATTGTATTTTTTTTTTATTCGTGGCTTTATCCGGTTCGAGGTTGCTAGCTCCAGTACGCATCTGACGTTACCTAATTAGCATCCGATATTTCTAGCGCTGGCTGTCGGGGGTAGGTTGCTAGCATCTGGTCCGCAGCTGACATAACATGATTCCAGCAAGGTATTTCCAGCGCGAGGCCATTGTTCGTAGGCTACTAGTCCCAGCTGCGCAGCTGATATTACCCGGTTGGAGCCGGTATTTCCAGCGCTAGGCTATTGAGCGAGAGGTGTGATTTCCAGTTCGAGGCTGACATTACCCGGTTAGAGTCCAGTATTTCCAGCTCGTGACTGATGATTGGGCATGGCCCAGATATTTTTCCAGCTCAAGGCAAATGTTACACGGGTAGAGTATGGTATTTCCAGCTCATGACTGATGATTGGGTGGGGCCAAGGTGTTATCTTCTTGGGTCCGAGACCCATGGGTGTTGAGGCTTCTGGAGTTGTGTTTCCCTTTGTTCCTGTAGAATAGCTCTTTTGCGTACCAGTCAGGCTTATGGGGGTTCGTTTGGGTTTTATTTAAACCTGCACACAGTGTGCCTAACGGGTCTTATGGGGGGGGCTCAGCTGCGTTTAGCTTAGTTGTTCTTGTTTACTTTTCGTTTTCTCTGCATCCGTTCTGTTGACCTCTGATTGTCCTTATTCTATGTTGTCTGCCTGTTTTTACCTTTCTTGCTCAGTCAGCCTATGATGCCTACTGGGTACTTGTTGTTTTGGTACTCATACTACACCTTGCATCTGTTTTCATGATGCAGGTCTGAGCACCAGTTATCAGGGTGAGCACATGGCGTTTTGGGATTACCTGTCTCCTTTTGTATTTATATTTTGACTTGTCTTTTGTTTTCAAGACAGTTTGTTTCCGTGGTCCACTTTTGGGACTTGTACTCTTATTAGTAGTTCTGTACTTGTGACTTCCAGGTTCTGGGAGGTGTCTTGTATGTATAGTTTGGTTTCGCTTCAGCCTTCTTTATGTGTTGTATTTGTTGCTTCCGCTTAGTTGAGGATAGTTTCCACCCGTAGTCCCATTACTGCTAAGTTTCGGGAGAGGGTTTTGGCTGGCCTACTGGAAGGTTGGTAGGCACCATCATGATTTAAGAAATCGGGTCGTGACAAGTTGGTATCAGAGCCCCAGGTTCGTAGGTCTCACTTGTACAGAACTAGCATCTAGTAGAGTCCTGAGGATCGGCACGGAGACGTTTGTGACTTATCTTCGGGAGGCTACAGGATGTCCTTAGGATGTTTACTTATTTTGGTTCATGTTCGTGTGTGTGTTGATTGGTTTCATGAAATCTTACTTGTTCAACTCTGTTGCAGGATGGCTCACACACGCAGTGGAGGTCGACCTTGAGGTCGAGGTGGTTCTGCAGCACCAGGCCATGATAGAGTGAAGACTCTGGACTTCGAGTCAAAGCCTCGGGAAGATCAGATTCCTCCTCAGTCGGTGGATTTGGGTCCAGCCCAGCCGCCGCCCGTACCAGCAACTGCCCTGGATCTTCAGGGTATGCTTGCCCAGATCCTAGCTTCTATCAGGGGTATGCAGTAGCAGCCGGCCCCAGCACCAGTCCTAGAGCCGGTTCCAACACAGCAGGGCCAGCCTGCGGTAGCGGCTCCAGAGGTTCACCAGCCGCCAGCACCGATCGTGGTTCAGCCAGACCCTTTGGACGGGGTTATGCCTCTGCGGGAGCAGAAGATGCTCGGGGTGTTTCTTAGGCTATCACCGTCGAGGTTCTTTGGGGCTGTCGGGGAGGATGCCCATGAGTTCATGACTACTTGCCGGGAGAGATTGCACACGTTGGGGTTAGCGGAGTCCAGAGGAGCCGACTTCACAGCTTATCAGTTAGACGGACCGGCTAGACAGTGGTGGCGTTCTTTCATCGAGACCAGGCCAGCTGGGTCACTACCAGTATCGTGGATTGAGTTTTCTAAGGCTTTCCTATCTAGATATATTCCACGGAATGTCAGGGATCGACTCCGTGATGAGTTTACGAGGTTGGAGCAGGGCTCTATGACAGTATCGGAGTATGAGGTTAGATTTCTGGAGTTGTCTTGTCGTGCCACCATGATTTTGCCTACAGAGGAGGAGCGGGTCCGATGCTTTGTCAGAGATTTGAGGCCGCAGTTGAGGATTGACTCATAGTCTATGCTATTAGCGGGTCGATCGTTTCTGGATATGGTGGACTATGCCCGCACTATTGAGTAGCTCCGTCGCAAGGCCCATGGTGGCAGTGGCAAGAGGGCTAGGCCAGATGATAGCTTCAGTGGGGCCTGTTACAGGTCAAGGGATACCCGAGATCGGGTTCATCAGGGGTTCCTATTGAACTAGTCTTGTCGCCCATATCAGGCAGCATTACAGATCTCAAAGGGTGACCAGCACCGTTAGAGTGGACATAGTGCCGGCTAGAGTCAGGGCTGAGGTGGTTTCCAGTCAGGTGCATCAGGTCGGGGTGGCCGGCCTTCAGCAGGTAGCAGATCGTCATAGGGTTGCTTCACTTGTTGGGAGCTTGGTCATTGGGCTAGGAAATGCCCTGTTTCCAGGTCAACCTTACCAGCTCCTCAGGCGGCGAGGCCAATTTTAGCAGTAGCACATCCAGCTAGGGGAGGGGGTCAACAGTAGGGTGCTCGGGGAGGTCCCAAGGAGGCAGGACAGGCGGTCAAGTGGATGCACGGGGTAGAGGTGCCCAGAGCCATTTCTATGTAGCTCCAGCTAAAGCAGAGGCCGAGGCATCCGATGATGTGATCACAGGTACGGTTCTTTTATGCCATCAGTCCGCTTTAGCCTTATTTGACCCTGGTTCTACTTATTCTTATGTGTCGACTTATTGTGTGCCTCGATTGGGAGTGTGTCCTGAGCCCTTATCTATGCTATTGCGTGTTTCGACCCCAGTAGTGGATTCTTTAGTAGAAGTTATAAGTCGATAAGGTATGGCTAAATTTTTTTAAATGTGAAAAAGGTAAATATTTATTTTTCAAATCATAAGGTAAAATAAATATAACCTTTATTTTGTTCAGTAGATTGAGTGCTTGTTTCTGATTAGGTCTTTTCTTTGGAGGATTCTTGTCTTATCATTGAAGATTATTTCATAGCCACCGGGAAAGAAAACATTAAATCCAAGGTGTAAACTAGGATGCCCTTTTAACAACTCATTCACTCTTGCTATGACACCAACAATATAACCTATATGAGGAATATTCAAAGGCTTAGTCCCACATAAATAACTAAATAAGAATAGAAAGTAATGAGGGTCATTTCATTATGCTAATTTTAGTTGCGAACCTTCGAGCCTTAAATTCTTTCATAATATTTTATGTACTAACGCATACTTATTTCTACATTATTTCACTAATGTAGGGTACAACGCTCCTACCTCCCACACTTGTGGCTAGTTGATTTCATTGCCTTTGAAGAAGTGTGAGTCCTCATGTTCCGAGGATCAAGATGTCTTTATTGCTTTATGTCATTTTCATTTTCTGAATTTGAATGTGATGTATGTGTTACGTCCCAATCACTTTCCTTTTGATATTTTAAATGGCTAGTAAGACTTATGTTTTAGACTTCCTCTTTGTCAAACTCTTATGAAATATGAAATGCTCTCTTTAAAACCTTTAAATTTTATTATCTTGTATGATGTATGCTAAGTGGATTTTGTAGGGCCTCTCGGGGTCCTATATGCGATGCCACACCTAGGGTATGCTTTGGGTCATGACACAAGGAAATGGACATTTCTCATTTGATGATACATGCCCAACAAATTGACGAGGAAAAGCTTAAGCGTAGGGAAAAATAGTCCAAGAGGGCAAGGACCGGTGATGGTGACTTTTCACATTGTAGGTCCTGTCTCCTCAATTCTAGCAAAAGTTTTCCGGTCATAGTTCTTCTAATTCTCCAGCTCCTAAGTTCAACAAAGATAGGGTGTCTAACCCTAAGCCTCAAGGAGGAAATGGTAATGGGTCTTCTATCCCACTTGCCCAAGTTGTGGTAAGAATCACTCCAGAAAGTGTTTAGCCTGTACGGATGGTTGCTTTGGTTGTGGTAAGAGTGGTCACAAGGTGAAGAATTGTAAGTTGCAAGCTAGTAAGGGTAAGAATGGGAAGCAAGGTCATCCTAGTGGTTTTGGTTTCGGTGCTCTAAAGCAAAATAGATTTTATGCTCTTCAGACTCGATAAGATCGTAAGGGTTCTCCGGATGTGGTGACCGGTATGTTGAAAGTCTTTCATCTTGATGTTTATGCCTTACTTGATCTGGGTGCTACCTTAACTTTTGTTACTCCTTATCTCGCAATGAGATTGATATTGGTCCTGAATCCTTTCTAATCCCTTTTATGTCTCTACTCTCGTGGGTGATGCTATTGTGGCTAAGAGAGTCTATAAAAATTGTCCTATTTTTGTTTTTCATAAAGTCACTTATGTTGATCTCGTAGAGCTTGATATGTTAGATTCTTTTGTTATTCTTAGGATGGATTTGCTTCATGCATGATATGCTTCCATAGATTGTAGGACCCAATTTGTCACATTCAAGGTTCTGAATGAACCTATCATGTCATGGGAAGGGGGAAATTATGTTCTTAAAGGTCAATTTATATCTTTCCTAAAGGCTAGGAAAATTATTTCTAAGGGTTGCATTTATCATCTAGTTTGGTTTAGGGATATAGATTCTGAAACTCCTACTCTTTAATCAATTCTTATTGTCAATGAGTTTCCAAAAGTGTTTTCCAATAATCTCCCTGGTATTCCTCCTGAAAGGTAAAAAGACTTTGGTATTGACCTTCTCCCATATACACAGCCTATCTATATTCCTCCCTAACGTATGTCCCCGATAGAACTTAAGAAGTTAAAGGATTTCTTGGATAAGGATTTTCTTAGATCGAGTGTCTCACCATGGGGTGCTTCGGTGTTGTTTATTCTAAAATGGATGGTTTTCTCCTAATGTGCATTGACTATCGACAATTGGATAAAGATACCATTTAGAATAAGTATCCTACTTCAAGGATAGATAATTTGTTTGATCAACTCCAGGGAGAAAGTTACTTCTCTAAGATTGACCTCTAGCCGAGTTATCACAAATTGAAGGTGAAAGAAAGTGACATTTTGAAGATCACTTTTCTAACTGGGTATGGTCATTATGTGTTTTTGGTGATGTCTTTTGATTTGACAAATACCCCAGCAACATTTATGGATTTGATAAATAGGGTCTTTAAGCAATATCATGATATGTTTGTGATTGTGTTTATTGGTGATTACTTGATTTACTCACAGAGTGAGGATGAACATGTTGAGCATTTGAGGATTGTGTTGCAAATTCTCAAGGATCGTGAGTTGTATGCTACATTTAACAAATGCAAGTTTTGATTGAGGTCAGTTGCTTTCCTTTGCCATATTATTTCCGGTGAAGGTATTTAAGTCAATCCTAAAAAAGCTAAGGAGGTTAAGAATTGGCCTAGACCTATGTCCACTAAGAATATATGGAGTTTCTTGGGTTTGGCCGGTTGTTATCAAAGGTATATGGAAGGGTTTTCCTCTAATGCTTCACCTTTGATAACATTGACTCAAAAAAAGTGAAATTCTTATGGTCGGAAGCTTGTGAGAAGATTTTCCAAGAATTGAATGATAGAGTCACTTCATCCCCTATTTTTACTTTATCGGAAGGATCGGATGGTTTTGTGGTGTATTTTGATGCTTCACGGGTTGGTCTTGGTTGTGTTTTGATGCAACATGGGAAAGTCATCACTTATGCTTCAAGGCAATTGAAGGTACATGAAAAGAATTATCCGACTCATGATTTGGAGTTAGCGGCAGTAGCATTTGCTCAAAAGATTTGGAGACATTACTTATATGGTGTTCATGTAGATGTGTTTACCGACCACAAGAGCTTAATATATATGTTCACTCAAAAGAATTTGAATCTTTGCTAAAGGAGGTTGCTTGAGTTATTGAAGGATTACGAAATGAGTGTCCTCTATCATCTTGATAAGGAAAATGTGGTGGCGGAAGCTCTTAGTTGGTTATCGATGGATAGTGTTGCTCATGTTGAGGATGATAAGAAGGATTTGGTTTATGATTTTCACATATTTTCCCGATTGGGTGTTCAGTTTCTTGATTCTAATGAAGGAGGTGTAGTTGTTCATAATGGTTTGGAATCATTTTTTTGTATTGGATGTAAAGGCTAAGAAAGAGATTGATCCAATATTAGTTGACTTGAAGAAGTCGATTTCTGAAAAAACCATTGAGGCATTCTCCCAAAGGGGAGATGGTGTCCTTCAATATCAAGGTCTGTTATGTATTTCGAATGTTGATGAGTTGAGGAATTAGATTTAGAAATAAGCCCATAGTTCTTGGTATTCTATTCACCCGGGAGCCACCAAGATGTACCATGATTTGTTGAAGGTCTATAAATGAAATGGGATGAAAAAGGATATTGCGGAATTTGTGGGTAAATGTATGAATTGTTACCAAGTAAAAATTGAACATCAGAAATAGGGTGCTTTGGCTCAAGACATAAGTATTCCTACATGGAAGTGGGATGATTTGAATATGGACTTCATTATGTATTTACCTCGCACTCGTTGACAGTTTGATTCTATTTGGGTTACTGTGGAATGAATGACAAAATTGGCTCACTTTCTTCCTGTTAAGACTTCATTATCATCGCAAGATTATGCTAAGCTTTATATTAGGGAAATGGTAAGGTTGCATGGAATGCCTTTTTCCAACATCTCCGATCGAGGTACTCAATTTACATCTCAATTTTGGAAGTCATTTTAGAAAGGTCTTGGTACTTAAGTGAAACTTCGCATGGGTTTTCATTCTCATACTAATGGACAAGCCGAGCGTACCATTAAGAATTTGGAAGATATTTTGAGAGCTTGCATGATTGATTTCTAGGGTAATTGGGATTATCACTTTCCTTTGATCGAGTTTCCTTATAATAATAGCTATCATTCTTGCATTGGGATGGTACCATTTGAGGCTCTTTATGGTAAGAGGTGTAGGTCTCCTATTTGTTTGTTTGAAGTTGGTGAGGTTTCTTTGATAGGGCCCGAGTTAGTGCATAAGGCTATAGAAAAAGTTCAACTTATTCACGAAAGGTTGAAACAGCTCAAATTCGATGAAAGTCTTATTCCAATATTAGAAGAAGAGAACTAGAATTTGATGTTAATGATTGGGTCTACTAGAAAATTTCACCCATAAAGGGTGTCGTGAGATTTAGAAAGAAAGGAAAGTTTAGTCCCCAATATGTGGGCCCATATAAGATTTTGAGGCGTATTGGCAAAGTTGCTTATGAACTTGAATTGCCTAATAATTTAGTATCAGTACATCCGATATTCCATGTCTCTTTGTTGAAAATGTGTGTTGGAGATTCGACATCTATTCTTCTTTTGGAAGGTTTGGGAGTTAAAGAGAATCTTTCTTATGAAGAGGTTTCGGTTGAGATTTTAGACCGGCAAGATTGGAGGTTCAGAGAAAAAGAAGTTTTTTCTGTAAAGGTTATTTGAAAGAATCAATTAGTTAAGGGTTCTACTTAGGAGGACAAAGCCGATATGATATCCCGGTATCCTCATCTCTTACCCTCCGCTCCTACTCTAGATTAAGGTATTAGCTCCTCATTATTCATTCTTTCAGATTCATGTGTTTTAGTCATTCTCATATTTCCATATGCATACATGTTCA
Organism: Solanum appendiculatum; assembly: GCA_018342035.1. Taxonomy (NCBI): domain Eukaryota; kingdom Viridiplantae; phylum Streptophyta; class Magnoliopsida; order Solanales; family Solanaceae; genus Solanum; species Solanum appendiculatum. The sequence continues at coordinate 298,758 of JAGDQO010000766.1, read as the reverse complement.
TGAAAACTTAATTTTTGGTGTTATGATTGAGCTTGGACTGATTATCCATGTTTTATGTGCATTTTGATGAAATTGCATTCATGTTGGGTTGTTAGTTTCTCTCATACTCTATTCATGCTAACTTGAGTCCCATTTGAGGATAAAAAGGAAAACACTAATTTTTGGGCACTGAGTAGGTTCTATGAGTCAACCTACAGACCGTGTGAAGTCTTACGGGCCCTAGGAAGGAAGTTGTAGACCCAAAAGTTGAATTTCAGAAAATTAAGTTTCTAAAGTTTTACCTATGACTTGACAGAATGAATCATAGGATGTTTGACGGGTCGTAGGATTGACCCGCAGGGTTGATTCAGAGATTTGATTTAGGACTTTAGGCCTAGGTTTTTATGAGTCGTGGGTGGTTCTATGGACCGTATAAAGGTTCCGTAGAAAACGTTCCGGACTTAGCAATATTTTGGAGTGAAAATTGAGTTCTACGGAATGTAGAAAGTTTGATGGACCATATAATGGTCTCATGGGAAATGATTGAATATTTGGGTTTCTGAAGTTGGTTCTACGCTTGACCATGACAGGTTGTGGAAATTCTTAAGCACCGTAGGTCACAACTATAGGGTTTTCTGGCGGCTATTCTTAAAGGGTATTTGGGTCTTTTCCTATGAATTTAATTTCAATAGTACGTCATTTTACCCCTAATTATAAGCCCTGTAACTACCCTTTACCCTTACAAATTTCCCCAACTCTCATTCAATCAAATTCCCAAACCCTCTCCAAGGTTTTCTCCAAAATCCTCTCTCTAAATCAAGGAAGAAGAAGTTAGGGTTCTTCAACTTCAAGTCTCCACTCTTCATCAACTGGTTGTGGGCTTTTAGATAAGGTATGTAGGGAGTTCATCAATGGTTTCCATTCACCCATTGAGTCTCTAAAGATTCTTCAATTCTGCAATTCAATATCAATTCACTTGGTTAGGTTTTCATTCAATTCCTCATGGGTTCTATTTGTATGGATTTAATTTGTTGATTTTGATCATATTATGAATATTTAGATTCAATTACATGTTTTTCAATCAATTCCATATGAACCAATGCATTGATCATGATTTTTACTATGAACCCTAATTTCATGAATTTGAAGAAAAGTTGTGAATCAATGAATGATGTTTTCATGAACTTATGCTTAATTTATGAAAAAGGATAGATTTATAAATTAGGTTGCATTAATATAAGCATCAATGAATTGTTAAAGGTTTTCTCACATAAAGGGATCATGTCTTGGTGAAAGGTTTTCTCAGTTAGACTTGATTCAAGATTTAATGTGCTACTCTATGATATTTAAGCATGGATTAGTATTTGAATTATGATTTTCCATGTATGATGATGACTTTATGAAAATGACTATTTCATTGGGTAGTCTCTAATAGAAACCTCTAGTTCCAAACTACGTGCCACGATAAGTTTGCCTTAAATGGCCTTACTAGTGGATACACATATAGCATATGATATGATATGAAGTTTTACCTTGGCAAGTAGACTCTCCCTTCTCGAAGTAAGAGTGACATTAGATTCCATGGTAAAGCTCGCATGGTCTATTGTCGGTTAAAGCTATTATCCCACAAAATGAACTAAGTTACCTACAAATATTTTATGAAGCTTCCTTTATGATTTCAAGATGCATTGACCATGTTTATGATTATGATTCACTTTAAAGTTTTTTACTGTGGTTAGCTTGGTTTATGCATATCATGTTTTCGATTATGTACCCTTATGATCATGTTTCATGTTTTAATGTGGCCTTCTTGATCGCAAGGGTCATGTCTCGGACCCACTCAGCATGGACCCCCTGGTCCGCAATGTAACATGCCACCCACCTAAGCAGTGACTCCTAGTACTCCATATTATGCATGGTTGCTCGGCTGCAGACCTGCTGCATTCTGTAATCAAACTCAGCCGTGTTGATGGGCTAATCATGTGATGGGCCGTAAATAAAACGGTGGAGGGTGGCCTCTGAAATATTGACGGGAATGTCCCGGACTAGAGTGGAAAGAAGCGGGGGCTGCTCCAATGCCTTTGCCCTCTGGGGCAGAGTCTGAAGCACCGTGGCAGCATAAGACGGGTAGAACTCGCGTACAATATTGGGACTGTACCGGTTGAGCTTCTCATCCATCCACTCATAGCGATGGCGCTTGAACAAATCATGTACATGGGGAATGGTGTGGAGTCTACCTGTAAGTACGCGCCGCTCCTCCTCGATCTTCCGAGTATATTTGTGTTGCGCATTTTGGCAGATACCCTCGTAGTAAATGCGAAACATGCCCTCGACACACCATAAATTAGGCTCTCCTTCAACCCGAATGCCGCGTTCGCGTTAAGCGTCACCCGAATAAAAACTAGGCAAAGCCGAAAGTAGACTCTGACTCTGAGGTAGAGCCCAACTAGAACTGGGTTGTAGGGTGGGAGCTAGGGGCATCTCTAGGCTTAGTGTCATCCCCACCCCTACTCGAACTTTGCACTTCCTCTTCAGACAGGGAAGTGGCCTCGTCATCATCGGAGGTCGATTTCTCCGGTACCGAAACTATGGCCAACTGTCTGGCCTGTTGTCGAGTCATCCGAGGCGACTTGGGAGAGCTGGCCCCCACATGTGGGTCATATTCAGACCCTCTATGCTCATCCTCAGAGGCCTCATCAATAAGAAGTCTGCATCGGGCCGGAGCAGGACCCTTTCGTTTGTACTGCTGCTTGATTTTGGGTGGCATGGTACCTGCGAGGCCATAGTAGTATTGAGTCAGTGCAAAAGCAAAGCAAGAAAATAAAACAGAAAAGAAAAGAAAAAAATCATCCTACTGACATTGTTTTTGGTACCTACGGGCCGTATAAAGAAGCACGGGCCGTAGACCCGACCATAGATGAGGAAGTCCAATTTTAAGTTTCAGAAGTTTAAGTGACGGCCTGCTAGGACGGTTCGTCAATGGATCTACAGACCGTACATCAAACCATCAAAAATAACTTAGACGACAGGGGCAGAATAGACTAACGGGAGGAGACCTACGGTCTGTAGATCATGGTCGTCGACCAGAACAGTGTCAGTTTGCACAAAAAATTTACCTACAAGCATAAGTATAATAATGAAAACACCCCTAGAACATGCATCACAACATATAATCAATTTATTTCTTCATTCCTAAGGCTTCAAATATGCAATTTAAGTGTAGTACCAAAATTTGAGCAAAAAGAAAACCCTAAGTCAGGAAAGCAAGGAAAAAAACAATGCATACGTACCACACAGGAAATATCACAACACTCACAACATCAACATCACATAGGTAGTTTGAACATTAATCACAGTCGGTATGCACAAAGAAATACTACCTAGGCCAGGAAAGCAGTCAATTTTAACTTGAACGTACAGTGAAAACTACAATTAATACCTGGTAGGGCTGGAAGATTGGGAAAAAAATAATAGTAGAACCCATAACCAAGAACTAAGAGGACTCTGAACCAGCGTAGTGGTGATTTAAATGGAAAGAAGAATTTAGGGGAAGGGAAACAGCGAAAGGAAATGGTGGGGGCAATCAGGGGGAGAAGAAGAATAAATAGAGAGGGAAGGGGAGATTGAAAGGGTGAGTTGGGGAGTGGGGAGGGATGAATTTCACTAATTTTTCAGAGAGAGGAATCTCTCAAACGGTTAAGGTGAAGAGAGAAGTGGGGGATGAATTTAAAAATGGAAGATTTATATTTTTGAGTCGTGGGTCGGGTCAACTGCAGCCCTGACTGCCGTCTACAGTTTCCCATTGACGGATCGTAGATGGTTCTACGGGGCGTAGATTACCTCCGTCATTACTCCCAACACTTCATCAAATTTTGAAACATACCTGGGGTGTACGGTTGTTGACTACGGTTCATACTGTGCAACCGTAGACTTAAAGCTGCAGCTGCTCTTGGTCATCAAGGTCTATGGATGCCATTTACGGTCCATCATTTTATTAACGATCCGTGGATAGGACCCGTAGACTCTCTATACTTAAAATTCTGCAAAGATTTTTTCTTACTTTCCTGCACACGTCACAAACATTAGGACATCCTTTAAGCTGTTTGTAACAACCCAAGTTTTCTAAGAAAGGAAAGTGCAGTTATTAACTGTAGACAGTGACCTACAGAGGCCACCTACGAACCGTAGGTGGAATGAAGGGCCGTAGGTGGGGACCGTCGATGGCACTGTGGACCTTCAGGATTTCTAAGTTTCTTAACCTTGACCTACGGAGCAACAGGATGGTTCATCGCTCAGTTGACGTTCTGTAGATAGCTTCTATAGATGCCTTCCAGACTTGGTCAAATTTTTCAGTTCTAAGGTCTAACCTACGATGACCATGTACGGACCTTAAGTCCAACGACTGGCCGTATATGGGTGTCATCGTTGTAGGGTCCAATTATGTAGTCTCTGAATCTTTTGACGGAAGGACAGTATGGTCCGTCAAACGACTTACGGACCTTAGGTCCCAACCGTCGATAGGCCCCGACAATTATTAATTTAAGAGCATTTTGGTCTTTTCCCTTCTTGATTAGCTATTAATCTAAGTCGGTTATACCCCTAAACCAGACCCTATAAATAGTTTCTAAGCCTTATTCTACTCATTCTAAATTATTCCTTAATTCTCCTCTCTAAAATATTTCTCTCTCTAAGAAGAATTCTTTCAAGCTTCAAGGAAGAAGAAAGCTAGGATCCTCCACTGAAGACCATCAATTTTCTTCAATTTCTTAAGGGCCTTGTTGAGGTATGATAGTGTTCACCATTAAGAGTCATTTCCTTCAATGGGTCCTCCCTTTTCCTTCAAGGTTTTCAAGGTTTAATCTTGCCCAATTGAATAAGGGTTTTTGGATCAATTCTTATGGGTTCTTCAATTATGATTTCAATTGTTGATTTTATGATTCCTAGTGCACGATCTAGCGTGATAAAGTAACTTAGTACACGAATTAGCGTGAATTACATGATTGGATGTAAATATTGCATGAACCCCCATGATCCCAAGCTAATTCTTCCCAATTTGATAATCTATGCTTTGATTGTTTGGTTGAGCTATGAATTGATGAAGTTTATGAAATCTCTACGAAGTTATGCATGAATTATGAATGAATTGAGGATGATCTAATGAATTTAGCATTTTCAAGTCAAAAGCATGATTTTTCCTCTATTATTTGAGTTCCTTCAAGTATGGGTAAATTGTCTTAATTATGGCTTTCTAAGCATGAGCTTGCATTGAATTGCATGATTTGAGTTTAACTAGTATGTACCCATATGAACTCTATGATACATGAATTATAAGCATGATGAACTAAGAAACGATAAAGCTTATGAACTTATGCATGTCTCATATGAAGCTTAATGATGAATTAAGGGTGCTTTGAGAGTAAGTTACAAAAGTCATGATATGATGATGTTATGGTTGAGTTGTGAAAGGTTTTCTCACGTAATTCTAACATTAAGAATTAAAAGAACAAGAGGCGATTACCCATTTTCTTAAGGAGATGTTATAATGAAGGGACAAAAGGCGATTACCCATGTTCCCTAATGTAGACCAAGTGGTGATTATCCAAGTCTACCGATAATGAGCTTATGACTACTATAGACAAGAGGCGATTACCCATGTCTACCTAAGATAAAATGAACTATGATTAAGCCGTAGGAAGTATGCTTAGTACCGAGTGGACAAGTGGCGATTACCCATGTCCCATAACCTATGTGCCACCAAAGGGTGATGGTCTATGATAGACACAAGCTAGTGGATCCACGTAAGCTAAGAATTATGGTCCTACCTTGGCAAGTAGGGCAACCATATTTCGGTGTAGGGTAGACACCGAATTCCATATTGATAGCTCACATGGTCTATACGTCAGTTAAGGCTATTCCCCACAACTACTGAACAAAGTGTTATTATGAAGAAGTATATAAAAGTAAAGAAGGTGGTTTAGCTTGCTTTGGTCATGGTTTATGTTTCATGCTTATTATGCTTTATCAGGTTTTTATCTTGGTCATTGCATGTCATGATTATGTCTCTCTCTAGCATGATTTATGTGTTTATGTGCATTTCTATCATACTTGGTATTTGATTGTACTAACGCATACTCTTACCTACATTAACTTCTTTGGAGTAGAACTTGACGATTCACTTTTCACTCATGGCTAGAGCTTTATAGTACAAGATTGATAAAAGACTTGGTGAGTCCTCATCCATTTGAGGACATATCTTAGTTGTTCTTATTTTCAAGTCATTTCTTTTTTGTTTTCGAATTGTATTGGGTTACGTCCCAAACATTACTTTCTATGGTAGATTGGCTTTGAGACATGAAATGTAGACATCCGTTGTTATCTTTTAAAAGCTTTGATATGAAATCTATTTTGAACTCTTAATCTCTATTATCTTGTATGTATGTATGCTAAGTGGCTTGTATGAGGCCATTCGGGGTCTTGTACGCCAAGTCACGTCTAGGGGGTACCTTGGGTCGTGACAAACTTGGTATTCAGAGCGCAAGGTGTTAGAAAGATCCTAGGATGTTTCATAAGCCGCGTCAAGTAGAGTCTTGTTCATGAGTGTGAAGCGCGCCACATTTATGAATGAGAGGCTACAAGACGTTTAAGAAACTCCACTTCTTTCATTACTCATAAGTCGTGCCATAGAGTTTAACTCTATATATTTCTCTCCTAATCTCTATCCTACGCGTTTCAGAATATGGTGACCCGAAGATCTTATGCTAGAAGAAACATGGGATAGAATGTGGAACAAGAAGCTCCTCCTCAAGTTCCGGCTGACCCTTTGGCCGAACAAGTAACCAATGTGGAGTTTAGGGCTGCTTTCCAAGTTTTGGCTCAAGCAAATAGAGAAGTTGTGGCTCCCAAACTTTACTTTCTATGGTAGATTGACTTTGAGACACGAAATGCAGACTTCTGTTGTTATCTTTTAAAAGGTTTGATATGAAATCTATTTTGAACTCTTAATCTCTATTATCTTGTATGTATGTATGCTAAGTGGCTTGTATGAGGCCTTTCGAGGTCTTGTACGCCATGTCACATCTAGGGGGCACCTTGGGTCGTGACAAACTTGGTATTCAGGGCGCAAGATTTTAGAAAAATCCTAGGATGTCTCATAAGCCGCGTCAAGTAGAGTCTTGTTCATAAGTGTGAAGCGCGCCACATTTATGAATGAGAGGCTATAAGACGTTTAAGAAACTCCACTTCTTTCATTACTCATAAGTCGTGCCATAGAGTTTAACTCTATATATCTCTCTCCTAATCTCTATCCTACGCATTTCAGGATATGGTGACCCGAAGATCCTATCCTAGAAGAAACATGGGATAGAATGTGGAACAAGAAGCTCCTCCTCAAGTTCCGGCTGACCCTTTGGCCGAACAAGTAACCAATGTGGAGTTTAGGGCTGCTTTCCAAGTTTTGGCTTAAGCCATGACGGCTCAAGCAAATAGAGAGGATGTGGCTCCCAAACATTACTTTCTATGGTAGATTGACTTTGAGACACGAGATGCAGACTTCCGTTGTTATCTTTTAAAAGCTTTGATATGAAATCTATTTTGAACTCTTCATCTCTATTATCTTGTATGTATGTATGCTAAGTGGCTTGTATGAGGCCTTTCGGGATCTTGTACGCCATGTCACGTCTAGGGGGCACCTTGGGTCGTGACAAACTTGGTATTCAGAGCGCAAGATTTTAGAAAACTCCTAGGATGTCTCATAAGCCGTGTCAAGTAGAGTCTTGTTCATGAGTGTGAAGCGTGCCACATTTATGAATGAGAGGTTATAAGACGTTTAAGAAACTCCACTTCTTTCATTACTCTTAAGTCGAGACATAGAATTTAATTTATATATCTCTCTCCTAATTCCTATCTTATACGTTTCAGGATATGGTGACCCGAAAAGCTTATGCTAGAAGAAACATGGGAGAGAATGTGGAACAAGAAGCTCCTCCTCAAGCACCTCAAGTTTCGACCGATCCTTTGGCCGAACAAGTAACCAATGCGGAGTTTAGGGCTGCTTTCCAAGTTTTGGCTCAAACCATGACGGCTCAAGCAAATAGAGAGGCTGTGGCTCCCGTGAACCCAAATATGGGTACAGCGGTATCAAAAGTGAGGGACTTTACTAGAATGAACCCTCAAGAATTCCATGGCTCTAAGGTTGAGAAAGATCCTCAAGAATTCATTGATAAAGTGCACAAGGTGTTGATGATTATAGGCGTGACGCCAGAAGAAAAGGAGAAGTTGGCCTCTTATCAACTCAAGGGTGTTGCCCAAATTTGGTTCAAACAATGGAAGAGTGAGAGGGCGATTAATGAGGGTCCTCTTGATTGGGAGAAATTCAAGGTTTCTTTCCTTGATAGGTTCTTTCCCCTTGAGATGAGGGAGGCAAGGGTGCTTGAGTTCATTAACCTTCGTCAAGGAAGTATGAGTGTGAAAGAGTATGCTCTAAACATCACACCATTGTCTCGATATGCTCCTTCCATAGTTGCCAATCCTAGGGCAAGAATGAGCAAGTTTGTTTCGGGAGTGTCCGATCGCACCACTATGCTTGTTAATGACATGGATATCTCTCGTCTTATGGTGTACGCTCAACAAATAGAGGAAGGAAAGCTCAAGGAAAGGTCTACAGAGACTAAGAGGGCTAGGACCGGTGATGGTAACTTTTCACACTCAAGGTTCGATGGACATGGTCCTCCTAGATTTCGACAAAGGTTCTCTAATCAAGGCTCATCCAATGCTCCTCTTAAGTTTAACAAAGATAGGGTGTTTAATCCTAAGCCTCAAGGAGGAAATGGTGGTGGTTCTTCATTGACTACTTGTCCTAAGTGTGGGAGAAAGCATGAGGGTAAATGTCTAGCCGGTTCTAATGCATGCTTTGGTTGTGATAAGACGGATCACAAGATAAGGGATTTCCCCTTAACGGCTAAGAATGAAGAGTATAACCGTCGACGCGCTCAATCCAAAAGTCCATCAAGTTCTTGTGGGACTCAGAAGAAAAACTGATTGTATGCACTTCAAGCTCGTCATGAGCAAGAGAGCTCTCCCGATGTGGTTACCGGTATGTTGAAAGTTTTCCACTTTGATGTTTACGCACTGCTTGATACCGGTGCTACATTATCTTTTGTGATGCCATATGTGGCTATGAGTTTTGTTGTTGTTCCGGATGTGTTGCTAGATCCTTTTTGTGTCTCTACTCCGATCGGAGAATCTATCTTAGCTAAGAGAGTCTATAGAAATGGTCCCGTCTCTTTATCCCATAGAGACACTCATGTTGATCTTGTAGAGCTTGATATGCTAGATTTTGATGTTATTCGTGGGATGGATTGGTTGCATGTTTGCTATGCCTCTATTGATTGTAAGACCCGAATGGTAAAATTTCAATTCCCCAATGAGCCTATCCTAGAGTGGAAGGGGTGAAATTCCATGTTTAGAGGTCAATTTGTTTCTTATATAAAAGCTAGAAAGATGATCTCTAAGGGTTGCATTTACCATCTTGTTAGGGTGAGGGATATAGATTTCGAAACCACTACTCTTGATTCGGTCCCCATTGTTAATGAGTTTCCGGAAGTGTTTCCCGAAGATTTACCTGGTATTCCTCCCGAAAGGGAAATAGACTTCAGTATTGGTATTCTCTCGAATACGCAACCTATTTCTATTCCTCTTTATAGAATGGCCCCGACGGAACTTAAAGAACTAAAGGAGCAATTAAAAGACTTGTTCGATAAGGATTTCATCCGACCAAGTGTTTCTCCATGGGGTGCTCCGGTCTTGTTTGTGAGGAAGAAGGATGGTTCACTTTGTATGTACATTAACTATCGCCAATTGAACAAGGTTACAATTAAGAATAAGTATCCTCTTCCAAGGATAGATGACTTGTTTGATCAACTTCAAGGGGCTAGTTATTTCTCTAAGATCGACCTTCGTTCGAGTTATCACCAATTAAGGGTGAAAGAAGATGATATTCCAAAAACGGCTTTCTGGACTAGGTATGGTCACTACGAATTCTTGGTAATGTTGTTTGGATTGACAAATGCTCTTGCCGCATTTATGGCCTTGATGAATAGGGTGTTTAAGCAATACCTTGACATCTTCATGATTGTGTTTATTGATGATATCTTGATCTACTCAAGGAATGAGGATGAGTATACTAATCATTTGAGGATTGTGTTGCAATTCCTCAAGGACCAACAACTCTTTACGAAGTTTAGTAAATGTGAGTTTTGGCTAAGGTCTGTGGCTTTTCTTGGTCACATTGTTTTCGGTAAGGGTATTGAGGTAGATCCTAAGAAGACGGAACTGGTTAAGAATTGGCCTAGACCTTTATCACCTTCGGATATCCTTAGTTTCTTGGGCTTAGCCGGTTATTATAGGAAGTTTGTTGAAGGGTTTTCCTCCATTGCTTCTCCATTGACGGCTTTGACTCAAAAGAAGGTTGAATTCGTATGGTCTGAGGCATGTGAGAAGAGTTTCCAAGAGTTGAAGGATAGACTTACTTCGGCTCCGATATTGACTCTACCAGAAGGATCCGATGGTTTTGTGGTTTATTGTGATGCTTCGAGAGTTGGATAGGGATGTGTTCTTATGCAAAATGGGAAAGTTATTGCTTATGCTTCAAGGCAACTTAAGGTGCATGAAAAGAACTATCCTACTCATGATTTGGAATTAGCGGCTGTTGTGTTTGCTTTGAAAATATGGCGGCATTATTTGTACGGGGTGCATGTAGATGTCTTCACCGATCATAAGAGTTTACAATATGTTTTTAAACAAATCTCTGATCGTGGTGCACAATTCACTTCTCAATTTTGGAAGTCGTTCCAAAAAAGTCTTGGTATTCGTGTTAAGCTTAGTACGGCCTTTCATCCCCAAACCGATGGGCAAGCGGAGTGTACTATTCAAACTTTGGAAGATATATTGAGAGCTTGTGTAATTGATTTCAAGGGTACTTGGGATGATCACTTGCCTTTGATTCAGTTTGCTTATAATAATAGCTACCATTCTAGCATTGGTATGGCTCCATTTGAGGCTCTCTATGGTAGGAGGTGTAGATCCCCTATGGGTTGGTTTGAAGTTGGTGAAGTTGCTTTGATTGGCCCTGAGTTGGTGCATGAGCCTATGGAGAAAGTTTTGATTATTAGAGAAATGTTTAGAACGGCCCAAAGTCGACAAAAGTCCTATGCCGATGTTAGATGGAGAGATTTAGAATTTGATGTTGATGATTGGGTTTACTTGAAAATTTCACCCATGAAGGGTGTAATGAGATTTGGGAAGAAAGGGAAGCTTAGTCCCCGTTATGTAGACCCATATAAGATTTTGAGACGTGTTGGTACGGTTGCTTATGAGCTTGACTTGCCTAAGTATTTGGCATTGGTGCATCCAGTTTTCCATGTCTCCTTGTTGAAGAAATGTGTTGGGGATCCGACATCTATAGTGCCATTAGAGAATCTTGGCATAAAGGATAGTTTTTCCTATGAAGAAGTTTCAGTTGATATTTTAGACCGGCAAGTCCGGAAGTTAAGGAATAAAGAAGTTGCTTCCGTGAAAGTTCTATGGAGGAATCAATTAGTTGAGGGTGCTACTTGGGAGGCCGAGGCCAATATGATGTCCCGATATTCTCATCTCTTTCCTTCCGATCCTACTCTAGCTTGAGGTATCTAGTTCCTCATGGTTCATTCTTTTGGTTTCATGTGTCATAGTTGATTTCCATGATTCCTTGATTATGCATGTTCATGAAGAGTCTTATATGATTATGTGCATTTGAGTATTAGTTACATAAAGTCTTCATGATATGATGTGTTGAAAATGCTTTAGCTTTTAGTTGATGTTTCCTCCTCGGATATGTGCATTTATGTGATTGCATTCTAGGTTGGGTTGCTAGTCTGTGTCTTCTACCCTTCTCATGATGTCCTAATTCTCATTCAAGGACGAATGTTCCCAAGGGGGAGATAAAGTAACACCCCAAGTTTTCTAAGAAAGGAAAGTGTAGTTTTAACTGTAGACAGTGACCTATGGACCGTCGGTGGAATGACGGGCCGTAGATGGGGACCGTCGATGGCACTATGGACCTTCAAGATTTCCAAGTTTCTGAACCTTGACCTACAGAGCAACAGGACGGGTCGTTGTTCAGTTGACGGTCCATAGAGAGCTTCCATAGATGCCTTCCAGACTTGGTAAAACTTTTCAGTTCTAAGGTCTGACCTACGATGGCCATGTACGAACCGTAGGTCCAACGATGGGCCGTTCATGGGTGTTGTCGTTGCAGGATCCAACTATGTAGTATCTGGATCTTTTGACGGAAGGACAGTATGGTCCGTCAACCTACTTACGGACCATAGGTCCCAACCGTCGATGGGCCCCGACAGTTATTAATTTAAGGGGTTTTGGTCTTTTCCCTAATTGATTAGCTATTAATCTAAGTATGTTATACCCTTAACCCAAACCCTATAAATAGTTTCTAAGCCTAATTCTACTCATTTTAAATCATTCCTAAATTCTCCACTCTCAAATATTTCTCTCTCTAAGAAGAATTCTCTCAAACTTAGAGAAAGAAGAAAGCTAGGATCCTCCATTAAAGACCATCAACTTTCTTCAATTTCTTAAGGGCCTTGTTGATAGTGTTCACCATTAGGAGTCCTTTCCTCCAATGGGTCCTCCCTTTTCCTTCAAGGTTTTCAAGGTTTAATCTTGCCCAATTGAATAAGGGTTTTTGGATCAATTCTTATGGGTTCTTCAATTATGATTTCAATTGTTGATTTTATGATTCCTAGCGCACGATCTAGCGTGATAAAGTAAATTAGTGCACGAATTAGCATGAATTACATGATTGGATGTAAATATTGCATGAACCCCCTTGATCCCAAGCTAATTCTCCCAAATTTGATAATTTATGCTTTGATTGTTGGGTTGAGCTATGAATTGATGAAGTTTATGAAATCTCTCGGAAGTTATGCATGGATTATGAATGAATTCAGGATGATCTCATGAATTTAGTGTGTTCAAGTCAAAAGCATGATTTTTGCTCTATAATGTGAGTTCCTTCAAGTATGGGTAAATTGTCTTAATTATGGCTTTCTAAGCATAAGCTTGCAATGAATTGAATGATTTGAGTTGAACTAGTATGTACCCATATGAATTCTATGATCCATGAATTATGAGCATGATGAACTAAGAAACGATAAAGCTTATGAACTTATGCATGTCTCATATGAAGCTTAATGATGAATTAAGGGTGCTTTGAGAGTAAGTTACAAAAGTCATGATATGATGATGTTATGGTTGAGTTGTGAAAGGTTTTCTCACGTAATTCTAACATTAAGAATTAAAAGAACAAGAGGCGATTACCCATGTTCTTAAGGAGCTATTCTAATGAAGAGATAAGAGGCGATTACCCATGTTCCCTAATGTAGACCAAGCGGAAATTACCCAAGTCTACCTATAATGAGCTTTGAATACTGTAGACAAGAGGCGATTACCCATGTCTACCTAAGATAAAATGAACTATGATTAATCCGTGGGAAGTATGCTTAGTACCGAGTGGACAAGTGGTGATTACCCATGTCCCATAACCTATGTGCCACCATAGAGTGATGGTCTATGATAGACACTAGCTAGTGGATCCATGTAAGCTAAGAAGTTATGGTCCTACCTTGGCAAGTAGGGCAACCCTCTTTCGGTGTAGGGTAGATACCGGATTCCATGTTCGTAGCTCACATGGTCTTATATGTCGGTTAAGGCTATTCCCCACAACTAATGAACAAAGTGTTATTATGAAGAAGTAAAGAAAAGTAAAGAAGGGGGTTTAGCTTGCTTTGGCCATGGTTTATGTTTCATTCTTATTATGCTTTATCATGTTTTTAGCTATGCCATTGCATGCCATGATTATGTCTCTCTCTAGCATGATTTATGTGTTTATGTGCATTGTTATCATACTTGGTACTTTATTGTACTAACGCATACTCTTGCCTATATTAACTTCTTTGGTGTTGGACTTGACTATTCGCATTCCACTCGTGGCTAGAGCTTTATAGTAGAAGATTGATAAAAGACTTGGTGATTCCTCATCCATCCGAGGACGTAGCCTAGTTATTCTTATTTTCATGTCATTTTTTTTCAGTTTTCGGATTGTATTGGGTTACGTCCTAAACTTTACTTTCTATGGTAGATTGGCTTTGAGACATGAGATGTAGACTTCCGTTGTTATCTTTTAAAAGCTTTTATATGAAATCTATTTTGAAATCTTAATCTCTATTACCTTGTATGTATGTATGCTAAGTGGCTTGTATGAGGCCTTACGGGGTCTTGTACTCCATGTCACATCTAGGGGGTACCTTGGGTCGTAAAACTTTTATGGACTCTTTTTGGACACGGGCTCTATACTACCCTATTCTATCCAATACTAAGACTCAAGAAAACATTAAAAACTATAAGAAAAGACTAAACTTCATAAAAATCTCTAAAAAATCAAAAGTTTTGCTAGATATTACCGCTTGGGCTGTATCCCAAGTAGCGCTTGATTTAACGTCATGGCACGACACAGTTTTCTTGACTACTCAGACTTTATCAAGACTCCATTGCTCAATTAACTCATTTACCTCCGTCAAATGGCCTACATAGAGTTTGATCCTCCGGCCATTTACCTTGAATTTGGCTCCTTCCTTATTTTCGAGTTCAATGGCGCCATGTGAAAACACTTGGACGACTCTAAATGGTCCCATCCACTTTGACTTGAGTTTTCCAGGAAATAACCACAGCCTTGAGTTGAATAAGAGTACCGAATCATCGGGAGCAAAATTTTGCTTTTCGATCTTTTGATGATGGTACTTCTTCATCTTCTCCTTGTCCAAGGCTGAACTCTCATAGGCTTTGAGGTGAAACTCATCCATCTCGTTCAGTTCCCTCATCCTTTGACTTGATGCAGCACCCCAATCCAGATTCAGCTTCTTGAGTGCCCACATAGCCTTATGCTCTAGCTCTACAGGTAAGTGACATGATTTCCCAAATACAAGTTGGTAAGAGGACATACCTATGGGAGTTTTGAATGCCGTGTGGTAAGCCCATAGAGCATCATCGAGCTTCCTTGACCAATTAGTTCGATTTGTACTCAGAGTCTTTGCCAAGACTTTCTTGATTTCTCTATTAGACACTTCAACTTGCCCACTAGACTGTGGTTGATAAGGAGTTGCTACACTGTGCCAAACGCCATACTTCTCAAGCAAAGCCTTGAAAAATTTATTACAAAAATGGGAACCTCCATCGCTAATTATTGCCCTTAGTGTACCAAACCTGGAGAAGATGTTCTTTTTCAGAAACACGGTGATGCTTTTATCTTCATTGTTTGAAAGCGGTATAGCTTCCACCCATTTGGACACATAGTCAACCACTACAAGTATGTACTTCATACCATTCGAACTCACAAACGGACCCATAAAACAAAGGCCCCACACATCTAAGAGTTTAATGACTAATATTGGGTTCATTAGGAGTTCTTGCCTTCTTGAAATACCGCCTTCCTTTTTGCATCGATCACATTCCTTGGCGAAATCATGGGCATCTTGGTGAATTGTAGGCCAGTAATACCCACATTGTAAGATCTTGTGAGCAGTCCTGTTGCCACTATGATGACCACCAACAGGAGACGAATGGCAAGCTTCCAATATACTTATCATCTCTACCTCAGGCACACAGCAATGAATAATCCCATCAGCACAGATACGGAACAAGTAAAGCTCTTCCCAGAAGGACTTCTTCACATCAGATATGAACTTTCTTCTTTGGTGGAACGACAAGTCCGAAGGCACCACATCGCTAGCCAAATAGTTTGCAAAATCTGCAAACCAAGAAATAAGATCAAGTGAGGCAGCAAATACCTATTCTTTAGGGAAAATATCATTAATCTCGAGTCCATCAGGTAACTTCTTCATAGCTTCATCTTTAAATTTGGACAAATGATCAGCCACTTAGTTTTATCTTCCCTTTCTATCTCGTACTTCGAAGTCCAACTCTTGTAGCAACAATACCCACTGAATCAGCTTCGGTTTGGCTTATGTCTTTACCATAAGATACCACAACGTAGAATGGTCAGTATGCACAATTATTTTAGTGCCCAGTAAATAGGATCAAAACTTCTCAAACGTGAAGAGGACTGCAAGCAATTCTTGTTCAATAACTGTGTAGTTCTTTTGAGTAGCATTCAATGCTTTGCTTGCAAATATATAGGAAGAAGTATCTTCTCGTGCCTTTGTCCCAAAACTACGCCAAGTGGCATTCCGCTTGCATCACACATAACTTTGAATGGTTTCCCCCAATCTAGTGAAATAATGATGGGTGCATAAGATAACTTCTATTTCAGCATTTCAAATGCTTTCAAGCATGCTTCATCAAATTTGAACTTCGTCTCCTTTTCAAGCAGTTTGCACAATCTTCAGGCACATGAACCTATGACTCCAACTTACGACTCATCAAAGCACTGACGGCCCGTAGATTATCTTGTACATTACCAAAATCTTACTGATGCAACATATTTCTCTCTAACTTCTCCAAAAAGCCTGTTACCTATAAAATTCACAAAAATACTATCACATCTAATAACAATTTACTTAAGAAACATGCAAAACTCTAAGTTTAATACATCAAAAGTACCGAAAATTCATGGTACATCACTGGTACTCTGACCTGCATCATGAAATAAATCCAGAGTGTAGCATGAGGACCAAAACAACTGGTACTCAGTAGGCATCATAGGCGGACTGAGCAAGAGAAGTAAAAGCGTTATTAAAAGCGAGAATTAAACACAAATAGAGGTCGGACAGAAATGAAATAAGTAAAACTAACTAAACCTAGCTGGGATCCCATAAACCCAAAAGGTACACTCTGCGCAAGTTTAAATAAAATCTCAAACAGACTCCATGTTAATTTCAAATGTTACGATTTCATCCCATTTTCTCAATTTTTGAACCCTAGAAGCTCAGCATAGTTGATTTCATAGAGGATTTTCAAGAAACTTCGATTGGGTAATGAATTTCAACTCTCCCTGTTTATTATGCCTTGATTATGTATAGATATTTCCACCTAATTATTGATTTGGGTTCATATCTTGGAGGATTTTTCAAGAACTTGAGTCTAAGGGAAAAGGAGGGTTTGTGAATGATTTCCACTCCATTTTCAAAATGGATTCATCGGTGACTTCTAAATCTTTTGGGTAACGCTTTCATGTATAAATTTTCAAATTTAACCTTCATTTTTTGAATCGAGTTTTTAGGTCAATTTGGCTCCGTTTTTCAAAATTCTTGATATGAGTGTTGATAGTTTTAAAATCTTATTGTGATTACTTTATTGATTAGACTGCATTGATTTATTTGAGAAGGGCCTAAAATACCCCTCAACTATTTAAATTGATACAAAACTACCCTACATCCACCTTTTGATCCCCAAATACCCCTAACGTCAACCCTTTGGCTCAAAAATACCCTTACTTCTAACGGTCCTCACTTAGAAGGTGGATGGAGGACAATATTGTACCAAATCTCATAGTTTAAGGGTATTTTAGGCCCATTTTCATTAAAATAATTTGTAATTACTTAGTATATGGGCTCATATGATTGACTTAATTTTGGATTTCATAGTAAATTAAAAATAAAAAAAGGTTAGTCCTCTACCCTTTCTCTTTCACTGTTTTTTCTTCTTGGATCTCGTCCATTATTTTAAATTTTAAATTTTTTCAATTTATGACAAAACAATAGAGAAAAAGGAGTAAAATAACGAAGACATTCATATGGAAATAATTAGTTCAATAGAAGATGATTTAACTAAGCAACCATGTACGTATTCTGTATTTTTCTTTTGTGTGTACTAAAATTTCGAAATAAAAGAATGAAAATAATATTTTCTCATATCCCCCACCCACCTCCTCACACACACACCATGATAATAATACAAATTAAAAGAATATGCACATGTAAGTTCATTTCAATTTTGAATTCATTGATAGAAAATTTATATTAATGAAATATAATAATCTTTTTTAAATGAAAAATTAGATGGGGCGAATACGAGTTTTAGTTAGATCCCCAATTATGAGTTGGGTTATAATAATTTGGGAGTTGATTAAAATAGGCCAATAGTAACATATCATGAAATTAATAATTTTTTGAATATTATTTTCTAGTGTATCGGGTCAAAACATGAATCATATGTGATTTTTATTATTTATTTGAGAAGCGTTTAAATTTGGATCAGTTATATTAGGTAACATCATAAATAAATATTTAATGATTTTACTTTAAGAGGCTTTGTTAAAAAATAAGGACAAATATGAGCCAAGTGGTTAATATCAAGGGTATTTTTCAGCCGAAAAATTGACGTAAGGGGTATTTAGAGGCCGAAAGGTGGATGGAGGGTAGTTTTGTACCAATTCAAATAGTTGAGGGGCATTTTAGGCCCTTCTCCGTTGATTTAAGTACTGTTCAAAAAGGTAAAGCTCAAGTTCCAAAGTTATTGTTTGGTTAATTAAGGCAAGTGGAATTCTTGTCTTTAGGTTGAGTTTATTGAACATTGTATGCTTTGGTATGATTTGGAGTAATGGGAATCAGTGAAGGGATTCGTGTAAGAATTATGTATTGTACATTGATGATATGAATTTATTAAACAACTTAGGTTAAAATAAGAATCTTGTTGATTTGTATGACTTAATTATGTGGTGGACAATTGGCCGAATAAGATGATTCATTTGATGATATGCTTGATTGATTATTGTTCGATATTGTTATTGAATTATCATCCTCATATTTGATTATTGCACTATTATGTATTCATTGATGATTTGTGATGATATTGGTGAGGATGAGAGGAAATAGGGATATAGCCACACGTCCATGGCGGAAACATTGAGTGGAAATAGGGAACGAGCCACACGTCTGTGGCAGAATCATTAAAATTAAATTGGAATCAGGCCACACCCCATGGCAGATGCTTGGACTTAGAAGTCCCCCATAGGTCCCGGAGACATTGCACATCATTGCATTGCACATCATTGCATTGCACTTGTCATTTGATTATGATTATTGATTTGTATGTTATTGTGAATCTTGATAATACTATGATGATGGACTATTCCTGTTGAAGTGCCACTTGAGTTACCTTTGTATGTTTTTTTGTATGGAGTGAGAACTATTTAGGTTGGGGTATTTGATTATTGCAGGTTATAGTTATGGAGGTTCGAATGGAGTGGTTGGAGTACTTGTGTTCAATAATGCTTTACTTTGAGTCAGTTGTGTACTTGTTGAGTACCACATTAGTTTGTACTCACCCCTTGATTCTACACTTGTGTAGGTTAGTAGCCCAGATCTTCTTGATTAACTTTATTCTATATCTTGTCCGAGGCTTTACTTTGGAGACTTGAGAGGTAGCTGCATATAATCCCAGTGAGCCCTCTTGTTCCTTTATTATGTTTTTGTTCTACTCTAGACACAATAACATTTCAGACTTGTATTTTCTTTCAATTCAGTTGTAATACATAAGAGGCTTGTATATCAACCAGGTTGTGGGGGTATCTGATGTACCGTGAACTTACAGTACTTTTGACGCATTAAACTTAAAGTTTTGCCACTGCTTAGGCATTTTGTTAGTAGATGTGATGCTATTTGTGTTTAATTTTTACAGGAAATAGTTTTTTTGGAGTAGTTGATGATTAAAGTATTGCAGCAGCAGAGTTTTGTTGAAGTACAAGTTGAATTACGAGCCATCATTCCCTTGACGAGTTGTAGGTTGAAGTCGTGGGTTCAGGTGCTTTAAATTTGAGCTAAGTGTGGAACGATGGTTAAGGATGATGAGCCGTGGTTCCTGCTATAAACCATAGATGAAGAACCAAAGAAAACTTCAGAGAGGGTGAGCTTCATTACTTGATTGATGGAAGAGCAAGACGGGCTGTACTAAGATCTACGAATCGTAGATCATGCCCGTAGAAAGTGACTCTCAGATTATTAACTAACTGCTGACTGATGGAAGGTACCTACGAGTCGTAGGTCTGACTACAAGCCATAGGTTAGAACCCATATATGACACTGTCCAAGCCAAATTTCCTTAGCTTTCCTTTTCCTACTTAGTTTAGGTTTTGTTTTCTATAAATATAAGTTGTAATTTTCATTTTTTAGAAGTTTTATGGATTAGACATTTTGAGATACATTATTTTGGCTTTGGGAATTATTTTGTGCAAACCTTTTGGCATTTAATTCTTGAAGTTTGGTTTATGCAATTTTCCATTGTTCTTCAAATCAAGATTCAAGATTTCATCTATTCTAACTATAAGTTCATGATTTATTATTCAAACCCTAATATGAATTGTGAATATTCAAGCATGAATAACTAAATCCACAACTAGGGTTGTGGGAACCATGAGTAATTAACAACGTAAGACTAATAATTAAGTAATTCTTGATAAGTGTTTATGCTTGTATTGCTAATCTCTTCGCTTTGAATGCTTTTTAACAGTGTACAACGTTAGAACTTGACTCATTCCTACTTGCCGGATCAAGGAAGTAATGAATGAGAAAGAGGTTAAACAACAGAGATTTAGAGTGATAATCCGCTATCTAATAGCCTAAACAAAATACTTTGAGGACTAATCTGGGTCAAAGATAAGTCTTAGTAAAGCATACACCCGTAGACAGACAGAGTTTCGTGGTAAAATTCCCTATTTGGAGGACCAATCACTTAGGAGATACCTAACTTACCGACTAGACACGTTAAACATTAGGAAAGAGTTACTACTGTTAGGATTACTGAGTTAAGAGCTTATTGGGAACACATATGCCCTAGTTTCATTCTCTTATTGACATTACAAACTACAAATCATGTTACTTGTTTACTTGTTACTACACATCAATTAAATATTATTTTAGTTTTCAAATCCCTCTTTCTTAAAGAGATACCTTGGCTAAACGTTCAATCAATAATAAATTAGGCTAAGTCTGAATCATATTCCTCGTGGGATTGACCCTAACCTTTGTTAGGTTCTTTATTTGATAACGACTGCTTACACTTCTTAAGGGAGGTGTAATTTTGGCGTATCAAATTTTGGTGCCATTACAAGGGAATAAAGCTTTTAGATCAGACTAATTTCACTATTGCAATTTAGTCAACTATTTCTCGATTTACTTTTTATTTTGTTTTTGTGTTATACAGGTCTTAGTTCCAGTGTATGCCAAATACACAAAGTCAAGGCAATCCCCTGATTCCTTATGACCCAGAATTAAGATGAACTCTACAAAGAATGACTGGAAGAGGTCAACAAGTGAGACATAAAGATGACCCAAACGGAGAGGGTCGTCAAGAAGCACCAGGAGTACAACTACCAAGAGTGGTGGACGTGCTAGGAAACATTCAAGATAATCCTCTTTTTTAGAATGTTGTTAGGGTGCAAGACCAACCTGCACCCAATGCTCGCCAAAACTATGAGGTTGATCATAATGTTGTGGGATTGACTGCTGCCATAGTCATTCCTCCACTACTAGCCGGACACACATTTGTGGTTACCAGCAGCCTGATGCAAATGCTGACATCTCGAGGAATGTTTGATGGGTTACCATTGGAGAACATGTATGATCATCTGAGTAAAGTTATCAGCATATGTAAGTGCAATGTAGGGAGGCCAGACTTAGACATGGATGTGATCAGTTTGCGTGTGTTCCCATTATCCTTGACAGGTGATGCTACTGTGTGGTTGTCTGAACTCTCATATAACTTTATTTCCACTTGGACGGAGCTGCATCGAGTGTTCCTCAAAAAAGGCTTCCCCTAGTCAAACAAGTTGTAGCTCAAAGATAAACTTAACAATTTTGTGGCTTTATATGGGGAGTCAGTCTGTGACTCTTGGTATAGATTTACACGTTTCATGAGGAGTGTACCGAATCACCGCATTGATGACAAATCCCTCAAGGAGTATTTCTAGAGGGTAGGATGATAATGGAAAAGCGGTGCTAGATACTATTGCTAGAGGATCTTATGGAGCAAACACATTCTAGGAGATTGTAGAGAAACTTGAGAAGATCTCAAAGAATAGTAAGGCATGGAGCACTAGAACGTTGACTACTGCAAAAAGGATTTTTTAAATTCAAGTTAAGCCAAATCAGTCCAATGATGATATTTATGAAAAAAGGGCGCAGTTGAAGACTTAGATTGGCCTAGCGTTGAAACATGTGAATGGAAGTGCTAAGAAAGTCAATGTAGTAAATTATCAAACTCGAGCACCATCGGTTAATGTATACGTCTATGAGGAGGAGGCCCACTTTATGAACGATCAAGCAGGGCTTTTTTCGAACTAACACACAATGATCCAATCAGGATAATTGGTGCCAAGATCAAGGAAATCAAGGTCGCAACTACAATAATTATAATTGTGAAGGGAACTATGTTCGTGATGGGAACTAGAACCATGATAACAACTACAATAGGAGTGGATAAAACAACAAAAATGAGAAGAGGAGCCCTTATGTTCCACCAGGGAATCGAGATGGAGTATCGAGTCTAAATCGCATTAAGAATATAATAAGCAAGATGATGAAAGGGTTTGACTCTACGGATGAAAATATGAAGGAGATGCGTACTGATCTATTAGTTATTGGGCAAAAGGTAGACTCACATGCAGTGTAGATTAAACAGATGGAGCAGTAGTTGAGCCAGCTATTTTCAAATGCAAATCCGCACCAACAAGAAACACAACCTAGTAATACTATTCAAAATCCCAGGAATGATGGACATTGTATGGAAGTTACTACTACGGGTGGAAAGCAGACTACCCTCCTATGCTAACTGGAGTGGAAAGTGTGAAAGAACCGGAAGATGATGAAGTTGAGGTAGCGGAACAACCTAAAGATCAGAATGAGAAGGAGGCTGAAATAACGCAAAAGGTTATCCCTATGCCAAGACCTCCACCTCCCTTTCCATAAAGGTTGGTTAAGAAGAATGAAGAAGGAAAGTATCGAAAGTTTATATCCATGTTAAAACAATTGTCAATAAATGTTCCATTGATTGAAGCATTGGAGCAGATGCCCGATTATGTGAAGTTTATGAAGGATCTTGTGACCAAAAAGAGAGTTGTGAATTTTGAAGATGATGATAAGCTGTAACATTGTAGTGCCATTTATACTCAGTCGTTAGTCCAAAAGAAGGAAGATCCCAGAGCATTTACCATCCCATGCACGATTGGCATGATGTACTTTGTGAAAGCATTATATGACTTAGGTGCTAGCATAAATCTGATGCAGCTGTCTGTGACCAAGATAATGGGCTTGGAAGTCCCCAAACCTACTGCGATGCGGCTACTTATGGCTGACCGTACTTTGAAGAAACCAATAGGGGTGCTCCAAGATGTTTTGTTCAAAGTGGAGCCATTTATCTTTTCGACAGATTTTGTGATACTAGACTGTAAGGTTGATTTTGAAGTGCCAATAATCCTAGGGAAACCATTTCTTGCTACGGGGCGTGCATTAGTAGATATAAAAAAAGAGTAGATGAAGTTTCGCTTGAATAATAAAGAGGTGACATTTAACATCTGCAGATCAATGAAGCATCAAAGTGAATTTAAGTCCATATCGGTAGTGAACTATGCCGATGAGGAGAAACCAGAGGTGTCCATTAAGGAGAGACTAGGTGTTGAAGCACTAGCTGCGGTGATCATGAACTTTGATGGTGATGGTATTACTGAATATGGTGAGTTAGTAGCTGCACTAGATGAGGGTTGCTTTCCTCGTCGCCAACCAAAGAAGCTAGATTTGGATCAGAAGAATCAAGACACTCTGTCTGCAAAACCATCTATTGATGAGCCTCCAAAGTTGGAGCTAAAAGCTCTTCCATCTCACTTGCGGTATGTGTTCTTGGGCCAAAACAATACTTTGCCTATCATTATTGATGTTGATTTGAATGAAGGGCAAGTAGAAGCTTTGATATTGGTGCTGAAGTGGTCTAAAAGGGTCATTGGATAGACAATTGTTGGTATTATTGGTATTCCACCGGGGATATGCTCGCACAAAATCCAATTCATGCCGAACAACAAACAAAGTATTGAACTCCAAAAATGATTGAATCCGCCAATGCAAGAGGTTGTGAAGAAGTAAATCATCAAGTGGTTAGATGTTGGAGTAGTATATCCGATTGCTGATAGTAATTGGGTGTGTCCGGTTCAATGTGTACCAGACAAAGGATGAATCACTGTGGTTCCTAATGCAAAGAACGGGCTGGTTCCGATGAGACCTGTTAGTGGATGGAGGGTTTGAATGGACTATTGCAAGTTGAATGCGTGGACTGAGAAAGATCATTTTCCAATGTCGTTCATGGACCAAATGTTAGACCACCTTGCTGGAAAAGGTTGGTACTATTTTCTAGATGGGTATTCGAGCTACAATCAGATCTCTATAACCCCGGATGATCAAATGAAGACCACTTTCACTTGTCCTTATGGAACATTCGCTTTTAAAAGAATGGCATTCTTGTTATGTAATGCACCAGTGACTTTTCAACATTGCATGATGTCTATATTCTCTGATATTGTGGAAGACACTATCGAGGTATTAATGGATGACTTTTCTGTAGTTGGTGACTTGTTTGATGATTGCTTATTACATTTCGGTAACGTGCTGAAATGCAGTGAAGAATGCAATCTTGTGCTAAACTGGGAAAAATGTCACTTTATGGTTAAAGAATGTATAGTTTTGGGCCATAGAATCTCGCAACAAGGCATTGAGGTTGATAGAGCAAAGGCCGAGGTGATTGAAAAGTTTACACCACTCATCTCCGTGAAAGGTGTTAGAAGTTTTCTAGGGCATGCAAGTTTCTATAGGAGGTTTATAAAAGATTTCTCAAAAATTGCACACCCTTTGTGCAAACTACTCGAAAAGGAGACAAAGTTTGTATTTGACGATACTTGTCTGAAAGCATTTGAGGAGTTGAAAAAGAAGTTGATTTTTGCACCTATCATTATTTCACCGAATTGGGGACAACAGTTTGAAGTCATGTGTGATGCGAGTGGGATTGCACTCAGCGTAGTATTGGGACAAAGGCGAGAAAATATTCTTCATCCCATATATTACGCGAGTAAAGCTCTAAATGTTGCTCAAAAGAATTACACTGTAACCAAACAAGAATTGTTTGCAGTAGTCTTTGCGTTTGAGAAGTTCAGATCCTATTTCCTGGGTACTAAAGTTATTGTGCACACTGATCATTTCACATTGAGGTATCTTATGGCAAAGAAGGATGCAAAACCAAGGCTGATTCAATGGGTACTATTGCTGTAAAAATTCAAATTTGAGGTGAGAGATCGAAAGGGAACAGAAAACTAAGTGGCTGATCACTTGTCCAGATTAGAGGAAGAGGCTATGTAGAGGCTAGTTGATGGAATCGAGATAGATGATACATTCTCAGATGAATAGGTTTTGGCTGCTTCTATTGATCTTATCCCTTGGTTCACTAATTTTGCCAAAGGAAAAAGCTGGTCCAACTGACCTCCAAACTCCAGAACCCATGCCCACAACATATCCTCAAGAACCTGAATAGTATGCTCTGACTGACTGTCATTTTGTAGGTGGAAAGCTATGATGTGTTCAACGCGAGTGCCCAACTCCTCCTGAAAGGTCCTCCAAAAGCTAGAAGTGAATTGAGCACCCCGATTTGATATGGTAGAGACTAGCACACCATGAAGACGGACCATATCGTGAATGTAGATATGGGCCAACCTCTCGGCACTGAATAAAGACTAAATAGGGAGGAAGTGGGCTAACTTGGTCAATCTATCAACAATGACCCAAATGTTGTCAACACCTCTAGAAGTCTGAGGCAACCCTGTCAAAAATTCCATAGTGATGCGATCCCACTTTCACTCTGGAATGGGTAGTCTTTGAATCTCATCACCAGGTCTCAAATTGTCGTCCTTCACCTACTAGTAAATCATGCAATGGGACACATAGTCCGCAATATCTCTCATCATGCCACTACAACAATAATGTTACCTCAAGTCACGATACATCATAGCGGTGCCTGGGTGGATAGAGTGTCTAGAATTATTGGCCTGACAAAGTATAAGCTGGATCAAACCCCCAACTCTCTGAACATAAATACAGCCTGCAAACCTCAAAACGCCATGTGAATCAAAGGTAGCCTTACTGGCATCAACTCCTAACACCCAATCTCGAAGTGCTACCAAGGCCTAATCCTCAAATTGATGGCTACTAGATCTGATCAATCAAAGAGGACTGCACTCCCATATAAGCTAAGACATACGTAGAATTGAAACATCCAACAGAATTATCTTATTAGCTAAGAACTAAATGTCCAAACCTAAAGGTTACTCCACAGTAGACAGGAAGGCTAGACTACCCATGCTCACTGTCTTCTGGCTCAAGGTGTCCACTACTACATTTGACTTGCCCAGATGATAGAGAATCGAGATATCATAGTCCTTCATAAGCTCAATCTAGTGACGCTGCCTTGAATTAAGGTCCCTCTAGCTCATAATGTAGTAAAGAATCATGTGATCAGTGAATATCTCACAATGAATCCCATACAGGTAGTGCCTCAAGATCTTAAGCACAAAAACTATCACTGCCAATTCCAATTAATGAGTGGGGTAGTTACGCTCATGTAGCCTAAGCTGCTTTGACGAATAAGAAATAACCTGACCCCGCTACATCAATACACAACTCAAACCAATGTTGAATGCATCATAGTAGACTGTAAAGCCCTCGCCCTCAACTGGGAGAGTGAATAGAGCAGTAGTCAACAACTCCTTGAGTTTCTGAAAGCTCAACTCACACTCCTTAGACCACTCAAAAAGAAACATCAAGGTGAGTCAACCCGGTCAGAGGTATTGTAATAGGGGAGAAACCCTCAAAAAACCATCTGCAGCATCCTGCTAGCCCGACGAAGCTCCCAACCTCAGTAGTCAAAATAGACCTAGCCCATGTACGAATAGCCTCAATCTTCACTGGATATACCATGATGTCATCTATATACACAAAGTGCCACAAGAATAATACATACTTAAGCCACAACTCACACTTTGAGAACTTGGTATAAAGTCGTTGATCTCTCAAAGTCTGGAGCACAATCCTTCGATGCTGCTCATGAACACTTATGCTCCGTGAGTATACCAAAATGTCATCAAAGAACACAATGACAAAAAAATCAAGATACAGCCTGAAAACCCACGTCATCAAGTCCATGAAGGTGGCATGGGCATTAGTCAACCCAAAAGACATCACAAGGAACTCGTAGTGGCCATATGGAGTCCTAAATGAAATCTTAGGGATATCCACTGCCCTAGTCCTCAGCTGATGGTAACTAAACCTCAGATCAATTTTTAAAAATACTGCAGCACCCTGAAGCTAGTCAAACAGATCATTAATCCTAGGCATGGGGTAAAGGTTCTTCACCGTCACATTATTCAGCTGCCTATAATCAATTAACATATACATCGTACTGTCCTTGTTCTTCAAAAATAGAATGGGAGCACCCCAAGGTGATACACTAGGCCTGATGAACCTCTTACCCAAGAGATCTTGAAGCTGAACACTGAGCTCCTTAAGCTCTGTAGAAGCCATTTGATATGGCATAATGGAAATAGGCTGAGTACCCGGCTCAAGCTCCATCGGTAAGTCAATATCACTCTATGGGGTAGGCCAGGTAGGTCGGTAGGAAACACATCTTTAAAATCATAGACAACTACAATAGACTCAACTAGAGGGACCTCCCTATTCAAATCACACACATAGGCCAAATTAGATCAAACCCGCTAGCCACTAGCCTCCAAGCCTGAATAAAAGAGATCACTCCAAACGGTGTGCTACTATAGGAGCCCTACCACACCACCAGGGAAATACCAGACATGGCTAAGGTAACGGTCTTAAAGAAGCAATATAAGACCAAACAGCGGGGGGATAATCATTCCATGCCCAGAATCACGTCGAAGTTAAGCATATCTAGCCATATAAAAAGAACAGCCACCACGGCCTAAAGCATAAGACTGGGACCTATGACTCTGACTAGAGCCAATCTCACTCCACTTGTACTGGTTACCTTCTGGAGTCTGCAATCAGGCCTGAATAGGCCAACTAGACTGACTCTACTGGAAGCACTATCAAGTCCTATCATAAGTGTCTCTAGACCAGGAATAGGACCCATTGTAGCTACCCTCATATCTATCTCTCTTCTCACTACCCTTTTGAGGCTCATGAGGGAGCTACTCAATAGTTCGGGTGTGGTCAACAATATCTAGAAAAGAATAACCTAAGGAGACCATATATTGAGTCTCAATCCGTAACTAAAGTTTCAACCCATGAATAAAGCATCGGACTCTCTCCTCCTCGGTGGGTAGAATCATAGTGGCATGGCAGGAAAGCTCATGGAACCTCACCTTGTACTCGGACATAGCATGGAACCCTACTTCAACCAGGAGAATTGGTCCCAAAGATGATCTCTAATGTTGCAAGGGATGAACCTAACCAAGAAGGCCACGAAAAACTCAGCCCAAGTGATCGAAGGAGACCCAGCTAGCCTGGTCTCAATGAAGGTATGCCACCACTATCTGGCTGGCCCATCATGAATATATGTAGTGAAGTCGGTTCCTCTCAACTCCATTAGATCTAAAGTATAAAGCTGTTCCTAGCAAGTGATTAGAAAATCATAAGATTCCTCACCAATAGCCCTAGAAAACCTCATAGGTGAAAGCCTAAGGAACACTCTGAGCATATTTTTCTCCTCTAGCGGGGTGGTCCCCAAGGAGGAGGTCAGGTGGTAAGAGTAATGGCCAAGGGAGGAACTCTCTGAGCATCTTCTGCTTCTCTAGCGGGGTGGTCCTCGGGGAGATAGATCAAGTGGTAGTAATGATAGCCCGAGTAGGGGTGTACAGGGCTATTTTTATGCAGCCCCAATGAGGGTAGAGACTGAGGCATCAAATTATGTGATCATAGGTACGATTTGTTTATGCCATCAACCCGCCTCAACCTTATTTTATCTAGGCTCTACTTATTCTTATATGTCTGTGTATTATGCTTCTCAAATGGGTATGAGTTCTGAGCCTATGGAAGCACCATTGCATGTGTCGATCCCCGTGTGTGAGTATTTAGTAGAGGATCAGGTGTTTCTATATTGCTAAGGTTACTATGCAGGGGCGTGACACCTGGGCTGACCTTATACTACTCGAGATGCTTGCTTTTGATGTGATTCTTGGCATTGACTAGTTAGCCCCCTACCTTCCTATCGTAAATTGCTTCTCTAAGACCAATACATTAGCCATTACTGGTATTCCCCCGGTGGTATGGCAGAGCTCCTTTAGTTGTATACCAGCTAGAGTTTTCACTTTTTTTTGGGCTAGAAGGCTAGTGGCTAGTGAATGTTTATCTTGTTTTGCCAATGTGCATGATGTGAGTAGGGAGGTCCTTTGGGTTGAGTCAGTTTTGGTTGTCTGTGATTTTGTAGATGTGTTTCCTATTGACCTACCTAACGTACCCCATGAGTGTCATATTGATTTCCCTATTGAGCTTGAACTAGGTACTCGACCTATCTATATTTTGCCCTATCAGATAGCTCATGTAGTCCTCAAGGAGCTCAGTGTTTAGCTTCAGGATCTCTTGGGCAAGGGGTTCATCAAGACTAGTGTATCACCTTGGAGCGTTCCTATTCTATTTGTGAAGAAGAAGGATAGTACAATGCGCATGTGTATTAATTAAAGGATGTTGACTAAAGTGACGGTGAAGAACCATTACCTATGCCTAGGATTAATGAACTGTTCAACCATTTTTAGGGTGCCGCAGTGTTTTTAAAGATTGATATGAGGTCCAATTACCGTCAGTTGAGGTTTAGGGCAGTGTATATCCCTAACACCTTATTTAGGACTCGACATGGCCACTATGAGTTCCTAGTGATGTCTTTTAGATTGACTAATGCCTCTGCCACCTTCATGGACTTGATGACGCGGGTGTTCAGGCTGTATCTTGTTTTGTTCTTCATTATGTTCATAGATGATATTCTGGTTTACTCATAGAGCAGGAGTGATCATAAGCAACATTTGAGGATTGTGCTCCAAACTTTGAGAGATCAGCGGCTTTATGCCAAATTCTCAAAAAGGGAGTTTTGGCTTGAGTCTGTAGAATTCTTGGGGCATGTCATGTCCAAGGGTGTCATCATGGTACATTCGACAAAGATTAAGGCTATTCGTGATTGGTCTAGGCCCACTCCGGTTACTAAGCTTCGGAGCTTTGTCGGATTAGCGGGTTACTATAGATAGTTTATGGAGAGCTTCCCCACCATTGCAACACCTCTACCCAGGTTAACTCTTCTTGATGTTCTCTTTGAGTGGTCTGAGAAATATGAGTTGAGCTTTTGGATGCATAAGGAGATGTTGACTACCGTTCCTATATTGACTCTTACAATTGAGGGTGAGAGCTTCACGGTCTATTGTTATTCGTCCGACATTAGTTTTGGTTTTGTATTGATACAGCAGGGCCGGGTTATTGCTTATGCATTGAGGTAACTTAAACTGCATGAGTGCAACTACCCCACTCATGACTCTGATTTGGCGGTGGTATTTTTTACGCTTAAGATCTAGAGGCACTACTTGTATGGAGTTCATTGTGAGATCTACACTTATCACGGGAGTCTTCAGTATATCATGAGCTAGAGGGACCTTAATCCGAGGCAACGTCATTGGATTGAGTTTCTGAAGGACTATGCCCTCTCTATTCTCTATCATCCAAGCAAGTAAAATGTGGTAGAAGACACATTGAGCTAGAAGGCATTGAGTATGGGTAGTCTACCCTTCCTATCTACTATGGAACAACCTTTATCTTTGGACATTTCGTCCATATCTAATCAGATAATTCAGTTTGATGTTTCAGAGTCTAGGTTTTTCTTAGCCTGGGAGTTTAGTCTTTCTTGCTTGATTGGATCTGTGGTCATCAGTTTGAGGACTAGGCCTTGGTGGCACTTTGAGATTGGGTTTTAGCAGGTGATGCCGATCAAGCTACCTTAGATAAAATGGGATTTTGAGGTTTGCAGATCGTATTTATGTTCTAAGAGTTGGGGGTTTTATCTAGCTAATACTTTGTGAGGCCCATGATTCTAGATACTCTATCCACCCAGGCACCACGAAGATGTATCATGATTTGAGGCAGCATTATTGGTGGAGCGGAATGAGGAGAAATATTACATACTATGTGTCTCATTTCCTGAGTAGCCAGTAAGTGAAGGCCAA
This sequence comes from Solanum appendiculatum, assembly GCA_018342035.1. Lineage (NCBI taxonomy): Eukaryota > Viridiplantae > Streptophyta > Magnoliopsida > Solanales > Solanaceae > Solanum > Solanum appendiculatum. The sequence goes on along the minus strand of JAGDQO010000766.1, from coordinate 267,515 downwards.
GCATTTGAGACCTGGTGGTGAGTTTCAGATATTGCCCATTCCAGAATGGAAATGGGATCACATCACTATGGAATTTATGGTAGGTTTTCCTTGGACTTCTAGAGGTGTTTACAACATTTGGGTCATCATTGATCAATTGACAAAGTCAACACACTTCCTCCCTATTCAGTCTTTATTCAGTGTTAAAAGGTTAGGTAGTATCTACATTCGAGAGGTGGTCCGTCTTCACGGTGTGCCAGTTTCTATCATATCAGATTGAGGTGCTCAGCCTACTTTTAGCTTTTGGAGGACCTTTCAGGAGGAGTTGGGCACTCACGTTAAACTTAGCATATCTTTCAACCCATAGATTGATGGTCAGTCAGAGTGTACTATCCAGGTTCTTTAGGATAAGTTGCAGGCTTGCATTTTGGAGTTTGAAGTTCAATGGGACCAGTTCTTACCTTTGGGGAGTTTGCATATAATAACAGCTACAACTCTAGCATTGAGATGGCCTTATTCGAGGCCCTATATTGTAGGCATTGTCACTCTCTGGTTGGTTAGTTTGATTTCATGGAGCCTAGACAACTCAGAGTAGGCACATGAGTTATACTGATCATAAGCAGCAGGCTTTAAGGTTTTTAGTTAGTGAGAGAGTCTTTCTCTGTGTGCCACCCATGAAGGGCGTGATGAGATTTGGGAGGCAAGGCAAGCTTAGCCCCAGGTATATTGGGCCTTTTGAGATCCTCCATGCAGTTAGTGAGGTTGCTTATGAATTAGCTTTATCCCCAATTTTTTTATCTATTCACCTAGTGTTCCATGATTTGATGCTACACTGTATGTTCCTAATGAGTCTTTTGTGCTCCAGGATGATATAGTAGAGTTGGATGACCATTTGACTTTTGTGGAGGAGCCAGTTGCCATTTTATCTAGATATGTGTGGCGGTTTCCTTTGAGAGTCATCCCTGTGGTTAAGGTCTGTTTGAGGCATTATCCAGTAGAGGAGTCTACCTCAGAGACCGAGCATGATATATGGGAGCAGTTTCCTAGCTTGTTTGAGCCTTCAGGTACTTATTGACTCTTACTCTCTCATGAACGAAAGTCCTTTTAGTAGTGGATGTTGTAATGACCTCCAGGTCATTTTTTTATGCCTCCTATTTGTCATTTAGAACATTCCTATAGCAACCTCAACTCATTTATGACTTGCTGGGACTGACAGTTTGGTCACCTGGTTCTTCATTTGGTTTTTATGCGAGTTTTAGTATTTTGGAGCTTTCGAATCTTGAATGGACATTTTTGATCAAACGTTCAAGAATATGACCTTAAAATCCAATTTTGATGATTCTATCAACTCCGGAAGGGTCACTTTAGGCTAGTAGCATGGTCGGCATAACTCTCGAGGCTTTCAATGCGAGTCTTTGTAGCCCTGGTTTTTCTTTTGCGGCCTAGGTTTGCCGAAGCAAGGCTCTCTTTTGTGGCCAGGACCTCACAAAAGCGAGGCCCGCCTCCTTGAGGCCTTTCTCTTAAGCCACATTAGTTGTCGCTGAAGTGGTCATCGACTAGTCTTTTGATCAAGACTTGGTCACAATTCACCTCCTATTCCAATCTTGTTTGGGTGATTTCTCCTCCGTTTGAGCTCTATTTTCACTGATTTGAAGTCTTCAATGATCGTAGTGGTTGTGGCTACTTGGGTTTGTGATTGGTAGCTGTTGGGGAACCTCCGTTCAAGATGAATTTCCATTTTAATTGGCTGCCTTGGCTTGTTGATTCTGTAATTTGCATGTAGTTGGTTGTGGCTATTCCGAGCCATGAATTGTGTTCAATTTTGGAACACAAGTTCGGGGATGGTTTAGGACCTTGTGATAGAGTCAATTCAAAAAATTTTGGTGGGGGTCCTGTAATTCCTGTTTGACTCTGAATTTGGTCAGTTTCCATTTTATGTATTTTTGGTGTCTAAACAAATGTACTTACGTTGTGATCCTATTTTTAATAACATGGCAACTCTTGGAGGCTGTTCGGAAAGGAGAAGCTCTGGCCTTGTGATTTGGCACGTGGACAGTCGGCCTATAGGTGGGCTACAACTTCCTTCCTAATTAGATTGAGTTGTAATTCGTGAATGCATATTGATTAGAGTGAATTGAGGGCGGGTGCCTAGTTATTCTTATTTCTTTTCTTACATACCAAGTTTTAGGATTGATCGACCTTGTTTCGAGCTTAGTACCATGCTAGTTGTGGTTTATGTGTGTTGCTGCACGTTGTTGTGTCTTAATTATGTTATTATTTTGATAATGAGCATGATCTGCCTTAGTCCCGGATTAGACTAGTATTACCTTAGACTTGCGATCCTTGTAGCCTTGGTTGTCTTCGATGTTGTTTCATATGGATTAGATCCTTATAGAGTGGAGTAGTAGACTTGAGTCTCATAGTATAAGCCTTAGTTTAGACGTTTTTCCAACAATTTAGATCTTTTGTCTTCTCTCTCTATTTTTGCGACTCTGATGCATTATCGGAGGTTGTGTGCTTACTCGATATTAGAGTGTTTCAGGCTTGGAACCTTTTGTGATTCTTTGTTAGTGAAGGTCAATCCATGGTGGCTTGGATCCCTTTTGTTATTCTTTGTTAGTGAAGGTTGATCCATGGTGGCTTGGATCCTACTTTAGATCCTCTTCGGAGTCGACACGCCCCCGAGTCACTATAACACCTCAGACTTGGAAAAGAAGGAAAATGTAGATTTTTGGGTTGCAGGCATGACCTACGGTTGGTAGATGGAATCCGTAGGTAATAGGAAAAAAAATTTGAAAATCAATTTCCACAACCTCTTTAACAGCTCACTAGGACGACTTATCATTCCATGTATGAGTCGTACATAGATCTTGTTGGTCTCTCCCACACTTAGTTAAATTTTAAAGCCATAAGTTGGGATCTAGGGTTGCCATGTATGGCCCATCAGTAGCCCTACGAACCGTACATGGGTTCCATAGATTGAAGGTCCAAATTATTAGTTTCTAAGTCTATCTACGGTTGCCCAGGACGGTGCGTATAGGTCCAAACCGTAGGTCGAGTCCGTTAGTTATTTTTAAGGGCTTTTTGGTCTTTTTCCTAATCATTTTAACTCTATACTACATCGGTTTTCCTTCTACCCAAAGCCCTATATAATGATTTTTAACCCCAAATTTAACTAATTCAATTCATTCTCCTAAATTCCCAAAAGTTGATCAAGTTCTTCCCCTCAAATATTTCTCTCTCTAAGGAAGAAGAAGAAGAGCTAGGGTTCCATTCAAGTCTCAATTTCAACCATTGATTGTGGGCTTTGCACTCCAAGGTATGATAGTATTCACCTATGGAGTCCTTTCCTCCATAAGGTTCCTAAATTCTCCAATTTTGTAAAGCTAGATTCTCCTATTGAAGTTAGGGTTTTCTTCTATCTCATAAGTTCCTTTCATTTATGATCCAATTGATTGATTGAAGTCTTTTTATGCATGAATTGAGATAATTGCATGCTTTTAAGTTGAATTACCATGAACCCATGCATGATCCATGATTTCTAGAATTTGATCATATGAGGAGGCTCTTGAACTATGAAAGATGAATTTATAAAGATATGCATGTTTTTTATGAGATTAAAGTAAATGATTTAATGTTGCTTTGAGAGTGAAGCATCGATGTTGTTGTTGTTGTGTTGTGAAAGGATTTTCTCACATTAAGGATTCATAAGGGTTGAAAGGTTTTCTTAGCAAAACTTTGAATCAAAAACTAGGAGCTATTCTAATGAACTATAGCTTGGATTGGCTACTTGATGTGCCTTCCATGGATGATAAGACAAGAGGAAATTAGCCATGTCTCCTAATGATAAGACAAGTTAAGAATTATGATAAATCCATGGGAATTATGCTTAGCACCGAGTGGAGAAGTGGCGATTACCCGTGTCCCATAAACTATGTGCCACCAAGGATTTATCTTAGATAGACATTAGCTAGTGGATCTACTTAAGCTCAAGTTCATGGTCCTTACCTTGGCAAGTAGGATAATCCTTTTTTGGTGTGGGGTAGACACCGGATTCCATATTATAGCTCACATGGCCTATGTCGGTTAAGGCTAACTTCCCACAATAATGAACTAAGGTTACTTTTTAAAAGTATTTCAAATGTGTTTTTAAAGATGTTTAGGTTGCATTGACCATCATTATACTTACGTTTTCTAACGAGTTATTTTATGAATTAGCTTGGTCATTGCATGTCATATAAAGTTCCCTTTTTGCATGATTTCATAACTCATATGCATTGCTATTATACGTGGTATATTCTATGTACTAACGCATACTTGTGCCTACATTGTCTCATAATGTACGGCTTGACGACTCTTCTTCCTCTATTCGTGTCTAGCTCATTGCATTGAGATTTTGAAGACTTCGTGAGTCCTCATACTTCAAGGATGATGTCACTTTTATATCTTTATGTATTTTCCTTTCGAACTTTGTATGTGATGTATGGGTTATGTCCCAATCACCTCCTATATCATGTATTAGATGGCTTTGAGACTTGTGTTTAGAATTTCGCTTTTTGACAAACATTTTTAGGAGATGTTACTTTTAAACTCTCTTTATATTCTATTATCTTGTATGATGTATGCTAAGTGGCTTGTGTGGGGCCTCTCGGGGTTCTATATGCCATCTCACATCTAGGGTGTACTTTAGGTCATGACAGTCACCCTTACTAGCTGGGCAGCTTTTGCTCCTCGGAGTGGACAAGCTGGCTGGGCAGCCTTGATATTTGAGATCCTCTTCGGTGTCGACATGCCCCCAAGTCACTCTGTGTAGCTTGGTTTGGAGTGGACTGGATAGCTGGGTGGCCTAGATTGATTGTCACTCTTGCTAGCTAGGCTGGAAAAGACTAGATATGACAGTTACTTGTGCTAGGAGCCTGGCTTTCAATTCGTGGTACTCTTCTCTCAGTAGACTTAGCTATTATGTGTACCTGTCAGGCTTATGGGGTCCGCTTAGGTTTTATTTAAACTTGTGCACGAGTGTACCTTCAGGGATTATGGGGTCTAGTTAGATTTAGTTTATCTATACTTAGATCTACTTTTTGTATGCTTGTGTGTTTTCTTTCTTTTCCGCTTTGACCTCTATTTGTGTCTGGATTCTAGTATTTCATATTACTTTTACCTTTCTTGCTCAGTCGGACTCTGATGCCTACTGAGTACCTCTGTTTTTGTACTCATGCTACACTCTACATCTTTTTCGTGACACGGGTCCTAATACCTGCTACCAGTGGTGTCGTTCATGCCATCTTTTGCAACTTTTAGGGATCAGAGACGAGGGAGATCACTTTGCATCCTAGATCAGCCTACCTCCTTGTGTATATACGTTTAGCTAATATTTTGCCTTTGAGATGGTTTGTTGTGGTCCACTTTTGGGACTTGTATTTTCATATTAGACAACTCTATACTCGTGACTTCTAAGTTCTGGGAGGGATTCTATTGAATATAGATTTTGGTTGCTTCCGCTTCCGTCTTATCTTTTATTGTTTAGTGTTATTATTTTAGTTCTACCCTCATATTCATGACTTGTCATTCTGGGTACTATTTGTCTTACGTACTGGTGGGTTATAGTATGTGTAATCTTGACCTGTGGAATCGGGTCGTGACATTAAGTATACTTTCAAGAACCCTAAGAACAAGTAAATTTCATGCCTTTGGACATGTATCTTTTAAATTGCATGCTAAGTCAGAATACAAGAATTTTCATGATTTATTTTACACTCAGTTTTTTAGTTCCACGCGTATAAGATGCTTTTAGATAAAGTGTTGGTTACTTCAGCACCAATTTTAAAACTTTTTCCCAAATACGCAACCTATCTCTATTCCTCCTTATAGAATGGCTCTGGCAGAACTTAAGGAACTAAATGATCAACTGAAAAACTTGTTGGATAAGGGTTTCATCCAACCAAGTATTTCTCCATGGGGTGCTCCAGTCTTGTTTGTAAGGAAGAAGGATGGCTCACTTCGTATGTGCATTGACTACCGCCAATTGAACAAGGTTACCATTAAGAATAAGTATCCTCTTCCAAGGATAGATGACTTGTTTGATCAACTTCAAGGGGCTAGTTACTTCTCTAAGGTCTACCTTCGTTCGGGTTATCAAAAATTGAGGGTGAAAGAAGATGATATTCCGAAAATGGTTTTTCGGACTAGATATGGCCATTATGAATTCCGAGTGATGTCGTTTGGGTTGACAAATGCTTCGGCCGCGTTTACGTATTTGATGAATAGGTTGTTTAGACAATATCTTGATATGTTTGTGATTGTGTTCATAGATGATATTTTGATTTACTAAAGGAGTGAGGATGAGCATGCCAATCATTTGAGGATTGTATTGCAAGTCCTCAAGGACCAACAACTTTTTGCGAAGTTTAGTAAATGTGAGTTTTGGCTAAAGTCCATGGCTTTTCTTGGCCACATTGTCTCTGGTAAGGGTATTGAGGTAGATCCTAAGAAGATGGATGCGGTTAGGAATTGCCCAAGACCTCTATCACCTTCGAATATTCGTAGTTTCTTAGGCTTAGCTGGTTATTATAGGAGATTTGTTGAAGGGTTTTCTTCGATTGCTTCCCCATTGACGGCGTTGACTCAAAAGAAGTTAAGTTCACTTGGTCCGAAGTGTGTGAGAAAAGTTGAAAGATAGACTTACCTCGGCTTCGATATTGACTTTACCAGAAGGGTTTTATGGTTTTGTGGTTTTTTGTGATGCTTCAAGGATTGGGTTAGGGTGTGTTCTTATGCAAAATGGAAAATTTATTGCTTATGCTTCAAGGCAACTCAAGATTCATGAAAAGAACTATCCTACTCATGATTTAGAATTAGCGGCGGTTGTGTTTGCTTTAAAGATTTGGAGGCATTATTTGTATGGTGTGCATGTTTACATTTTTACCGACCATAAGAGTTTGCAATATGTGTTTAAATAAAAAGATCTAAATCTTCACCAAAGGAGGTGGCTTGAGTTGTTAAAAGACTATGACATGAGTGTCCTCTATCACCCCAGCAAGGCAAATGTGGTGGCGAATGCTCTTAGTCGGTTGTCTATGGGTAGTATTACTCATGTTGAGGATGGTAAGAAAGAATTGGTTCGTGATGTTCATAGTTTTGCCCGATTGGGTGTTCGGTTGATTGACTCTAGTGAGAGTGGTGTTATGATTCACAATTGTTCGGAATCGTCCCTTGTGTCTGATGTGAAGGCTAAACAAGATCTTGATTCTAATTTGGTTGAGTTGAAGGAAGGGGTGCTCAAAAAGCCCGTTGAGGCTTTCTCCCAAGGGGGATATGGTGTGATTCGATATCAAGGTCGTTTGTGTGTTCCCGATGTAGATGACTTAAGAGGATAAATTTTATCGAAAGCCCATAGTTCTTTATATTCCATTCACCTTGAGCTACCAAGATGTACCATGATCTACGGGAGGTCTATTGGTGGAATGGGATAAAAAAGGATATTGCGGAATTTGTGCCTAAGTGTCCTAATTCTCAAAAAGTGAAGGTTGAGCATCAAAAGCCGGGAGGTTTGTCCCAAGATATTAGTATTCCTACTTGGAAGTGGGAATATTTGAATATGGACTTTATTGTTGGTTTACCACGCACCCGGCGACAATATAATTCGATTTTGGTTATTGTGGATAGTATGACGAAATCAACCCATTTCATTCCCATCAAGGTTTCATATTCGGCGAAGGATTATGCTAAGTTGTACTTGAGGAAAATGGTTAGGTTTCATGGAGTGCCTTTGTCCATTATCTTTGATCGAGGTGCACCATTCACTTCTCAATTTTGGAAATCCTTCCAAAGGGGTCTTGGTACTCGTGTTAAGCTTAGCACGGCCTTTCATCCTCAAACTGATGGGCAAGCGGAGCGTACTATCCAAATGTTGGAAGATATGTTGAGAGCTTGTGTAATTGATTTCAAAGGTAATTGGGATGATCATTTGTCTTTGACTGAGTTTGCTTATAATAATAGCTACCATTCTAGTATTGGCATGGCTCCATTTGAGACTCTTTATGGTAGGAGGTGTAGATCTCCTATAGGTTGGTTTGAAGTTGGTGAAGTTTCTTTGATAGGCTCCGAATTGGTACATGAGGCTATGGAGAAAGTTAGACTTATTAGAGAAAGGTTGAAAATGGCTCAAAGTCGACAAAAGTCCTATGTCGATGTTAGAAGGAGGGATTTAGAATTTGATGTTGACGATTGGGTTTACTTGAAAATTTCACCCATGAAGGGTGTAATGAGGTTTGGAATGAAAGGGAAGCTTAGTCCCCGCTATGTAGGCCCATATCAAATTTTGAGACGTGTTGATAAGGCTGCTTATGAACTTCACTTACCTAATGATTTGGCATAGGTGCATCCGGTTTTCCATGTCTCACTATTGAAGAAATGTGTTGGTGATCCTACATCTATAATGCCATTAGAGAATCTTGGCTTAAAGGATAGTCTTTCCTGTGAAGAAGTTCCGATTGAGATTTTAGATCGGCAAGTTCGAAAGTTAAGAAATAAAGAAGTTGCTTCCGTGAAGGTTCTTTGGAGGAATCAATTAGTTGAGGGTGCTACTTGGGAGGCTGAGGCCGATATGATGTCCCAATATCCTCATCTCTTTCCCTCCGATCCTACTCTAGCTTGAGGTATCTAGTACTTCATGGTTCATTCTTTTGGTTTCATGCATCTTAATTCTTTCTAAGATTCCTTGATAATGTATGCTCATGAAGAGTCTAATTTTGAGAAAATGAGCTTGCTCGATTGCTTTATCTATGATTATGTACATTGAGTATGAGTTGCATAAGGCCTTCATGAAATGCTCTGTTAAACATGCTTTAGCTTGGAGTGGATGTTTTCCTCCTCGGACAGTGCATTTATGTGATTGCATTCTAGGTTGGGTTGTTAGCTCTTGTTTCTATCTTTCTCATGATGTCTTGACTCTCATTTGAGGATGAATGTCCCCAAGGGGGAGATAATGTAATGCCCAGATTCGAAAGGGTGAAAAATTGTTGATTTCTGGGTGGTGCCAGTAACGACGGAGGCCACCTACGGATCGTAGGTTGACTTACGAGCCGTAGGTAGGAACCGTGGGTGATAGGTTAGTGATCTCAAAATGTCAAGTTTCAAAACCCCAACGACGGCTTGCCAGGACGGCCCGTCGTCTAGTATACGAGTTGTAGATGGATCCCGTCATTGCAAGGCCTAAAGTGACTGTCTCTAAATGCAACGACGGTTGACCAGAACGGACCGTGGTTGGACCTATGGACCATAGGTCAACCCGTCAATGGGTTCGGCAGTTAATTTTTGAAGGGATCTTTTGGTCTTTTCACCTAATGACTTAATTATCAACCAAGGTCGGTTCCTAACTATTCCTAACACTATATAAGCCTTTTTAATCCAAAATTCTACCCTTCCAAAATCATTTACAAGTTTTCCCCAAACTCTCCTCTCTCAAATAATTCTCTCTCTAGAAGTTAGAAGAAGAAGAAGAATAGGGCAAGCTAGGGTTCAAGAAATCAAGCTTTTCTTCATCCATTGCTTAATGAATTGGGACTCTAAGGTATGATAGTCTTCATGCATGGAGCCCTTTCCTCCATGGAATCCCTAAAATCTCCAATTTTCAAGTTAGAAATTTCCAATTGAATTAAGGGTTTTCTTCCATGTCATGGGTTTTTTGCGAAGTTGTTTCAATTGATTATTTTATGAACTTCGAAGTATAAATTGAGTTGAATTTATATGAATCCTTATGAACCCATTCCAAATCCCCCAATTTCGAAATCTATGCTTTGTTGGTGGGTTGAATTATAAAGTGATGAATTTTATGTAATCTCTATGAATCCAAGCATGAATTATGATTTCTAAGTTAAGATTTTTCATGATGAGATTATGAATGACCTAAGGATGATTTTATTAAAGTAAGCATGTTCAATCAAAAACTATGATTTTCCTCTATTATGTGGGTTCCTTCAATTATGATCAAATTGCCTTCTTTATGATTCTCTAAGCATATGTTTGCATTGAATTGCATGATTTAAGATGAATCCCTATGAACCCATGTGAAATCTATGATTTTCAAGTTATGAATATGATGAACCATGTAAAGATGAAGTTGATGAAATTATGCATATCTCTTATGAAGCTAATGATGAAGTAAGGGTGCTTTGAGATTGAAGCATCAAAGTTTATGATATGTTGATGTTGTTGTTGAGTTGTGAAAGGAAATTCTCATATATTACTTAACCCATGAATGTGAAAGGTTTTCTCACATGTAATGATTCATAACTTGTTGAAAGGCTTGCTCAACTAAACTTGAATCGATGATTAAGGAGCTATTCTACTGAAGGGACAAGAGGCGATCACCCATGTTCCCTAATGCAGACAAGAGGCGACTACCCATGTCTACTAATAATGAACTTATGACTAATGATAGACAAGAGGCGACTACCCATGTCTACTTATGAGAAATGAACTATGTCTAATCCATGGGAATTATGTTTGGCACCGACTGGACAAGTGGCGATTACCCATGTCCCATAAACTATGTGCCACCATAGGATGATAGTCTATGATAGACACTAGCTAGTGGATCCATGTAAGCTATATGTTAAGTAAAGGGCCCTACCTTGGCAAGTAGGATGGCCCTATCAGTGTGGGGTTAGACATTGGACTCCATGTTGATAGCTCACATGGTCTTACATGTCGGTTAAGGCTACTTCCCACAAACAGAGAATTAAATTGCCCTTAAGATATTTCTCAAGTGATGTAAAGATATTTAGCTTGCTTGACCATGAGTTATGATTTGTGTTGCTAACCTTTTCTTCATGTTTTAGCTTGGTAATTCCATGTCATGAAAATGTCCCGTTTTAGCATGTTTATATGATTTGGTGCATTGCTATCATACTTAGTACAATCCTTGTACAGACGCATACTTTTGCCTACATTGTCTCAAAATGTAGGTTTTGGCGATTCTCCATCTACTCGTGGCTAGAGCTTAGTAGAAGGTTTTTGGAAGACTTGGTGAGTCCTCATACATTCGAGGACATATCCTCGTTGTTCTTACTTTTATGTTCTCTCATTTTGACATTGTATTGGGTTACGTCCCAAATGTTATTTTTCATTCTTATGTTAGATTGGCTTTGAGACATTTGATGTAGACTTCCACTATTTTCTTAAAAGCTTTGATATGAAATCTGTCTTTGAACTCTTAAATCTCTATGATCTTGTATGTATGTATGCTAAGAGGCTTGTATGAGGCCTTTCGGGGTCTTGTACGCCATGTTATGTCTAGGGGGTACTCTAGGTCATGACAATAATTTCTATAGACCCTCATAGCCACAATAGATTCACCAATAGGAGGAGAGACAGAAAAGGCTCTAACAACACATTCGAAGAAACATCAAATCGCATTGCTATATATGGCGTTCAAAAGACAAAGTAGAACCGTGGTCAAAAAAAGCATAAACATTAAGATGGAAGACTTTCAACATACCAGTAGCCACATCGGGAGAACCTTCTTGAACATGTCAAGTTTGAAGTGCATAAAACTGGTTTTGCTTGGGAGCACTTGAACCCGAACCACTAGGCGGATCTTACCTACCATCCTTTCCCTTGTCATTTCTAGATGGACAATATCTCGAGCGGTGACCACTCTTACCACAACAAAAACAATTATTCATACTCATCAAGCATTTTGCCGAATGACTCTTGCCACACTTTTGGCATGCGAGAACCGAAGATCCATTTCCACCATTTCCTTCTTGAGGTTTCGGGTTAGACACCCTATCTTTATTTAATTTTGAGGCCGGAGCATTAGAGGACCCTTGACCGGCGATCCTTTGTTAGAATTTAGAATGACCATATCCATCGAACCTTGAATGTTAAAAATCACCATCACCGGTCTTTGCCCTCTTTGCGTCCCTAGACCTTTCTTTCAGCTTCTCCTCTTCTATTTGTTAAGAATGAATCATTAAGCAAGAAATATCCATTTCCTTGATCAACATGACGGTATAACATTCCTTAACCACCATTTTAGATACACCCAAAACAAACTTACTCATCAATTCCCTAGGATCAGCAACCTCGGTAGGTGCATATTTTGATAATTAAGTGAACTTCAAAGCATACTCCTTCACACTCATATATCCTTGATGAAGGTTAATGAATTCAAGTACCTTTGCCTCCCTCATCTCAAGAGGGAAAAACCTATCAACGAAACCAACCTTAAACTTTTCCCAATCAAGAAGACCCACATCAATCGCCCTTTCTTCCTTCCATTGGTTGAACCAAACTTGAGCAACACCTTTAAGTTAATAAGCGGCCAATTCCTCCTTTTCCACCGGCGTCACTGCCATGATCGTCAAGACCTTATACACCTCATCAATAAACTCTTGAGAATCTTCCTCAACTTTGGAATCGTGAAACTCCGAGGGATTCATTCTGGTGAACTCCCTCACTCTAGTTGTCGTCGTACCCACATTTGGGTTCACAGAAGCATTAGACTCCCTATTGGCTTGATCCATCATAGCTTGAGCCAATACTTGAAAAGTGGCTTGGAACTCTGCATTAGTCACTTTTTCAGTCAAAGGATCGGCCGAAATGTACTTGAGGAGCTTCTTGTTCCACATTCTAACTCGCATTCCTTCTAAAGTATGTTCTTCGAGGGGCCATATCCAAAAAAAGCAATGGATAAGGATTAGGAGAGAGACACATATAGTTAAACTCTATCACACTAATTTAGGATGATGAAAGAAGTGCAATTTCCTAAACATCTTGTAGCCTCATATTCATAAAAGTGGCGCGTTTCACACTCATGAACAAGACTCTACTCGACATGTCTTCTGAGACATCCTAGGACCTTTATAAACCTTGTTCTATGTATACCAAGTTTGTCACGACCCGAAGAATACCCTAGGTGTAACATTGCATATAGAACCCCAAAGAGCCCTACACAAGTCACTTAGCATACATCATACAAGATAATAGAAATAAAAGATTTCAAAAGAACAGTCTTATATCATAAAAGAGCTTGACCAAAAGTGGAAGTCTAACATATTCTACATAAGCCATCTAAAACATCAAAAAGAGTTGTTGGGATGTAACCCATACACCACGTACATCATCCAAAAACTAGAAAGACACAAAGCAAGTAAATGTGTCTCAGTCTTCAGAACATGAGGAATCACCAACTCTTGGGTCCAATAGAATAATCAAGTAGCCACGAGTGTGAGAGGTAGGAGTGTCAGACCCTATATTAGTGAAAAAATGTAGGCACAAGTATGCATAAGTATATGGAATGTACTAAGTATGGAGCAATATGCATGAATACACATAATAGCATGAAGAGCTTAAACATGTAATGCATAACCAACATTTGAGAGATTTAAAAACTTAGAGATGAAACAACGCATAAAATCATAAGACATGGTCAATGCATTTAAAATAAGAGACATAAGAAAGCTTTGAAGAAACATATTCATTTTTGTGGGATATTAGCTTTAACCGACAAAAAGACCATAAGAACTATACCATGGAATCTAGTATATCTCTCATACCGAAAGAATGGGGTTCTACTTGCCAAGGTAGAACCTATATACATCATCTTTGCTAAAGTGGATCCACTAGATAGGTCATTTAAGATAATCCTATGGGGACACGTAGTTAGGAACTAGATGTTGCTACTAGAGACTACCCTATTTGAGCCTCCACGTCCAATCCTCTCGGTGCCAAGTCTAAATCCCAATGGAATAGATAAAATTCAAATATCATTATAACATAGGAAAGGAAACCCAATCTACATCTTAAAATTTAAAACATAGAATAGCTCATTAAAACAAAACTCAACATAGATGAGAAAACGTTTCATCAATGTGAATCCATATGTGAGAAATACCTTCCACAATCATGATCATAGTAGCATGTGAGAAAACCTTTCACAATTACATTGATAATTTCCTCTCAAAGCATCCTCAAATCATTTACATCAATTTCATAAAAGCAGTCATATCTTCATAAATTCATATTTCATAATTCATAGGCTTCATCATGGGTTCATAATATAAAATCAGAGATCATGCATGAGTTCATATGTATTCAACTCAAAATCATGTAATTAATTCAATTCATGCATTAGAAGATAGAGATTAATCATTAAAATCATAAATTGAAGAGAACCCATGAAAATTGAATAAAACCCTAACTTGATCACATGAAATTGAATTGAGAAAATTAAAAACCTTGGGGACCCATGGAAGAATGGACTCCATGAGTGAATTCTCACATACCTTTCTACTTAAAGCCCAAGATGAATGGAGAATTGAAGACCTTGGAGTAAACCCTAACTTCTTCTTCTTCTTTAAGTTGAGAGAAAATTTGAGAGAATGAATTTAGTTTGGTTTTGGGGAATTAGGAGAATGAGCTTAAAGTGGGAATATTTAGAACTTACAGGATTTATATTAGGCTTAGGATGAAGGCTAAAATAACATAGCATAGGCTTAAAATATTTAGAAAAATACCCAAAAGCCCCTTTAAAATAACTGCCTAGACTTCCTACGGTCCATAGGACTTTCTACAACTGTCCTTGTCAACCGTAGAAAGGTTCAAAAGCCTTTAACTTAGACCAATTTTTACGGGACCTATCTACGACTCATAGGTCTTCCTACGGTCCGTAGACACCAACTGTAGAAACCAATTTGATCTTTAAAATTTTACTTAGTTTGGGACTTGCCTACGAGACCCATCTACGACTCATAGATCATTTAACGAACCATCTTGTTCACTCGTAGAAAAGATACTGAAACTTGATTTTTCAAAAATTATTTTCTCCCTTTCTACGAGACTAGTCTACGACCCGTAGAAAGTTCTACAAACCATAGACTGGTCTCGTAGATCTGAACTAGTAGCTGTAATTTATTCAATCTTTTCCCTTTTTCAAAATCTGAGGTATTAGAGTTGGTGGCTTCCTGATGCATCATGGAAAAAATATTCGGTAGTTGTATAGAGTTATATACAAAGCCAAGAAGTTCATGAGATAACAAGAGAGATAGAAATTGAGTACGCCATGTTAGGTAGTCTTCAACAGAGGCAAATTTTATGGTAACCAAATTTGTGACGTTAGGTGCAACAAGAGCCGCAACAAAGTTATATTGGGACAGAAAAGTTGGGTTGACGGTTCCAACAATTAGTGACTGAAAAGGCGAGAATGCAGTGCTAACAAATAGTGGTGGTGAAATATTTGGAGGAGAAGATCTAGGGATTGAAGTGTGCAAGGATGAGACAGAATAAGATAGAGGGGTAAAAGAGAGTGGTAGGTTGTTTGATAGGAGAGAGCAGAATCTGAAAGTGGAGTTGTAGAAAGGGAAATACTACATTGGGGAGAGAAGGCAAAAGTGGTGATGTATGCTCGCTACTGGCATAAGAAGCCATATTTAGGCAAAACAAAAGGAAAAGGGAGATAGAATCAGCCCTTAGCAATAAATGGCTATTTGATACCATGTGTAAAGTATTATTTGGCACATTATTGCTCTTCTCATGAGCCTTGAATATATAATAGACAATCATAAAAGGTTAAATCATCAAGGATAACAATACTACAAGGCTCTTGTAGACAACCAAGTATAGTTGTACAAGGTCTTACAAGAATATCATACCCTCATTTCTCTCTAGCAAATATACTAAATTGATTGTATTATATTGTAGGATATATAATTGATTCTAATTGATTTAGATGCCTTCCATATCTTTATTCCTTTCTTAGTCATCAAGACTATATGTATAAATGCATGCATAACCTTTATCAATACAATAAGCTAGCATTAGCTTTCATTGCTAATGCTTAATAATATCGGAGCTAATGTCAAAAAGAGTCTTTTGATCCTGCAATTTTTTTCTTCAAACAGTCTCATGGAAGAGACTAATTGTAATCACTCTTCCTCTCCATTATCCTCACTTGTGCCAAACGCATCCACTACAATGCATCATATCGTCATGTCTTTTTCCTCGACCAATCTTTCTCCTCGACAAACCTTTCTTTGAAATTCAATATTATGTTGCCTCTCCTCTTATGCAACCATCATACACAAATATTTCTCATCCCTCTACTATTATGGGACCTTCAACTTTCTCTCCCCATATTTTCCCAACAATTCCAAGAAATAATACCATAGGAAATATCACACCCTTCTCGACAGGATCCTTATCGGCTTTCACAAATATAATTGGATCCCAGTCTCACCCTAAACCATTTTCCTGTGTTCCTAAAAGTTATCATGAACCCACGTCCATCAACCCATCCACCCCAACTATAATTCCCTTAACTATCCAAAATGACCAACCAGAGCTTAGTTCAATTCCTTTTCCAGCCTCTCTAACTACTCCTATTAAACTTACCTCCACCAATTATCCTTGGTACTCTCAGTGGCACTCAGTACTTATTGGGCTAGACCTTACACATAACATTCATGATCAACCCACTATGTATCAATTGCATAATGAATGATGGTATCACCAAGAGTAGTTGTTACGAAGTTCTCTTATTGCTACTCTATCTACCGAATTTGTCTCTTTGGTCAACACTGCCGAAGCTTCTAATGATGTTTGGACTACTCTATGTGTTATATATGCAAAACTATCGCATGCCCGGATTCTCAGTCTCAAGGACTCAGTCACCTGTGCCACCAATGGTACTCTAAGTGTGTCTTCTTTTCTTCTACATATTAGGCAACTTGAGACTACTCTTAATTCTAATAGAGTTTCTATTAGTCTTGATGATGTCACTCTATATGTTCTTAATGGCTTTCCACATGAACACTAAGGTATTTATGATTCTATTTGGACTCGAGACACCTCACTTCATTTTGATGAACTTTATAAAAAAGTGTGTGACTATGAGCAACAACTCCAATGAGATCCCACTCCTCCTACTTTTCCATTGACTACCAATTTTGTGGCCAAGCCCACCTCTTCAAACTTTTGGAAAAATAGGTCTAGTACTGGATCTAATAAATTCACAACTCAACAAGGCAATCATCACTCCAATGGAAAATAAGGCAATCGATTGATTTGCCAATATTGTGATAAGCCTGGTCATGTAGTCTAGTAATGTCCTAAACTCCAAGTGGCCTTTCCTTGGCTAAATCCTTTTATCTCTAACAGTGTAGCCTCGAGTAATACATCCACTCCACAACCGAATGCAAACAGGGTTGCTATAGGAGCAAATAGAAATCCAAATTGGTCAATTGATTCAGGGGCATCCCATCATGTCACAAGTGACCTGCAGAATCTCTTGTTGCATTCCAATTATACTTATGATGATTTGATGCTAGGTGATGGTAAAAACTTATGTGTCACAAACTTTGGTTCCACCAAACTTTCTTCTCCTAATCATGATATGCACCTTTCTAATGGTTGATGTGTTCCTAGTATGCAAAAGAATCTTATTTTTGTTTATAAGTTATGTGCCTCTAATAATCACTATTTGAGTTTATATAATCTCATTTTTGGGGTCCTGCACCTGTTTCTTCAGTTGATGGGCGTCAATATTATTTAATATTTGTTGATCATTTTACTAAATATATCTGGCTATGTCCTATGAAAAAGAAGTCTGAGGATTCTCAAATCACTCAACGATTTAAAGCCTTAGTTGAACAATATTTTAATAAGTACACCGTCTCCTTTTATTCAAATAATGGTGGTGAATTTATCCATCTGGAAGATTTCTTTTCTTCTTATGGAATATCTCATTTTCTTACTCCACCATACACCCCTGACCAAAATGGTCTTGTGGAAATACGCAATAGACATATTATTGAAACCAGTATTACTCTTCTTCACTATGCCAACTTGCCTCTCTCATTTTAGTCACTTGCTTTCAAATTGCTGCCT
This sequence comes from Solanum appendiculatum, assembly GCA_018342035.1. Lineage (NCBI taxonomy): Eukaryota > Viridiplantae > Streptophyta > Magnoliopsida > Solanales > Solanaceae > Solanum > Solanum appendiculatum. The sequence continues at coordinate 249,647 of JAGDQO010000766.1, read as the reverse complement.
ATTTAATCAACAGGCTTCCAACACCTCTACTTCATTATGATTCATCATATATTTGAATTTTTTGGGATTCTACCAAGTGTGATGACTTATTTGTGTTTGATTGTCTTTGTTATCCATGGTACAGCCTTATTCTCGCAACAAGCTTGAACCTCGTTCTAACTCATGCATATTTCTTGGCTACTCCAATAATCAAAGTGCCTACAAATGCTTTGATCCTAAAACACATAATTTATACATCTTTCCATGTTGATTTTATTGAGCATGTATTTCCATTTTCTGGTTCCAACCCCCATGGGCCCATTCCAACAGAAGAAACTTTTAACACTTGATTTCCATGTCTATTAGCCTCTTCATCATCTTCTTTGGTTGCACAACTAGATTCAAGTAAGAGTGCTTCTCCAAATGTGGCATCTCCTATTAATATTACTTCCTCATTGGATACATTGAGAATTACTACATAGATGCCAGGTATGGGCATAACTCCTGCAACAGATAATTCTTTTTCTTCACCTGCCTCTTCAGCTTTACAAGATTCATCACTTGTCTAAAACACAAAACCAAGTGTTCCCATGCCATCATTAAGTGACCAACCATTATAATCTACATCAAACAGTGAATCGGATATTGAAACCTCACATGAACTATCAACCACTGAGCCAATTATTTCACCCATCATTACCCCATCCTCTATTTTTCAGCATAAGACCTCTAAATCTTTAACCTCTTGTTGTCCATCACCCACACCATTATCTCTATCTTCCACCAATAGCACTCATCTTATGATTACTAGGCTCAAAAACAACATACCAAACTAGTCCAAAATTTGTCTTTGTGTTGCCACTACTTCATCTACCTCAAGTTCCTCTTTGCCAGCATCTACAAGAATCAAAATAGAACCCAATCATGCTTTAAGAGATCCTATGTGAAAGCAAGCAATAATTAATGATATTTTTTCCTTACAACATCAAGATACATGGACGCTTGTGCCACCTTCATCCGGTAAGAATATTGTGGCCTCAAAGTGGATTTTTAGGGTAAAAATGAATGCAGATGGAAGTTTAAATAAATATAAAGCACGGTTAGTTGCACAAGGATTTACTCACAAACCTGGACTTATTATATTTAAACTTTTTTCTCTAGTTGCAAACATACCACTGTTTGGGTTATTTTATCCATTGCTCTATCTAAAAATTGGTGTTTCAGACAATTGGATGTTAATAATGTTTTTCTTCATGTTACTTTGATGGAGGAAGTCTACATGTCTTAGCCTAAGGGTTTTGTTGATTCAACTCGGCCTACTCGTGTTTGTTGTCTCTGAAAAGCAATTTATGGCTTAAAGCAAGCCCCGCATGCATGGCATAATAAGTTCAGTGGACAATGGCTATCCACTATCTTTGGGATTCAAAGCTTCCACAATAGATCCATGCCTCTTTATTTTCTCTATTGCTGGAACAATCATTTATCTCATAGTTTATGTGGCTGACCTCATTGTCACTGTTAATAGTGATTTTGCTATTTCATTATTTATTACCAAGCTTGGCACTCAGTTTTCAATCAAGGATTAGGGAAATATTACCTATTTTCTTGGAGTTCAATTCATTTGTACATCTAGTGGTCTCTTGTAATCTCAAAGAAAATACTTAGAGGATATTGTAGATCGTGCTTCCACTGCTGGTGTAAAATTTGTTTTAACACCATTTGCGACCACAAATTCTCTTCTGTTGGATGATAGTAATCATCTACATGACCCTAAAGAGTATTAGGTTCTTGTTGGTTCCCTCCAATTTTTGGCACTAACATGTCCGGATTTTGCCTTCGCAACACATCGTCTCTCTCAATTTGTGCATCACCCAACAACTAACCACTAGACTTCCTTGAAGCATGTTATTCACTATCTTATTGGCACTATTGATCATGCCTTATTTCTACATAAGAATTCTCCACTTGATTTACATGCCTTTTATGATGCGGTATAATGACCTAGAAGGTGATTTTTGGAAATTTTTATAAAATTACTATTTCGCCCCTCCCGATATCAACCCCGAGTTATTTCTAATTGAGTTTTGAAAGTTGGTTTCAAGATTTGAGTAAAAAGTTGTGAATTTTGTAAGTTTTGAGTTTGAAAGGCTAGAGTTGTTAAAAAGTAGTTTTTGATGTCTTTTGGAGTTTTGAGTGTCGAAATAGAGTTCCATCGATTCCATCAGTCCCGGAATGTAGAAATTTTTCTAAGAGAGTTTTGGTTTAAGATTACGAGTCTTTTTGAGGATTTAAGGTCCTAAATTAGAAAATTATAGAATTTTAGCCTTTGGATTGACTTTGGTCAATATTTAGGGTTCGAATACTCAGATCAGAATTTTGAGAGTACCATAGATTTCGGGGAATGATTCTAGGCCTAACTGAGGTTTTGATTGAATTTTTCAGAAGTCCCGAGATTAATTTAGCCTTTTCAGGTATTATGTTCATTTCTTGTGACTTACACAGATTTCGGGTCAAGGAGACCTCTGGTTCATGTTTTGATGATTCCATTGACTCGAGAACATCGACTTGAGTCAATTTTCATATATGGTTTTAGTATACAGGGTTCCGAACAAATTCCGAGGGTCCATTTGATGTTTTAAAAGTTGGCAGATATTTTTTTTGTGTGTGTACTTCACTTTAGTAAAGGATGGCTCGCTTTAGCGAGCATCCTCTTAGCAAAAGGTTGATCATGATCGCGAGAGGTCAGGCCTCTAAACCTTCACATTCATGATGGGGTGCATTATGATTGTGACCTTCACTTTAGCGAAGGTCTGTTCGCGGTCGTGAAGCCTAAATCTTATCTGGGGTTTGCTTATCTGAACTAGAGTTTGCTTTTACGACATCAGAGAGGGTTTTAGACCTGCCATTTTTGGTGTTTTACCCATTTTTCCCCATTTTGAGCTTTGTAAAATCCTTAGAGATGATTTTGAAGAGATTTCTTGTGCTAAATCATTTGGGTAAGCTTTTGTGACCCTAAAACTTCAATTCCCTTTTATCATTTATGGTTTTAACATCAAAACTTGGGATTTTGATTGGAAAATGGCAAGGTTTTTCAAGAACTTGAGTGCTAAACTAAAATGGTGATTGTGAACTGATTTCAACTTCTTTTCTCGAAATGGTTTACACCAATGAGCTCCAAATGCCTTCGTAACATTTGCAAGTAAAGATTTTGGGATTTCAAACATCATTTTCAGAATTGGGTTTTTGAGTTGATTGACCCATTTTATAAAGTGTATGATATTGGTATTGTTATTTCAAGAATTTTATTGTGATTACTTGATTGAATTAGATCGTGTGGCTTTGGACATTGTTCAAAAAGGGAAGGCTCAAGTCTTGGATTGACTTTTTGATTGAATTGAGATAAGTGATCTCCTAAACCTTGCAAAATTAGGAGAATCATGTATTTCTCTTTATTTGTATGTGTTGGGAAGTAATTGGAAGGAGGTGATGGGTTCATTATTTCACTTGATTAATCTTACTAAATAAAAAGGGGATTAATGAAAAGGCAATGTGTTAATCATAATACTTTGTGAATTGCCTTGTTGTGTACCCTATTGTGTTGATTGATGAAATGCTTTAACAGCAATATCATGGACTTGAATTGCTTGAGTTCTTGTCTCTACCTTATAGTGTGAAATAGCTTGTTTCCATTAATTGTTGTGCACCGTGATGAAACATGTGATATAAAGCTGAAGGGAAATGGTTTCATCTAGTGATGTGATATAAAGTCAAAGGAAAATGGCTCTGGCTAGTGATATGATATAAAGATGAAGGGAAATGGTTTCGGCTAGTGATGTGATAAAAAGCCAAAGAGAAATGGTTCTGGCTAGTGATAGATATAAAGCCGAAGGTAAATGGTTCCGGCTAGTAATGTGATACAAAGCCGAAGAGAAGTGGTTTCGGCTAGTAATATTGTACCAAAGGGAAATGGTTTTGGTAAGTAATACTATATAAAGATGATGGTAAATGGTTCCGGCGGGTGAAATTGTGCTGATGAGAAATGGTTCCAACTAGTGTTGATTATTGTGATTTTATGAACTTGATACTTGAGATTGATCTACTTGTTAATTGTGATTGATCTACTTGATATATGTGATTGATTTATTTGATACTTGTGATTGATATCATTGATGCTTGTTGGTTGTTGAACTGACACTATTGGATTGTGATTGTTAGGACTTGTGAATTGTGTATTGTGAATAAGAAGTTGTGTCTCATTTGAGACAAAGTGTTGATAGGTGATGCCAAGGAGGCTATCATTGATTCTGATGGTATCTTGAGAATCGGAGGCAGGATTTGTGTGCCCAAGGTGGGCAAAATGATTAGATTGATTTTTGAGAAGGCCCATCATTCTCGATATTCCATTCATCCTAAAGTGGTGAAGATGTATCATGATCTGAGTCAGCATTACTGGTGGTGTGGCATAAATAGGGATATTGCATATTTTGTTTCTAGGTGCTTAACTTCCCAATTGGTCAAGTGTGAGCACTAGTGACCCAGAGGTATATCTCAGAGGATGACTATTCCCGCATGGAAGTGGGAACGAATCACCATGGATTTTGTTGTGGGTTTGCCTACACCCGTGGGTGGTTATGACTCTATTTGGGTGGTTGTTGACATGCTGACCAAGTCCACCCATTTCATCTCAGTTCGGGTGAAGTATATGGTGGAGAAGTTAGCCCAACTTTATATTAGTAAGACTGTGGGACTACATAGAGTCCATGTCTCCATTATCTCTGATCAAGGTTCTTTGTTCACTTCCCATTTTTGGAAGGTCATACAGCATGGTTTGGATATTCGGTTAAATATGAGTATGACCTTCCATCTCAGACTGACAGGTAGTTCGAGCGGACGATTATAGTGTTAGAGGATATGCTCCGAGCTTGTGTGATTGAATTTGGTGCTAGATGGGATCAGCATTTGCCCTTAGCAGAGTTTACCTACAATAAAAGTTATCACTCCAATATTCATATGGCCCCATTTGAGGTGTTCTATGGCAGACGGTGTAGATCTCTGATCATTTAGTTTGATTCGCTGGAGATGGACTCTTAGATACATACTTACTTAGAGATGCTATGGAGCAGTTCCGTATGATTCAGGGTAGGTTATTGAAAGCTCAGAGTCGACAGAAGTGTTATGCAGAGAGTTTGAGCCCTAGTGTTTATGGAGTGATCATGTTTGGCTCTGAGTTTCGCCCATGAAGGGTATGATGAGGTTCGGAAAGAAAGGAAAACTTAGTTCTAGATTCATTAGACCTTTTGAGATTTTGAGCTGAGTGGGTGAGGTGGCCTATAAGTTGGCCTTACCACCTAGTTTGTCAGTTGTGCATCCTGTGTTTCATGCCTCCATGTTTCAAAAGTACGTGTCAGATGAGTCTCATGTGCTTTCTCTTGATTCGGTTGTGTTGGGTCCGAACTTGTCTTTTAAGGAGGAGCCTATAGCCATCTTGGATAGGTGAGTCTGAAAGCTTAGGACCAATGAGATTGCTTTAGTGAAGGTGTAGTGGAAGTACCATTCAGTTAGTGAGGCGACTTGGGAGACAAAGTCTACTATGCGTGCCAGATATCCTCAACTTTTCAAGGCTTCTGGTACTTTCTTTTACTTTATGTCTGAGGACAACATGGTTTTTAGTGGTGGATAATGTACTGCCTGGAAAGACACTTTTGGAAATTTTTGTACCATTTTGCCCCTCCCGATATCGACCCTGAGTCATTTCTGAATGTGTTTTGAAAATTAATTTTGAGTTTTGAGTAAAAAGTTGTAAATTTTGTGAGGTTTGAGTTTGAAAGGCTAAAGTTGTTAAAAATAGTTTTTGGTGTCTTTTTGAATTTGAAGTGTCAAAATGGAATTTCATCGATTTAATTAGTCCCGAAGTGTGGAAATTGGTCTAAGAGAGTTGTTGGCTTCAGATTCGGAGTATTTTGATTATTTGAGGTCCGAAGTTGGAAAATTATAAAATTTTAGCCTTTTGATTGACTTTGGTCAACATTCGGGGTTTGGATGCTCGTATCATAATTCTGAGAGTTTCTTGGTTTCGGGGGATGATGTGAGGTCTTGGTTGAATTTTCAAAGGTCCCGAGCTTGATTTAGCCTTTTTAGGAGTTATGTTCATTTCTTGTGACTTTCATGAATTTTGAGTCAAGGAGACCTTGAATTCATATTTTGATGGTTCCATTAAGTCCGAAACATCGAGTTTAGTCAATTTGCATATATGATTTGTGTTTACGGGATTTCAAACGAATTCCAAGGATCCATTTGATGTTTTGAGAGTTGGCTAATATTTTCTGGTGTCTTTGTGCTTCGCTTTAGCGAGGGATGGCTTGCTTTAGCAAGCATCACTTCAGCTAAGGGTTGATCGTGTTCGCGAGAAGTCAGGCCCCTGGACCTTCACGTTCGTGATGGGGTGCATCACGATCGTGACCTTCGCTTTAGCAAAGGTCTGTTCGCGATCGCAAAGGTAAGATTTTATCCGGGATTCACTTTTATGAACCAGAGGTTGCTTTTGCGACATATAAGAGGATTTTAGACTTGTTGTTTTTTGAGTTTTACCCATTTTGAGCTTTTTTAAAACCCTTGGAGGCAATTTTTAAGAGATTTCTTGTGCTAAATAATTTGGATAAGCTTTTGTGACCCTAATACTTCAATTTCCTTTTATTATATATGGATTTTAACATCAAAACTTTTGATTTTGATTGGCAAATGGCAAGCTTTTCTAGAACTTGAGTCCTAAATTAAAATTGTAATGGTGAACTAATTTTAACTCCTTTTTCGAAATGGTTTTCACCAATGAGTTCTAAATGCCTTGGGTAACATTTGTAAGTAGATATTTTCGAACTCAAACCTCATTTTTGGAATTCAGTTTTTGATTTGATTGGCCCATTTTCAAAGTTTATGATATGGGTATTGTTATTTCTAGAATCTTATTGTGATTACTTGATTGAATTAGATTGTGTGGCTTTAGACATTGTTCGCAAAGGGAAGACTCAAGTCTTGTGTTGACTTTTTGATTGAATTGAGACAAGTGATCTCCTAAACCTTACAAAATTAGTAGAATCGTGTATGTCCCTTCATTTGTATGTGTTGGGGGGTAATGGAAATGAGGTAATGGGTTCATTGTTCTACTTGACTAATCTTAATGAATAAAAATGGGATTAATGAAAAGGTAACATGTTGATAATAATGCTTTCTGAATTGCCTTGTTGTGGATCCTATTTTGTTGATTGATGAAATGTTTTGATGGCATTATTATGGACTTGAATTGCTTGAGTATTTGCCTCTTTCTTATGATGTGAAATTGCTTATATTCATTGATTATTGTGCACCGTAATGAGACATGTGATATAAAGCCGAAGGAAAATGGTTCCGGCTAGTGATATGATATAAAACCGAAGAGAAATGGTTCTAGCTAGTGATGTGATGTAAGACCGAAGGAAAATAGTTTCAACTAGTAATATTGTACCGAAGGAAAATGATTCCGGAAAGTAATACTATATAAAGCTGATGGGAAATGGCTTCGATAAGTGTTGATTACTGTGATATGATGAATTGATATTTGAGATTGATCTACTTGTTAATTGTGATTGATCTACTTGATATATGTGATTGATTCATTTGATACTTGTGATTGATATCCTTGATACTTGTTGGTTATTAAAATGTGACTATTGAACTATGATTGTTAAGACTTGTGAACTATGTATTGTGAAACTGTTAGGTTAGGCTGATTTCTATGTAGGTTGTAGTTTGGGATGAAAGGAGTAATTATTTTCTAGCTAGTTTTTCCTTGTTTATTTGGTAACTTTCTGAGCACCGTGTTGGTTGGTACTCACTCCTTGCTTCTATACTTATGTATGCTCCGAGCTCAGATCCGTGTGATTGCTCTTCTTCGTGTTACATCTGAGGCTTTCTAAGGGTACGTTGAGAGGTAGTTGCTTGTCATCCCGGTGGACTCTCTTGTTCCTTACCTTATGCTTTGTTCTTTTTGAGAAACAAAGACATTGAGACTTGTAATTATCTTTCAATGTCGCAGTTTATATATTAGTGTCTTGTACACGTGACAACCAGATTTTGAAGTTATATTAGAATGAATAAGTTTTTCCCTCTTATATTATTCTAGTTTTACTTCCCGCATTTGTTTCGTTTCATTGGGTTTGAGGCTGACTTGTCTTTGTAGGAATAGACAAGTGCCGTCACGTCCATTTTTTGATTGTGACATGTAGATTGGGAAGGAAATAAAGATTATCGGACGTCCACTAGTGCTCATGTTAGTTTTCTTATTAAGAATCCAATATCTTGGAGTGCACAGAAGCAACGCTCCGTGGCGCATTCTTCAACCGAGGTTGAATATCATTCTGTTCCCACAACAACTACAGAGTTGCGTTGGATTTGAAATCTGTTTCAAGAAACTTTCACTCAGCTCTCTTTGACCTCCGGTAATTTATTGTGATAACTTTGGCTCCACTTATTTGGCTGCCAACCAAGTGTTCCACTCAAAAATGAAGCATTTGGAAGCTGATTATCACTTTGTCCGATCTCTTGCTTGTCAAGGATTTCTTCGTTTTGTGCATATCTCAACTAAAGAACAACTTGCAGATGCACTTACAAAACTACTAGCTCATCAAGATTTTCAAAGATTGCGATCCAAGATTGCCGCTCTTGCTCTCTCCAATCACAACAATCTTTAAGGGAAAATCTTAGAAGAATATCATGCCCTGATTTCTCTCTATCAAATATGGTAAATTGATTGTATTATATTGTAGGATATATAATTTATTCTAATTGATTTAAATACCCTTTATATCTTTATTTCTTTCTTAGTCATCAAGACTATATGTATGCATAATTTTTATCAATACAATGAGCAAGCATTAGCTTTCACTGCAACCACTTTACAAGGACTCTATTTATGTTCTAATATTGGGAAGATTACACATTATGAAGTCTCAATTTCCTAATTTTGACCCTTGAGTCAAGGTTCTTAAGGAGAATAGAATATCATGATTATAATCGTTAGTAACAAATCGTAGGACTAAGTATAAGATTCATTTAAGTTATGTAGGTGCTTAAAGTTATTGTAAGTTTATTTTCAGTATTTCCTTTTAAATTCCTTAGACCTTTTAGCTTATAAGTAATAGAATTAGTGACGCGGCTAAATTCATCTGTGGATTAGTGCTTTTTATAGTTATGATACTTTTTTATCGATTATCTATGAAATATCAAATTTTCTTCTTTTCTTCTTTTCCCTTCTTTCTCATTTCTGCCTTTCACAAGTGAAGCTCGTAACTTCTTCATTTGTGATATTCAACAATTAGTATGTTATATTCTCTAAATTTATACGAATAGGCTAAAAGTTTTGGTTCTCGTTACATGTTGTTATAGAGAGTTAATTTTTTTTTATTTGTTACTCCTAAATTATTTAGCTCATATAATAATATTATTATTTATAGAAGTAAGGATTAATTCAAAGCACTAAAATATTTATGGTAACATGTAGATAGTTTTTCTTTATTTCATTTTTGTACCCTTTTTATATATATAGTGTTCAATATGATTTTAAGCGAAATTAAAATTATAAAATTCTCTACTAAAATATTTTGGGGCCTCAAAATGTAAGGGCCTAAAGCAAATGCTTTATTGGCCTCACTTTTCAACCACCTCTGTGACCTTAATTAGAACTAGTGGCGAATCGATATAGAAAGAAGAGGGTATCACAATATTTAGATGTCTCGATTAAATTTCATGTACAGTATATACAAGTAAAGGTTTTTTTTGTATACAATGTATTTAATTTTAACATATTGTTGCATGCAAATGATATTATTAAGAACTTAATTTCAATGCATATTGTGGTGACTTAAAATATTCGATTGCATAAGATATGGCTATGAAACTAGATATAATATGGAGAAACATAAGTTTCTTTTATGCTATTATAAAGTTCTTGTATAATTAAAATTAACTCAATACTATACTGGTATGATAATATATATAAGAATACTTGAGAACTGTGCAAATTTACCATGTGTAAACTTAGACTGACTCGACTAAGGGCGTGTTTGGGAAATTGAATAACTAGTTGTGGAACTCAGGTTGAAAGTAGGCAGGTGCTTAGTGCTTGAAATACAATCTATAATTCTAGATATAATAATATAGAGAGATATAGATAAAGTGATGTAATACCTCTAGATTTATGAAAAGCATTCATATTACTCTTTTTCTCTTCTATTTTTTTTGGTTTGCATTTCTCTTTTACTAGATAATAAAAGGCTCATTTACTGGCCCAATATTCTAATCTTAAATATATTTCAAGTATTAATTAGTTTTTCAAAATATATATCAAGCAAACAAGTCTTCCAACTGCTTTCAAGCCTTCTAGAATAACAAACATGTGACTTGGTTTGTTCATAATTCTTTAGTTGTTATTTTTTTCAAAAATAATTTATTTCTAAATATTTTTAGTTTTTGAAATATGACTAAAAAAGTTTTTAAAAACTTAATGAGATCTTTTTATGGTTTACTAGCTCTATAATAATACACACATTTGAGAATACGAGAGGTTGATATCTTTCACATGATAAATTTATTATGGCATATTTAGGGGTGTTTATAGACAATGGCATGGAAGAGCAAGGAAAACTAGTTGTTACTGGCTAAAGAATGAATAATAGGCCATCAAATTGAGTATCCTATACGTTGCATGCACATGTACCAAACAATAGAGAAAGTGATAATCTACTAATCTATGAAAAATAATTCAATATTGAGAAGCCAATTAAATCAAAGAACAAGTATTATAATAGAAAATGTGTAAAAAATAAAATTCATTAAAGAGTAAGAATTTTACAATCTTTCAAGTTCTTAATATATCTGACAGTACCAAATTTCTAATATACGGCTATTAGAAATGATCATTCATAATCTTAATGAAGTCATGGATTACCGTGCGAAGCGCGGGTAAATTATCTAGTTTAAATAACAAATAAAGATATATGTATACTCCCTCTGTTCACTTTTACTTGTCACTTATTCCTAAAATAAATTTTTATTTTTATTTTTATTTATCACTTTTGACAAACGCGAAAAAACTTCAGTGAACTCGTATCATAGCAATGAAAGTTTGGATTATGGAGGCTCAGATATCTCAGAATAAAGTCTTAAGCAAGAAACTGGGGAGAGTTGGCAAAATAGCCACTCTCAAGACTTAATGAAGCATTTAGACACAAGTCTTCATAAATTAGCTCTTTAGACACTATATATGACATCAGTCATTATTCTTTCAAAATATACAACACCCTACTCTCAAGTTTTTAATACTACACTTTGGTCCCCACTCACCAACAAATGTGGAATTGTTTTTATTTTCATTCATTAAAAACAATTCCAAATAGAGAAAAGCTCTCCAAGAAGAAACCCAAAATGGCTCCCGTTTTGCAGCTGATTTAGCCGATTCCAGTGACTTTTCCGACGTTATTATAGCTTTTACAGGTGAAATCATCATCAGCCTACTCATTGCTACCATTTTTACACCATTTTCTTCACAAAAGCTTCAAAGAAAATTTTTCCCGCCATTTTAGAAGCTTGAGAAATCTTTCAAAATGACTTCATAACTCGTTTATAGATAAACTTTAGTAGTTTAGAAGAACTATAGATATTTGTTCTCCATTTCAGGTGCTTGATTTGAACCCGATCTTGTCCATTCGCATTTTGTACGAATTTTGTATCAAACATCGACCGCTAATCACTAATACCGTAATCTAGTATATATCAGTGTAGTCTATATATAATGGCAGTAGCTGAATTTATTGTTGCTGGTGGTGATTATATGGGAGTATGGGAGGAGACTCCCAAAAGCTGGTATTGAAAATCTTCTAGTAAGACGACAGTGCCCATTGTGTTGCGTCGCAATGGTTCATATGACGATATGATTGCAAGCGTAAATGAAGCCAGTGAGTTAGCTTGCGAGCCAAGCGACTTGGTGATTAGCTATCAAATGAATGGGAGGGAAAAACTACATCCCACATTCACAAAGAATGACAAGAATGTGGACTTGTACATGATGGATATTGTTGTTGATGGCTCTAGGCCTATATTGAGGATAAATGTCATTGCGAGGCCTCCGATTGAATCAACGAATTCATTTAACGACAACGACTTGGTTGAAAATGAAAGCTTGGGTGATGATTTAATGAATAGGTATGATGATTCAGTGGATGTTGAAGATCAACCAGTAGATATGGAAGATTTCGAACATTTTGAAGAAATGCAGGGAAAGCAGGAATTGAGATGACAACCCAGCCATTCTTTCTCTAATGGAACTAATTTTTACATGTATCAAATATTCAGTACCAAGGGTAAGCTGCAATTGTTATTAACCGAAGCAACAGCGAGGAAATTTTTTGATTTTGCTACAGTGAAGAGTTGTACTAAATACTTAAAGGTGAAATGTGTATCTCGTATTTGTGCGTGGATTCTGCAGGCAAAGAAATATAAGTGTTTGGATAGATTTCATAGCTACAAGTACATTGGCGATCACATTTGCGGTGTTGAACATGCCATCAGCAGTCATAGAAAAATCTCGAACAAAGTCATTGTGTCGCTTTGTGTGAATTTGTATCGTGAGGGCAAGGGTCAAAATGTTAAAGAGATTCAGAGGATTATTTTTAATTTTTTTCATTGTAGTCCAAGCTATTTTAAATGTTGGAAGGGAGGTGTGACTGCCAAAGAAATGGTCCGAGGGACAACGGAACACGGATATTCATGTTTACCGGCTTTTTCCTATATGATCGACACTCTTAATGTTGGTTCTAGCTATGATATCATGGTAAGCGGGGATACTCATCGATTCATGTATTACTTCTTAGGTTTTGGTGTTTGCATTAGGGGATTTTCCCATATGAGAAAGGTAATTGCGGTTGACGGCACCCATTTGCATGGTAAATACGAGAGAGTGCTGCTGAATGTTGCTGCACAAGATATGGAGAATCATGTTTATCCAATTGCCTTTTGTGTTGTGGATAAACAGAACGATGCATCTTGGACGTTCTTCTTTGAGAAGTTGAAGGAGATTGTGGTCGATGAGCCAGATTTGTGTTTTATTTTCGATAGGCACAAGAGCATTACCAATGGTATTGCAAAAGTTTACAATCATGCTTATCACGGATATTGCATAAGGCACCTCAGTGAAAACCTTCGGGTAAATCACCATTGTGGAGATTCCCTCTATCTATACTACAACGCGGCGAAGGCATATTCTTTGGAGGAGTTCAACGATCATTTTGTGGAATTCAGGGACAAATGCCCCAAGGGAACCGTCGTCCTTGAGCATGAAGTTGGTTTTGAAAAGTGGAGCATGGCACATTTCCCAAGCAACAGGTATGATGTGATGACCACAAATATTGCCGAGTCACTCAACACTATGTTGATAGACAAGAGAGAGTACCCTGTGGCATCCATATTTAATTTGATTCTAAGAGATTTGGAGAATTAATCGGGGAAAGGCATGCATATGTCCTTAAATCAAATGGTAATAAAATGGTGTTGGCTGCCAAAAGGATAGCAAGAAAAAAAATTATCGAGGGTGACTCCTTGTATGTGGAGAACATAATCGGGGATGGCAATCAATTCACTGTGTTCGGTGCAGGTTCTACTTCCAATGTGAACCTACTGAAAAAGTCGTGTTCTTGTAGGGAATATCACTTGGTCAAAATACCATGCGCTCACGCAATGGCTGCTTTGCAATCAAAGCATGTCGATGAGTGTGGTATGAGCATCTATGAATACTCTTCGCCTTTATATAAAACTAAAGCATACCTCCTTGCATACTCTAATTCTATTAATGTTGTCCCTCTCAAGTCGGAATGGTGTGTACCAGAAGAATTGCTAAACGTTAAGATTCTTCCACCCCTTGTCGATACCAAGCTTGGAAGGAAGAAAAGAAAACGTGTCAAGGGTGTCGGTGAGAATTTCAAGATCAAGAGGAAGAACAAATGTTCAATTTGCAAGAGATCCGGACACAAGAGAACCACATGTATGAACAACAGTAAATCTTAGATAGGATTTGACTAACTTTGTTTTTGTAATCAAGCTACTGTAGATCTCAAGCTACTGTTTATTTTGGAACCCAACATTTTGGTCAATTTAATATCAGTTATTATCGAAATTACTCATGATCTAATATAGATCAATTAAAAGATGACATACATTTTGTACAATGTCTATTAATATTTATTATCAAGTCCACTCGTTGTGTATTAAGGTGTGTATTATTAATACATGGAAATTCATGATATTCGTAATGCAATAATTTTAATGCATGCATTAGAATGCAATGTTCCTCAAAAAAAATTTGTTTACATTTTTTCCCACTAAAATTTTAAATTTTTCTCATGCATACTATTTTTAATGCCCAAAATCAAATAATTCATAATAAATAACCTATGTATAACCAATTCAAACATAACTAATACAAGCATTACTTAGATATACACTCTACCAAACGACACCTTAAAGAATTATCAAAAAATTAGACGTTGAGATTGAAAAAGTAGCAATTTATACTTTGTTATTATTGTAAAATTTGTATAATTGACTATTGTCACTGTTGGTCAAAATATATAGACCATTAAGACAATCGATACCTGTTCATGTGGTTGATTTAGATTTTACCAACGACATTTACACTTCATCATTAGTAAGGTATATACGGGTTGAAATCATGATCCAAAAATGATCTATACTGAACCTACTAGAATATGATGCTTATATATAGACCGTAGCTAATATAATTTAAAAAATAGAATGATTAATTAATAGTAAATTATATTATTGAAATTTATTCAATTAAATAAATTTAAACAAGTCTTGTGATCATGTAAGGGTCCACATACATTAGGGGTGATGATCAATGATGTATGAGAAAGATTTGTAGTTATAGAATCAACATCCTCAGAGTAATGTATGAGAAAGCATAAGTATGTTGGGAGAATTTCACTTGTTCAACCACAACTCTTCCTAAACATCATGTAAGGGTCCATGCAAATTGGGGGTAGTGATCAACATTGTATGGGAAGATGTTGATTACAATTATTCCTCATTCATACTTGTGCTTTCTCACACATTACTGTGAGGATGTTGATTGTATAACTACAAATCTTTCTCATACATCACTGATCATCACCCCTAATGTATGTGGACCCTTACATGATCACATGACTTGTTTAAACTTATTTAATTGAATAAATTTCAATAATATAATTTACTATTAATTAATCATTCTCTTTTTAAAATTATACTAGCTACGGTCTATATATAAGCATCATATTCTAGTAGGTTCAGTATAGATCATTTTTGGATCATGATATCAATCTGTATATACCTTACTAATGATGAAGTGTAAATGTCGTTGGTAAAACCAAAATCAACCACATGAGCAGGTATCGATTGTCTTAATGGTCTATATATTTTGACCAACAGTTACAATAGTCAATTATCCAAGTTTTACAATAATAACAAAGTACAAATTGCTACTTTTCCAACGGTAACATTTACTTTTTTTGTATAAAAGAAAGGATTCATGAAATCCTCCATCCTATTCTATTTTAAGCTACTTAAAAGAGAAAGGCCTAAAAATAATAATGTATGATTTGTTGTTAGTGTTTGCTTTTTGGAAATGTGTAACAGGGATGTAGTAGTACAGTCTTATATCTTTTATTCATGATCAGTAATATAATAAATCAACAGTGAGTACAGTCTATTAATAAAATGAAGTCCTTCTCGTATGGTAAGACAATACATTATATATACAATTTAAAGTCGATAACGGACAACAATATAAAAAACCACACCATGAAGAAACAGGTTCATAAAGAATCTTAAAAACTTTCATAATGAAACATGTGAAATTGTTTGTCAAAACAACATCTATCAAAATAAAATAACATTTGCATAATCCTATTGTCTTAAAAGCCACTTCAAAAATCAACTATCTGAAAAACCAATTGTGTCAAAAATCAACCACAAAAAACCAACCATTTCCAAAACCAACCATAACCAATCATCAAAAACCAACCTCCAAAAACCAACCATTTCAAAAGCTAATTGTCTTAAAACACTAATAATCACAAATATTTTACTCATCACCACCAACCTCACCATTGAGTTCCATAACAATACGCATCACGTCCACTGAATTTTCATCACTGCCTCATTTTTCATTTTTTCCTTCTTTTTCCTCTTCTGCCACATTAGTGGCCAAGCAAACTTCTTTTTTCTTTTCTTCTACATTCTCTTCGACCTTCTCCTCTTCTTTTTCTTCTTCATTCTCTGCCATCTTCTTCTCCTGTTGTTCTTTCTCTTCTTCTCCACTTGCTATGTTTTCCTTTTCATTTTATTTTTTTGTCTTCTCTTCTAGCTTCTCTTCTTCATTTTCCTCTTCTTTTTTCTCTTCCAACTTCTCCTCTTCTTTTTCTTCTTCATTCTCTTCTTCCTTCTTCTCTTCTACTACTTCATCAACTTCTTCTGCAAGATATTCATCAATTAGAACATCTTCATCGACTATTACTAATGCAAGGTTATTATCAACATCAACTGCAAGGTCTTTATCAACTGCAGCAAAGTCTTCATCGACTGTTGATGCTGCAAAGTCTTCATCAACTGCTGCAAGATCATTGGCTAAGCATTCATACAAATAAATTATTTTACACAAACAATAACTAAATTAGTCTACCTTTTTTTTCTTGTTTTTTCACTTCTCCTCAATTTCTCATCTCGTACGTAAGTAACAACTTCCACCATTGATTGCTCGAGGGATGCAACATGCTCACGTAGACTTTCATCTTTAGAAGTACTCGGTATATTTTTCTGTCCACTTGAAACACAATTTTTACAAGGTTGATTAGAATTGTGATCACCCAAATATTCTTCCTCCACATTATCTACTACTGAAGTGAGGACAGTCACACCTTCAAATTGGCCTTTAAGGCATCGAGAATTGTATCCTTCTCTTCATTCGTATATGGCTTTAATGTTGCCATGTAATTTTGTTTCGTCTCACAGACAGTAGGTGTGAGGTATGGGTGCACAACCTACAAAAAAACATAAATATTACACGATATTCACTAGTTTACAAATATTGCTAGATAATAGTAAATAAATTTCTTCCTTTGTACTTAAATGGATCACCTTCGATAATATCATCGCTCTTTGTCGTGTGCCATCTAAGTAAACGGGGAATGGGCAGAGGATAATCTAAGGACTTCTTGGCATACTTTCCAAGATGAGGAAAAGCCTCATATATCCAAACCTGAAATTAATAAAAGAACAAATACATAAACAGAGGCTATAAAATACTACATAAATATATAAGAGTTTATCATAAATCAAGTACATAATTAATAATGTTAAATCAAAACACTCTTTCTCCCATGGATAACTCTTGAAGAAATCTAAATAATCCGCCATCTTAATGTGGTTTGAATTCACAATCTTAGATCGATCATGGGCAAACAACATCGAGTGGACGAATCAAACTAAAGAGCACTTCAACTTCTGCTCCTTATTCAATCTGGTACCCTTGATCAAACTCATCAATTTTGTAGCAGTGATGTTCTTATTTTTTATCACCTTATAATGAAATGTCTTACCTTTCCGGAGGACTTTTGTAATTTTTGCATCACGGGGGTATGCTGAGCAATTCAGCCCCGTAATCAATGCAAATTCTCTTAAGACAAAACAAGCAGGCTTATCATTCACACAGAACCACATTTCATGCAATATTTTGTCATTTTTTATACGTCGCAGCAACATATAATGGACCATTTGTCCATTGAACTTGAAATATTCAAGAATACGCCTCAAGTGTCCAAAAGAAGTATCCTTAAAGTCATGATAAAAATTTTCTTGAACTAAAAGTTTTCTAAACTCACAATAAACATCCGTCCTTGCTCTCACAGAAATTTTTGCTGTAAATGATCCTATCTCATACATCCATGTTGTTAGATCATACGGCTTACCAGAGATATCTCTTGCACATATTGGCAAGGACAGGGGATTATCACCCTTATCTCTAGTATGGGTATCTCTACTACTCTCCTCATCTTTACTATCACTTTTTTCTTCACTAGATTCAACATCTTCACCAGCCTGGGCACTTCTATCCTGATAGTTTTCAATCTCAGCCATTGTATCATAATTCGAGTTAGACTCAGGTTCTTCGACTACAATTTTTACTTTTTTGAAGCATTGAAAACTTCTTCGGCCTTTCGTTTCTTATTGTTAGAAGCATTAGGAACAGATCATTCAATGATGTTGCCTCTGTTTTTAGCCATACTGTATTATATACAAGTAAAAACAGATTTGTCATATCACAATATCGACCACTAGTCTATCAACACAATCAGAGTAATGCTCAAAAAAATATACAAAATAAGTAGCAGTTCTAACAAAAATCGACAATGCTATTGACAGAAACACCATTAAAGTCAACCAAAATACAGAAAAGATTTTCAAATCGATAGGTGAGATAACCATAAAAATTCAAAAGTTTTCTATGCATTATCCAAACCAAAACATCATTAATGATGCAGAATAAAAAACATGAACTAAAAAAGGTCAGATTTTTAGAAGTTTAAGCAAAAATCTAAACTTCACTACACTATCGCAATAAAAAAAATCAAATGGGCTAAAAGTTTCTGAAAACATGATTAAACTTACCTGAGAGGAAGAAGATTGAAGAAGATTCAACTGAACTTGGAGAAGAAGATTGATGAAAAAAAGACCCACTCCAGTTCGTTTTGGATTTTTCAAGAACAATTGTGGAACCTCACGTTTATTTATGGTTTCAATAATGGAAGATGGAAGCGTTTGTTGGAGAAAGGTGAGTTTTATGGAGGTTTATGCTTTCGATAAATTAGGTATATGGAAAACGAAGAGGCACATTGGAGAAGACGTTCTCCGAGAACGTTCTGAGGTTTCCTCGGAAAACGTTTATACAATGTTATTAAATATTTTATATTGGAATTGTAATTTAATTTTTTGGAGGGATGAAATTTGTTTAATGTTTGAAGTGTTGGGATGAAAATGATGTTTTATAAACTTGTATTTTATCCCCCAAGTTTTTAAAGTGATGAAAACGTCTTTGACCCCACAACCCAACCCCACTTTTTTATTTTTTGTTAACCTAACCCTAAAAATTAAATCAAAAAGAAATTAAGTGACTATTTATCAAAATAAGTTTTGGGAGTGTCCCCTTTGCCAATTAATCTCAAGAAATTGATTCAGACATAGTGCGGATATTGTTTGCTCGTCAGCTGTCCTAGCACGCAACTACAGTACATCTGTCAGTTTCACCTAATTTGGACATTAATTTCCAATCATTGCCTCTTTCCAAAGGGCCAAATGGAGGGCAACCGTTCTAAAGGGTTATGGCCTCAAATTAACTTTCATTGGCTTGTCGTATCTGTTCAAATCAGTTAAATATTTAAAGTGTAGTATCTGACAATATCGAGATGAAGCACATGTTTAAAACATCCTTAAAGCAGCAGTGGTTTAACTGAAAACATAGCAACAACTGGCTCAGATTTGGCCAAAAGTGCACAGTGATAATTTGGCTTTGAACTTGCCCAAAATATAGCAATTTATCTCAAGCTCAGTAGCAACTATTTCCGTCAAAAGGGAATAGCCAGATAGACCACAGTTCATACCAAATGGGATGCCAAAATATAGTGATCAACCTTCTCAAAGGCGGCAGCTCAATCAAAAACATAGTGACAAATTTTTCGATCAAGTATACCATCTGTCCACTTTTAAAGGCGACAAAAACACACATTATACACAACAATAGTCATACTGAATGCAGTATATATATATATATATATATATATATATATATATATATATATCAAACATAGCAGACGTTCATTCGACAAAATGTGCATCAAAGGCAGCAGTAAATGTTCAAATGTATCACTTTGTCATTTCAGAAGTGCAGCAGATATCAGGCCCAAAATATAGCAACTATTTGGCCAGTATGTAACATATAATGTGCCTAACATACAACAGCTACTTAGCTTGCAATATGCTGAAAATGCAGTAGCTATTTTGCCCTAACAATCCCAACTCCCAAGAATGCAACATTTTCCTGTAATGACCTGGTTGGTCGTATATGGTATTTTCGTAAAAATTACCGTTCTGCCTCTCTCGATTTTGTCCCCGAGTTGTTTCTTGAATGAGTTTTGGAAGTTGGTTCCAAACTTTGAGTTAAAGTTGAGAATTTGGTCTATTTTGAGTTTGAAAGGCTTAAATTGCTTAAGAGTGATTTTCAAAGTCTTTTGGAGTTTCGAGTGTCGAAATGGAATTTCGTCGATTCCATTAGTTCCGGAATGTGGAATCTAATCAGTGATAGTTTTCGATTTTAAATTTGGAGTTTTTTTGAGGATTTGAGGTTCTAAGTTGTGAATTTATGGAAATTCAGCCTTTGGATTGACTTTGGTCAACATTTAGAGTTCGGACGCTCGGATCGGAATTTCGAGAGTTCCATTGGATTCGAGTGATAATTTTAGGCCTAGGAGTAGTTTTGATTGATTTTTGAGAGGTCCCGAGCTTGTTTTAACCTTTTTAAGTGTTTGTTAGTTTCTTGTGATATTCACGGATGTCGGATCAAGGAGACTTCGGATTCGTGTTTTGAAGGTTCTATTGAGTCCGAAACGTAGAGTATAATTGACTTACATATCTGGTTTGTTTTTATGGGGTTTCCAAAGAATCTCGATTGTTCCTTCGAAGTTTTGAGTGTTGGCTGATATATTTGGTGCTGCAGTCTTCGCTTAGGCGAACCATGGTTCGCTTTAGCGGTGCTCGCTTAAGCAGGACCTGGTTCGCAAAAGCGAGACTAGCCTTTTGGGAGGGGTTCACTTTAGCGATGGTCGCTTAAGCGGAACCTGGTTTGCAAAAGCGAGACCCCAAGCTTTTGTGGGGTTCGCTTAAGCGGAAGTTGGTTCGCAAAAGCGACATCAGAGGAGGTCTTGACCTACAAATTTTGGGGTATAAGCCTTATTTTTCATTTTTGAGCTTGGAAAATCCTTGGTGGCGATTTGTGAAGGATTTTCTTGTGCTAAATCATTTCGGTAAGCTTTTATGACCCTAAAACTCCTTTCCCTTTTGATTATTTATGCATTCTAACATCCAAATTTGGAATTTGATTTGGAAAATGGCAAGATTTTACAAGAACTTGAGTTTTGATCTATAATTGTGATTTTGAAGTGGTTTTAAATCCTTTTCCGAATTGGTTTCCTCTAATGAGTTCCTAAAGCCTTAAACATCATTTTACAAGTATTGATTTATGGATTCAAACATTCTTTTTGAAATTGGTTTTGAGATGATTGATCTATTTCTCTAAATAATTGATGTGATGGGTGATTGTGAATACTTGACTGTTACATATTTTGCGGCTTTAGAAGTGAGTCGGAAAGGGAAAACGCAAGCTTCGGATTGATTATTGGTTGCTTTAAGGCAAGAGATCTCTTAAACTTTGTATTTGGTTGAATTGTTAACTTCTCTTCATTGCCTATGTGTTGCGGAGTAATCAGGAATGAGGTGAAGGTTATTTGTTCCACTTGATTAATGTTAACCAACAAAAAGGGGGGAAAATAAAAAGGCTTCTTGATGATAATGATAAATTGTGAATTGCCTTGTTGTGGCCCCTATTTGATTGATTTGTGAAGTGCTTGAATGCATGAAAGTGGACTTGAATTGTATGAATTATTGTCCCTTCGTGTGGTGTGATATTGATTTGTGCATTGAATGTTGACATTGTGATGAGACACTTGATAAAAGCCGAAGGGAAAGGGTTCTGGCTAGTGATATAAATGCCGAAGGGAAATGGTTCCGGCAAGTGCTATTTTGTGATAAAAGCCTAAGGGAAATAGTTTCGACTTGTGATATAAATACCGAAGGGAAATGGTTCCGACAATTGCTATTTTGTGATAAAAGTCGAAGGGAAATGGTTCCGGCAAGTGCGATTTTATGAGTGGAAGGAAAATGGTTCCAGCTAGTGATCTAAATGCCGAAGGAAAATGATTTCGACAAGTGAATTAATGTGAAAGCCAAAGGGAAATGGTTCCAGCCAATATTGACTTTGTGATCAGTCTACTTGATGCATATATTTGACTTATTTGATGCATGTGATTGAGCTAGTTGATGTGTTGGACTGATTATTTGATATGTGAGTTGAATACTTGATATTTGTGATTTGAAATGCCTTGTACTTGAGAATAAATGATTTGACACCTATCGATTGTTGAAATGTGACTTTTCGTCTATGAACTTATGCCTTGAGACTTTTTTAATATAGTATTGTTAGGTTGGGCTGATTTATGAGTAAGTTATAATTTGTGGAGCTTCGGTTGAGATGGAAAGAAGTATTCGATTTAGCTAGGTTGCCTATTTTATTATGTTACTTGCTGGGTACCTTGTTGGTGGTACTCACTCCTTGCTTCTAAACTTGTGTAGGGTCTGAGTCCGGACCTGTTTGATCTCTTTCTTCTTCTTCTGACGTCGAGGCACGTGCAAGGACTTGAGAGGTAGCTGCTTATCATCTCGGTGGGCCCTCTTTTCCTTTATTTATGCTTTGTCCTATTTGAGAAGCAAAGACATTAGAGACTTATATTTATTTTTCAAATTTTGTATTTACATTAGTGGCTTGTACACATGACAATCAGATTTAGAGGTGTTGTTTACAATGAATAAGTTTTCAACTTTTGTCTTCTTGTTGATTTATTTAATTTCACTTTTCTTTCATTTTTGTTGGGTTGAGGATGACTTGTCTTGGTGGGAATAGACGTGTGCAATCACGTCCATTTTTGGGTAATCACAAATGGTATTAGAGCCCTAGGTTCATAGGTCCACGTGTATAAAAGCCAAGTCTAAATAGAGTCTCGAGGATCGATACGGAGACATATGTACTTATCTTCGAGAGGCTATGAAGACTGTTAGGAAACTCCCTTTTGTTCATTTTTCCTTATCGTGTGTTGTTGCCTTTATTAGTGCTGAGTTGCTGCGTGTTGTTTTGGCAGATGCCGAGGACTAGAGCTTTTATTTTTAGTGGTAGAGGGGAGACCATTGCTGAGACCCCAGCTAGGGGTAGAGGTAGGTCCAGATCTAGAGGTCGTGCTCATGGAGTAGCACCGGCTAGAGGTTGTGCCCGTGAAGCGGCACCAGCTAGAGGTAGAGGTAGAGAGGCTTCTCCTGAGCCACAGGTTGAGCTTGCTGAGGACCAGGATCCTTCCGGGTTTGGAGCTTCTTTGTTTCAGGAGACTTTGTTGAGGATGCTTGGTGTGATGGAGAACTTCTCTCAGGATGGTACGACAGGTACACCACATGGTTCTCAGACTGGATTAGGAGCGCCGACTCAAGGTCAGCAGCAGACTCCGGGTATTCAGGATCAAATGGGTCAGCCACCAATAGTTCTGGCACTGGTTGTGGGTGTTTAGATTGCTCCTGATGTTATTCTGGTGACAGCTGAGCAACAGTGCTATGAGAGGTTCCAGAAGATGAAATAACCTTAGTTTCAGGGTGGTAAGAGCGAGGATGCTCATGAGTTCTTAACTTTGTGCCATGAGATTCTTGAGAAAGTGGGTATGGTGAATGCTTGTGGTGTTCGTTTCATTGCACTTCAGCTTCGTGGGCGCGCCAGAGAGTGGTGGAGGACTTTTGGGAGGTCTAGACTAGTTGGGTCTCCTCCGATAGAGTGGGATGTGTTCTCTAGTGCTTCCAGGACCGCTTCATTCCTTGGAGCGTGAGGGAGGTGAGTAGACTGAGGTTTAAGGACTTGAGACAAGGCAGTATGTATGTGACCGAGTATGAGGCCCATTTTTGTGAGCTTTCTAGGCGTGCTATGACTATTGTTTGTGATGAGGTAGAGAGGGTTCGCAGGTTTGTGAGAGGGTTGTATTTCTCTACCAAGTCATATGTTTTCTAAGTAGCCAGAGAGGGGACTTCCTTCCAGTCAATTGTGAGCACCTCCAAGGAGGTGGAGTTGATTCTTTTAGAGGAGTTTGGAGAGCCCAAGAGGGCCCATTCTTCTGGTCAGATTTTGGTACCTCATCCGGAGGCAAGGGTTCACACCGAGGTATTGGTTCATTTTAGCGTTGTGGGTCAGTTCATGCATCTATGCCAGTAGCTGAGAGTGGTCCAATAGCCCATGGATCATATGGTTCTGGCCGATGTGGCCATGGTAGCTCATCTAGTTCACAGTAGTTATCAATGCTGAGGTCTTGCTATGGTTGTAGGAATCCAGGTCATATGATTTGGCAGCGTCCTCTACAAACTCACTCAGGACCCCAGAGTACTTATTCAGCTGCTCTAGCTAGAGATTCAGCACCTCCGACCAGGGGTTGAGGCAGAGGTCAGTCCGACAGAGGTGGCAGGACTTCTGCTAGGGGTGCTACAGCTTCACAGGGTGGAGGTAGAGGTTCTACTCAGACTGCAGGTGACCAAGATGGCCAATGTTATGCTTTTTCAGGGAGACCTGAGGCTAAGACTTCTAATGGTGTGATCACAGGTATTGTCCTAGTTTGCCATCGACCTGCGTTTGTATTGTTTGATCCGGGGATCTACTTTCTCATATGTGTCGATCTATTTTGCTGCTGGGTTTGATATGATGTATGATTGCGTGCATGTGCCTATTCATGTTTCTACACTAGTGGGTGAATCCTTAGTGGTGGATCGAGTGTATCGATACTATCTTGTTTCTTTGGTTGGGTATGATACCTAGGTCGACTTGATCATTTTGGGGATGGTAGACTTTGATGTTATTTTAAGTATGGATGTCATTGACTCTCTCTGTATCAAACTCTTCTAGATTTTTTTGCTAAGACTGTGACCTTAGCGATGCCAGGTGTCCCAAGATTTGAGTGGACGGGTGCTAGTGGTTCTTATCCTAGAAAAGTTATCTCCTTAATTCGAGCTCAGGGATTGGTTGATAGAGGGTGTTTGTCCTATTTGGTTTTCATTCGGGATACTAGTGTTCAGCCACCTTCCGTGGATTCGGTGCCCGTGGTTAGAGAGTTTTCAGATATGTTCCCTACTGATCTTCCAAGTGTTCCTCTGGATAGGGATATCGATTTTGCTATTGACTTGGAGCCGAGCACTAAGCCCATCTCTATCCCTCCTTACCGTATGGCTCTAGCTGAGTTGAAAGAACTAAAGAATCAGTTACAGGACTTGTTGAGTAAGGGATTCATTTGCCCTAGTGTTTCTCCGCGTGGTGCCCCTGTGTTATTCGTGAGGAAGAAGGACGGATCCATGAGGATGTGTATAGATTATGGACAGTTGAACAAGGTGACCGTGAAGAACAAGTATACTCTTCCTCGTATTAATGACTTGTTTGATTAGCTTCATGGTGCATCTCTGTTTTCTAAGATTGATTTGAGATCTAGGTATCATTAGTCGAAGATTAGGGCATCGAATATCCCTAAGAAAGCTTTCTGGACTCGTTATGGTCAGTATGAGTTTCTTGTGATGTCTTTTGGTTTGACTAACTCCCCTGCAGCATTCATGGAGTTGATGAACAAGGTGTTCTGATAGTTTTTGGACTCCTTTGTGATAGTTTTCATTGATGACATCTTCGTGTACTCCAAGACTGAGGAGGATCATGATCGGCATTTGAGGATTGTGCTCCAGAGATTGAGGGAAGAGAAGTTATATGACAAGTTCTTGAAGTGTGAGTTTCGGTTTGATTCTATGGCATTTTTGGGACACGTAGTGTCCAATGAGGGATTAGGGTGGATCCAGCAAAGATTGAGGCAGTTAAAGGTTGGACCAGGCCGACTTCGATCACTAAGATTCAGAGTTTCATGGGACTTACAGGCTACTATAGACGATTTGTTCAGAGCTTTTCCACCATTGCATCTCCTTTGACCAGATTGACTCGACAGTTTGATGAGTGTTAGGACAGCTTTCGAAAGCTCAAGACCTTGTTGACTTCAGCTCCTATTTTGACTTTACCTGAGGAGGGTGTAGATTTCACCGTTTATTATGATGTTTTTGGAGTTGGATTAGGGGGTGTTCTTATGCAGAAAGGTAAGGTGATTTTTTATGCTCTTAGACAGTTGAAGACTCATGAGAATAACTACCCTACCCATGACCTTGAATTGGCAGTTGCGGTGTTTGTGCTTAAGCTATGGCGGCATTATCTTTATGGGGTGCATTGTGAAGTCTTCACTGACCATCAGAGTCTTCAGTGCATCTTCAGTTAGAGGGATTTGAACTTGAGGCAGCGTGAATGGCTTGAACTACTGAAGGACTATGACATAAAAATCACAAGTCTTCACTGACCATCAGAGTCTTCAGTACATCTTCAGTTAGAGGGATTTGAACTTGAGGCAGCGTGAATGGCTTGAACAACTGAAGGACTATGACATAAAAATCTTGTATCATCTAGTAAAGGCCAATGTAGTGGCCGAAGCTTTGAGTAGGAAGACTTTTAGTATGGGAAGTCTTGGAGCTATCAGTGTTGAGGAGAGATCATTGGCTAGGGATGTTCAGAGGTTAGCCAACAGTCTTGTCCGATAGTAGATTTTTTAGGAGACAGGTGGTTTGATTGCTTTCATTGAGGCTCGTTCTTCCTTAGTTGAGCAGATTCGAGAGAACCAGTTTGATGATGAAAAATTGTGTTTCATTCGAGACTAAGTGTTGAGAAGGGAAGACAAGGAGGTTGTCCTTGATTCTGATGGTGTATTGAGGATTGGAGGTAGGATTTGTGTGCCTAAGACGGGCAAGTTGATTAGATTGATTCTTGAGGAGGCCCATTATTCTCGATATTATATTCATCCAGGAGCAGTGGAGATATATCATGACCTAAGCCAGCATTATTAGTGGTGTGGCATGAAGAGGGATATTGCAGACTTTTTTTCTAGATATTTGACTTGCCAACAGGTCAAGTTTGAGCAGCAGTGGCCCGGTGGTGTATCTCAGAGGATGCCTATTCTTACTTTGAAGTGGGAACGGATCACTATAGATTTTGTTATGGGTTTGCCTACCACCATGGGTGGTTATGACTCCATTTGGGTTGTAGTTGATAGGTTGACCAAGTCTACCCACTTTAACGCAGTTCGGGTGAAGTATACAACAGAGAAGTTAGTCGAGCTTTATATAAGTTAGATTGTGCGGCTGCATGGATTCCCAGTTTCTAATCGAGGTTCCTTGTTCACCTCCCATTTCTGGAAGGCTTTGCAGCATGGTTTGGGTACTCGGTTAGATTTGAGTACAGCTTTTCATCCTCAAACAGATGGTCAGTTCAAGCAGATGATTCAAGTGTTGAAGGATATGCTCTGTGCTTGTGCGATCAATTTTGGTGCTAGATGGAATCGGTATTTGCCCTTAGAAAAGTTTTCCTACAACAACAGTTACCATTCCAGTATTCAAATTGCCCCTTTTGAGGCGTTGTATGGCAGACGGTGTAGAACACCAATTGATTGGTTTGATTCAGCTGAGATGGATTCATTAGATATAGGCTTGCTTAGAGATGCTATGGAGCAGGTCCGTAAGATTCAGAATAAACCATTGATAACTCAAAGTCAACATAAGAACTATGCAG
This sequence comes from Solanum appendiculatum, assembly GCA_018342035.1. Classification (NCBI taxonomy): domain Eukaryota; kingdom Viridiplantae; phylum Streptophyta; class Magnoliopsida; order Solanales; family Solanaceae; genus Solanum; species Solanum appendiculatum. Next base: position 222,043 of record JAGDQO010000766.1, on the reverse strand, counting down.
ATCAGAGAGTTTGAGCCCTTGTGTTTATGGAGGGTGATCATGTTTGGCTTCGAGTGTCACCCTTGATGGGTGTGATGAGGTTTGGAAAGAAGGGAAAGCTTAGCCCTAGATTCATTGGACCTTTTGAGATTTTGAGCCGAGTGGGAGAGGTTGCCGATAAGTTGGCCTTGCAACCTAGCTTGTCAGCTTTTCATCCGGTGTTTCACATCTCCATGCTTCGGAAGTACGTGTCGGATGAGTTCCATATACTTTCTCTTGATTCAGTTGAGTTGGGTCCATATTTATCTTTTGAGGAAGAGCCTATAGCCATCTTGGATAGGTAGGTCTGAAAGCTTAGGACCAAGAAGATTGCTTTAGTGAATATTCAGTCGAAACACGGTTCAGTTGGTGAGGCGACTTGGGAGACAGAGTAGGATATGCGTGCTAGATATCCTTATCTTATCAAGACTTCAGGTACTTTCTTTGCTTTATGTTCGACGACGAACGTGAATTTTAGTGGTGGATAATGTAATGACCTGATTGGTCATTTTTTGTATTTTTGTAAAAATTACCATTTTGCCCCTCCTGATTTTGACCTCATGTTATTTCTTGATTGAGTTTTCAAAGTTGATTCCAAACTTTGATTTTAAAGTTGAGGATTTGGTAAATTTTGTGTTTGAAAGGCTTAAGTTGCTTAAAAGTGATTTTTGGAGTCTTTTGGAGTTTCGAGTGTCAAAATGGAATTTGGTCGATTCCATTAGTTTCAGAATGGGAAAACTGATATGTGATAGTTGTCGGTTTTAGATTTGGAGTCTTTTTGAGGATTTGAGGTTCTAAGTTGTGAATTTATGGAAATTTAACCTTTGGGTTGATTTTGGTAAACATTCAGAGTTTGAACGCTCGGATCGGAATTTTGAAAGTTCAATTGGATTCGAGGAATGATTTTAGGCTTGGAAGTGGTCTTGCTTGATTTTTGTGAGGTCCTAAGCTTGTTTTAGCCTTTTTGGGCATTTGTTCGTTTCTTGTGATTTTCACGGATGTTGGGCCAAGGAGACCTCGGATTCGTGTTTTGATGGCCTTGACCTCGGATTCATGTTATGATGGTTCCAATTAGTTCAGAACGTCGAATATAATTGATTTGCATATCTGGTTTGAATTTAGGGGGTTCTGAACAAAGTTCGAGGGTCTCTTCAAAGTTTTGAGTGTTGGTTGATGTATCTGGTGCTGCAGTCTTCGCTTGGGCAAACCATGGTTTGCTTTAGCGATGGTCGTTTAAGCAGAACCTGGTTCACAAAAGCGAGACTGGCCTTTTGGGTGAGGTTCACTTTAGCAGGGTTCGCTTAAGCAGGGTTTGCTTAAGTGGAACTTGGTTCACAAAAATGAGACCCCCAGCTTTTGCGAGGTTCGCTTAAGCGGAATCTGGTTCGCAAAAGCGACATCAGAGGGGGTTTTGACATGCAAATTTTGGGGTTTAAGCCCATTTTTATTTTTGAGCTTGGAAAACCCTTGGTGCCTATTTGTAAAGGATTTTCTTATGCTAAATCATTTGGGTAAGCTTTTATGACCCTAAATTTGGAATTTGATTTGGGAAATGACAAGGTTTTGCAAGAACTTGAGTTTTGATCTAAATTTGTCATTTTGAAATGGTTTTAAATCCATTTTCGAAATGGTTTCCTCTAATGAGTTCCTAAACTCTTAAACATAATTTTCAAGTATTGATTTTTGGATTCAAACTTTTTTTAAAATTGGATTATGACATGATTGACTCATTTCTCTAAATAACTGATGTGGGTATTTTTGTTTTCGATTGGTGATTGTCAATACTTGATTATTATAGATTGTGTGGCTTTGGAAGTTAGTCGGAAAGGGAAAACGCGAGCTTCAGATCGACTATTGATTGCTTTAAGGCAAGTGATCTCTTAAACTTTGTAATTTTGTTAAATTGTTTACTTCTCTTCATTGCCTATGTGTTGGGGAGTAATCAGGAATGAGGTGAAGGGTTATTTGCTCCACTTGATTAATGTTAACCAATAAAAAAGGGGAACATAAAAAAGGCTTCTTGATGATGATGATAAATTGTGAATTGCATTGTTGTAGCCCCTATTTGATTGATTGGTGAAGTGCTTGAATGCATGAAAGTGAACTTGAATTGAATGAATTGTTGTCTCTTCGTGTGGTGTGATATTGCTTTGTGCATTGATTGTTGACACCGTGATGAGACATTTGATAAAAGTTGAAGGGAAATGGTTTCGACAAGTGCTATTTTATGATAAAAGCTGAAGGAAAATGGTTCCGGCAAGTGCTATTTTGGGTTAAAAGCTTAAGGGAAATGGTTCCGGCTAGTGATACAAATGCCAAACAAAAATGGTTCTTGCAAGTGCTATTTTGTGATACAAGCCGAAGGGAAATGGTTCCAGCTAGTAATCTAAATGCCGAAGGGAAATAGTTCCAGCAAGTGAATTAATGTGAAAGCCGAAGGGAAATGGTTTCGGCCAATGTTGACTTTGTGATCAATCTACTTGATGCATATATTTGACTTATTTGATGCATGTGATTGAGCTAGTTGATGTGTTGGATTGATTATTTGATATTTGAGTTGAATACTTGATATTTATGATTTGAAATTCCTTGTACTTGAGAATAAATGATTTGATACCTATCGATTGTTGAAATGTGATTTTTGGTCTATGATCTTTGAGCCTTGAGACTTGTTTATTGTAGAACTGTTAGGTTGGGCTGATTTCTATGTAGGTTGTAGTTTGTGGAGGTTTAGTTGGGATGGAAAAGAGTATTCGATTTAGCTAGGTTCCTAGTCTATTAGGTTGTTTACTGGGTACCGTGGTTTTGGTACTCACTCCTTGCTTCTACGAACCGTCTTGGTCGACCATTGGTATATTCAAAAACTTTTGATATGGGCCAACCAATCAACGGGACCCATGTATGGTTGGTAGGTCAACCTACGGTCTGTATATGGCCACCGTATAACCCAACTTTACGCCTTAAAATTTCACTAAGTCTGGGAGTGACCTACGAGACCTACCTATGACTCATACATAGGGCGACGGGCCGTCCTGGTGAACCGTACAAAGGATCTTGGGACTTGTTTTGAAGATTTTATTTTACCCTTTCTACGGTTGCCATCTACGGCCCGTATGAGGTTCTACAAACCGTAGGTACTGCCTACAACCGAAAATTTTCATTTTCCTTCTTTTACAAGTCTGAGATGTTACAATATCTCTCTCTTGGGAATATTCATCCTCGGTTGGGACTCAAGGAAACATAAGGAGGGTAGGGGTGGAGATTTAACAACCCAACAAGAATACAACTTCATCAACAACACATAACCAAGGACAAACATCAACTCCTAGCTTAAACATATTCAAAACATCATTTCATAAGGTATCCATGCAAGTCATACTCAAATGCACATAATCATGAAGAAATCAATCATAGCTAAATCAAAATCTCAAAAGCAAGTTTTCATGAGCATGCATGCATGAGGAAACATGAAAATGACTAAGACATGAGGATGAACCATGAGGAACTAAATACCTCTAGCTAGAGTAGGATCAGAGGGAAGAGATAGGGGTAACGGGACTTCATATCGGCATCGGATTCCCATGTTCCTAGAAGTAAACTAGTTTTACAGGAATTGAACAAAAAAAATAACAAATGAGTCAGTTGTAAATTCAGACGATCAAGAACATCTAACAGTTATGTCAGAATAGACGTTCCATTGCATTTAAGTAATGAGAGAAACATTGTTAGACATAAGAAAATATACTACCTCAAGTAGTCGAAGTGATGTTGAGCAAATTAAAGAACACTACATGAAGAAGTTGTTAATATTTCAATATCGAAAGGTTTTGAAGAAAATATTAAGACTCAAGAACATGTAAGTGTGATTAAAGTAGTAGTACTTAGTCGTAGTGGGAGAATCATAACGAAGATTAATTTATTTTGTATGCTTAAAAGGACTTTTATGATAGAACTCCTGAAAAGAAGTATAATCTTGGAGGGTTTCATGATAGGGCCTCTGAAGATCTAGTACAAAATCGATAAGTTACGACGAAGCACTACTAGATGAAGTTGCATAAGAAAACAACTTGGTAAGATCCATTTAGGAATACCTGTGAAAGTTGTAAATGCATAGTTAAAAGTCTAAGTGGGAGATTGATAGGGTATATACTATTAATCATGTGTTTAGACATAGTATTCTAACAATTTTTAAGATTAAACATCTAAGTGGGAGATTGTTAAGGCATATACTATTAACCATGCATTTAGATATAGTACATTATAACAAATGTGATGGTTAAAAGTCTATGTAGAAGATTGTTGGGATATATATTATTAATCATATGTTTAGATATAATATTTATTATAGAATAATTTTTATTCAGTTATAATAAAGGTTTTAATAGATCATATATTCGTTTATGGTGTCTGTTTACTTATATAGTAGATGATTTAGCGCATAGAGTTTTAGCTTATACACAGAGGATTACATTATCGGTTTTTATAAGTATAAAGTTTTTTGTTCACAATTTAAGATGAAAATTGGATATGTCATCGGTATAATTGTAGCACAAGATTATATATAATTTATCTTGATTATGGGAACGGTATAGTTCCAACTTCTTGTACTAGTACATTTTGTATGTATTGAACGGAACTGAGTAGAGATAGTTACTTTAGGCTGACTGACAAAAGCATATTCTCTAAACTATTAAATGTACTTATATTCTTAATTCTGATATAACTATTATGACATGTATATGTTAATTATCGTTTTGATTTATTAAAATGTGACATTCTGAGATGGGTCAATATGTCTGGTAGATTGGATGATAATAATATATATTGGTGAAATGATAAGTTAGTTGACGGAATCCATGTCTCGATATAGAGATTGATGATATGTTTTTTTAGAAGCTTATAAGTTTTCATCGTGTCAAAACTTGTAAGTGGATTTATTAATCCGACACATGAAATAAGTTAAGCAATGCTCTGAAGGAAATTAATCATTGAATTAAATTTGTCAGTAATTTAATTTATTGATTAGTATTTGTAATCTTAACATGGGGAATTACATAAGTGTTTAATGGAAAATTATGAAATATAAATAGAGGAGTGCAATCATTAATTTCTAGTGAAATGATTTGTAATTTATTATGGTAAGAATAATTCAAATTAATGATTTAATTTAGAATTATTTCCATAATAGGAAGTCTCAGTAATTAATTTTGCGGTCCCTACAGTGCCCATATTTAACTAGAACTCAGAATCATATTTCTATGGGAAATGGAAGACTAACGTGAGTTTCTTGTTTTTTCAACAAAGCGTGGGTTTGTCATCTCCTTTTTGGATTGGGAAGTAATCTCTATAAGTAGAAGTTTTGCTAACCTAGAAAGGAAATAAGGTTTCTATACAATATTTGTCTACCCAAGTATTGAGAGAGTTCGGATGTGAACTTGGGATCATTGTAGAAGACCATAGAAATGTTGTCCAACTTGTGGATTTGCTTGAAGGCATGTCTAACTTGTGGATTAGCTTGAATGTATCTTCTCATGCTTCAAGAGGTAATTCTTGAATCTAATTTATGCACGTTTATGTGTTCTATCATAATTGTATATGTTCAGGCATAAACGTGTTAGTTATCTATTATTCATGTAAGCAATATGATTCTGTTATGCTTTCGATGTGCATATAGTTATCCAACAAACCTATGGAACTTCAATAGCTTGAATCCGATTGGTCGCTACTCGTTAACTGATAGATTTATACAAGAATGTATCCTGTTTGATAGAGATTTAGCACTCATTAAAATATCAACGGAGACTGAAACAATTTCAAGAGTGAGCTAACTTTAACATGTTGTAATACTGCAACTAATTATGTTGCTCCCAATTGCACACACAAGTATTCATGGTTGCGTGAGTGAAATAGTGGCTCTAAAAGAGCCGGATTATAGAACCCAAAGGACTTGTCGATTAATTATTTTACTAAATTATACTAGTCTAGTTATTTATTCAAGAGTGCCAAAAGAATTTTATTTGTATTTGATTACTAAGAATGCAATAATGAAATAATAAAACTACTTACAATGATTGGAGAAATTACAGGGCTGCAGCATACTAAGAATTTATGTATCACATCTCTTTCATGGATTAACTACAGTTATCAAATTACTGATTTACATGGTTGATTCTATGATCATGATCTCTCGACCTCTAATCGCCTATTCCAATTGACTGTCTAACTACATCGTTGAGCGGGGATAGACAGAACTCAATTGGCGAGCATTTATATTTCATCTTATTTCATAACCAAGCTCGGTGTTCATTCGGGTGTCAATCCTAAACACGAATCTAAACAAGTGGTATGCAAGAGAGATCGAGCTCTTTGTATTCTTTGGCCTATCTTGCTCTCCGTCTCTCGAGTTCAAGAATAGACAATATATGTATTTCTATGGTGGCCAATCATGAAATACTAAAATAATAATATAAAAGTAATTAAACAATAACCAAAATTAATTCATAACAATCGAATGTTCAACAATCACCCGTAGCCGCAGCCCCAGAACAAGGGTTTTTAGCTACTAATATCTAAGAAAAGAAGCAAAAAAAAGAACCCTAAAAAGTATTGACGACTTTTTATATGATTGATGACGTACATAATATATATTATTTTTATAATTATTCTCATGAGCTATTTATAGATATAGAAAACACCAAATAAAATAAATGAATCCAAAACAAATTGAGAAATCAAAACCCAGAAGAATTGGAATGGTTGTACGCCTGTCCAACCGCCTCAATTATTGTGGCCTTCAGAATTTGACACGTGGTTGGCAGATAAGCAGTCAAGCAATTCACAATTCGCTACACTTTACATGTTATACATTATTATATTGAATTTAATTTATTAAGTTGTCTGCTTGATTTCTTTCTATAATCTTCCATCTTTAATTAGTTTTCTCTCCAAACTTCTTCATTTTTACACCAATTTATTCCTACACAATAAAATACACTATTAAGCATAATTCATAAGATTCATGCTCAAAAAGGACAAATATAAATATTAAATGTGAGGTAAATAATGATTAAAAATATATATTTTTGGCCTCACATCAAACTCCAAGTTAGAGCCTCTAAATTTTATCTTGTTACAAGAGACATTCTAAACTAATCCCCATTTATAAAAATAAGAGTAAATTTTAGGAATAGCAAACATAAAAATCATATTAGCGTTCTATAGCTACAATTTTGCTATTTGTGCTCCCATAGCAAACTATTTTGATTGTATAAAATTGCAGGCATCTAATTTGTATAAATCGCACAAATCGCGCTAATTTGTATAAATCTGACATTTGTGTCTATGAAAATTTTGTTTGTATATGTATATGATCTTTGTGTTAGGCTAGAGTGGCAAGCGAGAGAGGGCAGAGAGTGGAGAGAGGTGAATTGTATATGTATATCGGTTAGATAATTGTATATATGTAACTACTATGTATATGTATCAATGATTGTATTTGTATATCTGCATAAAATTTGAATTTGTACACCAAATCTCTCTTGCGCTTTATATAAACAAAAGTTATACATTGTATCTTGTATAATTTGTGTTTGTATAAAGCGAGCGAGAGACAAAGGCAAAAGAGAATTGGGCAGGGGACGACTTATATTTGTATAATTATAAGTGTATAGGACGGATAGATATGTATTTGTATTTGTATATACAGTCTCTCTCGCTTTATACAAACACAAACACAATTTATACATTTGTGTTTGTATAAAGTGAGAGAGGCGAGGGAGAGTGGCGAGAAAGATTCAGGGAGAGAGGCGAATGGCAAGAGAGTTTGCTGCGAATTGGAATTAAATGAAACTGTGGTTATAATATTTATTTTGAATTAATAGTTTGCTATAATGCACAATTCTCTCTAAAAATAAACGATGTCTTGTAGGACCTACAAACATGATATCTGCACCTTAAGCAAACTAATGTAATTTTATTACCCAACTAAGAAACAGGCACACCAACATAGGTTTTTATCCTTCACTACAAAGTTGTGGCAACAAGTACTAAAACGAAAAGAAAACTAAAGAACATGATTTCTGAGAGAGAAATCCTGAATACATGATATTCAATAGTTTTTCAAGTAAATTACGGAAAGATACTAATGGCAAGGCAGCAAGATAAAGCAAATACGATAACAAACAGTCAACTAGGCGTAGTAACAGCAGCTAACAAATAACAACAACCGGCGAGGCTAAATATATTATACATTAACAAGGCAAAATAAACAATTATATGTTTAAAGCAAAAGGAGAGAAACAACCAGTGAATGAATGAGGTTCTTGGTATGAATAACAAATATAGAATGAGTTGAGACGAAATTTTGGGTGATAATGATCATCTTCAACTACCAACATTTACACTTTGTTTGGAAGGTTGTTGCATATTGTTTCACAATGTATCGCGTTGTATTGTATCCTATTATATTGTTTTAATGAATATAATATTTGGATAGATTGTATCATTCTCCATCGTTACATAATGTCACACATCTATAATTTGAATGATAAACCTACTAGAGAAGTAGGGTACGGGGTAGAATTATTATGATAAGATAGCGTAAATGATAAAATTAATTTTTTAAATAATAAGTAAAGACAAAAGTAGTACACTTGCAGACCCAACTGTGGTTGATCAGCTTATTGCACTTTTTGATTGCTAAAGTAACTTCTAAATATAGTGAAGTTACAGGTTTAGCTGACTGTGTTGGTAGAGATTGGTATTTTTTGTTTCCGTTTTACTGTGAGTACCTTTTTCATCCAAATTTGAAACAACTTATGGTTCACACACTTTTGGAGATCAGGTTACATTGAAAATCAAGAAATTAAATACCAAGATGTGGATTTTCTTTTCAATGTAAAAAAAAAAAAAAAAGACAAATGAGAAGAAAATATGAATGTAACATTATACGATACAATCAAAACAAACATTATATTTTTGAACTATCAATACAAACAAGGTGTTAGGGTGTCAATATTGAGCGGGAGATTGATTTGAAACCAAGAACAATGTTTGGATTTAGGCCAAAATATGAACGTTGCAAGTTGAACATTGGGTTGCTTTAGGAAGAGGATGGCATTAGGCCGACTATGTTGGGCTGGTCAATTTGGGCCAAAGTGGTCTGAAAAGAAAAAAAGGGAAAATTATGCAAAATAGCATTACCAAAAATTTAACCAAATTTTCAAAAATACTAAAATTAGCCAAAATCTTCTTTTTATTTTTTCTTCCAGTTCATTATTAATGGCTTCTAACCTTCTTCTTCTTCCTTCCCGACATTAATGGTTTCTTTTCCTTCTTCCTTCCTCCTCCTCCTTCATCTTCTTCTTCTTCTTCTGCGTCGTCTTTTTTCTTTTTCTGCATCGTCGTCGTCTTCTTCTTCGCTGTTTTTTCTTTTTCTTTAATATTTGACGCACCGCAAATGTGAATCGTTTCGACCAAATTATATATCAATAGACTTGAAACATTGAAAGGATTTCATATCTAAAATTTAGGACCGTTTAGTTATAAAAGAATCTACGTATTCAAATTGGCATTGTATTTAATTCATCTAAACTATGGCATGAGCTTTTTGCATGGTCATTATCATATCTAGTTCGCTAGATACATGTATTTGACGCATCTAGATACATGTATCTAAGCAGATACATGTAATTATGTGTACTTAAAAATGGAATGTACCAAAACTCTAAATTTTAGTAGTAAAATTACGCATCTAACGACTTATCATATTTGAGTAAATCACTACTTTTGAGTTACATCTTTTATTGAAAGATAATAATTTTTTAAGTAATGTATCTGATCAAAATTTCAGCTTATTATATGTGTACTAGATTTATAAAAATGTACATAAATTATACTTTCTTAGCACGTATCTGAAATTGATATAATATATCTAAAAGTTACTGAGTGTTTACTCACTATTAAAAAAATGTATCTGAATTAAACTTTATAAAAGAATCAAAAAAAATAAAAAAATAAATATATATATATATAATGTTAACATTGTATCTGATTCATCTAAATTATGACATGACATTGTTGTATGATTGTTGTATCTGATATTAAATTAAATGTATTTGAACAACTTCATGAACTATGTATCGAATATATGAAGTATGTACTATAGCCATTGTATTAGATATCAGATACATGTCCAATGTGTATCAGATGCATATAAGAAAATTGATTAGATACTAATAGATACATATTAGATAGATTACAGATTAATTAAGCATGTATCAGATACATGAAGTATTGTAATGACCTGGTTGGTCATTTTTGGTATTTTTATAAAAATTATCATTTTGCTCCTCCCGATTTTGACCCCGAGTTGTTTCTTGATTGAGTTTTAGAAGTTTGTTCCAAACTTTGAGTTTAAAGTTGAGAATTTGGTAAGTTTTTATTTTAAAAAGGCTTAAGTTGCCTAAAATTGGTTTTAAGTGTCTTTCGGGTTTCAGATGCTCGGATCAGAATTTCGAGAGTTCCGTTGGTTTTCGGGGATGATTTAGACCTAGGAGTTGTCTTAGTTGATTTTTGAGAGGTTCCGAGCTTATTTTGACCTTTTTAGGCATTTATTAGTTTCTTGTGGTTTTCACGTATGTCGAGTCAAAGAGACCTCAGATTCATATTTTGACAGTTCCATTAAGTCTAAAACGTCGAGTATAAATGATTTGCATATTTGGTTTGTGTTTACGAAGTTTCGAACGAATTTCGAGGGTCGATTTGATGTTTAGAGTATTGGCTGATTTTCTGATGTCTATGTTCTGGTGCACTCCGCTTTTGCGAGGGGTGGCTCGCTTATGCGAGGCTCGCTTTAGCGAGGTTTGTTTTGCTTTTGCGAAGGGTCAACCCTTGTTGACCTTTGCATTTGCGAAGAGACCTTCGCTTTAGCGAAGGCCATCCGCTTTTGTGATGCCCACGTTTTTAGCGGGGTTCGCTTAAGCAAACTACTGGTCGCTTTTGCAACATCAGAGAGGGTTTTTGACCTGCAATTTCGGGGTTGAAACTCCATTTTCCATTTTGAGCTTGAGAAACTCTTGGAGGCGATTTGTGAAGGATTTTCTTGCGCTAAATCTTTTTGGGTAAGCTGTCATAATCCTAAACCTTCATTTCCCTTTGATTATTTTTGAATTGTAGCATCAAATATGAGGCTTTGAATTGGTGAATGATGAGGTTTTTCAAGAACTCAAGTTCTTAACTAAAATGGTGATTTTGAGTTGTTTTTGAGTCCTTTTTTTAAATGATTTTTTCCAATGAGTTCTTAAAGCCTTATTTAATGTTTCAAGTATTAAATTTCATATTCAAACCTTATTTTTAGAATTGGATTTTGTGTTGATTGACCCACTTTTCAAGAGGATTGATGTGGGTATTGTTGTTTCCAGATATTGATTGCGAATACTTGATTATTATAGATTGTGTGGCTTTGGAAGTGATTCGGAAGGGGAAGACTCAACTCTTGGAGTGATTGATTGATTGATTAGAGGCAAGTGATCTCTTAAACTTTGCAATTTGATTAAATTTTTTACTTCTCTTCATTACCTACGTGTTGGGGAGTAATCGAGAATGAGGTGAAGGGTTATTTGTTCCACTTGTTTAATGTTAATCAACTAAAAGGGGGAAAATGAAAAGACATCTTGATGATAATGATAAATTGTGAATTGCCTTGTTGTGGCCCCTATTTGATTGATTGGTGAATTGCTTGAATGCATGAAAGTGGACTTGAATGATATGAATTGTTGTCTCTCTATGTGGTGTTATATTGCTTGTATGCATTGATTGTTGAACATCATGATGAGACACTTGATAAAAGCCTAAGGGAAATGGTTCCGGCTAGTGTTATAAATACCAAAGGGAAATGGTTCTGGCAAGTGATTAATGTGAAAGCCGAAGGGAAATGGTTCCGGCTAGTGATACAAATGCCGAAGGAAAATGGTTCCGGCAAGTGCTATTTTGTAATAATAGCCGAAGGGAAATGGTTCCCGTTAGTGATACAAATGCCTAGGGAAAATGGTTCAGGCAAGTGCTATTTTGTGATAAAAGCCGAAGAGAAATGGTTCTGGCTAGTGATACAAATCCCGAAGAGAAATGGTTCCAGCAAGTGAATCAATGTGAAAACCAAAGGGAAATGGTTCCAGCAAGTGAATCAATATGAAAGCCAAAGGGAAATGGTTTTGGTTAGTGACATTGTGCCGAAGAGAAATGGTCCCGGCTAATGTTGACTTTGTGATAAATGTACTTGATGCATATATTTGACTTATTTGATGCATGTGATTGAACTAGTTGATTTGTTGGATTAATTATTTGATATGTGAATTGAATACTTGATATTTGTGGTTTGAAATTCTTGTACTTGAGAGTAAATGATATGATCAGTTGAAATATGACTTTTGATCTATGATCTTGAGCCTTGTGACCTGTTTATTGTAGAACTATTAGGTTGGACTGATTTCTGTGCAGGTTGTAGTTTGTGGAGGTTTGGTTGGGATAGAAAAGAGTATTCAATTTAGCTAGGTTTCCTAGTTTATTAGGTTGCTTGTTGGGTACCATGTTGGTTTGTACTTACTCCTTGCCTCTACACTTGTATAGGTTCTGAGTCTGGATCCATGTAATCTTTTTCATTTTCTCCTAATTTTGAGGCTCGTGGAAGGACTTGAGAGGTAGTTGTTTGTCATCTCAGCGGGCCCTCTTTTCCTTTATTTATGCTTTGTTCTATTTGAGAAACAAAGACATTTGAGACTTGTATTTATCTTTCGAATTCTGTATTTACTTTAGTGGCTTCTACACGTGACAACTAGATTTTGGGGTGTTTAGAATGAATAAGTTTTTCGCCTTTGTCTTGTTCTTGTTTTATTTAATTCTGCTTTTCTTTTATTTTCATTGGATTGAGGCTGACTTGTCTTGGTGGAATAGACAAGTATCATCACATCCATTTTGGATCGTGACAAGTATGTATTTATTTTAATGTATAATGATAATAAAGTCAGAATCACCGCCTTCATGAGCACTAGCAGCAGCCGTAGAAGATGACCCTTCAATAGAGTGGTCTTGACTGAAATCCAAATCAAAAGGTCTATTTTAGGTAGCTTCTTGGTGGTGTGTTGTGTCTCTATTAATAATTATCTTGTTTGAAAATTCTTTAGCCATAAAAGTACTTTTACAAAACCCTAAATCAATTAGTATCTAATCAGTTTTTAATATGTATCTACAATATATCTTATTCATACTGGACATATATATGATATCTGATATAGTTACTATGATACTTACTTCATATATCCGATATATACTTCATGAATTATTCAGATACATTTAATTAATATCATATATAATAATCATGCAGCAAGATACAATGTCAACATTGTCTATGTATGTATCAGTAGATTAATTATTTTTTTAAAGTCTAATTCAAATACATTTTTTTAATGATGAGTAAACGATGAATAACTTTTTGGTACATTATATCAGTTTTAATACATGTTAAAAAGAATCTAATTCATATATATTTTTATAAAATCTAATCCAAATACAATAATATTGAAATTTTGATCAGACACAATAAATAATTATTAACTTTCAATAAGAGATATAACTCAAAAATAATAATTTACTCAAAAAATGATAAGTCGTTAGATACGTGAGTTACTCCTGACATTTAGCGTTTCAATTACATTCATTTTTAAGTACACATAATTAAATGTATTTGCTTTACATGCAGAGGCGAACCCAGGATTTGAAGACTTCGGATGCACCAAATATGATCTCTAAGCTAAACTTAAAATGAAAATAATGAAATAGCCCTCTAGCTAGATTCGAACTCTAGTCTCGCAGGTGGATACATTGCCTTATACCAATGGCATAAGAGACTCCTATGCTTCTCATGGGTGCACTGTTAATTATATCCTAATTTCTATCAGTTTCTCAAAATAGATATACATATATACACGATTTTTTCTGAAGTTAAGGGTGCACGTGCACCACACCAATAAAGGTGGGTCTGCCTCTGTTCACATGTATTCGAGATACATGTATCTGACAAACTAAATATGGTAATAATCATGCCAAAATTTCATGTCATAGTTTAGATGAATCAAATACAATGTAAACTTTGTAGTATGTATCCATAGATTAATTTATCTTTATTTTAATAAAGTATAATTCAAATATTTTTTTAATGATGAGTAAACACTCGATAATATTTTGATACATTATATCAGTTCTAGATACATGCTAAAAATCAATTTCATATAGATTTTTATAAAATCAATTCCAAATACAACAATACTGAAATTTGATCAGATACATTAATGAATAAAATCATTATCTTTCAATACAAGATGTAACTAAAAAATGGTAAGTCGTTAGATGTGTAATTTAATCCTAAAATTTAGTTTTTGAGTTATATGTCATTTTTAATTACAAATAATTACATGTATCTGCTTCGCATATATCAGAGATACGTGTATTTGGATGCGCCAGATACATGTATACTAAATATGATGGCACAATCATTTCAAAGACACAAGAGAAGTCACATAATTAGGTTCCGATAAAAAATTTATAGCTTATTGACTAGATTTCTAAGGATCTAGACTATTCTAGAGGAGGTAGATTATAGACCACCTCGAAATACTAGGGGAACAATGTGACTGCAAACAAGGAATTCGTAACGACCTGAATCATTGCTATTCAAAGGCACTTTGTGCGGAGTCCTGAAAAAGCTTGAAATACAGCGTCAATTTAAAAATTGAGTCACACAATGGAAATTTAAAATTTTGAAAATGATCGGGCTGACGTCATGTCACGCCCCTAACTAGAAAGGGGCGGACATCAAGGATTTATATAAGCACCTGCTAACTATATATACTAAACTCGTGCCAAATATGTAGACTCATAAGCAGCGGAACATATACCAATACACATACTAAAACATAGATAACAAAAGATCCCATTGGGCTACTTTACAACTGAAACAAAACTAAGTCTAAGAAGCCTCTAAAGAGTATGCATATGAGAAACTGATAACTAGTCAGGACAGGGCCTCGACATACCCATTTTGACATATGTACATATATAGAAAAATATAAGTTCTAATTATCTAATAGCTCTAGATAGAGGTGGAGCTTACCAACTACTAAAGTGGAAGTCTCTGGTCAACTGGAAATACTTGTTGTCCTAAGTACCTGAGCCTGTATTGATAGAAATGCAACGCCAAAGAAATAGAGACATTAGTACATATAAAACATATACTGGTATGTAAAGTAGACTGAATAACAAGTAGACATGTAAGAATGATGAAACAAATCAAATATCAAGATAGACAAATCTGAGTATATATATGCAGGAGACATAATCCAAAAATGAAATTTGTGACCAATCTGAAGGTGCTTATTCATTTATATATATAAAATTCCTATAATTTGCATAAGCGATATCTTTACTTCGTTTTACAGTTTCTTTGCTCTTTGTAAAACTAAATGTTAGGGAGTCACATAATGGCCTACAGTCGGTGATCGATGAACCTATATGGCATTTGTAGCCCACTGTCACGACCATGCATGAAATCTCATAGTCTAGGTAACAAGATCTATAGAGGTACACCCCAAGGCTCCTGTATGGACTGCCTATAGGTCTGTATCAGTTAGGTGAATCCACGACAGTAAATTTCAACTGACTCTATCTAAATTATGTGCACAGAATAGCGTCGCATATAGTGGACCTAAAAATACCCACCCCACATTGTAGAGTAGGCTATAATCTCAATTGCATTAAGGAATTATAATAATTAACTCATAAATCATACAAGTGGTGATACAATTTGCAATTACTTTTTTTAGCTTAAGAATCATATATCTTAGGACCTATACGTCTACAAATAGTCTGTAGCCAACTGCTTCCTTTAAATTTATGCAACATATACACTCGCTAACTTCTAAGAGTTTCAACTGAAGACACATATAGTTATGTGAAAGTTATGACTTCCTTGACCAGGAAAGAGTGCTATAACACTATAGGTTTAGGACTCCAACATGAGAGGGTTCATAAAATACGATACCTTGAATTCAAGTATCATACAATCTCCGATGACATTTATCGAAAGAACATGAGACTTCAGGTTGTGCCTTAATGGCGAAAGAGGTTTTAGCTTTATATACCATACTTCGGGACTTACTATCTTACGTCGTGTCATCAAACTTCTTTGCTGAAAACTTTATCTATAACATAACACCATAAAAGAGCACTATAAGAAGCTAATCAAGAAGCACAACAAGGCTGAAAACACCATAATAGTTCACGAGCGACAAGCTCAATAATTACTATATATAAATGGTGTATCGCCACACCCTTCTCTTTCTCTACTTTCCAAGTGGGGCCATGACTTATTTACATGTTCAATACTACTCCTCAATCCTTTAACCATAAAGAACCAGCCCCCTTAATCATCCACAATTAACATATAAACTCAAACTAGAGACTTCTGAACACCATCCCATGAGTTCTTTGTCAACAACGTCAAATTCCCTTATAAGCTCATAGTTTAAGTTTGTAGAGAACTACTTCCATCAATGAAAATAGTAGGAGCTCATATAAATAGCTACAGCATATTCTCAAGCAATTTAGGCATTTAATCAAACACTTGGCGAGCGACAAACTTTCAGGAACTATAAGAGTCACACTTTCTATACCTAGCCTTCCGTTTTATCATAACCAGCTTACAGCCCTAATACAATACCATCCACCCTCATTTTGTCAAAACAACAACCAACACATCCTTCTACAAACTCCCTCCTCACCAAGAACATCAACTACAATGGGTCAAACATGGACTCACGGCTTCCTATCACCGTCCCGTGAGTCCTACCCGTAAATTATGCTTAAAGCATCCTTAGAATACTATTTAAAGAGATAGAAGAGGAGTCGTACCTCTATATCCAAGAAAAGAAATCTCTGCCCTTTCTATTCTTCAAGAGCAACACTTTTTTTCTTCATGAAAACACTTGGCTAAGTATATCTATAGGTCTATGGAGAGGAGGACACTTGACTTTTGAAGAAATCAACTTACCTTAAGCTTGGGAGGATACGAGATGAGCAAGACTTGAAGAAATAACTTAAAACCAGTCATTACACATTTTAGAATATATGGGAAAAGAAATCCCAAACATCTAATATAAAAAGAATAAGTTTGGCCGACTTTCTCTAAAGTGCCACATGTCTCGCAGTGATTGGGCAGTGTGTGCGTCTATCGTAGAATGTACATAACTTTTTACTCTGAAGTCATATTAACAAGTGATTTATTTTTATGGAAACTAGACTCAAATACCTTTCATTTGGATGATTGTAGGTCCTCCAACACTTTATATTTTAGGAGATATACTTGTTCAAAGTAACCTGATAAGTGAGATCATTTGTAGTATTCCTCAACAATGAACCTTTAAACTTGAATCTTTTGTTTAATGATATCCTTGGGCTAAAACTTTTGTTTAACCCTTCAAATGACTTAATATAAGGGTTACATGGTATGCTTAATCATTTTCAATGACATATTCCCCTGATATCACACCTATGCATTGGTGTTTACGAGTAGAAAATGTATTTTAAGTTACGGGGTATTACATTATCCGCCCTTGGGATCATTTGTCCTTGAATAAAGGTTGCACCTTAAGATGATCCTAACTCTCTTATTTTAAGAACAAAATTGACAGAGTTTCCTTTGTAAACAGGCCTATCCAAAACATGTCAGCTAACAAGAATGCATACACATTGCTTCACATAGCATCACAACATAGTAATATGCAACGGATATCCACAAGGCTCTGCTTGGCTTTATACGAATGGAAACTGCACTAACTAATATGACATATCTTATATTATGGACATCTCAACTCTGAGGAACATATGGTGTTTGTATCAAGTACCTGAACATATAACATATAATAAATCAATACTACAAAGTACGGGTAAAACGGATACTTAAATGAATGAAATTATGACTTTAAGAACCATTGGGCGACTACTGAAATAAGTGGGGATACTTGGCCCTCATGTCAGCCTCTACTTCCCAAGTGGCTTCTTCTACATTTTGATTCCTCTAAAGTACCTTGATTAATGCTACGTCTTTGGTTCTCAATTTCTTGACCTATCAGTCTAATATTGCCACTGGGACTTGCTCAAATGGTAAGTCTTTTGAGAGTTCCATACCTTCTAAAGGAATAACCTGTGCAGGATCTCCCAAGCATTCGCATAACATCGACACATGGAAGACCGGATGTACCGCAGCTAACTCTCGAAACAAGTTCACCTCATAAGCTACCTGGTCAATTTTACGTATAACTTTGTATGGCCCAATATACCTAGGGCTCAACTCACCTTTCCTTCCAAATCTCATAACGCCCTTCAGAGCTGATACCTTTAAGAATACCCAGCCATCAACCTGGAACTCTATATCTCTACGGCGTACATTTGCATATGATTTTTGTCAACTCTGAGCAGTCTTTAATCGCTCTTGTATAAACTTTACTCTTTCAATGGCTTGGTGTACAAGGTCTAGTCCTAATATTTGAGTTTCACCTACTTCAAACCAATTAATAGGCGATCTACATCGACGCTCATAAAGAGCTTCAAATGGAGCAATGCCAATGCTAGAATGATAGCTATTATTGTAGACAAATTCTATCAAGGGCATATGATCATCCTAATTGCCTTTAAAGTCTAGAACACATGCTCTCAACATATCTTTAAGTGTTTGAATAGTGTGTTTAGCTTGGCCATCTGTCTGTGTGTGAAATGCAGTACTAAGGTTCACCTGTGTGCCTAAACTCTTCTGGAATTATCTCCAGAAATGTTCCGTAAATTGGGCACCCCTATCTGAAATATTGGATAGTGGAGTCCCAAGCAAGCGAGCAACTTCCCTTATATATAGCTTGGCATACTCTTCGGTTGTGCTGTTGGATTTAACTAGCAAGAAGTGGGCTGATTTCATCAACCGATCAATCAACACCCAAATGGAATCATATCTCTTAAAAGAGAAAGGCGAACCTACAATGAAATCCATATTAATAGCCTCTCATTTCCATATTGGAATGTCCATATTCTGAGCTAGGCCACCGGGATTCTGATGTTCTGCTTTAACTTGTTGGCAATTGGAGCATTGTGCCACGTACTCCACGATATTTCTTTTCATGTCATTCCACCAGTAGACCTCCTTAAGGTCATGATAAATCTTTGTGGAGCCTGGATGAATTGAGTATCGGGAACAATGTGCCTTATCCATGATTTGCTTCCTCAACATTTCTATATTTGGAACACATAGTGTGCCTTGGTATCTCAAGGTGCCATCTCTTGCTAACTCAAATGAAGTAATTCAGTGCTCTCAAATCCCTTCTCGATACCGTAGACATATAGGATCGTCATACTATTTTTCTTTCATCAATGCCACTAATGATGATTCTGCAGTATTTTGTACGACTACACCTCCATATTCAGATTCTAGAAGTCAGACTCCAAGGCTGGCTAATTTGTGAACATCTCGTACTACTTCCTGTTGTACATGTAGTAAATGAACTAGGTTGCCTATAGATAGCCGACTAAGAGCATCTGCTACCACGCTAGCTTTGCTTGGGTGGTAGAGAATGTCCACATCATAGTCCTTCAACAACTATAGCCACCTTCTCTATCTCAAATTCAAGTATTTTTTTCTTGAAGAGAAATTGGAGACTCTTATGATCTGTAAATATATCAACATGTACCCCATACAGATAGTGTTGCCAAATCTTAAGTGCAAATACCACTACGGCAAGCTCCAAATCATGAGTGGGGTAGTTTTGTTCATGTTTCTTTAATTGTCGAGAAGTGTATGCTATAACCTTCCCATGCTGCATCAAGATGCATCCTAGGCCAATTCCTAAATTATCACAGTAAAATACATACCCTTCTGTACTCTCTAGTAAGGCCAATACTAGCACCTTAGTCAATCTATCTTTAAGCTCTTGGAAGCTTTTTTCACAAGCGTCGAAACACTGGAACTTCATTGCCTTCTACATCAACTTTGTCAATGGTGCCGAAATAGAGGAGAACCTTTTTACAAATCTTCGGTAATATCTAGCTAGCCCCAAGAAACTACACACCTCTATCAGGGTACTTGGTCGAGGCCAACTCTTCACAGCCTCAATCTTTTGAAAGTCTACTCTAATGCCTTCACCAGAGACCACATGGCTAAGAAAAACCATAGACTTCATCCAGAATTCATATTTAGAAAACATGGCATATAGTTTGTGCTCTCTGAGTGTTTGTGTCACGACCCAAAGTACATCCTAGACGTGACATGGCGTATAGAACCCTAAAAGGCCCTACACAAGCCACTTATCATACATCATAAAAGATAATAGAAATATATATTTCAAAGAAACAGTCTTATATCATAAAAGAGTTTGACAAAAGCAAAAGTCTACCAAAGTCTCAACAAGCCATCTAGTACATCAATAGAAGTGATTGGGACGTAACGCATACATCACGTACAATGTCTGAAGCTAAAACATAAGGAAAAAGCAATATATGTGATATTGTCCTCGAAGTATGAGGACTCACCCGTTAATTAGAAAACTAAAAAATGATTATTTAATACCATATTCTATTAAGTCAAGTCTTCAAAGTCTCTACGCACTCACTAGCCATAAGAGGAGGGGGAAGAGTCGTCAAGCCCTACATAAATGAAATAATATAGGCACAAGTATGCATTAGTACAGATAATGTACGAAGTATGCGGGGAATGCAATAAAACATGAGTCATGATCATAAGGGAACATAATCGAAAACATGATATGCATGTCCAAGCTAACATAATAAAATCATTTAGAAAGAAGAATCGTAAATCATGAACATGGTCAATGCATCTTAAAATCATAACAAATCTTCATAAAACATTTATAAGTAACTTAGTTCATTTTTGGGATATTCACTATTAATCGACATAGAACATGTGAGCTATAACATGGAATCTGGTATATCCCTCATACCGAAAGAAGAGAATTCTACTTGCCAAGGTAGAATCCATACACATCATCTTTTGTTAAAGTAGATCCACTCGCTAGGTCATTTAAGACAATCCTACGGGGGCACATAATTTGGGAGTAGAGGTTGCTACTAGAGACTACTCTATTTGAGTTTCCACCTCAAAGCCCTCTCGGTGCTAATCAAAATCCTAACGGAATAATCATTAATCATATTCATTTTATCATCCATGGAAAAGTAAAACTAAGATACAAATCCAATCTAGAAACAACATAGAGTAGCTCCTTATACCATGCGTGAGAAAATCTTTCACCATCCATGATCTTTTTATAATAGCTTTATAAGACCTATAGTCATTAACTTCATACTAAAAATGACATACTACTAATGATATTAGTTTTAGAAACTTGGTCCATGATCATTGAAGGGATATCCAGATACCATACTAATCAAGACCTAATATAGGAAAATAATCAAAAGCACTGATGGAAAATCTAGATGTCATTCATTTCATGTGGCCAAGCTTCATAAAATATATAGATACCTTCATCTATAAGCTTACTTATGTCATAAACATTGCTTTCATACATCATGCATAATTTCATAAAAACATATTCATAGATTCAAGTTTTTTCATAAATTCATATAAATTACGGTTCATAGCCAAAATTCATAGATCAATGCATGGGTTCATATGGAATTAGTTAAAAGGCATGTAATTAAGTCTAAATCATCAAAATAATATCATAATCAATCAAGTGAATCCATACAAATAGAACCTATGAGGAATTGAATGAATACCAAATCAATTTTGAGAAAATTGAATTAGAGAATTGAATAAACTTTGGGGACTCAATGGATGAATGGAACCCATTGATGAACTCCCTACATACCTTGATCTTGAAGCCCTAGAATCAATAGAGGAATTGGAGACTTGACTTGAAAACCCTGGCTTCTTTTTCTTTGATCTTGAGAGAGGATTTGTTTGGAGAGAACCTTGGAAAGAAATTTTGGAATTTGAGGGAATGAATAAGTTGAGGAAATTTCTAAGGTTGAAGGGTATTTGTAGGGCTTAGATTTAGGGGTAAAACAATGTGGCTTAGGCTGTAAGAACATAGGTAAAAGACCCAAATACCCTTAAGATATAACTGTCGGAGGGGTCCTATGGACCGACATACGATACGTATACCTTTCTACGGACCGTACTGGTCGTCCGTAGAACTTGATACTGGACTTAAATTCTGAATAGTTTTCACGAATCTCTTCTACGGTCCGTCTAAAGTTCCTCGGACCGTAGACCCAACCGTTGAACCCATGAACCAAAATCCTTCCAAGTTTGAAGTCAAGTTCCACGAGATAAGTCTACGACCCGTCAAAATTTCCATGACCCGTACAACCTTCTATAGACCCAAGGGTCCACATTTTAAAACTAATCTAGGGACCCTTCTACGACCACTTCCTACGGACCGTAGGAATTTTTACGGACCATCCTGGTGGTCCGTAGAAAACTTCAGAGATCCAAAAATTGCAAGAAATCATTATGGCCATTTCTATGACTCCTTTCTACGGACCGTATAACCTTCTACGGTTCGTAAACAGAACCCGTAGACTTAGACCTACATTCAACTATGAAACCTTCCTTTTTCTGAGGTGTTATAGTTTGTAGGACAGCTCTTAGATTATTTATATGTTTTGCAGCATCACGTGAATATATCAAAAATGTCATTTATAAATACAATCATGTACATATCAAGAAAGGGTTTGAAAACCCTATTCATCATATCCATAAAGGTTGTTGGAGCATTTGTCAGTGTAAATGACATGATGAGGAACTCAAAGTGTCCATATGTCATCTGGAAGGCTATTTTGAGAATATCTACTTCTCGAATCTTCAGCTGATGATATTTGAATCTCAAGTCAATCTTTGAAAAGCACTTAGCTCCTTGAAATTGATCAAATAAATCATCTATCCTTGGAAGGGGGCATTTGTTCTTTATCGTCACTTTATTAAGTTGTCTGTATTCTATACACATCCTCATTGTTACATCCTTCTTGCATACAAATAGTACTGGAGCACCCCAACGCGATATGTTGGGGCGAATAAAACCTTTGCCAAGCAAATCTTACAGCTGCTCCTTTCCACTTTCAATTCTGTTGGTGCCATCCTATAAGGCGAAATAGATATAGGTCGGGTACCGGGATCTACATCAATACCAAAATCAATCTCTCTAACTGGAGGTAGTTCAGGAAGTTCGTCAGGAAACACATTTGGACATTCATTCACAACAGGCAAAGATTGAAGAGTCACCACTTGTTTCTCAGCTTCAAGGTCTCTTACTTGGACAATGCGATATAAACACCCTTTCTCTATAAGCTTTTGTGCCTTGAGATAGGAAGCAAACCTTCCTCTAGGCATCATAGCATTACCTTTCTACTCTAGGACTGGCTCACCCAGGAAATGGAATCGAGCAATCTTAGCTCGGCAATCAACCGTAGCATAAGAAGAAGACAACCAATCCATATCCATAATGATATCAAAATCAACCATTTCTAGCTCTATCAAATTTGGCAATGTGTCACGGCCAGATATTGTTACTAGGCACCCGTAATAGACCCTTTTAGCAATAATAGACTCTCCTATCGGAGTCGATACTGCAAATAGCTCACATAATAACTCTGGCTCTACTCCAAATTTCTTAGCAACGAACGGAGTAACCTATGATAGGGTATCCACTAGGTCTATCAATGCATATAAATCATAAGAGAAAACTAATAAGGTACAGGTTATCACATCTAGGGATGCCTCTGAATCCTCACGACCTTCTAGTGCATACATCTGTTTGGGCCAGCTCAAGAACCAGATCCTCTACCCCTGCATGTATCTCTCCCTATTGGTGATTGAGGGCCATGTGATGAAAAGGTGCGGATGATGAGGATGATCTTACAGAACCAGTATATCATGGCCTATCACCTCTACCGTTGACTCCAAGCTTGGGACAGTCACGTATCATATGGCCCTTAACTCCACACCCGTAACAAGAGGTAGATCCATATAGACACTCTCCCAAGTGAGACCGGCCACAGTGTCTACAAGTAGGTTGAGGTGGTAGTCCTCGATTAGCACCTCTCTGATAGTAGGGGTTAGGTGCCCTCAAAATCTGACTCTGCTCCTGGGTCTTGATGACTGAGCTAGTGCACTAGCTTTGGAGCGGTCTACTGATTGAGCATGTCTGGGTGGACCTATACTGGAGTAGGCTCTATCACCTCCCTGAAATATTCCAGCAGTCTTAGCCCTCTTATTTTGTCCCTTTCACACTCTGCCCTACGATTTTGTATCTGGTCATCTGTTTGGTGAGCGTGTACCATAAGCCATGAAATATCCATGCCCTGATTTAATGCAGCAACTGTACAAGAAGTAATCAAATGATCTCCAAGTCCATCCACAAAGCGATGCATCCTTGCATCTTGTGTGCTAACAATCTCTGGAGCAAATCTATCCAACTGAGGGAATCGCATGCTATATTCCCTGATGTTGAGGTTCTTCTGTTGAAAGTTTAAAAATTCATCAACCCTTGCTTCCCTAAGCTCCTGTGACAAAAAGTGATCCATGAAGGCCATAAAGAACTCATTCCAAACTGCAAGAGGAGCATTTTGTCCCCTAGAATCTACCCACATCTCGTACTAATCGATAGCGACATCTTTCAGCTAATAAGAGGCCAATTCAGCTTCCTTAGTCTCAAAGATATGCATGACCCTAAGAATTATGTTGATATCATCTATAAGCTATTGTGGATCCTCTGTCACACTAGATCCGATGAACACTAGGGATTCATATAGAGGAAATCACGTACTCTGGATCCAGTTGTCTCTTCCCAAATGGTACTAGGTGCAACTGCATTTTGTCCTTGGATTTGAGAAGCTACCAACTGAGTGAAAAACTGTATTTCCTCTCTAAGATCTTTCTCTAAGTCAACTAGTGGTGGTACATGCGGTACATGAACTACTGCTGGTACTATTAGAGGTGTAGGAACTCCCATAGATCCTTCTGCCTTGGGAATCTGAGGACCTAGAAGTATAGGACTTGGCAAGCTCACCTGACCACTAGTCTGATCACGTAATAGTTGGGACTGCTTTGAAATGCCTGCCTCCTGAGTAGTACTAACAGTGGACCTTGGGCCTTCTTTATCCTTGTCCATAATAGACATGATCTGTATCACAAAAAAAAGTGCACGAGTCAGAATTAACTTTCTATGACTTAGCTCTATTACTCGATCTAGATTATGAAAGAAGGTCAAAATCCTAAAGGCCCATGTAGTTCCTCAAATATAAATATGGCACGCAATACATTCATAAGAAAGTTACTACTAGACACGGCTTCATGGACTCCCTAGGACACTTGAACTTTGTGCTCTAATACCAAGTTTGTCACACCCCCAACTAGAAAAGCTCTTACATCGAGGATTTATACAAGCACCTGCTAACTATTTGTACTAAACTCATGCCAAATATGTAGACTAATAAGCAGTGGAGCATATACCAAGAAACATACTAAAATATAGATAACAAAAGAGTCCACTAGGCTACTTTACAATGGAAAAAGACTAAGTCTAAGAAGCCTCTAAAGAATATGCATCTGAGAATCTGATAACTAGTCGGGACAAGGCTCCGACATACCCGTTCTTACATATGTACATACATAGAAAAACATAAGCTCTAAATATTTGATAGCTCCAAGTAGAGGTGGAGCTTACGAACTGCTAAACTAGAATTTTCTAGTCTACTTGAAATGTTTGTTGTCCCAAGTACCTGAGCCTATATTAATAGAAATGCAGGGCCATAAAAATAGGGACGTCAGTACATAAAAAATATGTACTGGTATGTAAATAACAAGTAGAATTGTAAGAATGATGAAACGAATCAATTCTCAAGATAGGCAAATCTGAGCACATGTATGCAGGAGACATAATCCAAAACTGGAATTTGTAACCAATCTGAAGGGTCCTCGCCTAGAATTTCATGGCTTATTCATTTATATATATATAATTCTTATAATTTGCCTAAGTGATATATTTATGCGTTATATAGCTTTTTTGCTCTTTGTAAAACTAACTATCAGGAAGTCACATGATGGCCTATTGTCAACGATCAGTGAACCCTGTATGGCATCAGTAGCGCACTGTCATGACCATGCATGAAATCTCATAGTATGGGTAACGAGGTCTATCAAGGTACGCCCCCTAGGGCTCTTGTATGGTCTATCTGCAGGCCTATATTAGTCAGGTGAATCCACGACGGGAAATTCCAACTGACTCTATCTGAATTTGTGCATAGAATAGCATCGCATGTAGTGGCCCTAAAAATACCCTCCCTACACTACAGAGTAGGCTATAATCTTATTCCATGTAAAGACTTACAATAATTAACTCATAAATCATACAACTCGTGATACAATTTGCACTTATTTTCTTTAGCTTAAGAATCATATATCCTGTGACCTATACATCTACGAATAGTCTGTAGCCAATTGCTTCCTTTAAATTAATGTAACAGATACACTCGCTAACTTCTAAGAGTTTCAAATAAAGACACATTTAGTTATGTGAAACATATGACTTCCTTGACTATGAAAGAGTACTATAACTCTATAGGTTTAGGACTCCAACATGAGAGGGTTTATAAAATAGGATAACTTGCTTTCAAGAGTCATATAATCTCTGATGACATTTATCGGAAGAACATGAGACTTCAGGTCGTGCCTTAATGGCGAAAGAGGTTTTAGCTTTACATACCTTACTTCAGACTTACTATCTTACGTCGTGTCATTAAACTCCTTTGCTGATAACTTTATCAATAACATAACACCATAAAAGGTCACTATAAGAAGCTAATCAAGAAGCACAACGAGGCTGAAAATACCATAATAGTTCATGAGCGATAAGCTCAACAATTACTATAGATAAATGGTGTATCGCCACACCCTTCTCTTTCTCTACTTTCCAAGTGTGGTCATGACTTATTTACATGTTCAATATTGTTCCTCAATCCTTTAATCGTAAATAACCAGCCCCCTTCATCATCCACAATTAACATATAAAGTCAAACCAACGGCTTCCGAACACCATCCCGTGAGTTCTTTATCAACGACGTCAAATTTCCGTATAAGCTCATAGTTTAAGTTGGTAGAGAACTACTTCAATCAATTACAATTATAGGAGCTGATATAAATAACTACAACATATTCTTAAGCAATTTAGGAATTTCATCAAACACTTGGCGAGCGGCAAACTTTCAAGAACTATAAGAGTCGCGTTTTCTATGCCTAGCCTTCCATTTTATTATAACCAGCTTACTACCCCAATACAATACCATCCACCCCTAATTTGGTAAAAGCAACAGCCAACACATCCTTCTACAAACTCCCTCCTCACCAAGAACATTAACTACAATGGGTAAAACATGGACTCACGGCTTCCTATTACTTTTCTGTTAGTCCTATCCGTAAACTATACTTAAAGCATCCTTAGAATACTATTTAAAGTGATAGAAGAGGAGTCATACCTCTATATTAAAGAAAAGAAATACTTGCCCTTTCTATTCTTCAAGAGAAAAACTTTTTTCCTTCAAGAAAATATCTAGCTAAGTAAATATATAGGTCTATGGAGAGGAAGACACTTGATTCTTGAAGAAATCAACTTACCTTAAGCTTGAGAGGATTGGAGATGAGCAAGACTTGAATAAATAACTTAAAACCAGTCCTTACACGTTTTGGAGTATATGGGAAAAGAAATCCCAAACTTCTAATATAAAAATAATAAGTTTGGCAGTGTCACATGTCCCACAGTGATTGGGCAGTGTGTGCATCTATAGTAAAATATACATAACTTTTTACTCCGAATTTGTATTAATGAGCAGTTTGTTTTGATGGAAACTAGACTCAAATACCTTTCATTTGATAGGCTTAAGGTCCTCCGACTCTTTATATATTAGGAGATATGCTCATTCAAATTCAGTTGATAAATGAGATCATTTGTAGTATCCCTCCACAATGAACCTTTAACTTGAATCTTTTTTTTAATGATCTTTTGACCTTAAACTTTTGTTTAACCCTTCAAATGACTTAATATAAGGGTTAAATGATATGCTTAACCATTTTCAATGATATATTCCCCCGATATCACACCTATGCATTGGTGTTTAGGAGTAGCAAATGTATTTTAAGTTATGGGGTATTACATGCCATTCCGTCATAGCGGCATGTCAGCCGCTATAGTGGGGATAGGGGAGCAGCAGGGTAGAAACTCAAAAAATATCAATTCTTTTATTCTTCCTCCCCCTCTTCATTGGTAAAACAATGAGGGTTACTCTAAAAACATCCCATAAACAGCTCTAAGCTCGGGAATAATAGAGGAGAGAGATTTTGGCACAAAGAAAGTTAAAACCCATGGATTTTCGATCAACATCTATCAAGATTCATCCCATAGAGCTAGAAATTCATATCCATAGTTCTTCAGCAATTGCTTGGCATCCAAGTAGGCTAGGTTTTCTTAATCGAGTAGTTAGACCCATCTTTACTTATATAATATCTTATAAATTGTAGGAAGATAGCATGCGTAGGCCTTCGAGCATAGAGTCTAGTGAACAAATGTGTGGTTAATTGTGGTTTAGGCTGATGATGGACTTGATTAGTTATTGTTGACATTATGATATTTGCTAGATATTATCTTGGGAAAGGTGATTGTGGGTAATCGAATTATGATCAGGAGATGTTCGAGAAGGGATCCTTTTGGGTAGGTGATAGTTAATTGTTTTCTCATTTATGTAATATGTGTTTTTCAACTGCTTCATTAGTATTGCATGCATAATATATGGTTAGGGAAAAGAAAAAATTATGATTTGAAATGTTAAATATTGTCAATCACATGCAATGAATATGTTTACTTGGGTGTACAAATGTGCGTGCTATCCATTGTGATTGTGATTGTAATATGTGATTGATGGTTTGCTCGAGTACCACACCTGATATAGAATATCTCTACGATTGACTCGGATACCATACCTGGTATATATTAATGTTTGGCCCGGATACCATGCCTGGTACGGAGATATCCATATATGATTGGTTCAGGTACCATGCTGGTACATACTAACGATTGACATGGGTACCACGCCTGGTACACTAACAGTTTGTGTCTGGGTTCCATGAGAGAATCGAGTAAAATTCTTCATGATGTGGCTGCTACACGTTGATTTCGTGAATGGACCAGATTTATTTATTGTGTTATATTTATCACATGTTGGTCCTTAAGGGGCCGGATTGGTGTATTTAAATATCGGGGTGGTCCTTGTATAGACCAGATGTGCATATTAAATACCATAATGATCCTTGGAGGTCCGGGTTAATTGAAGGGTGTGATGAATTGTGTATGGCTTGTGGTGATGTGATGTATCATGTGAATTGTGAATGTTAAGTTTGGGTGAGGACTGGAGTCATGGTTGTGTTCAGACCGTGGTTTTAATTATAGGTTACCTGTTTTACTAAATTGTTCAAGGGTCAAGGTGTTGGCATGCGAGTTTGGGGGAGAATAATAAACTGGTTAACAGAGTTAGTAGTGATCTTGTATTTGGAAAATATCTAGGTGATAGAAGGATTAGATTATAATCTAATATAAGGGTGAAATTGCCTAGATGATGGAGTTGTCAGCGGAAGGAGGTGGGTTGACTTGAGATAGAGCGTATGAGTTTCAAGGTAATACTACATGTAGTAAGAGTGGTGACTGAGTGGATCGCGGTCCTAATTTTATCTTCAAGTTTTATGTTTTTTTTATTATTTTCATGATATTATGTGGTGAATTGGGATCGACCGATGATGTCTACTAATGCATGTTTCTTGTACTGATACTACTCTTGCTATGCCACATGAAATAGTCTGATTGCAGGATTCAGTGATGTTTCATTGGTGAAGACAAAGATGATCTCCGACAGATTCTACTCCTCTTCCTTCATGGTGGGAGCTATGTCTATTTAATTTAAAATACAAAAAAGGACCTAACATACCCTTGAACTATTGGAAATGGTACAAAATTACCATCCGTCCACCTATTAGCCCCCAAATACCCTCGGTGTCTACCTTTAGGTCCCATATTGCCCTTATTTTAAAGAGCCCCTAACTTAAATCCAATTAATAAATTCATTAATGACGTGGAGATTATCTATTGGTCAGTTTTTAAATAATCTAAACTAATTAAAAATTCACCCATTCCCAAATTAAACCCAAATAAAATCCACCGCCCCAAGTTCATCTAACCCATCTTCCTCATAGGCTTTTCTGAGTTGAATCCTGACCTTGAGGGATGGGTAAGTCTACCTTGCTGAGCAGGTCTTTCATGTGGTTGAGTTGGGATGTACATGACATGATGATATTATTCGTATTCTTTTTTATGAATAATACCTTGCAGCTTTCCATTTATATAAAGATATGTTCTTGACCCGATTTCGGGAAATTAGCAAAATTAACAGATAACAGTTGAATGAATCTAGCACTTTTTAAAAATATATTCAGCATTGGATTATGTTGTTGCTCAGTGTCTTAGATGAGGCATAGTTTATCAAATTTTGAATTTGATTTGCACTACAAATTTAGTGGCATCTAAAAAGATATCTGAACAGAGATGTGCATAACTTGATTATTTGTTACTTGTTTTGAAAATCTAAAATAGTGGTATGTATTCTGTACTTTTGGACAATAATTGCATAAATAAACAGAAAATCAAATCTTGTCAATGACACGAAATTCTCATCATCATTGCCTACTTGTATTTGATGAGAATGAAATCAAATCTTTCTAGTATACCTTATTTTGGATCCATTAGATAAATTCTACTCAAAACTTTGCTCAAGAAATATCATAATCTCCTTTATGTAAATCATCTATATAGGTTTTGTTTCTTTTTCAAAGAATGTAGGTGGGATGAAAATAAGAAAAAGAAAACGTTGCAACTTTTATGCTCTATGATTTGTTGTGAGGAAGATGGGTGATAAAAGATGGGTTAAATGAATTTGGGGCGGGTTTGATTTGGGAATGGGTGGGTTTTAAAATTAATATAGGTTATTTAAAAGTTGACCAATAGAAAATCGGCACGTCATTAATGAATTTATTAATTGAGTTTAAATTGGGGATCGTTAAAAATAAGGGCAATATGGGACCTAAAGGTAGACAACGAAGGTATTTGAGAGCTAATAGGTGGACGGAGGGTAATTTTGTACCATTTCCAATAATTCAATGGTATTTTAGGCCTTTTTCTGTTTAAAATAGTGTATCCTCTTAGAGACTCTTGTACCTATTTAAACTAGTTCCTTGGGAAGAGTTTAATTAGTGTATTTCTTTACAAAGAACCTTATTTTGAATTGAGTTAAAAGTATTCCTATATTGAAATAGGGTGATTAGTCTATAAGTGTTCAATTCCGCATTTCATGTTTTAGAATTTCTCATAAGGATTCTCCTATTTATGTATTAGAGTAGGTGCTCGTACAGTCCGATGGGTTGAATCGTAACAATTTGGTATCAGAGCCCAGATTACCAATCTTCCAGTACAAGAGTAAATGTCGAATAAAGTCGTGAGTATTGGTGTGTTGACGTCCACATTTAATCTTCAGGATGCTGTGAAGCATTCTAGAAAGTTGTTCCACTCATTCACTCCTTTCGTGCGGTCAACCACTTATGGTATGGGTTGAGTCCAATTGGTATCTCCAAAATCCAATCGGTATCTCAACAAAGCAAACTGAATGTCGTTGTCTCGACTGAAGGGGCATAAGTAATGAAAATTGGAATCGAGAAGGTTTCAATTGATATATGGCCTTAAAAGTCATGTAAATGCATGGATGGCTAGTTAGTGGTCATTCATGACACGAATAGGAGGTAATGAATCTGATTTATCTTAACCGTATGACTTGAAGATTGTTATTGTGTGCATTGTATTGCCTGTATATATGCATATGTGAAAAGTGTAATTGTTGTATTCTTGAGAAATTGTGGACAACGAAGAGTCATAACTTGATTATGTGTAATGATTTAATGATGCATTTCTATGTGATTAAATGAATGTGTTTGATGTGATCCAATCCTAAAGTTTTATGATCATGTGGTGTTAAGTTCTTAACTATATATTGTTAGGTGTGATCTTCGGGTTTATGTTCAAGGCCATGATGCGAAGACAATATTATGCATGTCTGGAAACGATCATGGAGTTATTTTAAAAGCATGATTGTGTTCCAAGAGTTAGTATTATACTGGGACTTGGGAATGGGGGAACATTGCAAATTCTAAATTTTTGGGCAGACTTCGTTGTGGCCGCCATAGCGGGACTGGCTCGCTACAACGCTCCCTCTATAGCTGCAGTAGCGATAACGGCAGGGCGAGACAGAACCCCTGTCCTATTTTTCCCTATTTTCCCATTCACTTTCGGGACGTTTAAAATTGATATTCCAGTCCATGCCAATATGGAAACAATGAAAATATACTAAAAACAACTATAGCATTCATAATCGGTATGTAGAGAGTTAAAAACAAGCATCCGTGTGCTCTCAAAAATAAAGAAAAGCAGGAAAAAATGTCTTCATGTGCAAACCCAAATAAATTTTTAAAATATTCACGGGGCGGGGGGCAACACAGGTAAAGGATGACCTTCCAAATTATAAATACATTGCCGAATAGAATCAACGGTAATATCAAATTTCCTGCCTAAGAAATTAAGACCAGAAAAATAGAAACAAATAGTAATTAATATTTGATTTCAATATATTATGTGATTTTGAATTACTAGACCATCTTAAATAGAAAGATGCAGTCTTCTAAATCTTTTCCTCACGATTGCAAACTCAATGATTTGACAGCTTGTTCTTGAATTGATGGATTGAATTTGTTGGTTGACCCTGATCATAAACATGCATTCTAGACTTGGATCACAAACTGAGAAGTAGCTTTAGATGTGTGAAAGTTTTCTTGATCAACATTGAAAGGGAAAGTTCTTGTTATATGGAACACTTGTGAATTATTACCGAAGAGGAGGGCTTCTTAATGTATGTATTTTATGATCTTATGGCCTTATAGTCATGGAGAAGGAAGTTTGTAATGAATACAAAGCTTTTTTCTTCCACCAATTTGTGGTCAACTTGATCATAACTTATATAAAAAAAAATGTGATAAATTTGTGTAGTTAGTTGAATCATATCATTCCAATACTTGACAATATTTGATTGGTTTTTAGATTGACTTGACTTACTTAATCACTTCACATGGCATGAGTTTATTGATCCTCAATTTAAATTGGTGTGTGCGACAAATTACATTGACCTTAAGCTAATGGAGCGGCCGGCTTATTATTTAGATTCCAAACAATATGCTTTAGCCCTATTATATAAACTGAATTTTTAATTAAACATATTGAGATTTAATTTATACATTCAATTAAATTAGATTATAATATCATTTGAATAAATATATCTTGAATTCGAAATATGATTCAAATTAATATATGAATTTAAGTCCGATAAAATTCAAATTACTACATGATCAATATATATGGAGGGATTATATTCAGAGACACAATTCATTCGAAATCTTGTAACTTTACAAACAAGTCTTGAGAGAAATGATTATGACTAAAAGTTTGAGAAAAAATAATAAAAAGAGAAAGGTAAAATAATGAAAAGGGAGATGACATGCATGTTAGTTGTTACCTAAAGATGAAAAATAGGGACCCATATTGCCGGCTAAATATGTTGCATTGCTGATTTTATCTATGAGAGTTACTCAAAAGTCAAGATTTTATGTTTTCCTTCAGTCATCACAACTTTGAATATTTATTTATGTAAGACTAGTATCGACCTATTAAAAAAGTACACCAACTTGTGGAACATCATCATTTTGTGCTTGAATTTTGTTATTACCAACTTCACTTTTCGACTTTTGGGCTCATTTATTTACAATTCCAACTAATCACAGATGTTTAGTCATTGCCTTTCTAGCACATGGCTAAATTTTGCATTTGCAAACCTATTCAAAACCCAAAGTTTATTCTTTTAACTTTTACTTTTCTTTCTTTCGTCACTCAAACTTGCAAAACAATATATAAGCATATGCACTACATTTTAATTTATATTCTGAAAGTTTGAAATTTTAATGAAGATATTATTATTTAAAGGTGGTGAAAGTTGTGATATTTACTATGGGCTTTAAGCGTAAGCTGTGAAAGAAAACTTTAGGGTGAGTTTGGTATAAAGCAGAATATTTTCATGGAAAATGTTTTTATTTTTGAAAACTAATTTAATTTTTTACTTACTTTCTACCGTTTGGTATGTAAGAAAAAAATATTTATCTCAAAAACATTTATATGTAACCTAGTAAAACATTATAGGGATAGGAGGGGATGGGAAGTGGAGCCTCGGTGGTTGCGGGGGGATGGGATGGTCAAGGAATAGGAGTTGGGGGCATTGGGTTGGTGGAGAGGATACAATAACCATGTAATGTCACTTGTAAAACTTGTTTTCCCTACTTACATGAAGAAAGTCATTTTCGTGATCATTTTTTAATGGACTTGACTTCGTAGGGAAAATGTTTTCCAAAAATTCTGTCCAACTAAACATAGTAAAATAGGAAAACGTTTTCCTCCATGCCAAATACAAAAGTCACTAATTGAGTATACTAGTAACATTTGCAACCTAAACTAGGCTATATTTGCATATATCATTCTTTTCCTAGTAATTAATTTAGTGTTAAGCTTGTCTAAGGTGATATTTTAAAAAGAAATATGCAAGAAAAAGTTGATTTATCTTGTACTTGCGTCGGTCCATCCCACGAGTCTTTATATTGTAAATCATAAATGATATTATAAACACAGGCTAACAGACAAGAGAAAGTTTTGTCCATCTGAGTGAATGATTTTTTTTCTAATAAAGTTGTTCGTATAAAAAAGCTGATCTTTTCTTTCCCAAAATCGTTACAATTATTTTCCCCCTTCATAAATGACATCAACTCATTCTTGCTTAAAAACAAGTCTCTTCCATAAACTAAGGGAAAAAGAGAAGGACGTGGGCCTTGTAAGTACTACTTAAATTCAACCAATGTTTTTTTTTTAAAAAAGAAAATTAACAAGTCAAAAAAGGTACATAGATTTTTTTGGGGGGGTTTGGTGGAGTTAATTTGTTCTGGATACAAAGATAACAATCTTCAACATTGAATTTTGTTATGTGATTGTACATTTTTAGTGTCAATTATAACTTCTATAATTAAAAAAGATAAGGTGAGACAAAAAAAGTGTGTAAAAGTGACCAGTAATGAGAAATTGCTCAAGTCCCTGACTAAAAATATGAAATTTGAAGAATACTTGTATTCTCTCTTTTACTTATTCCCAAAACAAAATAAGGACAAACTACAAAACTTGAAAAGCCAAAAATACAAGATAAAACTTAGTACAATGTTTTTATTCCAAATTTACATTCATTCCCCCCACAAAAAGGAACAATAGGGTATATAAATAATAACATCATTGAATTCAAATCTTTTTGGTGTGTTCAATTCTACATGGAATAAAATCAATAGCTCAGGAGGGATAGACAAGGAAGGAGAACGTGAGTTGAGTAGGAAAGAAGATGGAGACGAAACAAACCTTACATGGAGAAGTCATGACGTAAGATTTGGTAAAACACAAAACATAAAGACATAACAGAAAACACGAGGTCTTACAAGGTCAAGAAAAGGTCTTACAAGGTCAAGAAGAATGGGGTAGGGGAAGGAACGAAAGGCAACAAGTCAAAAAAGAGAGAAAAGACAACAAAAAAATGAGAAATGGCAATGAGAAAAAGCTCAGGTAGGATAGCACCGAGATTAAGATAAGGATGCGACACTCATCGTTAGAATGAGGAGGAGAAAGCCATGGCTAAGGAGGACCACTAAACATGCCATTAGGCATACACTTTGCAGTTTTTGCAGCTTTTGGCTTGAAGCAGGTTGACTGATTACTCCACTCATACATGCTACCTGCATCCAAACAAATTTTAAACAAGACAGTTATAATTAAGCTTTTATTAATGTAATAAAATAAAGGTTGGAACTTGTAGTAAAAATAATGGAAAGATAGGTGGGAGAATAAAGGAAAAAGAAAGTAGGGATACCTTGTGGAGATTTCAGTGTTGCTTTCTGCACTGCAATATTTTCTCTCAAACCCATAAAAAGTGCACAAAGAGAGGAGCTAGTAAAGAGGGGAATGAAGAAAGAAAGGTAAAGAATGGGCTTATAAGGAAGTGGCCAATGGGCTGGATGGACCTGACAGTGACACCTCCAAAGGCCCAGAGAGAATGTGAAGGATATGAGACCCTATTTTTCCGTTTACCCTAATAGTCGATCAATTAAGCTACTAAAATTCCCCGATAACTCTTACCCCCAAGCAGAAAAGGAGAAAAAGAGAGGGCATTTGCACTTTTGTTTCCATAGTGTGTTGTTCTTTAATTTTCATCCATCCTTCAAGGATCAATAACTTTTTCGAATTTCATAAGTTTGTATTTAAAGTACATTATAATATTTTATCTTATCATGTGCTTTTACAGAACTTATAAGTCGCTAAGCCTAAGTTTGATTGATAGCTAAAAGACAAAAAATTAAAAACCAATCTATTTAAAAGGTAAAAAATTAAAGATTGATTCATTTAAAATACAAATCGATCAATTAAATGAAAACAAAAAAGAAGGCAAATCCAGAGCATAGGGACAAACACATCAATTTCGATATCGATATTTTTTACGTTTGGAACTAGAAAATACATATTTATAAAGTACATAGATGCTACCATTTGTTTTGAAGAGTTCAACATATTCTGTATTTGAAACTAATTAAATTTTAATATTCTCTTTTCAATTAGCATGACTCAATGTACACAAAATTTAAAAAACAAATATTTGTTACTAAAGGATCTCTTTTTAGTATAATGAATCTTAAATTTTAAAAAATTATAGTCAATTTAATTCTTAGTTTTAACTTTGTTGACAAAGCTTTAGAAAGAAAAAAAAAAAACTTGTATAAATAGAAAGAAAAAAATACTTACACAAATAGAAAGAAAGGGAAAAAACAAGAAGATTGATTTGGTGGTATAGGGGTCAACGAGGGGCGGCAAGTTTCAAGGAGGTCGTAACTGTCCGAAGAGGCAGACCGCGCTGCCCGGCCGACCGTAGTCAAATAATTGTCAAAGGAATACTCATAAAAGAAAAACAAAAGTCAAATTAAATAGAGCCAAACAACCTCTTGGGTCCACTTTACTCAAATTACTCAATTTTAGCTTCTTCTCTAGCACCCTAATCTAACAATATTGAATTTTAATTAATATTTTTTTCAAAGATAAATGTGATAGGTAATATGAATGGGAGAGGTGACATTTTAGTAAAAGTCTGTAACCGGCATTGCAAGCACAAAATTAAAAAATTGTTAAATAACTATTTTTTTCCTGTTCACTTTTACTTGTTCATTTTAAATTTATACATTTTTTAAAGAAATACTAATTAATATGAGTACTTTCTCATAATACACATATTAACTGATGTAAAGTCTTAGGTTTTAGAAAATAATTTAGAAAATAAATAATTAATATTAAAATAAAAAAATAAAAAATTATATTTTTCTCTTAATAGTAAGTAATAAGTTAAAAATAAACATATATTTATTATATAATGAATGTGTGAAAAGTTAACGAAGGAAATACCCTCTCTATCCCATATTAATTGATCATCTTATTAAAAATAGTTTTCACATATTAGTTATCTATCTTATTAAATCAAAAAGATATTAATTAAATTTTTCCTATATTAATTGCAAGGGTAATATAGAAAAAATTTAATTAATGCTTTCTTGATTTAATAAAGCGAACAACTAATATTCTCTCCGTTCCTATTTATATGTTACCGTTTTAGATTTCACGTCCCTTAAGAAACTATGTAAGTTTACCATTATACCCTTATTGAGTATTCTTTTGAAGTCAAGTTTTTAATAAATGAACATAAGTTGATTTATTTTGATTAATTAATTGATCAATGAATATGAATTAATCATTTAGTTTTCCAATATTGGTCAAATTCATACTTTCAAGGCTAATACTTCCTCCGTCCACTTTTAATTGTCATGTTGCGCTTTTCGAAAGTCAATTTGACTAATTTTTAAAGTTAAATTGGATTACATTAATTTGATGTTTTAAGCAAAAAAAAATTAAATATTCAAAAACTATGCGAAAAGTACTATAAATTGCAACTTTTTGAATATCAATATGATGAAAAAATACATCGTAAAATGTTAGTCAAAGTTCTTATTGTTTGACTCTAAAAAAAGAAATCATGACAATTAAAAGTGGACGGAGGGAGTACATTTCAAGAGTAAAATAAGAAAAATAATGTTATTTATGCATTTATTTATTGAAATGACAATATTATCCCTATTATTTATTATTTTTTAAAAGATATGTCAAGTCAATAATGAACAATTGTTGGACAGAGGGAATAATATAATTATGTGTATTTGTGTCACATTTATTAAGAATTACTGACAGTTCAAAATTTAAAGCAGATGTAATTAATTAAAATAACAAAGACTTGAATAAAGGGGAATTGGGTAAAGAGAATAATATTTGGGAAATTGGAAGGGCAAGCGTGTGACACGCGGGCAACACACAAGAATTTGCATTCCCTTCACGGTCTTCTATGATGCGGTCAAACACAACTCCTTTTCTTCTACGCCTGCGTTTTTCATTTCCATAATTCTCTACTTATATTTTATTCTTATTTTTAGGTATGCCAAATTAATTATGTTTGGTTTGAGGTATTAACTAATTTTAAGATTGTTAATTGATCATTTGTATTAAAATGATGGAATTATTATCTTATTTAGTATGCGATAAAATAATTTAGGAAATAAATTAAAAATATAATTAGAATTTGATATTTGGTATTTATTTAATCCAACTGGTTAGAATTTGTTTATCCAATATATCACAATAAATTTTCTAGTATTTTAATTAAGCATCACTAACTTCAAATTATAATTTATTTCCACCTTGGTAATAATTCACATTTCAAATTTAGTGTCTAGCACCAAACATGCATAACAACCCAACTTCACATACTATTCTAGCTTAGCAGCTACTAGATAAATAATTAAATTGAGAAACACTAGTCCATCGAAATCTCTTACTAATAGTAGTTGATGTTAATCTTACAGTCTATCTAATTATAATACATTGGCATATCCTTCTTTCACATATCACCACTACTTATCCATTCATACATCTAAATTATATTCATTACACTATAAACATCAAGCGATTCCTTTTTAGAATTACAAAGTAAAGCCTATATCTATCAATCCTTAACCATTTTATACTTTCATTAATGACCTATATTTTAAACTCCTTTCCTAATTCAATCATAATCTAAGTCATCTCAATCAATGACTTCTTCTCTGATCTCATCAACTTATTACTCCTTAGTCAACACCTGAAGACATCACCTCAATTCTAACTTACTATATACATAACTTCTATATATATACATACTACACTTTAATAATTTATTATCTCCATTGTTCTGCCTACAATAATTATATATTCTCACTTCTAATTTTGCGTCATTCTACTAATAAATCATAACATCTCAAATTACAAGAATTTGCATTCCCCTCAAGCCCTTTCTACGGTTTTTGAAATGTTGATAGTTCTATCTGAGAATACCTTATAGGTAGAAATCGAGCTTTACTATTTCTAACACCTCAAAGATGAAGAATAGTTAGGGAAATTAAAATAACGCACGAATTTGCATATGTTTCTTAGAGATTAGCTCTACTGCACGATCAAGAGTATTTCCTAAACATCCCCTAGCCTCCCCCTCACAAGTGTGGCGCGCTTCACATGCATAAAAAGGACTCTACTAAATGTGACTATTTAGACATCCTAGGATACTTGAACCTAGTGCTTTTATACCAAGTTTGTCAATATTCGAATCTACATCCCAACCAAGACATGGTACTTAGAATCATGAGTGGCCCAAGATAATCCTTAGTATAACATATCAAAGAATATCATATAAAAGCTGAAGCGGAAGCTATAAATTAAAAGCATAATTGAATTAAAGTTCAAGAATAAGTCTATTACAACTGAATACTAATGTTCGAAAGCTTGTAAACGGAATAAAATAATTTACCGAGATAAGACTCCAGTGCCTGAAAGCTAACAAAAATAAAGTGAATAAAATCTATTGACTCATAACTGAAGTCCTCTAAATGTGAGGAGTGCTCACCACAGTGCTGAAAAATAGAGGAATTTAGTAGAACGTCTGCCTGTGAATCTGAATAAGGGTGTTGAAATCTACATCATAAAATGATGTAGCGCAAAGTAGCGTCAATACATGGAATGTATTGGTATGCAAGGTAAGGACTGAGATCAACAATTATACAAGCAAGTGAAAGCACTATAAATCTGAGCATGAGTTATACACAAACAATAACTGAAGAACTGAAAATCAAAACTGTGACATATGACATAATACTACAGAAACAAAAAATGTTTATCTGAGATCATATTTTTTGAAATCATATCTAAAAGGATGCATATTTGAAAATCATATATTGATAATATCAAGAAATATAAAATAAATGAAGTAAATCTTTTAGGTGGGAGTTTCTCGTAACCGACATAAATCGTGTGAGCTCCTGATGCACTAACTTACAATTAAGATGGGGATGGTTACCCTATACCTTTCCAGGAAATAAAACTTCTTTGTCTAATATAGATCCACTAATATGAGCCTCTCAGGGCTAATGGTCAATCGACAAAACGGTGAAACATAATCCTACAGTGACATGTAGTTCTGAAACTTGGGCCATCTAGAACCCTCATTTACTCGGTGCTAAATACTACTCTCAAAACACAATATCCGTATAGTTCATAGCATATATATTAAGCTTATCTAGAAGCTTATAATGAGGCTTACTCAAAACAAATTCTAAAACATATTTTATTGTGAGACTATGCTCAAATCTGTGAGACGAAGCTCAAATCTTTCTTTCTAAAATAATATGTTGAAATCTCTTTCTAAAACATATCTTTTAAGTCATGAGAAAGTTTTCTAGAACATGCATAACTTGTAGATTCTCAAAATAGCTTTCTTAATAACATAAAGGCTCTAAGGAATCATAAATAAAATCATGTCAAGAACTAATAAGAATGGCAATGAAAAATCATGCTAAACATAAAAAGGAAATATAACAGTCAAAATCCATAATCATGAGTAAGTAAGTTCAAGAAATCATGCAATTGCATCATAAAAATGGTAAATTTGAAAGTGGGCTTATAAACTCTAACCATAGAATTGAATTTATGAAAACTGAGAAGACACGAGGATGAAAGGAATTCCTCATTATAGTCCTACATACCTTGAATCACTCCAATTGAAACTCTAACTTTGAAGAGGAACCCCAAAAGTCCCTTCTTGATTTTTGGATGAGTTCTTATTTTCGCTAGATATGGGAGAAAGATTTGATGTTAGAATCTTGTGAAGAATTCGTGATTACATATTGAGATTGCTGAGAAATACTTTAGATACATGGGAGGAACATAAATTAATGTTGGAAATGGAGAAGAGAAGAGAATTTTTGAGCGAAAATAAGCCCTAAGTCGCTCAAGATGAATTTTCTAGTGACCCACCGACTTAACTTAATAAATAGAGCATCTTAAAAATCGCATAAGCGGAAAAGTTGGCTTGACGCGGTGCGTCCAAGCTACCGGCCATGTGGAGCACAGGACCAATTTGAAATGACGGAGGCTACTGGAAAAATAGACTGGCGCGGTGCGCCCACGCTACCAAGCGCACAACCAACTTGACTTCCGTTTAGTAAAATCCAAATAACTTTTTACTCAAGAGTCGGATTGATAAGCGGTCAGTGACGTTGGAAAGAATACTCTTAGACCTTTAATTTAATAGGTCATGAATCATCTAGCTCCTACTATTGAGAAATATATGATCGTTTGAAGTTTACCCTTATATAAACTCATGTGAAAACTTAATCAATAGATATGTTTTGAACTTGCCTTGGTATTTGAGGTATCTTACAATCCTAAACCACATCTGATACACCTACTACACTTAGTAAAGGACCTTAAAATATATTAACAACTTAGAAATCATCAAGTTTGACCTATACACATACGGAGAATGGTTCAAATCCTTGCTTAGAAGTTGTGGGACGTTACATATATCCATTCATATGAAACTTTTACTGCCCCAATTAGTAAGAAATAAACCAACCGAAAGATAAAAACAAATATCAACATAAAAAAATATCGCGACTCATGATAAACAAAAGAAAGCAAGATAAGTTGCTAAAGAATTAAACCGAAAATAGGAAAAACAGAGCGGCTCTTGATTAAGAGAAAAAAAACAAAAGTATCTGATAACGATGTATTTGATTGAAGCAGAGAGAAGAGAAATATATTAATAGGACAAAGACATGTTGGAGACATTTATGTAGATTAGTAAAGAATGTGAATAGATTTTGAAAGAACTGATAATAAGGGCAATAAAACTTAAGCGTTCGGGATGTTATAGTGAGGGAAGGGAACTTAAGCAACAAAGTTGTGGGAGAATTAATAGCTGCTACTAAGAAGAAATTAAACATCAACTGGAACATGTATGGAGAACTAAAATAGGGCTTATGCAGAGTATTAAAATAGGGATTTAGGTTATTATTAAATTAAAAATTTATTTAATTAATATTAAAGTGATAGTGTAAGGGCAAAATGGTAATCAAATTTTGGGGTTAAGCTCTTCCCACTTTTAGTAGTATATGTTCATTAACATGAACATATCACAACCTATCAATATCACGCAACATTAGCAAGATGGGCATTTTATCTCTAATATTACCAAAAATCAGAATGAATGGTACTTGCTGGAAGGAAAGAAATAACATAACTCTACCTTTAAGTATTACATAGCACGTACAAGGCAAATATTTTAACTCTGATGTTGCAAAACAACACAATGAATGAAAATATAGAACTGTTAGACGATAGAAAGATAAATAGGAAGGAGTAGGAGGGATAAGTAACATTCAGAAATAACTAAAATTCCAACCTCTTCAATGTTCCATAATCGTTTATTTATTTCGTTTCTCCTAATTAGTTAAATTATTTAACTCGTTGAAGTACTTCTT
This sequence comes from Solanum appendiculatum, assembly GCA_018342035.1. Classification (NCBI taxonomy): domain Eukaryota; kingdom Viridiplantae; phylum Streptophyta; class Magnoliopsida; order Solanales; family Solanaceae; genus Solanum; species Solanum appendiculatum. The sequence goes on along the minus strand of JAGDQO010000766.1, from coordinate 178,746 downwards.
TTGCATCCAAGTAATGGTAAAATACTAACGTTAATTTATGGCCTAAAGAGAATTTTCTCACATAAACACCTAAATTAATTCAAGTAAACATTAAAAGAGCTTAAAAGTATATAATACTGAAAGATTACTTCTCAACAACGTGCACAAAGACGACTTTTTAATTTTGACATTTTCTCAAACATCTAGTATGCCTTAGAAATGTTACTATAAGAAAAATATAAGGAATAACAAAAATTAGTATAAAAGGCTACAATAATGAAGTAAAGTAAGTTATTTATAAATGATGCAATCGTTCTAAGAATATCACTCATTCTACACAACAAAATCTCTAAAATTATATTCAAAAAGAGAAGTCAGTCATGAAATATACAACCCACACCTAGAACATTTCAAAAGTTAAATTGAGAAATTTGAAATCCTCAAACTATAGGCTCAATATTTATCGATATACCAAGCAAGAGCAAAAAAGAATATTCAAATAGAACTCACAGAAAATGCCAAAATCAAGTCGGAGTGGTTCTTATAGAGATTTCTAATAGCGATGTAAACGGGATTTCTCTAAAAATAATGGATGACTTTTTTCCTATAAGACAAATGAGTTGAATTAGAAATAATAGGGACATATATAGTTATACGAAACTTGCACATGAATTGTTATCAAAATTGCTACCGAATAGTCAAAAGGAAGAAAATATGCATGCATATCACCAATTAAGGACATGCAGATCTAGAATAGCAAAATTCGGATACCTTGCAGAGTAATTAGCAAGTGACATGGCTGAATATCGTTTATATACATAAAATCTTTAGTTTCATTGACAAATCATAAATTCATGTGCACTTTAGTTTAAACCTAAAACCGTTTGATTTAAGCCTTGGCTATTTTTTTATCGTGTGTACAAGGACAGATTTACCTTACGGTAAGAGGTGTCATGTGATATGTCTTTGTTTAAAAAATTATCATATAGGTTTTTTAATCGAAAGACAAAAACAAAAAAAATAAAAATTCAATAAAGTGACACTACTTGTTATAAAGAACATTGTAGCTCATTTGGTTAATGCCTTAGTTTCCAACTAGAGGTCCTATGTGCAATACTCTACAGCTTCATCTATTTATTTTTTCACCTCGTCTAAATTAACAAAATTTTGAACCAACCAGCCAAAATAACACCAATGCGACAAGATTAAGATTGTCCATTAATATAAGTTGTTGTTCTATTTTTTTCCTTTCCTCTTCCTTTTCGTCAATGAAATTAATTAAGTTTGATTTATTGAATTAAATAAATAATGAATTTTTAATGATCGTTTGGTGCCTTATATATACATATTCCCTTCGTTTCAACAAAAAAAATGTTTAGTACTCTCCCGCGTCCATCTTTACTTGTTCAATATACTAAAAATAGTTGTCCAACTTTACTTTTTCAGTTTGGATAATTAAGAGATAATTTACCATTTTGTGTCTATTTACCCTTGCGATTAAATACTATTCATTTTTCAATATTTAGATCGATGACTTATAATTAATAAGGGTGATATAGTAAAATTACCTCCTCTATTTCTTGTTTCTTAAGGGGTGGGCCAAGTTAAACATGGACAAGTAATGATGGACGGAGGAAGTATTATTTTTAATGAGGTTATTTGAATCCATTTCAAAAATGAAAATTCATTGAGTAAAATGATAGATTCGTGGGTTGTACTTTATTTATATTATATTTTATTTTTAAATTAAAATGTGACACCTCTTACAAAAATTCTTGCGTACATCACGGCGTGTGTATTTGTCTCTCACATATAGGGATGACAATGGAACAGGACAGGTGTGGAGCGGGGTGGGTTCTAACATTTTAAAAGGGAAATCAAGCGGGTGCGGGGGCAAATTTGGGATATATAATAATTTTGCAGAGATTTATTTCAAAATTGAGTTTGTCATATACAAACTTGAAAATACAAATTTCAACTCCAATATAGGAATTTTTGTAAATTTTAGTGAATAACTGCAACCAATATTCAAAAACTCATTTTGCAACTCCAATATTGCAAGAAGAGGACAAACTCAGTTTGTTGATATCAGGGAAAAACTGCAGGCAAGATTTTTTTAAAAAAAGAAAAATATCCAAGAAAATCTATTTTAGTTTTTTCATGGATTATGTATTCATCATCATCATCTGCCAAGTTGAAGTCAGCCTAATTTAGACGGATTGCTTTTAATTATAGATTGAATGTTGCTATTTATCAAGTTACTGAATCTGGATGGATCATCATATCAACGATGCAGAAGAATCTAGAGAAGAATAGAAAAGGAGGAAGATATTTTCATTGATTGTTCTAAACTGAATAGAATGTGTTGTTTATATACACAGCCAATAGTACATGGCAGTTCATGTTTCTTAACTAACTTTCTGACATAAACAAACTAATTTCTAACTAATCCGGATCACTGACATGGCAGGCTAATTAGCTTAATCTCTAACCATCACTAACTACTTTTAACTAGTTGGTTAGTGTTGTGTACTATGGTACATTCACACATTTACCAATCTCCTTCACACTCCCCCTCAAGCTTGGAGCTATGAAGATATTCTTCATTCCCAGCTTGGACATTAGATAAGTGAGTGATGCCCTACCAAGGCCTTTAGTGAACAGGTCTGCAGGCTGTTCTGATGAAGGCAAGTGAGCAGTGGCAATTAGACCTTCTTGAATTTTTTTCCTGGTAAAGTGACAATTTATATCGATGTGTTTGGTCTTTTCATGAAACACAGGATTAGCAACAATTTGCAACGCTGCCTTGCTGTCAGAAAATAAGGTAACATGAGTTTTAATATTCACACTGATTTCTTTAAACAATCCTGTCATCCATATTACTTCTGAAACTGAAGATGCCATGGCCTTGTACTCTGCCTCTGCTGAGCTCCTAGAGAATGTGACCTGTTTTTTTGATTTCTAGGAAATAGAAGAGTTGCCATATTGTACTAGGTACCCAGTAATAGACCTTTTGCTGTTAATGCAAGCTCCCCAATCAGCATCACAGTTCACCTTCAAAAGATCATCACCAGTGGCAGACATCATTATTCCTAACCTTGGTGCATGCTTTACATATCTAACCAATCTCATAGCTGCCTCTATATGGGATTTTTTAGGGAAATGCATGAATTGACTCAAACTCTGCACAGCAAAAGCAATATCTGGCCTAGTTGTTGTAAGATATAGTAGCCTGCCAATAAGCTTTTGATACCTACTAGGATCCTACAATGCTACGTCCTCAGAATTTGCTGATACATGTTGATCAAACTCAACTGTAGTGAGTTTTTGATTTTGGTCCATAGGAGTTGTGACTGTTTTAGCACCGGCAAGCCCCATGTTTGCTACTAACTCCAGTGCATATTTCCTCTGATGCATCAGAATCCCCTCCTTACTTCTGGCAAATTCAATTCCCAAGAAGTATTTAAGTTCTCCCAAGTCCTTGATCTTGAAAGCTGTATGTAGGATTTCCTTGGTGTGCTGAATCATAGACTAATCATTTCCTGTGAGTAGCAAGTCATCCACATATACTAGAACTATAACAATCTTGTCATCATCTTTCTTAGTAAACAAAGAGTAGTCCCTTGTGCTTTGATGAAATCAAGCTGAAGTCAAAGTTGTTGTCAGCTTTATATTCCACTGCCTAGAAGCTTGCTTCAACCCATACAAAGACTTCAAGAGTCTACATACTTTCCCATCAGCCCTTTGTTGTCCTGAAAAACCTTCTGGAATTGTCATGTACACTTCTTCATATAGATCTCCCTGTAGAAATGCATTGTATACATCCATTTGGTATAGATGCCAACCCCTGGCTGCTGCCACTGAGATAACAGCCCTGACAGTGCCCATCTTAACTATAGGAGAAAATGTCTCTTGATAGCCCAATCCTTCCTTTTGACTATACCCCTGTGCCACTAGCCTAGCCTTCAATCTTTCCACTTCACCATCTGCCTTATATTTAATTTTGTACTAGCCTTTTTACCTTGTGGAAGTGACACAATCTCCCAGGTCTTGTTGTCCTCCAAAGCTTGTATTTCAGTTTTCATAGCAAGTATCCACCTAGCATCAGTAGCAGCTTCTGAGTAACTGGCAGGTTCAGTTTCTGTGGAGAAATTGGCTATAAAACTTTGATACTTTGTGGATAAACCTTTATAATCTATGTTGTCAGCAATAGAATACAAGCAACGGTTAGATCCTGCTCTTACTACATAGTATTTGTGCCATATTGGAGGTCTTGAGCCTCTCACTAACCTTCTAATATTTCCAGCATTTGAGGTATGAACATTCTCTGTCATAGCTATTGGTGTAGTATCAGGTTCCTCATTCACAACACCTGCTTCAGGTACAACCACACTAGGGGCATTCACCAAATCACCCACTGTAATAGATTGTGAAGGATTAACTAAATCATTATAGGAAAAATGAACAGTATGATGACAATCTTCCTCAGCCTTCTGAAAGGGGAATAGGGTTTCCATGAATACCACATCTCTACTAATAAACAAGGACTTGTTTTCAAGATCATACAACTTAGACCCTTTCTAGTGTGAACTATATCCAACCAGGACAACTTTGACTACTCTAGGACTAAATTTATCCTTCTGAGTAAGGTTAGTGGCAAAACACAAACAACTAATGACTCTTAAATGCAGGAAAGAAGGAAGTTTGTTGTACAACATCTGAAAAGGTGACTTCCCATTTAATACAGTGGAAGAAATTCTATTTAAAATATATACAACAGACTCAATACACAGACTCCAGAATTTGTTTGGCAAACCACTTTGGAACTTAATTGCCCTGGCAGTCTCAAGAATGTGTCTATGTCTCCTCTCCACCACACCATTCTGTTGTGGTGTGTATGGGCAAGAACTCTCATGTACTATACCATGATTTTGAAATAATTCTGTGCATTCATGGCTAAAAAATTCACCACCATTATCAAATCTCAATCCTTGAACCTTCTTACCAAACTGAGTATTTATTTCAATGAAGAAATTTTTCAGCAGCATCAATACATCAGATTTGAGTCTCATAAAAAAAACCCAAGTCCATCTTGTGTGATCATCTACAATGGTCATAAAAGACCTCATACCATCAAATGTTTCCCATTTATATGGTCCCCATACATCTACATGTAGTAATTGAAAACTAGAAGAAGACCTACTCAGACTATGTGGAAAAGGCAATCTAGTTTGCCTTGCAAGAGGACATATTTCACAATTGTTCAAAGTAAAAGAATTATTCTTACTAAAAAGCTGAAACATAGGTATCCTTTTAAGGACTTTCATTGGAACATGACACAATCTCTGATGCCAAGTGACAACATCTGCCTCCTGTGTAACTGCAAAGCATTTGTTAAAGCCATCCTTCTTGTCTCCTTTCTGTGAGTAGAGAGTGTAGAGTCCTTCTTCCTCTTTACCAATCTCCCTCACCATCCCAGATGAGAGGTCCTGTAGAACATAACAGTTTGGAAAAAACGTAGCACAACAATTCAAGTCTTTTGTCATTTGTGAAACTGACATAAGATTAAACTTGAAGTCTGGCACACGTAGGACATTTGTTAGAATATCACCTCCTCCTAGATGATAGTTCCCAACATGTGAGACCTTTGCCGATTCTCCTTAGGCAATTGCACTTGAGCTGCATTTTCTATCAGTCCTCTATGCATTAAGTAAGTGTGATCTCCTATCATGTGATTAGAGGCCCCTATGTCTATTATCCACTTAACAAAAGGCTCCATGTGTGCAATGCCACCAACAGGTGCATCTCTGCTGCCTGAAGAACTTGGTGCAGACATGTGGGGTGGTACCATCCCCTGCTGCTGTGGCAAGCATTGGGATTGCATGTAGTCAGGCCTAGTGTGCATTGACTGATACTGAGGAAACCTTCCTTGTTGCTGAGAAGGCATCATTAGCTGGTGTTGATCCTGTGGTCCTACAGTGTTAGTGGCAAACATAGGAGCACTACCTGTAATGGGGCCTGTCACTGCATTAGTCCTGTGAAATCAGCTGGATAGCCAATTAACCTAAAACAATCAGCCTTCACATGACCAGTGAGATGACAATAATCACACTTTTTCAGTTTGTTGCAGTCAACCTTCGTGTGGCCTTTTATGTGACAAAAATCACAAAAGAGATTGCCAGTGAAATTCTTCTTCTGCCTATGGTGATCATCACCAGATCTAGAGGTGTACATGGCTATAGGATTAGAAGCCTCCATTCTACTGGATCCTGCAACTATCCTTTGAGATTTATCTTGATTCACCATTGCATAGACTTGATTAACAGAAGGTACTTGTGGCATCAGTAAAATCTGGATCCTAGCCTGACTATAGCTATCACTTAACCCCATTAAAAATTGTAAAACTCTCTGATATTGCAGATGTTCAAAGAAGTCTCTAGATTTAGGGCAATCACAGGAAGGAGGAGGCATAATTGAGTCATATTCATCCCATTAATCCTTGAGTCTAGAGTAATATACTGAGACTAAAGAGGTACCTTGAATAGATGTGAAAATCTCCTTGTGCAGTTGGAAAGTCCTAGAGCTATTGATCTTATTAAACCTTTCTCCCAAGTCCTCCCAGATTAAATTGCTATTTGAACAGAACAGGATACCACTGAGAAGATCCTTACTTACATTGCACAAGAGCCAGGAAACCACAATCGCATTACATCGATCCCAAATCTTGGCTAAGTCGCCTGCAAATTGACTTCGCTTCACTGAACCATCAATGAAGCCCAACTTATTCCTCCCTAGCAATGCAAGCTTTACAGCCCTGCTCCATAGTGTATAATTGTCGGAACCAGTCAACATAATTCCAACGGAAAATGAGCCAGAAGCATCTGATGGATATAGAAAAAGAGGATGATGATAATCAATGGATGTTGCAGCAGTTGCAGAAGCATTTTCCCCCATAGATCTTGAATCTTAGGATGAAAACTAACTAAAGAAAAAAATTGAGAAAAACGAAAATGAAGCAAGAACAAGTACAGAATCTCTCGAAATCTTCACAGTATGTGAAGGATTCCCTTGATTTGCACCTGTAATGACTCTGATACCATATCAAGTTACTGAATCTGGATGGATCATCATATCAACGATGCAGAAGAATCTAGAGAAGAATAGAAAAGGGGGAAGATATTTTCATTGATTGTTCTAAAATGAATAGAATGTGTTGTTTATATACACAGCCAATAGTACATGGCAGTTCATGTTTCTTAACTAACTTTCTGACATACACAAACTAATTTCTAACTAATTCGGATCACTGACATGGCAGGCTAATTAGCTTAATCTCTAACCACCACTAACTACTTTTAACTAGTTGGTTATTGCTGTGTACTAAGGTACATTCACACATTTACCAATCTCCTTCACACTATTTTAAAAAAAATAAAAAATGACACAATTACATGTTAACAGAGAAAAAATATTCATTAAAAATAATTTGTTTTTTGATATGTGGGGCGTATTAATGTTCAAGTATTAATTAAAGTGGGTAAATAACTTAATACTTGCAAATTGGATTTGATTACAGTAGTTTGCTCGAAAGAAAAAGTGAAGTTTCATTTCTAATTGTCAAATCTGCTCGAAAGAGAGATCTAGTAAGGTATTGGGTTGATTTGTATCTTCACATGGATTAGACCGAAAGGAGATTCCATGATATACCACATTGAGATCGAAAGAAGATTTGTGTCGTTTATGATTACCCAACCTATCCATGATTATCTAGCATTGTTGACCAAACACTTGCATCCTCTATTTGACGTTGATACCGACTCCCACACCCCTAGATAATCTTCTACTTATTTAAATCCTGTTTTAGTTGAATTGTGATAATTGATTTCAAACTCATATTTTAAATTTGGTGAAGTCATCCACCCATTTGTTCCTAATTGCTACTATGAATTAGTTTGCATCTTAATTTCCTTATTGAATTCTTTGATTTAGATCACTCTCTGTGGGATTTGACCCCGACTCTATTATTGAGTATTGTAACACCCCAAAAATCTCGAAGTTAAGATCCGAACCATTCTTCATAAGTGTATAGGATTGTACCGGATGATTCTTAATTGTGCATAGATGTTAAATTCAATTATTTAGTTTGGAAGAATATTTGGAGATGAATTAAGGTCATAAGAATCCTCTAACAAAAAATTGTGTTGAAAGTTTCCTTATTCATAGTGTTTCCATATAAGATTTTACTTTGTGTCAACTTCATACGACCATATCTCTTAGAATATGAAGAGTTACGTAGCCCATAACCTATCAAATTAAAGCTCCATGAGTCTTCTTTCCAACCCCACCAAGTTTGCATCATTCTGAGTTAAGAGTAGAAAGTTATGATCATTTTACTAAATAATGCAGTGCAGTTCCGTTTTGGCCGCGGGAAAAATTCTAAAAAGGATAATTTTCTTGTCCTTATACCACTAGAAAAACTTAAAACGATTTTCTCAACTTCTATAAAACCCTAAACAATCCTATTTTCATCAATTTAATTCATCCCTCTTCACTCTCAAATCCTGAGACATAATTCTAATGAAAAATCAAAGCATAAGACTTTCAAGCAAGATTCTTTCAAATATTTTTCAAGATTCTTCTTCAAGTAATGTTCTTTCAAATCTTTTTCAAGATTCTTCTTCAAGGTAAATCCTTCTCCAAATATTTCAATCTTTTCAATTCAAATTTCTTCTTATAATCATGAATCATTAATAGAATTCTTAACCCTTGGCCATAGGATTTTCAAGAAACTAATTCAAGAATCTCAAGAAAAGGATTTCTTGATCATTCTTCTTCAAATTAGGGTTCTTCTTCAAGATTCATGGAGCGTTTAAGGTATGTAAGATTAACTTTGTTCTTCTTCGCCCTACTCCTACAATATATGTTTTTAAGATCAAAGCTAGGATTTTTACCCAAGATTCTATGATTTCGAATTCTCTTTATCTCCTATCATTGATACTTGATTTTTATCATTAAAATTATGGTACTTTATGTCATTAATGATTATTGATTCATGGTTCATGCTTATTATATCACATGGACCCCTTTCTAATCAAAGTTATTTAAAAATCTTGTCGTAGTATTTCATATGCATAAATTTCACAAATAAAGTATGTTCAAGATTTTAAAGCATTCTTTCAAGAAAGAGTTCAAGAAAGAATATTTTATTTTAAGTGCATTTTTTTCAAAAAGTATTTCAAGAAAGTATTATTATAGTGCATGATTTTAGAAGAATTTCAAGAAAGTATATTTTACTTCAATTGCATTATTTTCAAGAAAGTATTATTATCCTTAATTAAGTTAAATTATGCATAATAGGATTGAATATAAGTAATTGAATCACAATAAATTGAACTCATGGAGAATAGCATAAAACCCTATATTTTGGGTAAAATCAATTTGAAGTAAAATATACTTTCTTGAAATACTTCTTAAATAATGCATTTGAAATTATTTATAAGAATACTTTCTTGAAAATAATGCACTAGAAGTAAAATATACTTTCTTGAATTTTTTCTAAAATAGTACACTTAAAATTAAAGAAAATAATACTTTCTTGAAAATAATGCAATTGAAGTAAATATACCTTCTTGAAATTCTCCTAAAATGATGCACTTTAAATTAAAGATAATAATACTTTCTTGAAATACTTCTTGAAAACAATGCACTTAAAACTAAATATACTTTCTTGAACTCTTTCTTGAAAGAATTCTTAAAATCTTGAACATACTTTATTTGTAAAATTAATGCATATGAAATACTATGACAAGATTTTTAAATAACTTTGATTAGAAAGGGTCCATGTGATATAATAAGTATGAACCATGAATCAATAATCATTAATGACATAAAGTACCATAATTTAGATGATAAAAGTCAAGAATCAATGATGAAATCATAGAATCTTGGGTAAAAACTTTAGCTTTAATCTTAAAAATATATATTGTAGGAGTAGAGCGTGAAGAAGAACAAAGTTCCTCACTTAAATAATCTTACATACCTTAAACACTCCATGAATCTTGAAGAAGAACCCTAATTTGAAGCAGAACGATCAAGGAATCATTTTCTTGAGATTCTTCAATTAGTTTCTTGAAAATCCTATTGTCAAGGGTTAAGAATTCTATTAATGATTCATGATTATAAGAAGAAATTTGAATTGGAAAGATTAAAATCTTTGGAGAAGGATTTACCTTGAAGAATAATCTTGAAAAAGATTTGAAAGAACATTGCTTGAAGAAGAATCTTGAAAAATATTTGAAAGAATCTTGTATGGAAGTCTTATGTTTTTATTTTTGGGAAAATTATGCGAATTGACAAAAATGTCTTGGTTATTATTCAACGAGGGTATATTTTTATTTAATTACTGTGCGTGACTATAATTTAATATAATTTTCTATCAAATAGGGGATCCACCGTCAGTTTGTATACCTAAGGAATAAAAGCCCTTATCGAATTTGTACACTAATTTATACAGATCAAATATTATCTCTCATCTCTCCTTTTCCTAATTTTCTCCAATAATCACTCATATACTTTAAATTTGAATTTTTGAAATCTACTTTCTCCCTTCTAATAGTGGTTTCACAATTCAAGGTAACCACTCAAAACGTGATTTAACTGTTTTTTTTCATTTGTATATAATTTATTTTTGTTTTATTTTGAACAAAAATATGTCATTAGTCTTCCTATTTTAAATTTTTTCAAAAAAAAGGATGATGGAGGGTCAAGATCTATCATTAGTCTTCCTATTTTCATTTTTTTCAAAAAAGAAGAAGATGATGGAGGGTCAAGAACAACTGATGAGGTTGTTTCTGGTTCATTAGATCGAGATAAATATGAAGAATCCCAGGTTTTTTTTGTTTAAACCCTAATTGTATATAACAACTTGTATATTTGTTTGTTATTATTTATACATATACATAATTGTGACTGATTATTGTATATACATAACTATGTTGAAGTGTATTCATATATTTGTATATGTAAATCACACACACACACACACACACACACACACACACATATATATATATTTGTATATGTAAACCATATGTTCATTATATGTATATACATATACAATTTATTTTATATACAAATTCAAGCATTTATAGACATATACAAATATTATCCGACACATATACAATTCAAATATACATATGGAACATATAGGTTCTATGATAAACTCATTGTCCGAAAAACACATATACGAAATAAAATGTATAATTTTTTTCTTTTAATGGAGCTTCTCCAAAATGACGAATCCAACTATTATGGTGTTATTATCGTAGTAGAAGTCGTTTTAGGCAAAAAATATGTTAGCGTGAATAATGAGATTCATTATTATTTCTATCATCGTATTTAGCGCTCATGTATTCATTAATTAAAAGTGGATGATTTTTATAAATATTTAACAAATAAACCGGGATATACAACACAAGTTTCTATAGCAAACTAAACTATAGTGATGGAGCGTAATTAGATAAACTATATCTATGGAGCATTATTTGCTTGAATCTATTTGCCATATATGAAATTTACCCTTGATTTTTCCTTAGAATTTTATCTTAGGATTTGAGAGAGAAGAGGGATGAATTAAATTAATGGAAATAGGATTGTTTAGGGTTTTATAGAAGTTGAAAAAATTGTTTTAAGGTAAATATGTCGTCTCTTAATATTGTTTTGCATTGAGTTGAGTTGAGGTGAGTATTCTCCTAGTCTTATCAGTTCAATATTTATTCATTCAGCTATATTACATACTCGTACATTTAATGTACTGATGTCTTTTGACCTGCATCTTGTTTTATGATGCACCTATAGGTGTTAAGGATCATCAACAGACGTTTCGTTGAGATCTCTTTGCACTTTCCCTTTGAGAGTTTTGGTGAGTCCTCCTTGCATTTCGGAGGGCCACATTCTTTTCATTTCAGTATTTATTTTAGGGCATCGAGGGTCTTGTCCCGACGTTCATGTTGAACTTAGAGGCTTCATAGATAGTTAGATTTGAGATGTCCTCAGAGTTATTGTTAAATTGTTTTTCAAACTATTATGATTACTGCAAATAAGTATTTTTAGATATTCCAGTTGAGTTACATTGAGATAAATTATGTTTTAAAACTTTTTATCACTTGAGTAGTCTTCCGCTAAGTAGTCAGCCAAGCCAAGGGTTCACTTGGGGATCAGAAATAGTTCTTGAGTGCTGGCCATGTCCAGGGTGTAGGCTCGGGGCGTGACACTTTAAGACTAAGGAAGAGAGATGTGCACCCAAGATAGTATAGAAATAGTCGTGTGAGGCTCTAAGCTTATAATTTTCTATGTTCTCTTAGTTAGTATCCTTGAGTAAAGTGAATGTAGACTAGTTTAGAGAATATGAAATAGGTCTAGAGACTTAAAATGTTGACTTTAGACCTAAGGGGGAGATGATAAGGTGATGTGTTCAGAAAGAGTTATTATGTGATAACAATTCATTCCTACTCTAGCTTATTCCTCAGATTTTAATTCTTATAACACTCTTCTTATGTCTTTCATATCAGGGTTATTCCCATGACCTATGTTCATACATTTCAGACAGATTCTTGACTATGCTTAGTCCTCAGAACTCATTATATACCCATAATGGCTAGTGAATCACCCCACGTCATGTATATTCTCAGATAAAATTTCTTCAACTATTTGTTCTTATGATATTTTCGCTCGAAGCCCTTCTAGTGATTCTCTTTCAATTGTGATAGAGATGTTGATAATACCTTAGTATTAGCTTATATGAGAGGGTAGACGACCCTTATTGTGAAGATCGTAGTATGCTTATTCCATGTATGTAAGGTTCTAAGTGTGGAGGAAGAACAAAATGAGGCTTGGTTATATGTAGTAGCTAGATGAGAATATTTGGTGTATCTTTATAGTAATTTATGAAATTTTCGTTGGTAGAGATGTTAAGAAGGTGGGAAATTCTTTAAAAAACTGGTTACCTAGAAATCCTTGGAATGGTTATGGTACTAGGCTTGAATGTAGTGTTGATAACATGGAGTGGTTATAGTACTAGACTTGAATGTGGTATTGATAACATGTGGATAAATGCATGATGCATTAAGTCCTTCTTGATTAGAATTTAAGGTTTGTTGAATGTGGTTGTAAGGAATAGTATTCTTAGGATGAAATTCTTTACAAAGGTATAGAACATGAATCTTGTGATATAGATTAGTATAATCATTTTATGTGTAGCACTTTATGACTTTGAGTTAGGCTTAAACGCGATAAGAGAATGTAGTTAGACTCAAACCTTAGTAGAAGTAGCTCATTTCTCTTTTAGTCCAACTTGTTCATCATTTGAGGACGAATGATTCCAAGGGGGAGATATTGTAACACCTAAAAAATCTCTAAGTTAAGATCCGAACCATTCTTCATAAGTGTATAGAGTGTTGCTAGATGATTCTTAATTGTGCATAGGTGTTAAAGTCAATTATTTATTGGGGGGGGGGGGGGGGGGATATTTGGAGATGAATTAAGGTCATAAGGATCCTCTAACAAAAAGTTGTATTGAAAGTTTCCTTATTGATAGAGTTTTCATATAAAATTTTACTTTGGATCATCTTCAAACGATCATATCTCTTAGAATATGAAGAGTTACGTGGCCCATAACCTATCAAATTAAATCTCTATAAGTTTTCTTTCCAACCTCACCAAGTTTACATCATTTCGAGTTTGGAGTAGAGATTTATGATCATTTTACTAAATAATGCAGTGCAGTTCCGTTTTGGCCGCGGGAAAAATTCTAATAAGGGAAATTTTTTGTTCTTATATATAAAAGATACTAACTCAAAGATGTATATAAAAATACAATAAATTACTCTTTACTCTTATTTGGGAGATTCTATAACCGACAATCATCACTATGAGCTAAGTGATGATATAGTGTCTCGCCCACGCTGCCAGAACTGTCCTATACCTTGTCAGGGTATAGAATACCTCAACTAAGTGGATCCACTAAGCTCTGCCCGAAGGCACTAAGGATTCATCTAAAAAGTATGATCCTGTACCTATGTTGGCTACATGGTTTATGAGGATTTTGAGTTGTCTGAACTCATCCCCATATCGGTGCTCAATACTGCTCCCAATAATTATATATACTCATGCTCAAGTAGAAATACTCTTTCTCTGTTTTGAGGTAATTACTCAAAAGATACACTTTAAGAGGCAATGTGTCAATTATCTCTCGAAACTCCTTTAACTTTTTATGAAAATCAAAATTCTCTTTCTCCCTGTAAAAATGATGAATTTGGAAATCAATAGTTCCCTTAAAATTTACTCAAAATGTCTCGTTAAACTTTTCTCAAAACTCCTCTTTACTTTCTCAGAAAAATCAATTTAAGATAATTGTTCGGTTAAAAAGATTCTCAATAATAACTCAATGAATACTCAAATAATAGGGTTCATGCTGAAAATTAGACATGGACAATCAACTCAAAAATCTCAATGCATAGTATGTAGCAACTCAAAAATTAGGAATAACAACTCAGAATTCAAAGACAAAACTCATCTCAAGAATTATCAAAACTAAGGATGTAACCCTAGATTATTCTTTATTGATAGAGAATAGATGTAGGGTGTGAGGACGAACTCAATCCATCACTATGATAGCCTTACATACCTGGGAAGAACAAAGTTCTTGGTGAAATCGGAAGGACGATTGAAAACCCTAACTTTTCTCCTCTTGAATCCTTGATCTAAGTCGTTGAAGTGTTAAAGAATGTAAAATAATATTAGAACACCGCTTAGACCCTTAATTAGGTGAAAAAAGGTCGTGGGTTAGGCTTAGAAGGGGTGGAAAAAGACTGAACTACCCCTCTTTAAAAGCTAATAAAAACTATCCACGGGACCATCTACAGTTCGTGGTTTGATCTACGGACCGTAGATCCCATCCGTGGAATTGATAATGAAAATTTTTAGCTCAAAACTTCATCCTACGGGTCCAATCTACGACCCATTGAAGTTCCTATGAACCGTAGATCCAATCCGTAGACTTATACTAAATTTCAGGCTCAAAGGTCCATTTACGGGTCCAATCTACGGCCCGTAGAATGGATCCATAGAAAAGGGACCCCAAAATTGAGTCTCTGAACTTTTTTTGATGACTTGACAGTACGGGTCGTAGTTCCATCTACAGCCCGTACATTGGACCCGTAGTTCACAGACTCAGAAAACTTTGATATGGTAGTCTCTGGTAAAATGGCTATCACGTTTTACTCCAAGCTCGAAAAAAGGCAAACTTGGTGGCGTTGGAAAGAGGACTCAAAGACCTTCAATTGGATATGTTATGGGACCTAATTCATTATGTGATGGGAGATATGATTGCTTTAAGTTGACCTAAGTAGAATCTTATGTCAAAACTTAGTCGAAAATGAAGTTTTCAACTCAACTTAGTGCTAGGGGGTCCTTGTGACCTTAAGTAATATCTAAATCCATTTGAACAAAAAATAAATGAGCTTTACACATATGAACAATTTAAGAATCACCCGATATGATTTTGCATGCAAATAAAGAGTGGTTTGGGCCTTAGTTTAGAAATTTTCAAGGTGTTACATAAAGTCCTCTTCTATCTAAATGTTTTGTCACAACTTACTACCCGCATAGGGAGTACGTATACTTTGTAGTTGCATCACTACACTCATTGTAAGCCTATCAACTTAAACTACTCTACATGTTAACATCCACTCACCACTTAGACTTGATCTATACTAACACAATGACATGCTCTAAGTCACCTTAACCAATAATTCTCTTTGTGATACTAACGTATGATCTGCACACACTGATTAAGTCTTACCCAACACATAAGGGAACATCACCTCATTACTAACTTATTGGGTGCATAATTGCAACTACATACTTTACTCAATTACTATCCCCATTCTTTTAAGGTTACTACACTTCTAACCTGAAAATTATTACTCTAGGAAATTCTATTACTAATGGCTCATAACGACACAAATCACACTATCTTTTGGGTGGCAATACTACCCTCAACATTCTAGAACATAATTTCCCCTTAAAAGGTATCATCTATAGAAATGTTTTAAAAAAAAGGGTCTGAGAACATAATGTACTTTGGCTCAGTGCATGATTCAAATGAAAAAAGTGGATACTGTCGGATCAAATAAGGTAAAACACATGATGACTCCTCTAAAGACCTTGTGTAATCTCTTTACTTTCTGATGGCTTTTTCTAAGAGCACCTCATCGATAAGGGTCTGAGCTTTACTATTCCTATCACCTCAAAGATAAGGCATAAATATAGAGATTGGAGAAACACATGAATTTACATAAGTTTCTTAAGGAACAACTCTATTGCACGTTCTAGAATATGAAAGAAGGAAAACATTTCCTAAATACCTTGTAGCCTCCAAAAGAAAAGTACAGACGTCTCCGTACCGTTCCGTAAGACCCTATTATACACGACTTCATAGACACGCTAGGACACTTAAAACTTGGATCTGATACCATGTTTGTCACAACTCAAGATTACCCCCTAGTCGTAATATGGTGCTTAGAATCACAAGTGACTCCAAGCTAACCCTTGATACTGGCATAGTCATGAGCAACTAAATATAAACATGTAAAAGAATGAAAATGACAGAACGAAAGCATAAATATAAAATACTGGTTTAATATATTGTTTTAATAGAGTTTTGTATACAAAAACTGTAATGTGAAAAAAATCTGAAAGGGAATAGATTGAATACAACAACAATTGACTATCTTAGAAGCATCTACTAATGCTAATTATAGTTAGCGGGACATGAAACCCACTTACCTTAATCAATACATGTGAATAGAAATAATATACTAGAATTACAAACTGACTTGAGTGATCGAAATAAGAGAACTCATCACCTACTAACTAGAAGCTGCTATCCAACTGACTAGGATCCTGATAGTAAGAACCTTAATCTACATCACATGACAAATGTAGGCACAAGAGGTATGAAAATCAGTACTTTGAATGTACTGAGTATGAGATATATGCATGATAATTTGTTAAGCTGGACATGATGAATCTGAGACGCTAAACTGAATATGAAACTGAAATACATGAACTGATGCAATGACCAAGTAGTAAAACATGCAACTGATAGATAATGAAACTGAAATAAGTGAATGTAAGGTCAAAATAATATTTTGAAAATCATAACATAAGCTTAAATCATAGTCTTTGAGGTTGTCATAAAAACATTTGAAGAAAAAATAGTTCTTTTGTGGGATATTTATCATTAACCGACATAGACCATGTGAGTTATAACATGAAATTCAGTGTATTGCTGCCACACTGAAAAGAGAGTGTCCTACTTGCCAAGGTAAGGACCATAATCTTAAGTTTAGGTGGATCCACTAGCTATGTCTTTCTAAGACAAATTCAACGAGGGCACGTAATTAGGGACAAAGAGATTTCTTCTTGAGACTCGGCCTTTACTGACAGAAAGGCCTCCATCTCAAAGTCCTCTCGGTGCTAAGTACTATTCCAATGGAATAAACATATTTATAATTATAATCATAAAAAAAATACTTGGAATGACAACGATTAAGACTACCAATCCAATTATAAGTTCATATATTAGAATAGCTCCTTTAAAAATCATGATTCATACATATGTGAGAAAACCTTTCACAATCATGATTTCATAAATATGTGAGAATACCTTTCACAATTCATTGACACTTGTCTCAAAAGCATCCTTAATTCATAAAGCATCATTTTCATAAGACATTCACAACTTTCATAAATCATAATTCATAAGTATAGTTTATATTCATAAAATAGGAATAGACATAGGTTTACGTGAAATCAATGGAAATCATGTAATTAAGTTAAATCATGCATACTAAGATTGAATATAAGTAATTGAATCACAATAAATTGAACCCATGGAGAATAGCATAAAACCCTAGATTTTGGATGAAGTCAATTTGAAGTAAAATATACTTTCTTGAAATAATTCTTAAATAATGCACTTGAAATTAAATATAAGAATACTTTCTTGAAAATAATGCACTAGAAGTAAAATATAATTTCTTGACATTCTTCTAGAATAATGCACTTAAAATTAAAGATAATAATACTTTCTTGAAAATAATGCAGTGCAGTTCCATTCTTGCTGCGGGAAAAATTCTAAAAAGGTAATTTTCTTGTCCTTATACCATTAGAAAACCTTAAAATGATTTTCTCAACTTTTATAAAGCCCTAAACAATCCTATTTTCATCACTTTAATTCATCCCTCTTCTCTCTCAAATCCTAAGATAAAATTCTAAGGAAAAATCAAAGCATAAGACTTCCAAGCAAAATTCTTTCAAATATTTTTCATGATTCTTTTTCAAGCAATGTTCTTTCAAATCTTTTTCAAGCAATGTTCTTTCAAATCTTTTTCAAGATTCTTTTTTAAGGTAAATCCTTCTCCAAAGATTTCAATCTTTCGAATTCAAATTCCTCTTTATAATCATGAATCATTAATAGAATTCTTAACCCTTGGCCATAGGATTTTCAAGGAACTGATTCAAGAATCTTAAGAAAGGATTTCTTGACCGTTCTTCTTCAAATTAAGGTTCTTCTTCAAGATTTATGGAACGTTTAAGGTATGTACGATTATTAAAGTGAGGAACTTTGTTCTTCTTCACGCCCTACTCCTACAATATATATTTTTAAGATCAAAGCTAGGGATTTTACCTAAGATTCTATGATTTCAAATTCTCTTTATCTCCTATCATTGATTCTTAATTTTTATCATCAAAATTATGGTACTTTATTTCATTAATGATTATTGATTTATGGTTCGTGCTTATTATATCACATGGACCCCTTTCTATTCAAAGTTATTTAAAAATCTTATCGTAGTATTTCATATGCATTAATTTCACAAATAAGTATGTTCAAGATTTTAAAGAAGTCTTCCAAGAAAGAGTTCAAGAAAGTATATTTATTTTTAAGTGCATTTTTTTCAAGAAGTATTTCAAGAAAGTATTTTTATCTTTAATTAGTGCATGATTTTAGAAGAATTTTAAGAAAAATTATTTTACTTCAATTGAATTATTTTCAAGAAAGTATTATTATCCTTGTGTATTTAAAGTGTTTGTTTTATTTACGTTGTTATTATATAAATTAGTGACACTGATGTCGGAATGAGACTTTTCTACGTATAGGTGGAAGCGTTTCATAGTTTATTTCTTTCTGCTTAGTTACTTATACTCAGTCGGTCTAACCTAATGAGTACATATTGATTGTGCTCACCCCCTACTTCTTTTATCCTTTGATGCAGATCCTAGTCAGGGTGATCTTCATAGCGGCCGATTGGATCTAGCGATTCTTCCTTTCGGAGTTGTGGTGAGATCCTGCTTTTCAGATCGCCATTGGTCTCCATCTATCATTTACAGTATTTAATTTTTTTTCAAAAACTTGAGATGTATTTCAGAATCTAGAAATGTATTAGATGCTCTTTACACCTACCAGGTTTTGGAAATTTCTTTGTTATTTTCTTTTCGGTTGTGGCCTAACTTCCCTTTGAAAGTCTCGTATGTATTATTTCTTTTGGCTTACACACCATTTTAGGGTTCTTGGGGTGTGTTCCATCATGACCTCGGCTTTTGGATCGTGACACTTTATCATGAAACCTCCAAGAATGTACTTCTTTTTAGGAGTTCTATCATGAAAGTCCTCTCAATCATATCAAACAAATCAATTTTCGTTATGATTCTCTCACTACGACTAAGTACTATTATTATAATCACACTTACATGTTCTTGAGTCTTAATATTTTCTTCAAAACCTTTTGGTATTAAAATATTAGCATCTTTTTCATGTAGTATTCTTTAATTTGCACAATATCACTCCTATTACTTGAAGTACTAGATTTTCTTATGTCTATTAACATTTCTTCTACTACTTAAATGCAATGGAATGTCTATTCTGACATAGCAATTAGATGCTCTTGAGCGTCTGAATTTACAACTGATTCATTTATTTATTTCTTTGTACAGTTCCTGTAAAACTAGTTTACTTCTAGGAACATGGTTTACTAAATGATTATTTTCTAGAAAATTTGACAGTTGAGTTAACAATTGCTTTATTTTCTTTAGGATAGTAAAATAAACCTTCTTTCATTCTTTTGGATATCAGTTAATGCATACACACATCCCATTCATGATTCTAATCTATTTATTCTCCCTCTCAA
Organism: Solanum appendiculatum; assembly: GCA_018342035.1. Classification (NCBI taxonomy): domain Eukaryota; kingdom Viridiplantae; phylum Streptophyta; class Magnoliopsida; order Solanales; family Solanaceae; genus Solanum; species Solanum appendiculatum. Next base: position 158,515 of record JAGDQO010000766.1, on the reverse strand, counting down.
CACATATGTTGGACAATCTTATATGTGAACATGTCACAGATTAGACTTACGTCAAATCTAACTAGTTCTATAGTTGTTCAAGGTACTGATTATAAAGGGATTAAATTTAGAATGTGATATGTAATTCTTAAAACATATTCCAAAAGAAACAAAACAATTACAAATAAGTCAATCGTTTATCTTATCATCTTCATAAGAGCCTATTTCTTTTCTCTCTTACACCAATCTATAATAGAGTGTTTGGTGTAAACAAATGCAATGCAATTATGCTATCAGATAAGTGACTCATTAGCTCTGTAGAGAGGTATACACTACAATCAGATTGCAGTGACTTTTATATATTTTTCATGTTACTATTTTCATTTCCATTTAAAATTCTGTGAGTTTATCAAGATATTCAGACTTACAAAACATCAAAATATATATTCATATCATGAGTAACATTCTGTGAAAATCTCAGAATACTCAAATTCACCTTTTGCCTGAATGTTTATTTACCGCACAAATTAAAATAGATTAATTCTAACTTTTCACTATCTCTCTTTCCTTTTTAAGAGGAAATGTCTCTTAGTCATTTTTCCTTCTAAACATGACTCACATGTTGGTAGTGACTTCACTTTTAATGAACTATTATGTCCATCCTTTAAACAACCTCAAAGTTCTATTCAGAATAAATAACGTAGACGCTAGTGTACAGATAAGTTTCATTCAATTTGAAACATATTTTCTCTTATAAGACAGATTAATATTATTCAATTCATGAGAGATAAAAAAATGCATGCATCAATATACAATAAGAGATAAAAGATTCATCAAACTCAAAAATAGAAGAGCTATAAGAAAATTATATTAAGTATCCATCTCTTATCTAATTAGAAATTGAAATAATTTCTTCTAACATAAGGTACATGTACAATGAATTCTTTGAATTGATATGTTATCTCTATCGAAAGAAATTCTTGAATAGTACTAAGTGGGTCTGTAAAGTCTATTGAAATTTAAGATATAATACGATAAATAGATCATAATATGTCGAATAATCCTAAATAATAAAATTTAGGGCTCATTTTATGCATATATATTCATGCATCTCGAATAGCCAATCGATGAGATTGGAGAACTATTCATACAATACACATGTACAATGACCGATTATTCAGTCCATAAACTTATACAGACCTAACTCAGATGGATACCCTACTGTTAGTTTAAGTCAAGTGAAAATCACTCCAGCTACATTTATCCAATTATATATTACTCAGTTTCAGAGAGTTAATACAGATTATCAAAACTAAAAATTAAATACATAGTGACTTGTATTAATATTATCCGATATAGAGGAAGGTCTAAGCTAGCACATGAAACTAATACTTCACTACTATTTAATCTTGGTAATCCAGAGAGGGACCCCTATAACCAAATATGGCCAAAAACTCATATAACAATCCAAAAAAAAAAATTTCTTACTTAATCGTTCTTATGAATCTACCAAATTTTAAATTAATCAGAGTTCTTTTTTTTTTTTCGAGTTTCAAAACTATGATCAATTTGGTTGAAAATGTTACTTGGCCGAAACATAATTTATTTGTTTTTTCGTTCAAAAACTCTTATCACATATCATCATTTGTGAAATAGATACACAAAACAAGAACAGAGAACAAAATTCTAATAACTATTTACATTATCTGAATACTATTTTCCAAAAAAAAAATAGTATGTTTATGTATACATTGAATATTAAAATTTAAAATACACCTCATATATATCCATGCATCTTGAACGATAAATTTTGATGAAAAATAACTACTCATGCAAGATACAAATGTGATGTCAGATATTCACTCCAACAAATTTAAAACAAAAGCTAACTTAGATGGAGAGTATACGTCAATTTATGCCAAGTGAATATTATTATCCCTAAATTCATTGATCCAATCAAATATTACTCAGATTGGGAGAGTCAATACATATCATCAAAACTAGAGATTACATTTAGTGACTTGTATCAATTTCATCCGATATGGAGGAAGGTCTAAAACCAACACATGAACTTAATTCTTCACTAAAATTTAGTCATGAAGACCATAGAGAATAATCTCTATCACCACTATATCATAGTCGAGTAATTTTCACTAAAATTAATTTTCAAGATACAAAAAAGAATATCCAAAAACATCATATGAACGACCTCAAATTGTCAAATCACTACATAACAATAAGTATTTTTAATTTGATCATTTCTGATGAACCTACCAAATTTCAGATCAAGTAGTGCTCAAAAAAATATTTATCTCCAAAGCTATTATCAAATTCAGATTCAAACAATTTAAGGAAAATAATCAGATCTTATATCCTTAGCATACATCAATTCAGGTTAAATTATCATGTGTAATCATGTACAATATTTAACATAAATAAAATCGATACAAAGAATAATTTTCATACTAAATCACATTTTAATCTGAAAGAGCAACTTAAAAATCATCTTAACGACCTCAAAAATCATAACTGCATAGCAGTAAGTATTTCTTGCTAGGCTATTTCTAATAAACTTACTAAATTTCAGGTCAATTGGAGTCTTTAAAAAAATCTTTATTTCCAAAGCTATGACCAAATTTAAATTCAAGTGATTTAAGCATCTTTAAGAATTAAAACAATATGACCTACATTCTTATCACATATCAATTTAATTAAATCACCATGTGTAATCATGTTCCAAATTCAAGATAAATATAGGTGACATGGAGAATGACCTTATCATATTCAAATAAATTTTAATCAGACAAGCTACCTAAAACCCATCTAAACAATTTTTGATGGAACCATCATATTTCAAGTCAATCAGAGATCATAAAATTTATGACCACCTAAACTATGACCAAATTTTAAAAATAACTGTTTTAGACATAGTTAAGGATTAAGAAAAACGATTTAGATTTTCATTCACTTTATGTAATTATCTCATGAGCACAAGGGATAAGTTGTGTCCTCCCTTTGTCTAAGACACATAGCACCTTCTTATACAAATGGTCCTTTCGATTAATACATCTGAGAATTCAAGATATAACATTTCTCCTTTTCAGATCGGTAATTTTTTTTAATATCTCTTCCCATGAATTAATTAAATGTTACTAGTATCTAAAGGTAAAAGTATTCACTTAAGACAATTTATACATGATACATTGAGGATATTCTAATGACTCAAATAAATAGACCACTTCTGTAGATCCTATTTATTAATCATAATTCTCAATTCATGTATTGACACAATTTCACATTTATAAAACTTTAAGACTTTTTCAATGATTCCAAATTAATAGACCATCATAGCTACACTATTTATTAATCACAAATTCTTAACTTATATAATATTGTATACATGTGCAATAATTAATGTTCATATAATATTGGATAAAAGATTTTTTTTAAAAAACCAATCAAATAAATTTCACAAATGGTTAAAACTATCAACAATTTGACCAAAATAACCAATCAATCACTATGTCAACACGAAAAAAATCTCTACGGTGATGATACTTACACAAAATATCAAGTGTATTTGTAATACCTACAAAAGAAGTGTGGAGAGAATCTTTATCCCTTTACATGCATAAATATGCCACCACCAAATCCTAAGACCATTTTGTTTTTAGCTGCCAAGTCATCGTTTACAAGCCATCAAAGGCACTTAACAACTTTTTGTCTACATAGTTATTTTGTATAAGATTTAAACAATTGAATACGTTTAACCTGGAAGATCCTTTAAAACTAAACAAGAAACAATTAAGTTGCTTTTTAAAACAAAATATTGCTTCTAAAATATAGCAGCCTCTGCCGACACAAGTCACAACATAAAGGATAAACTCAATGCCTAGTGCCACCATGACTACCGCAACTCCCTTTTCAATTAATTTTACTAAATTGCTTTAGAACAAAAAACATGTAATACGTTGTTGTCGCCACCAGCAAGCTTTTTAACTCTACATATATATAAGGTGGAATGACCTGAGAAACCCGTGTACTTGACTGCATTTGTCAATTGGACCCTTATACTCACGACTTTGTTAACTGAACTCTTAAACTCACTAAAATATAATATTTTAAACTTCTTTCTCATTCAATGTGTGTGCGTGTAGCACAACCGGTTACACATGGAATTTCATGTCATTTTAATGCCACATAAAAAAATTAATGTCAAAAATAAATTAAAATAAAAAATATAAGTTTGCACACTTTGTTTTTAACATATATTTGCTCATAATTGAGCACTAAATTCATGTCAAATTGGTCTAATTCTTCCTATTTGACTTGAATTTTTTTACACTTAAAATTCACAAACACAAACCTAATAAATTTTCATCACAATTTTAGATTAATTTCATAAATTCACAAAATCCATTTGTTGTTCTTCAAGCTTCTTGATGAAGTTTTTTAACTTTTCAATATACACCATTAGTCTTCACAATAACTCATATACACTATTACTCTTCGCAATAACTCATACAAGATTAAAAAAATACTCATGAAATTGAAAATTTTGAAATGGGAGTGTGGCAGAAGGGTTGGGGGTGGTGTTGGTTTAAAGCAAAAGCGAACTCACTTTATTTGAGAAAAAACACTACATCCAACTTGAGAGTGAAAATAATTTTTTCAATGTTATTCCTCATTTTCACCTCCTTTTCCTATAGATACCTTCTATTTTTGACTCTCAAGATTTCAAGATTATCTAAAATTCATCCTATCACAAACAAGATTCAAAAACCCAAATTTTAAAAGTATGTAAATCAACCAAAATTCATAGAGAAAGAATTTAAGTTTCAAAATTAAAGAAACAAAAATGGAGTTTTGAGATAAGATATTTGGTTGGTTGGGGTGATGGGTGGGGGGGCGAGCATTAAGAAGTAGAAGAAGAAGGGGGTGGGGCAAGGTACAGGGGTGGGGGTGGCGAATGGTTTCAAGGAAGAAGGAGAGGGTTGGGGGTGGGGGTGGGGGTGGGGGTGCTGAAGGAACAAGAAAGTTGTGGGTGAGGGGTGGGGTGGGGTTGGAGGCTGAAGGGTTGATTTTCTCTTTTTTGTTTTATTTTTTTAAATGTTTTTTAATATAAAAAAATATATTGACTCTCTTTAAGATGCATGCAGTCAAACATTTTTCCAACTCAGCAATATTAGTGCCACATAAGTTCGGTCAATGGTCAGAGATATTTAAAATATTATGTTTCAGTAAGTTTAAGGGTTCAGTTGGTAAAGTCGTGAGTATAGGGGTTCAACTGACAAACGGAGCCAAGTACAAGGGACTCACAGGTCATTCCGCCTATATATAATTGCATACATAGATATTTATTATCTATGTTATCTATTTAGATGTAACCAAGACTCATGATGCTAATTGTTGGAAAATTTTATGCACAACAGAAGCATATCAAAATCATACTACTTACATGAATAATAGACAAACCATATATTTATGCTAGAACACATACAATCATGCTAGAACACATAAACTTTCTAAACTTTAATTCAAGAATTATCTTTTGAAGCGTGAGCAGATACCTTCAAGTGAATCCCCAAGTTAGATAGACCTTCAAGGAAATCCACAAGATAGGCAACAATTCTGCAGTCTTTTACAGTGGTCCTAAGTTCACATCAAAACTCTCTCAGTACCTGGGTGGGCAAGTATCGGATAGAAAACTTGTTCCTCTTTAGATTAGAAGAAACCCTACTTATAGAGATTTCTTTCTAGTCCAAAAGGGAGAAGAAAACCACGTTTTCTTGAAACAGAAAACACACATTATTCTTCCTGAAATATGATTAGGAGTTTTAGTTAAATATGGGCACTGTAGGGACCTCAAAATTAATTACTGATCCTTCTTATTATGAAGATAATTTTAAAAAATAATTTGAATTATTCTTCCCATAATAAATTACAAATTATTTTACTAGAAATTTGTAATTGCGCTCCTCCATTTATGTTTCAAAATTTTTCATTAAACACTTATATAATTCCCTATGTTAAGATTGCAAATACTAATCAATAAATTAAATAATTGATGAATTTAATTGAAAGGTTAATTTTCTTTCGAGCATTGCTTAACTTATTTCATGAATCAGATTCAAAAATCACATACAAGGTTTGACACAATGAAAACTTATAAGCTTCTCAAAACGGCATATCATCAATCTCTATATTGAGACATGAATTCAATCAACTAACTTATTATTTCACCAATATACATTATTATCATCCAATCCATCTGGCATTTTGACCTATCTCAAAATCTCACCTTTTAATAAATCAAAATGATAATTAATATATATAGATCATAATAGTTATATTAGGATTAAGAATATTAGTACATTTAGCAGTTTAGAGAATATGATTTTTTCAGTCAGTCTAAAGCAACTATCTCTACTTAGTCTCGTGATGAGTGGTGGTTTTCCACTCAGTTGAGGCCTTTTAAGTTCAACAATTAGTGCCCTAAATGCCTATTTATGTCTTGATCTGATAACATTTTGATGCTTTGTAGCCATGAAAGCCAATGTACAAGACAAGGATGAAATCACACAAAGAGAGGTCAAAAATGCTAAAATAAAATGAAAATATCAAGCTGAAGATCACCAAGAAAGATGAAATTCGCCAAAATTAACAGTGTTCAATTATAAAATACCAAGGTGAGTCGATGGAGAAAGAAGACATAGGTGATCCGCCGAATGTAATAAGGCGAGTTCAATTTCATCGCCGAATGTGATAGACCTCAGAGTTAAAATAAAGGCTCAATGGGTGAACAAGGTGGTAACTGTGATTCGTCAAATAGAAAAGGTTGACTCAATCGATTTTGCTGGCCGAGGTTCAAACGCCTAAAGCCTAAAGCCAAGAGAAGGGTGAGATGAAGGACAGAACTGCGATCTGTCGAATCATGAAGGCGAACCCAACTAATCTCACTGAATAGGTCACACATGGAATTCAAAATAATTTTTGAGAAAATTATAAATAGCTCAAAGGAGAGAGAGAATGTAACTCTTACCTATTCTAACTCTTTTATATTAAGAGAGACTTTTTCTATTTTCTTCTTAGCTCTGGGACGTTTGAACAACCTTGTAATTGACTATTGAAGTTTCAGTTCGAAGTGGGTATTGAAGATTGTTACTTAGCATCAACACATTAATGGCCGAACACATCATTGGTATAATTTCTTTTCTTTATGATGTGTGGCTAAAATCCTCAATTCTAGGGGTGTGATTATAGGGGTGGATGTTAATTTAATTTAGTGGGTCTTGTGTCTTGTTCTGTTTTACTGCTGTTCATGTATGGATTTGAGTTATTTAGCATGAAATTAATTGATGGATTAAGGTGGCCAACTTAATCCTAGCCTAGATCTTCGATTGATGCTTGAAAGGGATAGATTAAAGTGGATTAATAGCTTAATGCTTGCACTTTAGGTTTAATTTCTGTAGTTTGCTCGAAAGAGTAAATTGTGGTTTAATTCTAAATGTCAAATCTGCTCGAAAGAGCAAATTTAGTAAAGTAGTGGGTTGATTTGTAACGTACATAGATGAGACCGAAAGGAGATTCTATGATATGATGCTTTGAGATCGAAAGAAGATTAGTGTCATTACAGATTGCCCAACTTATCCATGTTTGTCTAGCATTATTGAGCAAGCACTTGCACCATTATTTGTCATCAATACCAATCTCCACATCCGTAGATCGTCTCTTACTTGTGTAAACCTCTATTCTTAGTTAAATTGCGTTAATTGATACCTAATTCCTTTTAGTAAATTTGGTGGAATTATTTACTCATTATCCCTAATTGCCACAATGAATTAGTTTGCACTCGTAATTTCATAATTTAATTCTTTGCATTATATCACTCTTTGTGGGATTCAACCCTGATTCTTTTATTGAGTATTTTTATTGCTAGCGACCGCTTAGTCTTTTAATAGTTTTAAGAGTAATTTGAGCGTTATAAAAAATGATACCGTTGCCGGGAAGTGATGGCTAAGAATTCAGTTTGTGATGTTAATTTGTGAACTCGTTTCTTTGTAGTAGAATATATTTTTGCTTGGTGTTATTGTTGTTGTGCCGGCCATTTGCAGGTGAAAACATGAGTGTAGATGAAAGTGACGATGCTAGTCACTATGGGTAAAATAATAACGTCAGAGATATGGATGACATGAATCTCGATGTCATAAAAAATAGTGGAGCAATTTGGTTACCCCTACACCAAAGTATGCCATATTCAATGTAACCAAGCCAATGTTGCAGCTAATCAAAATGAGAGGGTTATTTGGAAGTCTTGAACATGAAGACCCCATCACCATATTCGAAAGTTTATGAACATTTGTGGACCTTTCATTGTTGAAGGCATCTCACAAGAGTCAATGTGGTTGAGGTTGTTCCCTTTCTCCTTAACGGGAGAAGCAACTAAGTGGTTGATCGAGTTACCGCAAAATTTCATAACTTCATGGGAGGAATTAACAGAGGCATTTCTTAAAATCTTTTTTCCCCCTTCAAAGATGGTAAAACTAAGGGATAGCTTTCAAAATTTCAAAAGAGTAAATGGTGAACCCATTCATGAAACATGGCTATGCTTTCAAAGGCTGTTGCTACAATGCCCAAAATATGGTATTCCGGACAGGTTTTTGTTGCAATACTTCTATCGAACCCTTGACACGATGAACAAAGGACTGGCTGACTAACTCATTCAAGTACGAATAGTGCGGCAACCATTTGTAGTGGCTTCAAGGCTACTTGATGAAATGACAAAGATCAACAAAGCTTGGCACACTTTTGAAGATCAAGTATTGCTTCCACAATTGACGATGACCAAAGAGCAAGAGGAGAAGAACCAAGAGAGAGATGAGAGCATAGCTAAGTTGAAGGTTTAACTTGATATGTTATCAATGCATGTCATGGGAGGTGGTGTAATAACCCAGTTGGTCATTTTTGATATTTTCATGAAATTTACCATTTTGCCCTCCTGACTTTTGGCCCGAATTAGTTTTGATTGAGTTTTAGAAGTTGGTTCCAAGCATTGTGTAAAAAGTTGAGATTTTGGCAAGTTGTGAGTTTGAATGGCTTAAGTTGCCTAAAAGTGATTTTTGGTGTCATTAGGGTTTTGGATGCTCGGATCGAAATTTAGAGAGTTCCATTGGATTCAGGGAATAATTTTAGGCCTAGAAGTGGTCTTGGTTGATTTTTCAGATGTCCCAAGCTTGTTTTGATCTTTTTGAGCGTTTGTTAGTTTTTTGTGGTTTTCATGAATGTTGGATCAAGGAGATCTCGGATTCATGTTTCGACAAATCCATTGAGTCTGGAACATTGAGTATAATTGATTTGCATATCTGATTTGTTTGTACCGGGTTTCGAATGAATCACGAGGGTCCTTTCGATGCTTTGAGAGTTGGTTGTGTTTTCTGGTGCTGCAGGCCTCGCTTTTGCGAAGGTCCTATCGCTTAAGCGAAGGACATGTCGCTTAAGCGACCCTTATAGAAGCGATGAGGGCTTCGCTTTTGCGAGGCCTGAGTTTTTAACGGAGTTCACTTTTGCGACATCAGGGAGGTGTTTTGACCGGCTATTTTCGGGGTTTTAGCCCCATTTTCAATTTTTGAGCTTGGGAACCCCTTGGTGGCAATTTTTGAAGAGATTGCTTGTGCTAAATCTTTTGGGTAAGATTTTGTGACCCTAAAACTTCATTTCTTTTTGATTAACTATGGATTCTAACATCCTAATTTGGAATTTGATTTGGAAAATGACAAGGTTTTGCAAGAACTTGATTTTAATAAAAAATGGTAATTTTGAAGTGATTTTGATCCCTTTTTCGAAATAGTTTTCACCATTGAGTTCCTAAAGTCTTAAACATCATTTTCAAGTATTGATTTCCAGATTCAAACCTCCTTTTTGAATTTGATTTTTAGATGATTGACTCATTTCTCTAAATAATTGATGTGGGTATTGTTGTTTCTAATGAGTGATTGTGAATACTTGATTATTATAGATTGTGTCGCTTTAGAAGTGAGTCGGAAAGGGAAAACTCAAGCTTTGGGTTGATTGATTGATTACTTTAAGGCAAGTGATCTCTTAAACATTGTAATTTGGTTGAATTGTTTACTTCTCTTCATTGTCTATGTGTTGGGGAGTAATCGAAAATGAGGTGAAGGGTTATTTGTTCCTTTTGGTTAATGTTAACAAATTAGGGAGAAAATGAAAAAGCATCTTGATGATAATTATAAATTATGAATTGGCTTGTTGTGGCCCCTATTTGATTGATTGGTGAATTGTTTGAAAGCATAAATGTAGACTTGAATTGTATGAATTGTTGTCTCTTCGTGTGGTGTGATATTGCTTGTGTGCATTGATTGTTTAACACCCTGATGAGACACTTGACATAAATGCTGAAGGAAAATGATTCTGGTAAGTGATATTTTATGATAAAAGTCGAAGGAAAATGGTTCCGGCTAGTGATATAAATGCCGAAGGGAAATAGTTTTGGCAGGTGATATTTTGTGATAAAAGCCAAAGGAAAATGGTTCTGGCTAGAGATATAAATGCCGAAGGAAAATGGTTTCGACAAGTGATTAATGTGAAAGTCGAAGGGAAATGGTTCCGGCTAGGGATATTATGCCGAGGGGAAATGGTTCCAAAAAATATTAATCTTTGTGATCAATCTACTTGATGCATATATTTGACTTATTTGATGCATGTGATTGAGCTAATTGATGTGTTGGATTAGTTTATTTGATATATGAGTTGCACTCGTTGATATTTGTGATTGAAATGCTTTGTACTTGAGAATAACTGATTTGATACTTGTCGATTGTTGAAATGTGACTTTTGGTCTATGATCTTTGATCCTTGTGACTTGTTTATTGTAGAACTGTTAGGTTGGGCTGATTTCTTTGTAGGTGGTAGTTTGTGGAGGTTCGTTTGGGATGGAAAAGAATATTCAATTTAGCTAGGTTACCTAGTTTATTAGGTTGCTTGCTGTGTACCGTATTGGTGGCACTCACTCTTTGCTTCTACACTTGTGTAGGTTCTGAGCCCGGATTCGTGTGATCTTCTTCTTCTTCTTCCTCTCCTGATTTCGAGGCTCATTGAAGGACTTGAGAGGTAGCTTCTTGTCATCTCGGTGGGGCCTCTTTTCCTTTATTTTTGCTTTGTTCTATTTGAGAAGCAAAGACATTTGAGACTTGTATTTATCTTTCAAATTCTGTATTTACTTTAATGGCTTGTGCACATGACAACCAGTTTTTAGGGTATATTTTAGAATGAATAAGTTTTCCGCCTTTTTATTGTTATTGCTTTATGTCTTTCCGCTTTTCTTCATTTTGTTGGGTTGAGGCTGACCTGTCTTGATAGGAATAGAAAAGTGTCATCACGTCTATTTTTGGGTCGTGACAAATGATATCAGAGCCCTTAGTTCATAGGTCTCACGTGTGTACTAGTCAAGTCTAAGTAGAGTCTTGAAAATCAGTACGGAGACATCTGTAATTATCTTCAAGAGGCTATGAAGACTGTTATGAAACTTCCTTTTGTTCATTATTTCTTATCGTGCGTGGTTACCTTCGTTAGTGCTGAGTTGTCACATGTTGTTTTGGTAGATGCCGAGGACTAGAGCTTTTGTTTCTAGTGGTAGTGGGGAGGTAGTCCCTGAGGCCGTTACTGAGACCCCATCTAGGGGTAGAGGTAGGGCCTAAGATAGAGGTCGTACTCGTGGAGTAGCACTGGCTAGAGGTCGTGCCCTTGGAGCGGCACCAACCAAAGGTAGAGGTAGAAAGGCTTCTCCTGAGCCACAGGTTGAGGTTGCTGAGGACCAGGTTCCTTTCGGGCTTGGAGCTTCCTTGTTTCAGGAGACTTTGTTGAGGGTGCTTGGGGTGATAGAAAACTTCTCTCAAGGTGTTGCGACAGGTATAACACATGGTTCTTAGACTGGATTAGGAGCACAGACTCCAAGTCAGTAGCAGACTCTAGGTATTCAAGATCAGGTGGGTCAACCACCAGTGGTTCCAGCACCGGTTTTTGGTGTTCAGATTGCTCATGATGTTATTCTAATGACAGTTGAAGCATAAGTTCTATGAGTGGTTTCAGAAGATGAAACCACCCTATTTTCAGGGTGGTAAGACCGAGGATGCTCACGAGTTCTTGACTTTGTGCCATGAGATGCTTGAGGAAGTGAGTATGGTGGATGCTCGAGGTGTTCATTTTGTATCCCTTCAACTGCGTGGGAATGCCAGAGAGTGGTGGAGGACTTTTGGGAGGTCTAGACCAGTTGGGTCTCCTCCGATTGAGTAGGATGTGTTCTCCAGTGCTTTCCAGGACCGCTTCATTCCATGGAATGTGAGGGAAGAGAGTCAACTGAGGTTTGAGGATTTAAGACAGGGCAGTTTGTCTGTGACTGAGTATGAGGCCCATTTTTGTGAGTTTTCTAGACATGTTATGACTATTGTTCATGATGAGGCAGAGAGAGTTCACAGGTTTGTGAGAGGGTTGTCTCTCTACCAAGTCGTATGTGTTCTAAGTAGCCAGTGAGGGGGCTTCCTTCCAGTTCATTGTGAGCACCGCCAAGGAGGCAGAGTTAATGCTTGTAGAGGATTTTGGAGAGCCCAAGAGGGCCCATTCTTCTGGTCAATTTTTCCGGTGCCTCGTTCAGAGACAAGGGTTCACATCGAGGTAGTAGCTCCTTTATGTGCCATGGGCCAGTTCATGCATCTATGCCAGCAGCTAAGAGTGGTCAGTCATCACGAGGATCTTATGGTTCTAGCTGAGGTGGCCATGGTAGCTCATCTGGTTCACAGCAGCAGTTATCCGTACCACGATCTTGCTATGGTTATGGAGAACCAGGTCATATGATTCTATAGTGTCCTCTACAGACTCACTCAAGACCCCAACCTACTTATTCAACTTCTCCAGGTAGAGATTCAACGCCTCCGACCAGGGGTCGAGGAAGAGGTCAGTCCGAAAGAGGTCGCACGACTTCTGGTAGGGGTGCTATAATTGCACAAGGTGACGATCGGGGTTCTACTCAGACTACAGGTGGCCGAGAAGGCCAGGGTTATGCTTTTCTAGGGAGACCTGAGGCTGAGACTTTTGATGTTATGATCACAGGTATTGTCCCAGTTTGCCATCGACCTGCGTCTGTATTGTTTGATCTAGGGTCTAGTTTCTCATATGTGTCTACTTATTTTGCTGCTGGATTTGATATGATTTCTAATTACATGCCTGTGCCTATTCATGTTTCTACACTAGTGGGTGAATCCTTAGTGGTGGATCGAGTGTATCGATCCTGTCTTATTTATTTGGTTGGGTATGATACTTGGGTAGACTTGATCATTTTGGGGATGGTACACTTTGATGTTATTTTGGGTATGGATTGGCTCTTACCGCATCATGTTATTCTTGATTGTTTTGCTAAGACTATGACCTTAGCGATGCCAGGTGTCCTAAGAGTTGAGTGGATGGGGCTAATGGTTTTTATCCTAGCAAAGTTATCGCCTTCATTTGAGCTCAGAGATTAGTTGATAGAGGGTGTTTGTCCTATTTGGATTTCATACGGGATACTAGTGTTGAGCCATTTTCCATGGATTTTGTGCCTGTGTTAGAGAGTTTTAAGATGTGTTCCCTACTGATCTTCAAAGTGTTTATGCAGATAGGGATATTGATTTTGCCATTGACTTGGAGCCGGGCAACAAGCCCATCGCTATTCCTCCTTATTCGATGACTCCAATTGAGTTGAAAGAACTGAAAGATAAGGTATAGGATTTGTTGAGTAAGGGGTTCATTCATCCTAGTGTTTCCCCGTGGGGTGTTCCTGTGTTGTTCGTGAGGAAGAAGGAAGGATCCATGAGGATGTGTATTGATTATCAGTAGTTGAACAAGGAACAGTGAAGAAAAAGTATCCCATTCCTTGTATTGATGATTTGTCTGATCAACTTCAGGGTGCATCTCCATTTTGTAAGATTGAATTGAGGTCTGGGTATCATCAGCTGAAGATTGGAGCATCAAATATCCCTAAAACAGCTTTCAAGACTCGTTACAGTCACTATCAGTTTCTTGTGATATTGTTCGGTTTGACTAACGCCCCTGCAACGTTCATGGAGTTGATGAACAGGGTGTTTCGACCTTATTTGGACTCTTTTGTGATAGTATTCATCGACGACATCTTGGTGTACTCTAAGATCGAGGAGGATTATGATCGACATTTGAGGATTGTGCTCCAGAGATTGAGGGAAGGGAAGCTTTATGCCAAGTTCTCGAAGTGTGAATTTTGGCTTGATTCAGGTTCATTTCTAAGACACGTGGTGTCCAAGGAGGGTATTAAGGTGGATTCAGCCAAGATTAAGGCAGTTAGAGGTTGGACCAGGCCTACTTCAGTCACTGAGATTTGGAGTTTTATGTGACTTACAGGCTAGTACAAATGATTTGTTCATAGCTTCTCCACTATTGTATCTCCTTTGACTAGATTAACTCGACAGAGTGTGAGCTTCCAGTGATCTGATGAGTGTGAGGAGAGCTTCCAAAAGCTCAAGACCTTGTTGACTTCGGCCTCTATTTTGACTTTACCTGAGGAGGGTGTAGACTTCACTATTTATTGTGATTCTTCTAGAGTTGGGTTAGGGGGTGTTCTAATGCAGAAAGGTAAGGTGATTGCGTATACTTCTAGACATTTAAAAACTCATGAGAGGAATTACCCTACCCATGATTTGGAGTTGGCAGTCATTGTATTTGTGCTTAAGCTATGACGACATTATCTTTATGGGGTTCATTGTGAGGTCTTTACGGACCATCAGAGTTTTTAGTACATCTTTAGTCAGAGGGATCTGAACTTGAGGTAGCGTAGATGGCTTGACCTACTGAAGGACTACGATATTACTATCTTATATCAATTAAGAAAGGCCAATGTGGTGGCCGATGCTTTGAGTAGGAAGACTTCAAGTATGGGGAGTCTTGCATCTATCCGTGTTGAGGAGAAACCATTGGCTAGATATGTTTAGAGGTTAGCAAACTGTCTTGTCTGATTACAGATTTCTGAGGAGATGTGTGGTTTGATTGCTTTCATTGAGGGTCGTTCTTCCTTGGTTGAGCAGATTCGTAAGCACCAGTTTGATGATAAGAAGTTGTGTCTCATTTGAGACAAAGCATTGAGAGGGAAAGCCAAGGAGGCTGCCCTTGATTCCGATGGTGTCTTGAGGATTGGAGGTAGGATTTGTGTGCCCAAGATGGGCGAGTTGATTAGATTGATTCTTGAGGAGGCTCATTGTCTTTGATATTCTATTCATCTGGGGGCGGCAAAGATGTATCATGACCTGAGCCAGCATTATTGGTGGTGTGGCATGAAGAGGGATATTGCAGAGTTTGTTTCTAAATGTTTGACTTACCAACATGTCAAGTGTGAGCACCAGCGGCCCGGAGGTGTATCTCAGAGGATGCCTATTCCTACTTGGAAGTGGGAATGGATCACTATAGATTTTGTTATGGGGTTTCCTACCACCTTTGGTAGTTATGACTCCATTTGGGTGGTTGTTGATAGGTTGACCAAGTCTGCCCACATCATCCCGGTTCGGGTGAAGTAAACGTCAAAGAAGTTAGCCGAGCTTTATATCAGTCAGATTATGCGACTACATGGAGTTCTGGTTTCCATTGTCCCTGATCGAGGTTCCTTGTTCACTTTTGTAACACCTCGAATTAGGGAAAAACCTAGGCGGGCAGGTCTAGTACTCAAAATGGACCCTGGAACCCTCCACGGAGCCCTAGACGGGCCGTGATGGGGACCACGGTCCGTTTGGGCAGTCATGAAGAGTTTCCAGAAGCTGCCTTAAGCCGGGGTCACTTGATGGTGACCCATACGGCCCATGGAGGACATGACGTTTCATCAAATGAGTCGTGAAAGGCTCTTAGTTGGGAAGGGTTCTCCCCTAGCCACTGGGAAAGGGATAACGGACGTCTAAACGGCCCGTGAAGCCCCACATGGTTCGTGAAGTCGTCCGTGAAGAGGCTTTGTCAAACTCAGTGTTTATGGTCAACTGCAAACAATCATATCTCTTAGCAAAAAATTAATTAGGTGGTCCATAACCTATCAAATTAAAGACCTTTGAGTCCTCTTTCCAACGCCACAATGTTTGCTCCATTCGAAGTTTGGAGTAAAAAGTTATGCCCATTTTAGTGGAACACTGTCAGGCTGATAAATCTTCACGACTTGCTTGACGGGCAGTGATGGCTTTGACCAGCCGTTTGGGTCTCCTTGGAGCCATTTCGGCAGTTTTTAAGTCAGGGGCTATTGGGTCTTTTTCCAATTGTTTTAACTCGATACTACATCATTTTGTCTTCTACCCTAAGCCCTATATAATGATTTTTACCCCCAAAATCACCCAATTCAATTCATTCTCCCAAATCCCAAAAAGGAGACCAAATTCATCCTCTCCAAAAATCTTCTCTCTAGAATCAAAGAAGAAGAAGAAGAAGAGGGCAAGCCAGGGTTCAAGAAAATCAAGGTTTCTTCATCAATTGCTTGAGGAATTGGGACTCTAAGGTATGATAGTGTTCATCCATGGAACCCTTTCCTCCATGGAATCTCTAAAATCTCCAATTTTCAAGTTAGAAGTTCTCAATTGAGTTAGGGGTTTTCTTCCATGCCATGGGTTCTTTGTAATGTTGATTTAATTGATTGGTTTATGAACTTTGAAGTATAAATTGAGTTGAATTTCATGAATTTAGATGAATCCCCATGAACTCATGCCTTTTCCCCAATATCGAAATTATGAATGTGTTGATGGGTTGAATTGTAAAGACATGAATTTCATGAAGTCTATGTGAACCTATGTATGAACTATGATTCTTAAGCTATGAATTTCATGATGAGATTATGAAAGACCAAAAGATGGTTTTATGAAAGTAAGCATGTCCAATTAAAATCTATGATTTTCCTCTATCATGTGGGTTCCTTCAATTATGATCAAATTGCCTTGATTATGGTTTTCTAAGCATGAGTTTGCATGATTTAAGATGAATTCTTATGAACAAATGTGAATTCTATGATTTTCAAGTTATGAGTATGATGAACCATGTAAAGATGAAATTGATGAAATCATGCATGTCTCTTATGAAGTAATGATGATTTAAAGGTGCTTTGAGATTGAAGCATTAAAGTTTATGATATGTTGATTTATGTTGGGTTGTGAAAGGATTTTCTCAACTAAGGAGAATAGGGAGTTATTCTAATGGAAGGAAAAAGAGGAGATCCCTCATGTTTCCCCCTCCCCATGATAGTCAAGAGGAGATCCCTCATGTCTATCCATGACAAGACAAGAGGAGATCCCTTATGTCTCCTATGGAGCTATTCTAATGGAAGGACAAGAGGAGATCCCTCATGTCCACCCATAATAAGGTAGAGGATATCCCCCGTGCCTTCTAATGATATGATATGATAAGATTATGACTATGATTAATCCGTGGGAACTATGCTTAGCACCGAGTGGACAAGAGGAGATCTCTCATGTCCCATAAACTATGTGCCACCATAGGTTTGTCTATATAGACACTAGCTAATGGATCCACGTAAGCTAGAATTTCATGGTCTTACCTTGGCAAGTAAGGCAACCCTTTTTCGGTGTAAGGAGAACACCGGATTCCATGTCATAGCTACATTGGTCTATGTCGGTTAAGGCTCACTTCCCACAATAATGAACTAAAGCGACTCTAAAGATATCTCACAAGTGTTTTAAATATGTTTAGCTTGCTTTGATCATGATGTATGACTTATGTTTCTAACCACTTTCATGTTTTAGCTTGATCATCGTATGTCATGAAAATGTCCCATTTTAGCATGTTTTAAATGTGTTTGTGCATTGCTATCATACTTGGTACTTGATTGTACTAACGCATACTCTTGCCTACATTGACTTGTTAATGTAGGGCTTGGCGATTCTCCATCTATTCATGACTAGAGCTTAGTAGAAGGATTATTGAAGACTTGGTGAGTCCTCATCAATTCGAGGACATAGCCTTGTTGTTCTTTTATGTTCTTTCATTTTGACATTGTATTGGGTTACGTCCCAATGTTATTTTCATCCTTATGTTAGATTGGCTTTGAGACACTATATGTAGACTTCCGCTATTTTCTTAAATGCTTTTGGTATGAGAATGTTCTTTGAACTCTTTTAATTCTATGATCTTTGATTATGTATGCTAAGTGGCTTGTATGAGGCCTTTCGGGGTCTTGTACGTCGTGTCACATCTAGGGAGTACTTTGGGTCGTGAAAACTTTCCATTTTTGGAGGGCTTTACAGCATGGTTTGGGTACTCAGTTAGATATGAGTACAACCTTTCATCCTTAGATAGATGGTTAGTCCGAACAAATAATTCAGGTGTTGGAGGACATGCTCTGAGCTTTTGTGATCAATTTTGGTGCTATATGGGATCGACATTTGCCCTTAGCAGAGTTTGCATACAACAACAGTTATTAATCCAGTATTCAGATGGCTCATTTTGAGGCAATATATGGCAGAAGGTGTAGATCTCCGATTGGTTAGTTTGATTCAACCGAGATAGACTCTTTGGATGCAAACTTGCTTAGAGATGCTATGGATCAGGTCCGTATGATTCAGGATAGACTGTTGATAGCCTAGAGTCGACAGAAGAGCTATGCAGATCAGAAAGTCCGCGCCCTTGTGTTTATGGAGGGTGATCATGTTTGGCTTTGAGTGTCACCCATGAAGGGTGTAATGAGGTTCGAAATAAAGGCAAAGCTTAGCCCTAGATTCATTGGAACTTTTGAGATTTTGAGCCGAGTGGGAGAGGTGGCCTATAAATTGTCCTTGCCACCTATCTTGTCAGCTGTTCATTTTGTGTTTCATGTCTCCATGCTTTGGAAGTACGTGCCAGATGAGTCTCATGTGCTTTCTCTTGATTCGGTTGAGTTGGGTCCAGACTTATCTTTTGAGGAGAAGTCTTTAGACATTTTGGATAGGCAGGTCCGAAGCTTAGGACCAAGGAAACTACTTCAGTGAAAGTGTAATAAAAGCACCGTTAAATTGGTGAGGTGACTTGGGAGACAAAGTCGAATATTCATGCCATATATCCTCATCTCTTCGAGGTTTTCGACACTTTCTTTTACTTTATGTTCGAGGACGAACATGATTTTTAGTGGTGGATAATGTAATGACCCAATTGGTCATTTTTGCTATTTTTGTGAAATTTATCATTTTGTCCCTCTTGACTTTTGGCCCGAGTTAGTTTTGATTGAGTTTTGGAAGTTGGTTCCAAGCCTTGTGTAAAAAGTTGGGATTTTTGCATGTTGAGAGTTTGAAAGGCTTAAGTTGCCTAAAAGTGATTTTTGGTGTCATTTAGGTCTTAGATGCTTGGATCGGAATTCTGAGAGATCTGTTGGACTTAAGAGATGATTTTAGGCCTAGGAGTGGTCTTGGTTGATTTTTGAGAAGTCCCGAGCTTATTTTTGTTTTTTGGATGTTTATTAGTTTCTTGTGGTTTTCACAGACGTTAGGTCAAGGAGACCCCGGATTCATGTTTTGACGGTTCCATTGAGTCCAGAATGTCAAGTATAATTAATTTGCATATCTGGTTTGTGTGTACGAGGTTCTAAATGAATCCTGAGGGTCCTTTTGATGCTTTGAGGGTTGGCTATTTTTTCTGGTGTTGCAGGCCTCACTTTTGCAAAGGTCCTTGTCGCTTAAGCGACTTTTTCTTAAGCGAAGGACATGTCGCTTAAGCGACCCTCGCAGAAGCAATAAGGGCTTCGCTTTTGCGAGGCTCATGTTAAAAGCAAACCATGGATCGCTTTTGCAACATTAGGGAGGGGTTTTGACCTGCCATTTTCGGGGTTTTAGTCCCATTTTCAATTTTTGAGATTGGGAAACCCTTGGTGGCGATTTTTAAAGAGATTTCTTATGCTAAATCTTTTGGGTAAGCTTTTGTGACCCTAAAAATTCATTTTCCTTTGATTATTTATGAATTCTAACAGCCTAATTAGGAATTTGATTTGGAAAATGGCAAGGTTTTGCAAAAACTTGAGTTTAATCTAAAATGGTGCTTTTTAAGTGATTTTGATCCCTTTTTCGAAATTATTTTCACCATTGAGTTTTTAAAGCGTTAAACATTATTTACAAGTATTGATTTTCTAGATTTAAACCTCTTTTTTTGAAATTGGGTTTTAAGATGATTGACCCATTTCTCTAAATAATTGATGTGGGTATTGTTGTTTCCGATGAGTGATTGTGAATACTTGATTGTTATAGATTGTGTGACTTTGAAAGTTAATCGGAAAGATATAATTCAAGCTTCGAGTTGATTGATTGATTACTTTAAGACAAGTGATCTCTTAAACTTTGCAATTTAGTTGAATTGCTTACTTCTCTCATTGTCTATGTTTTGGGAAGTAATCGGGAATGAGGTGAAGGGTTATTTGTTCCACTTGATTAATGCTAACCAACAAAAAGGGGGGAAGTAAAAATGCTTCTTGATGATAATGATAAATTGTGAATTGGCTTGTTTTGGCCCCTATTTGATTGATTGGTGAATTACTTGAAAGCATAAAAGTGGACTTGAATTGTATTAATTGTTGTCTCTCCATGTGGTGTGATATTACTTGTGTTCATTGATTGTTAAACACCATGATGAGACACGATATAAATGCTGAAGGGAAATGGTTCTGGCAAGTGATATTTTGTGGTAAAAGCCAAAGAGAAATGATTTCGGCTAGTGATATAAATACTGAAGGGAAATGGTTTCGTCAAGTGATATTTTGTGATAAAAGCCGAAGGGAAATGGTTTAGGCTCATGATATAAAGGCCGAAGTGAAATGATTCTGGCAAGTGATTAATGTGAAAGGCGAAGGGAAATGGTTCTTGGTAGGGACATTGTACCGAAGGGAAATGGTTCCGGCAAATGTTGACCTTTGTGATCATTCTACTTGATGTATATATTTGACTTAGTTAATGCATGTGATTGAGCTAATTGATGTGTCAGATTAGTTTATCTGATATATGAGTTGAACTCATTGATATTTTTGATTGAAATGCTTTGCACTTGAGAGTAACTAATTTGATACTTGTCGGTTGTTGAAATGTGACTTTTGGTCTATGATCTTTGAGCCTTGTAACTTGTTTATCGTAGAACTGTAGGTTGGGCTAATTTCTGTGTAGGTTGTAGTTTGTGGAGGTTCGGTTGGGATGGAAAGGAGTATTTCAATTAGCTATGTTGCCTAGTTTATTAGGTTACTTTTTGGGTACTGTGTTGGTGGTACTCACTCTTACTTCTACACTTGTGTAGGATCCGAGTCCGGACCCATTTGACTTCTTTGTCTTCTGATTTTGAGGCTCGTTGAAGGACTTGAAAGGTAGCTGCTTGTCATCTCGGTGGGCCCTCTTTTTCTTTATTTATGCTTTGTTATTTTTGAGAAGCAAAGACATTTGAGACTTGTATTTATCTTTCGAATTCCGTATTTACTTTAGTGGCTTGTACACGTTACAACTAGTTTTTGGGTTATTGTTTAGAATGAATAAGTTTTCCACTTTTGTCTTGTTCTTGCTTTATTTCTTTCTGCTTTTCTTTCATTTCGTCGGGTTGAGGTTGACTTGTCTTGATGGGAATAGACAAGTGTCATCCCGTCCATTTATATGAGTCACGGGAATACTATATTTGGGAGTGCATATAATGAGGACATTCAATCGAGAAGTGGCTGAATGAGGGGTTTTCGGTTAAGTTATCCAAAGTTTACCAAAAATCATCGTTGTAATGGAAGTAGTGATGGTAGTTGAGAAGATATTGATTGGTATGATAGGAGTGAAATTTGGGAAGGAAGTGAGTGTGATAGAGAAAGATATGTGTCACTACATGACTTAACCAAAACAAATAGACAAGAAACCAATCCGGAAAGTGCCCGAATTGATAAGTTGCTAGCCAAGATTGTTGATATGGTGGAGGGGTCTATTATGATATTGCAAGAGATAAGAAGTGATTTCTCATCATTTTCTAACACAATTACTTCCTATTCATCATCAATCAAACAACTTGAAAAGAAAATAGGTCAGCTTGCCAATATTGTGTGTTCAAGTTTGAAGGAAGAATTGGCAGACCATGTGAATGTTGAGTGAAAGAAACTACCCAAGTGTCATCCGTAGTAACTAGAGGTGGCAAAGTGTTACAAAATGAGCCGGTAATTGATAAGCTTGTCAAAAGAGAGTGGATGTCGATGATGAGCCACCACAACAAGTTGAAGAACCATCCATCAAAGATAATAAAAATGGTCCACAAGAAAGCAATAGTGATAATAATGTCATCGCTCCAACTGCTAAGGTCCCAATCAAAATAACTCCTCCTTTTCCTCAACGATTGAGGAAGAAAGAAAACAATGCAAAATTTCAAAGGTTCTTGAGGTAGTCAAGGATTTGTCGAAAAATATCCCTTTGGTAGATGTGCTTCTTGAAATACCCGATTATGCAACATTTATGAAGGAGTTTGTCACAAAAAAGCAGCTGATAGATTGTGAAACTATAGAGATCCCTCAAACTTGTAGTGTCAACATGACTAACAATGTAATTGTGAAGAGGGATGATCCTGGGGCTTTCACCATACCATGTAGCATTTGTGCGTGTAAATTTGCCAAGGCTTTATGTGACCTTCGAGCAAGCATAAATCTGATGCCATTGAAGGTTTTCAATAAACTTGGGCTTGAAGAACCGAAACGGATGAATATGAGGCTATTGATGGCTGATAGATCAATTAAAAGATCAGTAGGTATGGTGTATGATGCCCTAGTGAAGGTAGATAAGTTTGTATTCCCAGCTGACTTTTTGGTATTAGATTGTGAAATTTATGTTGTAGTTCCCATTATACTTGGTAGGCCATTTTTAGCTTCCGATAAGGCATTGGTTAATGTCGAGGGGTAAGAGTTGAAATTCTGGGTAAATATAGAAAAAGTTAACTTCAACATTTGCAAGTTAATGAAGTACCCAAGTGACATGCTGTAACACCTCAGATTTCAAAAGAAGGGAAAATTTCAGATTTTCATCTGGTGCCAGTTCCTACTGGAGCCGATCGTAGGCGGACCTACGGGCCATAGGTGGGAATCGTAGGTGGAAAGCCCAAGTTTTCAAAAATGTTAAGTAGCAAAACCTCAATGACGGCTTGCCATGACGGCCCGTCGTTCAGTGTACGAGTCGTAGGTGGGATCCGTAGTTGCAGGATCAAAGTTGACAGTCTCTGAACCCAACGACGGTTGATCAGGACGGTTCGTGGTTGGACCTACGGACCATAGGTCAAACCGTCGATGGGGTCTGACAGTTAATTTTAAGAGGGGCTTTTGGTCTTTTCACCCAATGACTTAATTATCAACTAAGGTCAGTTCCTAACTATTCCTAACACTATATAAGCCTTTTTAATCCTAAAATCTACCATTTCCAATCACTTTGCAAATTTCCCAAAACTCTTCTCCCTCAAATATTTCTCTCTCTAGAAGTTAGAAGAAGAAGAGGGCAAGCTAGGGTTCAAGAAATCAAGTTTTTCTTCATCAATTGCTTAAGGAAATTGAGATCTAAGGTATGATATTCTTCATCCATGGAGCCCTTTCCTCCATGGAATCCCTAAAATTTTCAATTTTCAAGTTAGAAATTCTCAATTGAATTAAGGGTTTTCTTCCATGTTATGGGTTCTTTGCAATGTTGCTTCAATTGATTGTTTTATGAACTTTGAAGTATAAATTGAGTTGAATTTCATGAATTTAGATGAATCCCCATGAACCCATGCAAATTTCCCCAATTTTGAAATCTATGTTTTGTTGGTGGGTTGAATTATAAAGTGATGAACGTTATGAAACCTCTATGAATCCATGCATGAATTATGATTTCTAAATTAAGCTTTTCATGATGAGATTATGAATGACCTAAGGGTTGTTTTATAGAAGTAAGCATGTTCAATAAAAAACTATGATTTTCCTCTATTATGTGGGTTTCATCAATTATGGACAAATTGCCTTGTTTATGGTTTTCTAAGCATGAGTTTGAATTGGATTGCATGATTTAAGAGGAATTCTCATGAACCCATGTGAACTCTATGATTGTAAAGTTATGAGCATGATGAACTATGTAAAGATGAAGTTTATGAAATCATGCATATCTCTTATGAAGTTAATGGTGAAGTAAGGGTGCTTTGAGAATGAAGTATCAAAGTTTATGATATGTTAATGTTGTTGTTGAGTTGTGAAAGGAAATTCTCATATATTACTCAACCCATGAATGTAAAAGGTTTTCTCACATGTAATGATTCATAACTTGTTGAAAGATTTGCTCAACTAAAATCGAATCAAAGATAAAGGAGCTATTCTAATGAAGGGACAAGAGGCGATCACCCATGTTCCCTAATATAGACAAGAGGCGACTACCCATATCTACTTATGATAATTGAACTATGTTTGATCCGTGGGAATTATGCTTAGCACCGAGTGGACAAGTGGCGATTACACATGTCCCATAAACTATGTGCCACCATAGGATGATGATCTATGATAGACACTATCTAGTGAATCCACGTAAGCTATAAGTTAAGTAAAGGGTCCTACCTTCGAAAGTAGGATGGCCCTATCGGTGTAGGGTTAGACACCGAATTCCATGTTGTTAGCTCACATGGTTTTATATGTCGGTTAAGGCTACTCCCCGCAATAAAGAACTTCAGTGCTTTCAAGATGTTTCTTAAGTTAAGTAAATATGTTTACTTTCTTTGACCATGGTTTATGACTTATGTTTCTAACCTTTATCTTGTTTTAGCTTGGTCATTGCATGTCATGAAAATGTTCTGTTTTAGCATGTTTTAAATGATTTTGTGCATTGCTATCATACTATTTTACTAACACAAATTCTTGCCTACATTGACTTGTTAATATAGGGCTTGACAATTCTCTATCTATTCGTGGCTAGAGCTTAGTAGAAGGAATCTTGAAGACTTGGTGAGTCCTCATCCATTCGAGGACATAGCCTTGTTGTTCTTTCTTTTTTGTTCTTCTTTTTTACAGTGTATTGGGTTATGTCCCAAATGTTATTTTTCATTCTTATGTTAGATTGGCTTTGAGACATTTGATGTAGACTTCCGCTATTTTCTTAAAAGCTTTGATATGAAATTGTATTTTGAACTCTTAAATCTCTATGATCTTGTAAGTATGTATGCTAAGTGGCTTGTATGAGGCCTTTCGGGGTCTTATACGCCATGTCACGTCTAGGGGGGGTATCTTGGGTCGTGACAAACTTGGTATCAGACCAAGGTTTTAGAAAGATCTTAGGATGTCTCATAAGCCACGTCGAGTAGAGTCTTGTTCATGTGTGTGAAGCGCGCCACATTTAGGAATGTGAGGCTATAAGATGTTTAGGAAATTCCACTTCTTTTATTACTCCTAAGTCATGCGATAGAGTGAAACTCCATATGTCTCTCTCTCTCCTAATCCCTATCCTATATTTTCAGGATATGGCTACCCGAAAAGGTTATGCTAGAGGAAATGCGGGAGAAAATGTGGAACAACAAGCTCCTCCTCAAGTTCCGATCGACCCTTTGACCGAACAAGTGACTAATACGGAGTTTAGGGCTGCTTTTCAAGTGTTGGCTCAAGCCATGACGCTCAAGCAAATAAAGAGGTTGTGGCTCCCTTGAACCCAAATGTGGGTACAACAGAATCAAGGGTGAGGGACTTCACTAGAATGAACCCTACAAAATTTCATGGTTCTAAATCCTCATTGATGAGGTGTAAAAGGTGATAATGATCATGGGTGTGACGCCGGAGGAAAAAGCGGAGTTGGCCGCTTATCAACTTAAGGGTGTTGCTCAAGTTTGGTTCAACCAATGGAAGGAAGGGAGGGAGGTTAATGATGGTCCTCTTGATTGGGAGAAGTTCAAGGTTGCTTTTCTTGATAGGTTCTTTCCCCTTGAGATGAGGGAGGCAAGGGTGCTTGAGTTCATCAACCTTCGTCAAGGAAGCATGAGTGTGAAGGAGTATGCTTTGAAGTTCACACAATTGTCTCGATATGCTCATTCTATGGTTGCCGATCCTCGGGCAAGAATGCGTAAGTTTGTTTACGGAGTGTCCAAAATGGTGGTCAAAGAGTGTCGTACCGCTATGCTTGTCAATAACATGGATATTTCTCGTCTCATGGTGCATGGTCAACAAATAGAAGAGGAGAAACTCAACAAAAGGTCTAGAGAGGCAAAGAGGGCTAAGATCGGTGACGGTAATATTTCACACTCAAGGTCCAATGGACATGGTCGTTCTAGATTTCGACAAAGCTTTTTTGGTCAAGGTTCCTCCAATTCTCCTCCTAAGACCAACAAGGATAGGGTGTCCAACCCTAAGCCTCAACGAGGGAATGGTAGTGGTTTTTCATCAACTACTTGTGCTAGGTGTGGGAAAAAGCATGAGAGTAAATGTCTAGCCAGTTCTAATGCATGCTTTGGTTATGGCAAGATGGATCACAAGATAAGGGATTGTCCCTTAGTGGCTAAAAATTAAGGGGATAACCATCGACGAACTCAACCATAAAATCCATTAGGTTCTAGTGGAAATCAGAAGCAAAACCGATTCTATGCACTTCAAGCTCTCCATGAGCAAGAGGGTACTTCTGATGTGGTTACCAGTATGTTGAAAGTATTTCACTTTGATGTTTATGATTTGCTTGATCCCGGTGCTACCTTGTATTTTGTGACGCCATATGTGGCTATGAGGTTTGATGTTCTTCCGGATGTGTTGTTAGATCCTTTTCATGTCTTTACTCCGATTGGTGAATCCATTGTGGCTAGGAGAGTCTATAGAAATTGTCCCGTCTTCTTATCCCATAGAGTCACTCATGTTGATCTTGTAGAGCTTGATATGTTAGATTTTGATGTTATTCTTGGGATGGATTGACTGCATTCTAGTTATGCTTCTATTGATTGTAGGACCCGAGTGGTCAAGTTCCAATTCCCAAATGAGCCTATCCTAGAGTGGAAGGGGGGAAATTCTATGCCTAAAGGTCAATTTGTGTCATGTCTTAAAGCTAGAAAAATGATTTCTAAGGGATGCATATGCCATCTTGTTAGGGTGAGGGATGTGATTCCAAAACCCCTACTCTTGAGTCGGTTCCCATTGTAAAAGAGTTTTTGAAAGTGTTTCCCGATAATCTACCCGGTATTCCTCCCGAAAGGGAAATAGGCTTTGGTATTGATCTCCTCCACGATACGCAACCTATCTTTATTCCTCCTTACCGAATGGCTCCGGCAGAACTTAAGGAGTTAAAGGAGCAACTGAAAGATTTGTTGGATAAGGGTTTCATCCGACCAAGTATCTCTCCATGAGGTGCTCCAGTTTTGTTTGTTAGAAAGAAAGATGGTTCCCTTCGTATGTGCATTGACTACTGCCAATTGAACAAAGTTACCGTTAAGAATAAGTATCCTCTTCCAAGAATAGATGACTTGTTTGATCAACTTCAAGGGGCTAATTACTTCTCTAACATCGACCTTCGTTCGAGTTATCACCAATTAAGGGTGAAAGAAGATGATATTCTGAAAATGGCTTTCCGGATTAGATATGGCCATTATGAATTCCTAGTGATGTCGTTTGGGTTGACAAATGCTCCGGCCGCGTTTATGGATTTGATGAATAGGGTGTTTAGGCAATATCTTGATATGTTTGTGATTGTGTTCATAGATGACATTTTGATTTACTCAAGGAGTGAGGATGAGCATGCCGATCATTTGAGGATTGTATTGCAAGTCCTCCAGGACCAACAACTTTTTGCGAAGTTTAGTAAATGTGAGTTTTGGCTGAGGTCCATGGCTTTTCTTGGTCACATTATTTTCGGTAAGGGTATTGAGGTAGATCCTAAGAAGACGAATTCAGTTAAGAATTGGCCTAGACCTCTATCACCTTCGGATATTCATAGTTTCTTCGATTTATCCGGCTATTATAGGAGATTCGTTGAAGGGTTCTCATCGATTGCTTCTCCATTAACGGCTTTGACTCAAAAGAAGGTTAAGTTTGCATGGTCCGAAGCATGTGAGAAGAGTATAGACTCACTTCGGCTCCGGTGTTGACCTTACCGGAAGGGTCCGATGGGTTTGTGGTTTATCGTGATGCCTCGAGAATTGGGCTAGGATGTGTTCTTATGCAAAATGGGAAAGTCATTGCTTATGCTTCAAGGAAACTTAATGTTCATGAAAAGAACTATCCTACCCATGACTTAGAATTAGCGGTGGTTGTGTTTGCTTTAAAGATTTGGAGGCATTATTTGTATGGTGTGCATGTTGACATTTTACCGACCACAAGAGTTTGCAATATGTGTTTAAACAAAAAGATCTAAATCTTCATCAAAGAAGGTGGCTTGAGTTGTTAAAGGACTATGACATGAGTGTCCTCTATCACCCCGGTAAGGCTAATGTGGTGGTGGATGCCCTTAGTCGATTGTCTATGGGTAGTGTTGCTCATGTTGAGGATGGTAAGAAAGAGTTAGTTCGTGATGTTCATGGATTGGCCCGATTGGGTGTTCGATTGGTTGATTCCACTAAAGGTGGAGTTATGGTTCACAATGGTTCCGAATCGTCTTTTGTGCATAATGTGAAGGCTAAACAAGATCTTGATCCTAATTTGGCTAAGTTGAAGGAAGAGATGCTCAACAAGTCCGTTGAGGCTTTCTCCCAAGGGGGAGATGGTGTGGTTCGATATCAAGGTTGTTTGTGTGTTCCCGATGCAGATGACTTAAGAGGAAAAATTTTATCGGAAGCCCATAGTTCTCGATATTCCATTCACTCGGGAGCTACCAAGATGTACTGTGATTTGCGAGAGGTCTATTGGTAGAATGGGATGAAGAAAGATATTGCGGAATTTATGGCTAAATGTCCTAATTGTCAACAATCGAAAGTTGAGCATCAAAAGCCGGAAGGTTTGTCCCAAGATATTAGTGTTCCTACTTGGAAATGGGAATATATGAATATGGACATTATTGTTAGTTTACCGCGCACCCGGCGATAATATGATTCGATTTGGGTGATTATATATCGAATGACGAAATCAGCCCATTTCATTCCCATCAAGGTTTCCGATTCGGCGGAGGATCATGCTAAGTTGTACTTGAGGGAAATGGTTAGGTTGCATGGAGTGCCTTTATCCATTACCTCCGACCGTGGTGCACAATTTACCTCTCAATTTTTGAAGTCTTTCCAAAAGGCTCTTGGTACTCATGTTAAGCTTAGCACGAATTTTCATCCTCAAAGCGATGGGCAAGCGGAGTGTACTATCCAAACTTTGGAAGATATGTTGAGAGCTTGTGTGATTGATTTCAAGGGTAATTGGGATGATCATTTGCCTTTGATTAAGTTTGCTTGTAATAATAGCTACCATTCTAGTATTGGTATGGCTCCATTTGAAGCTCTCTATGGTAGGAGGTGTAGATCTCCTATAGGTTGGTTTGAAGTTGGTGAAGTTGCTTTGATAGGTCCCGAGTTGGCACATGAGGCTATGGAGAAAGTTCGGCTTATTAGGAAAAGGTTGAAAATGGCTCAAAGTCGACAAAAGTCTTATGCTAATGTTAGAAGGAGAGATTTAGAATTTGATGTTGATGATTCGGTTTACTTGAAAATTTCACCCATGAAGGGTGTAATGAGGTTTGGAAAGAAAGGGAAGCTTAGTCCCCGTTATGTAGGCCCATATCTAATTTTGAGACGTGTTGGTAAGGTTGCTTATGAACTTGATTTGCCTAATGATTTGGCATCGGTGCATCCGGTTTTCCATTTCTCGTTATTAAAGAAATGTGTTGGTGATCCGACCTCTATAGTGCTATTGGAGAATCTTGGCATAAAGGATAGTCTTTCCTATGAAGAAGTCCCGATTGAGATTTTAGACCGGTAAGTCCGAAAGTTAAGAAATAAAGAAGTTGCTTCCGTGAAGGTTCTTTGGAGGAATCAATTAGTTGAGGGTGAAACTTGGGAGGCCGAGGCCGATATAATGTCCTGATATCCTCATCTCTTTCCCTCCGATCCTACTATAGCTTGAGGTACCTAGTTCCTCATGGTTCATTCTTTTGGTTTCATGTGTCATAGTTGTTTCCATGATTCCTTGTCTATGCATGTTCATGAAGAGTATAATTTTGAGAAAATGAGCTAGCTTGATTGATTTCCCTATGATTATGTGCATTTGAGTATGAGTTGCATAAAGTCTTTATGAAATGATGTGTTGAACATTCTTTAGCTTAGAGTTGATGTTTTGCTCCTCGGATATGTGCATTTGTGTGATTGCATTCTAGGTTGGGTTGTGAGCTCTTGTTTCTTACCCTCCTTTTGGTGTCTTGGTTCCCATTCGAGGACGAATGTTCCCAAGGGGGAGATATTGTAACACCTCAGATTTCAAAAGAAGGGAAAATTTCAGGTTTTCATCTGGTGCCTGCTCCTACGGGAGCCATCTATGGATCGTAGGCGGACCTACGGGCCGTATGTGGGAACCGTAGGTGGCAAGCCCAGGTTTTCAAAAATGTTAAGTTGCAGAACCTCAATGACGACTTGCCAGGACGGCCCATCGTTTAGTGTACGAGTCGTAGGTGGGAATAGAAGTTGCAGGGTCCAAGTTGACAGTCTTTAAACCTAATGATGATTGACTAGGACGGTCCGTGGTTGGACCTATGGACCGTAGGTCATACCGTCGATGGGGTCTGACAGTTAATTTTAAGATGGGCTTTTAGTCTTTTCACCCAATGACTTAATTATCAACTAAGGTCGGTTCCTAACTATTCCTAACACTATATAAGCCTTTTAATCCTAAAATCTACCCTTTCCAATCACTTTGCATATTTCCCCAAACTCTTCTCCCTCAAAAATTTCTCTCTCTAAAAGTTAGAAGAAGAAGAAGAGGGCAAGCTAGGGTTCAAGAAATCAAGTTTTTCTTCATCAATTGCTTAAGAAAATTGAGCACTAAGGTATGATATTCTTCATCCATGGAGCCCTTTCCTCCATGGAATCCCTAAAATTTCCAATTTTCAAGTAAGAAATTCCCAATTGAATTAAGGGTTTTCTTCCATGTTATGGGTTCTTTGCAATGTTTCTTCAATTGATTATTTTATGAACTTTGACTTATAAATTGAGTTGAATTTCATGAATTTAGATGAATCCCCATGAACCCATGCCAATTCCCCCAATTTTGAAATCTACGTTTTGTTTGTGGGTTGAATTCTAAAGTGATGAATGATATGAAACATCTATGAATCCATGCATGATTTATGATTTCTAAATTAAGCTTTTCATGATGAGATTATGAATGACCTAAGGGTTGTTTTATATAAGTAAGAATGTTCAATCAAAAACTATGATTTTTCTCTATTATGTGGGTTTCTTCAACAAATTGCCTTGTTTATGATTTTCTAAGCATGAGTTTGCATTGGATTGCATGATTTAAGAGGAATTCTCATGAACCCATGTGAACTCTATGATTGTAAAGTTATGAGTATGATGAACTATGTAAAGATGAAGTTTATGAAATCATGCATCTCTCTTATGAAGTTAATGGTGAAGTAAGGGTGCTTTGAGATTGAAGCATCAAAGTTTATGATATGTTAATGTTGTTGTTGAGTTGTGAAAGGAAATTCTCATATATTACTCAACCCATGAATGTGAAAGGTTTTCTCACATGTAATGATTCATAACTTGTTGAAAGGTTTGCTCAACTAAAATTGAATCAATGATAAAGGAGCTATTGTAATGAAGGAACAAGAGGCGATCACCCATGTTCCCTAATATAGACAAGAGGCGACTACCCATGTCTACTTATGATAATTGAACTATGTCTGATCCATGGGAATTATGCTTAGCACCGAGTGGACAAGTGGCGATTACACATGTCCCATAAACTATGTGCCACCATAGGATGATGATCTATGATAGAAACTAGCTAGTGGATCCACGTAAGCTATATGTTAAGTAAAGGGTCCTACCTTCGCAAGTAGGATGGCCCTATCGGTGTAGGGTTAGACACCGAATTCCATGTTGTTAGATCACATGGTCTTATATGTCGGTTAAGGCTACTCCCCGCAATAAAGAACTTCAGTGCTTTCAAGATGTTTCTCAAGTTAAGTAAAGATGTTTACTTGCTTTGACCATGGTTTATGACTTATGTTTCTAACCTTTATCTTATTTTAGCTTGGTCATTGCATGTCATGAAAATGTTCTGTTTTAGCATGTTTTAAATGATTTTGTGCATTGCTATCATACTATTGTACTAACACATATTCTTGCCTACATTGACTTGTTAGTGTAGGGCTTGACGATTCTCCATATATTCGTGGCTAGAGCTTAGTAGAAGGAATATTGAAGACTTGGTGAGTCCTCATCCATTCGAGGGCATAGCCTTGTTGTTCTTACTTTTATGTTCTTCTTTTTGACAGTGTATTGGGTTACGTCCCAAATGTTATTTCTCATTCTTATGTTAGATTGACTTTGAGACATTTGATGTAGACTTTCACTATTTTCTTAAAAGCTTTGATATGAAATTGTCTTTTGAACTGTTAAATCTCTATGATCTTGTAAGTATGTATGCTTAGTGGCTTGTATGAGGCCTTTCGGAGTCTTGTACGCCATGTCACGTCTAGGGGGCACCTTGGGTCATGACACATGCATGTGGTATCTCACTTAGACATAATTGAAGAAGACGTGAAAAGTATATGTGAAGCTGCATAGAGTGGAGAATCCTTGGCTGTGGTATTGCTTAACTATGATGAAGAAGAGATAAGTGACTATGATGAGGTGGTTTCTTCCCTTGTTAATGTAGGGTCCTTCACATCTAATCCAAAGAAGCTTGACATTGATTTGTCAAATCGAGAAGCGCCACCAGCCAAGCCCTGCATAATAGAACCCCGATAATTGGAATTGAAAGTGCTTCCTCCACATCTTCGGTACATCTTTCTGGGGGCTGACAATACATTGTCGGTAATAATTGCAAAGGACTTCAGGTTTTGAAGAAACACATTAAAGCTTTGGGTTGGTCTATTGCGGATATCGTAGGAATCTCTCCGGGTGTTTGTACTCATAACATTCATTTGACCGAGTGTTGTAAGGAAAGCATAGAGCACCAACGGGGGTTGAATCCTCTAATGCAAGAAGTAGTGAAGAAAGAAAGCATTAGGTGGTTGGATGTAGGTGTGATTTTTTCTTTTGTGAACAACCAATGGGTGAGTCCGGTTCAATGTGTCCCCAAAAAGGGAGGCATGACGGTAGTTCCAAATGAGAAGGGTGAGTTTGTAGCTACTATGCCCATGACCGGGTGGAGAGTGTGCATGGATTACCAAAAGCTAAATTCTTGGACTGAGAAAGACCATTTTTCTATGCCTTTCATTGACCAAATACTTGATCGTCTTGCGGGAAAAGGGTGGTATTGCTTCTTAGATGGTTACTCGAGCTACAATCAAATCTATATAGCATGGAAAGATCAAGAGAAAACCATATTTACTTGTCCTTATGGGACATTTGCTTTCAAGCGGATGCCCTTTTCATTGTGCAATGCACTAGCCACTTTCCAAAGGTGCATGGTGTCTGTATTTGCTGATATGGTAGAGGAGTCTAGTTTTCATGGATGAGTTCTCCATTGTTGGAGACTCATTTGAAGAATATTTGAACCATTTGGGGAAGGTGTTGCAGCGATGTATTGAATCAAACTTGGTTCTCAATTGGGAGAAGTGTCACTTCATGATGAAGGAAGAGATAGTCCTTGGGCATAAAATTTCTGGAAATGGGATTGAGGTAGATCAAGCTAAAATTGATGTTATTACTAAGTTTCCTCCCCTAATTTTGATGAAGGTAATTGTGAGAAGTTTTCAAGGCTATGCCGGATTCTACCGGCGATTTATAAAAGACAAACTTGTTTCAGCCCCAATTATCATTACACCTAATTGGATTCTCCCTTTTGAGATGATGTGTGATGCAAGTGGGTTGGCACTTGGTACTGTTCTTGGACATCATAAAAACAAGTTTCTCCATCCCATTTACTATGCGAGAAAAATGTTGAATTGTGCTCAAAAGAATTATACAGTAACCGAGCAACAATTGCTAGCTGTTGTGTATGGTTTTGAAAAGTTTAGAGAATATTTGTTGGGTGCCAAAGTTGTAGTGCACACTAAACGTGCAACCCTCCAATATTTTATGGCAAAGAAGAAAGCCAATCCTAGATTGATTCGATGGGTGCTTCTTCTCCAAGAGTTTGACTTCGAAGTGAGAGATCAGAAAGGTTGCAAAAATCAAGTGGCTGACCATCAATCGACACTGGAGCCAAGTGTTACATTGGCTAAGGAAAGAAATATAGATGATACTTTTCCCGATGAGTTAGTGATGATGATCTCTCAAACTTTTATACCATGGTATGCTAATTATACACATTTCATTGTATGTGGATTGTTGCCCAACGAAATGAACAACTACAAAAAAGAAGAAGTTCTTATTTGATGTTAAGAAGTATATTTGAGATGAGCCATATCTCTTTAAGGAGTGCGCTGATCACATTATCAGGCATTGCGATCCAGAAGTAGAGGTAAGAGAGATCCTTGAGGCTTGTCATGCATCACCTGTGGGTGGGCATCATAGAGGAAACCAGACCGCATCAAAGGTGTTGTAATGTAGATATTATTGGCTTACATTATATCATGATGCACATGTTTTTTTATGAAATATGTGTGCAACGCCAAATGCAAGGGAGTACCTCAAGGAAGCATGAGTTGCCTCTTTCACTAATTCTTCAAATTGAACTTTTTGATTTGTAGGGGATTGATTTCATGGGGCCATTCGTTAGCTCCTTCAGCAACAAATACATTTTGGTGGCTAATGATTATGTTTCAAAATGGGTAGAAGTGGTGGCTTTACCTAACAACGAAGGAAGAAGTGTAACCAAGTTTCAGAAGGGGTACATTTTCATAAGGTTTGGTACACCAAGGACAATTATAAGTGGCGGGGATTCTCACTTCTAAAATCGCCAATTTGAATCACTTTTGTCTAAGTATGGGGTAAACCACAAGGTTGCCACACCGTACCACCCGCAATCAAGTAGACAAGTTGAGGTGTCTAACCGGTAAATCAAGAACATATTGGCCAAAATAATGAATATCAACTGTACCGATTGGTCTAGCAGGCTTGATGATGTACTTTGGGCCTATAGGACGGCTTTTAAGTCTCCTATTGGCATGTCCCCATATCAATTAGTGTTTGGAAAGGCATGTCACTTGCCTATTGAATTTGAGCACAAAGCATTATGGGCATTGAAGATAGTGAACTTAAATTGGGAGATAGCTTCGAGAAACCGTCTTGACCAACTGCTTGAATAAGATGAATTTCTCTTAAAGGCATATGAGATCTCTACACTCTACAAAGAGAAAGTCAAACGATGGCATGATGCCAAAATCCTACTGTGAGAGTTTTGGTAGGTGAGAAAGTTCTACTCTTCAATTCTAGGTTGGAACTTATCCTGAGAAAGTTAAAATCAAAGTGGACTGGTCCGTACAAGGTGACTAGAGTGTATGGTAATAGGGCAATTGAGATTGAAGATGTTACGGGTATCAAATTCAAGGTAAAAGGCCCGAGGTTGAAAGTCTATTTTGGAGAAGGTCATGATGTGAGAGTTATTGAAGTGGTGTACTTGCGCGTTGCTTGAGAGCATGTCCACGTTGTGCCACGATGTTAAATCATGCGCTTCTTGGGAGGCAACCCAAGTTTTAATGATTTTCAATAATGTTTGTCACTTTTGTATGAGAGGAAAACAATAATAGGTGGAGTGCGGACACAATAGGTGATTCGCCGAACTCAGTAAGTGAAGCTCCCTTGAGCTCGCCCTTGGGGCAGCTCATATTGATGGAAGTCCTGTTTGCTTTAGTGAAATAATAGATACTTCGGTGATCCATTGATCATGTTGGGCGAACCCGACTCAGTTAGTCTTTCTAAAAGTTTTGAAGAGCGTACTATTAACTTTGGCGATGAATGAAATGATTCGGTGATGCAACGATTCCTTTCGGCAAACAACATCCAATTCACCAAACTAGTTAAAGATTTCGTGATTGCTACATGCACAGTTGGCAAGCTTAACCCTTTCGGTGATTCAACGACCTAGTCGGCAATCTTCATCCACTCTTTGCCTAAATGACAACTCGATTAGACTTCATCTGACAAGGAGTCCCTCAGCCTATTCTTATTTCATTTCAATTTTTGCATTGAGGACACTGCATTTTTCTTTTTGGTGGGGTGAGGGGCACTTGTAATACCTACCCTCTGGGCTTTTTGTCTACATTTTAGTAGTTTTAATTTCATTTTTATCTCTCTATAAAAGTGCCCCATGAGTTTTGGAGATTGTGAAATGATTGAGATTACTTGTGAGTTCATTGTTGATATTCGAGGATCGATTTTATTCAATATCAATATCTTGGATAGTGCTCTTGATGAGAGATGTGTTTTGTGTTGGTATTTCAAGAGAAAATTAGTGTTGCTTCACTTTGAATGATCGTGTTGACTAGCTGCGTATTGATATGAGCCTTGCAATGAACATCACATGCAAACTTCTTGATTTTGTAGAGCTGTGCTAAATGATTGTGTTTGAAGTGCCATGTGTGGTGAGATCCTACTTGAAAGCATGCTTGTTGATTCCT
Organism: Solanum appendiculatum; assembly: GCA_018342035.1. Taxonomy (NCBI): domain Eukaryota; kingdom Viridiplantae; phylum Streptophyta; class Magnoliopsida; order Solanales; family Solanaceae; genus Solanum; species Solanum appendiculatum. The sequence continues at coordinate 121,898 of JAGDQO010000766.1, read as the reverse complement.
AGAATTTGCCTTGTTAATCTAATTTTTTAGCCTTGTGAATACAAGAGATGATCTTAGGCATGAATTTTGAGAGGGTACCCAAATATTCATACCTTTTGTGACTACCTTGTGAGGGTGTGCTACCATCTTGGCACCATTTTAGCCTCAACCATTTGTTGGATACCTCATTGAAAACTTTTTAACCAAATATGTCCCTAACTTCTCACTCATAAGTCCTTTTCTAAGCATTGATTTGTTTGAATAGCCAACTTAGGCAAAAAAGCCTAAGTTGGGGGGTGTGAAAATGAAGGAAGAAAGAAAACCAAGTGAAAAAGAAGAAAGAAAAGTGAGATTCAACCTTGAAGTTTGAAGCAAAAAGAAGGAACCCCTCCTTATAAAAATATAAAAATAAAACTTTTTCTTTGAAATGAAAATGAAAGCTTGAAAATGAAATTAAAAAGAAAAGTGTGATGAAATAAGAGAGGTGTCCAATAAATTGAGTGAAACATTGAGGTTTGATTCTCCAAGTGAAAAGAATGGAAATAACTTGAGAAGAGGTAAATATGAGTACAACAATACTTTGGAAAGGTGAAGTCACTGAGCCAAATTGACCATACCTTTACCCTCATCCCCATTACAAGCCTGAAAAGACCCTTTGAGATCTTGTTGAAACCAGGTTGTGATATGATTGGGAAATATGGGCAAACTTATGGGATGAAGCTTGCATGTATTTCTCTTTCATAGAGGTGAGAGTTTTATTGATTCTACACTTCTTTGTTGATGTGCTTTGTCAAAGCATGGAATCATTTTTGTTGTGAGGCACTTGAATGCTTTTGTTGAAGCATGGTTTTGCATGACAGGGGAGCGTAGTGAGCTTAAGCTTGTATGGATACTGGCTAATCATCATTTGAAGCTTCTTGATCATGATTGAGATATTGCATATACTTGTTAGTATCCTTGTGATGGTACTTGCATGTTTACTCACATTGAGAACTATTATAGACACCCTTGTTGAATTGATTGTGTTCTTGATTTACTTTAGGACAAGCAAAAGTTTAAGTTAGGGGTGTTGATGAGTGGTAGTTTTCCACTCAGTTGAGGCCTTTTAAGTTCAACAATTAATGTCCTAAATGCCTATTTATGTCTTGATCTGATGACATTTTGATGTTTGCAGCTATGAAAGCCAATGGACAAGGCAGGGATGAAATCACACAAAGAGAGGCTAAAAATGCTAAAATAAAGTGAAAATCTCAAACTAAAGATCACCAAAGGTGAACGGAGAATCGCCAAGAAGGATAAAATCTACCGAAATTGATAGTGTTCGATTACAAAATCCCAAGGTGAGTCGGCAGAGCAAGAAGACATTAACGATCCGCCAAATGTAAAAAGGCGAGTTTAAGTTCAGCACTGAATATGACAGACCTCGGAGTTAAAATGAAGGTTGAATGGGCGCATAAGGTGGTAATCGGTTATTCGCCAATGAGAAAGACTGACTCAATCAAGTTCACCGACTGAGGTTCAAACACCTGAAGCCTAATGCCAAGAGAAGGGCGAGCTGAAGGACTGAATGGTGATTCGCCAAATCATAAAGGCGAGCCCAACTAATGTCGCCAAACAGGTCACGCATGGAATTTGAAATAATATTTGGAGAAATTATAAATAGCTCAAAGGAGAGAGAAAATGTAACTTTTACCTATTCTAACTTTTTCTTATTAAGAGAGAAATTTTTTCTATTTTCTTCTTAGTTTTAGAGTTTTTGAACAGCCTTGTAATTAACTATTGAGGTTTCAATTCGAATTGGGTATTGATGGCTGAAAGCATCATTGGTATAATTTCTTTTCTTTTTATGATGTGTGGCTAAACCCCCCAATTCTAGGGGTGTGATTATAGGGTTGGATGTTGATTTAATTTAGTGGATCTTGTATCGTGCTCTATTTGACTACTATTCATCCATGGATTTGAGTTATTTAGTATGAAATTAATTGATGGGTTATGGTGTCCAACTTAATCCTAACCTCGATTTTCGATTGATGCTCAAAAGGGATTAATTGAAGTGGATAAATAGATTAATGGTTGCACTTTAGGTTTGATTTATGTAGTTTGCTCGAAAGAGAAATTGCGGTTCAATTCTAAATATAAAATCTACTCGAAAGAGTGATTTTAGTAAAGTAGTGGGTTGCTTTGTAATGTACATAGATGAGATCGAAAGGAAATTCTATGATATGATGCTTTGAGATCGAAAGATGATTAGTATCATTAAAGATTGCCTAGCTTATCCATGTTTATCTAGCATTATTAAGCAAGCACTTGCACCCCTATTTGTCATCAATACCAATCTCCACACCCCTAGATCGTCTCTTACTTGTATAAACCCCTGCTCTTAGATAAATTGCGATTACTAATACCTAATTCCTTTTAGTGAATTTGGTGGAATTATCCACCCGCTTGCCCTAATTGCTACAATGAATTGGTTTGCACTCTTAATTTCATAATTGAATTCTTTGCATTATATCACTCCTTGTAAAATTCGCCCCTGACTCTTTTGTTAGTATTTTTATTACTAGCAACCACTTACTCTTTTAATAGTTTTTAAGAGCAATTTGAATGTTGTCATCTCATTCAATACATACAAAATGCACTAGCACAAGAAGTAGGAACTATACTTTCACGACCCAAAATCGAACGTGATGGCACTTGTCCTCTCCCACCAAGACAAGTCAGCATCAACCCAACAAGAACGAAAGAAAAGAGGAAATGAATAAAGCAAGAGCAAGACAAAGGAGGAAAAGCTATTCATTCTAAACAATATCCCAAAACTTGGTTGTCACGTGTACAAGCCTTTAAAGTAAATACAGAGTTTGAAAGATAAATACAAGTTTCAAATGTCTTTGCTTCTCAAATAAAACAAAGCATAAAGGAAAAGGAAAAAGAGGGCCCACCGAAATGACAATCAGCTACCTCTTTAGTCTTTGACAAGCCTCAAAAATTAGGAGAAGAGATCACACTGGTCCGGGCTCGGAACCTACACAAGTGTAGAAGCAAGGAGTGAGTACCACCAACACGGTACCCAGCAAGCAATCTAATAAACTAGGCAACCTAGCTAAATCGAATACTCCTTTCCATCCCAACCAAACCTCCACAAACTACAACCTGCACAGAAATCAGCCCAATCTAACAATTCTACAATAAACAGGTCTCAAGGCTCAATATCACTGTCCAAAGTCACATTTCAACCATAAATAGGCCTCAAATCACTTTGTTTCATGTAAAGGCATCTCAAGCCCAAATAGCAACAAGTCCAACTCACATATTAAAAAACAAATCAAAACACATCAAATAGCTCAATCATATGCATCAAATAAGTTAAATGTATGCATCAAGTAGATTGATCACAAAGTCAACATTGGCTGGAACCATTCCCCTTCGGCTTTCATCACAAATAACACTTGCCAGTAAGGACCTCAGCATCACAACACTTGCCGCAAAAGACCTCGGCATCATAACATTTACCGGTAAAGACCTCGGCATCATAGTACTTGTCGATAAAGACCTCGGCATCATAACGCTTGCCGGTAAAGACCTCGGCATCATAGCACTTGCTGGCAAAGACCTCGGAATCATATCACTTGCTAGCAAAGACCTCGGCATCATAACACTTACAAGTAAAGACCTCGGCATCATAACACTTGCCGGCAAAGACCTCGGCATCATAAATCATCACATCTCTCATCGCGGTGTTCACAATCACTGCACACAAGCAATATCACACCACACGGAAGAGACAACAATTCATATTACACAAGGTCACTTTCATGCATTCAAGCAACTCACCAATCAATCAAATATGGGCCACTACAAGGCAATTCACAATTATCATTATCATCAAATAGCCTTTTCATTCTCCCCCTTTTCGTTGGTTTATATTAATCAAGTGGAACAAAATAGCCCTTCACCTCTTTCTCAATTTATCCCAACACATATGCAATAAAGAGAAATAAACAATTCAACCAAATTATAAAGTTTTAGAGATCACTTACCTCAAATCAATCAATTAATCACTCCAAGGGCTGAATCGTCCCCTTCTGAATCACTTCCGAAGCCACACAATCTACAATAATCAAGTATTCACAATCATCTATAAGGAATCACAAAACCCACACCAATTCTCTTGAAAAGTGGGTCAATCAACACAAACCTCAATTTGAAAAAGAAAGTTTGAATCCGGAAATTAATACTTGAAAACATTACTCAAGGCCTTAGGAACTCATTAGAGAAAACCATTTCGAGAAAGGGATTAAAATCACTTCAAAATCACCATTTTAGTTTAAGAACTTGAGTTCATGAAAACCTCCACATTCACCAATCAAAATCTCATATTTTGATGTTAAAGCTCCTAATTAATCAATGGAAAATGAAGGATTACGATCAAAAAGGCTTACCCAAATGATCTAGCACAGAAAAACCCTTCAAAAATCATCACCAAGGATTCTCCAAGATCAAAATGGTGAAAATGGGGCTTAAATCCTGAAATTGCAGGTCTAAACCCTCTCTGATGTTGCAAAAGCGATCACTCTTAGGCCCAAAATCATCCCCCAAATCTAACGAAACTCTCAGAATTCCCATCCAAGCATTCGAACTCTGAATAATGACCAGAGTCAATCTAATAGCTAAAATTCAATAATTTCACAACTTATGACCTCAAATCTCAAAAAGACTTGGAATAAGAAACCGACAACTATCACGAATCAGATTCCTTATTTCGGAACTAATAGAATTGACAGAATTCCATTCTGACACTCAAAACTCCAAAAGACTCTTAAAACTACTTTTAAGCACTTTAAGCCTTTCAAACTCAAAATTTAACAAACTCTCTACTTTCAACTCAAAGTTTGGAACCAACTTTCAAAACTCAAACAAAAAAAAACTCGAGGGCAATATCGAGAGGGCGAAATGGTAATTTCACAAAAATACCAAAAATGACCAATTGGGTCATTACATTATCCACCACTAAAACCATGTTCATCCTCGAACATAAAGCAAAAGAAATTACTCGGAGCCTCGAAGAGACGAGGATACCTGGCACACATATCTGACTCTGTCTCCCAAGTTGCCTCACCAATTGAATGATGCTTCCACTGCACCTTTACTAAAGAGATCTCCTTGGTCCTACGCTTCCGGACCTGCCTATCCAAAATGGCTATAGGCTCCTCTTCAAAAGACAAGTCTGGACCCAACTCAACTAAATCAAGTGAAAGTACATGGGACCCATCTGATACATACTTCTGAAGCATGGAGACATGAAACACTGGATGAACAACTGACAAGCTAGGTGGCAAGGCCAGCTTATAGGCCACCTCTCCCACTTGTCTCAAAAGCTCAAAAGGTCTAATGAATCTAGGGCTAAGCTTACCCTTCTTGCTGAACCTCATCACACCCTTCATGGGTGACACCCGAAGCCAAACATGATCACCCTCCATAAACACAAGGGCTCAAACTCACTGATCTGCATAGCTTTTCTGTCGACTCTGGGCTATCAACACTCTATCTTGAATCATACGGACCTGCTCCATATCATCTCTAAGAAAGTCTGTATCTAATGAATCCATCTTAGCTGAATCAAACCAATCAATTGGAGATCTACACCGTGTTCCATACAACGTCTCAAAAGAGGCCATCTGAATACTGGAATGATAATTTTTATTGTAGGCAAAATCTACAAAGGGTAAATGTTGATCCTATCTAGCACCAAAATTAATCACACAAGCACGAAGTATGTCCTCCAACACCTGAATTGTCCGCTCGGACTGACCATCTATTTGAGGATGAAAAGTTGTACTCATATCTAACCGAGTACCCAAACCATGGTGCAACGCCTTCTGTAAATAGGAAGTGAACAGGGAACCTCGATCAGAAACAATGGAAACAGGAACTCCATGAAGTCACACAATCTCACTGATATAAAGCTCAGCTAAGTTCTCCGCCGTATACTTCACTTGAATAGGGATGAAGTGGGCAAACTTGGTCAACCTATCAACCACAACCCAAATGGAGTCATAACCACCCATGGTGGTAGGCAAACCCACAACAAAATTCATAGTGATCCGTTCTACTTTCAGGTAGGAATATTCATTCTCTGAGAAACACTTCCAGGTCACTGATGCCCACATTTGACTTGTTGGCAAGTCAAACATCTAGAAACAAAGTCCGTAATATCCCTCTTCATGCCACACCACCAATAATGCTGGCTCAGGTCATGACACATCTTTGTCGCTACCGGATGAATAGAATATCGAGAACAATGGGCCTTCTCAAGAATCAATCTAATCAACTCACCCGTCTTGGGCACACAAATACTGCCTCCAATCCTCAAGACACCATCAGAATCAAGGACAGCCTCCTTGGCTTCCCCTCTCAACACCCTGTCTCGAATGAGACACAATTTCTCACCATCAAACTTGTGCTCACGGATCTGCTCAACTAAGGAAGAACTAACCTCAATAAAAGCAATCAAACCACCCGTCTCCTCAGAAATCTACAATCGGACAAGAGAGTTGGCTAACCACCAAACATCTCTAGCCAATGGTCTCTCCTCAACAATGATAGATGCAAGACTTCCCATACTCAAAGTCTTCCTACTCAAAGAATCGACCAATACATTGGCCTTCCCTGGATGATACAAGATAGAGATGTCATAGTCCTTCAGTAGCTCTGGCCATCTATGATGCCTCAATTTCATATCCCACTAACTGAAGATGTACTAAAGACTCCGATGGTCAGTGAAGACCTCATAATACACCCCATAAAGATAATGCCGTAAAAGCTTAAGCACAAACACCACAGCTGCCAACTCAAGATCATGGGTAGGGTAGTTCTTCTCATGGGTCTTCAATTGTCTAGAAGCATAGGTAATTACCTTGCCTTTCTACATCAGAACACCCCTTAACCCAACTCTAGAAGCATCACAATAAATAGTTAAATCTACACCCTCTCGAGTAAAGTCAAAACAAGAGCTGAAGTCAACAAGGTCTTGAGCTTTTTGAAGCTCTCCTCAGAATCATCAGACGCTGGAAGCTCACACTCTATCAAGTCAATCTGGTCAAAGGAGATGCAATAATGGAGAAGCTCAGAACAAATCGTTTGTAGTAACTGCAAGTCCCAAAAAAATCTGAATCTCAGTGACTGTAGTAGGCCTGGTCCAACCTCTAACTGCCTCAATCTTGGTTGGATCCATCCTAATACCCTCCTTGGACACCACGTGTCCTAGAAATGCAACTACGTCAAGCTAAAGCTCACACTTCGAGAACTTGGCATAAAGCTTCGCTTCCCTCAATCATTGATGCACAATCCTCAAATGTTGATCGTGATCCTCCTCAGTCTTGAAGTACACTAAGATGTCATCAATGAAGACTATAACAAAAGAGTCCAAATAAAGTCTGAACACCCCGTTCATCAACTCCATGAACGTTGTAGGGGCTTTAGTCAAACCGTAAGACATCACGAGGAACTCATAGTGCCTTTAATGAGTCCTGAAAGCTGTCTTAGGGATATCTGAAGCCCTAATCTTCAAATGATGAATCCCAAACCTCAAGTCAATCTTAGAAAACAAAGATGCACCCTGTAGCTGATCAAAGAAATCATCAATACGAGGAAGAGGATACTTGTTCTTCATGGTCACTTTGTTCAACCGCCGATAATCAATACACATCCTCATAGATCCATCATTATTCCTCATAAACAACAAAGGACCACCCCATGGAGGGTGAATGAATCCCTTACTCAACAGGTCATGTAACTGATACTTTAATTCCATCAATTCAGCTGGAGCCATACAATAAGGAGGAATAGAAATGGGCTTGGTCCCCGGTTCTAAGTCAACGGAAAAATCAATATCACTATCTGGAGGAACACCTGAAAGATCAGTAGGAAACACATCTGAAAACTCTCTAACAACGGGCACAAAATCCATGGAAGGCGGCTCAATACTAGTATCCCCAATGAAAGCCAAATAGGACAAACACCCTCTATCAACCAATCTCTGAGCTCGAATGAAAGAGATAATTTTGCTAGGGTAAGAGCCACTAGCACCCGTCCACTCAACTCTCGGGACATCTAGTATTGCTAAGGTCATAGTCTTAGCAAAACAATCAAGAATTGGATGATGCGGGGAGAGCCAATCCATACCAAAAATAACATCAAAGTCTACCATCCCAAAAATGATCAAGTCTACCCAAGTATCATACCCAGCCAAAGAAACAAGACAGGATAGATACACTCGATCCACCACTAAGAATTCACCCACTAGCGTAGAAACATGAATAGGCATAGACATGCAATCAGACATCATATCAAACCCAAAAACAAAATAGGTCGACATATATGAGAAAGTAAACCTTGGATCAAACAACACAGACGTAGGTCAGTGGCAAACAGGAACAATACTTGTGATCACAATATCAGAAATCTCAGCCTCAGGTCTCCCTGGAAAGCATAACACTGGACATTTCAGCCACCCACAACCTGAGTAGAAACCATACCTCCTCCCCGTGGAGTTATAGCACCCCTACCAGAAGTCTTGCCACCTCTGCCGAACTATCCTCTGCCTCGACCCCTGGTCGGAGGCACTGAATCTCTAGCTGGAGTAGCTAAATAAGTACACTGGGGTCCTGAGTGAGTCGATAGAGGGCACTGCTAAATTGTATGACCTGGATCCCCACAACAAAAGTAAGACCACGATACGGATAACTGCTGTTGTGAACTAGATGAGTTATCATGGCCACCAAGGCCAGAACCATAAGATCCTGGGTGACTGCCCACCCTCAGCTGCTGGCATAGATGCATAACCTATTCCACAGCACTCTTGATCATCAACTTCGTTCAAGAAAAGCCAAACGTGTCTGAAAGGAACCATTGCCTCGGTGTGAGCCCTTGCCTCCAGATGAGGCACAAAAAATTGACCAGAAGAACGGGCCCTCTTGGGCTCTCCAAATTCCTCTAAAAGCATCAACGCTCCCTCCTTGGAGGTGCTCACAATGGACTGGAAGGAAGCCCCCTCTCTGGCTACTCGAAACACATACGACCTGATAGAGAAAGACAACCCTCTGACAAACCTTCAAACTCTCTCTGCCTCATCAGGAACAATAGTCATATTATGCCTAGAAAGCTCAGAGAAACGGGTCTCATACTTAGTCACAGACAAACTGCCCTATGTAAAATCCTCAAACCTCAATCAACTCTCCTCCCTCACGCTCCAAGGAATGAAGCGGTCCTGGAAAGCACTAGAAAACACATCCCACTCTATCAGAGGAGACCTAACTGGTGTAGACCTCCCAAAAGTCCTCCACCACTCTCTGGCACATCCACGCAGCTGAAGAGCAACAAAATGAATGCCTGGAGCATCCACCATACCCACTGCCCCAAGCATCTCATGGCACAAAGTCAAAAACTCATTAGCATCCTTGCTCTTACCACCCAGAAACTGGGGTAGTTTCATTTACTGAAACCTCTCATAGCACTACAACTCAACTATCATAGAATAACATCAGGAGCAATCTGAACACCCATAGCCAGTGCTGGAACCACTGGCCAGAGTCTGCGTTCCTAATCTAGTCTGAGAACCATGTGGTGTACCAGTAGCACCACTCTAAGGAAAGTTCTCCATCACACCCAGCATTCTCAATAAAGTCTTGTGAAACAAGGAAGCTCCAAACCCTAAAGGAACCTGGTCCTCAGCAACCTCAACCCGGTGCTACTCCATGAGCACAGCCTCTAGCTCGGGCCCTACCTCTACCCCTAGTTGTGGTCTCAGCAACTGCCTCCCCTCTACCACTGGAAGCAGAAGCTCTAGAACTCGGCAACTACAAAAAATAGCACAACTCAACACAATGAAGGTAACCATACACGATAAAGAAGAATGAACAAAAGGAAGTTTCCTAACAGTCTTCAAGCCTCTTGAAGATAAGTACAGACGTCTCCATACTAATCCTCGAGACTCTACTTATACTTGGCTTGTACACACGTGAAACCTATGAACCTGAGGCTTTGATACCATTTGTCACGACCCAAAGCATAAAGGAAAAGGAAAAAGAGGGCCCGTTGAAATGACAAGCAACTACCTCTTCAGTCCTTGAAAAGCCTAAAAAATCAGGAGAAGAAGATCACACAAGTCTGGGCTCAAAACCTACACAAGAGTAGAAACAAGGAGTGAGTACCACAAAAACGGTACCCATTAAACAACCTAATAAACTAGGTAACCTAGCTAAATTTAATACTCTTTTCTATCCCAACCGAACCTCCACAAACTACAACCTGCACAGAAATCAGCCCAACCTAACAGCTCTACAATAAACAGGTCTCAAGGCTCAATATCACTATCCAAAGTCACATTTCAACAATAGATAGGCATCAAATCACTTAGTTTCATGTAATGGCATCTCAAGCCCAAATAGCAACAAGTCCAACTCACATATCAACAAACAAATCAAAACACATCAAATAGCTCAATCATATGCATCAAATAAGTCACATGTATGCATCAAGTAGATTGGTCACAAAGTCAATATTGGTCGGAACCATTCCCTTTCGGTTTTCAATACAAACAACACTTGCCAAAAAATCCCTCGACATCATAACACTTGCTGGCAAAGACCTCGTCATCATAACACATGCCGGTAAAGACCTCGGCATCATATCACATGTCGGTAAAGACCTCATCATCATAACACTTACCGGTAAAGACCTCGGCATCATTGCACCTGTCGGCAAAGACCCTCAGTATTATAACACTTATCGACAAAGAACTCAGAATCATAACACTTGTCGGTAAAGACCTCGGCCTAATAACACTTGCCGGTAAAGACCTCGGCATCATAAATCTCACATGTCTCATCACGGTGTTTACAATCAATGCACATAAGAAATATCACACCACACGAAAGAGACTACAATTCATATTACACAAGTTCACTTTCATGCATTCAAGCAACTCACCAATCAATCAAATAGGGGCCACAACAAGGCAATTCACAATTATCATTATCATAAAGAAGCCTTTTCATTTTCCCCATTTTCGTTGGTTTACATTAATCAAGTGGAACAAAATAGCCCTTCACCTGGTTCTCGATTACTCCCAACACATAGACAATAAAGAGAAATAAACAATTCAACTAAATTACAACGTTTAAGAGATCACTTACCTCAAATTAATCAATTAATCACTCCAAGAGTTGAGTCTTCCCCTTTCAAATCACTTCCAAAGACACACAATCTATAATAATCAAGTATTCAAAATCATCTACCAGAAATCAAAAAACCCACACCAATTCTCTTGAAAAGTAGGTCAATCAACACAATCTCCAATTTGTAAAGAAGGTTTGAATCCGAAAATTAATACTTGAAAACACTACTCAAGGCTTTAGGAACTCATTAGAGAAATCATTTCGAAAAATGGATTATAATCACTTCAAAATCTCCATTTTAGTTTAAGAACTTAAGTTCATGAAAACCACATTCACCAATTAAAATCTCATATTTTGATGTTAAAGCTCATAATTAATCAATGGAAAATGAAGGATTAGGATAAAAAAAGCTTATCCAAATAATCCAGCACAGAAAAACCCTTCAAAAATCGTTACCAAGGATTCCCCAAGCTCATAAATAGTGAAAATGGGGCTTAAAGCCCGAAATTGCAGGTCTAAACCCTCTTTGATGTCGTAAAAGTGAAGCGAACCCCGCTAAAAATGCGGGTCTCGCTTAAGCGAAGCCTCCTTCGCTTCTACGAGGATCACTTAAGTGATGGCCCTTTGCCTAAGAGAAGGTCGCTTAAGCGACAGGGCCTTCGCATAAGCGAAGCCTGCAACACCAGAAAATCAGCCAACTCTCAAAATATCAAATTGATCCTAAGGATTCATTCAGAACCCCGTACAGACAAACCAAATATGCAAATCAATTATACTCGATGTTTTTGACTCAATGGAACCGTTAAAATACGAATCTGAGGTCTCCTTGACCCGACATCTGTGAAAATTACAAGAAACTAACTCAACGCCTAAAAAGGCAAAAAAAAAGATCGGGACCTCTCAAAAATCAACCAAGATCACTGCTTGGCCTAAAATCATCTTTCGAATCCGCTGGAACTCTCGGAATTCCGATATGAGCATCCGAACTCCGAATGTTGACCAGAGTCAACCCAAAGGCTAAAATTCCATAATTTTACAACTTAGGACCTCAAATCCTCAAAAATACTCAAAATCAGAAACCCACAACTCTCACGAATTAGATTCCACATTTCGGAACTAATGGAATCAAAGAAATTCTATTTCAACACTCAAAACTCCAAAAGACTCCAAAAAGCACTTTCAACCAACTTAAACCTTTCAAACTCAAAATTACCAAATTCTCAACTTTCAACTCAAAGTTTAGAACCAACTTTCAAAACTCAAACAAGAAATAACTCGAGGCAATATCGAGAGGGCAAAATGGTAATTTCACAAAAATACCAAAAATGTCCAATCAGGTCATTACATATACCATTCTCATAATCAAGATAAATTATATATAATCTTGTACTACAATCGTACTAATGGCATGTCTTCCATTTTGAATTGTGAATGAAAACCTTTATACTTATAAAAATCGATAATTTAATCCTTGGTGTATAAGCTAAAACTCTATACACTAAGGGGTTGTTTGGTTGCTGGTTAGAGTTATGAAGGTATTAGTAATACATGTATTAGTTATGCACATATTAGTAATGCAGGTATTAGTTATGCAAGGTTTATTTATGCAGAGTTTATTTTTGAAAGGTTTAGTTATGTAGGGTTTAGTTATGCAGGTTTAATAATTTCTGTGTGGGTTGATTTGTTATATTAAAAATTAATAAACATTATATACTACTTAAAAATAAATTATTTGTCCTATTGAGTTTGACAAGTTAATGGATTGCAACTGTTGCTAGGACCTTTTACATTGCAACCCAAGTTCCGTAGTTCTATGCTTTCACCACTTAAAACACACACAAAAAGTAAAATGTAAAGTAGAAGAATTAACCAGTGGTGAGACATTCTCATCTATAAAGCATACAAACAATGATCACATTGTTCAATTTCATGATACAAATTACACACAATGTGAGATATTCTAGCAATAAAGAAGTTCAAGTAGATGCTATGGTCGAAATGACTAGAAACATATTGTTCTGTTGTACAACATCAAATTCTCAAGAACGAAAATTGGAAGTTTTTTCAATCTATTTGCCTCTGTGAAGATGAAAAGTCATTCTAAATCTAAAAGTATGTAGAGGATCTGAATGATTTCTAAAAGAAGTGGAGTATTTTTTATTGAGAGTGAAGAGTAAAGTTGTCAATTTGTATTTTTATTCAAGTATTAGTTATTCAGGTATAACTTATTCCATGTTCTACCCTGCATAAAATAATACATAGATTGACTCATAACTTATACATGTATTAGTTATGTGACTTTCTAAATTTCTAACCAAACATAGTATTATGTGTGTTGAATTTTATACCTCACATAAAAATGCTACCAAACATGGTAAAGCTTATGCAACATTTTGTACCTGAATAAATCAGGTCTTATCCAGTAACCAAACGGGACCTAAATTATCTACTACTATAAGTAAACAGACACCATAAATAAATATACGATCTATTAAAACTGAGTAAATAATTATTCTATAATAAATATTATATCTAAACATATGGTTAATAGTATATATCCCAATATTAGGGAATATACTATTAATCATATGCTTAGAAATAGTATTCTAAAAGGGTGGATATACGCGGGACGGGACAGGTTAAAATCTTTGTGTGCTGAAATCAAACCTGCTCCAAAATTGCCCCGCCCCATGGCTATCTCTACTCACATATGTCTATCTCGAGAAACATTAAGTAACTAAATATAAAGATTAAAACTTATATTTTGCAGTGTTGAAGCTTAGGTTCTGGCAAATCATGGGTGGACCAATGAAAATTAGCCACGTCAACTTTTTTTGAAAGTGAAATTAGGGGATCCTATCAGAGCTTTTTTTATGAAATATTCCACCTCAATATATTATTTGTAAAAGTCAAGTTGATCTATTTTAAGATACAAGTGTTATATTTTAACTAAAACGATGTTCAGCTTCGTAGTTATAAGCCAATGAGTACTAAATTATTTTAAGCGAACTACTGAATACGTCAATTCTAGTAATTATAACTATTTTGTATTCTTAATCAAATATATCACTAGACAAAAATAATCTTTAGTGGCAATTAATTAACAGCAATAGTTTAATTGCCGCTAAATATGTTTTTTTGGTGGCAATTAATGTTGAAAAATTTTAAACAACTGCCACAAGATAACAAGTAAATCACTAGACAGAGATATTAATCTAGAAGAATGGTAGGAACACTAACCTTGTTCCATTGCAATAACTTGATTGAAGAAGGTAACAAATCGATTAATGAACTTGATCTTCCAAACTGATGAACTTGATCTTCCAATCCTTGAAGATTACTTTCTTTGTATTTTTTTCTAAGATGGAGAGAAAGAGAAAAGTCTGTATTCTAGTTCAGGGACCAAATCTTTTTAAAGGATTCTGAAGTGTCTTTTCAGGAAAGGTACCTTTTCAGGTTTAAATGGTACCTTTTCAATAAATTTTCATCAGACTTAAGAAAAGGTCCATGGGTTTCAAGTTATCTAAATTAAACCCATATTAATATATATATATATATATATATATATATATTTACTTTTAAGGCTCAAAACTTTAATATTTTATTAGATCATACTATGGGCTACTTTAATAATAGCATATCTGCGTATAATATATTAATATGTGAGTCCACAAAATAGAAATTACTAACAATCTCTCACTTGGACTACATATATTTCTGAAGAATCATACATAGATGAAACTTTATTGTGCACAAACTTTTGATATCATAATTTAAATATCTCAAAATAATCTGGACGATCGATAATACCAATATTGGATCAAAGCGGTTTCATAACATATATTTGTAACTAAACCCATCAATGATCACAAATATTAGCAATACCAATGATATAGATCAAATACAGAAATTACCTGTAAAATGATCTAAATCATGTCTATTTCTAACTGGTCCTACTTTATGACTTTAAAGTCCAATATCACTTTCTTATATCTTATGCAAAACCACAATAGAAAGTTAAGTTTTAGAATTATCAATAAACACATGAAATTCATAAATTTCATAAAACTTCAATCTATACCACAAATAAACTTTAACATGTCAAAATCATAAATAAAATGACAAACTTCCACTAAAGTGACTCATCGTCAAATCTAACAATACCCATATGAGTCACATGCCCATGAAACACTTTAGATGGCAAACCTTTCATGAGCGGATCCGCAATCATTGAGTTTGTACTAATATGATCAATTGATATAAGATGACTCCAAACTCTTTTCTTCACAACTAGAAATTTAATATCAATGTACTTTGAATTTAATGAACTTTGATTGTTCTTCGAATATAACTCAGCAGATTTACTATCATAATAAATTTTCAACGGTCTCTTTATGACACTGACTATCTGTATTCCAGTGATAAAATTCTATAGCCATATTCCCTGATGTGATGCTTCATAACAAGCTACAAATTCAGCTTCCATAGTGGAAGAAGCTATCAATGTTTGATTCACACTTTTCCAAGAAATAGCTCCTCCAGCCAACATAAAAACATAACCTGATGGGGATCTCCTACTATCAAGACATCCAGCAAAATCTGAATCGGAATATCCTACGGTCTCTAAGTAATCCGAGCTCCAATAAGTGAGCATGTAATCTTTAGTTCTTTGAAGATACCTCATAACTCATTTTGCTGCTTTCCAATGATCCATTCTGGGGTTAATTAAATACCGATCCAACATTCCCACTATGTAAGCTATATCTGGATGCGTACAAATTTGTGCATACATGAGACTCTCCACTGCTGATGCATATGGGATTTTGTCCATCTCTTTCTTCTCTATGTCTAAATTCAGACATTGGTACAAACTAAATTTATCACCTTTTTCCACAGGTGTATCTCCTGGCACGCAACGGTACTTAGCACCTTATCGATATAAGTCTTCTGTGACAATCCTAGTATGTTTCTAGTACGATCTCTAGGCCCAGAACAAAGGACACCTCACCAAGATCTTTCATTTCAAATTTGTTGGATAGAAATTTATTGGTTTCATGCAATAAATCTACATCACTGCTTACCAGTAGAATGTCATCTACATATAATATGAGGATAATTATAACACCTCCGACTTAGAAAACAAAGGGAAAATAAAATTTTGGGCTGCAAGTTGTGTCTACGGTTCCCACCTACTGGCCGTAGATGGCAATCGTAGGAAATGGGAAGATAATTTTCTAAAGTCAAGTCGTACAATCCCTTTTTACGATTTTCTAGGATGGCCCATCAACCATTGTATGAGTCGTAGATGGGTCTTGTAGGTGAGTCTAAAACTTGGTGAAATTTTGAGGGTTAAAGTGGGTTTCTATGGCTGGTATGTATGGACCGTAGGAAGACCTACGAGCCATACATGGGTTCCGTTGATTGAAGGTCTAAATAATAGTTTCTAAATATTTCTACGGTTGACCAGGAGAGACCGTAGAAGGACCTACGGACCGTAGGTCCCAACCGTAGGTCGAGTCCGACAGTTATTTTAAAGGCTTTTGGCTCTTTTCCTAATTGATTTAACCCAATACTATGTCCTTTTTTTCTTCCACCCAAAGCCCTATATAAATGTTTTAAACCCCAATTTACCCACTTCAAATCATTCTCCTAAATCCCTAAAGATTGACCAAGTTCATTCCCCCAAAATCTCTCAAGCCCAAGGAAGAAGAAGAAGGTTAGGGTTCCATTCAAGTCTCTAATCCTCCATTCTTTTTAGGCTTCTAGCAACAAGGTATGTGTATATTCACCCATGGAGTCCTTTCCTCCATGGGGTCCCCAAAGGTTTCAATTTCCCAACTCAATTTCTAATGGATCAAATTAGGGTTTCAATGCATGAATGTGGGTTTCTTCCAATAATGATTTATTTTTATTAATTAAGTATTCTAATGCATGAATTGATGTTAATCCATGATATTCAGTTGAAATTGCATTGAACCATGCCTAAATTATGATTTTCAACTTTGATCCTATGATGAACCCATGAATATATGAATTATGAAATTATGAAGATATGCATGCTTTTATGAAATGATTATAAATGATTTGGGGATGCTTTGAAAGGAAAGTATCAATTCTATTGTGAAAGGATTTCACACTTACTATGATGATCATGATTGTGAAAGGTATTTCTCACAATAGATTCACATTGATGAAAGATTTTCTCATCCATGTTGAATTATGTTTAAGGAGTTATTCTATCTTTTGATCTTGAAATGTGTGGATTGGTATTGACCATTGCCTTTCCCTATGTTAAATTGTTATTTGACTTTTTTCTATTCCGTTGGGATTTAGACTTAGCACAGAGAGGGCTTTGAGGAGAGGCTCAAATAGGATAGTCTCTAGTAGCAACTTTTAGTCTCAAACTATGTGCCCCTAGAGGATTGTCTTAAATGACCTATCTAGTGGATCCACTTTAGCAAATTATTATATGTACAGATTCTACCTTGGCAAGTAGTTTCCCCTTCTTTCAATATGAGAGATATACTGGATTCCATGATATAGCTCTCATAGTCTTATTATCGGTTAAAGCTAATATCCCACAAAATGATTATGTTTTTTTAAAATTTTCTTATATCCTTTATACTAAGGTATTTGACTATGTCTTATGAACTTCATATCATTTCTACACTATAAAGCTTTTAAATGTCTCATTATGATCACGCCTATTCGATTTAAGTTATTTTACTATCATGTCATTGTTTATGCATATTTCCTCATACTTAGTATATTCCATGTGCTAACACATATTTTTGCCTACATTATCTCATGAATGTAGGGTCTAACATTTCTACCTCACATTCTCGTGGCTAAGTGGTTCTATTGACCTTTGAAGATAGTCCTCGTATTTCGAGGACCGAGACTCTTTTATTATTTTATTTCCATTTAAGGTTTCAGACTTTGTATAGGTTACGTCCCATATTCTTTCTATTGATGTAGTAGATGGCTTATTGAAACTTATGCTTAGACTTCCGCTTTTATCAACTCTTTTATATGAATGTTGTTTTTTTAAACTCTTTTGCTTCTATTGTCTTGTATGATGTATGTTAAGTGGCTTGTGTTGGGCATTTCGGGGTCCTATACGCCATGTCACGACTAGGGTGTACTAGACAAACTTAGTATTCAGAGCACAAGGTTTTAGAAAGGTCCTAGGATGTCTCATAAGCCTTGTCGAGTAGAGTCTTGTTCACGAGTGTGAAGCACACCACATTTATGAATCAGAGGCTATAAGATGTTTAGGAAATTCCACTTCTTTCATCATTCTAAAGTCGTGTGATAGAGTTTAACTCTATATGTCTCTCTCCTAATCCCTATCCAATGGTTTTCAGGATATGGCCCCTCAAAGAGCATACGTTAGAAGAATGCGGGAGAGAATGTGGAACGAGAAGCTCCTCAAGTTCCAGTCGACCCTTTTGCCGAGCAAGTGACCAATGTGGAGTTTATAGTTGTTTTTCAAGTGTTGCCCCAAGCCGTGAAGGCTCAAGCAATGGGAGGCCATGGCCCTCATGAACCCAAATGTAGGTACGGTGGCAACTAGAGTGAGGGACTTCACTAGAATGAATTCTCCAGAGTTTCATGGTTCCAAGGTTAAGAAATATCTTCAAGAGTTCATCGATGAGGTATACAAGGTTTTGATGATTGTGGGCGTGACGCCAGTGGAAAAAGCGGAATTGGTTGCTTATGAACTTAAGGGTGTTGCTCAAGTTTGGTTCAACCAATGGAAAGAAGAAAGGGCAGTTGATGCGAGTCCTCTTGATTGGGAAAAATTTAAGGTTACTTTCCTTGATAGGTTATTACCCCTTGAGGTGAGGGAGGCAAAGGTGTTTGAACTCATTAACCTTCATCAAGGAAATATGAGTAAAAAGGAGTATGTTTTGAAATTCACACAATTGTCTAGATATGCTCCTACTATGGTTGTCGATCCTAGGGCAAGGATAAGCAAATATGTTTCGAGAGTGTTTGAAATGGAGGTTAAGGAATATCGTACTTCCATGCGTATCAATAATATGTATATTTCTCGCTTAATGGTTCATTCTCAACAAATCGAAGAGGAGAAACTAAAGGAGAAGTCTAGAGAGGCAAAGACGGCTAAGACCGGTGATGGAGACTTTTTACACTCAAGGTCCGATGGACATGGTCGTTCTATGTTCTGACAAAGGTTTTCTAGTCAAGGTTCCTCCAATGCTCTGGCTCCTAAGTTCAACAAGGAAAGGATTTCTAACCCTAAGCCTCAAGGAGAAAATGGTGGTGGAAATGGATCTCCGGTTCTCACATGCAAAAAGTGTAGCAAGAGTCATCGAGGAAAATGCTTGATGGGTACGGATAATTTCTTTGGTTGTGGCAAGAGTAGTCACCTCTTGAGGGATTGTCCACTTAGACTTGACAAGGGAAAAAATGGTGGGCAAGCTCTCCCTAGTGGTTCGGGTTCAAATACTCCTAATCAAAACCGGTTCATGAACTCCAAACTCGACATGATCAAGAGGGTTCTCCCGATGTGGTTACCGGTATGTTGAAAGTCTTTAATCTTGATGCTTATGCTTTGCTTGATCCCAGTGCTACCTTATCTTTTGTGACGCCATATGTAACTATGCGGTTTGATGTTTTTCCGAATGTGTTGATAGACCCTTTTTTTGTCTCTACTCCTATTGGTGTATCTATTGTGGCTTAGAGAGTCTATAGAAGTTGTCCTATCTCCTTATTCCATAGAGTCACTCATGTTGACCTCGTAGAGATTGATGTGTTAGATTTTGATGTTATTCTTGGTATGGATTGACTGCATTCATGTTATGCTTTTATTGATTGTAGGACGTGGAGTGGTCAAGTTTCAATTTCTAAATGAACCCGTTCTAGAGTGGAAAGACGAAAATTCTATGCGTAAGAGTCAGTTTGTTTCTTGTCTTAAAGCTAGAAAGATGATTTCTAAGGGTTGCATATACCATCTTGTTCAGGTTAGGGATATGGATTCCGAAACCCCTATCTTTGAGTCGGTCCCCATTGTTAATGAGTTTTCGGAAGTATTTCCTAATGATTTACCTAGTGTTCCTCCTGATAGGGAAATAGACTTCGGTATTAACCTTCTTCCAAATATGCAACCTATTTCTATTCCCCCTTACCGAATGGCTCTGGCAGAACTTAAGGAATTAAAGGAGCAATTGAAAAATTTATTGGATAAGGGTTTCATCCTATCGAGTATCTCTCCATGAGGTGCCCCAGTTTTGTTTGTTTAGAAGAAAGATGGTTCACTTCGTATGTATATTGACTATCGTCAATTGAGTAAGGTTACCATTAAGAATAAGTATCCTCTTTCAAGAATAGATAATTTGTTTGATCAATTCCAAGGAGTGAGTTACTTCTCTAAGATTGACATTCGGTCGGGTTATCACCAATTGAGGGTGAAGGAAGATGACATTCCAAAGATGGTATTTCAAACTTGGTATGGTCATTACGAGTTCTTGGTAATGTCATTTGGCATGACAAATGCTCCGGCTGCATTTATGGATTAGATAAATAGGGTATTTAGACAATACCAAGATATGTTTGTGATTGTATTTATCGATGATATTTTTATTTACTCAAGGAGTGAAGACGAGCACACCAATCATTTGAGGATTGTGTTGCAAGTCCTCAAGGACCAACAACTCTTTGCAAAGTTTAGTAAATATGAGTTTTGGTTGAGATCCGTGGCTTTTCTTGGTCACATTGTTTCTGGTAAAGGTATTGAGGTAGATCCTAAGAAGATGGATGTGGTTAAGAGTCGGCCTAGACCTCTATCCCGTTCAGATATTCAAAGTTTCTTGAGTTTAGCTGGTTATTATAGAAGGTTTGTGAAAGGATTTTCTTTGATTGCCTCTCCAATGACGGTGTTGACCCAAAAGAAAGTTAGTTAAGTTTATATGGTCTGAAGCGTGTGAAAAGAGTTTCCAAGAATTGAAAGATAGACTTACCTCCGCTCCAAAGTTGACTTTACCGGAAGGGTTCAATGGGTTTGTGGTTTATTGTGATGATTCAAGGTGGGGGGACTATAATATGTTCTTATGGAAAATGGGAAGGTTATTGCTTATGCTTCACGACAACTTAAAATCCATGAAAAGAACTATCCTACCCATGATTTGGAACTAGCGGCGGTTGTGTTTGCTTTAAAGATTTGGAGACATTACCTATATGGTGTACATGTTGACGTCTTTACCGACCACAAAAGTTTACAATATGTGTTTAAGCAAAAGGATCTAAATCTTCGTCAAAGGAGGTGACTTGAGTTGCTAAAGGATTATGATATAAGTATCCTCTATCACCCCGGTAAGGCGAATGTGGTGGCGGATGCTTTGAGTCGGTTATCCATGGGTAGTGTTGCTCATGTTGAGGAGGATAAGAAGGAATTGGTTCGAGATGTTCATCAATCAGCCCGGTTGGGTGTTCAGTTGGTTGATTCTACTAAAGGTGGGGTTATGGTTCATAATGGCTCAGAATCATCTTTTGTGTTAGATGTAAAGGCAAAGCAAGGTCTTGACCCGATCTTAATGGAATTGAAGGAAGCGGTGCTTAAAAAGTCCATTGTTTCTCCCAAGGGGGAGATGTTGTGCTTTAATATCAAGGTCATTTGTGTGTTCCCAATGTTGATAATTTGAGAGAGCAGATTTTATCGAAAGCCCATAGTTCTCGATATTTCATTCACCTGGGAGCCACCAAGATATATCGCGATTTGTGGGAGGTCTATTGGTGGAATGGGATGAAGAAGGATATTGCGGAATTTGTGGCTAAATATCCAAATTGTCAACAAGTGAAAGTTGAGCATCAAAAGTCAGGAGGTTTATCCCAGGATATTAGCATTCCTACTTGGAAGTGGGAAGATTTGAATATGAACTTTATTGTTGGTTTACCCCGCACCCGGTGACAACATGACTTAATTTGGGTTATTATGGATCGTATGATGAAATCGGCTCATTTTATCCCATCAAGGTTTCTTACTCGACGGAAGACTATGCTAAGTTGTACATAAGGGAGATGGTTAGGTTGCATGGAGTGCCCTTATCCATTATATCTGATCGTGGTACCGAATTCACTTTTCAATTTCATAAATCTTTCCAAAAGGGCCTTGGTACTTGTGTTAAGCTTAGTACGACCTTTCATTCTCAAACTGACGGACAAGCAGAGTGTACTATCCAAAATTTAGAAGATATGTTGAGAGCTTATGTAATTGACTTCAAGGGTAATTGGGATGATCATTTTCCTTTGATTGAGTTTGCTTATAATAATAGCTATCATTCAAGTATTGGTATGGCTCCATTTGAGGCTCTTTATAGTAGGAGGTGTATATTTCCTATAGGTTGGTTTGAAGTTGGTGAGATTGTTTTGATAGGTCCCGAGTTGGTAAATGAGGCTATAGAGAAAGTTCGGCTTATTAAAAAAAGGTTGAAAATGGCTCAAAGTCGACAAAGGTCCTATGTTGATGTTAGAAGAAGAGATCTAGAATTTGATTTTAATAATTGGGTTTACATGAAAATTTCACCCATGAAAGGTATAATGAGGTTTGTAAAGAAGGGGAAGCTTAGTCCCTGTTATGTGGGCCCATATCATATTTTGAGGCGAATTGGTAAGGTTTCTTATGAACTTGATTTGCCTAATAATTTGGCATCGATTCATCGGGTTTTCCATATCTCTTTGTTGAAGAAATGTGTTGGTGATCCGACATCTATAGTACCATTGGAGAGTCTTGGTGTAAAAGAGAGTCTTTCTTATGAAGAGGTTTCGTTAGAGATCTTGGACCGACAAGTTAAGAAGTTAAGAAATAAGGAAGTTGCATCCGTGAAGGTCTTATGGAAGAATCAAAGAGTTGAGGGTGCTACTTGGGAGGCCGAGGCTGGTATGATATCCCATTACCTCCATCTCTTTCCCTTAGATCCTACTCTAGATAGAGGTATTTAGTTCCTTATGGTTCATCCTCATGCCTTAGTCATTTTCATGTTTCCTCATGCATGCATGCTCATGAAAACTTGCTTTTGAGAGTTTTGTTTAGCTACGATTTATTTCTTCATGATTAAGTGCATTTGAGTATGACTTGCATGGATACCTTATGAAATGATGTTTTGAGGATGTTTAAGCCTAGAAGATGATGTTTCTCTTTGATTATGTTTTGTTGATGAAGTTGTATTCTTGTTGAGCTATTAGATCTCTTCCCCTACCCTCCTTATGTTGCCTTGAGTCTCATTCGAGGACGATTGTTTCCAAGGGGGAGATATTGTAACACCTCGGAATTGGAAAAGAAAGGAAAATACAATTTTAGGATATAGGTTGTGTCTACAGTTCCCACCTACGGACCATAGAAGCTTCTATGGGCCGTAGATGGAAAGCGTAGGAAGTGGGAAGATAATTTTCTAAAATCAAGTCTCAAAACCCCTTCTTACGGTTCATCCGGATGGCCCGTCAACCATTGTACGAGTCATAGATGGGTCTTCTAGGTGAAATTTTAAGTGTTAAAGTAGGTTTCTCTAGTTGGTATGTACGGACAATAGGAAGACCTACGAGTCATACATGGGTTCCATCGATTGAAGGTCAAAAAAACAGTTTCTGAATCTATCTACGGTTGACCAGGATGGTCCGTACCTACGGACCATCGGTCCCAACCGTTGGTCGAGTCCGGCAGTTATTTTAAAGGGGCTTTTGGGTCTTTTCCTTATTGTTTTACCCCAATACTATGTCCTTTTTGTCTTCTACCGTAAGTCCTATATAAATGGTTTAAACCCCCAATTTACCCACTTCAACTCATTCTCCTAAATCCCTAAAGATTGACCAGGTTCATCCTCCCAAAACCTCTCAAGCCCAAGAAAGAAGAAGAAGGCTAGGGTTCCATACAAGTTTCCAATCCTCCATTCTTTTTGGGCTTCTAGAAACAAGGTATGTGTGTATTCACCCATGGAGTCATTTCCTCCATGGGGTCCCCAAAGGTTTCAATTTTGTAACGACCCATTAGGTCGTTTTGAGTACTAGAGCTTCTTATTTCATAAAAAACTCTTCCGATAGATTCTAAATGGGTATTTTGGACTATTCATAACTACAAATATAATTAATGGGATAATTTTAATAATTAATTTAGTTGGTGGTTAAAGAAAATAGCATTAAAATTAGTAGTGGGTCACTTTCACCACGTTTATAATTATTCATGTATAATAATTAGGGTAATAAATAATCTGTAGAAGAAAAGAGAGAAAAAGAGAATATAAGAAAACTTGCGCAGCCTCGAACGAATACCGAGTGCATTAGGTAAATCCTAATCACTTTTAATATCTATGTTGTGAATATGAATAGAGGACATATTGCTATTATTATATATTTGGTGTGGAAAGAATTGAATTTGAGACTTGGTGTCGGCATTTTAAATTGAGGGAAATTATTGTTTCAGTTGATATGGTTTACAGAGATTAGTGGTAAGTGGTGTATGATTGAACAATGATTAGAAATAGTAAATTAGAAAATTAAGGATAGTCAATGACAATCTAATGATTGGGGTTATTAGACTAGAATAAAGTTATAAATAAGTTAGGCTTTAATTTGTGGTTACAGTCACGAGTCTCATGAATTAGTGGGTTGATGCCTTCTAAAAAAATATTATTATCATACTATGATTCAAGTTTTGATATATTGAGATATGTAATTAAATGATAGGTGTATTGTATTATATGAATACCATTAAAGTAATGGTAATTGGAGGAATTAGGACTTAATCCTAGGTTTGAAATTTATGAAATATGAGACATGATATATTAGTTGGTATCAAAATTTAGGAATTTGGTTATAGTAATATGGGTGCCTACAGATTCATTTGCCTATGAATATTGTATACTTGATAGATTGAAAACATTCTGAGGCATTGAGGAAAGGAAAAACTTTTGAAAATAAGCTTGCTTGACTTCGGTTCTTCGGTGAAGGTAGGTTATGGTTTATTCTATGTGATAGATAGACTCTTAATAGTGATTGATAGTCATTGAGTGATATTGTGCAATTTTCTATGTACTTGGTTGTTGTGGTTTGGATTATTCATGTGTTGTTGTGATTGGTCTATAATCCCAAGATCGCGAAATTTATAATCTTGAACTTGTTCTATCAAAGTGATGCCTGGAATAAAGAAGGCTTGATGAAATATTTTTAAGGAAGTGGAGAGAGATAATAAAGAATGATGAATTAACTATAAAATTGGATCGGGTGCCACGATCTGACACAGTATAATTGGATCGGGTGTCACGTTATGACACAGTATTATTGGATCGGAAGTCACGTTCTGACACGGTATTATTGGATCAAGCGTCACGTTCCGACACGGTATTATTGAATCGGATGTTATGTTTCGATACGATATTATTTGATCGAGTGTCATGTTCCAACACGGTAACATTAAAGAAAAACATACAAAAACAACTTAATGTACCCAATCTCAAAGAACTCATTTCCCAAAAGAGCGTGGTGTAAAGGCTTGAGTCCTCATGTGTGTTCTTGATATTGTGGAATGATTACGTACTTGCTTCGGTGCTGATGTTACTTGTTCATGTTAGTTGTTTCTTGCCACCTGCTAAGTGCTATAGTTGATTTTATACTATTACTTTATGCATATTGATTTCTATTTTGATTCGACCGATGATATCTACTCAGTAAATGTTGCCTTGTATTGACCCCTACTTGTGTTTCCATCATTTTCCTTTGGTGGAGTGCAGCGAGTGTACCAGCAACTTCGACTTGCCCTCAACTCTAGACAGTTTCCAGCATATCAGATTTCAGGGTAAGCTATTCCTTCTAACTCATGTTGGATTCTCTCGGTCATGGCATGATGTTCTTAGTTTTCAGACGTAGACTATTCTATTTATTTATTTTGATGTCTTTAATACTCTTAGACTTGGTATTTTTAGAGTAGATGTCATTAATGTGATGACTTTCAGGTTTTGGGAAACGATATTTAATAGACTTTAGTGGATTTGTGGTTCTTACATAAATAAGACTTGAGCTTCCGCATTATAGTTTGTATTTCTTAAGTTGAACAATAAATATAAGTTGAGGTTTGAATTCGTTGGTTCATACACCTAGGAGGCTAAGTTTGGGTGTCACTCGTAATTCCTTTTGGGTTGTGACAAACTTGGTATCAGTGCTTTAGGTTCGATGATCTCATCACACAAGGACAGGTCTAGTAGAGTCTTGCGGAAGGGTATGTGGACGCCTTTCCTTTTCTTCAATAGGCTATAGAAATTTAGGAAAACTCCATTCTTTCCTTCTTTCGTGCGATTACTTGAATCCAGTTTGTATCTAGGTGATACAAATTTGTATCTGACCTCCTTGGCTCTATTCCATACATGGTCAAAACTAGAGCAACAGGAGTGGCAACACCAACTCTAACAAAAGAGGATGCATCCTTAAAAATTGGCATGTTTTCCCAATTCACTGTGGACATGTAAAGACTAGTGACCAACATGATCTTTTTATTAAGTTCTTAAAGTTGAAACCCCCATTCTTCATGGGTATTGAATATGAAGATGCTTATGATTTCCTTGTTGATTGTCATGAGCTTCTTCATAAGATGAATATAGTGGAGATGTTTGTGTTGAGTTGTGACATACCAGTTTCAGGGAGACGCCAAAATATAGTGGCAGTCTCATGTTGAGTGTCGACCAGTAAAGGCGCTACCTATGACTTGTGCAACATTTTCTAGCTTTTTCATAGAAGTATATACCCCAGACTTTGAGGGATATAAGGAGAGATGAGTTTCTGAATATAGAACAATGGAAGATATCTTTTGCAGCATATGAGGCCAAATTTTAGTGTTTTATCTAGATATGCGACTCAGCTTTGATTCAGTCCGGAGGAACGGATTCGCTGCTTTGTGAAAGAATTGAGGTCAGATTTGCATATTCAAGGTTTATAAGTGGTTGCTTCAGCAAAATATTTTCAAGAAGTGGTTGATTTTGTGATGGAGATAGAGGAGGTGAAGCCAGATGACTTTGCCAAGGTAACAACATTCAAGAAGTTTTGTAAGGGACGGCTAGATAATGAACACCATTACTTTGGAAAATACAGTTAGTAATGTTGTCATAACATGTATGGGTTGCTTAGCGAATGATGAAATTATGTTGTGCCAATTGAGGTAAGAATATCTACTATGATTTCATAGATTGAGTGTATAAAAAAAGGGTCATGATACGACTACTACAACAGTACCGATGCTTACTTGGTTAGAGTTATGAAGTGTGTTACTTTTGTTATCGACCTGATTTAAGAAAGAATGCAAATCGCTTGGGCTAGAGAAAGAACGGACTTTATAATGTTTTGAAGCTATTCAATGGGTAGAAATGTGTGGGTTATTTAGGTTCGATCTTCTCGATAGGTATGATGTGTTCTAGTGATGGATCTAACGGACTTTCGCAGTGTGGTACTAGAGTTATGAGGAAACGAATACGTCAATTGTCAAGTGTGAATACTAACTACTTAAGGAGTTATCAGTTGTATGACATATTCAGCTAATGAGATTCGGCTTGCATTCACATTTGAGAAACCAACTAATTTATTACTACAGACACTTGAGTTAAGCATTATTTTTAAGGAAGATTTTAGTGGTGGATCTTTGGTATGGTATTAATGCATTTAGGTTGTGAAGTGTATCTTGAGGATTCTAAATAAGGACTGGTGATTTTATCTTAAGCTCAAAAGGAGTGGATTGATATCGAAATGACAAGCTTATGGGTAAAGGAAGTCCCAGTGAGTATACTTGGGTGAAGGCAATTGAAGATTTTATTAAGAAAGTGCATATAAACTTTGGTTAGTCCTTTGAATTTGATTGGTATAACTGAGTTTGAGATGTCATGTCGATGAAAAGGTTAACTTCTTAGTGATTGCAAGGGCTAAAGAGGTATCTTTAAAAGGATTGAGAATTGGGTTCAGAGATGTATGATTTCATCCATTTTGCTCTGGTTATGGTAATAGTGTCACGAGTTTATCATATTGGTTAAAAACTAATGGATAAGACTTGAGAAAGGAGTGTACAGATGTTCAGCTTGAGTGTGGTGATAAGTGATTTTGTGGTTTTGAGTTTGGTAATGAGTACGGTTGGATTTTTAGCGAAAGATATGGTAAGGTCGATAGAGAGGTGATCAATTATAAGCTAAGATATATGAATTCATGAAAACCTTCAAGGTATGAATTAATGTTGATAGATAAGGAGATTGGGTTATACAGTTGGATTCACAATTCAAATTTTTCATTGTAAATCTACATTCATGGTGATATGTTTTGTCAAGGTATGAATTTCTAAGGTAAGAAATAGTTGATTGTATGAAATATTGAGAAATTTGAAGGACTTATGCATGGTTTGGGTTGTAAAGTTTTTTACTTTTGATGTTAAAGGACCTAAGGAAGGGTTTCACTTAAAAGTATTAGCATAGTGTAAGGTAAATGGTCGGAGTGGTTATGGTGGTTGTTAGTATTAAGAGTTGGGCTTCAGTGGAATGATGTGAAGAGTATGCGGAGTACAATTCACTAGCTATGTCTATGCGTGTTTTCACTTTTATGGGTGGATCCCTAGTGGTGGATCCGCTGTACTGATTCTGCGATGTTCTCTTGGTTGGGTAGGAAGTTTGGGCAGACTTGGTTATCTCAGATGACATATTTGGTGTTGTCTTGGAGCTGTTGAAGTATTCCAGTGATTCTACATATACCACCTTGCTTATGAGAATTTATAAAAGAGCTACCATGGATATTTACAGTTGTCTGATAGTCTTAATATTCATCTAGTCATCAAGGTCATGTTTCGATTATGTGTGGTGGAATGTGGGGACCATTGGGTCTAGTTTTACCATTCTTAAGGGTTATCTACAATCACAACTACTAATCTAACATTTTGACTGTGTTGTTAGAGGTTCTGTATGCTATGGTGTATCGCTCGATGGGTAGTTACTTGATCATTTCCTTCTTTAGGTTAGATAAGTTTGATTCTCCCTTGATGAGTACCTGATGTCTAAAAATCAATTTTTTATAACTTAAGCTCATGAAAATTTTATATTATGAGAAGGAAATATTGATAAGATTTATGATGGTTTGCGCATTATGAGTGTGTGATGATTGGTTCAGGTTCACTTCTAATTGTAGCCAGTATTGATTCAGGATTTTATCATGGTTATGTAAGAAAAGATTCGTGATGATGGTTGTGTCAAGGTCCTTGAGAACATGTTGCGGACGTGTGTACGATAAACTTTGGTGGTGATTGGGAATAGTTTTTGTTTTTAGTTGAATTTATATACAACAATAGTTATCATCGAGTATTGAGATGGCCCAATTTGAGGCATTGTATGGGAGGAGGTGTAGGTCTCCAATTGGTTGGTTCGATGCATTTGAGTTGAGACCTTAAGTACTGATATTTCGAGGGAATCATTAGAGAAGGTGAAATTCATTCAGGAGAAGTTTCTAGTAGCTTAAAGCAAACAGAGGGAGTATGCAGACCGGAAGGTTAGGGACTTGGAGTTTATGGAGGGAGAACAAGTGTTGCTGAAGGTTTCACCTATGAAGGGGTGATGAGGTTTGGTAAGCGAAGAAAGCTTAGTCTGAGGTAAACTGGGCCGTTTGAAGTTCTTAAGTGTGTGGGAGAGGTGGCCAATGAATTGGCTTTGCCTCCAGCGTTATCAGGAGTGCACTCGATTTTTCATGTGTCTATGTTGAAGAAATACTATGATGATGGAAACTACATTATTCGTTGGGATTCAGTCCTACTTGATGAGAATCTGTCTTATAAGAAGGAGCTTGTATCTATCCTAGATAGGGAGGTCCGCAAATTGTGGTCAAAGGAGATTGCATCTATCAAGGTTCAGTGGAAGAATCGGCTGGTTGAAGAGTCCACTTGGGAGGCTGAGGCTGATATACACGAAAGATATCCACACCTTTTTATCGATTCAGGAACCCTTTCTTACACTCGCCTTCTTTTGATCATTCGAGGACGAACGATGGGTAAAATGGTATCTGATATAACGACCCATTAGGTCATTTTGAGTACTAGAGCTTCTTATTTCATAAAAGACTCTTCCGATAGATTCTAAATAAGTATTGTGCACTATTCGTAACTACAAATATAATTAATGGGATAATTTTAATAATTAATTTAGTTTGTGGTTAAAGAAAATAGCATTAAAATTAGTAGTGGGCCACTTTCACCACTTTTATAATTATTCATGTATAATAATTAGGGTAATAAATAATCTGTAGAAGAAAAGAGAGAAAGAGAATATCAGAAAACTTGCGCAGCCTCGAAGGAATACCGAGTGCATCAGGTAAATCCTAATCACTTTTAATATCTATGTTGTGAATATGAATAGAGGACATATTGCTATTATTATGTATTTGGTGTGGAAAGAATTGAATTTGAGACTAGGTGTCGGCATATTAAATTGAAGGAAATTATTGATTCAGTTGATATTGTTTACAGAGATTAGTGGTAAGTGGTGTATGATTGAATAATGATTAGAAATAGTAAATTAGAAAATTAAGGATAGTCAATGACAATCTAATGATTGGGGATATTAGACTAGAATAAAGTTATAAATAAGTTAGGCTTTAATTTGTGGTTACAGTCACGAGTCTCATGAATTAGTGGGCTGATGCCTTCTAAGAAAATATTATTAACATACTATGATTCAAGTTTTGATATATTGAGATAGGTAATTAAATGTTAGGTGTATTGTATTATATGAATACCATTAAAGTAATGGTAATTGGAGGAATTGAAACTTAATATTAGATTTGAAATTTATGAAATATGAGACATGATATATTAGTTGGTATCAAAATTTAGGAATTTGGTTATAGTAATATGGGTGTCTACAGATTCTTTTGCTTATGAATATTGTATAATTGATAGATTGGAAACATTCTGAGGCATTGAGGATTGGAAAAACTTTGTAGAATAAGCTTCCTTGACTTCGGTTCTTCGGTGAAGGTAGGTTATGGTTTATTATATGTGATAGATAGACTCTTAATAGAGATTGATAGTCATTGAGTGATATTGTGAAATTTTCTACGTACTTGGT
Organism: Solanum appendiculatum; assembly: GCA_018342035.1. Taxonomy (NCBI): domain Eukaryota; kingdom Viridiplantae; phylum Streptophyta; class Magnoliopsida; order Solanales; family Solanaceae; genus Solanum; species Solanum appendiculatum. The sequence goes on along the minus strand of JAGDQO010000766.1, from coordinate 90,661 downwards.
TGTTGTGGTTTGGATAATTCATGTGTTGTTTTGATTGGTCTGTAATCCCAAGACCGCGAAAACCATAATCTTGAACTTGTTCTATCAAAGTGATGCATGGAATAAAGAAGGCTTGATGAAATATTGTTAAGGAAGTAGAAAGAGATAATAAAGAATGATGAATTAATTATATAATTGGATCGGGTGCCACAAGTCGGCACGGTATTATTGGATCGGGTGTCACATTCCGATATGATATTATTGAATCGAGTGTCACATTCCGACACGATATTATTGAATCGGGTGTCACATTCTGGCATGGTATTATTGGATCGGGTGTCACGTTCCGACAAGCTATTATTGGATCGGGTGTCACATTCCGACACGGTAACATTAAAGAAAAACATACAAAAACAACTTAATGTACCCAATCTCAAAGAACTCATTTCCCAAAAGAGCGTGGTGTGGAGGCCTGAGTCCTCATGTGTATTCTTGATATTGTAGAATGATTACGTACTTGCTTCGGTGCTGATGTTATGTTCATGTTGGTTGTTTCTTGCCACTTGCTAAGTGCTATAGTTGATTTTATACTACTACTTTATGCATATTGATTTCTATTTTGAGTCGGCAGATGATATCCACTCGGTACATATTGCGTTGTATTGACCCCTACTTGTGTTTCCTTCATTTTCCCTTGGTGGAGTGCAGTGAGTGTTCTAGCAACTTCGACTTGCCCTCAACTCTAGACAATCTCCACCACGTCAGATTTCAGGGTGAACTATTCCTTCTAGCTCATGTTGGATTCTCTTGGTCATGGCATGATGTCCTTAGTTTTCGGACGTATACAATTCTATTTATTTATTCTAATGTCTTTAATACTCTTAGACTTGGTATTTTTAGAGTAGATGTCCTTGATGTGATGACTTTCAGGTTTTGGGAAATGATATTTAATATACTTTAGTGGATTTGTGGTTCTTACATTAATAAGACTTAAGCTTCCGCATTATAGTTTGTATTTCGTAAGTTGAACAATAAATATAAGTTGGGGTTTGAATTCGTTGGTTCACCCACCTAGGAGGTTAAGTGTGGGTGCCACTCATGACTCCTTTTGGGTCGTGACAAATTTCCCAACTCAATTTCTAAGGGATCAAATTAGGGTTTCAATGCATGAATGTGGGTTTCTTCCAACTATGATTTATTTTGATTAATTAAGTATTCTAATGCATGAATTGATATTAATATATGATATTTAGTTGAAATTGTATTGACTCATGCCTAAATTATGATTTTCAACTTTGATCCTATGATGAACCCATGAATATATGAATTATGAAATTATGAAGGTATGCATGCTTTTATGAAATGATTATAAATGATTTGGAGATGCCTTGAAAGGGAAGTATCAATGCTATTGTAAAAGGATTTCTCACTTACTATGATGATCATGATTGTGAAAGGTATTTCTCACAATAGATTCACATTGATGAAAGGTTTTCTCATCCATGTTGAATTATGTTTAAGGAACTATTCTATATTTTGATCTTGAAATGTATGGATTGGTATTGACCATTGCATTTTCCTATATTAAATTGCTATTTGACTTTTATCTATTCCGTTGGAATTTAGACTTAGCACCGAGAGGGCTTTAAGGGGAGGCTCAAATAGGGTAGTCTCTAGTAGCAACCTCTAGTCCCAAACTACGTGCCCCCAGAGGATTGTCTTAAATGACCTACCTAGTTGATCCACTTTAGCAAATGATGATATGTATGGATTCTACCTTGGCAAGTAGTTTCCCCTTCTTTCAGTATGAGGGATATATCGGATTCCATGATATAGCTCTCATGGTCTTACTGTCGGTTAAAGCTAATATCCCATAAAATGATTATATTTTCTTTAAAGTTTTCTTATATCATTTATACTAAGGTATTTGACTATGTCTTATGAACTTCATGTCATTTCTTCACTATAAAGCTTATAAATGTCTCATTAAGATCATGCCTATTCGATTTAAGCTATTTTAGTATCATGTCCAAGTTTATGCATACTGCCTCATACTTAGTACATTACATGTACTAACACATACTTTTGCCAATATTATCTCATGAATGTAGGATCCGACATTCCTATCTCACATTCTCGTGGCTAAGTGGTTCTATTGACCTTTGAAAATTGGTGAGTCCTCATGTTCTGAGGATCGAGACTCTTTTATTATTTTATTTCCATTTCAGTTTTCAAACTTTGTATGGGTTATGTCCCAGATTCATTCTATTGATGTAGTAGATGGCTTATTTAGACTTATGCTTAGACTTCCTCTTTTATCAAACTCTTTTATATGAATGTTGTTGTTTTAACTCTTTTGTTTCTATTGTCTTGTATGATGTATGCTAAGTGGCTTGTGTGGAGCCTTTCGGGGTCTTATATGCCATGTCACGTCTAGGGTGTACTTTAGGTCGTGACAATAATAAATTTGCTCCCGTTGAACTTGAGATATACGCATTGATCAATGGTATTTTCCTTAAAACCAAAAGAGGTTATCAACTGATCAAACTTTCAATATCATTGACGGGATGCCTGTTTTAAACCATATATTGATTTCTTAAGTTTACATACATTGTGCTTTGAATTTTGAGACTCAAAGGTTTCTGGTTGCACCATGTATATTGTTTCTTCAATGTCTATATTGAGAAATGCAGTCTTTACATCCATTTGATGTAGCTCTAAGTTATAATGAGCTACAAGTGCCATAATGATTCTAAAAGAGTCTTTCGATGAAACTGGCGAAAATGTCTCTTTAAAATCTATGCCTTCCTTTTGAGTGAATCCTTTGGCAACTAGACGTACTTTATATCTTTCGATGTTACCTTTCGAATCACGTTTGATTTTGAAAATTCATTTACATCCAATCAATTTCGATCCTTATGGTAACTCAACAAGATCCCAAACATCATTGTCTTTCATATATTCGTCTCATCTTTCATGGATTTGATCCATTTAGTAGAGTTTCGACATGATTTTTCTTGACTAACAATTATAGGATCATCTTCTAATCCCATATCAAAATCATGTTCTTGGAGATAAACAACATAGTCATCCAAAATTACATTTCACCTTTCTTTATTAGATCTTCTTTTAGGCACTTCAACTTGAGGTTGTTGAACATGGGTGATATCATTGTGTTTTCTACATAATCCTGATTTACAGGTTAAAGAACATTTGATAAATCTATGAATATTATCAAATTCCTCTTCAAACACAATCTGTTTGTTTTGATTGTTCCCTCCATAATCAATGTCCTCAATAAATTTGACATTCCAAGTCTCGAAAAAGGTTCTGTTTGAGGGGTCATAAAACGTAAAACCTCTCAACCTTTCTGAGTATCCTACAAAATAGCAACCAACAGTTCTTGAATCTTGTTTCTTTACATTAGGCTTCTAATTCCTTGCTTCAGCTGGACATTCCCAGACATGTAAATGCCTAATACTAGGCTTCATACCAGTCCACAACTCGTATGGGGTCTTAGTTACTGGTTTTCTTGGAACTCTATTTAATATATAAACTGTCGTCTTCAGTGCTTCTCCCCGAAGCGATTCCGATAAAGAAGAATGACTAATCATACCTCTTACTATCTTTCGAGTTCGATTTCGTCTCTCAGATACACCATTTTGATGCAGAGGTCCTAGCATGGTGTATTGAGGCACAATCCCACACTCTGTTAAACATTTTACAAAAGGTCCTGGGTGTTGTTCACCTGATCCATCATATCTGCCATAGTATTCTCCTCCACGGTCAGATTTGACGGCCTTAAATTTCTTGCATAATTGAGTTTCAACTTCAACTTTAAAAATTTTAAAGACTTCCAAAGATTGTGACTTCTCATGAATTAAATAGAGATATCCATAGCGGGAGTAATCATCTATAAAGTTAATAAAATATTGTTGACCATTCCAAGAAGCCGTAGGGAAAGAACCGCAAATATCTGTATGTATCAACCTTAAAGGTTCTTTACTCCTATAAGCACCTATTTTTCTTGTATTTGTTTGTTTATCCTTAATACATTACATACAAATTTTAAAATCTCATAAATCAAGGAAATCAAGAATTTTTTCTGACACAAGCCTTTATATTCTTTGTTTTTAAATATGATCCAATCGCTTATGTCATAACATTGATAAATTCTCATTTGTTAATCTGCACTTAGTACCAAAATTACTTGAATGCAGATTTTCATTGTTGCATGAGGCTTGACTGTCTAATTTGTATTATTTATCCATCAGAGTACTAGTTTCAATAATATTAGAATTTAGAGAAATAGTACAAATTCTATTTCCAATAGAACAATTATATCCAAATTTGTCCAAACAAGAAATAGAAATTAAGTTCCGTCTAAATTACGGTACAACAAATGTTTCCTCTAATTCCAAATAAAAATCAGTATCTAATAAAATTTGAAAGACACCAATAGCCTCCACAACCACCTTATTTCTATTGCCCACATGGATGTATCTTTCAGCATCAATTGGCACTCGGCTCCTTAGTCAATCCTGCATAGTGGCACTTACATAAGTAGTTGCACCCGAATCTATCCGCCAAGTTTCACTAGGTACCATAGCCAAATTAACTTCTAAATAAATAAAATTGAGAAGTTTACCTTTCTTTTAACGCCTAGCAGCGTACTTGAAACACTATTTCTTTATCTGATCAAATTTCTTACGAAAGAAACATAATAATGTTCCTTTATCTACATTTTCTTTAGTTTTGCTCCCTTTCCACTTATGTGCAACGACTTTAGTTCCGGGGGTGGATACCAAATAAGCACTTTCAATCTACTCTTCTTTAATTCTATCATCACATAGAGCTATAAGCTCATTCAAGGTGCATCTCAAGTTTGTGTCATCAAGCACAGGAATATTGTTCATATTGACAGATATAGAAGATACTATAAGGTTAAACAAGTAATGATCATAATTAATCAATAAAATAAATCATGTAGATGTGAATATAAGTAAAATAAATAAACTGAAGTAACAACAACAAATAATTTAAAATACATTTATCAAACATACACACATATACATAAAAGTGGGTCCATCTCAAGATACCTAACACAACACTATCATTTAGGGATCGTTTGGTGTGATGGATAAGAGACAATAGTCATGGGATAAAACTTTAGTGTCTCTTAATCTCTTGTTTGGTTGCACAGAATGGGATAACTTATCTCAGGATTAGTAAATAGTACTGGGATAAGTTATCATTCCTCTTGGTGGAATAACAATCCCAGGATAAATTATCCTGGGATAATATAATTCAAATGACAAAATAAACCTTCAATCCTTTTTATTATCACTTTTTATATCAGATTTTATCCAGTTTTGCTTAGTGCAAATCTTGGTCAATCTTTGTTGTTTAAGTGCAATTTTTTTTTTTCAGATTTTGCTATTTAAATGCAGTTTCTACTGTTTTGTTAAGTTAAGGCTATTTTGGTGATTTTTTGTCAATTTTTAATGTTGCTTTGTTGGACTTTTTGGTGAGTTTAGATCCAATTTTAATTTTATGGTTATTTTAATGAAATTTTTATCCTTCTATGCTTATTTAATTGTAGTTTATGATTTTTTAGCAATCAAATCCTATTTATTAAAATAAATATCTTTTAAAATGCTTCCAAAATATCTTCCGCCAAGAGGAAAACATTCCAATTCCAAAATGTTTAGCAATGCATGCCGTAGATATCAATTTTTTGCCTATTTTGGATAAGGTTAAAAACAAATTGTAGAAAATAATATTTTTTTTGGACAATAGAATATTATTTTATCAATATTTTTAGAGTAAAATATTGCAATGCCTATAACAAAAGCTCTATAAAAAATATGTATACAAGTTAAATAAGGTGGAGGGTATTTTTGTAAATAAACAATTTTTTCTTAGAAATAATGCAATGCCTATTATCCTTAATATAACAAACCAAACAATCAATAAAAAATAATCTCAGGATAAGTAATTCCAGGATAAATAATCTCAGCATAACTAATCCCATCATAACTTGTCTTCAAACCAAACGACCCCTTAGTCTTTAGACAGAAATAATAATTTGTAAATGGTACTTTTTTACATAGTTCATAAACATTGATTACTAAAACGGCCTAACAATATACCTTTCTTTGGATCGACATATTACTAGCATGCATTACAAATATATCACATATTCACGACTATCCATAATCTGGCCAAAATAATCTTCCTTTGAGATAACTATTTCGTATAGATAAAACAATATGCTTACATATTCAAAGTAAAATAAATTTATGCAATAGAAATTACTTTGACAACATATTGTTTTCAATTTATTCACATACGAACTTGAAACATAAATAAAATATTGACACAAAAAATAACCGTGTTTCATTCATAAACAAAACAACAAAGAAATATTTAATTATATGAATTTATATGACCCAACTAGATAAAAAAAAGTTTGGTGTTTTATTTTTGTCAACCAACTTGCAAAACTAGAAAAAAAAAAATCTTCCCAAAGTAACGTATAGAGAACACTTTATATGCATAACCCGCATAAAGATTTGTGATATTTTTCAAACAATTTAAGAAGAAACTCCCATAAAAAAAAATATTTAGCAGCAGAAGGTATTCTTCAATAAAAATTAAACAAAAACTTGATTCAATATGCTATTTCTGAAAAGGAAGAGAAGGGGAACTTATGAAAAAAAGATACAGTGTTTTCCTCAATGTGAAGAGAAATAAAAAACTATTATTACTGCCTCATAAAACCAGAAACAAAAAATTATTCTTACTGCCACATAAAATCAAGACTTAAAGGTGTCAATAAACAAATCTAACTTTTGTTTTCTTGATTCATTAAAAGACGCAGAAAGTTTTTGTTCAATTTTCAAAAAAATAGAGTATTCTAGAATTGATTTTATAATATCTAAAAAAACATGTCTAATGGTCTAACTAGATTGTGCGCTTATATCACTCGTTGGAAAACTTTAAATAATTGCCACAAGATCACAAGTAAATCACGAGACAGAGATATTAATCTAGAAGAATGGTAGGAACACTAACCTTGTTCCATTGCAATAACTTGATTGAAGAAGGGGAGTTAATATCTTAAAAGGTCTTTGAACTATAAGAAATTATCTAGCAAAGTCATTGAACTTTGTTTTGTATCAATAAAATCACTCAACTTAAGACTTTTATCTTTAAAAATCACTCAACAACATTTCTTATTAAAATAAATTAGATATGACAAAATAAATTATTTTTTATGTTATATAAACATGGACCCCATAAATAAATAAAAAAATTTAAAATCCATTATGCTTCTCCTTTCTTTATTTCTCTAAAAATTCTTACAAAAAATAAAAACTCTTGGAATATTATTCATGCTAAAATTCTTCTTAGGAAATGAATTTATAAAATAACCCATTTCATGTTTGATCGTATTTCATGTATTTTTAAAAAATAAATTTAAATTCCATATATTTATTGCAAAAGTATAATTAAATACAACTCTAACTTCAATTTTAATTTTTTAAAAATAAAACATGTATATTTTTTAATAACTAAATAACTGACTCAAATTGTATTTCTCCGAACTTGTGGTCGTAGACAAACAAAAAAAAAGTGAAAGGAGAGAAAGGAATAATTCTATTCAGTTCATCAATTGACATTCTAGCGTATAATGTTCATGCCCAAATTGCTCTAGTTTTCCTTCCTTTTTATCATAATATAAATTTTAAAATTATCATGTCATATTGCGTAGAAAGTTTTGTAAGCCACATAATTTTTTTATAATTAATTTCAAGTTTAAGGATATTATAATATGACATAAAAATAATTTATTTTACTGTGTTTAATTTATTTTAGAAGAAATGTAGTTGAGCGATTTTTAAAGATAACAGCCTTAAGTTGAATGATTTTATTGATACAAAACAAAGTTCAATGACTTTGCAAGATAAATTCTCATAGTTCAATGATCTTTTAAGATATTAACTCTTGAAGAAGGCAACAACTCGATTAATGAACTTAATCTTCCAAACCTTGAAGATTACTTTCTTAGTATTCTTTTTCTGAGATGGAGAGAAAGAAAAAAGTCGGTCTTCTGGTTCAGGGACTAAATCCTTTTAAAGGATTTTGAAGTGTCTTTTCAGGAAAGGTACCTTTTCAGATTTAAATGGTACATTTTCAACAAGTATCCATCAAACTTAAGAAAAGGTCAATGGGTTTCAAATTATCTAAATTAAACTCATATTAATAAATATTTACTTTTAAGGCCCAAAACGTTAATACTTTATTAGATCATACAATGGGCTACTTTAATGATAGCATATCTACATATAATATATTAATATGTGAGTCCACAAAATAGAAATTACTAACAATTAACCCTCTTTGTAAATATACCTAAGCGTATAGCCTATAGAGACATTCGATCCAATGACAATTAGCTAATACTGGTAAAGACTTTAGCACTTTTTGTAAATGTGCATATTTATTGCCGCTAAAAGTTATTTTTATTATAGTGTTCAAACATTTGAAACAAAACCATACTTAACAAAGAACGTTTTGCCCCCAAAGTATAGTTCGCGTTGTGAATCGGGACGAAGTGGATCAAAAAGTGAGTACTGGATACTGAATTGGAAACCAAAAAAAAAAAAATACTGGTACAACATAACTATCCAAGTCACATTCCACACTTAGGGGTCGTTTGATAATGCATGCATTAGCAAAAATAATGCATGCATTAGCTCTGTGTATTAGTAGTCCTTTGTTTGGTACATTTTTTCATGTTATGTATAACTAATGCTTGCATTAGTTATACACTCTATTGTGTATTGAGGAGTGCATTACTAATACCATGGATTTCTAGGTATTAGTAATGCAAAGGAATTTAATACATGCATTAGCATGGTTAAAGATCAAATTACCCTTAAAAACACTTTTACATCTTTTCCACCATAATTGTGGAGGATACTTTTGTAAATAAATTTTTTTTTACAATACATACTATTTTTAATACACCAAACTAAATAATGCATAAGAAATAATCTATGCATAACTAATACAAGCATTACAAATGCAAGCATTACTAATACACTCTATTAAACATTATTTTTATACACTCTACCAAATGACCCTAGTGTTGGCATTAGTTGTATTCATCAAGTTTGTACTGCGATATATCTTTTCTTATTCATGTCACTTGGGCACTATAAAATAAAAGGTGTGACATTTCCTTTTTATAAGACCTTGCCCTGTGCCTAACATTGATAATTCAAGAAAATGTCCAGGTAAAATGAACTTGTACTTGTAAAACAGTTGAAAGTGCTATTATGAACACTTTTGGACATCAATCATTGACCTTCATTGCCAAATCAAGCAAACATTACGCATGATATCAACTGAAAATGGGGAAGCTAAGGCCGGTGAATGAACAACCCAGTAGGTTGCCCTTGGATATTTTTGGTTTTCATATTTTGCCTTTTTCGACTTCCGTTTTGGGAATATTTTTCTTTTTTTATCAAACGACTTTTATTTGTGACTGTCAATAAGATATTCATACAATCAAATTATTTTCAAATTAATTAAATTAAAATGTTTACATAAATATCATTTCATATATATATTAGGAAAAAACTACGTAATTAGACATACTTCACTACCATATATACTATTATTATCTATACTTTCAAAATATTACATATCTTACCACTAATTAAGAGTTTCCTATGTATTTTATACTTAAATAATAAATAGTAAATACATTTATTTTTGCTACCAGATACACAAAAATAGGGAGAGAGGCGAGCGAGATTGGGGAGGAAAGCGCAGGGGTGTATGCAGGAAGGGGTCACCGGGTTTAGGTGAACCCATGCCCCCTCCCCCTCGAAATTATATATAGTAGTGTTATATTTTTTTTAAAATATATGTGTGTACGTACCACATACTCAAAGTATCATATAATACAATGATGATTGGGTGCACCTCTCTAGGTGAGGTTAGAAATTTGAATCTTATATCTATTTTTTTTTCTAAAATTAGGTAACACATCTCTAAGTGGTTATTGGTATCACTTTATATATATAGCTTTAATCTTTCAAAATTTTCAAGTTTGTCACATTGAAAATTCCTAATTTTTTGGCACTATAATTGTTTTTATATAATTAAACCAAATGTGTATATTAAAACTAGTAGTACTGGACAATATAACATACAATCAATGGATTTAGTCGATCCCAATAGCTTCGACATGAAATATATATATAGACACGCTATTTGAATAGATAAGAATTAATTTTGAACCTATAGTTTTATAATTTTAACTATTTTTAGAGATAAGAATCTAAATGACAAACCGATCAAATTTATATCTTAGATTCACCTTTTTGTAATAGAGCACCCATCATCTCAAAATCTGAGATACGTCTCTGGGGAGGCGAGCGAGATACATGTGAATCACACTAGAAACATACTAGATACATGTATTTGTATGTATCTGGAGTGATTCACATGTATCTGGTGTACTAGATACGTGGGAGAGTGGCGAGCGAGATGGGAAGTGAGGGAGGCGAGTGAGATTTGCCATGTATCTAGAACAAATTACACCTAAATTTGAACTCATATATTCGAAATATATGTATCTAAACGTATTTGGAAACACCAAAATCTAGTAAAATACATAATATTACAAACTAGAGTGTATCCAAGAAATTAACTCTTAAACTAATAAAATTTAGGTAAGTTATAATGAAATTTATGCAAGTTACCCCTGTAAATTTCTTTGTTTCTTTTTAATGAAAACTAGTGGGCCGGGGTGGACCGGAGGCAATAAAACCTGACAAGATTCTTGCAGAAAAAGAGTCAATTGTTCGGAAAAGTAGATGGGTTGTGTGGTCTACTATGCATATTTAGGGTATTTCACGTTTTAAATTTCTACTCCATGCCACAAATATAATCCCCAATAAAATTTCACATCTGGACACATGTCATGTGCATACTTGTTAGAAAACCAATGATCATTGAATTTCTCAAATGTTTTAAACAATATTTTTGTTTTAGGAAAACATGACCTTGGGTTGATAAACCCACAAAAGGTTTTTGATCATTCCAACAGCACCAATTCCTCAAGGCTACCTTCCAAATTTTATGTGACATTTTTTTTAAAAAAAATTAATCTGTCAAAAAAAATATTTTTTAATGTAAAAGTAATTTAATTTTAAATTTTTTATTTTGTTTCTAACTAATATTTGGTTCGTGTTTTATATGTGGATTACATGTCAATGATACTATAATAAATAAAAGATTTAGTAGCGATAATCATATAATTGTCTTTTATTATATTTAGCGACATTAATAAATAAGTTATTTATAACCTGTACTCAGAATTTGTAGCAACTCTGAATATAATGACATTAGCTTAATTACCACTAAATGTTTAAGATGCTCTCCTCTCTAGTCTCTCCGATTCCCAGGCAAAACAACAATTTATGGCATAAAACCTAACTCATGGCCTTTCCAGGTTAACCTATCACACAATTAGCCTCTACCTCACTATTCCTTACCCTTACTCCTCCTAAGGCTCTAGAAATAATGACCCCTCAAACCACCCCAACCCTCTTTTGGCCTTGACACTATCCGTTACCTCCTCTTGCAATGAACTATGTCAATATTTTTAACCCTATATCCCTCAACTTTCCTGTAAGTTCAAGAACAAAATATTGACTCATCCAGAAAGACTACTAAAATTAATAGGATTTAGCAATGGATACATTTTATAGCTAAACAAAAAAGTTCGCTGCTAATCCTATTTAGAGATAGATTTATGTTAGGTATGAGCATAATAGCTTATGAATTAGAGATGAAGTCCATACCTAATTTCAATTTTTCTCGGAGTGAAAGTGATCCATTGATGAAATGGCATGGATAGAGAGTGAAATATCACACATGAATAACATAAAAACTTACAATACAAAGTGATTGATAAATTCTATTATGAGCGGTCACTGGTCAGAGCTTGAAGACCTAAAGAAGCAAATTTCAATGCAATTTGGGAATAAAAGTGTCACGCCTCGAGCCTACACCCTGGGTATGGTCGGCAGTCAAAATTATTGTTGGTTCCAAGCGAACCTTTGGCTTGACTTACTACTATACTGAAGGCTATAACACATATACAAAATCTTCAAAGAAAAAAAGCATGCAATAACTTTATAAACAAACTCAAATACTTTATTTAAAGATATGAAAATCTGAATATTATATATGTATGTAACCCATGCTTAAAGTTATAACTCGACTGACTCGTCTATGAAGCCTCTAACATATTGAAGGTAGGTTATCGAAATACTTTGCTAACAATATATATCAACTACTAATACTCAAGATAAATTAGAGCCCTTTGAAAGCAAAGAGGTCTCACCAAAGCTGGATGAAAGTAGTCTTAATGAAGCGTAAGTTGCCGTGAGTACATGAATCTGCATCATAAAATGATGCAACGCCGAATGACGTCAGTATATGGAATGTACGAAATATAAAATTATTAAATGTAACAATAAGCTACTTAACATACTGAGATGAATGAATAACTCTGAAGATAGACTAAAATAAAGTCAAAATTGAATAGTAATGCATGCATATGTGCTTTAAAACATAACTTTAAAATTAAATATTTGCAATAATAGCAAATACTGAAAAAATAATATCACTTTACTTTTCTTGGGGAGTTTCTTAAAACCGACATACATCACATGAGATCATGACGTCCAACAGCTAACCCAGATGGGAGGGCTACCATATAACTTTCCGGGATATAGAACTTATCTATCTGATATGGATCCACTAACAGAGCCTCATCTAAAGGAGTTGACCAATAAAGTGACATACTCAATCCTGCGGTGGCACATAGTTATGAGACTTGAATTTTCTCAACCCGCATCATCTTGGTGCTCAATTATTCTCCCAAAATAGTCTATATATGCTCATAATATATTATGGAAATTGTATTTGAAATTATACTGTGAGTCTTTGCTCAAATCTGTAAAATGTACTGCTATAGTGAGACTAAGCTCACAATTATGTGACATACGGATATTTTGATCTTTCATGATAAACGACAACTTTCTTGAAAATCATATATGTCATAATGGAAAGTTATAATCTTTAGTAATGAATCTTTCAAGAGACTACACTTTCTTTAAAACATAATCTTTTAAAATAGATATAAAGAAATTTCATTGAAATATACTTTCTTGAGCTCTTTCTTGAAATAATGTAGTTGAAGTAAAATATACTTTCTTGAAATTCTTCTAAAATAATGCTCTTAAAGCAAAATATACTTTCTTGAAAATCTTGAACTTACTTTATTCATGAAGACAATGCATATGAATTACTACGATAAGATATTTCAACTAGCTTTAACTAAAAAGGATTCATGGGGTAGAGTAAGCATGAAACATTAATCAACAATCACCAACAATATAAAGAATAACAATTTCAATAATAGAATTCAACAATAGGAAGTTTGAATTAGAAATAACTTGTATTCATGAACTTTGGGATAAAAATCCTAACTTTGATCTCATTAACTGAAACTGTAGATGTAGGGCGTGAGGAAGAACTAAGTTCCTCACTGTGATAGCCTTACATATCTTAAACGCTCCATGGATCTTAAAGAAGAATCCTAACTTGATGAAGAATGATCAGGAAACTCTTTCTTGAGATTCTTAGATTCGTTTCTTGAAAATCCTATATTTGACGGTAGATTCTTGCTTAAGATACATAATTTATATGTTAGAATTACTAGAAAATTATGAAAATATGCTTACCTTGATTTGGAAGGAAGAATTTTGATGGACTTGTTCAAAAATCAAGTATTGAACCCTAGAATTGAATTCTTGATTTTATTAGAGATAGGAAGAGGATTTTGATGTTAGAATCTTGTAGAAATTCAAGGATTTATATTGTGAGATCATGGGTTGTTGGGGTAGATCAAGGGGTGAAAAATGTGAAAAGAAACTCAAAATTGTGTTTTAATGAAATATAGAAATTTTTATATATAACTTATATACATGATATACAAGTGATATACATTGCCTACAGGCCCTTTTACGGCATGTAAAATGATCCAAGACTCGTGGATTGTATCCACGGAATTCATGCAAAAATTTCAACTCTATGAACCCATTCCATGACCCCGAATCTACAGCTCATAGATGCATCCACGGCCCGTAGTTTGAACTCGTAAAACTAGGGTCATGAAATCTCTGATGGAGTGTCTCTGGTAAAATAGTCATAAATTTTTACTCAGAACTACAATTGACGCAAACTTAATGGGTTGGACAGAAGACTCATAGACCTTAATTTGATAGGTCATAGACCACCTAACTCTTTATATTATGAGATATATGATAATTTGAAGTTGATCCTTGTATGATTTCATGGAAAAACATTGCAAGTAACAAAGGCTTTGAACTCGGCTTAGTGCTAGAGGTCCCTAATGACCGTAAATCACTTCGGACACACTTTCTATACTTGGTAATGAACCTTAACACACATGAACAATTAGGAATTATCTTGTACGAGCCTATATGCATACAAAGAATAGTTTGGGTCTTAGCTTAGAAATTTTTGGAAAGTTACAATAAGTGATTGTCATATAGGTTTCTTTAGAACAAACATATCTTGATGAGATTTTGTGTTTGTTGGAAAATTTCGTTAACATGATGTATAGAAATGATATTATATTAAAGTCAATGATGGCTTGGCGTATAAGATGAGGCCTTTAATCTATGATACTAAATGCAAGACTACATAAGTCATCGATGACCTGGATCTTTTTTCCTAACCTAAACTTTGTTAGTGAGTCACTATTTACCATGGCCTTGACAGTAGATAAACTCCTTCACATAGACATGAAAATAATAAACAAAATCAGACCTAATTGTGCTAGAGTCAACGTTCAAGTGATCTCATGTAGACCTTCCAAAAGTTATTATTATGGAGTTTGAAAATGAAGGTAATGAGAGATAGTACGCATTGAGAGAGTGGATATTCTATATAATATGTTATCAAAGTATCATAAAAAATGTAAACTACAAAGATATAATGAAAAGGGAATGCAGATTGTTACATCTAAACTAAGGAAGTTAGTTGTGAACATTGGGATTATAGAAGACATTGGAATCCCACTAAAGATAATAGAGAATTTACCATACAGAAGAACGTAGGAAATTCATTAAGAAAAAGATTATCAATAATAACTTTGCAGGGGATCTCTATCCAAACCTGTTGGGTTTTAAAATGTGTGAATGGAAAATGAAGAGTTGCGACTTTTATGAATAGCTGTGACTTTAATGAAAAGTTGCCACTTTTATGAAGAGGGGTGACTTTTATGAAAAGTTGTGACCTTTCCGAAGGGTTGTAGCTTTTTCATAGAGTTGTGACTTTTCTGATAAGGCACAATAAACATTTGTTCACACTACCCTTTGTTGTCTATAAATAGAGGATTTCCTCTTATTTTTTAACAATGAAATAATGAATTTCTAGACTTCTTCTTCTACTACTAAATCTAGTATTCTAAGTATAATTTACGGCCGTTGAGTGGTTCGCTGACACCGTGGTTATAGGTACCAATACACCGGTGAGTAAGATCATTCTACCCTGGGAGGATATATTCCATTAACCTCGGGTACTTGAGGGGAATAATTTCCTTAAGGGGACACTGTGCATTCAGTGGGCTCGATTTTCTTCTTTGAGAAAAATATTTTGTATATTATTTTTAATCTGTTTCTGATTCTATTTTCTCTACTAATTTTAATTTTCTAGTTTTGAAAATACTCTTTAAACTTTGTTGCTCGTTCCCAAGTTCTCCAATGTTTTTGTTCTAAGTATCTTAGGAATACATGATCAACAACAATCTTAAGGAAATTACTATACTGTTGGTATTTCTTGTATTCAACTGATTGAGGGAACCAGATCATGGAAGTAGAAGATTAATGCACTACTTCTCCAGAATTCGGTGTCTTGTTTAGCAAGGTCAAAGTGGGAATGTACCAGAAGCATTGGTGGTATTTCGGTTAAAGATTACACCAGGTAACCTTCTTATTATTTATCTAAGGAGGAAAATAGTTTCTAAAAGTTAATTCTTTTGATATTTTTCATGTGTGTCTTTGGAAAAAGATCTGCAAATCATTTGTTTTTTGAATGAATTTTCCTTGGTCGAAAGTGTTGCCTTTAAAATTCTTTAGTTTGCAGAATGAGATTGTTTGATAAGATATCATATCAAAATGTTTTAGTTGGAAGGCTATTTGAAAAGAAAAGCATATCTATGTGATAATCTAAGAATATGTTTATTCTGTTGGGAGACTAAAAAACTTTTGTAGTTTTATACTCCGTGTGAAATTTGATTGTGTCTGATTGTTGTAGACTAATAACTTTTGTAGTTTCTATTCTGGATAAATTAGACTGTGCAATTGGTTTGAAAACTTCACCTAATAAGTCAGTGTTGTACTTTTGGTTTTCTACTCCGGTTGAATTTGAAACTTATTTGAAGTGATAAAAACTTTATCCACATTCAAAGTTCATTCGGGTTGACGATTTGAACAATATAAAAAAACTTCATTGTTAAATAGAAATAAATTGTACAAAAGTTTTGTCTTTATTGTTAGTATTCTAAATACTAAGTGGTATGTCTAATTGTGATAGCAAAAAAGACCAGTGACTTAAAGTTTGTTATTTTGTGCCTGCAATAGATGCCGCTATGAAATGAACTTTGATATTGTGTAAAGATTGTCAAAGGGAATTGAAGCACTATAATTCTTTTGTAGAATAATATTTCCAAAAGAGGTTCATGTTGCCAATGACATTTTGATAGTATGAAAAAAATATGAGGAAAAACTATTTTCAAATACTTGAAAAATATTTTTGAGATCATATTTAAAATGTGGGGGTTCTTTGCTTATGATAAAGATAAAATTAGACTTAGTGTTTAATTTAAATTTGGAGCAAAAGATATGAGATTCAATGACATTCGTGTATTATGTTTGACCCACAAAATTCTTAGAGTACATTTGAATTGTGGTAGTTGAGTTTCTCTTTTTGGTATGACTAGTATGAAATTACCAAATTATATATATACTTGTTCAAAATAGTTGTGTTCTTTTATGAAAGAGTGTCACTTAAAATGTTGTGATTTTTTCATGAAAAGATTTATCTATTAAAATACAACTATTTGTATAGACATGAATATTGGTGAATAGTCATTTGTCATGTGTTGTAAAAGAAGCATTTGGTTCATATGCTCTTGTTGGACCCGATGAGACTATGTTCATGGGTAAATTCTATAACAACCAAATTTGAAGGTTATGGAAAGGTCCTTCTGAAAAGGACATCTAGCAAGGTGTTGACTCTAAACAATGTTTGTATCTAACAAAATTGTAATAAGTAAGAACAAAATATTTGTGAGAAAAAGTTACCTCACAGAGGGTCTCTTCAAACTCAATATTTCTTGTTGATCTTACTTGCTTGAGTCAAACTGTTTGTGACATGATCACTTGGGACATGTCAATTACAAAATCTTGTAAAGGAAAACTGATCAACTTAGAAGTTTTGTCTAACTTTGAGTGCAATAAATAAAAATGTCAAGTTTGTGTTGAATCTAAGTATGCTAAGCATTCTTATAAATCTGTTGAAAGGAATTATAATCCCTTAGAGTTGATTTACACTGACATTTGTGATATGAAGTCAACACCATCTCGTGGTGGGAACAAGTATCTCATGACTTTTATTGACAATTGCATTAGATACGGTTATGTCTATTTGTTGAATGGTAAGGATGAAGCAATAGAAACGTCTAGGCAATATAAACTTGAAGTTGAAAATCAGTTGGGAAAAAGATAAGGAGTGATAGGGATGGAGAATATAAATCTCCTTTTGCAGAAATATGTTTGGAAAGTGGAATTATCTATCAAACTACTGCCCTACTCACCTCAATCTAATGGAATTGCAAAATGAAAAGAAAAACTGAATTTTGAAGGAAATGATGGATGCATTACTTATAAGTTCAGGTTTACCACAAAACTTGTGTGGAGAAGCTATCCTTACAGCAAAAAGGAACAACAAAAGTTTTGTCTGTTCAGAAAGAAAGCAACAAAAAGTTTTGATTGTTCAGGACACAATCTATTCCATATGAGAAATGGAAAGAAAGGAAATCCAACTTGAAATATTTCAAAGTGTGGGGGTGCCTAGCATAAGTCCAAGTTCCTATCCCTAAAAGGATCAAAATAGGGCTTAAGACTGTGGAGTGTAAAATTAGACTTGAGAAGTCTAGTGAAGGGTCTAAAAAACCTTGGAAAGAATCAAAGGAGAATGTACTTAATAAAGAGATTCAGAAGCGTAGTAAATGTCAAAGGACATCTACTTTCTTCGGATATGATTTTTTAACATTTCCTATGTCTTCTGTAGACTCATCCTTTTGGAAAGAGGGTGTCAATAGTGAGACTAATTCAATCTTGAGCAATCATATTGGAAGTTGATTGATCTTCCTCCATAAAATAAACCTTTGGGTTCAAAGTGAATCTTCAGAAGGAAAATGAAAGTCGATGGGACTATTGACAAATATAAGGTTAGACTTGTAGTCAAAGGACACAGACAAAAGGAAGGTCTTGATTACTTTGATACATACTCTCCAGTAAAAATGATAACATCTATTAGGGTGTTAATAGCACTAGCGGTCGTGCATGATCTTGAAATCCATCAAATGGATGTTAAGACAACCTTCTTAAATGTAGAGTTGGAGGAAGAAAATTACATGGAACAATCCGAAAGGTTTGTGGTTCTTGATAAAGGAAAGAAAATGTGCGAACTTGTTAAGTCACTTTATGGACTAAACAAGCACCCAAACAATGACATGTGAAATTTGACAAAATTATGTTGGCAAATGAATTTAAGAATGATGGAAGTGATAAATGTGTTTACATTAAAGATACTCCAAATCACAAGGTCATGGTTTGCTTGTATGATGATGGCATGTTTATCATCAGTAGAGACACTTATGACATAAATGCTACTAAACATAGGCTAGAAAGAAACTTTGAAATAAAAAGTTCTTCGGGTTGCTAATGTGATCTTAGATAAAAGAATCCTTAGAACTTCGCAATGTTTAGCATTGTCACAGTCTCATTACATTGAAAAGGTACTTGAGAAGTTCAAATATTTGAATTTCAATATTGTCAAGACATTAGTAAATGTGAGCTTTATACTTCAAAAGAATGAAGGTGAAAGTGACTCACAATTGGATTATGATAAGAGTATTGGGATGTATGATGTATATCAGAAGGTGTACGCGATCAGATATAGCATGTGCTATTAGTAAACTGAGTCAGTTCACGAGTAATCCCAATCAAACTCATTAGATGGCAATAAGAAGAGTTTTGGGGTATTTGAAACATACTTAAAACTATGCCTTGCATTATAACAAATATCCAGCAGTATTGAAAGGATATAGTGATGCAAATTGGATCACCAGGTCAAATGAAGTAAAATCCACGAGTGGATATGTATTTACTATTGGTGGAGGAGCAGTCTCTTGGAAATCTTCCAAGCAGACATGTATCGCTCGCTCTACAATGATCTTTGAGCTTGTCGCTCTAAATAAAGCCGGTGAATCAGTTGAATGGCTCCGGAATTTCTTGAATGATATTCTTTTTTGGCTCAAACCTTTGGCATCAGTATGCATACACTTTGATAGTCAAGATGCAATAGGTAGGGCATGGAGCATGATGTATAACGAAAAATCTCATCATATACCACGGAGACATAATACCGTTAGAAAACTGCTCTCTAGTGGAATTATTACAATTGACTATGTAAAGTCAAGAGATAATGTGTCAGATCCACTAAAAAAAAGGCCTAGTTAGAGAGGTAGCTGAAAGATCATCTAAGAGAATGAGTTTACGACTTAGGACAAGTCATCATGGCGGTAACTCTACCTAGCGGACTAGAAATCCCAAGAGCTACGTTCAAGGAGAAAACAAAGTTGTGACTAACGGTTCGGCATTGTCAACCAACTCAATCCATTCTCATGATGAAGACAATGCTCAGGAACAAGGATAAAACATTAAGGTTTGTTAACGAGTTAATAAAGTTTAAAGTTTTTAATGAGTTGCTAAGTTTGGAAGATTTGACCAAATAGTATATCTACGCGATAACACGTATTAGAAATCACCTATATGAGTGTGAAATGAAAGCCGTTTCAAAGAGAATCATTGTAAAAAACCTATTCTCTATCACTCATGAAACCAGGAGGTGTTCATGGCTGAAACGAACACAACCGTAAGAACCATAAATGGTAAAGGGTTGATTGTGTGACATATGGTTGTCTAGATATACACCAAAGCTCGACGGTTTCAAGGATATCGCATCTACCGATTGACCGAGTATATCCGACATATGTTCACTATGGAAAGTTCAAAGGGAAACCTACTTATCCAGATGCAATTAATTCTTGCTTGTAAAGTATACACACTTGTACGTTTCTTTGTCTTAGAGTCATTCCCCATTCATGCGGGGGATTGTTGGGTTTTAAAAGGTGTGAATGGAAAATGAAGAATTGCGACTTTTATGAATAGTTATGACTTTAATGAAAAGTTGCGACTTTTATGAAGAGGTGTGACTTTTATTTTTATGGAAAGTTGTGACTTTTATGAAAGATTGTGACCTTTCTGAAGGGTTGTAGCTTTTTCATAGAGTTATGACCTTTCTGATAAGGCACAATAAACATTTGTTCACACTACCCTTTGTTGTCTATAAATAGAGGATTTCCTCTTATTTTTTAACAATGAAATAATGAATTTCTAGACTTCTTCTTCTACTACTAAATCTAATATTCTAAGTATAATTTACGGCCGTTGAGTGGTTCGCTGACACCGTGGTTATAGGTACCAATACACCGGTGAGTAAGATCATTCTACCCTGGGAGGATATATTCCATTAACCTCGGGTACTTGAGGGGAATAATTTCCTTAAGGGGACACTGTGCATTCAGTGGGCTCGATTTTCTTCTTTGAGAAAAATATTTTGTATAATATTTTTAATCTGTTTCTGATTCTATTTTCTCTACTAATTTAAATTTTCTAGTTTTGAAAATACTCTTTAAACTTTGTTACTCGTTCCCAAGTTCTCCAAAGTTTTTGTTCTAAGTATCTTAGGAATACATGATCAACAACAAAACCAACAATAAATTTGATGTTGCATTTGAAGAAGAGATCATCTCGGACAATCAGAAAATGTGAAACATTGAAATGAAGAAAGTTAGAGAAACTACAAAAGATAACGAGGAAGTTGATAACAATAGCCAGACATATAATAATTAAGAGTTTTCAACCCTTGAGGATCAAGTGATCAGTCCATGTGCAACAAGAATTGTAGACAACATGAAATGTTAAAGAAGCCACAAAAGGAGATAATATTGGCCGAGCACAATTCCAACCACAAAGATTCAAAAGGGGAAAATCTACACAAGTTTGAGACTCCAAGATTTAATTGTAGAAGCAGCAATGAGAAAATAACAAAGCAGTAAGACATGTTACAACCAGTTTTTCAAAGAAATGGGGGTAACAGAGTGGAAGGAGTAACATAAATGGAAGAAGGGGAGTTTGATATCACATTCAACAATCAGTTGAGTTGAGTACTCCTTGCAACACAGACTAGGCATAACAAACACAACATGGTAATAAATTAAAGGAGTAGACAAGCCTAACGCTTCATCTGTTTGCCATTAATGAAGGTCTTAATCATTTAAATCTTAGTCACTAAGGGGCCGTTTGGTTTGAATACAAGTTATGCTGGGATAAGTTATAATGAGATAAGTTATGCTGAGATTAGTTATGTTGGGATTAGTTATCCTGGCATTATTTCTTATTGATTGTTTGGTTTGTTGTACTAAAAATAATAACCATTGCATAGTTCCTAAAAATAAGTGGTTTGATTACAAAAATACCCTCTTATTTAGCTTTCGTATATACTTTTTTGGTAGAGTTTTAGTTACTCATTCTTAAAAAAAAACATCCACCTTATTTAGCTTAACTGTTTTTATGTAGGAATTCCCATAAATTTCTATCGTTAATTAGGTTCTAATTAGTGGACATTGCACTAGAATTAGTAGCTTGACATTGCAAAACATGAACCTTATCAGCTGCTAGTAAATGGTTTCAATTATTATATAATAAAAATAATTGAAACCAAAGAGCATAAAATTAGTGAAGCAATTAATAAGGAAGTATGAGTTTTTTTTTTCAAACAAAGCAAGAATTTCAAAAGATTAAACTATTTACATGGAGAATGTACTTGATTACTTTGAAAAGTGATAATTAAAGGGTTTGAAGGGTAGTTTTGTCATTTAATAAGTTTATCCCATGACAAATTATGATGGGATTATTGTACCACCCCTTGGGAGGGATAACTTATCCCGGTACTATTTATTAATCCCGGGATAAGTTATCCCAAACTTTCCAACCAAACACTAAATTAAGTGCCACTAAATATTCATCCCAAGACTATTTGTGTTTATCCCTCACACCAAACACCCCTAAGTTTATTTGTTTTCAAGGTCTAAACCTTAATCATTCAAATCTTAGGCATTAAATATGTTTGCTCTCAAGGTCTAAATCTTAATCATTAAGGGTCTGTTTGGAAAGTCACCCAACTGGTAATTAGATTTGATGTAATTGGGTGTAATTACATTGTTTGGCGTGTTTTGTTGGTCATGTAATTACTTGCTCAACAGGTAATTGAATGTAATTGCCACGTGTTAATTACACTCTCCAATTCTCAGGGGCTGTGAATTGTTAGTAATTACATGGTGTAATTACAAACGGATTACTTCTTAATTTCTTCTTTTTATTTTTTATTTTTTATTTCTATTATTTTAATACTTTTATTTGTATTATTCTAAAATTTTCTAAAAATTCATTTATTATTTTTTATTATTTATATTTCATTTTCCTCTCATTCTCAACCTTTACTTCATGTGATTTCATGCCATTTTTAATTTTGTATTATCTATTGTTTTATGACATTTTTATTTTTTTTGTTAGCATAGTTTTGTTAGTATTCTAAATTTTAAAAGAAAGTAGAATCCATTGTTGAGTAAGGTTATAGACTTACATTTTTTTTTCTTTTAAATCATACTTATGTATGTTATGTTGAAATTTGACATAAGAGTATTATGTTAAATTTTTTGTTTAGAATTTAGAACTTATGTTTTATTTTCATTTTCATTTGTTTTAGTTGTATTGACTTGAGATTTCACATTGCAAATCATTTATTTTTAGCTAGACTTGATAAATTATCTATTTGTCAAATATTTTAATATATAATCTATGACATTTTATTTATAATATCAATATTTTTGTCAAATATGCATTTCATGATGTTCATAGAAATCTTGTACTTTTAGTTTTTATGATTAATTCAATTAAAATATAGTAGTTTGAAAAATATAAATCAATTATTTTTTATGATATTAGTTAAGAACATATGTTTATTAGTTAATATATTTTCAAAAGACAATGTATATCTTAAATATTTAACTTAACATCATTTGTAAAGTTCCTTATTTGTTTAATATAAATTCTAAATTTTAGATAGTTAACTTTTATTTTAAAATTTAATATAATCTTATGATTACAATTGTGCAACCAAACAGTACATTTGTAATTACGCTGTGGCAAACAAACAAGTCAGTGTAATTACTAGGCTATGTAATTACTAGGCAGGTAATACTACCCTAGTAATTACACCTATTCCAATTACCAGGTGACTTTCCAAACAGACCCTAAGTGTGTTTGGGATTCTTAATTACAACCAGTTAATGAGTCTGAATAGGTATGAATGATTAAGATCTATAACAAAGTCTTAATATTGTTAAGATGTTTATTTATGAATTTCTAAAAGATGATTGTTTATTGATACTCATTTCATGTAACACTTCGCATCACAACTCTACTCTTAGAATTTGAATCATATGTTGTAAGTATATAAGCTTGAAATGGGAGATATCCGACTTGTTCATATGTTTTAAGGTCCTTTATTAAGTGTAGGAAGTGTATCAGAAGTGGTTTAAGGTCATAAGAGACCTCTAGCACTAAGTCCAGTTCAGCCTTTCTACCAGCTAAGTTTTTCGCATGAGTTCATGCAAGGGTAGACTTTAAATGACTATATCGCTTTGAATATTAAGATTTCAATGTCTCATGACCTATCAAACTAAAGGTCTATGAGTCTTCCTTCCAACATCACCAAATTTGCATCAAATGATGTTCGGAGTAAAAAGTTATGATTGTTTTACCAGGGACATTTTCAATAGAGTTTTCAGAGTCTGCCAACTATGAGTCCCATTTACGGGTCGTAAATTGAAGTACAAACCGTAAATGAAGCTCATTGAATCGAGCTTCTGAAACCATTTTTTTGGTTTGATCCTTATGGATCCAACTACGAGTCGTAATTTGGTTCCGTAGAATGAAGTCCTGAAACTTGTTTTCTTATCTGATTTTCACGAATTCAACTACGATCCATAAACTAAACCACGGGCCATAATTATGGCTAGTGGAATGAATGTCTGAGGCTTCGATTTCATGCCTAAATTCCACGAACAAAATCCACGAATGGTAGATCAAACAACGGTTCATAGATCTCCCTCATGGAATGTTACGACAGGTTTTTAATTAAGGATATTTTAGTCTTTTGTCATTCTTCCTAAGCCTAAACTTGATCATTTTAGCACCTAAATGGGGATTATATCATAGTATTACATGACAATACTTTCATATCTTTCTCCCCCAAGCGTAGAGCAAGAACTAAGAAGGGCAACCTAGGGTTTCAAGCATCTCCATCAAGTTTTCTTCAAGAACTCTTGTTCTCCCAGGTATGTAAGACTATCACAGTGAGAGAATGAGTTCTTCATCATGCTCTACATCTAGTTTTTTGTTAGCAAGATTAAGACTAGGGTTTTTACTCCAAAGTTAGCCGCTTTCGAAATTCTCCATACATTCTCATTATTGATTCTTGATTTCATTATAGGGATTTAGTTCTCTACATATTTATGATCGTTGATTGTTCTTCATGCTTATTATACTACATGAACCCTATTTAATTAAGATTGTTTGAAGGCCTTGACATATCATTCATTACGCATTGTTTTCACATTCACAAGCGAATTTCAAGTATTTGAGCCATAATTCACAAAGAGTTTTAAGGGAACTTGAAATGTTCCAAGTGCATTATTTTCATAAAGAAAAACATGACTAGTTTTGGAAGAAGCATAATCAGTTTTAGAGAAAGATTTCCAGTCAGTTTTTAAAGCAAGTTTAGTATTCATAAAGAAGTATTTTGAGTAGTAATTCAAGACTGATATTATCAGTTTCCTCAGAAGTGGGACCATTTTTGGGAGTAGTGTTGAGCACCGAATTGGGTAATGGTTTAGATAATTCAAACCCCATAACTGTGCAGTCATCGTAGGATAAGATTGTGTCATTGATTCAGGTGACTCCTTATAAAGCCCTTACCTGGAAAAGTATTGGATGACTCTGGTAATGTGGTCAAGACATTATATCATATTGATTCTCATAGTGATGGTTGTCGGTTAGAGAAACTCCCCAATAAAAAGTAAAGTATATTATTTTAAGTTTTGGTTATTATTGCATATAACTCAGTGGTAAAGTTTTATTGTTTCTGTTACACCTCGAACTTAAAAAAAAGGCTATAAAGGCTAATGAGCAAGTTCACGAACACAAAATGGATCATGGACCCTTCAGGAGACCCTAAACGGTCTGTATAGGGAGGAGGTAGCCAATCATCCAAGGCTGCCAAGATTTGGGTAGATTTAAAATGATCATATCTCTCAGCACATAATGCATTAAGTGGCCCATGATCTATCAATATAAACATCTTTAAGTCCTCTTTCCAACGCCACAAAGTTTACCTTATTACAGGTTCAGAGTAAAATGTTATGTCCGTTTTAGTGAAGCCCTGCCAGACAGTCGAAGCTTCACGGATGGCTATACGGCCGATGAAGTTCTTCACCGATTGTGTATCCCTATAACGGTCCGTGAAGCCTCTCTTTTAATGCACTTCATCAGTTTTTATGTTAGGGTAATTTTAGTCTTTCCCCAAAGTGTTTGGTACCTAAGCTACGTCGTTTTATACCCTATTTCAAGACCTATATAAGTGAATTAAGTCCTAAAACTACCCATTCTAAATCATTCACCTAATTCCTAAATTTCCCTCCAAGTTCTTCCCCAAAATTCTCTCTAGAGCTAAGGAAGAAGAAGTTAGGGTTTTCAAGATCAAGTCTCTAATTCACCATAGCTTTTGGGCATTGATCTCTAAGGTATGTTAGTATTCACCTATGGAGTCCTTTCCTCCATAGGGTTCCTAAAATCTTCAAGTTTTACTAGTGAGATTATCAATTGAAAGTTAGGATTTTATTCAATCTTCATGGGTTCTTTTCAATTATGATTCAATTGATTGTTTTCTATATTTTTATGCATGAATTGAAGTAATTGCATATTTTGAGTTGAATTCATATGAACCCATGCATGATCCATGATTTTTTACTATGAACACATAATGTAACTTATGAACCCTGATTTATTGAAATTATACATGTTTTATGAAAGCAATGTTTATGACTTAAGTAAACTTATAGATAAAGGTATCTATATGTTCTATGAAGCATGGTCACATGACATGAATGACATCTAGATTTGCCATCAATGCTTTTGGGCTATTTTCTTAAATTAGGTCTTGATTAGTATGGTATCCGGATATGTCATCAATGATTATAGATCACGCTTTTAAAATTATTTCCATTAGTAGTATGACACTTCTAGTATGAAGTTAATGACTATGGACCATATAAAGCTATTATGAAAAGATCATGGATGGTGAAAGGTTTTCTCACGCATGGTCTAAGGAGCTACTCTAGGATGATTTTAGCTTGGATTGGTTGCATAATTATGCCTTTCCATGGATTATGAAAAGAATATGATTTAAGACTATTCCGTGGGATGTTTTACTTAGTACCGAGTGGACTAGCGGCGATTACCCATGTCCCATAAACTATGTGCTACCATAGGATGTTGTCTCAGATAGACATTAGTTAGTGGATCCACCTAAGTTAGAAGTTCATGGTCCTTACCTTGGAAAGTAGGACACTCTCTTTTCGGTATGGGAGTAGTACATTGGATTCCATGTTATAGCTCACATGGTCTATATCGGTTAATGGTAAACTTCCCACAATAATGACTTGAGTTACTTTCAAAGTATCTCACAAAGTGTTTTAAATATGTTAAGCTTGCATTGCATTGACCATGATTATGATATATGTTTTCTAACCCTTTTTATTTTATGATTTAACTTGGTCATTGCATATCATGTAAAAGTTCCACTTAGCATGATTTCATAATTTTTATGCATTGCTATCATACTTAGTACATTCTATGTACTAATGCATACTTGTGCCTACATTGTCTCATAATGTAGGGTCTGATGCTCCTACCTCTCATACTCGTGGCTAGTTGATCTCTCTTGGATTCGAAGATTGGTGAGTCCTCATGTTCCGAGGATCGAGTAGCTTTTCTTTATTTTCAATTTTTAGACTTTGTATGTGACGTATGGGTTACGTCCCAATTACATTCCTTATGATGTATTAGATGGCTTTGAGACTTATGTAGACTTCCGCTTTGTTAAACTCCTTTGATGTTTAAAATGCTATCTTTTGAAGACTTTATTTCTATTAGCTTGTATGATGTATGCTAAGTGGCTTGTGTGGGGCGTCTCGGGGTCTTATAGTCATGTCACGTCTAGGGTGTACTTTGGGTCGTGACAAACTTGGTATTCCGAGCACAAGGTTTAGAAAGGTCTTAGGATGTCTCATAAGCCACGTCGAGTAGAGTCCTGTTCATGAGTGTGAAGTGCACCACATTTATGAATAAGAGGCTATGAAATGTTTAGGAAATTCCACTTTTATCATTAATCTAAAGTCATACGATAGGGTGTAACTCTATATATCTCTCTCCTAATCCTCATCCGATGCTTTTCAGAATATGTCCCCTCGAAGAGCATACGTTAGAAGGAATGCAGGTGAGAATGTGGGACAAGAAGCTCCACAAGTACTTTCGATCGACCCTTTGGCCGAGCAAGTGACTAATGATGAGTTTCGAGCCGCATTTCATGCATTGGCCCTAACTATGACAGTTCAAGCAAATAGGGAGGTTGTGGCTCCCGTGAACCCAAGGGTGGGTACGACGGCAACTAGAGTGAAGGACTTCACTAGAATGAATCCCTTGGAGTTCTTTAGTTCTAAGGTTGAGGAAGATCCTCAAGAGTTCATCGACGAGATTCATAAGGTTGTAGAGATTATGGGTATCACTCCAGTAGAGAAGGTGGAATTGGTCGCTTACCAACTCAAAGGTGTTGCTCAAGTTTGGCTCAACCAATGGAAGGGAGAGTGGGCGGTTGATTCGGGTCCTCTTGATTGGGAAAAGTTTAAGGTTGCTTTCCTTGATAGGTTCTTTCCCCTAGAGATGAGGGAGGTAAAGGTACTTGAATTCATCAACCTTCATCAAGGAAATATGAGTGTGAAAGAGTATGCCTCACAATTCACACAATTGTCTAAGTATACTCCTACTATGGTTGTCGACTCTAGGGCAGGGAGGTAAAGGTACTTGAATTCATCAACCTTCATCAAGGAAATATGAGTGTGAAAGAGTATGCCTCACAATTCACACAATTGTCTAAGTATACTCCTACTATGGTTGTCGACTCTAGGGCAAGGATGAGCGAGTTCATTTCGGGTGTGTCCAAATTTATGGTTAAGAAATGTCGTACCGCCATGCTCATTAAGGAAATGGACATTTCTCGTCTAATGATTCATGCTCAACAAATTGAAGAAGAGAAACTTAAGGAAAGGTCTAGGGAAGCCAAGAGGGCAAAGACAGGTGATGGTGGTTTTTTACATTTAAAGTCCGGTGGAAGTAATGGTTCTAATGAGCAAAGGGTGTCCGAGTATCGGAAGTGTGGAAAAAGCCATAGGGGTGATTGTCTAGCAGGTTCTAATGTATGTTTTGGTTGTGAAAAAATGGATCATAAGATATGGAATAGTCCTTCGGTTGCCATGAATGAGGGAGATAATCATCGACGGGCTCAAACTTACCCTTCCTCAGATTCTAGTGGTGGTTAGAAACATAATAGGTTTTATGCTCTTCAAACTCGACAAGATCACGAGGATTACCTCGATACGGTAATTGGTAAGTTATGGTCTTTTAGCTTGTGCCTATGTATTTTTTGATGTTGGGTGTTTTGTTGGCTATGGTATGACTCCATGTGTGGTTAGTGTATTTAAGGTCGAACTTGAAATCCTTGTGGAAACTTCTTAAGTGCTTATTTGTATCAATGGTTCCGTGGTTGCTAAGACTTTGGTGCTATGCTTGGGTTGAGGGAGATGGATTCGAAAAGACTAGAGAGGTTTTCTCCCAAGGGGGAGATAGTGTGCTTCATGGTTGGTGTGTGTGTGGGACTATTTAAATTGTTGGAAGGATTCTTTTCTATGGTTTGGTATGTGAAAGGTCGGAGGCAATGTGATCTCTTAGTATCCCTATCTCTTTCCATTATCTTCGGGTCTAGATTAAGGCACTAGCCCCTCATGGTTCACTCTTTAGGATTCTTGTATTTTAGTCATTCCCATGTTTCCTCATGCATACATGCTCATGAAAAATTTGATTTTCGAAGATATGATTTAGCTTGATTGATTGCTTCATGATTATGTGCATTTGAGTATGATTTGCATATATGTCTTATGAAATGATGTTTTGAATATGTTTTAGCTTGGAGTCGAGGTTCCTCCTTGGTTATGTGCATTTTGATGAAGTTGCATTCATGTTCGGTTGTTAGTTTCTCTCCTACTCTTTTCGTGCTAGTTTGAGTTCCATTCGAGGACGAATGTTCCCAAGGGAGAGATATTATAACACTTCAGAATTTGAGAAAGAGTTAAAAAGGGCAAACGGGCAAGTCAACGAACCCAAAATGGACCATGGACCCTTCATAAGACCCTAAACGGTCTGTATAGGGGTCCACGGCCCGTTTAGAGGGGAGGTAGCAAATCGTCCAAGGCTGCCAAGTTTTAGGTCAACTTCAAACAACCATATCTCTAAGCACATAACAAATTAGGTGGCCCATATTAAAGATCTTTGAGTCCTCTTTCCAATGCCACCAACTTTGCCTCATTACGAGTTTGGAGTAAACAATTATCCCATTTTAGTGAAGCCATGTCAGACAGTCGAAGCTTCATGGACGGATATACGGACGGTAAAGTTCTTCACGGATCGTGTAGCCCTATAACGGTCTGTGAAGCCTCTCTTTTAATGCACTTCATCAGTTTTTAAGTTAGGGTAATTTTAGTCTTTCACCAAAGTGTTTGATACCTAAACTATGTCGTTTTAAACCATATGTCAAGACTTATATAAGTGAATTAAGTCCTAAAACTACCCATTCTAAATCATTCACCTAATTCCTTAATTTCCCTCCAAGTTTTTCCCCAAAATTCACTCTAAAGCTAAGGAAGAAAAAGTTAGAGTTTTCAAGATCAAGTCTCCAATTCACCATAGCTTTTGGGCATTGATCTCTCAGGTATGTTAGTATTCACCTATGGAGTCCTTTCCTCCACAGGGTTCCTAAAATCTTCAAGTTTTACAAGTGAGATTCTCAATTCAAAATTAGGATTTTATTCAATCTTCATGGGTTCTTTTCAATTATGATTCAATTGATTGTTTTCTATATTTTTATGCATGATTTGAAGTAATTACATGTATTGAGTTGAATTCATATGAACCCATACATGATCCATGATTTTTTACTATAAACCATGATTTTTGACTATGAACACCTGATTGTTTCCATTCTTGCCAACTTCTACTAGAAGTTCACCCTTGCAAACACCCTTTAAAAAGAATCCATCAAATCATATTATTCTTCTACATCCTCCCTTCCACCCCTTCTTGAATGCATCAAGTACACATAGAAGTACATTAACAATTTTTTTCTGGCGTAGTTTCTCTATCCATCCTTACCCAAACAAATTTATCAGGATTGGTATGTTTATAACCTTGACATAATCATAATCTTGCAAATTTCATATTCCAGTCACCCATGGAGTCTCTAAGAATCATCAGCTTTGCTTTGTAACAGATGATTCTATCCACATACGCCCTAACTTCTCCCTGCGTAATTTTTGTATTTCTCAAATCTTCAAAGATCGTTGTTTGGTCATGTCATCCTTGAATTTATTTGCTAGGAATTTAGTTGTGCACATTTTGTTCTTATTTGATGGAGAACACTTATGTACATGGTAGTCTTAATCATGAAGTTACCAGAATCTCCATCAATTGCATCATAGCACAACCATTTGTATTTTTCTTTGAATTTACATTTAACCCTCATTCTATGAGCTTTATTAGGCCTTACCTTAATTTGATAGTTGTATCCTACTGCATATTTTTCCAAATCCTTTTCTAAATTCCTTAGCACTCTCAAAAATCATTCCAGGTTTAAAAATAGCAACTTCACATTCATCATCGTATCTCTTTTTTACTCTTCCTTCTTGATCAACACTCCTAATAGCTTCTACAGCTAACCCATTTGTGGTATTATCACTATCACATTATGAGCTATCAATATACTGCCTATCTCCTCCTAATCTGCTAACATATCTATCCTTATTATTTCTTCCAATATCTTTAAAGCCTTTGTCAATACCAGCTACATCTACTGGTATTTCTTCGGGTATTTTTTTCTAGGATTAGGATTTCTTTTATTCCTCCTTTCAGCCCTAAAGGATTTCATTTCGTCATATCATTTGAACCATCTTCATCTGGAATAGCATTTACATCCGAGCCACTACTAGAAAGATTTGTATCAGCCCCATTCAGAACTAAATCAACTTTATTCACATTTGAAACAATCTCATTCTCCATAGTTTCATTAGTATTTATACTCACAAATTCATTAACAGGGCCTGACCATACAAAAAGACCGGCTGGTGTCGGCAATTCCTCCACCTCATAAATTTCATGAACCACATACACATGAAGCTCATCACTATCTATTAAGTCTTTCATAAAGTCTACCAATTGAATATCAGAAGTAACTTGAACAAATTCATTGTTATTTTCATTTTGACATTAAAGTCCCCTCACATTTGTATACCCAAGGTCTTTAGTGTATGAAAGAAATTCGATAAGACTAAAATGATCGTTATCAATGGCAACAACAAATATATCTACTTCCCTTTTGTAAGTAGGGTTAGGGTCTCCGACCACATTACCCCTATGATGAAACATGTCAAAGTATAGTTGTCCATATTTTGAAAAGATGACCCCCAACACAAAAAAAATACCCCAAAAGACCCTAACTTTATATGTGAAATTGCCAAAAATGCTTATTACAGAATGATAATAAAGAAAGTGAAAACAACAAAGAAAATACACCTTTTTCAAGAATAAAATATACAAACATAAGAAATTTTGATAAAACCTTCAATTTCTCCAATATCGTAAAGCTCGACAAAACAATAATCTCCAATACTTATTTTCAACCTTTAAAATTGAAAAATGGGGACATAAATTACAATAATAGTTAGTACTAATTACGAATTGAATGAAAAACAAGGTAAAATTCAACGAGTTATAAGAGAAATCTATCTAGAATTTTGATCAGGTGAAGTCGAAGAAAAGAGAAAAATAGGAGTTGAAAGATCAATTGACCTTTAAATTTGGAGCCATTATGACGTGGAAAGATTTTGAAAGTTGGCATGATATAACTAGTCAATTAATCTATGTGGACACAATTGTGTCATAAGCGCTTGTTGTCAACAGAAAGCTGTGCAAAAAATGTCAAAACGACATAATAGGACCCGACATAAGGTGTCTAATTTGATCAAAATCCAATTAAGATGTCCAAGTGAAAATTGATACCAATTTTAAGAGACCGCCTATGAACTTTACCTAAAATTAAATATAATATCTATATATATATATAATAGGAGAGGCGATAGCGCTTATGACTGAATTGTCTATCGCAATTTCTTTTAACGGAGTTGAAGAGTACTCCTTTATCTTTCCCTGAATCTCATCAAAGAGTTCTTGTCCAAATAAACATTTAGTTTTGGGATCTCTTTTGACCAATTTATCCCAAAAATTGTTATAAAACACCCTATATAAGCAAGGGATTTGTTCTTCAGTGAATCTCAGTTCTGGAGTCCATTTATGAATCCATGAAATAGAGAATTCAATAAAAAAATATATTTGATCAATATTTTCTAAGTAGCAAATATGATCTGCTTGGTATAAATCAATTAATTTAGGAGAGACTTTGATCCAGTCCCTATATAACTTTAAGAAATTTTCAGGCAAAATCTTGACTGTTGGACCATGGTATGACCACCATTTTAGAAACCAATTAGGTAGGTTTTGTTCAAATATCTTTGAACATACTTTGATAAACCACGTATGTTTGTGTCTATCATTGTTATAATAAAGCACTTTATCAAAGGCCTGAATATAATCCCAATATGTAAAACCAATTTTTGTTTGGTTAAGACTTATCTGTCTTTCTTTCATAGTAGATATTCCCCATTCTTCAATGGTAATTATCTGCTTAATAATAATTTTTGAAAAGTTATAAACATTTTCACTTGAATTGTAACCTGAAAAATGCTGAAATTCTGCACTTCCAGTTTCTTTTAAAATTGTTTCATAATATGATCGGGTTTTGTATGACTCACCCGGGTAATATAAACCTGTTATCAAATACCTTTGGAATATCTTCCATGGCTCATCTTTTCTCTGAATCTCAGAGTTTTCAACAAGAAATATCAGTTCTTGTTTCTGTACCTTTTCATAAGACTTGATATCATCATGGTCTTCTTGAGCAATAGAAGCAAAAGTATCTTTTTGCTTTTGTTTTCCTAAATATGCTTGTAACTGAGCATATAAAGGGTTATCTTCTGGAATATCTTCCAGATGTATAGAACTAGATGGTAGAGAAATCTTCTCATTGACTAAACTTTTTCGTCCCATTTGTATAACTGGGAAGTTGTGAGATGCAGATCCATATGAGGATGCTTGCGAATATGATTTCTGTGTAGAGCTGGAAGATGATCTTCCTCCTCGCCCCCTTCCTTTTCCTCGATAATTCGAGGATTCCATCCTGCAATAGTAATCACCAATCTGATGAGTCTTCATAATATATGTCATCTCCATAATCATATGCTTCTCCGTAACTATAATAAAAAATAGAGAAATCTTCTCTTACAATTTCATCAATAATTTTATCTAGAATAACCTCCTTCATATCTCGAGGTAGAGGTATAACTTGAAGAATTGCGAGTAATTTAGGAGTATCAATAAAACAACTTAAGAAAGAATAACTCATTGTAAAAACTCTCTTGATAAGAAATCAGGTAAGGAGTTTTCACTTCCTTTCTTATAAACAATTTCAAAATCAAAGGGAGCCAGCTGTGCCTTCCATCTGGCAAATATTAATTTAGAAGCATCATGTTTAAAATCTTTATTAAACATAAATTTAACAGCTTGCGCATCAGTTTTTATTTAAAACTTTTGATTATATAAATCATCTTGAAATTTCAAAACACATTTTACAATAGTGAGCATTTCATGCGCTACAGTAGCATATTTCTTTTGTGCTTCTGTCCATTTACCAGAATGATATCTAATAAGATATTCAATTTTATCATGAGGATTTATTTGTTTCAAAATTCCTCCATAACCGATATTAGAAGCATCAGTTTCAATAACCTTTTGCCAAGCAGGGTTAGCAAGAGTTAAACAAGGCAAATCATTAATCTTTTGTTTAACAAATTTGACTAAAGCAGTATGTTCATTAGTCCAAGGAGATTTATAATCCTTTTTTAACCTGTCAAATAACGGAGCTAAATCTCTAGACAGATTCTTATAAAAAGGAGAAATATAATTTAAACTTCTCAAAAATCTCTGTAACTGAGTTCTATCAGAAATAATATCAGGAAATTTTGATGCAAAATCAATAGATCTTTGAATAGGAGTTATCTTTCCTTGACAAATTAAATGTCCTAAAAATCTTACTTCTGTTTGAAATAGACTCATTTTTGGTTTTGATATTGTCACAACCCAAGCCTAGGGCCTAGATGTGACCGGCGAATGGGGAACCCGAAGGAACCCCAAACAAGCCTCATAGCGTATCATTACACATCCTTGGTCGCGGAAGCAATTAAATGACCATAAGCGATAAGCATAATCAAGGGGAAAATCGGGACTAAGGGAGCAAGAAAAAAGAAAAAGAAATGATACATAAATACCATAGATGAGTCAAGCTCAAGCATAATACACAACTTCTCCAACACCACCTCTAAACATGAGTACTTAGCGGGGGCCAAGACAAACTACCGGGCTCACCCTCATAGTCAAAACATAACTAGAAAGGAAAAGTTTTATACATAGCAAAAGATCATGAGCAACGTCCCCGAAATGGAGGACTCACCAATAACCACTATAGAAAATTGTACTAGCCACGCGGAGGAGGATGGTCAAGCGGTGCTCCGGTCCCTACATGGTGACATCATGTAGGCATAGAGTATGCGTTAGTACATTTGAATGTACTAAGTATATGGGATGCAATGCAATGCTACATTAGATGGACATCATTAGGAAAATGCGTAATCATACCCAATAGATAGCATATTAATGAAATGAATGTATATGATGTTACATAAAAATCATATTTAGTGGGACGTACGTACATTGTTGTGGCGAGTGACGCCATCCAATAGTATTTCAAGAGCCTACCACCCCCTTGGAGAGGCGAAAGAGGTACAAACCCCTCGATATGGTTACACGGGCCTACCACCCCCCGTGCTAGGGACCAAGGTACCAACCCCTCGATATGGTTATACGCGCCTACTACCCCCCGTACTAGGCAACCAAGGTACAAACCCCTCGATATGGTTATACGGGCCTACTACCCCCCGTACTAGGCAACCAAGGTACCAACCCCTCGATACGGTTATACGGGCCTACTACCCCCCGTACTAGGCTTGGTCGACTCATAACACTTATATAGAGAAAATCATATACATGTGTCCATTTCATCATCATTTCAGTAATTACATAACCATCCGACTCATAGGACGTCCCTTGGACCTTCCCTTTCCTAAGAATTCTATAAATGGGCATTTTATCAAACACATGGTGGGCAATTGTTCATGTAAATGAAATCATGTATTTCAAGAATACTAAGTCCAACCAATTCCAAAATCCATATAAATCAGCCCACCAACAACATACATATATATATCCACCTTCATAATTTGATCATGGAAGCATGTAAACCATAAACATCACATAATAATTCCATTTCATGATAATATGCAAAATGGACCTTAATAGGGTGTGTAGTAGTAATTCCATAATTCAAGAGTTCATAAATAATCATAAGGACCCATAAACTTGAAGTAGAAATAGAGGATAAATGGTTGGACTTGTGGAAAGGAAGGTTTCCACAATCAAACCCACATACCTCAACTTTGGAGAATCCTTGATGAAGATTGGAATGGAGAATCGAAGCTTGAAATTGAGTCTTGAATCCGGAATTAGAGCTTGAGATGTTTGAATTTGGTTGAAGATCTTGGTGGAATTTTTGGAGAGGGCTTAGAGAGTGTTTTTGGAGTTAAGAAAAATGACTAAGTATGGGACATATCCCCATTTTATAAAAAAAAACGTCTCCAACCCGCCTAAAAAAAATAGCTCACTGGAAATTGCAAATCTGCACAGACATGTTTTACGAAAATGGTCATAACTCCCTCATCCTAACTCGGAATGAGGTGAAACCAAGTGCGTTGGAAAGCTAACTCAAAGAACTTTAATTTAATAGTTTGCAGCCCTTCCAGTTCCTTGTGTGCTAAGAGATATGCCCCTTTAAAGTTGACCCTCCAAATCGCAATTTTTGCGATTTTCGAATTTTGATACGGTTGCTCTAAAATTCGGGTTAGACCCATTTCCCACTCAATTGGACCCCACAAATAAGAATATGAAGTCGAATTTCCGAAATCATGCACGGATTTTGAGATATATGGAAATTACAGTTATAGGTGTTTCCGAAGCACATTTTCGGGCATTTTTGGGGTCGTTTCAATATCTCCCCCTTGGGAACATTAAAGAAACGTACATGAGAGACACAAACATGGCAATTTCAGCCCACATAAGGATGCAACAATGCACTTACACCTTATTTCAAAACCTCAACATAGTTGTAAAACCACAATGAACTTGTCAACTTAAACATGAATGTATGCAAATACATGGGGCTGAACTTTGAAGACCTTGAGTTTTATAAGGGCTTAGATCAAAACGCTTAGGCTCGAGTGGAGTGGAAAAGATAAGGATATCGCGCTTTGCATGTCTTGCTTGGTCCTCCAAGAGCACTTAACTTGTTTGATTTTCCTCAAAGACTTTAATGGAGCCACATCTTTGTTTCTCAAGCCTCTTCACTTGTCTATCTAAAATCTGGACCGGGAACCTCTTCATTAGGTCAAATTAATCTTCAAACAACACCGCACAACAGTCAGAGACACAATGGCATCGGATCACCCACACACTTCCTCAAAACATGACACATGAAATACCGGATGAACCAAATCCATCTCGGCTAGGCAATTCCAACTCTAGTACCTTTGCCAATTCTCCTCATCACCTGTATAAGGACCCACGTATCTTGGGCTCAACTTGCCCTTCTTACCCAAAACGAACCCACACCCTTCATGGGTTCCACCGTCAAATAAACCCAATCACGCAACTCGGAATCAAGAGCCCTTTCCTCGCATCGGCATAGGACTTTTTGGCGACTTTGGGCCATCTTCAACCTTTCTCTAATCATCCTAACCTTCTCAAGAGCCTCCATAACTAGTTCTGGTCCTAACAAGGCCACCTCACCAACCTCAAACCACCCAACCGGTGATCTACAACGCCTCCCATAGAGAGCCTCAAAAGAAGCCATACCGATGCTAGAATGATAGCTATTGTTATAGGCAAACTCAATCAATGGAAGATGATCATCCCAACTACCCTTAAGCTCCAATACACAAGCCCTAAACATATCCTCAAGTGTTTGGATAGTCCTTTCGGCTTGTCCATCCGTTTGCGGGTGAAAGGCCGTAGAAAGCTTAACTCTCGTACCTAGACCCCTTTGAAAGACTTCCAAAAGTGTGAAGTAAATTGAGTACCACGGTCCGATATGATGGATAGAGGAATCCCATGCAACCTTACCAAGTCATGAATATATAACCTTGCATAATCTTCCGCCCCATATGTTGTCTTTACAGGTAGAAAATGAGCCGATTTTGTCATCCTATTTCAACGACCACCCAAATAGATCAAAACCTTTTATTTGGGTAAACCAGCTACAAAATCCATATTAATTTCTTCCCACTTCCAAGTAGGAATCTCTATGTCTTGGGTTAGACCACCCGGCCTTTGATGTTCGGCCTTGACTTGTTGACAACTATGACAACCGGAGACGAATTTGGCAATGTCCTTCTTCATGCCTCCCCATCAATACACATCCCTCAAATCTCTATACATTTTGGTGGAACCGGGGTGGATGGAGTAGGAAGAATTATGAGCCTCCTCAAGAATTTTCTCCCTCAAACCATCCACACAAGGCACACACAACCTACCTTGGTACCTAAGGGCACCATCTCCCCCTTGGGAGAAAACTTCCACCTTGCTCTCTTTCACCAAGGCCTTCAATTCAAACAAGGAAGAATCAAGATCTTGTTTTGCTATCACCTCATCAACCAAGGAAGACCTAGCACCATCAACAACGACCACGCCACCATTACCAACCTCTTCCAACCTAACCCCCAACCTAGCCAACCGATGTACCTCCCTAGCCATTTCCCTATCACCAATATCAACATGAGCTAGGCTACCCATAGACACCCTACTCAAAGCATCCGCCACCACATTAGCTTTACCGAGATGATAATGCACACTCATATCATAATCTTTAAGAAATTCTAGCCACCTTCTTTGTCTCAAGTTGAGATCTCTTTGGGTGAAGACATATTGGAGGCTCTTATGATCGGTGAACACATCGACATGTACCCCATACAAATAATGACGCCAAATCTTTAAAGCAAACACCACCGCGGCTAATTCAAGATCATGCGTAGGATAGTTATTTTCATGCACTTTGAGTTGTCTAGAAGCATAGGCTATCACCTTTACCATTTTGCATTAGGAAAACCAAGCCAACTCTAGAAGCATCACAATACACAACAAATCCTCAAGCCCATCGGGCGTAGTGAGCAAGTATAGGAGGCGGACACAAGTTTATCTTTCAAGGTTTGAAAACTCCTTTCGCACTCGTCGGTCGCACTCAAACTTAGCCTTCTTTTGTAGTCAACTTAGTCATGGGAGAACAATAGAAAAACCCATTCACAAATCTCCGGTAGTAACCCGCTAAGCCCAAGAAGCTCCTAATATTCGACGGGGTCAATGGCCTAGGCCAATTTCTAATCACATCGGTCTTCTTAGGGTCTACCTTAATACCATCCCCCGACACCACATGACCTAGGAAAGCAACCTCCCTCAACCAAATTCACACTTTTCATACTTGGCATACAACTTCTCCTCTCTTAATCTTTGCAACACAACCCTCAAGTGACCCGTATGTTCTTCCTCGCTATG
This sequence comes from Solanum appendiculatum, assembly GCA_018342035.1. Taxonomy (NCBI): domain Eukaryota; kingdom Viridiplantae; phylum Streptophyta; class Magnoliopsida; order Solanales; family Solanaceae; genus Solanum; species Solanum appendiculatum. The sequence continues at coordinate 50,882 of JAGDQO010000766.1, read as the reverse complement.
CGAATAGATTAAAATATCATCAATGAAGACCACAACAAAGGAATCAAGGTAGGGTTTAAAGACCCTATTCATTAGGTCCATGAAGGTAGCCGGTGCATTGGTCAACCCAAAGGACATGACCACAAATTCATAATGTCCATACCTAGTCTGGAAGGCTGTCTTGGGAATGTCACCCTCCCTCACCTTCACTTGATGATACCCGGACCGAAGATCAATCTTAGAGAAGTGGTTAGCCCCTTGCAATTGGTCGAACAAGTCATCAATCCTAGGAAGAGGATATTTATTCTTGACGGTTACCCTATTGAGTTGCCGGTAATCGATACACATCCTAAGGGACCCATCTTTCTTCTTCACAAACAACACCGGTGCACCCCATGGTGATTGGCTAGGCCTAATAAAACCCTTCTCCAACAAGTCCCTCAATTGTTCTTTCAACTCCTTTAACTCCGCCGGGGCCATACGGTAAGGGGAATAGAAATGGGTTGAGTATCGGGGAGGAGGTCTATGCCAAAATCTATTTCCCTTTCGGGAGGAACACCTGGAAGGTCATTAGGAAAGACATCAAGAAATTCATTTACGACCGGAACCGACTCTATAAGAAGGGTTTTGGACTCCACATCCCTAACCCTCACAAGGTGATAGAGACACCCCTTAGAGATCAACTTACGGGCTTTAATGCAAGAGATGAATTACCCTTGACTACCACATTTTGGCTTTCCCACTCAAGAATTGGGTTTCACTTGGGAATATTGAACTTGACCCTACGGGTTCTAACAACATTAGAAGCATAGTATGCATGCCAACCAATCCATCCCAAGACAACCATTCAAAATCGAACCATGTTCAATTCAACAAGATCACAAGGCAATATTTTATGCAAGATGCAAATAGGACAATTTCTAGACCTTTCCCTAGCAACAATATATGCACCAATAGGAGTAGACACCTTATATGACTCCACGCAACAAGTCGGGCTCAACATGAAAAACTTTTTGGCAACAAAGGGGCCGTGACAAAGAAAGAGAGGCACCCGGATCAGTTAGTGCATAACATCCAAGTCAAAGTCATTTTCAAAATACCAGGAACGACATCGGGGACTTTTCAGTTCGACCCCTTGGCCTCCCATGCAAGCAATAAAATCGGATGTGCCTTGGGGCACCTCTTGTCGGCCCCCTCTCCCCAAGGAACCGCATTGCACCTTGTGGACGGACCTCCGCTTACCCTTGTTGCGATTTCTGGGGACAATCCATTGCCTTGTGCGCCCATTTCCCACAAACTGTAGCAAGCACCGGTATGTCTCAAACACGGGCCACCATGGCCCTTACCACACTTCGGACATACATCACTAGAACCCATACCACCAACACCTTGGGCCCTTGGAACGTCATTGGCAAACCCTCTATGGGGCGCATGAGAAGACCCTTGGCCTTGATGAAATCGGCCTCCCCTTCGACTTTGGAACTTGCCCTCAAAACGGGCCCTCTTGGCCTCATGACCCCTCCTCTTCCTCAACTCTCTCCTCCTCCATTTGTTCGGCATAGACCATCAAGCGGGACAAGTCCATGTCACTAATCAACATTGCGGACCGGCATTCTTCACTCACTAGGGCAGACACACCCATCACGAATTTATTCATTCTAGACCGTGAGTCGGCAACCAAGTGTGGAGCATATCTTGAAAGTTGTAAACGGTGAGGGCATACTCCCTCACACTCATAGATCCTTGTTTTAAATTCATGAAACTCCACCAAATTTGGCTTCCCTAAGCTCTAGAGAAAGAATCGTTAAGGAAAATCCGTTTTGAAACTCTTCCCAAGGCACCACATAGTTTGCCCCTTCTCCTCTTCCATTGGTTGTGTTTACCATATTTGGGCCACTCCTTTTAGTTGGTACCGCCAACTCCGCCTTATTTTCTGAACCTCACGCCCAGATAGCTAATCATTCTTGTGGACTTCATCAATGAACTCTTGAGGGTCTTCATCTACACTTTAGACCCATAGATTCTGGGGGATTCATCCACACCGAAAGTCTCTCACCCGAGATGCCGGGGTTAGGAGCCTGAGGGGCTTGGCGGTCCCGTCGTATGGCTTGATTAGCCATAGCTTGGCAAAATAAAGTAAGGCATCACGAAAGATCCCCATTGGTCGTTGTTCCTCGGGTGCCGGGCTCGTCTTCCTCTTGTATTAGGCATGATCTAACATAACAAAGAACAACCGTTAGGGAAGAACTTAATTCAACTTCTACAGCACGACTTAGAACATGGAGAAGGGAAACATTTCCTTAAACGTCTCATAGCCTCCTACTCATAGTTGTGGTGCACAACACAACCATGAATCGGACTCTAATCAACGCGGTGTGTTGGACTCCGAGGATCATTCAACCTAGTGCTCTGATACCAAGTTTGTCACGACCCAAGCCTAGGGCCTAGATGTGACCGGCTAATGGGGAACCCGAAGGAACCCCAAAAAAGCCTCATAGCGTATCATTACACATCCTTGGTCGCGGAAGCAATTAAATGACCATAAGCGATAAGCATAATCAAGGGGAAATCGGGACTAAGGGAGCAAGAAAAAAAAAGAAATGATACATAAATACCATAGATGAGTCAAGCTCAAGCATAATACACAACTTGTCCAACACCACCTCTAAACATGAGTACTTAGCGGGGGCCAAGACAAACTACCGGGCTCACCCTCATAGTCAAAACATAACTAGAAAGGAAAAGTTTTATACATAGCAAAAGATCATGAGCAACGTCCCCGAAATGGAGGACTCACCAATAACCACTATAGAAAATCGTACTAGCCACGCGGAGGAGGATGGTCAAGCGGTGCTCCGGTCCCTACATGGGGACATCATGTAGGCATAGAGCATGCGTTAGTACATTTGAATGTACTAAGTATATGGGATGCAATGCAATGCTACATTAGATGGACATCATAGAAAAAATGCGTAATCATACCCAATAGATAGCATATTAATGAAATGATATGTATAATGATGCTTACATAAAAATCATATTTAGTGGGACGTAGTACATGTGTGGCGAGTGACCATCAATATAGTATTTCCAAGGCCTACCACCCCTTGGAGAGGCGAAAGAGGTACAAACCCCTCAATATGGTTACACGGGCCTACCACCCCCGAGCTAGGGACCAAGGTACAAACCCCTCGATATGGTTATACGGGCCTACTACCCCCCGTACTAGGCAACCAAGGTACCAACCCCTCGATACGGTTATACGGGCCTACTACCCCCGGTACTAGGCAACCAAGGTACCAACCCCTCGATACGGTTATACGGGCCTACTACCCCCCGTACTAGGCTTGGTCGACTCACAACACTTATATAGAGAAAATCGTATACATGTGTCCATTTCATCATCATTTCAGTAATTACATAACCATCCGACTCATAGGACGTACCTTGGAACTTCCCTTTCCTAAGAATTCTATAAATGGGCATTTTATCAAACACAAGGTGGGCAATTGTTCATGTAAATGAAATCATGTATTTCAAGAATACTAAGTCCAACCAATTCCGAAATCCATATAAATCAGCCCACCAACAACATAAATATATATATCAACCTTCATAATTTGATCATGGAAGCATGTAAACCATAAACATCACATAATAATTCCATTTCATGATAATATGCAAAATGGACCATAATAGGGTGTGTAGTAGTAATTCCATAATTCAAGAGTTCATAAATAATCATAAGGACCCATAAACTTGAAGTAGAAATAGAGGATAAATGGTTGGACTTGTGGAAAGGAAGGTTTTCACAATCAAACCCACATACCTCAACTTTGGAGAATCCTTGATGAAGATTGGAATGGAGAATCGAAGCTTGAGATTGAGTCTTGAATCCGGAATTAGAGCTTGAGATGTTTGAATTTGGTTGAAGATCTTGGTGGAATTTTTGGAGAGGGCTTAGAGAGTGTTTTTGGAGTTAAGAAAAATGACTAAGTATGGGACATATCCCCTTTTTATAAAAAATATGTCTCCAACCCGCCTAAAAAAAAAAGCTCACTGGAAATTGCAAATCTGCACAGACAGGTTTTACGAAAATGGTCATAACTCCCTCATCCTAACTCGGACTAAGGTGAAACAAAGTGCATTGGAAAGATAACTCAAAGAGCTTTAATTTGATAGTTTGCAGCCCTTCCAGTTCCTTGTGTGCTAAGAGATATGCCCCTTTAAAGTTGACCCTCCAAATCGCAATTTTTGCGATTTTTGAATTTTGATACGGTTGCTTTAAAATTCGGGTTAGACCCATTCCCCACTCAATTTGACCCCACAAATAAGAATATGAAGTCGAATTTCCGAAATCATGCACGGATTTTGAGATATATGGAAATTACAATTATAGGTGTTTCCGAAGCACATTTTCGGGCATTTTTGGGGTCGTTTCACATCACCGACTCATCTTGAAAGGGTTCCTCAATGTCTTTTTCATCGAAAATAACCACATTCATTTCAGGCCTCGACAAGTGGTCCACCACTTGGTTCGCACACCCTTTTCAAGCTTTCACTTCAAAGTCAAACTCTTTCAACAATAACACCCATTGGATCAACCTTAGCCATCAAGTAACATATAAGAGCATGGTTGGTGTGTACCACGACCTTGGTCCCCACAAATAGGCTCTAAACTTCTCCAAAGCATACACCACGGCTAACACCTCTTGCTCAGTGACGGTGTAGTTCTTTTGAGCTACATTCAAAGTCTTGCTTGCATAATAGATCTGGTGAAACAAATTTCCCTTGCATTGGCGAAGTACAGCCCTCAAAGCCACACCTCTAACATTACACATTAGCTCAAATGGAATGCTCCAATCCGGAGCAACAATGATTGGGGCCGAAACTAGCTTCTCTTTAAGACTGAAAAATGCTTTGATGCTAACTTCATCTCACTAGAAGACACTTTCTATTTCAAATAGCTTGCAAAGAGGATAAGCTACTTTAGAGAAATCTTTTATGAACCTCCGGTAGAAACCCGCATGACCCAAGAAGCTTCTAACACCTTTAACCAAAATAGGAGGAGGCAACTTGGCAATAACTTCAACTTTAGCTTGATCAACTTGTATGCCCTCTCCTAAAATTTTGTGCCCCAACACAATACCTTCCTTGACCATGAAGTGACATTTTCCCCAATTTAGCACAAGATTTGTTTCAACAAATCTTAGCAAGAATCTACCAAGGTGCTCAAGTTACGCTTCAAATGTATCCCCCACAACCGGTAATCCATACATACATGTCAACCAATAACCGGTCGCATTGGCACAAGCTCACCATTTTCATTTGGGACCACGACCATACCACCTTTCTTTGGAATGCATTGAACGGGGCTCACCCATTTTCTATCCGCGATAGGGTAAACAACTCCCTCATCAAGCCACTTATGATCTCTTTTATGTCAACTTCTTGCATTGGAGGATTCAACCTCCTTTGATGTTCAACACTTGGCTTAATTTCACTATCCAATTGAATTTTTTGGGTACAAATAACGGGAGAAATTCCCACAATGTTGGCAATCATCCATCCAATAAACATGATAAACTTTTTTAACACACTAACAAGTGCTTATGTCAGTCATTCTTGCAATTCTGAGGCAGTAATCACGGGTAAAGTGTTATTAGATCCCAAGAACACATAACAAAGGTGCAGTGAAAGTACCTTTAATTCAAGATTTGGTGGTTCTTGAATGGATGGCTTTGCGGGAGGACTTTTCCTAAACTTCAAATTGATATCAAGCTTCAAGGGGTTCTTAGAAAAATACCCTAAACTTGATAGAGAAGCCACTACCTCATCATAATCTTGAATTTCTTCCCCATCGTAACTCAAGAGGACGGAGGCCAAAGACTCGCCAACACAAGAGATTTCACCGACACTAGCAACTGCTTCATCAATCACATCAATGACCGATATCACATGGAGGTCACCTGGTTGCTTCATAGACTTGAAAACATTCAAATTAACTTCCTCATCATTTACAAAAAATTTCAATTCACCACTTTTTACATCAACAAGAGCTCTTCCGGTAGCAAAGAACGGCCTACCAAGAATAATAGGGACCTCAGTATCAATCTCGCAATCGAGGATTACAAAATCCACTGGATATATAAACTTGTCTACCTTCACCAAAATGTCATAGATGATACCAAGAGGATGCTTAATAGAACGGTCGACCATGAGAAGACGTATAGTTGTTGACGTAGGCTCACCTAGCCCAAGTTGCTTGAAAATGGCATAGGGCATCAACTTTATACTTTCCCCCAAATCACACAATGGTTTTGCAGATTGAAACATCCCTATAGGGCAAGGGATAATAAATGCCCCTGGGTCATCCTTCTTGACAACTACGTTTGACATATGACACTACAACTATGAGATAGTTCAACCGTCTCGAAATCCATACTTCCCTTTTTCGTGACCAACTCTTTCACAAACTTTGCATAATCCGGCATCTCGAAAATTGCCTCCACCAACAGAAAATTAATAGAAAGAGTTTTGAAGACAGAGAAATTTTTTTGGAACTTCACGTCTTCATCCCTCTTCTTCAATCCTTTAGGAAATGGTGGAGTAATTTTGGGCAATGGCTTTGTAGGTACCGAGGGAGGAACGACCCATGCCTTTGACTTTTTAGCCTCGCTGGAAACAACATTTTTCAGTGCATCATCAACCTTATTGGAAGTTTCATTGTTCAATTTTTAGGCAAGTCCATTACCCTCAAGAACAACAACTTTCCCTTTAGTTTGACTTGCTTTATAATCATTTTGCATATCACTTCCCACAACCTCATCACTCCAGGTCAAGATTGCTATGCATTTGGCAGTATCATTCTTTGGATTGGCCAAGGTATCACTAGGGAGACCCCTATTTGGTCTTGGATTTAAGTGAGCTGAGATTTGACCCATTTGGGTCTCGAATTGTTTTATAGAAACCGAATGACAGGTCACCGTTTGATTCAAAGAGGAGAAGTCAGCTTTCATCTCCTCGAGCACTTTATACAATCCTTCTACCTTGTTTAGGATGCTGGCAAGCATATCCTCGGTCCGAAATCTCTCGGGACGGCATTTGGTTCTTTCGGTTTTGGGCGGTCATGGGGAGGTAGATAATGATCTATATCACCATCCCTATCTCTCCAATTCGCACCCCTATCAATCCAATCTTGATCTCTATCGCTCCATCTACCATCGCGATCTTTGTTCCAACCTTGACTCCCGCCCGGCCTTGGATAACTCAGACGAAAACCCCCCGCTTGGTTCGACAAAAATTATACCTCTTCATTATACATGGCGTCACATTGTGCCTCATCCAGGCTCATTCCACTACTAGCACCAACCATATTCACATCCTTATAACCGCCTCCCATGACATGTTTGGTCAACAAATCCATGTGGGTCATCATCTTTCCCATGTATTCATCACGCTCCTGGTTCTTCTCCATTTGTTCTTCGGTCAACCCAACATTGAGAGGAGATACCTGATCCTCTCTCATACGCCATGCTTGATTAATCTTGGTCATCTCATCAAGCAAAGTCGATTCTATGACAAATGGTTGTCTCATGATTCCAGCCCTGATAAGTTGATCGATGGCATCCTTGTAGAAAGAGTCAAGACTCCGGTAGAAATATTGCAAGAGCACATCGTCCGGCAACCCATGAGTAGGACATTGGAGGAGCAGCTTTTGAAACCTCAACCAAGTTTAATGCGTGGGCTCATTGTCAATTCGCTTGAAATTTATAATGCTATCCATCAACTTCAACATCCTCGAGGAAGGGAAAAATCTTTCATAGAACACCTCTGTGAGCTCCGCCCAAGAAGTAATAGAGTCCTTTGGTTTTTTGGCCAACCACTTCGTTGCTTCCCACACTAGAGAAAAGGGAAACAAACAAAGCCGGATGGACTCTTGAGAGATATTCCTGAAGGAGAATGATCCGCACACATCCACAAAATTACGAATGTGATCATGAGAGTCCTCATGAGCAAGTCCCCCAAAAAAAATCTTTCATTTGAAGCAGTTGGAGCATAGTTCTGGTCATATGAAAAATAGCGTTACCCAAAGTTGGGGGCGAACGAACAGCTCTGGCGCTTTCCATTTGATTTGCATTGACATCATTCAAGTTTCTGATGTCCTCATCGTGCCCAAGTTGACTAGCAATATTACTTCCATTCACACTCATTTCTTCACCTATTGAGAGCAAACAACAAAAATACTAATAAGAAAGATCTACTACAACCAAATTAGTTCACAAAAGCACTTCAATAAAAGAATTCTAAAATCCACTCCCCGACAGCGGCGCCATTTTTGATAATGCTCAACTACACCTCTTATAATTCAAAGTGTAGGTGTTCGCTAACAAGAATAAACCCAACAGTGAGTTGGGGTCGATCCCACAAGGAGTGATACAGAAAAGAATTCAAATACGAAGCATGAAGGTGTTCTAATCTCTTGTAGAATAGAAATAAACAAAACGTAACATAATGTAAATCAATAAGTTTCAATTATCAATATTAAGAGAGTTTGGTAATCAAATGTTAACAAACATGAAAAACACGGGGTTTGAACAAATAGAGAGGGGACCTTAGGAGTGTGTGAGTAATCAAATACTAATTTCGGGTAATGGGTGATGAATCATTGCTTTAAGTTGTTGAATCTAAATGGGTAGGATGGATTGTAAATATAACAACCATTTTTCAATCAGCTATCATGTTTCAAGCGACATCTTTGAAACCTCAACAAGTTTAACAACGCAAAGCAACCAAATTCCTTAATTTAACACACTTTATCAAGGCGGGTTGTAAAGACAAGAGTCAATACAACTATTAATCATATATTCCACTATAAGAACCTTTCAAAAGCAATCATAGAGATCTAAAGCTAAAACTGAATTTGCAACATCAATTAACAAATGAAAACATGAATAAATAACTGAACCCATTTCAAAACAACATTAAATCTTGCAATTAATAATACCCACAAGCTAATTTATGTATTCGATTACATAGTCAAACCCCTAAGGAAAGGGGGTTTAGCCAAGCATAACAATAAGCAATAAATAGTTACCAAAAAGATTCTCCATCGAAATGTCAAAATCTACAATGCTCAATGCCAAAAATCAAGACTAACACCTTAAAGCCCCAATATCTCAGCCCAAAACCCTCTCCGAGAATATGAAATATTGTAAAAGTATCTCAAAACTTTCAAAAGTCTCCCTTTTTCTCTCTTCAAAAATCCATTAATATGTTCCCAAATACTTCCCAAAATTTCAGTACGCAGTCCCATCGGCGAAGTAGGTCAGGATCGCCGAATGACTCGGTGATCCACCGATAAGCACGCCTTCTCGCCATTTGGACTTGACTTCTGCATCCCGTTGTTTTGTTCATTTAGGCGAGCTGGATCGAGCTTGCCGTTCCATTCAGCATATCACTGAAGTGCACTTTCGTTCACCGAGTTATCTTAGTTCATGAGCCAACTCACAGGACAGTTTGGTGAGCTATAATCTCACTCGGCGAGTCGTTGAGTGGCTTTTGCGAGCTCTACCCTTCCTTTTCTTCAGCCTTTCAAACTTTTTTTGCTTCTTTTAACAATGTACTGCCCTTGCCTTGTTCTTAAGCCTCTATGGCTGCACATAAATAATTTAACATCAGTTATGAACACAAAATAGGCATTGAGGACACTAATTCATTAAATAACAAGCCCTAAATGAGTTAAAATTCCTGACTCCTCTGAAGCAAAAATAAAAAATGTGAGCGTTAAGCTAAAGTGAAAAAGAAATGGATGCATCTTAGTCACTTGACCAACTGATATCCTACCTCTTGCCCAAGCCTAAACTAAACCCACAAGTCCTTAGGGATTTTGAGTCTTATTAATCTACATTAATGACGATCTACTTACAGTGCAAGCCTATGGGTCAATAGAAATATTCTAGAATTTATTTGTTAGAGTGAGTGCTTTTACATGATCCATAATCCCTTGAATTGATATTCTTAAATATGTGTGTGATTCTCTCTTATATGAATGGCACTGCATCTTTCATATGAATTATAATATCTTGATTTCAATTGAGTTGTATGATTCGTGTGAATCTTTAGGCAAAATAAGAAGGTTGATACCATTGACTTGAGATGATTTAAGATTGTGCTTACAAGAAAGAATGTCCCAAAATTGTGCTAAAAGTGTTTTGTTTGAAAAAGATGAAAAACCTTGTGATGATATTTCAATTAATTAAATTATCACTTTTAACCAAAAAAAAATAAGGAAAAACATGAAAATTCTTTGCCTAATGAATGATGAAAGAACCAACGGTGAGTGGTGCTTGTTTTGAGTCTTTTTTATTTTTAATCTTGTGTTTTTAATTGTTTAGAGTCAAGTATGTAATTACGTAAACCCTATCTTGGGTGTAGCTGAGCTTTGATCATATGATTAGTGAAAGTTTGCTTGAGGACAAGCAATAGTTTAAGTTTGTAGGTTTGATGGGTTGGTATTTTACCGACTCATTAGACTCAAATTCATGAGGAGTGGGTAAACTCTTAATCGCACAAACATCGTAATGCTTCCATGACAAGACACAAACTAAGCAATAACCAAATGTCAGGAAAAGCTCAAAGAAACACCAAAAAAAGACGAAAGCAAGTAAAGGTAAAAATGTTGCAATTTCAGATATATGCAAGGGGTTAAGCAACAAGAAGAAGGACGACAGTGATGTGAAAATAATAGGAAAAAATAAAGAGGTGAAGCATGACGAGAAGCATTTACCACTGAAAAGGGAGACAAAAGAAGGAAGAGAACAGCAACTAACTCTATCTGACATATAATTCAGCCTGACTCAACATGACTTACTCTAGCCATGAATTTAACTTGTTCAAAATACAACTAAATTGATCTATAATCCTTTATATTATATGACTAGATCTTAAAATGTTAGGACACAAAATACAACTCACAACAAACAAGTTAATACTTTTTCACTGATAACTCTATCAGGTCCCTTGTTGTTTATATGAGCTTGTTCTTGCTTAAGAGATGCTTTTGCTTTTTTTTCAAAATCCTATTATGCAAAACCTAGGTTATTTCTAGCCAAAGTATCCAATATAGGATGGACAAAAATAACCTAGTAGTTTCCCATTTGCTGAGAGCTCTATGCCTCATTTGTTGTGCCCACCTACCACAACAGGCGTGATAGCTTTGCAACTGCAATCTATTCACCTGTCATACATGACAATCACCCGAGGGATCAGGTCCCTCTACCAGATGTCATAATTTGTTAATTTATCAAAACTTCAGAATTAACTTCCACAATTTCATACTTGTACTTACCATGATTTTCTCAATCGGAGCTCCAACCGATATCCCAATTTTTAAAAAGTGCCCATTTATGCCCTTTCCTAGGATATAGAGTGAATGCACCTTTCTTACCCTTTTCACATTGCACTAGATGAGAGAATATAAAACTATCATTAGTGATTTGAGAACTTCCACGTCTATATTTTCCACAAACCGCAGAAAACTCTACATCAACCCATTCCATATCTCCTTGATCATCTAATTAGACTCGGGCCAAGTGAAACTTAGCTAAAATAAAGGAGACAAAACATTTCTAAACTGACAATAGAATCTCGATATTAGATCTGTTGTGTCATAACAAGCCCTGATATGGTCAATATCAAAGCAACATTCTTCCATGTGCTTATCAAAATCACTGAACTTTGGATCTGGACACTCATATAAATTTTGTGAATCATCAAAGGGTTCAGTATCTGAATAAGAATACTGACTTCAAAAATTTTCTCTACCCCAAGTGATGGAGGTCCATCAGCCTATTTTCCAAATTTCTTACTACTGGCATTTTTATGTTGAAGATTTACTTGAGGAGGGGCTATTCCATCTTTAGTTGCCTTTGCCTTGGAGTTACCAATAGGTTTGTCATCACCACTCACACCCTTTTCAACTTGTATAGTAAAAACTCATATCATGATGTACAAGATATCTCCAACGTGGATTATACTTGGCCTCTATTGCAGCCAACCTCTTTTAAAAAATATGTGATAACTCCTCAGCCATTACAAGAACATTGTGCCCTTTAAGGTTATAAGTCTTGGTATTACAAAAGACAAATCTTAAATGCTTTGCGAATTCTCCTGGGACTTGTACCAGTCTCGAATAGCCTAGTTTTGATAGAAACCAAATCTGTTTGTTAAACTGGAGGTTGAAAATGGGAATGATCAAGTGGGTAATCCATTTGTTAAACAAGTGATTTCTAGAGTTGAGGATAGGCTTAGGATTAGTTTAAATGAGTTGAGGTCATTAGTTGAGATTAGAGAACACAGGAGGACATTAGAGTGCGAGCTCGATCATATAAGGAGTTCAGTGAAGAAGATTCATGCAAAGGAGAAGTTTCAACTAACTTGAGTTAAGAATCGTAGTATTGTTTTGGTTCTTTGTCGTTTCATTATCTCTTGAGATATCCATGATTTAAAGTTACTAACGATATGATCAAAATTCGTCGGACTTTAGTGCGCCTATTGTACCAGGTCCATTTCAGTCACCTAGTATCGCACTTCGATTAATTAATTTGAAAGTTTTTAATCTTCCTCTATTGTTTTATTGTATTTTCTCTATGTACTCGAGTCGAGGATCCTTAAAAATTGTCTAGAGGTAGAAATATAATTTGCATATACTTTATTTTCCTCAAACTCTACTTATTGGATTCTATTAATGAGCACGTTATTATTGTTGTATTCTTCAATTGATTTTTTATTTTTACCAAAAAAGGGATTAAAGAGATCATGAAATTACAAAGGAGTGGAGTAACAACTTCAGAGAATCCAACTGCAAGCCTCTTTAAAGTTCCTGTCACGGAACATGTTGTGACTTATAGGAAAGAGGATAAAACGATATTTAATTTCACAAAAGCACCGGATACATATTACGACGTCATCAAGACCTATTTTAAGTCCAATATTACAATTTGATTTTGTCAAGTTATTTTAGTCCTTCTTTCCTTCTTTTAATGTTAAGATACAAAATCTTTTGTTGATGGTAACTTTTGGTTTCATGAGGAAAATGGTTAAAATATTCTTACCTTAGGTTTAGAAAGAAAAAGAATTCGCTTAACCTATATATAGTAGTATGCCAAATAGATATTTTAGGATTCATCTATGTGCAATTTGTTTGAAAAAAATTAAGAAAGAGGATTGAAGATATATTCTTACCTTAGTTTTTAATAGTACTATATAGTAAAAGATATGGGTTGAAGAATTATTTCTTCCGAGTTTTGATTTGCCTTTTTTTACTTCCAAGAGACACAAGACATAACTAATTACTTTAGAATTTTCCAATAATTTTTGGGAGAATTGATTTTCTAGGCTACTTACATTTTTAAAAAAAATAGATTTTATGGTCTTTTATAAGAAATCTTTATATTATATATAAAATAAGAAATCTAAAAAAATGTCATTTTAGTTATTCAATTTGTAAGTGACCCAGAGATCTTTATCTCTTCATAACTTACTGTATTAGTACTAACTATTAAAGTTTGAAAGTTTTTGGTAATTCATTTTTTATTGTTTTTGTTATGTGAGAGTCTTCCGATGTTCTTACTATAATAACACTGTGTGTTTCCCATGATATATACCTGATACAAACTACAAGTGGTTCCAATTTGTAAAATTTATATTTTAAAAATTATTCAAGATATATTTTAGTCTCTATTTAAATTCATGTGTGATTGATTTCTAATCTGTCTATAATATAAATCTTCTTAATACTTGAAGAGAATAATTATTTTGACATTAATATTCAATTAGTACTTATTTCATTGACCAGGATGAAAATGTGCACGAGCATGTGAAATTAAACCCACAAGATACAATTACATATTATGAAAAATAACACATTTTTTCTTCTCTTGTAAGATCAACTTTTGGGTTTACATCGTTTATTATATGTTAACTTGTACCCACAACCCCAAAAAAATAATGCTATTACAAATCATGTACACTAACTAATTTGATTGTTCACTTAGCTGATTGTAATGACCCTCCAGGTCATTTTCTTCATTTTTTGATATTTTCAGCGTTAAGAGCTTTCCTATAGCTACCCCAAGTCATTTATGACTTGCTGAGAGTGACAGTTCGGTCGCTGGGTTGTTTGTCTAGATTTTGTACAAGTTTTCATATTTTGGAGATTTTGAAACTTGAACGGTTGACTTCAGTCAAAAGTTTAAGAAGACGGTCTCAGAATGTAATTCTAACGATTTCATTAGCTTCGGAAGGGTAATTTTAGGCTGGGGCATGGTTGGTTTAGGTCTCGAGATTTCTAGTGTGAGTTTGTGCCGTTAGGCATTTTTACTTTGAAGCTTAAGACAAGGGTTGACTTTGGTCAACATTCTTGGTAAACATGCTCGGATGAGAATTCCGCCAGCACAGTTAGCTTTGGAATATCAAGTTTGGTTTAGAACGAACTTTTGTGCGGTTCCCTAGGTTTCCGGTCTCATTTTGAGCCTTCTAGTGGTTTTAAGCTTAAAATGGAACTTGGGTGTGGGATCCACTTTTCATCTAAATGACCTTTGATAGAAGTTTTGACGGTTCCATTGAGTCCAAAATACCGAATTTGATGGTGTAGCATATTTCGTTTGCTCGCACGGAATTCTGAATGAATCCCGGGCACCCCGTCGGATAATTCAGAGTTTGAGCAAACCAACTTAAGATCTGATATCTGGTGCAGGTTTTTAGCGACCAGATATTAGACTTTTAGCGATCAGATATTTACTTTTAGCGACCAGTTTCGGGTTTTATATCTAGAAATTTCAGGTTTCTACCCTCATTTTCAAATGACGATTTCTCCGTCATCTGGGCTCCGAATTGAGTGATTCGAAGTCCTGTATTATCGTTGAGAGCGTGTATACTTGGGTCTGTGATTAGAAGTTGTTGAGGAACCTTAGTTTGAGGTAAAATTGAGCTTGAAGTCGCTGCCTTAGCTTGGTTATCTTGTGAAATTTTGCATGTTGTTGGGGCTTATATCGGGCCTCAGATTGTGTTCAATTTTGGAATACATGTTCGAGGCATAGTTTAGGACCTTTTAACGGAATAAATTTTGAGATTTCCAGTGCGGGTCCCACATTTTCATTTTGACTCAATTTAGGGTCCATTTCTAATTATTGCGATTTTAGTGTTAAAACATGTTTAATGACTTTGTGATTGATAATTTGATAATTTGGCGATGTTTGGAGGCATTTCGGATGCAAATAGCTCATGTGTGGTGGATTCAGAGAGCTCGTGTTCAGCTTTGAGGTAGGCTTCGGTCTATTTTCTTTATTGAGCTTTGTAGGTAATGTCTAGTATAGATTTCATGTAAATTTGGATGGTATTTGCCCCTTAATTAGATTTTTTCTTGTTATTCCATCCTTTCTTCATTCTGTAGGAGCCTTGGGCTTATTGTAGTTGTTAGAATCCTTAGTTTACGCTGTGGCTTCACTTGTGGTGTAGATGATCTTGATTATCCTTGTTTGGATTGATTCGTCGTAGCCTTAGACTAGGGTTGACATTAGATGCTTTAGGTTGTGTTTTATCACCTCGTAGTTATAGTTTGTTCCCTTTAGGGCTTGTTTTATGTTGTTCTCCATGCGATGTTGATTTTGACCTTGGTGGTTCGTCATAGCCTTGGGTTGATCCTAGCTGTGCTCAGTGTGGGACTGGAGCGGTGTGATTGGCGTTGGGTGTTGTCCCTTGATTTTTCTCCGCCTTTATTGATTTGAATTCACTTCTTGATCCCTTTGCTTGTTTATTAGCGGTGGGCATGTTGTATCCTTATTGAGCTTATAATTATACTGTTATGCCCGAGGCCGTATGTGAGGACCAGTTGGATTCCAGGTTAGTATTCTCTACTATGGTAGAATGGTTTCACTAGCTGTATAATTATTTGATTTTTAGTGCCTTGTTTGAATGCTGGTTATGGTATGCATTGCATTGTTTGATCATTTTCACGAATTTTGTTGTACGATACCAACCCATGCATTGGCATATTTATCATTCAAGATGAGATACTATTTTACTTGGTTTAACTCTAAACTTGTTTTAATGGGAGTCGTACCTCCTGGATCACTTGATTTATTGAGTTTCACGTTTACGAGGCATCAAGGACGTGCTCCTTTCCTACTTGAGATATTAGAGTCATCTGGGAGGTGATTAGTTTTCATTTGACTACCCGGTGCATCGACGCCCTTTCTTGCATGATTTTGGTCTTGCTAGTGCCTTAGGGAGTTTACTGGGTAGGCGACCTCATTATTCGTTACTCACAGTTTGAGGATGCTACTTCAGGTTCGAGGCTGATATTCAAGGTTCGTGGTTGTTACTTCTGGTTCAAGGCCGATGCTCATTGTTTGAGGCTGTTATCTCCAGTCCAAGGTTGATGTTGATGGTTCGAGCCCATTATTCCCAGTCGAGGCCTATATTTTACGGTTCGAGGCCGTTACTTCTGGTTAGAGTTTTCGATGGTTACTTATGGTTCTGCTTTTCAACCTGCATGCATATGCATTGCATATCACCAGTATACTTATTTTTTTGCACCCTCTGGTTTATGGGGGCTGATTTTGTTACGTTTGCTGTTTGTACCTTCTGGGCTTATAGGGTCCAGTTAGGTTATTGTTTGAATATATTATAATCTCTATTGTTGTTTTATTGTTACCTAGTAGGTTTTGAATTTAGAATTATAGTTTTGAATCCTCCTGGCACTGGGGAGTTGACTTAGTTTCTTAGTTGCTTATGGTTAGGTTGTTGGCTTACAATCTAGGTACGTTCTTGACTCAACTTCTTACCCCTTGTTTCTTGTTTCTATTCTTTATTTACCGTCTACTTTAGTACCTCCTTTTAAGTTACTTATGCTATACTTTCCTTATTACTTGGTATTTATGCTTGTGTTGTCTTTTGAACTCAATCGGCCATTGCCTACTAAGTACAATTTTAGGTACTCATACTACACTTCTTTTCCTGTAGATTGCAGTTGAGTTATCACTATTAATTTGGAGTCTTGCTGAGTAGCTTGGGGTTTCAGAGATTAGGGTGAGCTCCCGGTGTCTGAAGTTACCAGTTTCCATCTATTTTGGGTAGGCTTAGTCTTTATATTGTATTCGGAGATAGCCTATATTTGTCTTGTATTTGTGGAAGCCTTTAACTACTATTTTGGATTAGCTGCTAAACTACTAACGGATGCCAGGTCTTAGGATGGTTCTTGTATAGTTTTGTTTATAATCCACTATCTACTTGGTTCTAAGCACTTACTTTTTGTTGTTGGCTTCTGCTTTGTAGTCATTTGCTTATGGCTCCGGGCTATGGATTAGGATTACCTACTTATGGGGTGTAGTAGGTGCCATCATGACCTAAGAAATCGGGTCATGATAGTTTCGTACCAGAGCTCTAGGTTGATCGGCATCGTTGGTATTAGAGAAAATGTCTAGTAGAGTCTTGCGGATCGGTGTAGAGACGTTTGTATCTTATCTTCGGGAGGCTATAGGGCACTCCTAGGAAATTCTTTTTTTTGAGTCGTATCATGTGTTTTTACTTTGAGTAGCCTCTAAAACTGCTTCATTGGAATCTACTCTCTCCTTGGTGGATAACACGAAGAATTCGATGGACGTGGGCGGAGCATCAACACATTTTACTAGAGTTTCAACACATGATCGGGCATGGAGGCCTTAGTCGAGCCTGGACCTTGAGGTCAGAGGCATTCCTTACCATTCAAAGAGTTAGGGGGAAGCCCAGGATATAGCAGGGTCTTTGGCTACCTCAATTCCTCGGTATTGAGTGTTAGGAGGTCTAAACTCCTCTGAGGTTACGCCTCAGGTAGGTGCGGTTCTTGGTGTAGCAGGTGCTCTTTAGAGAAGAGTTAGGTTGAGTGGTCCCCAAAAGGGTTCTTCGTCCATTTTTACTATGTGTTTGGATTTATAGAGTGGGAAGGGAATAACCCCACATTACTTCCTTCATATCATGAGTTGAGTTAGGGATTGATCGGAGGGTTGGCTTTGCCAGTCTACTTAGAATCGAAGAATCTAATATCAGCAGGGTGTACCTTTTCTCTTGTTGCGAGTCCTATAAGGGTTGTGGAACAGGAATTCCTTGAGACTTACAGTGATGGTGGTAAGAGGCTTTTCCATCAGTACAACAATGACAAAATTCCACTTTTAGGTGAGTATCAATTCAGCAAGGGACATTTTTTTTTACCTATTAGACCTATAGAGGTAGCATCTCAGGTATTAGGGGGTTCTGAGGTTGGCCGTGGTTATGGCGGCAGGCAGAGTTTAGGCTAGACTTTTCATGTTGGTCATTCTAGACCTTTGGGTGTTGGGTCTCATGTTACTCCACTTGGATCTTTGCAGGTAGTTGCTCTCGGTAATGGTTGTTATGTGTGTGGTTACATAGGTCACTATGTTAGCGATTGTTGCAAGGCCCTAGTGCAGTTTGCTAGGGGTGGTTCTGTGTCTGGTAGAGGTAGACAGGGAAAATCACTAAGTTTTTCATACTGGGTTTCACACTATAAAGGTTGCAATGATTTTGAAAAGTTGGGCAACTCGTCTAGAGAGTGCCCCAGGTGTGAGTTGCTTTTCCAAGTATTACAGATATCAGATAGTCCTAGGATGGGGTGGTCAGGCTTAGTTGTACCTATGGGAAGCTTGTTCATCAGCCTACAGCTTGTCCCCAGCATGGGGCCATGATGAGAGGTATTCATCTAGATTAGTCTTATGGGTTATCGGCTCTTTTGGTTAGAGCTGGTGCCTTTGGTGTTGCCATTACGACTCAAGTGTTCAGGCTGAGATCAAACACGATCCGTTCTATTTTTTTGCAGGCCGGTCAGAGGCCGGGGCTTAATGTATCCCTATTTTGTATGATTTGGGGTTTTCATGCCCATTTGGGTTTGTTTATCTTATTACCTCTCGCTGGCTTATTGTGGCAGTTTGATCTGAGGATTGTATATGTGTTTTGCCCCTGTATTTTATTTCTTTTAGTAGTGGATCGACTAGGCTGGGTTGCTTCGATTTGGGAGTAGTGGTTGAGTAACTCCCCGTGACTTTTCCTTGATAGTCCTTTTGTGGGTGTGGCCTTGGGATTGCAGGTTTCCCTTTTTGCCAACCTTGTTGTGTGCTTTTGCTATGATGTTGATCCTTGTTTGATAGGAGGGTAGACCAACTTTGCCTGATTTGAGTTTTGTATGTTGTAGGGCCTAGTTGGCTTAGTTGTGAGCCGTTCCTTTTCTGTAGTAGCTGGGAGATTGCTAGTTCTCAGAGTTGTGTGTTGGGTAGTTCGCCTTCTTTAGTTGTGGTAGTCCTTTTTTGATGCTTTCTCCCTTTTTCTTAGTCTTTTCTTGAATGTAATATTGTGTTTTTACTCGTTCGGTCCTTTTGATTCTCCGATTGTTGTGTTCTTGGATATTGGTTATAGCTAGCTGGATGTTGAAGGTGTGATCGCTGGTTGTGCCTGGACTGGCTGTTGTGTTGGTTCTTTATTCCTGTGTTGATAGCCCTCGAGGCCGGGGTATGATTTAAAGTCAGAAAGGTGTTGTTCATTGGTAATTTCAAGCCTTAGCCCTGTTGGGAAATGGAAACTTGCTAAGAAGATTAAACTTCAAGATGGGGTCATGGTAATTCTTGGGATTTTTGAGTTGGCTCTAGTTTAGGATGCATGGTTTGCTTTTGTCACGCTTGGCAGCTTGCATGGTTCATGATAGGGTTGGTACCTTGTGCCATTAGCAGCCAGTTTAATATGTTGATACACCACCTACCAACTTGGTTTCCCTTAGGATGGGGTGTTTGGCTCAAATTTGTAGTGGCAGAACACTTTGTGGGGTCGTGGTTTTGATATTTCTAAAGTTCCCTTGTTTAGAGTAGGTCGTTGGAGCAGGGCTCACTGCTACCTTGTCATTCAAATGGTGGTCGTCCTTTTTAATTAGTGTGGTTAGCTTTAGAAGGTTGTGTTTCAGATGGGTTTGTTGGTTTTGAGGGTTAGAAATGGATTTTGGGGTTTTGCCTTGGGCTAAGTTCCTTCTCTGGAAGTTATCATTCCTCGATGTTTAGGAGAGCCTGTTGTTTTTCTAAGGTTAATATTGTGTGGGATCGTAGGAAGGTTTCAATTGGGGTTGGAGATGTTCAGGATTGCTAAGGACCGACAAAATGCTCTTGGTGGTTAGAAGATGTTAGATGCGGAGCATAAGGTTAGTTTTTCGATTTGGAAGTTTGGTTGGATCTACCATGGTCGTGCGGTTTCTCTATTTTGTAGTTTTTGTATGGTGATTGTCTATTTCAGATGAATCTGTTGCTTTCAGGCAATTTTCGTTTAGTTGGGTGAGAGTTGGAGAACAAAATGGATTAGGAGCAGTTTTTGATGTTTTGAAGTGAATTTGAGGATTTTCCTCTTGGCCTGAGTTCTGTGATGGCTTTGTTCGATCAGAGAGGTCATCTAAGGGTCTAGCAAAGTACGTGGACTCAGTATCCTTGTCTTGTTGTGCCTTTAAGATAATTTTTATCCTTCTACTTTTGTGGATGAAAGTCCTTTTAGTAGTGGATATTGTAATGACCCTCAAGGTTATTTTCTTTGTTTTTTTATATTTTCAGTGTTCAGAGCTTTCCTGTAGTGACCCCAAGTCATTTATGACGTGCTAGGAGTGACAGTTTGGTCTCTGGGTCGTTTGTTTGGATTTTCTGCAAGTTTTTATATTTTGAAGCCTTTGAAACTTAAACGGTTGACTTTAGTCAAAGCTTTAAGAAGACAACCTCAGAATGCAATTCTGACGGTTTCATCATCTCCGAAAGGGCCATTTTAGGCTAGGGGCATGCTTGGTTCGGCCCCGTGACTTCTGGTGTGAGTTTTTGCTGTTAGGCATTTAAACTTTGAAGCTTAACCCAAAGGTTGACTTTGGTCAACATTCTTGGTAAGTATGCTCGGATGAGAATTCTGCCAGCGTAGTTAGCTCCAGAATGTCGAGTTTTGTTTAAGACAACCTTTCTTACGGTTCCTAGGATTTTGGTCTCACTTTTAGCTTTCTTGTGGTTTTAAGCTTAAAACGAAACATCGGTATGGGACCCACTTTTCATCGAAACGACCTCGGATGGAAGTTTTGATGGTTCCGTTGAGTCTGAAAACTAAAATTTCTAGATATAAAGCCCAAAACTGTATTCTGTTGCTTATGGCTCTGGGCTATAGGTTAGGCTTACCTACTGTTGGGGTGTAGTAGGTGCCATATGACCAAAGAAATCAGGTCGTGACACAGATCTGAAACATTTCACTTACACATCCCTAAGTTTTATTTTTCTCTATATTTATTCTTTTTACTGATTATTTTTTGTTACCACTATCAACAAAATTCATTAATATTTATATCTTTTGAAGTAAGATAGAAACATTGAGCCCTTGAAGTAAAAGAAAATGAAGTGTTTCATATCATTATATACATATTTTATTTATTTTGAGTGGTAAGAACTCAAAGATTATGTGTTCAAGATATATGTATTATGTTATTTTTATTCGGGGTTGATTTATCTTCTAATGTGAGATTTTTAGAGGAGTACGAATTTAGTCAGATCTCAATACAAATATCGGACACAAAATAAAAAAGGAGAAGATACTTATCCATTTTATTCTCATGCATACGAGTTGCGAAGAGTTGAGGTAAAATAAATTTTACCATTTTTTAAGCAATAGCACAAACATGATTTTTTAAACTTAAATCATAATTTTTTTTATGTGAAATTATAGGTATATAGATGTATTACAACTAATAAATTATGTAAGTCAATATATATTGTCATATAGAACATAAACATCTCTTTCTAATGGATCTTATACTATGAATTTGCAAGAAATAACTACTTTTTAACACACTTACAAGAAGAATCAATACATCTAAAGTCATGTACATAAGTATTTTCCTCTAATTTTTATTAGCGTTTTTGCTTTTCGGAAAATACAAATGTGGAATCATGGTCATTGCATCCTAGTTATTTTTTAAAAAATTTTCCTTATTGATACAAAATGAAGGCACCACCATAAAATGTAATTATATTTTAGAAAAATATATTCTTGCATCTTAACTCTTCTTCGTAATTTCCCTTATGTAATTTAGAACTTGTAAATTCTTTGCCTCGTTGTTTTAATTTCGTTTGGAGGCTAACAACTTTGTGTTGTAGTTACTTTTTATCCTCATTTGTTTTTTTGTTGTTGATTTTTTTAACAAAAAACAACAAAAAGGTTTAATTAACAAATAACAAATGCTGATCCATTTGATGGTCATATGCCTTTGGTATTTTAGGAATGTGGTTAATTATGTACTCTTGAGCATTTGTTTCTATAACATGTAAGCTTGTAACGTTTTAACGTGTAACAAATATATATATCCAAGTGCATATTATACAATGAATTAGTTCAATGAAAAGATATAATCAAATGGGTTCAATTTAGAGGTTTAGATGGAATAGACTCACCCATGAACCGATAATTAACTCATCAAACGTCACGGGTATTCTTCATGTTGAGCTTCTAATTTTTACAGTTAACTTTTTATTACTAATTACAATACCCAGGTGATTTTGAAAACTAAGCTTGTATTTTTTGGGGTTGTATTTTCTATTACATGCCACACACATATTTTCATATAATGTATATATCTTTCTAATGATTCTATAAAAATTAACAAAGGACACACGTGCAACGCACTTGCCCAGAACTAGTCTTAGGACAAAAATTAAAGTTAAGATAAACATAATCTTACGTAAAGTTGATTTTAAGTAAAAGTTAATAAAAGAGCGATATCGAAAGGGAAAAAAGATCAATCATCACAGAGAGAAAACAAATAAAAGAAAAGTCTAAGTTAATAATAAATAAGTAGAGAAGAGTTGGTTTTAGAATAAAAACAATGTGCTAAGTAGGAGTGGGACTTTGACACAAAATGGAAACAAGCGAACAACCATAAACTAACTTGCGTACAACCACTGCAAAAATCAAACTATTTTTATATGGGTGCTTGCTATATAATTTTATACCTTTTTTGTTAATTTCTATATTAAAATATATATTTCGATATGAGGTTAATGGGTAGTCAAGCATATGAAAGGCTCTATGTGGATCCGCCCCTACTGCAAAATCAATTCAAATATTGTCCTTGTTCTCTACCTAGTGGAGATCTGCTAAGTGGAAGTACATCTAGGTTTGATGGTGAAGTTGGAAAGTTTGACGATTCTAAGAATCTGGAAAACAAAGAAGTGGTTAGCTTCCTCTTGGGTAAGCTTTGTGATTTGAATCTTGATGATAATTCAGAGCATGTCCATGAACAAATGGATGGGATGATTCTGAATTTGCTCCATCATATAAAGGATTTAGAAAGGCAGGTGAAGGTGTGAAAAGACTAGGTCCACCAAAATGCAATGCTAGCTACAATAATGCTCAATAATGACTTAACAGAGCTTAAAATGTTGTGGATGGAAAGGGAGAAGACTCAAAGTCTAAATAAGTGTAAGATTTCCATGAAAGACTCTAGCACAAAAAGTCTAAAAATATATGGAAATTGCTTTATAGAAAGCATGTGGCCAAGCTGAACTTGCAAACCTGACAGTGAAAAACCATGACAATTAAAATGTTGAAATTAGTGCAGAGATGGAGACTCGAAAGTTAAGTGCATCATAATCTACAAAAACTTGCTGGGAGGGTGTAAAGATGGAGAAGAAGTGCCTAAAGAAGCTTGGAGTCTAGAAAAACAAAAACAACTGAAGTGCTTGTTCTTTTTCTTTTCCCAAGCTCCAAGCTTCTTTCGGCACTTCTTATCCCTCTTTGGAACCTCAAATCAGATTGTTGCAGATTCTGATGCGCTTAACTTGCAATCTTCCATCTCTGTTCTTATTTAAGCATTTTAGTTATCATGAATTTTCAGTGAGAGGTTTGCATAGTAAAGTTTGCCACTTGCTTTTTGTAAAGAAGTCTCTATATCTGTGAACCTTTTCTTATTAGCATCATTCATGACTTGCTTACCTATATTTATTCTTTGGGTCTCTTCCATTTTCATCCGCAATATCATAAGCTCAATTAAGTCATTACAGAGCTTATTTGCTGATTGCATTGCCTTAGGGTAGGCCGAGTCTTCTCACTCCTTCAGATGCCTTTCGAAATCCTTTATATAATGGGGCAAATTCAAAATTATCTTATCCATTTTTCCATGGACCTACTCGGAATTATCATCAAGATTTAAATCACAAAACTTACTCAGGACGGTGCTAACCACTTCTTGATTTTCATCTGAGATTCTCCAAACTTCCGAACTATACTATCAAACGTCTATCTACTTCCACTTGGCATGTCCCAGAAGGTAGAGAACAAGGACAAGCTTGGGATAAATTTGGCAAAAGGGGTGGACCCACATAGAGCATTTCGGGTTCTGGAGAACCCATTAACCTCATATTGAACTCTCTCTCTCTCTCTCTATATATATATATATTAAAAAGAATGGTTTAGAATTATACATCACGCTCCCACATAATAAATAGCTTTATTGGTGAAGTGGTTGTCAATGCTTATGGTCATTGGTTTGTTTTCATTTTGTGTCAGAGTTCGATTCCTACCTAACATATTGCTTTTATTTTAAAATCAAATATTCTCAACTTATTTATTATTCACTTAAACTTTTTTTTTCTCCCTATGCTGACTGTTCATTTTTTTCTTTCATTGCTGCTATTTTTCTTACTTTTCCTAAAAATATATTCTTTATTTCATATTATATTTATCATTTCTATTCCTTTTTCCACTATCATATTCAAATATGATAACTTTTTTATTTATCTATGAGAAGTGTTAATTTTTTGCATTTATATTTTAGGATTGATAGCTAAGGGAGCAGCCACGACCTTAAAATCGCCATTTCTTTGCAGGAACTTTGAGTGTTCCCTTAGTTCAGCGGCAAAAGTTGTGACATTCCTCTTCAACAATTTTTTCATTGAAGTAGTGATATTAAATGTCTTTGGGGATTCAGGATGTTGGGTTGAATCGCTAAAACCCATTGAGAATATAATGGCCTTAGACCACATTTTGTTACAAAGTTCTATGTATGTAGGGTGCTTGCTTCTAGATATGCGGCCGTTTAGTGCAATGCATCTATAAACTAAGGTGTGTAGCTAAACAAAATAATTTCCGGGAAAGCTAGTGGCTATGTAGGTTGGGTGCTTCCCTTAGCATATGCGACACTTTCGTGAAATCCAACTATGTACTAAGACATGCATCTGATAACAATAAGTATTTTCGTCATAGCTAAGTATTCATTGCTATGGGCAATATAATGGGTATTTATGTTAGTAAGGAAATTAGAAATATAGTTTAAGGAAAGTTACCACAAATTTAAACCAGAAACTCAAAACTTTATTTTGCATCAGAGTTGGAAATTTAAAATGAGTTTGAACTTGATTCATATGGTTTTTACTCAAATGATTACCCGTGGAAGATATAAATGGGGTTGAGAGAGATTTAAAATCACCCAGAAGGAAGTTATCATGAAGGACCTACAATCTGTTACCTATATAAATTAAGGTTAAATAGTGTTCGTACATATGCAACCAATATTTTCAGAAGTTAAAACCCTAAATAATTATTGTGGTCCTTAGCATTTAAGGTGTGTACTTATTTCAAGAACGGGACATGTTTCTTTAAAGTGAAGTGCATGCTTCAAAGTGAAGCGCTCGGGAAACTAAATATACCATACATATATGAATTTAATACTAAAATTATCAAAATTCCAAGAGTGAAGTATCAAAGTCATACCTAGACTATTGGAAGTATGGGAAACACACCTAAACTATTACTCATTATTTTGAGAAGCACAGCCAAAACACACCTCAATACTGGCTGGACTAAATGTGTGTATTACACACATACTTAGGTGAGTTCTAGCCTTGACTTTTCATCCATGTGCCTATTTTTTGCTGAAACAATTTTAATCATCTTCTTCTACTTCAATGTACTGTATCGGTGTGGTACCCGACCCTATGAAAATATGTAATCGCTTGTCAAGAAGCTCACCTCAACACCAAGCCACTCATCACACTCTAACACACATTTTACTCTTAAAACGTTCAGACATAAATCTCAATATAGTATAATAGTAAGTATACTTGAAACACAAGAAATTCAATGATTTCGTTAAGTGATAAGTCATGCATTCTTAAGAATCACAATTCACATCATCAAGTTCAATCATGTATGAAGACCAATAACAAGCATTCAACATACGAATATAAATGAATCTGAATCAATTCTAACTAAAATTAATCACATAAAATCCGCTTCCTTTATCATTGTCAATAGCCTTTAATTTTCTATGTAATAACATTATGCCCTCATGCCCTAACTACAACAAGTTCACCCTTACTAATTTTAACTAAGCCTATTTCCTAGGTTAAGAGTTCATGTAGTTCCTCTAACTTTAACTATCTCCACTTCCTTACCTTATAGTTCAACACATAGGCCATACAACCACGAACACCCATTAAAATATTTGTACAATAACACATCAACACACAATTAGGTCAATTTTACTTAATCTTCATATTTTATCTATCCAATTCTAGTCATGATTCTCCCATCAAATCTATAATATGTACATGGTTTGTAACCATAGTTTACAACTCATTCACCATAGCCTACCTTGATACCAGCCATCTGCTACAGAGTGCACGCGTTTCATCCTTTGGTTATACCCCGATGAGATCGAGGAAGGATTTTGCGAAGATGAAGTTCGGAGTCGTGTTTCTTGAGATTCTTGCTTATCTGTTTCAAGGTTTTCTCTTAGGAACGACCATATGACGATTTTAGGATGAGAAGCTCTTTTAAGCTTGGGCTTGAAAGAAAAGGACTTAAAATTTAGTTGGGCTACTGCATGGTGCCACTACGTTGTCCTAGGTCCCACTAAAGCAACTTCAACTATAGTGATCCTAGATTTTTTTGTAGGAGCTTGTTTCAGATCATTTCCATGTGAGACATATAGATGAGCTAAGAAGGAAGACGAATTTTAGAGCTAGCCAGGATTGTCTGCGGTCCTTGTTAAGCGAGAGTTTAGATGAGGCAAGCAAAAATTTTCAAGAAAATTTCAATGGGAATATTTGAGTTCCTACACATACTAGGTCATACAAATTCCCTAGAAAACTGCATATGGAAAGGTGTAACTTTTAGAATACACTGTTTTGGATGTGAGAACACACAACAATGTAAGTGACGAGAATTTTACTTTGAGTTTCACTATTGTTCCTCCTTTTACCTGTACATGGTGGAATTATATGGTAAGTTATTAAAATACTATTCTGAGTAGTTAATTAGATTTCTTATTTAGGTTTTGATGGAGCCATTTGTAAGATGAATTCTTATTACTCCCTCCATTTCTATTTGTTTAACCTATTTTGACTTGACATGTGTGGGCCATGATCATCTCATCCCGCCTATTTCTCTCCGTGATCGTAAGGGTAAGGCCATGTGTAGTGTTGGCTCCTTTCTTTTTTTCACATCTACATGCAAAGTAAGAAGCGGGGAAGTATAATACAAGATCTCCTTGGGCACCCTAGTAGCCTTGCACATGTGGGGTATTAATCCTGCAAAAGCGGATCTCCTCCCTCGATGTACTCTCACCTTTCTCATGGAAAACTTAACCACGACCCCAATATTAACTTCAGTGTTGGTCATCAGGGCGTAGACAGGGCACACTCTGTCTTGAGTGATATCGGTATAATGCAACCATAGTAGATTTGGGAGAAATTTTGGGTTAATAAGTGGATTAGGTTGGGTAATTTGAAGGAAAGATGGGTAAACCCCATCTTTTTAATGAAAATAAAAAAACATGACTCGGGTCCGCAACAAGCCCCCGTTACGGACTCTTCTATTTCTATCGGGGAATTAATTATCGTCGAAAGGAAAATTCCTACCGAAATAAAGAAACTACCCTAGGCCCGAAAACGATTTTGATACAAACTTTTCTGTTTCACGGCAAAATAAAGTCCATCTCATTTTTTTGAACTCAAATGGGTGCGTACCTGATTTTTTCAATTAAATGTCCTTAGCACTTCATTATCCCTGCAAATCAAGAAAACACAAAAATTAGAAAGGCGATGTGTTTCCTTCCATCCAGTGCCTTAGTTTTTTGTCGTGGCTAGACTCTTCTTTTCGTGTTTCTATAATTTCTTTATTTTAACTATTATAATCACTAAAAATTTAAACTAAGTCCTAAAATCAAAAGGAAGAAAATAAGAACAACACACCTATCGAATACCCAAAGTCACGGGTTGCCTCTCATGTAGCGCCTGGTTTAACATCGCGGCTTGACCAAGCTTGTGGATTGCTCATTTGTCAATTAGACTGTTTCTTGATCTCAGTCCACATCATTCTAAAATTAATGTTTGATACATTGTCCATTCACCAAAACATGGAACTCATATCTTTATTCCTTAGCTCCACAACACCATGTTGCGTAAACTTCCCCAATTCGAATTGCCCACTCCACTTAAAACTTCAGCTTTCCGTGGAACAACTCCAGTCGAGAGTTGAACTGGAGGACTTCTTGGCCCGACTAAAAAGTGTGAGGGATGATGTGCTTATCATTGCACCTCATCATGTTCTCCTTATAAATCTTGTCATTCTCATAAGCATGGAGTCTAATGTAACACCTCGAATTCGAAAAGAAGGAAAATTTCTAGTTTTTCAGGTCTGGTGCCAGTACCATTGTAATCCATCTACGAACCGTAGGTCGACTTACGGGCGGTAGGTAGGAACCGTAGACGGCAAGGTAAACTTTTTAAAAATATCAAGTTTTAGGATCCTTTCTATGACTTAACAGGACAGTCCATCATTGCTTTTACAGATCGTAGGTAGGTTTCGTAGGTCTCTCAAGACTTAGTGAAATTTTGAGGTTTCAAGGTTGGACTAACAGTTGGTATGTACGGTCTTTCAATGGACCTACGAACAGTACATGGGGTCCCGTCGTTTGAAGGTAAAAACCAATAATTTCTGAACTTTTCTATGGTTTACCACGACAGTCCGTAGTTGAACCTACGGACCATAGGTTTGAACCGAAGCTCGAGATTCGGCAGTTATTTTTAAAAGCTTTTTGGTCTTTTCCCTAATTGATCTATTTTTAATCTAAGGCAGTTTAGTGCTAATCCTAAGCCCTATATAAGACTTCTAAGTCTAATTCAACTCATTCTAATCACGTCCAAACTCCCTCCAAAGTTTTCTCTAAATATTTCTCTCTCTAGAAGCTTGAAGAAGAAGAAGAAGAAGAAGAAGATCTAGGGTTTCAAGGTCAAGTCTTCTAATTTCACCATTGATTTCAACATTTTGGATCAAGGTACGACGGCTTTCACCTATGGAGTCCTTTCCTACATAGGGTTCCTAAATTCTCCTATTTTTTAAAGTTAGATTCTTCAATTGAAAGTAGGGTTTTCTTCTATTTCATGGGTTGTTTCAAATTATGATCTAATGGATTGAATTAAGTTTTTTTATGCTTGCATTGAGTTAATTACATGATTTGAGATTGAATTTCAATTAACCCATGTATGATTTATGAATTCTAAGCTATGATTCCATTACGAAGTTATGAATGATCAAAAGATGGATTTTATGAAGATATGCATGTTCAATTATGAAAATTTATGATGATTTAAGATTGCTTCGAGAGTGAAGCATTGATTTTTTTGTTGTGAAAGGATTTTCTCACATAAAGGATTAGTAAGGGTGGAAAGGTTTTCTAAACTAAACTTTTAATCAAGATTAAGGAGCTATTCTAATGATAAGACAAGAGGCGATTACCCATGTCTATTAATGATAAGATGACTTATGAATTATGACTATTCCGTGGGATTTATGCTTATCATCGAATGGAAAAATGGCGATTACCCATGTCCCATAAACTATTTTCCACCATAGGTTGTCTTGGATAGACATTAGCTAGTAGATCCACCTAAGCTCGAAGTTATGGTTCTTACCTTAGAAAGTAAGGACACCTCTTTTCGGTGTGCGGTAGACACCGGATTCCATGTTATAGCTCACATGGTCTATGTCGGTTAAAGCTCACTACGCACAATAATGAACTAAGGTTACTCTCTAAAGGTACTTTAAGCATATGTTGTTTTAAGATGATTCACTTGCATTGACCATAGATTTTACTCATGGTTTCTATCATGTCATCATATGATTTAATTTGGTCGCTATATCTTATGTAGAGCCCATTTTTAGCATGATTTTATAATCTTTATGCATAGTTATCATACTTGGTTCATTCTTTGTACTAACACATACTCTTGCCTACATGTTCTCACAAATGTTGGATCCGACTATTCTCCATTATTTCGTGGCTAGATTCTGGTATCGTGATTAAGAAGACTTTTAACTCCTCATACTTCAAGGACAATGTAACATTTACAGTTTTATGTCATTTTACTTTAAAATTTTTATGGGTTACGTCCCACTCTCACTTCATTGATGTATTAGATGGCTTTTAGACTATATTTAGACTTTCGCTATTTTTGTCAACTCTTTGATATATCGATTGTTCTTTTTAACTCTTATCTACTATTATCCTGTGTGATATATGCTAAGTGTCTTGTATATATAGAGAACAAGGTTTTAGAAAGGTCCTAGGATGTCTCATAAGCCAAGTTGAGTAGTGTCTTGTTCATGAGTGTGAAGTGCGCCACACTTATTAATGAGAGGCTATAAGATGTTTAGGAAACTTCACTTCTTTCATTACTCTATGTCGTGTAGTAGAGTGTGACTCTATATTTCCTTTCTCCTAATCCCTATCCGATGCTTTTTAGGATATGGCCACTCGAAGGGCATATACTAGGAGGAATGCGAGAGAATGTTGAACAAGAAGCTCCTCATGTTTCGGTCGACCCTTTGGCCAAGCAAATAACTATGCAGAGTTTAGGGATGCTTTTCAAGTGTTGGCCCAAGCCATGACGGCTCAAGCCAATAGGGAGGCTGTGGTCCCCGTGAACCCAAATATGGGTACGGTAATATCTAGAGTGAAGGACTTCACTAGAATAAATCCTCTGGAGTTTCATTGTTCTAAGGTTGAGGAAGATCCTCAAGAGTTTATTGATAAGGTGTTCAAGGTGCTAATTATCATGGGTGTGCCGCTAGTGGAAAAGGCAGAATTGGTTGCTTATCGACTTAAGGGTGTTGCTCAAGTGTGATTTGAACAATGGAAGAATGATATGGCTGTTGATGTGGGTCCTCTTGATCGGGAGAAGTTTAAGGTTGCTTTCCTTGATAGATTCTTTTCCCTTAAGATGAGGGAGGCAAGGGTGCTAGAATTCATCAACCTTCGTCAAGGAAACATGAGTGTGAAGGAGTATGCTTTGAAGTTCACACAATTTTCTAGGTATGCTTCTACTATGGTTGCCAATCCTAGGGCAAGGCTGAGTAAGTTTGTTTCGAGGGTGTCCCAAATAGTGGTCAAGGAATGTCGTACCGCTATGCTTCTCAATGATATGGAATTTTCTAATGGTACATGCCTAACCAATAGAAGAGAAGAAACTTATGGAAAATTCTAGGTAGGCAAAGAGGGCTAAGACCAGTGATGGTGACTTTTCCCGCACGAGGTCCGATGGATAAGGCCGTTCTAAGTTTCGAAAAAGATTTCTTGATCTAGGTTCCATCAATGCTCTGATTCCTAAGTTCAACAAGGAAAGGGTGTCTAACCCTAAGCCTCAAGGAGGGAATGGTGGTGGATCTTTAGTGTCTACTTGTGCTAAGTGTGGAAAGAAGCATCAGGGTAAATGCCTAGCCGGTTCCAATGCATGTTTTGGTTGCGGCAAGATGGATCACAAGATAAGGGATTGCCCATTTGTGGCTAAGAATAATAGAGACGACCTTTAATGGGGTCAACCTCATCCTCCGTCAGGTTCTAGTGGGAGTCAAAAGTAAAACAAATTTTATGCACTTAAAACTCACCATGAGCAAGAGGTTTCTTCCGATGTGGTTACCAGTATGTTGAAAATCTATGATATTGATGTTTATGCTTTGCTTGTCTCCGGTGCTACATTGTTTTTTGTGACGCCATATGTGGCTATGAGGTTTGATATTCTTCCAGATGTGTTGTTAGATCCTTTTTCTGTCTTTCCTCCTATTAGTGAATCTATTGTGGCTAAGAGAGTCTATGGAAATTGTCTTGTCTCCTTATCCCATAGAATCACTCAGTTTGATCTTGTAGAGTTTGATATTCTAGACTTCGATGTTATTTTTATGATAGTTGGCTGCATTCATATTATGCTTCTATCGATTGTAGAACCCGAGTAGTCAAGTTCCAATTTCCAAATGAACCCATTCTTTAGTTGAAAAGGGGAAATTCTATGCTTAAGAGTCGGTTTGTTTCTTGTCTTAAAGCTAGAAGTTGATTTCTAAGAGTTGCATATACCATCTTGTTCGGGTTAGAGATATGGATTCTGAAACCCCTCTCTTTGAGTTGGCCCCCGTTGTAAATGAGTTTTCGGAAGTGTTTCAAGATGATCTACCTGGTGTTCCTTCGAAAGGGAAATAGACTTCGGTATTGACCTTCTCCTAGATATGCAACCTATCTCTATTCCTCCTTACATAATGGCTTCGGCGGAACTTAAGGAATTAAAGGAGCAATTAAAAGATTTTTTGGATAAGGGCTTCATCCGATCGAGTATCTCTCCATGCGGTGCTCCAGTGTTGTTTGTTCAAAAGAAGGATGGTTCACTTTGAATGTATATTGACTACCGCTAATTTAATAAGGTTTCTATTAAGAATAAGTATCCTCTCCCAAGGATAGATGATTTATTTGATCAATTTCAAGGAGCAAGCTACTTCTCTACGATTGACCTTCGGTCAGAATATCACAAATTGAGGTTGACGGAAGATGATGTTCCGAAGACAGCTTTTCAGACTAGATATGGTCATTATGAATTCTTAGTAATGTTGTTTGGTTTTACAAATGCTCCTGCCACATTCATGGATTGATGAATAGAGTGTTTAGAAAATACCTAGATATGTTTGTGAATGTGTTCATCGATGATATTTTGATTTACTCAAGGAGTGAGGATGAGCATACCAATCATTTAACCATTTTGCTGCAAGTCCTCAAAGACCAATAACTCTTTGCAATGTTTAGTAAATGTGAGTTTTTGCTGAGGTCCGTGGCTTTTCTTGGTCACATTATTTCTGGTAAAGGTATTAAGGTAGATCCTAAAAAGACGGATGTGGTTAAGAGTTGACCTAGTCCTCTATCCCCTTAAGACATTAGAAGTTTCTTGGGCCTGGCTGGTTACTATAGAAGGTTTATGGAAGGGTTCTCTTTGATTGCCTCTCCATTGATGGTATTAACCCAAGAAAAAAAGCTAAGTAAGTATGATCTGAAGCATGTGAGAAGAGCTTCCAAGAATTGAAAGATAGGCTTACTTCCGCTCCGGTGTTGACTTTACCGGAAGAGTCCGATGGATTTGTTGTTTATTATGATGCCTCAAGAATTGGGTTGGGGTGTGTCCCTATGAAAAATGGAAAATTCATTGCTTATGCTTCAAGGCAACGTAAGATTCATGAAAAGAACTATCCTACCCATGACTTAGAACTAGCGGCGTTTGTGTTTGCTCTAAAGATTTGGAGGCATTACTTGTATCGTGTTCTTGGTGACGTCTTCACCGACCACAAGATATGTGTTCAAGCAAAAGGATCTGAATCTTCACCAAAGAAGGTTGCTTGAGTTGCTAAAGGACTATGACATGAGTGTCCTCTATTACCCCGGCAAGGCGAATGTGGTGGCAGATTTCTTTAGTCGATTATCCATGGGTAGTGTTGCTCATGTGGAGATTAATAAAATTGAGTCGGCCCGAGATATACACAGATTGGCCCGATTGGATGTTCGAATGATTGATTTCAATAAAGGTGGCGTTGTTGTTCATAATGGTTACAAATCATCCTTTGTGTCAGATGTGAAAGCAAAGCAAGATCTTGATCCAATTTTGACAGAATTGAAGAAAACGGTTCTTAAGAAGTCCATTGAGGCTTTCTCCCAAGGGGGTGATGGTGTACTATGATATCAAGGTCATTTGTGCATTTCAAATGTTGATAACTTGAGAGACTAGACTTTATTGGAAGCCCATAGTTCATGATATTTCATTCTCCTGGGAGCCACAATGATGTACCGTGAATTCAGGGAGGTCTATTGGTGGAATGGGATGAAGAAAGACATTGTGGAATTCGTGGCTAAGTGTCCTAATTATCAACAAGTGAAAGTAGAGCATCAAAAGCTGAGAGGTTTGTCCCAAGACATTTGTATTCCTACTTGGAATGAGGAAGATCTGAATATGGATTTTATTGATGGTTTACCACGCACCCGGCAACAGTATTACTCGATTTGGATTATTGTGGATCGTATGACGAAATCGGCTCATTTCATTCCCGTCAAGTTTTCTATTCGGTGAAAGACTATGCTAAGTTGTACCTAAGGGAGATGGTTAGGTTGCATGGAGTGCCCCTATCCATTATATCCGATGATCGTGGTACTCAATTCACTTCTCAGTTTTGGAAATCTTTCTAAAAGGGCCTTGGTATCCGTATTAAGCTTAGTACAACCTTTCATCCTCAAACCAATGGGCAAGCGGAGCGTACCATCCAGACTTTAGAAGATATGTTGAGAGCTTGTGTGATTGAGTTTAAGGGTAATTGGGATGATCATTTGCCTTTGATTGAGTTTGATTATAATAATAACTACCACTCAAGTATTGGTATGGCTCCATTTGAGACTCTTTATGGTAGGAGGTGTAGATATCCTATAAGCTGGTTTGAAGTGGGTAAAGTTGCTTTGATAGGTCCCGAATTAGTACATGAGGCTATAGAGAAATTTTGGATTATTAGAGAGAGGTTGAGAACAGCTCAAAGTCGGCAAAAATCCTATACTGATATTAGAAGGAGAGATCTGGAATTTGATATTAATGATTGGGTCTACTAGAAAATTTCTCCCATGAAGGGTGTAATGAGGTTTTGAAGGAAAAGGAAGCTTAGTACCCATTATGTGGGCCCATATCTTATTTTGAGACGTATCTGCAAGATTACTTATGAATTTTACTTGCCTAATGATTTAGCATCGATTCATTCGGTTTTCCATGTCTCCTTATTGAAGAACTGTGTTGGTGATCCGACATCTATACTGCCATTGGAGAGTCTTGGTATAAAGCAAAGCCTTTTTACGAAGAAGTTTCGGTTGAGATTTTAGACCAGCAAGTTCGGAAGTTGAGAAATAAAGAAGTTACTTTCATAAAAGTTCTTTGGAGGAATCAGTTAGTTGAGTGTGCTACTTGGGAGGCCGAGGCCGATATGATGTCCCGTTATCCTCATCTCTTTCCCTCCTTCCCTACTCTAGTTTAAGGTATTTAGTTCCTTATGGTTCACTCTTTTGGTCTCATGTGTCTTAGATATTCCAAGGACTCCTCATTTATACATTTACATGAAAAGCTTAAATATTGAGAAAATGAGTTAAATAGATTGATTTCTTCATGTTTATGTGCATTTGAGTATATGTTGCATATAGACCTTATGGGATGCTGTTTTGAAAAAGCTTTAGCTTGGAGTTGATGTTTCCTTCTCGGATATGTGCATTTATGTGATTTCATTAATGTTGGGATATTAGATTTAGTTCCTTTCCTTCTTACGATGTCTTGATTCTCATTCGAGAACTAATGTTCCTAAGGGGGAGATATTGTAACACCTCGGATTCAAAAAGAAGGAAAATTTCTGGTTTTTCAGGTCTGGTGCCAGTACCAACGGAAGTCATCTACGGATCGTAGGTCAACTTACGGGCCACAGGTTTGAGCCGTAGATGGCAAGGTAAACTTTTTGAAAATGTTAAGTTTTAGGATCCTTTCTACGACTCAACAGGACAGCCGTCATTGGTTCTATGGACCGTAGTTGGTATGTATGGTCCGTCAATGTACCTACGAATTGTACATAGGGTCCCATCGTTAGAAGGTCCAAAACAATAGTTTCTGAACTGTTCTTTGGTTGACTAGGATGGTCCGTAGTTGGACCTACGGTCCGTATGCCGAGATCTAGAAGTTATTTTTAAGGGCTTTTTGGTCTTTTCCCTAATTAATCTATTCCTAATCTAAGGCAGTTTATTTCTAATTCTAAGCCCAATATAAGACTTCAAAGCCTAATTCTACTCATTCTAATCACTTCCAAACTCCCTACAGAGTTTTCCCCAAATATTTTTCTCTCTAAAAGCTTGAAGAAGAAGAAGAAGAAGATCTAGGGTTTCAAGGTCAAGTCTCCTAACTTCACCATTGATTTCAAGCTTTTGGCATCAAGGAATGATGTCTTTCACCTATGGAGTCATTTCCTTCATAGGGTTCCTAAATTCTCCTATTTTGTAAAGTTCGATTCTTCAATTAAAATTAAGGTTTTCTTCAATCTTATGGTTTCTTTCAAATTATGATCTAATAGATTGAATTAAGTCTTTTTATGCATGAATTGAGTTAATTGCATGATTTGAGGTTGAATTTCCATGAACCCATGCATGATTTATTAGTTCTAAGATATTATTCCATGACAAAGTTATGAATGATCAAAAGACGGATTTTATGAAGATATGCATGTTCAATTATGAAAATTTATGATGATTTAAGATTGTTTCAAGAGTGAAGCATTCATGTTGTTGTTGTGAAAGAATTCTGTCACATAAAGGATTCATAAGGGTTGAAAGGTTTTCTCAACAAAACTTAGAATCAAGATTAAGGAACTATTCTAATGATAAAACAAGAGGTGATTACCCATGTCTATTAATGATAAGATGACTTTTGAATTATGACTATTCCGTGGGATTTATGTTTAGCACCGAGTGGACAACTGGCGATTACACATGTCCCATAAACTATGTGCCACCGTAGGTTATCTTTGATAGACATTAGTTAGTGGATTCACTTAAGCTAGAAGTTATGGTTCTTACCTTGGCAAGTAAGGACACCTCTTTTTGGTGTGGGGTAGACACCGGATTCCATGTTTTAACTCACATGGTCTATGTAGGTTAATGCTCAATTCCCACAATAATGAACTAAGGTTACTTTCTAAAGGTAATTAAAGCATATGTTATTTTAAGATGATTCCCTTGCATTGACCATGACTTTTATCTCATGTTTTCTATCATGTCGTCATATGATTTAACTTGGTCATTGTATCTTATGTATAGCTCCTTTTTAGCATGATTTCATAATCTTTATGCATTGTTGTCATACTTGGTACATTCTTTGTACTAACGTATACTCTTGCCTACATGTTCACACAAATGTAGGGGGTACTTTAGGTCATGACACCTAAACTCCTCAAGTTCATGCACTTTTCCTAACCTCTTCTTACTGGCAAACTAGGGGTCAAGATTTAACTTCTTGATCGCCAAATATACTTGGTGTTCTAACTCTGATAGAAGATGGCAAGCCTAACAAAATACAATGTTATAGGAAGTCCCTATTTATGTCGTGTAAGTCGTTATGTACTCCCGTAGTGCATCATCGAGCTTCTATGCCCAATCTTTTCTCTGCAAATTCAAAGTCTTTTAAAAGATCTACTTTACCTCTCAATTTGATACCTCTATTTTGCCACTAGTCTATAGGTGGTATGTTGTAGTCACCTTATGGTGAATACCATATTTAGAAAATAAATTTCGCACCAACTGATTTAAGAAATGTCCAAGGCCTATAACATCTCATCCAGGAATTCCTCACGAATTTTTCCTTTGATGAGTCATAAATTTTGACTCATTTAGGGCTTGTGATTTAATGAATTAATGTCCTAAATTCCTATTTTGTGTTCATAACTGATGTTAACTTTTTTATGTGCAGACATGGAGGGCTAAGAACAAGGCAAGGACAATACATTGCGAAAAGAACTGAAAAAGTTTGAAAAGCTGATGAAAAGGAAGGCTGGAGCTCACAAAAGCCACTCGGTGACTCGCCAAATGAGCTTCTAGCTGGCCAAAAGGTCTAGAAAGTTATCTCATGAACTAAGCCAACTCGGTGAACGAAAGTGCACTTCGGTGATACGTCAAATGGAACGGCGAGCTCGATCCAGTTCACGAGAATGAACAGAACAACTCAATGCAGAAGTCAAGTCCAAATGGCGAGAAGGCATGCTTATCGGTGGATCGCCGAGTCGGTCGGTGATCCTGACTATTTTCGCCGATGAGACTGCGTACAAAAATTTTGGGAAGCTTTTGGGAACATATAAATCAATTTTTTGAAAACAGAAAGAGGACATAAACTTTTGACCCTTACCATAGGGGTGTTACTATGTAATCGAATACATAAATTAGCTTGTGGGTATTATTTGTTGCTAGATTTAATGTTGTTTTGAAATGGGTTCAGTTATTTATTCATGTTTTCATTTGTGAGTTGAAGTTGCAAATTCAGTTCTAGCTTTAGATTTCTATGTTTGCTTGTTAAAGGTGCATAGAGTGGAATATATGATTTATAGTTGTATTGACTCTAGTCTTTACAACCCAGCTTTATAAAGTGGGTTAAATTAAGAATTTGGGTTGCTTTGCATTGCTCAGCTTGTTGAGGTTCGGAAGAACTCGCTCGAAACATGATAGCTCATTTAAAAATGGTTATTATAGTTACAATCCACCCTACCCATTGAGATTCAACGACTTAAAGCAATTGTTCATGACCCATTAAGAAAAATTAGCATTCGATTGCTCACACACTCCTAAGGTCCCTTCTCTATTTTTTCAAACCTCGTGTTAATCATCTTTGTTAACAATTGATTACCGAACTCTCTTAAGATTGATAATT
Organism: Solanum appendiculatum; assembly: GCA_018342035.1. Classification (NCBI taxonomy): domain Eukaryota; kingdom Viridiplantae; phylum Streptophyta; class Magnoliopsida; order Solanales; family Solanaceae; genus Solanum; species Solanum appendiculatum. Next base: position 12,063 of record JAGDQO010000766.1, on the reverse strand, counting down.
GAAACTTGTTGATTTAAATTATGTTGCATATTGTTTATTTCTATTCTACAAGGTATTAGAACACTTTCATACTTTGTATTTGAATTCTTTTTCGTATCACTCCTCGTGGGATCGACCCCAACTCACCGTTAAGTTTGTACTTGTTAGCGACTGCCTACACTTTTAATTATAAGAGTTGTAGTGGAGCGTTATCAAAAAATGGCGCCGCTGCCGAGCAGTGGTGTTTAGAATTCTTTTATTGAAGTGTTCTTGTGAACTAATTTGGTTGTAGTAGAACTTTCTTATTATAATTTGTTTTTTTTGCTCTATGTAGGTGAAGAAGTGAGTGTGAATGAAAGAAATGCTGCTAGTCAACTGGTGCACAATGTGGACATCGGAAACTTGAACGATGTCAATGAGGATCAAATGGGATGTGTCGGAGCTATTCGTTTGCCCACAACTATGGGCAACACTATTTTGCATGTGACCAGAACTATGCTCCAGCTGCTGCAAATGAATGGTTTCTTTGGGGGATTTTCTATTGAGGACCCTCATGATCACATTCACAATTTCATGGATGTGTGCGGACCATTCTCCTTTAGAAATATCTCTCAAGAGTCAATCCGGCTTCGTTTGTTTCCCTTTTCTCCAGTTGAAGAAGCAACGAAGTTGTTGGCCCAAAAACCAAGGGACTCTATTACTTCTTAGGAGGAGCTCACGAAAGTGTTCTATGAATGATTTTTCCCTCCCTCGAGGATGTTGAAGTTGAGGGATAACATTCAAAATTTCAAGCGGATTAATGGTGAGCCCATTCATGAAACTTGGTTGAGGTTTCAAAAGCTTCTCCTCCAATGTCCCACTCATGGGTTGCCAAATAATATGCTCTTGCAATATTTCTACAGGAGTATTGACTCTGTCAACAAGGGTGTCACCGATCAACTTTTCGAGGGTGGAATCATGAGAAAACCATTTGTCGTAGCATCAACTTTGTTTGATGAGATCCCCAAGATTAATCGAGCATGGCATACAAGAGAGGATCAGGTATCTCCTCTCAACGTTGGGTTGACCAAAGAATTAAGGGAGAAGAACCAGGAGCGTGAAGCAAACATGGCCAAGTTGATGACCCAAATGCATTTATTGACAAAACTTGTCATGGGAGGTGGTTATAAGGTTTTGAATACGGTTGGTGCTAGTAGTGGAATGAGCCCGAATGATGTACCATTTGACGCCATGTATAATGAAGAGGTTTAATTTTTGTTGAACCAAGTAGGGGTTCTTGTTCGAGCTATCTAAGGCCGGGCGGGAATCAAGGTTGGAAGAAAGATCATGATCATGGCTTGAGAGATAGAGATCGAGATTGGTGTGATAGGGGTGGGAATTGGAGAGATAGGGTTGGTGATAGAGATCGTTATGTTACTCCCCATGACTGTCCAACAATGAGGGAACCAAATGCAAGGCCTATAAGTTTTTGGAAGGAGGATTTGCTGCCCGCATCCTAAACAGGGTATAAGGATCGGATAAAGTGCTCAAGGATATGAAAGTTGACTTCTCCTCTTTGAATCAAACAGTGACCTCTCATTTGGTTTCTATAAAATAACTTGAGACCCAAATGGGTCAAATCTCAGCTCACTTAAATCCAACACCAAAAGGGGGCTTCCTAGTGATACCTTGGCAAATGTAAAGAATGATACTGCCCAATGCATGTCAATCTTGACCCGAAGTAGTAAGGTTGTGGAAAGTGATGTGCTAAATGATGATAAAGCAAGTCCTAGAAAAGGGAAAGCTGTTGTTCTTGAGAGTGATGGACTTATCGAAAATTTGAACAATGAAACTTTCAATGAGGTTGATGATGCACCGAAAAATGTTGTTTCCAGTAAGGCTAAAAGTAAAAGGTGGGGGTCGTTCCTCCCTCGATACCTACAAAGTTGTTGCCCAACGTTACTCCACCATTTCCTCAAAGATTGAAGAAGAGGGATGAAGACGGGAAGTTCAAAAAATTTCTCTCCGTCTTCAAAACTCTTTCTATTAATCTTGTATTGGTGGAGGCGTTGTTAGAGATGCCGGGTTATGCAAAGACTATGAAAGAGTTGGCCATGAAGAACAGAGGTATGGATTTCGAGACGGTTGAAGCATCTCATAGTTGTAGTGCCATATGTCAAATGTGGTTTTCAAGAAGGATGACCCAGAGGCATTTACTATCCCTTGCACTTAAGGGATGTTTTAATTTGCTAAAGAATTGTGTGATTTGGGGGAAAGCATAAATTTGACGCCCTATGCCATTTTCAAGCAACTTGGGCTAGGTGAGCCTAAGTCAACAACTATGCGTCTTCTCATGGCCGACCGTTCTATCATGCGTCCTATTGGCATCATCTATGACATTTTTGTGAAGGTAGACAAGTTTATATTTTTAGTGGATTTTGTGATCCTCGATTGAGAGATTGATACTAAATGTCCCTATTATTCTCGATAGGCCGTTCTTGGCTACCGGGAGAGCTCTTGTTGATGTGGAAAGTGGTGAATTGAAATTTTGGGTAAATGATGAGGAAGTTACTTTCAATGTTTGCAAGTCTATGAAGAAACCAAGTGACCTCCATGTGATATCGGTCGTTGATGAAGCGGTTTCTAGTGTGGGTGAAATTTCTTGTGTTGGGGAGTCTTTGGCCACCGTCCTCTTCAATTGTGATTAAGAAGAAATTCAAGATTATAATGAGGTAGTGACTGCTCTATCGGGTTTAGGGTCTTATTATAAAAATCCCTTGAAGCTTGATATCGATTTGAAGAATAGGGAAAGTCCTCCCACAAAGCTATCGATTGAAGAACCACCAAAGCTTGAATTAAAGGTACTTCCTCCACACCTTCGTTATGTTTTCTTGGGAGCTAATAACACTTTACCCTTGATTATTGCCACGGATTTTCTTGAATTTCAAACACAAGCGCTTGTATTATGCTAATAATGTTTATCAAGGCTATTGGCTGGACGATTGCCGACATTGTGGGAATTCATCCCCGTATTTGTACCCACAAAATTAAATTGGATAGTGATTGTAAGCCATGTGTTGAACATCAAAGGAGGTTGAATCCTCCAATGCAAGAAGTTATCAAAAAACAGATCATCAAGTGGAATGACGTGGGAGTTGTTTACCATATTTCGGATAGCAAGTTGGTGAGCCCCGTTCAATGCGTTCCAAAATAAGGTGGTTTGAATGTGGTCCCAAATGAAAAGGGTGAGCTTGTTCCAATGCAACCGGTTACCGATTGGAATGTATGTATGGATTAGCGGAGGTTGAATGCATGGACCGAGAAGGATCAGTTTCCAATGCCCTTTTTGGATCCGATGCTTGATAGACTTGCGGGTCGTGGATGGTATTTCTTCTTTGATGGTTACTCCGATTATAATCAAATCTCTATTGTATCAGAGGATCAAGAAAAGACAACCTTCACATGTCCCAATGGGACGTTTACTTTCAAACGAATGCGCTTCGAAATGTTTAATGCACCGGCGACGTTTCAATGGTGTATGCTCTCTATTTTTACCAATATGATAGAGGATTTGATGAAAGTCTTCATGGATGACTTTTCGGTTCTGGGGGATACATTTGAAATGTGCCTTGAGCACATTGGTAGAGTCTTGCAAAGATGTGTTTAAACAAACCTTGTGGTCAATTGGGAAAAATGTCACTTCATGGTCAAGGAAGGTATTGTGTTGGGGCATCAAATTTTTGAGAGGGCATACAAGTTGATCAAGATAGTGTTTAAGTTATCGCCAAGTTACCTCCTCCTATTTCGGTTAAAGGTGTTAGAAGCTTCTTGGTTCATGTGGGTTTCTACCGGAGGTTCATGAAAGGTTTCTCTAAAGTAGTTTATCCTCTTAGCAAGCTACTTTAAAAAGAAAGTGTCTTCGAATTTGATGAAGTTTGCATCAAGGCATTTTTGTGTCTAAAAGAGAAGCTAGTTTCGGCTCCAATCACTATTGCTCCGATTTGGAACATTCCGTTTGAGCTAATGTGTGATGCTAGTGGTGTGGCTTTGGGGGCTGTACTTGACCAACGCAAGGGAAATTTGTTTCACATGAACTATTATGCAAGCAAGACTTTGAATGTAGCCTAAAAGAACTACACTGTCACTGAGCAAGAGCTGTTAGTCGTGGTGTATTCTTTTGAGAAGTTTAGAGCCTATTTGTTGGGGACAAAGGTTGTGGTACACACTGATCATGCTATTATACGTTACATGATGGCTAAGAAGGATGCAAATCGAAGGTTGATCCGATGGGTGTTATTGTTGCAAGAGTTTAACTTTGAAGTGAAAGATTGAAAAGGGTATGAGAAACATGTGGCGGACCACTTGTCGAGTTTTGAAACGAATGTGGTTGTTTCCGAATAAAAAGACATTGAGGAAGCTTTTCTCGATGAGTCGGTGATGGTTGAGTCGAATTATACCATGCCTTGGTATTCTGATTTTGCCAATTATGTGGTGTGTGGGATTCTTTCCGATGGGATGAATTTGTACCAACGAAAGAGGTTACTTTTTTATGTGAAGAAGTATTTTTAGAATGAGTCTTATTTATTCAGGGTGTGTGCGGATCATCTGATTAGAAGATGTGTTCTAGAAGTTGAGGTATATTATATTCTTGACGCTTGCCATGTAACACCGGTTGGGGGGCACTATAGTGGAGTGCGTACAGCTGCGAAGGTACTAAAAAGTGATTATTATTGGCCAAAATTGTATCAAGATGCGAACTCCCTTTTCAAGAAGTGTGTGCAATGTTAAAAGAAAGGAGGAGTATTATGAAGGCATGAATTACCTCTCACTCCAATTTTTGAGGTTGTGTTGTTTGATGTATGGGGAATCGATTTCATGGGCCTTTTGTGAGTTCTTATGGGAACAAATACATCTTGGTGGCTGTTTACTATGTCTCTAAATTTATAGAGGCTGTGGCTTTAACTAATAATGAAGGGAGAAGTGTGGTTCAATTCCTCAAGCGGTACATTTTCACAAGGTTTGACACTCCACGTGCACTTATTAGTGATTGGTGTAATAGAATGTTTGCATTGTTATTGAGCAAGTATGGAGTCAAGCATAAGGTGGCCACCCCTTATCATCGACAAACAAGTGGGCAAGTCGAGGTGTCAAACTGGGAAATCAAAGAGATATTGGCCAAGACTGTAAATGCAAATCAAACCGATTGGTCCCGAAAGTTAGACGACCCTCTTTGGGCGTATTGAACTACATTCAAGACCCAGATTGCTATGTCCCCGTATCAATTGGTATTTGGTAAATCTTGTCATCTACCGGTTGAACTTGAGCATAAGGTGTTGTGGGCCTTGAAGGCCATGAAGATGAATTGGGAGAATGTGTCAAAGGATCGAGTCGACCAACTCCATACTTTGGAAGAGTTTTGGCTTTGGGCTTATGAGAGTTCAGCCCTTTATAAGGAGAAAATGAAGAAGTGGCATGACACCAAAATCCTTTATCGAGAATTTAAAGTTGGTGATCTTGTGTTGCTCTACAACTCTCGTCTGAGACTATTTCCGAGAAAACTCAAGTCAAAATGGTCGGGTCCTTTTAATGTAAATCAAGTGTTTACAAATAGGGCAGCAAAAATTGAAAACGAGGATGAGTCGATGTCCAAGGTGAATGGGCAAAGACTGAAGCTTTACTTTGGAGAGTGCCCCAGTGTGACTGTGATTGATGTGGTGCATTTGGATGATGCTTGAAGTCATGTCCATGTCGTGCCACGACATTATCAAGGCGCTTCTTGGGAGGCAACTCAAGCTTTACTTTTTTTTGTTTGAATAAAATTTGTTGGATGTGTAGATTAGAGTTCGTATTTTGGGGGAAATGCAAATGGGCGAGGGGTTAGAACACTTGGCGAGTCACAAAATTGCCCCCATCATTGCCCAAATTCATCGCCCTATGAAGGATAAAAATGAGGAAGGTTCAGGATGTTTGGGCAAGCTTACGGTCAATTTGGCAGATCGCCGAGTCAATCGACGATGTTATTTCAGTTCGCCGAATAAGGCGCGCACTGAAGAGTCTCTAACCTTTTAAATTCAAATCTTTCCTTTTTATTTGAAATTTCCTACTCCTCTACTTGTTCTCTCAAACTTTAGACTATAATTCCGTTTAAGGGTCGTGTGATTTGCATATGAAGTGTCGCTGTGATTTCTCTCCCCTGCCTCTTTGCCGCGTCTATGTCATTGTCTACATTAGAGGTTGGTTTCTCAAACATTGTTTACTTTTGTGCTGTACTTGAATGCTAATAGGTAGTGTAATGGGCTTATCAATGCTTAGTTAAAGTTTGTGCCTTGATTGTATGATTGTTGATTCGTATAGTTTTAATTTGAAATCAAGCATGATAAATTAATCGTTTGGGAAAATTTGTTTATGTTTCTCGTGTTAGGTGATTAAATTATGGGTGTTGCATGTCGGATAGTGTGCGGGTAAAGTCTGAGTAACCCAAATTTAGCCAAATGACTTGAATTTTCCAGATGATTGATTTGTGACGGTGTTCTTAAGGGCAACATCATCATTTATGTTGAATTTGAATCGATAGGGAGAAGTCTGAGTAACTCCGTGTGTGAATTGATAGTGGGTAGTTGCAATTTGTTTGAAATTGTGCTTGAATTGGTGTGTCGTAGGCAGTTGGTTGTAAATCGAGAAAAAATGGGGAGTTGATGCGTTAAGCCATTTCGGTGAGCGTCGTCGAGCTCGGTGAGTTGGCTCGGTGTGTCGCTAGATATCCTCCTCTTCTCCTAGCTGCCAGGCTTGCGAAGAGGAGCCATTGGTACTTTTGCCGATGACCATTCAGCTAACCGAAGTGAATTCGGCGAGTCACCGAATGTCATTGATCTCACCTTTCTAACCTGTAGTTTCGCTGAAAATTTATGTAACATTCAGCGAGGTCTCTTTTCATCATCGAGTGAGCTCGGTGACTCGCTGAATGGTCTTGAGATTGCCCTTTTTGACCTAAAGTTTTGCTGGGAATGTCTTCAGCTTTCAGCGAGCCTTTTTTGCTCACCCAGCGGACTCTCCGACATGCCGAATTACTTTAGTGAGTTTTTCTTCATTATTGAGAATTCTGTTTCCCTAACCTTTTGAGTTAAAATTTTGTTCTCGTTTGTGTGCTTTTATAGATATGACTAGACCTAAAGTTCCAACATGAGGTCCACCACCCCGAAAGAAAGCAAAGGAGGTTGTGATTGCAGCGGAGGTTGCACAGCCCCAACCAACTCATCATAAACCTTCACAGGCGAGCGAGAAGGGTAAGAAGCAAGTGGAACCCAGCACAAGCTCAGAGGATAGTGAGGATGTTGATTCCATCCAATTCACCTTCTCTGACTCTAAGAATGAAGAGGCTGTGGGGTCCGGGACTCCAGTACATACATCGATGGCGAAATCTGAGTTGAGAAAGCTGAAGCGTTCAGTGTTGTGCTCTAAAGTAGCACATGACCCGCTAGCACTACTACACGCACCACAGGCATCACAAGTACATCCTGTTCTAGTGAATCTTTCTTGGTCAATGAATCGGTTAAAGGCTTCTGGCTTGCGAACTATACTTGGGAGAGAAGAGGTTGTCCACAGATGGAATGGTGGATAGAGATCCAATTGTTTGGGAGATGCTGTAGTATCACAGATTCCAACAGTTCACAAAACCTCTAAGTCTATACGTTCCTACAGGGTTCGAGAGTTCTAGTTCGATGGCACCTTTTGATTTTGTAGAGGTGCGGGGAAAGAAGGTAAAGTGTAGTGAGACAGTTATTAATGATGAGTTGGATTGCACAATACGGACTCGACACTCTTTAGCCGACAAAATCAAGATTCAGACGTTGGAAGATTTGAAGGGATGGCTTGCCCCATTATTGAGTGATGCAACACCCCCATGGATCGAGGCGGGGGTCACTTTTTAGAAAAATGATCTTAACATTGCTGCACGGTACTGGTTCAGGTTCATCAGTAGCACGTTGATGCCGTCACAAAATGAATCCATTTTCAAGCATCCGAAGGCTGTACTTTTGGGGTGTATCATCGCCCGGGAGAGGCTGAATCTGGGGTCCATTATTGCATAGGAGATGGCAATGAGGGGCAAACAAAATCAAACCTCATTGCCATTTCCGATATTGATCACCTCCTTGTGTCACCGAGTAGGTGTGCCCTTTGAGGCAAAGACGGATATTGAGGTTACTCCTTCCTCGTCTTATGATATTCATCGGATAGAAGTGGAGTATTTGAAAGATAAAAGGAAAGAAAGAAGAAAACTACGATTGACACTTCTCCGATTGTTGACTTGGAGTCTATGGAGGCTGATCCTACATCTCCCCCTCCCGCCATCGAGACATCAGGTATACCTACCCTTTCGACCTCTACTTCTCCAACTCCTGCTCCTGCCTCCTGTCCCCCTTTGACTCAGGTGATGATTTATTAAATAGGAAACCTTGCCCATTCGGGCGATATGGGGGCTTTTAGGGTTGAGGCCATTGTCCCTTCGATTATTGATCGTGCTATCGCTGCTGCACTTGCTCCCATTCAGGAAGAGTTGAAGGAACAACATGAGTTAATCACTGCCCATGGACTAGCATTGGATGCCCTCACCACTCGGGTTGAGGTGTGTGAGACGATAGACCATAGCCCCACTAATTTGAAAGCCTTGTAGGATGATGTTACTGGTCTGCATTGCGATGTGGATGAATTGAAGTCCAATGACATATCGATGCTTTGGGGTGGTGTAGATGTCCCTGAGGACCCTAGTTCTGAGTTGCCTCCGGTTCAAAAGATCGGGCAGGTGGAGCCAGCAGATTTTGAAATTCCTCCAGTTACTGTTACCGGAGACGCTGCTGCAGCTGATGAGGAAAGGGATTCAGACGCTCTTGCGATGATGATGAGGGCTTAGTTACTCATGAGATTAATGTGTATGAGGACTTGGAGGACTTATAGGGTTTCATGGTACGGGAAACTATGGACGCATCACTACGCGACACTTCCATGATTGGTTCTAGTGGGTCTAAGCCCATGAAAGAGGTCGTTGCATAGCCTTGAGGAGTTGGAGTGGAGCAGGGCATTGATACCTAGTTTGAGGCCACACCAGCGAGCCATAGTTCACCTCAGGCCTAGCCTGACATGGGGATTTTTACTCTCACTCCATTTTATTTTGTGTTGCTAGTTTTAGTTTTTATTTTTGCATTGAGGACACTACTTGTTTCTTTTTCGTGGGGTGAAGGTATCTAGCTATCTACCCTTTTTGTTGTATTTCATTTTTGAGATATTGTGTTACCTTCATTTGGAGCTCCTTCAGCTTGCTTAAGTAGTGAATGTTTTTGTTTTTGGTTTGAATCATCGGATTCTCTCTCGATTGCTTGATTGTAAATGTCGGTTACTATTCTCTTGTACATTCGAGTGTCGGTTGTGATCAATATTGATGACTTGAATAGTGCTTTTGATGAACGATATGTTTGTGTGAGTCCAATGAGTAAATTTAAGTGCATAAGTCTTGTGTGAACTCATAGAATCTCATTGTGACTAGTCGAATGTCTAGGTGAGTCTTGCAATGATCGTTTCACGCGAGCTTAACTTGTAGAGTTGTGATTCACAATTATGTTTGGATGCCATGTGTGGTGAGGTTTACTTGAAAAGTATGCATGATGATAACTAGAACTTGCCCCGTTGGTCCAATTGACTAGCATTGGTGAATGAAGGAAATGATCTTAGGCATGAATTTTGAGAGTGAACCTAATTGCTATACCTTTGTGTGACCACCTTGTGAGTGTGTGAACCTAGCTTGGCACCATTTGAGCCTAACCTTTTCTTTGGATGAAACATGAATTCTAATGTTTAGACCGGTTGTTGAAATTACCATGTCTTTCCCACCTATAAACTTCGTGAAGCATTGGTTTGTTCGAATAGCCAACGTAGGCTAACAACCTAAGTTGGGCGTGTGGTAAGAATAAGGAAAGAAACTGAGCAAGAAGTTCATGAAATTTGTCCTTGGAAACTTGTGATAAAAATAAAATAAAAAGGTAAAAAAAAGAGGTTAAAGAAAAGAGAAGAAAGAAAAGAAAAGAATAATTTGTATCCGTTGTGCATTGTTGTGGAAATAAAAAGGGGCATCCGATTAGCTATACCAAAATTTTTATGTGCTATGAATAGGGCAAGGATTAGTTGTGAATATGAAAATAATGAAAGAAAACAAAAAAAGTGGAATTTGAGCCATGCTTTATGAAGGTAGAGTCACTAAGCCGAAATGATCATACCCTTACCCTCAGCCCTATTACAAGCCTTGAAAGACCTTTTTGATCTTGCATAAGCAAAGTGATGTGTTGGTTGGAAAATACAGAAAGCCTATGGGTAAAATCATGCATGTTTTTCTCATTGGGAGTGTGAGTTGATTTTGATTCTTAATTATAGTCTTTGATTGGCGTTGTGAGATCATGAAATCATTCTTGGTGTTAGGGAATTCAAATACTTTTGATGGGCATAAATTTGTGTTTGAAGTAAGCATTTGTGAGTATGAACTCTAATTGATGATGGCTAGTCAGAGTTTGAAACTTTGAGTGCACATCTAAACATTGCATGTTTAAATTGAACATTTTGTGCATTCTCATGTTGATTCTCAAGGAGCACTACTTGTAGACATCCCTGTTGACCTGATTGATCTCTTGTTTTACTTTAGGACAAGGAAAAGTTCAAGTGTGGGTGTTGATGAGTCAGGAATTTCGACTCATTTAGGGCTTGTTATTTAATGAATTAGTGGCCTCAATGTCTATTTTTCGTTCATAACTGATGTTAACTTGTTTATGTGCAGCCATGGAGGCTTAAGAACAAAGCAAGGATAGTACATTGCGAAAAGAAGCAAAAAAGTTGGAAAATATGAAGAAAAGGAAGGTTGGAGCTTGCAAAAGCCACTTGGTGACTCGCTGAGTGAGCTTTTAGCTCGCCAAAAGTTCCAGTGAGTTGGCTCATGAACTAAGGAAACTTGGCAAATGAAAGTGCACTTCAGCGATACGCCGAATGGTATGGCAAGCTCTATCTAGCTCGCCTAAATGAACAAAACAACTGGATGCAGAAGCCAAGTGCAAATGGTGAGAAGGCGTGCTTATCGGTAGATCACCGAGTCGTTCGAGAATCGTGACTAACTTTGCCGTTGGGACTACGTAACGAAATTTTGGGAAGTTTTTAGGAACATATAAATTGAATTTTTGAACTGAGAGAGAGGACACAAATTTTTGATAGTTTTCAGATACTTTTACAATGTTGAATATTCTTGGAGGAGGTTTTGAGCTTAGATATTGGGGTTTTAAGGTTTTAGTCTGAATCTTTTGCATTGAGCATTGGAGATTTTGACATTCCGATGGAGAATCTTTTAGGTAACTATTTCATCCTTTTTGTTATGCTTGGCTAAACCCCCTTTCCTTAGGGGTATGACTATGTAATCAAATACATAAATTAGCTTGTGGGTATTATTAATTGCTAGATTTAATGTTATTTTGAAATGGGTTAAGTTATTTATTCATGTTTTCATTTGTAAATTAAAGTTGCAAATTCATATCTAGCTTTAGATAACTATTCTTGCTCGTGAAAGGTGCTTAGAGTGGAATATATGATTGGTAGTTGTATTGACTCTTGGCTTTACAACCCAACATGATAAAATGGGTTAAATTAAGGATTTGCGTTGCTTTGCATTGTTAAACTTGTTGAGGTTCAAAAGAACTCACTTGAAACATGATAGCTGATTGAAAAATGGTTGTTATAGTTACAATCCATCCTACCCACTGAGATTCAACGACTTAAATCAATTATTCATTACCCATTAAGCGAAATTAGTATTCGATTGCTCACACACTCCTAAGGTCCCCTCTCTATTTGTTCAAACCCCGTGTTAATCATCTTTGTTAACAATTGATTACCGAACTCTCTTAAGATTTATAATTGAAACTTATTGATTTACATTATGTTGCATTTTGTTTATTTCTATTCTACAAGGGATTAGAACACTTTCATACTTCGTATTTGAATTCCTTTCTGTATCACTCCTTGTGGGATTGACCCCAACTCACCGTTGGGTTTATAATTGTTAATGACTGCCTACACTTT